>JAWWNH010000181.1:8080000-9280000 GCA_034641385.1 Darevskia mixta
TGTGCGCGTGGGGGGGGGGGAGAATTATAAAAAAATAAATAACTAAAATTAAAAAGAGAGCAGGCATTTCCCCACCCCGACCTCTCGAATAAATAACTCTGGCAATGATAATTTAAATTATTCATACATTTCTGAAAACATCCATTGAAACGGGAAGTCTATGATGCTCTTTGTCTTCCCCCCTCTTGTCTCTTGTTTGCGATTAACCTTTACTGTAACTTGGGCAGGCTGTGGCGTTTTCACAAAGGCCGGCCTTTTCCTTCCATGGGAAAATATGTTTTGTCGGATCGAAATGAAAGAAGGGAGGGGAGCGACCGTTTTGAGTGGAGGTATTTTGTGCTGATGCTGCTGATTCTTAGAGATGAGCCTTTGATTGGTCCATTGCCAAAGGCCAAGATCTGCCTGTACGAGGCCGGCCAGAGGCGTACAAAGCACGCTTGCAAGCTCTTCACGTTGTCCATGCTTGGCACAAGGAATGACTCAGGCGCCAAGAGCCTTGACAGCACTTGCTAGCCAGCTGGGATTTGCTCTGCATAAGTGGGAATAGATGCATATGCTTAGTGAAGAGCGCATGTGAGCTCACATGGAGGAGAGGGAGTTAAACTCAGTGTCTTTAAAACCAGGGCCTCCCAAACTTGAGTCTCCAGCTGGTTTTGGTTTTTTTGGACTACAATTCCCATCACCACTGGCCCTGCTAGCTAGGGATGATGGGAGTTGTAGTCCGAAACTGATCCAAATTTGGGAAACCCTGGTTTAAACTTAGCATCGTCTACCTTTTGGACTGCTTTTCTCTTTATTCTTTGTGTTCTTCTGTCCGCCTTGCATTTTTTTCCAAAGGAGGTCTAAGGCCAGACAGGGAGGGCCATCGTTCAGCTACGAAAATACCTGCTTTGCACACAGAAGCTCCTAGGTTCAGTCATAAAAAACCCAAGAAGAGCCTGCTGGATCAGACCAATGGTCCATCTAGCCCTGCATCCTGTTCTCATGGTGGCCAACCAGATGCCTGTGGGAAATCGACAAGTAGGATTCAAGCATCATCATCATCATCATCATCATAATTTTATTTGTATGCCACACATCTGAATGGGTTGCCCCAGCCACTCTTCTCTCCTGTGGTCTCAGCAACTGATATTCAGAAGCATTGCTACCTCCTACTGCAGAGGCAGAGCATCCATTGATAAGCCTTCTCCGTGAATTCATCTAATCCTCTTTTAAAGCCTATGGTTGTGTCCCTCACTTCCTCCTGTAGGAGCAATTTCCATAGTTTAACTATGTGGTGCATGAAGAAGTACTTTCTGAAGAAGACTCCTGGCATCTCCAGGTGGTCCAAAGCCCTGGAGATCCACTGCCAGTCAGTGTGGGCAACAATGAGCTGCCCACTAATCAGTTCCACTAATCTAGTTTTGGACCCTGCCCATACAGTGTGCTTCACAGCCCTAAATGGCTTAGGTCCAGGATGCCTGATCCTCCCAGTCCATTCAGTGAGGTCATTTGGAGAAGTCCTTTTACATGCCTCTCCACTCTCCTTTCAGTGGAGGCTGGTCCATTAGGATGAACAGGGCCCTGCCCTGCCAACCTCAGCCTGCTCTCCACCAGCTCCCACCTGCCTGCCTTCTTATATATAACTGGTCCAGGGAGGGGCACGGCCTGCCAGCTCCCTCCTTGTCAGCCCCAGAGTTGCCTCTTGTAGAACTCAGCAGAAAGAAGGATGGGGGGAACACTGTAGCTGGCTCCTCCTGTCACTGGCTGTAATGACACTTTGTCTTCGCATCCACCACCATTGCTCACCTCCACCCAAGGCATTATCAATGCCTGCACCTCTGAAACTCTTTGCCCTAGGAAATCCATTCTGACCCCTCCTTGATGACATCCCATCACCATTGGAAAGCCTTCCTTCCTTCCTTCCTTCCTTCCTTCCTTCCTTCCTTCCTTCCTTCCTTTCTTTTTCTCCCTTCCTTCCTTCCTTCCTTCCTTCCATCCTTCCTTTCTTTTTCTCCCTTCCTTCCTTCCTTCCTTCCTTCCTTCCTTCCTTCCTTCCTTCCTTTCTTTCCTTCTTTCATCTATCTATCTATCTATCTATCTATCTATCTATCTAATCTATATCTATCTATCTATATCTATCATCTATCTATCTATCTATCATCTATCATCTATCATCTATCTATCATCTATCTATCTATATATATTTATCATCTATCTATCTATCATCTATCATCAACTATATCTATCTATATCTATCTATATCTATCTATCTATATCTATCTATCTATTTATCTATCTATCTATCTATCTATCATCTATCTATCTATCTATATCTATCTATCTATCTATCATCTATCTATCTATCTATCTATCATCTATCTAGGCACTTAGCATGCCAATTGTTTAATTACACCCTTTCATTGTAAAAGAATGAATCTCCCTGCCCCCAAATCCTCAATTGTTCTCAAAACTTACATAGCATCACCAACGACAAAAACAACAGTGAAAGCGTACTACTTTAGTCTTCATTACACACTACTAACTCCTGCGGACATCAACACCAATGGGAAGCACAGTTTCCTAGAACTGCTGGGAAATGTAGTTTCCTTGGTCACCTCTGCACCATGCCTTTCAAGCTGCCTTATCTTAAGGAAATCAGCCCTGAGTGCTCACTGGAAGGACAGATCCTGAAGCTGAGGCTCCAATACTTTGGCCACCTCATGAGAAGAGAAAAGACTCCCTGGAAAAGACCCTGATGTTGGGAAAGATGGAGGGCACAAGGAGAAGGGGACGACAGAGGACAGAGGACAAGATGGTTGGACAGTGTTCTCGAAGCTACCAACATGAGTCTGACCAAAGTGCGGGAAGCAGTGGAAGACAAGAGTGCCTGGTGTGCTCTGGTCCATGGGGTCACGAAGAGTCGGACACAATTAAATGACGAAACAACAAAAATATGAAGAACCGAGGTGCCTTAGAGAACTTTGTTTCTGGATAGTCTTGGTGCCCTCAAAGAAGGCAGCAGCAACCCTCTTTTTTACAAAGAAAGGGAAAAGGGGGCCAATTTCAGGCTGACCCCAAACTTTGGATAGGCTTGGGTTCAGCTTGAAATGAGCACAGTAGTTGCAAACAGAAAAAGCCCATACTCCAGACAATCCAATTTCTCACTTCAGCTGCTTCGCTCTGTGAAACAGATTGGCATCAGGAACCCACCCACCCAAACACACACTGTAGTGTTCTGCCACCTTGTGAATCTGAACTCAAGTTTTGTTATCATGGAGTTGTTTGTTCATAATTCGGCTTTTTTTTTCAGTTGAACCCATATTGCAGGCAACAGTGTTTATTTAACCAAATGATTTTCAGGCAAGCTGGAAGAGCATATGTTGAAAAGTGGAAAGGGCAGTAAATATCCCTAAATCATATTCCTGGCAATATGATATTTGGCTGCATGTTATTACTATTTTAAAAAAAATTGGCTGTGAACACAAACTCTCTCTCTCTCTCTCTCTCTCTCTCTCTCTCTCTCTCTCTCTCTCACACACACACACACACACACACACACACGCACTTGGAAGTTTTCCGGATCTTCCCTTGGCTCACGGTTTTGGATTAGTGGTAATCCCGGCTAATTTTATGTATAGTTTATATATGAAGTAATGGGCAGACTTCAGAAGGCTTGGGGGATTAATTTGAGTGCACATTAATATCCTGATTTTCTGAGGTTGTTTGCGTAAGATGCTCTCCAGGCTACTGCTTTCCGTGCTTCCTATTGGCTTGGCACAGAGAGGTTTCGTGCATGTTTACCTTATTATGCTGGGCATGTTTACCCATAAGTAACTTTAAGTAAGTCTCACTCCATAGTATTATTCTCACCAGGGAAGTTTGAAGCATTTGATCTTTTCCTTCATTGCAATCTTTTCATTGCATCTTTTCCTGCAGTGCAAATCCACACCTCCTGGAGTAAGGTGGATCAGAACTGCAGTCTTTTTTTTTTTTTAACAACTCAGTGGGGCTTATATCTGAGTAGATACGCATAAAATTATAGAATTGTAGAGTTGGAAGGGACCCAAAGGGTCCTCTAGTCCACCCCCTGCAGTTGCACAGTTAATTACCCAGCAGCTTTCACACTTCTTACAGTGCAGTACCCAGCTCCAAAAATTGTGTCAAAAATACATTATTTGGAAAGGAAACACATTTAGAAACTTGCGAGAGAAATTTCGAGAGAGAAATTGCCTTAGAAAAAATGTGTTCAAGTATGATTTCCTGTCTTGTTGTTGCTGCTTTAATGCAGGATAAAAGAGACTGGAGGGTAGGGATATCAGAGAATTCAGACAAAAGTGGTAACAAGAGAAGAAATCACTGCTGTTCACTTATTTGTCCATTTCCGGAATGGAAATAAAGCTGTTTTTCTTGTTTTTCAACCTGCAAAAAATCCACAATTTGTGATTCCTTCCCCATTTAAATTGTGTTTCCTTTGCGTTGAATTGAATAGTGTAGAAATAATTTTGTCATTAATTATATTTAATTAATCAGTTGTGCAATTGATTACATAAATTATGTTAAATTATATGGACAGTGAGACAAATAATATAGTGTTTGGTGGAAACTGAACTGCAGCGGAACAGAAACAGTGCTAATTGTGAAGAAGACAGGGCAGAACAGGGCAATGGTCCATCTAGTCCAACCTGCTGTTCTCACAGAAGCCAACCTATGAAAAACCAGGAAGTGGGACCTGACACTGCTCTCCCCACTTGTGATTCCCAGCAACTGGGTATGGCCATTGGTTTCTGAGTAAATTTTGCCAATTTTGCCAATCTTCAGTTCAGCTATCCACATTTCTGCATCAATTTGCTTTTTATAAACAGCCCTCATGAAAATTTACCAGCATTTTAGTGCAAGTTTATTCTAAAGTGCACATTTCCCCCATATATAATAAACTTTTGCATGTTATTTTAACCAATAGATGCATTCGAATGGACACTTTACGCTAGTTTGTGCATGTTACAGAACAACACTGCAAAATTCAGAAAATTGCAGAAGATGACAGGGATTTGATTTGCGTGCTTTGGAAAATTCAGATTAGGTTGCTTTGCCATTCAGTGCAAACTAGGGGTTCATAAGGAGCAACAGTTGGAACAGGGTGTAACCACGGAAAGGGATATGTAGGGAAGAAAGAGAAAGAGAGAAGGGGGGAGGGAGGAAAAGGCTGTCCTGAAAAGGGCAGGCTAAAGTTCTAAATGAATCCAACAATTCCATTGAAATTATGATTTTTATTAATTTCATTTCTATACCACTTTATTTTTTTTATTTTTACCTTTATTGGCATAAGTTTAAACAATAACATCATAAAACCATACAAAGTCATTCAAATACATTAATAATCCAAAGACATGCAATATGTAAAAGGGGAAAAAAATCAAAGCGGTTTACAACCTACATTAAAACATTAAATACATCAATCTAAAATAAAGCATTGTGAAGAAAGTCAGATATAAAGTATACTTTCAAAGCAACGTAATTAACAGGAAACCGATATATTATCTTAAAGATTTTGAAATAAAACAGTTACAAAATGTACTGAATGCACATTTTAACGCAGCAAAGGTAACCCCTCAAAAAAATAAATATCCTAAACATTTCAAAAGAAAACATGACTAAAGGAAGTCACATATAAACTGCACATTCAAAACAGCATAATTAACAAGAGAATAAAATACCAGCATAGGCATATACCATTTCTGCTGCCTTTGCTGCCCATCCTGCCAGTGGTGGTCCATGGTGGGGATCAGCTGTGGAAGCTCAGGCTCAATGACCTGGGTCTGTGCTAAGAGGCAGCCAAGATGACCTCTGGCCACTTCAAAAACCTCATCTTTTGTAGCTGTAGTCAGTCAGGGCTCTTCCCTCCCAGGCCAGGTAAGAAAAAAGTCTACAAGGCAGGGAGCAGGTCTTCCAGGACTCCCAGCCAAGATGCGATTAATTACCCTAACCAAGCGTTGCATTGTTGACAAACTCAAGCATGTCAGGACATGGTTTGAATGTCCTGGCACTTCTCCGAACGCAACACCAAGATGGCAACATGCGAAGGAAACATATTGCGCCACCTGCTGGCTGGAGGTGCTACGTGGAGACCCAAACGTTCCGTTCAAAGACTCCAAATAAAATCAGAACGTTAGCTATTTCTTTTTAGGTACTTAATTTTTGTTGTTGCTCATGATGCCATCTGGGCCGATCTGAGTGTCCTTCCGGCATCTCTGGGATGTCTCTGAGTCATCAGAGCAGTGCTGTTGCTGCTGCTCCTTTTTTACTCCGCTGCCCTTTCTTCTCCCTCTCCCTCCCCACCCACCATCCCTTCACTTTGCCCATACAAGGTAAATATCAAGATTGCTTCGGTTATGGAGTCGCCTCTGCCCACTGCTCTCCCTCCCACCCAGAGCCACCAAGGCGAAGGTCTGGGATGGCAGCCAAATGCCACAGAGGACACTGGACTCATAAATCATCCCTTTTCCAACATCTGCAGGCCCCCAAAGGCCTACCCTGATCTTCCCCTCCTCTCTCTCTCTCTCTTTCTCTCGCACACAACCCATTGCCCACTTTCTGGCTTTTTTTTTTAATCCTATCCCTCTCAGACAAAACACCTATTGTCGCAAGTCTGAGTGAAGAAGACTCCCTTTCCTCCTCCCCCCCCTCACAAAGCGACCTTCTGAAGCCGCCATCAAAGATGCCTGCATCACGGCAGGGAGCCTGTATCTCACTCTTTTTTCTTCCTCCCTCTCGTACGTAGAAAAAAATTCTTTCCTTCCCCCCTCGCTCATGGGGGTCAGGCCAGCGCTTTTCATTCCAGCTTCATATTCGCATAAAGACATCAAGTTTTAAAAAAAGGGGGGGGGAGAAGGGGAACTCGCCAGAAAGAATTATTAGGCATGGCTGTCAAATGCTTTTATCGGAGGGTGGTTTGTAGGGGATGCAGTGCACTCCATGTCCTTGCATTGTTTCCAGAGCCAATGTACTTTTGCCTCGGCCCGGAGTGGCAGCCCTCCTTTAACAACTTCTGGAAGGAGGGAAACCTAAATAATTTTTTTTTTTAAATCCCTTCACGTCGATTGTCCGAAATCACTTGTCCGATTTGCAAGCATGTTATTGTATGGAATGTTTACTGAAGAAGGGGACTTTTTTTAAAGGAAAAAAAATGGAGTGTCAATGCTCAGTGGTGCTGAGCAATTTATGGAGCAGCTTAGTCCATAGCGCATGAGGATCTTAATCCCAGAATCATGGGTTCGAGCCTCGCATTGGGGAAAAGGTTCCTGCATTGCAGGGGGTTGGACTAGATGGTCCTTGTGGTTCCTTCCTAGTCTAGTCTAGTCTATGAAGCAAAAATATTCCCAGCTAACTCTTGTTTTGCCCCCTCCTCTGTGGGGAAAACAGTACATGAATTGCCACTGAAACATCATCAAATGTTATATTCGAAGCGAATGTGAGGCTATCTCACTCCACAGCTGAAACATCTGACATATTTCGAGGGGGGACTGCATTTCTTTAACTCAAATAAAGACCAGCTCAGCAGCAAATCCAGGTTTGCATCCAGTGTTTGTGTAGGGAGTATTGTAGCTCAGTAGCAGAACATCTGCTTAGCATGCAGAAGGTTCCGGCTTTAACCACCAGCATCTCTGGGTAGGGTTGGCAATGTCCCCTGCCTGAAATCTTGGAGAGCTGCCACCGGTCAGTGTGGACAATATTGAGCTAGATGGAGCAACGGCCTGCCTCAGTATAAGGCAGTTTCCTATGATGCTACGATTGTCTTATCAGACAGGCACCTTCTCTGTTGCGGAAGGGCCATGGCTCAGTGGTAGAGGATCTGCTTTGCATGCAGAAAGTCCCAGGTTCAATCCCCAGCATCTCCAGGTAGGTCGGGGAGAGAACTCTGCCTGAAACTCTCAAGAGCCTCTGCCAGTCAGTGCAGACAATAGGGAGCTAGATGGGCCAATTATCTAACTTAAAATAATATTTTGCAATTGGCCTGAAAATCTAAATCAGTATGTTTGTTTGTTTGTTTGTTTGTTTTAGTAGACCTCAAAGTTATGGCTTGGAATAACAGCTGAACTAACAGCCAGTTCTACCTCTTGCTGAGATGTTTTTCCCCCTCCCCTGAAGAAAAAGAAACATATGGAAGAATTTCACCTCCCTCCCTAAAGGAAATTTGACAAAATGCCTCCTCCTCCAATTTCCCACCAATAATAATAGTAATAATTGAGTTTATCAATCACTTCTGCCTTCCATGCAGGAGGTCCCATGTTCAATCCCCAGTGTCTTCAGGAAGGGCTGGGGGAAAGACTCCCTGTCTGAAGCTCTGGAGACCTAAAGGTAAAGGTAAAGGACCCCTGGACATTTAAGTCCAGTCAAAGGCGACTATGGGGGTTGCGGCACTCATCTTGCTTTCAGGCTGAGGGAGCCGGCTTTTGTCTACAGACAGCTTTCCAGGTCATGTGACCAGCATGACTAAGCCACTTCTAGCGCAACAGAGCACCATGACAGAAGCTAGAGCGCATGGAAACGCTGTTTACCTTCCTGCCGCAGCAGTACCTATTTATCTACTTTCGCTGGCGTGCTTTCGAACTGCTAGGTTGGCAGGAGCTGGGACAGAGCAACTTGAGCTCACCTGTCGCGGGGATTCGAACCACCGACCTTCTGATAGGCAAGCCCAAGAGGCTCAGTGGTTTAGACCACAGTGCCACCCGCGTCCCTGCTCTGGAGACCTGCTGCCAGTCAGCACAGATAATGCTAGGTTAGACGGCCCCACAGTCTGACTCAGCAAAAGTAGCTTTCCATGTTCCCAATTGAAAGGGAAATAGTGATGCCAGGTGAGATTTTCAAAGTGGAATTTCCCCGCAATCTATCCGCTTGGTGAAGGTGGAACTTTGATCACGCTGTAAGTGCCAGCTTCTATCCGAAAACCAAAGCATAAGAATGTTCAGCGCCATAGCAAGCTTTCCCCTCAGAGAATCTTGTTGTGTTTTTTTTAAATTAAATTTTTAAATGGGAGCTGGGTATGTTTAGCCTGGAGAAGAGAAGGTTAAGGGGTGATATGATAGGCATGTTCAAATATATAAAAGGATGTCATATAGAGGAGGGAGAAAAGTTGTTTTCTGCTGCTCCTGAGAAGAGGACACGGAGCAATGGATTGAAACTACAATAAAGAAGATTCCACCTAAACATTAGGAAGAACTTCCTGACAGTAAGAGCTGTTCGATAGTGGAATTTGCTGCCAAGGAGTGTGGTGGAGTCTCCTTCTTTGGAGGTCTTTAAGCAGAGGCTTGACAGCCACCTGTCAGGAATGCTTTGATGGTGTTTCCTGCTTGGCAGGGGGTTGGACTGGATGGCCCTTGTGGTCTCTTCCAACTCTATGATTCTATGAAATTATCTTTATTAAGTTTCCATTTTATATTATTAAGATATAACCACATTTTTCCACATTTGTCAAATAAAATATTGACCTCCTTCCCTCCCATCTCATAGTTACCTTAGTTCTTTTTTTATATCATAGCATTTGTACATCTTCCTCCTTACAGTATATGCCATCATATATCAAAGTTATAACCAATATGCAGAAAGGTATATATCTATACATTACAAGTCTACTTAATTGAGTCCTGCCAGAGTTATCAGTTGCTTGCAATTCTCCGTCAAATATTGTATAAATTTATTCCAGTCTTTTTGGAACGTTTGATCACGCTTATTTCAGAGTTTCCCTGTTAGCTTTGCCAGTTCAGCATATTCTATCATCTTCATCTGCCATTGTTGTATTGTTGCTATCTCTTGATACTTCCATTTTTGAGCTAGTAAAATCCTTGCTGCAGTTGTTGCATACCTAAACGGCTTTTGGTCCTTTTTTTGGAATTTCTTCGCCTATTATTCCTAGTAAAAATGCTTCTGGTTTTTTAACAAACATACTTTTGTACATTTTCTTTAACTCATTATATATCATATCCCAGTAAGCCCCATGGATAATCTTGTTAATTTTTACCAATATCATATGTGCAGATCCACAACAGTCCTCCCTAAAGTGATCAGCGCTCTCCCATTCCTGCTTCTGCAGACTGTTCACAGCAAAGTGTGTGTGTATGTGAGGGGGGGGGGGGAGAGAAATCAATAGAAATTTTAAGAAGCCCCCAGTGGCTTTTAGGAGCTGGAGATAAATGAAGAACTATAGCTAATAGGAACTGGAGATAAATGAAGAACTATAGCTAATCTTTTGGGAGGCTGATGCCGTAAACATTTTAACAGTACCCTGTTAGAATGTGTGTCTCAGGGAATAACCACATGCACCTGGAAAACAATAGCATGTTTTAAAAAATAAATATAATATAATATAATATAATATAATCCCCCCAAAAGTGCAAAGCCATTGACCTCCTCCTGCATTTCCCCCCGCCTTTTCCAAATTCGCCCCTTTGCAAAACATTTTTATTTCCAATTAGGAAAAGAAAAATTGCTAATTTGCTGCAGTTGGACAGGGCTGATGTCTCAATCTGCAAAGTGTCAGCGCTGTGAAAGGAAATGTTTCACACTGTGCCGGAGAGACAGAGCCGTTCTAAAGAGGGTCAGGGCACCGGGCCCAGAAACCACATTGACTGGCCACAGCGCTAAATTACTCACACAAGACAGACATTGTCTGCGGTGCCAGCGATGATGGTGGACTCACTTTCGCATTCTCCCTCTGTGCTTCCTCGGTGTGTGTCGGTGAGGGGGGAGGCGAGGAGGAGGAGGAGGAGGAAGAGGAAGGGACAGTCCGAGTGAAAGGGTGAGCAGGGGACCAAAAAAAAAAAGCTCCAGAACCCCTTTCATGCAATTCTTACTGTAGTTTGATTTTTAGAAAACAAAACAAAACAGCAAAACCTAAGCTGCCTGGTTAAAGGTTATCAGAGATAAGGGGTGAAATGACTGGCCAGACGAGAGGCACATCTTAAAACAACAAAGCCCCCAACCCAATTTGCTCAGTAGTCTTTGGGCTCAGAAAGTGTGTGTGTGTGTGTCCGTATGTGTTTTAATTTGGCTCCGAGTTTTTTAATTAACATTCTGGTCACATTTCGAACTCTTCACTGACAAGTCCATGGATGTTTGTTTATTTTTTTAAAAAAAGAAGCTATTCCCCCCCCCCTTCCTGAAATCATGGGCATCATTTTAGAGTTGGCCACATGGAGAAGCACAATAAGATGCCTTGCTCTTGGACATACCCATAGGAAAAATGCATTAAAAACTCCAGCTATTTCCCCCCATTTTGTTTGCATAACAGCGTCTTCAGCTGGTGAGTGCTAACAGGGTTGTTGTCAACATGGGACCAGTGAGGAACAAGAGAGAAGCATGTTTGGGGTTGGGGAAGACCCAAGGTTTTCACAAAGCAAAGAAAATCTTTATTTTGAGCAGGGGGACGAAATCTAAAAGGGCAGGGGAAAACCCAAACATCCCAATGAGAACTATGCATGTGTGCTGGTCCCGTGGGTTACCCAAAAGGTGAGGTCCAAGTCCGGTCCGTGGTCAGAGGTACAACATAAAGGCAGTCCGTAATAACTGAAGCAGGGTGCAGGGCAGGGAGTCAGGCGAAGTCAGGAACAGGTTAGGCAAACAGGGAACCAGGGTAGGTCAGGAGCTCAGGCAGGAAAGCAGGACAGGTATCAAGCAGGAACTGGTTAGCAACGATGTTGCTCCTGCAACTTGAGGCTGGGGCTGGCTGGCTTTTATCTGCCCCAAGGCAGAGGGCGGCTCCGATCCTCAGGTGACTCGCCTCTCCTGGCTTGGAGGCGAGCACTCCTCCTGCGGGAACTTAGTTCCCTTCGCCTCTCTGCCCTGAGTCTCTGCAGCTCAGGAGAGGTTGGAGGGTTACCGGACCCAGAGGTAACCTCAGCTTCGCCTGATGGGGCTGACAGTGGAGCACCTGCAAGCAATGGGTCCTCCACCCCATCAGGAGCCAGAGCAGACTCAGCAGATGCCTGCACCTGAGGATCCAGCACAGGTGAGGACCCTTCCGACTCAGGCCCTAGCCCCGGCTCTGCTGGTTCTGGAGGCGGGGAATCCTGTGCAGGCTGGGATCCCTCAGGTTCAACATCTGAGCCTGAATCCCAGGTCATCACAGCATGCCTAGTGGGCACAGAATGCCAAGTGTCTATTGGCTGGGAACATGGGAAGTTAACTTTCATTGAGCCAGACCATTGGTCTACAGTGGGACCTCGACTTACGACAATAATGCGTTCCGACGCAATTTTCATAAGTCAAAAACATTCGTAAGTCGAATCCCCATAGGAATGCATTGAGCGAAAAAAATCGTAAGTCGAAAATTCGTAAGTCGAAAAAATCCTATTAAAGCGGCTGCGACTTCCATTCATAAGTCGAAAAATTCAGTTGCGGCGGCCATTTTGTTTCTCCCGGAAGTCATTCGTAAGTCAAAAAACACGTAAGTCGAATCGCTCGTAAGTCAAGGTCCCACTGTATCTTGTTTAGCATTGTCTACACTGATGGGCAGCAGCCCTCCCAGGTTGCAGACAGGAGCTTTGCTCCCAGCCGTGCCTGGAGATGTGGGAATTGAACCTGAAACAGTCTGCCTGCAGAGCAAATGCTCTGGCACTGAGCTATGGGCCTTCCATGTGCGGGGAGGGTAATTTTGAGTCTCAAGCAGAGAAAGGTCTTTCCCATCTCTTGGGTCACCAACACGGTGCCCGTGGTTCTCCCTGGCAGCCGCAGGGTCTCATCAGTCACCCTTCCCTCCCTGCACTTAGAGTTTGGGAAGTGGAGTCTTGCTTCCCCAACTGCTGGAAGATCAGCCTCCCAATAAGCTTGAGAAAAGTGGTGATGCTTTCTCAGGACTAAATGCAGGGAAAGGGGGATGGGCAGCTGAAGAATCAGTTTCTTCAGTTTGCCCAACAACTCGTTGATCCAGGTGCTACCTAATCGTTTTAACTGGATATGACATGACAGTAAAGGTAAAGGTACAGGTACCCCTGACCGTTAAGTCCAGTCGCGGACAACTCTGGGGTTGCGGCGCTCATCTTGCTCTATAGGCCGAGGGAGCTGGCGTTTGTCCGCAGACAGCTTCCAGGTCATGTGTCTAGCATGACTAAGCCGCTTCTGGCGAACCAGAGCAGTGCACAGAAAGGCTTTTTACCTTCCTGACGGAGCAGTACCTATTTATCTACTTGCATTGCCCTCTTTACGCTGTGATTCGTAGAGAAACCATCAATCCTTTGTTGAAGAGGCTTGTCAATCTCACAGACAAGTCCAAATTAAACTCGCTCCTCACAGGCAAAGATCATAAAACGACCTGGCTGGTGGCCAGATTCTGTGCCCAGATTTGTAAGCTCAGATCATACTCTAGAATAAAATAGCTTTCTAGGGAAAAACTGAAGCCCCTTTTGGAGCACCTTAGGATCAGTTTTTTATGGTAGTCCAGATCTCAGTCATACGGATCGGAAGATATATCAACCTTTTATGCTCTTCCACACCCGCCCAATGCTCCTACCCCTTCTTTTAGATTCTTTTAGCGTCTTTTAAATTCTCATAGACTTTTATATTCACCTTCTGTTTTAAATATCTTTTAGCTATCCAAAACGCTTATCAGATTTTAAATGACTGTATCCTATCCTTTTATGCTGGTCTATGAACATAATAAAGATTTTATTATCTACTTGCACTTTGACGTGCTTTCAAACTGCTAGGTGGGCAGAAGCTAGGACCGAACAACGGGAGCTCACTCCGTTGTGGGGATTCGAACCGCCAACCTTCTGATCGGCAAGCCCTAGGCTCTGTGGTTTTAAATTTCTACCCTTATCATTTTTCCATTCTTAAGTTCTGTTCTCCACATTTCCACATCAGCTGGGTTGTTTCCCCCCCCAAAGTCCTCATTAAAATTCATTATTTGCATTTATGTGCAATTTTCTCCTAACGTGCACATTTTGTATGCAGTTTCCCCTTAATGCGCACTTTTTCTGCAAATCAATTTGCCTTAATATTTGTAGGTGTTATTCTTCGCAAATAACGTAAATTCTTTTTGTGCACGCTTTACTCCAGTCCGTGCATTTTTGTACGCAAAACTTGGCTGGAGAGCTGCATTGCAAAATTAAGATAAGTGGCGTGTTGCAAAGGATGGCTGTGCTTTAGTTTGCCTATTGCTTCGGAAAGTGAGAATTACGTAAACTTGCCTTTAAATGTGAACTGAATTGGATTTCTACCCCCATCCCTAGCCTAGGAATTGAAACTCTGATTTTCCACATCCAAGGCTTTACCGCTGAACTATATAGTCTCTCATAAGGGCGGGGTGGGGGTGGGGGCCTTTCGGAGAAATTTATTGTACTTAATGCCAGCTGTTGCCTATATCTCTCTTTAAAGAGAGATGGATTGCAAATGTTCAGCTATCTTTTTCTTTTTTTCTTTTAAGCTGTGTCTAGATAGCAGTCCTGCCATACGAGAGGGTTGAAGTTTTCCATTCCATTGGAGAGAGAACAAGGATAGGTATCTGTTCTGTTTAATGCACAGGAAGCTATGAGCCATCTGAAAAGAACTCGGCTGAGGGCTGAGGGTGTAAGGGAGACCTTAATGTGTTTGGATTGTGCAGAAGGAATTCAAGATTATCAGAAAAACAAGAGGTCCTGGGGGGACTATCAGTGGAAAGTAACCCAGAACTCTGCCATGCAAGAAGGTGGAGGGGTGGGGGTGGCGGGAGAGGTTTCTCAATAGATGTACAAAATTATTCCATATCCAGGTGGCAATCTCAAGTAATTGCTGTAAGACAGCGAAGTGGCTTTGCTTTCTCTCTCTCTTTTTCTTATAAAAACACAATATAGTTTCCGTGTCGCCATAGTTGTTTTACCAACAAGGTTATTCATTAGTTAGTTACTGCATTGTCACACCCATTCCATCGCTGACGTCGAGTGAGCAATGGATAAAATGCAATTTTAAAGTGTGTTGAATTATTTTAATCAACGTATGCCTGCCCCACCTTCACAAAACAGTGCATCAATTGAAGATAAGCATTGTGATACTAAAGAAATAAAAAAAAATTCAAAACATCCAATACATAATATACTTTTAAAAAAGTAATTAAATGAAGGCAAGCTCCTGGTCATCTTCTCTCCATTTGGGCGTACACAACTTCCAATATTTTTCTTTTTGCGCCTTTTAAAAAACAAAGCATCATCCAACTAATGGAAATGCAAGGTTGGAACAAATTACGCCATCTAAATTTTCAACTATTCACAACCCCCCCCAAAAAAAGATGGTTTCTGAGCATAAATAAAAATAATAAAGCATGCAGAAAAGCCAGCACAACCCCCCCAGCATTAATGAAAAGCCTGAACTGGAAATAGACAACACCCCAAAAGGTTGAGGACCTTGAGGAACTGGCAGGGTCCAACCTAGAACCAGCATGGAGGAGACTTGCTGAAGAACCCATGGAGATGTCAGAAGAGGTAGTGGAGCCACTACACTATCTCCAAGAAGGCCAGAAATAAAAGGTCCAAAGGGTGACATAGACTGAGCCACAGTCATCGCGTGGCTTGGGAAAAAGCAATCCCTGAAATTCGTTCACTACCAGTTGGGGTGGTCTAGGAGGCCAGAGTAGATTTCTCTTAAGCTGTGCTGTTGCTGGAAGTGAAATAGGTCTCTGGCTCCTTGTTCTGGTTCCTCCTCCCTGCAATGCTGCACATTGCCTGAACATCCAGTAATATTGAACTCTGGGCTGCTTCCTGACCTTGCCTTTGAACCATGTTTTGGACATAAGTAGTTCCCTGTGACTGACCTTGCTGCACCTGCAATGTTGCCCTCACTGGCAAGTTTTTTGCTAAGAGGCTTACACCTCCTGAGACTGGGCCTTTGAGGGCACCCAGTCAGGAGTGCGGTGAGTAGAATAAGTAGGTGTGATGTGGAACTTCACCTCCTCACATCCTGCGGCATCAAGTGGCTTCCATGCCGCCGCCACAGTTCTTTAGCTTTGATTTCTGCCGCGTCATGTTCAGCAGATTCGTGATCAGCTGAATTGTTTTCACCGTTATGTGGCTCATGGTTGCATTGTATTGCTGACAAAGAGGCTGTTGGCTTCGTCCCTTTTGCAGTCAATTGTTCTGCAGTCCATAAACTCCTTTGTCTGAAACTAAGAAAACAACAGTGCAGTGTTGAGTCAGAGCTCACTGCAGCTCAATATTTATGTTACGGTGAACTAGTCAGGGGAAGCCTGAGATGTTTTGCTGCCTCAGGTTGAGGGCAAGATGGCATTCCCATCTTCAGAAATCAGAAGGGCCATCATACATATGGAAGCAAGCTTGCTTTCCACTGCTCCAGGGTGGAGGACCTGATCAAATGGATTCAAATTACAAGAAATGAGCTTTTGGCTAAATGTTAGGAAGAACTTTCTGCAGGTACAAGCTGTTCAATAGTGGGAAGAACTAGCTTGGAAGGTGGTAGACTTTTTGAACAGAGGTTGGATGGCCACCTGCCAGGCATTCTTTAGCCTGCATTGAAGGGTGTGGACTGGGTGACCCTTGTGGTCCTTTCCATCTCTACAATGGCATGATTTTATGATTCAACCTTAGCAGGTGCACAAAGCTCTTTTCAGGTGGCACACACTACCACTGGCCCCCACCCAACCCACATTCACCACTACCAGAGGTGACTGTTGCACTTTGCCTAACGGTAGGGCTGGCCCTGTGCTTAGTCCTCACTGAGGCAGACAAACTATGCTTGGGCTGTACGATCACAGGCTTGCAGGTTGGGAAACGTGAGGCTGAATGCTCCTCTATCCAGACAAAACAATCCCTTGACCGTAGAAAAAGCATCCACGGGAGCGATCCTAACCCACCCTGCTCTGCGATCTGATGGTTTGCACCAATGAATGATACTCTTTCTTCCTTCCTGCGCAAAGGAGCCAACTCCTAGGGGCCGAGGTCCCTTCAGCTCCCCCCTAAAATATTTGAGGGGGCTGGGGCCCCCAATGTCGATGGGCATTGCCATTCAAATGTGTGTGTCACGTCTTGTGATTTATTATGTGGGTGGGGCTTATCTGCCTTCCCCATATTTTATTCAAGTTGCCCCCCCCCGTCCTTGCTCCAGAAGGTACAAGGTCACAATATGCTTTGCATACCTTTCCCTGGTGTAGTTTTCTACGTTCTGCACCCAACCACCGAGACTTGCGGGTGTCACCCTATGAAATTGACAAATGCCAACACAAACTCTGAGAGGGTTCTATTTGGATCTTTCTTAACAAGCTCACAAAACTGCACACATTAAGGAGAAAAAGATGCCTTAGACATTAAGACCTCTAAAAGCATTGTAGGCTGGGCGGTTACATTGTCAAATAGCAACACACCTCTTTACGCTTAACAATATGCATGCACACAACACCAGAAACAGAGACAATTTTATTATTTCCTAAGATATGGGTCATACGATGCTGGAATCCCTTTTGTAAAATAACATAAGAATAAAAATAATAAAAAGACCCTGAATTAATAGAAAAATCTACTCAAAGCCTCTTTATCTTTCCAAGGAGCTGGTGTGAATTCAAAGGGGCAGCTGTATATCATGGGCCTGTGTCTCTCAAATAGATAATCAATTTCCATGAAGGCATCAATAATCATAGCCTGACGTTTATTACCCTCTGGATGGTTTATCTTTGGGGCTAAGAGGGACAGCAGGGGCAATGACAAATGCCAAGGCTGTCACGGAAGACAATTAAATGGCACAGGGGTAAAGGATTTAATATTATAGAAATATATATGAAGCAATCCAGTCCATTCATAATTGAACAAGATAGTATAAAGTATATAGGGATATAAATATGACATTTGCCTGCTTGAATAAACGCTGGCGGTTTAGCCAGGGGGATAGGCGGAGGGGAGGCGGGCCTGGAAATCTGCTTTGCGCTTGCCTTTCAGACTTGGAGTGAACTTCAGCTATCATGGTTATGGAGAAATGCTTGAACACGCATGAGTAGCGTCTGCCAGAGATTCAGGACTCGGCACACTCGAGCCGGCGCACAAGTGGAAATGGATTTAGGGCTGTGGAATTGAAAGCATATGCAGGCTGGAGCTGAAAGAAAAATGAGAGTGGGGGATTTTCATTCTCTTGGCCAGAATGAGCTTGTTTTAAAGTTTGATTTTATCAGTCGTATCTTATGCATAGTTTGTATAGTTTTATGTGCGCGCTTGGAGGTTTTTGCTAGTTAAGTAGTAATCCGGACAGGTAGGATTGTATCCAACTGAGTTAATACTCTGAGCCAGATCCATTGACGTGATCGAAGCTGAGTTAGCCATGCCCATTCATCTCAATGGGTCTACGCTGAGTAGGACTAGCATACAACCCAGTGGAATTTAGGGATCCAAGCTGGCCATGTCTGTCATTTCCAATGAGTCTTCTCTGAGGAGCACTAACGCCATAAGCTTTGCTTTTTTAAAAAAAATAACAACATTCCAGAGCATTTTTCTTTCCTTCCAATATTCCCAATTAATTGGCGAGTTTATAGTTAAGGATTTGGCAACAGAGCAGAGGAAGTGGAGAATCCCTGTACATAGCTAGTTACTACTTCATTCTCGTTCATCCTTAAGAATTTTTAAAAGTATCCCCTGGACTCTAGTTACAAAAATGTCCTTTCAAAATTGTGATTCCAAAGGTTTTTGTGTGTGTTTGTGTGTGTGTGTGTGTGTGTGTGTGTGTGTGTGTTCATGAATTCTGGAATTTTTTTTCTGCGGTGCACATGGTAGCAGCATTTCATCCCAGCTCCGAAGCAAGTTACGTAGTGAGAGAAGAGAGAAGACGATGTCAGTTCTTGGTCTGCATCTCCTGGACTATGTGCAGGAAACTTAGTTATCCACAGCCTTTCCCATTCCCCCAATGATCCAATGCAGTTTTTAGCTCCAGCAGCATATCATATTATTCGTACTGTTGTTGGGTGGATGAGATCCGGATGAGCAAAAAGGTCACAGGCAGGGGGACGTGTCAGAAAATGAGCAGAGAGAGAGCTAAACAGGTCATGGGCGGCTTTTGAAGGCGAGGGCAAGAAGCTAATGCAGGTGTGGAGGACAGAATTGGCAGCTTCCGGGAACTACAGGCGAAGAGAGTTACTGTTGCATTGACCTATGTGAAAGCATCACAGGTTGGCACAGACTTGGTTGCTCTCTGTAGCTGTGAGCCGCTTTGGGGATTTATATACACACACACACACACACACACACACACACACACACACACACCGTATTTTTCGCTCCATAAGACACACTTTTTTCCTCCTAGAAAGTAAGGGGAAATGTCTGTGCGTCTTATGGAGCTAATGTGTGGTCCCTGGAGCTGAACTGCCCAGGGGCAAAAGCAGATCATGCTTTTTTAAAAAGAGAGAGAGAGAAGGGGGTGTTGAAAGGAAGCCCGCTGAGTAGCTGCTCAGCAAACGATCGGGGAGAGAGATAAGGGAGAGAGATTCCAGCCCCGCCCCCTTGCAGAGGGAGGCTGTTTCCCCAGCGACATGTGACTGGCTGATTAGATTCTCTGTCTGGAAACTGTAGAAATGGCTTCCTGAAGCTGCAGAACTGTGAGTTAAACCCCATAAAACAGGGTTTTTTCCCCTTTGCAAAGTAAGCTCAACAACTTTGAGCTGATCCTCAAAAAATGGGGCTTTTCTCCTTTGCAAAAGAAGCTACAGAAATTTGAGCTGATCCTCAAAAAAATGGGGCTTTCCCCCTCTAAAAACTAGGTGCGTCCTATGGTCAGGTGCCCCTTATAGAGTGAAAAATACGGTAATTATAATAAACAAGTGGAACCCAAATTTATACATAAATAGATTGTCATTTTTCAAAGGTCCCCCAGGCTTAAATTTGGAATGGTGGTCTTGGGGAGTCTAAGCATGCCCACCTTGAAGTTGTTGTATTTCTAAAGCAGCGGTGTGAACAGTAGCAGACCTTTGGATAAGTCCAGCAGCCTTATTACAAGGTGGAGACTATGCTGCTATGCCTCCAAAATTCAAAGCCAAAAGGCTCACATGCATAGCTCAGTTGGTTAGAGCATGCTGCTAATAACACCAAGGTTGCAGGTTCAATCCCCGTAAGGGGTAGTTGCATATTCCTGTGTCGCAGGGGGTCGGACTAGGTGATTCTCAGGGTCTCTTCCAACTTTAAAAAGATTATATGGTTCTATTAGAAGCACTTTGTTCTGCCCTTTGCTTCCAGCTCTGTGTCCAAATTGTCATTGCATTCTTTCTTTCTTTTTTACTTTGGATGAGCTGGAAACTGGTTTCTTCATAATTTAAATCTGTGAGCTTAAAAAAATGCAGAGAAAATTTGGATGCAGCTACAGGGCTCGCTCTGCTGAAGGCTGCATTCCCTTGGGATAATATGTTGGAAGCTGAATGCTGGTGGTGGGAATATCTGAAGCCAGCAGTGGGCAGGGCCAGAGTAAAAAAATGTTAAGGCGTCCCCTTCTCGTTCCCTCCTTCTCTTTTTGACATCCCCTTTCTCTCTTTCTTTCAATCGCTTCTCCCCTTTTCTCTCATTGTGTCACCCCTTCTCTCTCTCTCTCTCTCTCTCTCTCTCTCTCTCTCTCTCTCTCTCTCTCTTTCTCTCTCTCTGACATCCCTTTTCTTTCTCACACCTCCTTCTCTCCCCCAAATGGCTCACTTGCAGAGAGCTCTTGATATTAGGCTGAAGGTCACATGCAGATCTCTGGCAACAGGTTGCCCATCTTCATGTTAGGATGTCGAACACGGAGATCGAATATTCAGGAGACATGCAGCAAATATCATATTGGATTCAACGCTGCCCATGTGCTCTTAGAAAAGTTTTCCAACTTAGAGGGAAAGCTTTGTGGGATAAAGGCGAGGGCCGTAGCTCATTGGTAGGGCACGCAGCATTCTATGTTCTTGGGCTTCCAAAGGCATCTTAGTTGGTGCCAGTTGGAAACAAAAGTTCTGGATTATGAGGATGTTGGTCTCTTCTAGCAAGACACACATTAAATCCTTATTATTTTACGTTCATTGTGGAACATCTTCTACTTGGACACTTGCCAGTGTTCAGATCCAACCAAACTATTGTTGTTTTCCTATTGAATGCAACGCTTTCCAGATGAAAATTAACCTCCAGTACAATGGCTGAAAATCTTGATCAAGGGCTACAAGGTCTTCTCCCAGTTTGTTTCCACATTCATTCAGAGGTGCCCATCTTTCAGCGCCTTGATTAAGGCTATTCACAATCCTGGAAAAGTAGCTAAATGTCTGTGGTTCTGCTATGCTCCTTGAATGCAGCTTTGCAGAAAATTCAACGCTGAGTATTTATTTCAGTGCCTTTCTGACTTTGCTTCCTTCTATTATGCCAAAAGGAACATTGATGGTAAGAGATGCATCTCTCTTTCTGTCTGCGCAGCGTTGCCAAAAGGCACTTCTGTTTATGTCTTAAAACTATGACCAATATTTCATGGACACCACAAATGTTCATAATGCAGCCAGACGCTAGAGAGGAAATTTCTTTACGCTGTTGAAGAGGGTTTATTAAAGTACATTTTTTGGATTGAGGCATCCAAAATAAATAATCATTTATCTGAAGGCAGCCAAATTCTATGAATGGCCAAAAACTTTGGACGCACCACCAAGGAAACTCTTGCTAATATAGAGCTCAAAGCATAATAAAGTACTTGTGAATTTGGCAGTCTCCCAGCCCCACAGCCGAAATCTTTGCCGGCGGCAACAGCGGAAAGCAAATCCATATAAAGGAAAACCTTCTCCAAGTCTTTTCAGTAGTGCTGAACCTAAAATGGGGGGAAAGATTTTATGGAAATATGTGCCAAAATCTAACCATCTTCTTTTTGAGCTGCACATACACTCCCGTTTATCTAGAAGCAATGGAGGCTAAGTACTTGGTTTTTTTCTACCATAGTCAAAACAAAATAAAAAATGAAAAAATTCAAAAATTCCTTCCAGTAGCACCTTAGAGACCAACTAAATTTGTTCTTGGTATGAGCTTTTGTGTGCATGCACACTTATTCAGATACACTGAAACAGAAGTCACCAGACCCTTCTATATAGTGAGAGGGTGGGAGGGGTATTACTCAGAAGGGTGGTGGGAATGGGTGATAGGCTGATAGCTGTGGTAAACCTGTTGACGACTGTTAACGACTGCAATTAGTCTTACAGGAAAAAGCAAGGAGTGAGAAGGTTAAAAATAGCTTTGTCGTGTATAATGAGATAAGAATCCAATGTCTTCGTTCAGACCAGGTCTCTCCATGGTTTAAAGCTTGGTAATGAGTTGCAATTCAGCAACTTCTCTTTCCAGTCTATTTCTGAAATTCCTTTGCAATAAGACAGCTACTTTGAGATCTTGTATAGAGTGTCCTGGGAGATTGAAGTGTTCTCCTACTGGTTTCTCTGTCTTGTGATTCCTGATGTCAGATTTATGCCCATTTATCCTTTGGCGTAGGGTTTGGCCTGTTTGTCCAATATAGAGAGCTGAAGGGCACTGTTGGCATTTCTACCATAGTTATACGCAGTCTAGATGTACAGTGGTACCTCTGGTTAAGAATTTAATTCATTCCGGAGGTCCGTTCTTAACCTGAAACTGTTCTTAACCTGAGGTACCACTTTAGCTAATGGGGCTTCCCGCTGCCACCATGTGATTTCTGTTCTCATCCTGAAGCAAAGTTCTTAACCTGAGGTACTATTTCTGGGTTAGTGGAGTCTGTAACCTGAAGCATCTGTAACCTGAAGCGTCTGTAACCCGAGGTACCATTGTATTACTTTTTTTGCTCTGAAAACGCTTCCTAGAATTAGAGAAAATTGTAGAGCTTGAACGAACCCCAAGGGTCATCTGGTCCCACCCCCTGCAATGCAGGCATCACAGCTCTTGAGAAACCAGTTTCATTGCAAAAATAAAAGCACACTGTAGACGGATTCTGCGTCACCCGGCAGCGGGTTCATTTGAAAACAGATGTAAGCAGTCCCAGCAATGGGGGCTGTATCTACACCTGCCCATTGACATATCCCTTGTAGTTGGCAAGATCTACAATCAATCTAGCTTGAAAGCAGTATGTTTTCTTACGAATTTAATCTGTTCCGAATGGACACTCGTAGGTCGAAAAGTTTGTAAGTCGAAAAAAGTGATTTCCCATAGGAATGCATTGGGAGAAAAATATTCGGAAAAATTCGTAAGTCAAAAAAACCGCAATTAAAATTTGTAAGTCGAGGAAACCGCATCTAAAACCGGCAACGATTTCCATTTGGATGTCGAAAAATTCATAGGCATGCGGCCACTTTTTTCATTCGTAAATCGAAAAATTCGGATGTCGAGGACTTCGTAAGTCGAGGGACCACTGTACTAGGAATTCTGGATTGGGGCGGGGGAGCCACTGCATTTTGCACTACAAACAGGTTGGTGTGCATGCAGCTTTTTGGTCACTTTTCAGAGATAATTGCAAAATAACTTTAAAAACAGAGTGCTAGAATAATCCTTGGCCGACTAGGACCACTCATGTAGTGAGCTTCATTCATCACCCACTGCCTTTATGCAGTCTTGCAGATTCCTAGGTGGTATTAATCACACCAACATGATCGCAGTATAGCACTGTATGTTGAAGCTGCATTCAGGGCTGCCCCCCAAAATGTGCCCTAGCTGTTGGGCACACCAAGACTAGGGAAGGCAAACCCACCAATGTGCAAAACTGACCTACAGCTGAGTAAAATAACCACCACAAGAACATCAGACTTCAGGAACCTGCATCTCGTAAGCAGAGATGCAGATTGATGGTGGAATTAGCACAATGCATATTAGTGAATGTTCAGAATCTTCTATGCGGTTCCTAGCATAGGGCAAACGGCGTCTTGTTTTTATTTTGTGACTTTGGCTCGGTCTGGGTCAGCGGATCTTCATTATGCCTCACTTAGCTCAGCAGGGAAAGCGGGTTAAAAGAATGTGGCATCATGTGCTGAAGCTCACTCTCTGAACAGAGACATTCTTCAAGGAAAAGTGAAGGGGGGAAAAGGGAGATTGAAACATGGGCATGCTGATTACTACATTAATCGGTCTTCCCTTCCGGTCCTATGATCTTTCACCATCTTTGGGCTGTTGCATCAACACCCGGCCAGGGACACCTTGACCACAGTAGTCCATAACTGACAACCTCAAGGCTGGATTACTCCAATGTGCTCTATGTGCGGACTTGAGCCTGGTTAGCATGCTTCAGTTAGTATAGTGGGCCCTCTGGAAAGGAATTTAATTTGTTTTGGGGGGTCTGCGCACCCCAAAAAATTCATACCCAGGGGCACCCTTCTGTGCAATGATTGAGCGTGATTGAGCGCGCCTGCACACACACACAGCAATCAGAGCGCTTCTGCGCATGTGTGCACAGTGAAACCCAGAAGTATACACTTCAGATTAGATCCACTGAAATTCATGAATCTAAGAAGAAGAAGAGTTTGGATTTGATATCCCGCTTTATCACTGCCCAAAGGAGTCTCAAAGCAGCTAACATTCTCCTTTCCCTTCCTCCCCCACAACAAACACTCTGTGAGGTGAGTGGGGCTGAGAGACTTCAGAGAAGTGTGACTAGCCCAAGGTCACCCAGCATCTGTATGTGGAGGAGCGGGGATGCGAACCCGGTTCACCAGATTACGAGTCTTAACCACGCTCTTAACCACTACGCTCTTAACCACTACACCACACTGGCTCTCTCTAAGGTAGTTATGTCCATTAATTCCAATCTTACTCTGAGTAAGATAGCATTGGATACAAACCATGTCCTAGAGTCTCTTAGTGGTTACTCACACTTACCTTTCCACCACAGTTTCGAGACATGGTCCATGCTTTAAAGCTCTGTATCTAAACGTTTGTGGGGGGGTTTGCCCTGAAACTTTCCCTGCAAAAAATGTACTCCTTACTGCTGAATCGGAGCAAATGGCAATGCACAGAAAATGCAAATTGTCATTTGTTGTGCTTCAGCCTTAAACAGTGGGTTTTCATGGGGAAAGATCTGGGACAAGAAGGAGAGAGCTCGGACACAGAGCTTTAAAGCTTTGATCTGTGCATGGAATGTGTGGGGCCAAAGGTAAAGGTGGAAAAGCTCTTATTTTGAACTGCAATGCCTTAACAAAACAGAGAGTTCTGCAGACGGGTATTCCACAATGAGCACAGATTGCATGTAACATTTTAATGGCTCCAGAACACATTAATTCCCACCCATGGAAGGCATTGTCATCCCTTACAGAACTGGTCTCCCGGAATTCCTGTCTCAAGAAAAAGCGACGAAATTACCACCCACTCTCCGTCGTCTGGCGGATGAAATAAAATATTGGGTCTTTCCAAACATAATATTATCATTCCAAGCATAATATTATCAAATTGTGCCCGAGATTGTTTCAACAGCTCTTAAAAGTGAACTCACCTGGTACCCCCATCTGTTCAGATAAAACAACATTGTGCACTTTCTTAAAAATAGGAAAGCGATTATATGCTTATGACGAAAGTTAATCCACGGAATTGCTGTGTTAACCTTTCTCTGGAGTGAATATCAATGGCCCACTATTAGTTCAGAAGAAAGGAAGAAATGGGGCTCTGTTTAATTCCCTCTATTGTTTCTTTCCCCTGTTCAAAACGATTACTGCCAGCAGTCATTCTCTTCCAAGTTAACATGTGTTTATATATATATCCTGTTTTTGAGCAGCAGAAGTCTTTACGATGTTGTGGCAAAACAATACCACAATTTGCCTCTAGACAAAAAAATGGCACTGAACATTAGCTTATGCATATATTTTCACGTACCTCTTAATAATTTGAGTTTTCCATGGGATTAAGGCTGCAACCCTACGCATACAGCAGCCTAGTTCTCTGCAAATTCACCCAGAAAAGAAGTATTCTCTCCTCCTCTCATAATACTAAAACCTGAAAGTCGTCCAGTGAAACTGAATGTGGAAAGATTAAAAACAGACACCATGATGCACCTAGTTAAACCATAGGCCCAAACTGCACTACATATTTAAAACAAATTCATGAATGATAAGGTAATCACTGGTTACTCCTGTATCAGAGGCAATATGTCTCTGAATTCTATTTGCCGGAAAACATGAGTAGGTCTTTGCTACTGGATTCATATCATGCTTGTGGGTTTCCCATACACATCTGGTTGGCCACTGTGAGGCAAAAATTCAAGTCTACATAGACCTTTGGTTCGATCCACCAGGACTTTTAAGTTCTTAAGGAAGTTCTGCTTTATTGAAAACCCTCCCCACCCCTTGCATGGGATTTTAGCCTTAGTCAGAAGCACACCCCATTCCACTCAATGGGGTTTGCTTCCGTTTGGCCATTTCCCCCCACTGCTGTGTTTGAAACTGTAAGAGACACTCTCCGTAAATATACCAGGTACAGATCTTCATTTTCACCTTGCTGGGATGTCTCAACATGACAGCTGCTGAGTACCTGTCACCCTGTTCCAATTCAACGTGGGGTTTGTGGATTGTGTTTTCCCCCCCTACTTCACCTTTCAGGATGCAACTTTATTTTCTTCCATAGCACTAATGGGGGTCATTTTTCTCAGTCTAACAGGCAGACTGACTAAGACCCTGTCATGTTAAAGTGACATTTGGCTCGGTAGCTGGTGGGTCTCAAATTGACATATCCCATCCTTTCTGTCAGGGTACCAGGAAGGGTTATGTTCCCAGACAGTGTAGGAAAAATAACCAGCTTCCCCCTGGGCTCTAGCAGTGTTTAAAAAGGCGGCTGTTCCATGTGTCTTTCCACCACAAAGGTGGCTGACTTAAGTAGCGAGATGGGGGGGGCGGGGAATACCTTTTCCATAGTATTAGCACAAAGCAAAATAACATAGCAATCCTTCACACAGTTTACTTATGAGTTACTGAATGCAGCAAGGCTAATGTCTCAGTAAAATTGCATAGGATTGGGCTGTAAAGTGCTAGCATTACTACACTCCCTAAGAAGAGAGAAGGTTTAGCCACTTAAGAAACCTAGAAAATGGCCTTTGGATATGGAGGTTTCCCTTGTAAATTTGTTACTAGCTTTATAAAAAACTGGCTTTATGGGACCCTAGGTGGCCACTGGTCCCATCACCTCCTGGCAAATAGAAGGGGAAGAAATGGAGGCAGTGAGAGATTTCACTTTCTTGGGTTCCATGATCACTGCAGACGGTGACAGCACTCACGAAATTAGAAGACGCCTGCTTCTTGGGAGAAAAGCAATGACAAACCTAGACAGCATCTTAAAAAGCAAAGACATCACCTTGCCAACAAAGGTCCGTATAGTTAAAGCTATGGTTTTCCCAGTAGTAATGTACGGAAGTGAGAGCTGGACCATAAAGAAGGCTGATCGCCGAAGAATTGATGCTTTTGAATTATGGTGCTGGAGGAGACTCTTGAGAGTCCCATGGACTGCAAGAAGATCAAACCTATCCATTCTTAAAGAAATCAGCCCTGAGTGCTCACTAGGACAGATCCTGAAGTTGAGGCTCCAGTACTTTGGTCACCTCATGAGAAGAGAAGACTCCCTAGAAAAGACCCTGATGTTGGGAAAGGTTGAGGGCACAAGGAGAAGGGGACGACAGAGGACGAGATGGTTGGACAGTGTTCTTGAAGCTACCAACATGAGTCTGACCAAACTGCGGGAGGCAGTGAAGGATAGGCGTGCCTGGCGTGCTCTGGTCCATGGGGTCACGAAGAGTCGGACACGACTGAACGACTGAACAACAACAAAAGGTCCCCCCCACCCTTCACTTTGAGTTGAACTAAAGGCAAGACCCAATATCAAAGCATCCCACTCCCCCCACCCAACTCCCTTTTCAGAAATTTCACTAGCCATCCCGGCTCCTCACAAAATTCCTTACAAAAATATTTTGTAAGACTCATAACAATAATAATAATAATAATTTATTATTTGTATCCCACCCATCTGGCCGGGTCTCCCCAGCCAGTCTGGGCGGCTTCCAGCAATATTAAAAACAAAAACAATACATTAACATATTACAGATTAAAAACTTCCCTAAACAGGGCTGCCTTCAGGTATTTCCTAAATGTTAGATAGTTGTTAATCACTTTGACCTCTGATGGGAGGGCGTTCCACAGGGCGGGCGCCACTACCGAGAAGGCCCTCTGCCTGGTTCCCTGTAACTTCGCTTCTAGCAATGAGGGAACCGCCAGAAGGCCCTCGGCGTTGGATCTCAGTGTCCGGGCTGAATGGTGGGGGTGGAGACGCTCCTTCAGGTATATAGGACCGAGGCCGTTTAGGGCTTTAAAGGTCAGCACCAACACTTTGAATTGTGCTCGGAAACGTACTGGGAGCCAATGTAGATCTCTCAGGACCGGTGTTATGTGGTCCCGGCGGCCACTCCCAGTCACCAGTCTAGCTGCCTTTCAGGGCTACCAGTGTCCTAATGCTGTGCCTGTGATATTCGCTTGTTCTGTTGATCAGAATGTATTACTTAGAACTGATGAAGCTGTAGAGCGAAACCTGAGCAATATCCGGAGGACAGGTTTTCTTCTTCGTTCTTTCGTCGTTCTTCCCATGTGCCGTTCATATTGAGTTTGGATGGATGGTGACACCACTAGATTCAGACAATATTTTTCTTCTATCATCGTGTCCAGGACATTGTTTTGTTCATCTGCTGCAGTATTTCGTTGTCTATTCACCATCAACCTAACATGAGCGTTTTGTTGGCACTGGGATCTTGTTGTTACACCTATCTATTGCTGAATGGTTCTATTCTATAAACTTTATACATTCTGTTATACATACGATATATACATGGCTTCATTTATCATTTGGCTTTATTGAAAGATTATCAGTTCCTCATAAGAGTTTTTTTATGTAATTTTCATTCTATTTTCAGCCATTGTGTGGTGGTTTTTTTTTTGTTTTCGAGTTGTTATTCCAGCCACATAATACAAATTGGGCCCACAGTGCCAGGGAAGCATTTTCAAGGTCCCTTTGGACCCCCCCCCCCCCAGTTTTGAGAGTGAAGTGTACGTGGCCCATCTGAAGAAATAACTGCCAAACCCAGCCAGATGGGCAGGGTATAAATAAAAAAATAAATT
Source organism: Darevskia mixta (assembly GCA_034641385.1). Taxonomy (NCBI): domain Eukaryota; kingdom Metazoa; phylum Chordata; class Lepidosauria; order Squamata; family Lacertidae; genus Darevskia; species Darevskia mixta. The sequence goes on from JAWWNH010000181.1 coordinate 8,109,018, forward strand.
ATTATTATTGTTACTATTCTATTATTATTAACTTCAGGGCAGTGAAGCCCCTCTTCCCCATTCAACACTCCTTGTGAGTGAAGAATGAAAGCTGAACGCTACCTTTTAGCAAGATATATCTAACCTGGATCCACCAATTATCGCTGTCTCCCTCGCTCCCTGTGCAGTACCATTACAGAAGATATATGGGCAGCCCTTATTTACTTATGATTATTACAGATCATCTTAACAAACAGCTTATCAATAACCAAAGCACCGGACAAATTCATTCCCTTTTATCACTTTGTCAATACCGAGGTTAGTTCTATAACGAAAAAGGATTGCATGAAATGAAGAGATGGATCATATGCGTACAGGCAAAACCTACCCATGATTTATTGTGCCTACTTTGTTTTATTGACGTGAAGCTCTGACCCCACCCCTCCATTTTAAAGAGGAACCCCCTCCAAAGAACAAAATAATAATATTAGTTTCTCCTGAAAATAGTACAGTACAACTGTGTTATATTTGTTTGGATGGGGGGGGATGTGTGTGAGTTTAAAAATATGGGAATGTCATAAATAAGTCTACAGAGATCTGGGCATTCTGAAATGCGATACCCATGTGACCCGCTGCTATCACTGAGCCAACATTTCTCCGATGAAAATAGGGACGTCCTATTCAATTGTTGTTGTTGTTGTTGTTACCATTACTGTATTGGCCTGAATATAAGCCATACCTTTTTTTTCAAAATTCCGACTGTGAAAAGTTAAAGTGCGGCTTAAATCCACGACCTTACAAAAATTGACTTTTACGATATCACTGTAGGATTTTCTTCTACATTTGCCATTTATGGTTGTGAGTGCCTGGGGAATTTTTAAGGGAGCAGCTTATATTCAGGTATTGTCTTTTTTTCCCCTTGAATTTTAAAGGTGCGGCTTATTTGTGGGTGCGGCTTATATTTGGGCCAATACGGTATGATGATGATGATGATGACAGTCGTACCTTGGCTTTCAAACAGCTTAGTTCTCGAACGTTTTGGCTCCCGAACACCGCAAACCCGGAAGTGAGTGTTCCCGTTTGCGAACTATTTTTGGAAGCCAAATGTCTGACAGGGCTTCCGTCAGCTTCCAATTGGAGCTTCCTGCAGCCAATTAGAAGCCTCGCTTTGGTTTTCGAACGTTTTGGAAGTCAAACGGACTTCTGGAATGGATTCCGTTTGACTTCCAAGTTACAACTGTATTATTATTCTATTTATACCACAGCCGTTTGACTGGGTTGCCCCAACCACTTCAGCATATATAAAAGCATAATAAAACATCAAACATTTAAAAACTTCCCTATACAGGGATGCTTTCAGACGGCTCGGGGGTCACATAACTCCATACCCTCCAACACAATATGATGAAAATAGGGACATCCTAAGGAAAAACGGGACTTTCCTGTATCGAAACAGAAACTGAGGCAGCTTCTGTAAATCCAGGACTGTCCCTGGAAAATAGGGACACTTGGAGGGTCTGACATAATAAATAAGTGAAATGTCCCAGAAGAGGGAGATTGCTACATGAAAGGGAAAAAATACACCTCATAATTAGATTTCTATTTCTTCTACACACAGAAACACATGTAATGAGCTTACAGTATTTATTCCCCCCCTTTTCTCCTTGAGGGGGGAAAAACCATGCCAAAGCTTGAAGTACATTTCATCAGCTCACAAACACTGGACTTTTAAAGCCTGATAAGGACACCGTATAAAAACCAAATAGGCCCTGAAGACTGTGGGATTGTACTTAACATCCTCCTATCACCAGCCTCCAATTACTTGGCAAAGGGAAAGGTGCCATTCTGCAATCTCTACCTTGTCTTCTGTTTGTCTTGGCCAAAAGTCTTAAGTCCTCTGCATACTGAACTTCTTACAAATGATCCCCATTAGACGGCGTGTTTAACTTCCTGATACTTGTCGTGGGATATGATCACACCAAAGCCGGCCGGGGGTTGGGGGTGGGGGTGAGGTTATTACTTCTTGCTCTGTGTGTCTGTCTCTCTCTCTGTGTGTGTGTTTAAGCCAGGAGTTTTGATACACGTTTCAGTTTCATCTTGGTTTCATCTCTCAACAAATTCGATAATCACTTTTAATATGTGCCGTTCATAGAGAGAGAGAGAGAGAGCAAATCTAAAGCTTCAATAGTAAAGGTGAACCTGGTTGTGAAGCTACACAAAACTTTTGAACTTTCAACTTTTTCCCTTTGAGTTGCATTTCGCTGGTGTTGCCCATTCCTTATGGAACAACCTTGCAAATACAGTTGTCTAATGGGATATGCATGTCATTTGCATGTCCTTGACCCTTTCCCCATCAAATGCTGTTTGTGTTTAAGAGAACATCTTACCTAATTGCCCTGTGCTGCTCTGGAACAGATTTTTTTATTTTTTTGTATTTTACTTTCATTTGTGATGTTGTTAGGATATCAGAGGTTTCTTTAAAGTATGACATTGTATATAAATGACCAAAATGATTATTTGTCTATCTATCTATCTACCGATATCTATCTATCTATCATCTATCTATCATCTATCTATCTATCTATCTATCTATCTATCTATCTATCTATCTATCTATCTATATCTCTATCATCTATCTATCATCTATCTGTCTGTCTGTCTATCTATCTATCTCTCTATCTATCTATCTATCTATCTATCTATCTATCTATCTAGGGACTCACCCTGTGCTCTTGATTGTAATTGTTTTAACTGATTTTAATTTATATATATATTTTATAAGTTGCTGTAACCTGCCCTGGAATCTCACGTTGAAGGTTGGGTAGGAAATCTAATAAACAGATAAAGGACGATAATTATTGACCGAACATTGGTCATTGATCAAGGCTGGTTCTGTGAAGTCAGGTGCTATGGAGTCACGCATCTCTACTCGCCCCGCCATTAGTTCATTTTAACCAAGTTATCATCATTATATATGAACTTTCCCACACCTGGGAGTTATCACAGCTGGGCTCTTGGGTGTGGCCTCTCTCCACAGTATCTGCCTGGTGCCGTAGCCCAGAGTGACAAAACGATTAATCATGGCTGTGTTTGAGGACCGTCTGGAGGGATTAGGGTGAAGAGTGCAACTCTGCATACTGGGGAGACCACAGACACTCAGCTTGGAGGTGAATGCTAGTGCAGAAAAGCATCTGATCTGAGGTTAAATATTAAGCCAGCTCCCCACCACCACCCTCTCTGTTTCATAATCAAATAACATCAAACACATCCTGATCAAACGCCTCATCTTCAGCCCATCAAAGGCCCTCGCCGGGTCTTTGAGAGCTGGCATAGTGCAAAGTACTGAGACCATATGCACACATGCCATGAAGCTTGCCGAGTGATCTTGCGGCAGCTGCCTGATAGCTGTCTATCGGGGGTCTTGTGGGGATATACAATGTGTGGTGGTTTTCTTTTGTGGGGGGTGTATATCACCCTTGGCTCCTTGGAGTATAAAAATGTTTAACCATTCCAGGACAACTTGAGCAGATTTGGCAAGCCCTTATGGTCACCCCAAGACCATAAGCCTAGAACAGGCATGGGCAAGTTCAGCCCTCCAGGTGTTTGGAGACTACAATTCCCATCATCCCTGACCACTGGTCCAGTTAGCTAGGGATGATGGGAGTTGTAGTCCCAAAACATCTGGAGGGCTGAGTTTGCCTATGCCTGGCCTAGAAGGATAAACACCCACTGTCCATTGTGCAGTGGTCTGAGGACCTAATCATCCTTGCGGCATTTGAACATGCTTCTTATACTTGTCAATTTCATGTGGATACCTATCTGGACATTGGATTCATGTGCTTAAATTAAAAATGGGTGCACTGGTGGTTATTGCATCTTAATGTGAGCTTATGGTTGGGTTCTACCCCTTCCTTCCTTCCTTCCTTCCTTCCTTCCTTCCTTCCTTCCTTTTCCTCCTTTCTTTCTTAAAGAGTGTGGGGGAGGAATAATAATAATAATAATAATAATAATAATAATAATAATAATATAAATTATTATTATGCCTACTGGTAGGACCAGAGCTGCATCAGCTCTGACTCCTAGCTTTGTCCCTCATCTTTGACTGCCAGGCACCAGAAGCATCCTATAGCTCAGTCCTGACAGGAGCTAAGGAGTAGAGCTCACAGCTTAGGGCAATCTTAACCAACTTGGTGCCCCTCTAGATGCTGCTGGACTCCATTTAACATCAGCCCCAGCCACCATGGCCAATGGCCAAGGATGATAGGTGTTCTGGTCCAACAATATATGGAGTGGGGGCTCAGCTTCCCCATATTTGATCTCTCTGTGCTGGCTGGGGTTGGTGAGAGTTATAGTTCAATACATCTGTGCAGCATGAGGCAACAGTATGCAGAGCAAAGGATTGGTGGCCCATGACAGCTCCTGACACCTCCTGAGTTCAGGCATGAATTGAGCTTTGTGCAAAGCCATCTATCTCATAGATGTTGTTGGACTCCATCTCCCACCAACCCCAAGTCCATTAATTTCAATGGATCTACTCTGAGTAAAAGTTAGTTGACTACAACCCACAGCTACCCCATCCTTGACTTCTCTGTGGTTGTTTCAATGTATCTCCTAACTAGGTGTGCACGAGAATAGAATAGAATATATTTTATTGTCATTGTCCCCTTTGGGGACAACAAAATTACTTGGCTGCTCCATCCACCCAGATAGGGCACTCCACGCAAAAACAAAACAACTACAAAAACACTGATTAAAACCATACACACTGATTAAAACCATACAATGAGAGGGGGAGTTATGGGTGAATTTGTCAATTTATGTCCAGTTTCTATCCACTTGGCCTTTCCCCAAGTGTTATCTTCAGTTCACTACATTTCCACATCAGTATGTGATTATTATTTTTTAAATCTTCGTGAAAATGTATCAGCGTTTCAGTGCACCTTTTCCTATTCAATTTTGCCTAATGTACACATTTTTGCAATGTGCTTTTCCATAAAGCAATACATGTCTGTATGTTATTTTCATAAATATATGCATTTTTATGAACACTTTACCCAAGTATATGCCTCTTTGCATGCATTGCTTGGCTGGAGAACTGCATTGCAAAATTCAGAGATGCGTGACTTTCAAAGGAAGGTGGAGGATTATTTTACTCCTTTTTTCAGAAAACGCAAATAAGATAGGTTTGTCCTCGGATGTGAACTGAATCAAATTTCTCTTACTCCTAATATGCTTCAACATGACCTGGTGGCTCACCCCACAGGCCAACTTCACACAGAACCAAGGATTCCTGGTTCTAGCCCTGGTAATTCCCAGCAGTTCCAGGCGTACACAGAGGGTTGGCACTCAGCACATTTCTAGAGGCAGATAAATTCTACTCAGAATATGCCCATTGAAATCAACAGACCTGGGTTTGTCATGTTTGTTGACTTCAGTAGGTCTACTCTGAGTAGGTCTTGCACTTGGTGTAACCCATTATCTGGATGCCATATGCAATCTTGAGCACAGCAAAACAGCGGTTTGGCCAAATAGATTCAGTAACTGTACATTCAATATATCCATCCATTTTGCATGCCTCTGTGCTTTAATTTCACACACACACACACACACACAGACATGAAATAACCATTTATCCAAGCACATGGGATGAATGGATAATATTACTATTTACATAAGCTCATTGTGATCCGTCCGGGGAATGTAATCAAATTAGGGCTAAGCGCAGATGGCGCATGCCAGCTTGTAAACTGTTTTTGAAAAAGATTCACATGGCGTCTCCTGACATGTTTGGTTGTAGAAAGTGGAGAGGAGTTGCACAAACCCCAGTGCGCCAGCAACAAAACCTCTCCCATCTCCCAACTCCAGGAAGGAAAATCTAGGGACAGGATTCCTTCCACGCCACTGCCAGCCCTAGAGCAGCTGCTAATGCAAAGCTGTCCTTCAGCAGTGGCGGCCGAAATGTTGTTATGCTTGTATGATAGAGTGCATGTGTGTGTGTTCAAACTCCTTTGGAAAATTTAATTTCTCTTTCTATTCATCCAGGAACAAGGAGTGGATTTTTGCTGGAATTGTCAATGCTGGGATAGAGGGTAGCACTCTGCTCAGTCCTGCTCAGAGGAAACACACTTAAATTAATAAACCTAAGTTAGCCATGTCCACTTACATCAATGGGTGCATTCTGTGCAGGACTGTTCTGAATACCACTCAGAATTTTTCAGATTTGATATTTCACATCTTGGAGACTTTCTCTTCGGTTTTTCCTTGGCAGTTCCATTGTGGCCTTGGTCTCTCTATAAGGAAATGTTGCAGAGTTTGGAGCTTCTAAGTTTAGAGAAAAGGGGAGTAATAGGTGGCATGATTGGAACATATAAAATGACACATGGCATGGAGACAGAAATAATATCTCCCTCTCTCCCCCCCCCTCTCTCTCTCCCTCTCTCTCCCTCTCTCTCTCTCTGAAATTCAGTCTGGTGGTTCACATTTTAATGCAAAACTACCTAATTAGTACTACCTGAAATGATTTGCAAGCTGAAACACAGCCATCCTTCAAAATGTCATGGGGCATTTATCTAACCAAGTAACTGGATATATCAGGGGGGAAGTGTGTATGAAAACGCATTTGATTGCAAAAATAATGCACCAAAAATGCATTGTTTTGGGGAAATTTGCTTGCAAACTTGTGCATATTAGGAAGTAAAATGCTAATGAATTTCTAGGAGTGGTTTTTCTGTAATGCAAATGTATGCAGAAAAGTGGAGAAGTGAATTAAGATTGGGGGAGCGGGTGAGAAACTGATATTGACAGTTTTGCACATTCCTGGTTCTCAGACAGTATGGTTGCTTGCCCCTTCAGCCTGGTGGGAACTCCAAAGTGAGACTCAATCAGGATCAAAATCGGCTTTGTCATCTTAGTGTATATTGCGCTAGGTAGCTCAATCCTCCTTTAGACTGCAATGGAGAAATATCACACTCTCCCTAAATTTGCGTATATCCTGATTGGGCCGACAAGCTGAGCGTGGGCTGCTGGCCTAGCCCAGAAGGACTGTCCTTTCCCTTTAAACCCCAGCTCAGTTCTGCTCCATCGAACCAGCCCCATCTGCTCGCACTGGGGCATGCAAAACTATTTAGCATGCAGCATGGAGTGCTGATTTCCCCCCGACAAACTTTGCTTTGTTCCTCCGGCGCTCACCTTTCGCTCCTGTTTGCTTTTCGCAGCTTTCCAAAACCACAATTTTTGGTGTCTATTAAAAGAAACGTAAAACATCGGAGGGGTTAGAAAACCCTTCATATTTAAAATCTGACACTTTGTTGTCACAGCTGAGCTCGGGGAAAAGCCCTGCCAACATATTTGAACTTAGGAAATTGGGCGGCCTTACCCAGGCCGGGTCATGCAAACACACAGATGGAGCCAGACCCACTCAGCTGGCACATTTATTGGGCAGAACGTGTAGGACTTCTGTAGCTCAGAGTTCCACCCTGGAAAACGGGGGTGGGAGAGAGAGAGAGAGAGAGAGAAGAAATAGCTGGAGTAGTCTGCGAGTTCCAAATTAGCTACTACGACTCCAGAAAGACATCTTGGAACCATTGCAGGAGCTTCCCAGAAAACAGCTGTGCAAATGTGTCCAAAAGGAAAGAGAATATTGAGGGTTATTAGGGAAGGAACAGAAAGAAAGAAAAATACAGCGAATATATTTAGGTCTGAAATCCTGACGATGATAATGAGTGATTACTGTTAATATTAAGAAACCAGGGGAATGTCTACACGTGGGCCCTGTGTATGGCAATGATCTATAGGATGGGAGGGGCAAAGGGATCCGTGTTGGTGGAGGCTGGACCACCCATGATTAGGTTGTAGGGAGTAGATTTGCTCCACCACAACTTTTCCGTTGATTGAAGACCTTTGTCGGCCCCATGGAAATAAATGGCAGACATTTATGTGCAAGAGAGTAAGTAAATAGATGTCTGAAGGGTCCTGTAAAAGCATGAAAGGGTTGTGGCCATTGCTAGTCCAATTCAGAGTAGACCCGTTTGAGTTAATAGACATGGCTAACTTAGGTTCATTAATTTACGTGGGTTTGTTCTGAGGAGAACTTAGTTGGATGCAACCCGAGTTCTGCTGGATCATGCCAGTGGGCTATCTAAACTAACATACTTTTTGGGGGGTTTCCCACAAACATCTGCTTGGCCACTGTGAGAACAGGATACTCAACTAATTGTGCCTGATCCAGAAGGGCTCTTATGTTCTTCTCGGGTTCTCACATTGCCCAGCCCAGAGGGTGATGGGAAGTCTGTAAGTAGGGTCTGAGGACAGCAGCACTCTCCCTACCTGTGATTCCCTGAAACTGGTATTCAGAGGCACGATTCCTCCAACAGTGGAGGTAGAACACAGCCATCATAGTTGGCAGCCATTGATAGCCTCAGCAAATTTCTCCTTCAAAGCCAGCCAAGTTGGCACCCACCACTACTTCTTGTGACAGGGAATTGCATATCTTAGCTATGTTCTGCTGCGTGAAGAAGCATTTTCTTTCATCTGCCATGAATCTTTAGGCATTCAGCTTCACAGAATGTCCTGAGAGCCAGTGTGGTGTAGTGGTTAAGAGCGGTAGACTCGTAATCTGGTGAACCGGGTTCGCGTCTCCACTCCTCCGCATGCAGCTGCTGGGTGACCTTGGGCTAGTCACACTTCTCTGAAGTCTCTCAGCCCCACTCACCTCACAGAGTGTTTGTTGTGGGGGAGGAAGGGAAAGGAGAATGTTAGCCACTTTGAGACTCCTTCAGGTAGTGATAAAGCGGGATATCAAATCCAAACTCTTCTTCTTCTTCTTCTTCTTCTTCTTCTTCTTCTTCTTCTTCTTCTTCTTCTTCTTGAGTTCTAGTATAGGGAGAGGGAGAGGTAAACTTCCTCCACAATCACAGCACCATGTATAATTTTGTCCACCTCCGTCAGGCCTTCTCTTACTCACTTTTCCCTACACTATTCCTGTTAGCTGTGGATCATGGGAATTGTAGTCCCAAAACATCTGGCTGGCCGAGGTTGCTTATGCCTATGCCTGCCCTAGATCAGGGCAGGTGCCAGAGGAGGAAATGGGAGTTGGTTCAGTCAGGCAAGCAGGAATACTTGCTCTAACAGAGCAATTCACTACATTGAGTTCCAACCTTTGACTCTGTTCTCAGCTCAAAAAATAAAATAAAAAAATTAAACATACTTTTTAAAATGCACATTTTGAGAGGCAATAGGTCTAGAAATGCATGTTTTAGCAAAAGCAAATACTCTTAGAAATGCATACTTGGAGGGGAAATAATATTTTTTAATGTGTATTCAATGTTTTAGTGTGATTTATTTATTTATTAGTGTGAATTGCAGATTGATGTAGAAATTGAATGGAATGGACTGCAGTGGGAGGAGAACATATGCCAAATGAGAGTTAGATTGATTCCCACATACCTGAAATTCTCTATTCAGTTTGAATGCCTGGTTTTACCCTCCTTGCATTCCATCTAGGGATTGGGGAGGAATCCAATTGGGTTTGCATTTAAAAGTGAATCGACCTAATTCACAGTTTCCGAAGCGGTATGCAAACTGAAACACAGCCATCCTTTGAACTTGGCACTTCTCTGAATTTTGTAATGCAGTTTTCCAGCCAAGCAACGTGTGCAGAAACGCACATATATGTTGTGGTAAAGCGTGCAAATGAATGCCTATATTAATGAAGATAATACACAAAACAGTGTTGTGTATTAGGATAAATGGTTTTGCAAAAAAACAAAAACAAAAACATTTACACCAGGCAAAATTTCACACAAAGAAAGTGTGTATATTAAGAGAAATTCACTGGTGATTTTTTATGAGGACTTTTTGCAAAATGAAATTGCAAACACATTGATGTGGAAACGAGGAGAACAGAACTTAAGTTAGAAAAAAATGAGATACCCAAACTGACATTCACCCATTCCTAGTGCCATCACTGTATGCCTGTCTCCCAGTCTAAAACCATACTTTTACTCCTATTATTTGAATGTGATTTGCATTGTCTCACTGCTCCCCAGATCTGCCAAGTGACCTTTGTTTTTGTTTTGCTTTCAGCAAATGCTTACGGATCCTGAGACAGCTTTGCAAGCTGGCTGCATTAAAAAGGTAGGAGAGAAAAAAATGCCTTTTGATCTTGTCCAAGTTGTGCAACTTCTGTATTTGGTTATGATGGGACCTAGACTGTTTCCTTGTTCCAGGGGCGAGGAAGTGGGTGTGATATATGTCTCCTGAATATCCACCTAAATTTGTTGAGCGCGTCGTTTGCCTATTAGAACAGGAATGCCCTTTTTATTGTGCGGCGGATTCCGTTGGTGTGTTGTTTGTGGGCTCAGCATGCAGACAGATTTGCAGGTAGGCTGTAGACTTCAGTTCCGGGTCAATCTGGACAAAAGTTCAGAAATCCTCTCTGGCACTGAAAATAAAATTGTTTGTTATAAATAGGTTTCGAGTCCACTCTGTGGAGGTGAATGCACTGCCTAGAATTTTCGTCTCTTGGAACTCTTAGAAACCATGTGGTCAGCTATACATGCTGGAAGGGGGCTGTATGGGGCAATATCCATGACCTGGTATCAGTGAAAACCTTCTCCCCCCAAGGCCCAAACAACTGAAAATCAGCTGCGCAGCCCCTTCCAAAGGCTACTTTGCTGGTGCCACTGTCTCTGCAGTAAGCCAGGAGGATGGAAATCTGGATGCAGAGCTCCATCCCAGAACACCCCTCTTGACAAATGTCCCTGTAGCAGTGAGTCTGCATTTTCAGCGTGGTTGCTTTTCAAATTGAGGGAGTTGGGGCCAGGGCACTTCCTCATAGGCAAGATTGTCAAGCCGCGGGCAGGGCCTGGCAGATTCTGCTGTATCATGTGTGGAGCTTTGCAGATGTTGATGATTCATGGGCAGAACCTGGAATGTGCTACTGAACCAGTGGTGGGAATATTGTGGCTTTGGGTGATCTGCGGACGGGGACTGGCAGATTCCAATGAGTCAGGCATCACGCCTGGCAGATTTTAGTGACAGAGAATCCTGATTCTTGCTGTCCTTTTAGCCCTTAGTACTGTTTTTTAAAAAAAATTGGACATGAGTTTTAGAGGTCACACCACGGCCACATTCACACCATACATTTATAGCACTGCAATACTTGTTGTTGTTGTTGCTTAGTCATTTAGTCGTGTCCGACTCTTCGTGACCCCATGGACCAGAGCACGCCGGGCACTCCTGTCTTCCACTGCCTCCCACAGTTTGGTCAAACTCATGTTGGTAGCTTCGAGAACACTGTCCAACCATCTCTGTCATCCCCTTCTCCTTGTGCCCTCAGTCTTTCTCAACATCAGGGTCTTTTCTCTTCTCATGAGGTGGCCAAAGTATTGGAGCCTCAGTTTCAGGATCTGTCCTTCCAGTGAGCACTCAGGGCTGATTTCCTTCAGAATGGATAGGTTTTATCTTCTTGCAGTCCATAGGACTCTCAAGAGTCTCCTCCAGCACCATAATTCAAAAGCATCAATTCAATACTTAACAGACTACAACTCCCGGGCTCTTTGGGGGAAGCCATGACTTTTTAAAGCAGTATGAATTTGCCCAAAATATATTCTAATCTGACGGTGCTAGCAGGGTTATATGGGATCTCACAGCAGCCTTGCTTGCCATTGTCTATTGATTGATTTAGCTCGAATCGTTACACTTATCCCAGCCAAAGTCTATCCAGTTTGCATTTTTAGTGGAACAACTAACTAAGTGAGTTGGAGGGCGAGCTTCATTGCATCACCTGTCTAGGCAATGGCAACATTTGTTTGCCTAAAGGTGTTCTTTCTGTGCTTCACTTTGGCTTATTTTCCTTTTTTATGAAAGCCCATATTTTCGGTAGCATGCCTCCAGAGACTTCCTTTTAAGAAACCATTGCTGTTTCAGATTGAAAAACTAGAGCAACTCCCCCCCCCCTTTGTATGGCTGTCTTGTTAATGACACTTTCTGAGCTCTGAAAGTTAAAACGAAACACCCGGGCAGCTTCTGCCAAACATTGTGAAACTCTAGATCTGGCTGGCTCCAGAGGCAGTTTGAAAAGAGATACATAGACATATCTATACGCAACACAGTCTATTCCAATTCTCTCCAGGATGAGATGAGGCAAATAATCTTTTCCTGTAGAAGCTAAACCTGAGGGCTGGGGGGTGGGGGGTGGGGTGTCCCACATGAAATGCCCTCTGTTGACCATCCTGTGACCTTGCAGTAGTGCTGAACTTTTTACCTTGTTCATCTCATAACTCATCGGCCATTTGTCTGGACCTCGGAGAGATCTTATTATCCCAAGCCATGTGGGGACAGTCCTTATTATCATAACCTCATTTATCACCCCCCAAAAATGGAATCCCATCCTCCTTGTTTTAGAAGCCACTTTGCAGTTTTTCTGGACTCGCTCATGATGTGTTAGCAATAAGTCCCATTCCATTTCTACCCAGTCAATGTGAGCTCATCTCTAAATGTTTGTTATTGCAATGAGGCACACATACATCATCATCATCATCATCATCATCATCATTATTATTATTATTGAAACATCCTCCTTAAATGTCTCACAATTTTTAAAATGCGAACCTACTTAATTTGCATTTCTCAAAGTGATGGTTCATTTGACATGAAACTGAGCTGCTGCTGCTGCTGCTGTTAAATTTATGGCCTGCCCTTGATCAGCAGGTCTGAGGGAAGGTTATAACAATTAAAAATTTAAAAAATGATTAATCGATGTGATTCATGCCATTTCTATGCTGCTTTTCATTCAAATGAAGCCCAAAGCAGCTTGCAAACAATAAGAATAGCATGATAGAACATAATAGAACATTACGAATACAGCACAAATCATATAGAATAATTAACAAATCATCATATCGAATTAGCAAATCACCAGATTGCATTCGTATGAATAGGGTGGGCCTGTCAAAACACACATCTCAGGTGTCAAAAGTCATGGTAAATATGTATTTCTTCACCATTCAGCAAAAGTTATATGGTGAAGTTTCCAGGTGTCCTCTTTGGGGAGGGGATTCCATGACTTAGGGGGCTGCCACAGAGAAGGCCCTCCTCCAGGCAGCCCCTCCAAACTTCTGAGGGAGGTGGAACTATCTAGAAGGCCCCCTTTCCTGTCATTGGTCCAGGCATCTTCCACTAGAGATTCAGCAGGTGTCTTCTACATTGGCCTTTAAACATTTGCTGACAACTTTTCTTTGCCATCAGGATTACACAGGCAGTTAAGATAAACTAGACAGTGATCTAAGTGGCTTTTATTGTGTGTGTACAATTAGCGAAATAAAAGTATAGGAGTACAAGTACAGCAAATTCACACACACACATGCGCACATGGTACACACTGTGTGAGTGACATTGTTTGGATCAGGCCAATCGCCCACCTAGTCCAACTTTCCTGCCTCTGATCATGGAAGCAGAACACAGAAGTCAGGGATAGTAGCCATTGATATCCCTCTCCATGAATTTGTCCAATCCTCTTTCAAAGCTATCAAAGTTGGTGGCCATCACTCATTCCTGTGGGAGCTGTTTCCAGAGTTTAATTATGTGCCGCATGAAGAAGTACTTTATTTCATCTGCCTGGAACCTTCCATCATTCAGCTTCATGCTCATGCGTTCTAGTGTTATGAAAGAGGGAGGAAAATGTCTGCCTACCTACTTCTTGCATGACATCCATAATATTGTACCCTTCTATCATGTCATCTCTTGCACACCTTTTCTCTCAACTCAAAAGTCCCAAACGCTCCAACCTTTCTTCTTTTAGGGATGTTGTTTCATGTCCTTGATAAGTTTGGTTGCCTTCTTCTGGGCAGGTGTGCAGAAGGATGCAGAATTGAATTGAACTGAACAGTGGGGTGGTAGGGATGAGAGAAGGCCAATTGGACATTCCCTATCCACAGTTGGGTTGCTTTTGCTTTTCCTGCCTTAATTCACACACATACACACACACACACACCACCAACTGCAAACATAAACTATGACAATTATAATATTTGACATAGGCTCTAGCCTAAACACATTGTAAAGAAGCACTACCGGCGGTTTATGAGGTGATAAATTTGCTGAAGGGCAGTCAGATTTTGAAGCCAGGCCATCAGAGGTCAAAGCAGTAGGGTAAAGAGTTCAAGTCTAAGCTTAATGGCTTGTGAAGGAACTTGGTGCTAAACAGAAGGAACTACCGCCAGACAGTGGAGAGGAGTAAAGAATGAAAAATCACCCTTTACCAGTGCCTTTCTCTGCCCTAAAGGTGTGAGCAGAATCCGTCATGTTTGATTTCTGCAAGGGATGCCACAAAGTGGTGCTTAGATTATAGAGATGAAGACTTAATGAAATGTCTACTAGCCATGATGGCTATGTTTACTACCTCCGCTGTTGGATACAGTTTGCCTCTGAATACCAGCCTCCGGAAATTGCAGGTGGGGAGAGGTGGTATTGCGCTCAGGTCTTGCATATGGACTTCCCATAGGTTGGCCACTGCGATAACAGGATGCCTGATCCAGCACAGTTCTTCTTACATCCTTAAATCCTCTTCACTGGTTTCAGTGGGTCTGTTCTGAGTAAGGTTACTATTGTATTTCACCCATTTTGTATGGATTTTTATAAGGTGTGCTCCTTGCAGAGCAATGCTGGGAAGAGCAGAGGGTCCACGTAGTAATGTCCCTCCAGTGAATGACATAAATCAGGGTTTCCCAAACTTGGGTCTCTGGGTGCGTTTTTTAGACTACAATTCCCACCATCCCTGACCACTGGTCCTGCTAGCTAGGGATGATGGGAGTTGTAGTCCAACAATGGCTGGAGACCTAAGTTTGGGAAACCTTGGTGTAGATCAAAATGGGGAGGGAGGAAATAAACCTAAAATGCAGCTTTGTATCCTCTCTGTTTCTAATGTCAGAAAGGGCACCACACCCCCTACTTTTCTAGTGCATGATAAGCCATTTCCAAGGCAAGACCTATTTCCCCTGGGGGGGGGAATGCTTGAAAATTGCAGAGAAGAGGGAAGAAAGAAGCATCCATACAGGCCAGTCTAGTGTGGGCTGTTTAATTTTATTTTTCCCAAGCATGATGACTAAAGAACCTTGGAAGACATCTTTCTCCAGTATGCTCCCCCCCCCCTTTAGCCTCTGTTTACTTAGAGGGAATCGCCTAAGGGGGCTACTGGAGGGAAAACAGCTGTGGGAGATAATCTATAGAGTTATCTATCTATCACTCTTTGTCAACCCCGTCTCCCCAGAGACCATGCGGAGAGACTTGTAATAAAAAGGCATTGCTTGAAGAGGCTTTAGGGACAAATAAAGAGACATGTTAAGGGCCAGCTGAAATGGATAGGCAACATTATTAAAGCTCAATAGCCGTCTTATCAAAATCAAATAGGATAGACATTTGCCCAAGAAGGTTGTGGGGTGGGGGGGGGGGGAGGCTCTGAATTTATTCTGTGACTTTCTGGCGAGTCCAGATTTATCCATTAACCAAGGAGGAACTCTGTGGGGAGACGGAGAGATAACGTTGTCTTTAAAAATAATATTACAGAGCGATACAATCTTTAAGATGATAGACCTTTCCTTTCTGCTCGAGTTTGCATCATGAATACTTTTTAAAAGTAATATATGTGATTAAGGCTATGCAAAATGCAATGAACACGTTGGTGGGGAAAGCCCCCTTTGATATAGGCTGACATTGTTTTCCTGAAGAGTGCTGGAGACTGTTGAAGACTGTATTGCAAATAAATAAAAGGAGGCAGGTCTTTATAGAAATTTGGAACATTTTTGTTGTTGTTACTTTTATTCTTTTGATGAGCCGAATCTTTTAGCTCTGAGAAACTGCATCCTGTATCTAAGCCTGGCAGTTATTGGGGCAGATTTATTCCCAAATTCACTAAATGTCATTGCTGAGAAGCATTAGCAGCAATGGAACCAATAAATCTCTCTCTGTTTATGTTGCACAAACACACACACACACACACACACACACACACACACACACACACACAGGTCACCCAAGCCATCTGATACTTGCGGAAGGCATTGTTCAAAAGAAGATGATTGATTGATAATTATGATAATTTGTGAAATCATTATTTGGATATTATAAACATAGCTCACCCCACTGGGAGAGAGTGGAGACATTTTATCGAGGACAGGGCCATCAAAAAAAAAAAAAAAAAAAGGCCCCCGGTTATAAGGGAGAGAGGAAAGGTCTGCTGGGCCTTCCCCAGTGGGATCTGAGGGGCTGATGAATGATGACCTCAAGGAGTGGGAAATTAGGCTTCAATGGGCAGTCAGGAAGGTAGTTAGAGAAGAGCAAGGGAACTGTTAACTGTCTTTTGTGGAGCAATTATGACTTGGGCCAATTTGCCGAAGGCCTTTGCCACGTTTATAATAACAGTACTAAACACACACACACACACACACACACACACACACACACACACACACGTTTGGTCTGGAGATTTTAACTTGAGTTGCTCAAAGTTCACAGATTCCCTGCAGTTCCAATGCATTGAGAAGCAAACCATGATTATTTTGTATCCACTGAAAAACTCCTTGCATTTATTGGCATCAAATGTTCTCAAGTCTTCTCCTGTTTTTTTGGTGGTTTTTTTTTTTAAGTATGCATTCAAAGCTATGGTGCTTGTGAACATACTCATTTGGGGAAGGGTGTGTTATTAAAAATATCAGTCGGGCAGATTTTATGCATTTGCAGCCAATGGCTATTGCCATATAAATCACACACAAAACAAGACAGTCAAAGGGTAAGTTTAAACATATCCGTTTTCAGAAGCTGTCAAAACCTGAAATGTTCCTCAAATGAATTAGTGTTGTTTGGGGGGGGGGGTTGGGTTGTTTTTTAAAGCACCTCGATTTTCTCACTGCTGGTGCTCCTGTAAGTAGAGATGTTGGAGAAATCTGAATGAACAGGAGCGGAAATTGCACATGTCTACTTCCGCATCCCACATCCAGAATGGAAATGTATTTAGCAAATATGATTCGCATTCACTGTTATTGTTGTTTTCATTCCACAGACAATACATAGTTACATTGCATTTCCTTTGCTTTGAAATGAATAGGGTGGAATAATGCAATGGCAATGCAATTTGCGTAATTACATAAATTACACAAATTGTGCGATTTCGTTACAGCAGACAGTGAGACAAGCAATGTAGATTTTGGTGGGAGATGAACTGCAGTGGAACCGAAACAGTGCTGTGATGAAGGCGGCAAAACATAAACTGACACTTTCTTCCATCCTTACCTATAGGTAACAAGCCTGTCTGCATTGGCCAGCAAACCCTCTGACTTAGAAACTACTGAACTGGCATGCTAAAAAAATTCTTGAATAAGCAGCAGAATCTGTCCCTGTGGAGGATTAAAATAATGTTATGAGTTTGTGGGGTGCAAGACTCCTCTAAACTCCTGGATCCAGTAAGTGTTATAATTTAATCTAGGTATAGGGTGTTAATCTGGGTGCCAGACACTTAACCCCTGGAGCCAGCAAGTGTTAAAAGAGAACAAAGGGAAAGGTGACAGGCCCTTTTAACAAAGCAAAAGGGACGGGGGCTTTGGGCCAGTTGACAAATGAGTGGGGGACTTCCTCCAGCTCTGAGATAGTTAGAAGGACAAAGCCCAAGTTTTGAGGGCAGGGTTTGCTGTGATGTGTGACCTAGAGGTAAAGGTAAAGCTGCATACTGGAAAAGCAGAGAGAGAGAGAGAGAGAGAGAGAGAGGGAGGGAGGGAGGGAGGGAGAGAGAGATGATTTCTGCTTGAATACAAGGCTGCAGCTATGGGGTAAACCAGACCTTTTTGGGTCTCCCCTCAGGCCTAAGTGGAGATGTTGGGGATTGAACTCCTGCATACAAAGCAGCTGCTTCAACACTGAACTCTGGCCGTTCCCCAAAAGCATAACTGTGAAATGTTGAAGGGCTATGTGTTATGCAGGCCTGACCATCGCCAGGGATGGTTGAATCACCCTATTGCTGCTTGGTGTCATTTTCACATGCACTGTTCCATCACATTTTGGGATTTTTAAAATAAAAAATGCCCTGAAATGCATTTATTTTTCATGCCTTTTCCTTCTATTAAGCATTTTGTAAATAATCTCTATCATCTATCTATCTATATCTATCTATCTATCTATCTACCTCTCTCTCTCTCTCTCTCTCTCTCTATCTATCTATCTATATCTATCTCTATCTATCTATCTATCTATCTATATCTATCTATCTATCTATCTATCTATCTATCTATCTATCTATCTATCATCTATATCTATCTTTTTTACATCCCCCCCACCCAAAAGATGCATTGTGATACATTTCCCCCATAGCATAGGTAAAGGGAACCCTGACCATTGGGTCCAGTCATGACCGACTCTGGGGTTGCGGCGCTCATCTCGCTTTACAGGCCGAGGGAGCCGGCGTACAGCTTCCAGGTCATATGGCCAGCATGACAAAGCCGCTTCCGGCGAACCAGAGCAGCGCACGGAAACGCCGTTTACCTTCCCGCTGCAGCATACACATTGCCTTTTGTATCGAAACTGCCGAGAAGTACACATTCCACCTGATAACTGCATTCTAGTCCGGGAGCTAAAAATCAGGTGGTTTCACTTTAAAATGTGGGCAGTACAGGGTTTTCCTCTTCCCTAATGGTGACCCACAGTTATGTTATCTCACTCCCAAGTCTATTTACATTTCTTACGTCAGTCTTATTTTTAAAACTAAAAAATGGAGGAATGAGTGAGGGTCCAGTTGTGGTTTGAGAAACAAATTGAACAATAGTGGCTAAGGATCACAGCCTCCTGTATAACAATATCTATCGGTTATATCTCAAATCCACTTTCAACACACTCTGCTGTGGTATTTCAGGTTCGTTCAGCACTTCAATTTGCTCGTTTTATAGTTTCTGACTCTATGAAATAAAAGTGTGTTTAGCTGCCACAACAGAGGCAGCTTTGAGTTGATTTTTATAATCTCTCTCTCTCCCCCCTTTAAATAGACTCACTTCATTGCAATAAGCCCTTCAACAAAAGACTGGACAGTTGTCTGAGGGAGAGAGAGAGTGTGTGTCTTTATATATATTTTTTTTAAAAAACCAGCATTTCTCTCTCCCTCTCTTTTTTTCATTGTTAGGCCACCGTTAGTAAAAGAACGAGGAGTCCATTAATTCAGTGAATGAACATATAGTAAAGTCAGTTCCCCTCTTGAGAACAATAATGTTGAGGTCAGCTTAGGTTACCATGGAAACTAAGTACCTCTAAGAAGTTTGCATCCTTGATTTTCCTGAAATGAAGCATGGAACGCAGAGGCAGGAGCAAAACAGCCGCTGGACGCCTTGCAGAACAAAGTTTAACGGACAAACGACAATTGCCATCTTGATCTTTACATGTCTGGCAATTCCTGAGCAAATGTCCTACACTGGGGCTAAAGGTGGGATTGAACCAAAATCTCTCTCCACCACCCCCCCAAAAAAAAACCCAACCACAGTTTTTGTAACCCTATTTCCAAAAAGAGTCCATTTTCATAATTCTGGTGGGGGATATGGGAGGGGAAGGTAAAGGGCAATTCCCCCCCAATACATTTGGGGGGGTTTGTTTTAAACTCTCCTCCTTCACATGCCCCATATTTGGGGAATTCAGAAAAAGAACGACATGGTAGCCACTAGGGATGTTAGAGACAAAAACAGAAATAGGAATTGTTGATGTTCACTTATTCATCCCTTGTCCGGAATGGAAGTCATAGAGTTGGAAGGGACCACCATGGTCATCTAGTCCAACCCCCTGCATTGCAGGAATCACAAGTAAATCATCCCTGACCGATGGCCACCCAACTTCTATTTCAAAACTTCCATTGGAGGAGAGTCCACCATCTATCCACCGATAGGTATATGATGATGTTGCTTTCAGTCAACAAAGGATACACAATTGACCACGTTCTCCCCTATTTGCAGTGTTCCCCCCATTGTCATTACATTATTCTACTTCATTCATTTCAATGTAATCTGCATAATTTGTTATGTAAATTACATAAGTTGCATAGTTTCACCACAACAAACTGCAAGACGAATAATTTAGATTTTGGTGGAAGCCAAGCTGCAGCAGAAAAGAAACAGTGCTGCATGCAGCGAAACAGAAAACTGCAACCACTCCATGTGGGCACTAGCATTTCCAAACACACACTGAACGTCCCAGAATGACACAGTGCCTGTTGTGGGTGGGATATGGCAGCCAGAATGTGGCCACCAAGAATATCCAACCCTGCTGACATCTGTTTGGCATCTGTACTTTTTTTACTCAGTCATGGCAGCTGATGCTGTTTGGGGGCAAAAAATTAGTCTGTGATTTTATCACTGCTTGAAAGCTACCTGACAGATAACAAGCTTGGCTACATTGGCCAGGAACCATCTAATATCCATCTAATCAGATTGACCTTTTAGAAGATTCTGAAATGAATAGAGGATTCCATCCCTAGAGGAGTTCTATCAAGGGCAAAGCAAAATATAATGTCCCATGTCATAGCTCTGGTCTGATCCACAGACACCAAGATGGCTAGTTGATGGCCTGTTAAAAGAAATTACTGGTCAAATATTATGTGAGCATAGTTTGAAAGCTGAGCTGAGCAGTGCATGTCTTAACAGGAAGGGGGGTAGCTCCTGCTCCCCCAGAAGAAATTGTAGGTGAAGCAGTTCATGCCAGTATTATATCTTTTGTACAGTTCCAGTTCTCTTGCTTCCATTAAGAATATGACTTCTGGTGCAGCTATGACACCCACACCTCCTGCAGGGAGTGTTGCTATAAAGGAATCTGTTGGTAGATCTCTGGTTGATTTGCAGTAGATCTGCAAGGCTTTCTGGCTCTTAACTGGAGTCTCTCTCTCTCTCTCTCTCTCTCTCATTGCTAGACAGGTGGGGGAAAATAGGGTGCATTTTTGTGTGAATGGATTGCAAGCTCAGATCTAGTATTGAAAGCAGTGCTAGAATCCCTGGTTCCTAATAACACATTGGTAGATGCTTGCTTGTATACAGAGGCTATCCCCGTATGACTCACGGAGCACAGTAGGTCAACTGGCTCCACCTCCAAGTCACTCATTTTGAATCTGGTTCGGTCACCATAAACGCCTCATGCACCAGTTGGTTCTAGCAACAAAATGAGACACATTAGATGCCGCAAGCCTGAGGTCTGCTCACCCCTCTTGTATGCCACAAGAAAGTAATGTTGTATTTGGGTTCCTTTAGCTTGTTCATTTCGGTTATCTCACTCGCATGGTGTTGACACCCATCCTTCATTCCCTTGGCATCACAAGGCTTACATAAATCTCCAGATATAAACTGGGTTCTAAGCTAATGAAGAATTGATTTAGCTTCACATCCCTCTGCCAACCCAGGCAATTTAAGGGGGGGGTCAACAAGAGTGTCCGAGGGCTTTGGGAAAGAGGTAGCAGGCAAGATCAACTTGATTTTACAAAAAGGTTGCCATGCTAATGATATAAGGGGTGCGCTGCCCTCATCCATTTATTTGCATTAACCGAGAGGGGAAAGGGCTGTGCCAATGGACGGTTAATCACCTACATCATTATGGTATTGACAATATTGAAAACCCAAGCTGTTACCAAGGACTCAAGCCACCAACTGCTTCTGCTCGATTCAGTGGAGTTTCTCGGAGATAAAGATGGGAGAAAACTCTTGTGGAGAAGTGTTAATCTCCTTACCACGGCCTGATTAATTGGCACGTGCACTAAGAAGCTATTGATTCTTAATTACTGGATATTTGGCCTTGTCATTCCAAATGGGAGCACGGAAGCTGGTCAAGGAAAGTTCATGGACCTTGGCTGCCCAAGTTGACTGAAGTTGAACCTTCCACCCTTGCTCCTGAACACACCGATGCATTTTGTGTTGTTCCCTGGTACTCAGTGTTATATGTTGCCTTTTGAAGGTTCCGTTAAGGACTCAAAGAAAAACAAATATGAGCACAAATAGCTAGAGAAGGGAAAGAAATTCAGATCTGTTTGCATTTCAATGCAGCCTTCCCTAGTCTGCACTTCTAGAAACAATGTGCAAATCAAAACAATGCTATCTTTTGAAATGCACACTTCTCTGAATTTTGTGGTGCAGTTCTCCATCCAAAACAAATGCGTGTGAGAAATGCATTTTAGGGGAAAGTGTGCTTTAAGCTTGCAAAAGAATATGTATGCTAGGAAAAACTGCATGCATATATATTTATAGTGGCATTGAAAAGGAGTCTGTGATGGCACTAAGTGGACCTCACTGGGGGGAGCATTCCACAAATAGGGAGCCACAACTGAAAAGGCCCTCTAGCTTGTCATCTCTCTCTTGAGTCCCCTTCAGAGGGGGAGGGCAGAAGCATTCCACAATATTGGGGACTATGTACTAGGATTTAAAAAGAAATATTTGTATGCTACTGGCTTGGCTTTTTTTCATTCATGTTGGGCAAGGGCCACTTGGTGTTTGCTCCCTCTGCCACAAGGAACTCAAGCACTCTATTTCTATATACTTTCTTCCTCTCTCCTTTGATGCACACATGTGCCCAGATTGTGCAGCTCACTTTACTGAAAGAAAACGGTGACTCAAAAATAGTGTGTTTCAGAATGGTGGTTGAACTGAGCATTTGCCTGCTGAAATGCACATGAATGCTCACGTAACTGGAATGGTTCATACAAAAATTCATTCATAAATGTGTTTTCATGCACATTTCTCCTAACATGTATGCATTTGTATACAGTTTTGGCTAGCGTATCCATCTGAACAGCAAATTTCCCCAGATAGAATGCATTTTTGGTAAAAGCAAAAAAAAAAACCAAAAGAAGTATTATTATTATTTTGCCAAGTTTGAGAAATGCATTGCAAAATTTGGAAAGGTGTGAGTTGCAAAAGAGAGCTGTGTTTCAGTTTGCATATTAGTTTGAGACATGCAGATTCACTAAAAGGCAAACTAAACAAATTCCTTCCCCCATGCCAGTCACAAAACGAAATGAACAGCAAAATGGTTGGCATTAACATGGACGCATCTCTCTCTCATCCCACTTACCCAGATGATTGCTTGTGAAATAATAATCTGGATGCCTAAGAGGCACACAGCCCCCACCCCCAACCCTCTTCATTTAAGAATGCTAGAAAGCCCCCAGAGAGCTTTCAGGAGTCTGTTGCCAGCCGGCCCCTGTCAAAGCTGAAGGCCGCGCTGTCTGGGGCCCGAAATCAACTTCAGGAAGGTCATGTGAAAGAAAATCCTCCATCATCAGGAAGCCCTCGGCCTCCTGGCCTTTCTGACATTCTCTGACAAACCTTAAATCACCAGCCCCAGCGGCAGACAAAACACCACAAATTTTGGACTGCTGGCCCTCCTGGGATTCCAAAACCGCATTTCTAACTTAGGCAGCAGGGCAAAGACTGGCGGGTGATGTAACGGTCTCTATATTGGCATGGCAGTGAAAGGACTGGGGGGTGCACTCTGAGAGTTTCTGCCAAATCTGATCAGATCCTGGCCCCTTGGGCTGAATGAAAAGAAGCTTGGATCACCGTCTTGCAAAAATGAGAGCAAATGCACCTTTGAGAGGGACAATGTTTTCTAACAGAGTTTTAGCCAATATTAGTCCTACTCAGGGTTGACCCATTGGATTCCGTGCCTATGGATAAGTTGGGTTGCTGAATTTCAATGGGTCTGCTTAGGGTAGAGCTTAGTTGGCTACAACAGAAATTTAAACGAAACATGACATTTCATAATATGTTCCGGTAATGTTTTCTATGGGGGAAAGCACACAGGACACATTTAATTGGAGGCAAAATGCAGACTTATCCATGGGCTTGACCCAAAGCAGTGCTTGAGAAGGTTGATCTTTGAGAACTCTGTAATCCCACCCGTGTCTACTCAGAAGTAAATCGCATTGGATTCAATGGGGCTTACTTCCTGGCAAGTGGGCTTTATAGTTATGCATCTGCTCTCCTCCCTTTCCAAATGTTCTAAGGCAGTTCTTAGATAAAATATAAAATCAAAACACATTTTAAAACACCTTTAGAAATGTGTACCGAGAGAGAGAGAAAGAAATGCAAATTTAAATGTGAAACATTTAGTTGTCATTGTTTTAATGGGGGGTTATTGGGTTGTTGTTTTTATTTTGATTATGTATTTTGTGGTTTTATATTTCGATTTTGTTCTGTGAACCTCCCTGAGATCTCTGGGTATAGGACAGTATATAAATTCCAGAAATAATAATAATAAATGCAGATCATTGTGGAAACAGGATAAAACTGACACGGGTGAACACATATGAAAATAGCACACATCATATACTGACTGATTCATCCATCCCCAGCAGGTCTAGCTGAGCCAGGTGCTGCTAACATCCCACCACACACACACACACTGCTTGACACCTCTGGACACCTCTGGGCTCAGCATCATGACTAGGGATGGTGAGGAAATCCAGTTTGCATTTAAAGGTGGCTGTAATCAATTCACCATTTCCGAAACAATACATGAACCCAAAACCAGCCATCCTTTGACATTTGCACTCATCTGAATTTTGCAATGCAGTTCTCGAGACAAGTGATGTGTACCAAAAAGTATATGCTAGAATGATGCATGCACAGAAATGCAGGTATTTGTGAAAAATAGAATAAAGCAATGCATTTATATTAGGGGGAACTGCTTTGCAGAAATGTATATGTTAGGCAAATTTGCAAAGAAGAATGGGTTTCGGAGCAGAAATTAAAACAAAAGCACAGACGAATTTTCATGAGAACTTTTTTGAAAAACCATATTGCAAATTGGAAATGTGGGGAACTGATTTTAAGTCTTGGAGATATAGGAAACTCAGGGGAAACAACAACAAAAATTAGACAGATTCAGCCATCTATAATGGCCTAGCAAAAGGTTTTCCCATTCTCTGAGGCTCTTGGAATTATCAGTAACAAAGGAGAATCTGTAAATATACTGGAAATAGATGAAGACGCCTAAAATTAAGAACTAAGCACATACATAGTCTAAACCTTTAGCGTCTAAGGTGGCAATGCATTCTTAATCTTGGGGCAATGCTGCCTAAGGGGGGCGGAGTGTCATATTATAGCATGGGCGTCCCGTCCCCCGCCAGTGATTGGGACAGTGTTTGTGAATGCCTTCAGGCTTCCAAGAGGGTGGGTGGAGGAAGGTCACTCTCTGGTGACCTGCTCGACTTCTGTGAAGACTGGATAATTAGAAAGGCTTGCCCATACTGAACTTTTACCATGTTTGTGCTCTGACAAATAGAGCCATAGCTCCTACCCCCTCCCCATAGCCAGCTCCTGGTCTTCCTTCCATGGGGTGCTTTTGAGTAGAGACATAAGGTGAATGTGCCTAATGAGCAGACTTTTCTAGAAAGCAGCATGGGAACAACTGTCTCTTGCATAATGCGAAACCTATTTAGATGCTCTGAGATTAGGCTATGGAGCAGAGCAACATTTATTTATTTTTTCCTGGCCAGTGTAGCATTTGGAAGAAGGGTTGTTTTAGTGTACATATTTTACATGTGCATTATCCAAGCCAGATGGTGACATCAATAATGTCACTTATCATCAGGCGTGCCTGATATTGAGTTAATTGAATTGTGCTGCACCATTTGGAAGAAAATATATATCATCAGAAAGGCCTATTAAGATCTCTTAAACCAGAGTTTTGCAGCAGGAGAAAGGGGTGTGGGGAGACGTTGAGACTCCCCCCCCCTCCAGGAAAATGAGTGCTAAAAACTGAGCCAATTAGATTCTTCTAGTAATATTCCTGCCACTGCTTTTCAGAGGAAGAATGGAGAATTTCCTTTGGCCCTTGTGATCCCAACCTAACTTGCACCACCCAGATCAAAAGATGTAGAATTTGCACTTTTCTGAATTTTGTGATACAGTTCATGGCTCAAAAATAAGCAAGCAGGTACATTAAAATAATATTTTAGAGATACGCATACCTTGAGATAATCACATATTTAAATGCTGCTTTGCAATAGTTAAATAGAAATGTTTGTATGCAGTCTCTCCTTTAATTCCTAGATTCATGCAGCAATGTGATGGAATGGCCTTAAATGTCTGAAATTGACACAGTGCAGAAATACACTGATGTGCCTATCCTTTTTTAGATCTAATGAAATGCCTTTGTATTGAGATGAAATGAACTGTCAATGGCAATCAAAAAGTATGTTTCTAGAATGCTGGGATAGAGGAGCCAGGCTCTGGAAAGCTCTGAGGTGGGCTGAGCTTGGTGTTGATCTGGTTAGAATGGGTTCACAGAATCACAGAATCACAGAATCATAGAGTTGGAAGAGACCACAAGGGCCATCCAGTCCAACCCCCTGCCAAGCAGGAAACACCATCAAAGCATTCCTGACAGGTGGCTGTCAAGCCTCTGCTTAAAGACCTCCAAAGAAGGAGACTCCACCACACTCCTTGGCAGCAAATTCCATTGTCGAACAGCTCTTACTGTCAAGAAATTCTTCCTAATGTTTAGGTGGAATCTTCTTTCTTGTAGTTTGAATCCATTGCTCCGTGTCCGCTTCTCTGGAGCAGCAGAAAACAACCTTTCTCCCTCCTCTATATGACATCCTTTTATATATTTGAACATGGCTATCATATCACCCCTTAACCGTCTCTTCTCCAGGCTAAACATACCCAGCTCCCTAAGCCGTTCCTCATAAGGCATCGTTTCCAGGCCTTTGACCATTTTGGTTGCCCTCCTCTGGACACGTTCCAGCTTGTCAATATCCTTCTTGAACTGTGGTGCCCAGAACTGGACACAGTATTCCAGGTGGGGTCTGACCAGAGCGGAATACAGTGGTACTATTACTTCCCTTGATCTAGATGCTATACTCCTATTGATGCAGCCCAGAATTGCATTGGCTTTTTTAGCTGCTGCATCACACTGTTGACTCATGTCAAGTTTGTGGTCTACCAAGACTCCTAGATCCTTTTCACTTGTACTGCTCTCAAGCCAGGTATCACCCATCCTGTATTTGTGCCTTTCATTTTTTTTGCCCAAGTGTAGTACTTTACATTTCTCCCTGTTAAAATTCATCCTGTTTGCCTTGGCCCAGTTCTCTAATCTGTTAAGGTCATTTTGAAGTGTGATCCTGTCCTCTGGGGTATTAGCCACCCCTCCCAATTTGGTGTCATCTGCAAACTTGATCAGGATGCCCTCAAGCCCATCATCCAAGTCATTGATAAAGATGTTGAATAAGACTGGGCCCAAGACAGAACCCTGTGGCACCCCACTAGTCACTTCTCTCCAGGATGAAGAGGAGCCATTGATGAGCACCCTTTGGGTTCGGTCTGTCAGCCAGTTACAAATCCACTGAATGGTAGCATTGTCTAGCCCGCATTTTACCAGCTTCTTTACAAGAATATCATGGGACACCTTGTCAAAGGCCTTGCTGAAATCAAGATAGGCTACATCCACAGTGTTCCCTTCGTCTACCAGGCTTGTAATTCTGTCAAAAAATGAGATCAGATTAGTCTGACATGACTTATTTTTCAGAAACCCATGCTGACTTTTAGTGATCACAGCGTTCCTTTCTAGGTGCTCACAGACCGTTTGCTTAATGATCTGCTCTAGAATCTTTCCTGGTATTGATGTCAGGCTGACTGGGCGGTAATTGTTTGGGTCCTCTCTTTTCCCCTTTTTGAAAATAGGGACAACATTTGCCCTCCTCCAGTCTGCTGGGACTTCACCTGTTTTCCAGGAATTCTCAAAGATTACTGCCAGTGGTTCTGAAATCACCTCTGCCAGTTCTTTTAATACTCTGGGATGTAGTTCATCTGGCCCTGGAGACTTGAATACATCTAAACTAGCCAAGTGTTCTTGTACTACCTCCTTACTTATTCTGGGCTGTGTTTCCCCTGCTGAATCATCTGCTCCATATTCTTCAGGTCGGGCATTGTTTTCTTTTTTGGAGAAGACTGAGGCAAAGAAGGTATTGAGGAGTTCTGCCCTTTCTGCGTCCCCTGTTCGCATTTCACCATCTTCTCCTCTAAGTGACCCCACTGTTTCCTTGTTCTTCCTTTTGCTACGGACATACCCATAAAAACTCTTTTTATTGCTTTTAACCTCTCTAGCAAGCCTGAGTTCATTCTGTGCTTTAGCTTTTCTGACTTTGTCTCTACATGTGCTGGCTATTTGTTTGAATTCCTCTCTGGTGGTTTCCCCCTTTTTCCATTTCTTGTACATATCCCTTTTAAATCTTAACTCAGTTAAAAGTTCTTTAGATAGCCACCCTGGCTTCTTTAGGCACCTTCCATGTTTTCGTCGCATTGGTACTGCTTGAAGTTGTGCTTTTAATATCTCCCTTTTAACAAACTCCCATCCATCATGAACTCCCATCCCTTTTAGTATTACTGACCATGGGATCACATCCAGCATTTCCCTAAGTTTTCTGAAGTCGGCTTTCTTAAAGTCTAGAATTTGAGTCTTAGTATGCTTGGTTGCTCCTTTCTGATGTATAATAAACTCCAGAAGAGCATGATCACTCCCACCTAATGATCCTGCCACTTCTACCCCACTAACCAGGTCATCACTATTGGTTAGGACCAGATCTAAAATGGCTGATCCTCTTGTTGCTTCTACCACTTTCTGGACAATGAAGTTGTCTGCAAGGCCAGTGAGGAATCTGTTCGACCTTATGCTCTTGGCTGAGTTTGACATCCAACAAATATCAGGATAGTTGAAATCCCCCATTACTACTATCTCATTTCCTTTTGAATGCTTGGTCATCTGTTCCAGGAAGGCATCATCTATGTCCTCAGTTTGGCTCGGGGGTCTATAGTAAACTCCCACAATGAGATCACTGTTATTTTTCTCTCCCTTAATTTTGACCCAGATACTCTCAATTTGGCTTTGAAGTTTTAAATCATGGATCTCTTCACAGGTATACACATCCCTGACATATAATGCCACTCCTCCTCCTTTCCTGTTTGGTCTATTTCTCTGAAATAGATTGTATCCCTCTATTACTACATTCCAATCATGAGACTCATCCCACCAGGTTTCAGTGATGCCTATTATGTCGTATTTAGTTTGCTGTATCAAGAGCTCAAGTTCATCTTGTTTATTTCCCATGCTCTGTGCATTTGTATACAGACATTGAAAACCATTGATCATTCCCCCTAGTCTCCTACTTAAGGATTTTTTCCTCCCACCACTAGGTCTGTGTGCTGTTTGCTCCATTTGGTCCTTGACTTTTGGATGATCATCTTCAGCATTTGATAGACTCCTACCTTCAGGACCACTGTCTCCCTCCCCCACATAAGTCAGTTTAAAGCCCTCCTGATGAGGTTTTTGAGATTGTTGGCAAAAACATTCCTCCCAACCCTTGTGAGGTGCAGCCCATCACTTGCCAGAAGTCCATCTTCAAGAAACTGCAGGCCGTGATCTAAGAATCCAAACCATTCCTGCCGGCACCATTTGCGAAGCCAGTTGTTCACTTCTCCTATTTTCCCCTCTCTTCCTGGGCCACGGCGTTCAACTGGGAGGACAGATGAGATGACAATTTGTGCATTTAATTGCTTCAAAGTCTTGTTAAAAGTTAAAAGTCTTGTTTCGAGTCAATAGAGCAAGTTAGCTATAAATAAAGTTCTATTGATTTCAGTGGAAAGTAAATTTGTCCACCTTATTCTGGATCCAGTCCAATGTGTAGCCAAGGGCATAGTGGTCTGTTGGTCAAATCTGATCCAGTGATCCAATGAGATTCATTGGCCAACTGTTAACCACAGGAAGTCATGGCAGCATCATGTACATGTTCACACTGAAAACAAGGGAATTCCACAAACTGGGAGCAGCCACAGAAAAGGCGCTTTCATGTCACCACCAAACCTGCCTCTGATGTGAATGGGACCGAGAGAAGGTGCTCACCCAAGGCTCTTGACACCAGGGAAGGTTCATAAAGGAAGATAAAATCAGTGGTGGAGACAAGTCAGCTACAAATCCACTATTAAAGATTTTGGATCAGATGGCCACTCTACCACTATAAAAAAAAGTAAGTGGGAAAGGGCCCGCAATGTGTGAACACACCTATAAATATTGTGTAGAAAAGGGCATGGACAGAGGAGAGAGAGAGAGAGAGAGAGAGAGAGAGAGAGAGAGAGAGGAGTAGACAAATAACCGATCCACATTCATTAACTGGATGAGGTGTTAGACCAATATAAGCAGGATGTGAAGTGAGAGTGTGGATCCAGAAGACTTGTCTGGTGGGAAAGTTCTAAGTACTGACAAGAAGGACAATAGAGGAAAAGAACCTTGTGAAAGCAAGAAATTATTAAGAACATAAAGTGTTGCTTTATACCATGGGTAGGCAAACTAAGGCCTGGGGGCCGGATCTGGCCCAATCACCTTCTAAATCCTGCCCACCGACGGTCCAGGAATCAGTGTGTTTTTACATGAGTAGAACGTGTGCTTTTATTTAAAATGCATCTCTGGGTTATTTGTGAAGAATTCTTTCATTCCCCCGCACCCCCCAAAAAAATAGTCCGGCCCCCACAAAGTCTGAGGGACAGTGGACTGGCCCCCTGCTGAAAAACTTTGCTGACCCGCTTTATACTAAGCCAAACCATTGGTTCATCTAGCTCCCATTTATCCACACTGGTGGGCAGCTGCTCTCTGGGGTTTCTGGCAGGGGCCTATCTGGGTGTTGAAATTGTGACCTTCTCCATGCACAGCAGATGCTCTGGAACGGAGCAGGGCCCTTCCTGTTGCCTTCTCAAACTCATTTGTTTTCCCCCTCAAAAATTATCCAATGTTTCAAGCAAGCAGGGAGCCCTAACTGAATGACACTTGCTGAATGACTGTAGCTGTAACATTTAATGAAGGCAAAGAAGGGGGTAGCCAGAAGCCCCCTTGCTCAGCCAAGAGCTAGGTAGTGACCCAGAAGGCTTTGGAGGTGATGCCAGGGCAAATGGGACAATTCAGGGATGGTGCCGTGCCACACCAAAGCCATTTATTTTATATTGTCTGTTACAACATTTTTAGCCCACCTTTCCTCCAAGGAGACCACGGTCCAACTATCCATTTTATCCTCACAACAACACTGTGAGGTAGGTAAGGCTGAGACACAGTGATTGGCCCAACGTCATCCAATGACAGCTTCAAGACCAAGTGGGGATTCAAACCCTGCTCTCCCAGGTTCTAATCCAGCACTGTAACCACTACACCACAGTGGCTCATACATTTCTGTGACTTGTCAGTGGAAGGTGAGATTGGGCAACCGAGGAGCCAGGCTATGTCCATGCCATGCAGCCCTTATCAGTGGCTCTCAAAAAGTCAGAGGTTTGCAGAAAATAGAAAGCTAAGTCTTTATTTAGTATCTCCCCCCTCCCTCAATATATAGCTCTTTTCCGGTTAACAAGATATTCTTTTCCCCACCCAGAACACAGTGTTGATGAATTAGGTCATAAGAGCAAGACGTATTATTCGGTGCTGGAATTGTGCCTGGGCTGTTCCTGAGTTACAGCCAAGTCTGCAAGCATCTGTTTCGTGAATGTTTGCGTTCCTCTGAATGCTAAAATTATGCCATCAAAAAAGAAACAATAGCTAGCATGGGTGCAGAAGCAGGGTATTTGGTCGAAAGGGGGGGGGGTTATAAACCTGCCCTTCTCTTTGTACCACCTGCCTGCGCAACGAATCAATCCGTGAGCTCAAAAGTATTCATATAACATCTTTCTGCAATAGGTTTTATGCTTGAGACAAACAGTAAACTAAATATCGGTAGACATTTAGCTTTCCTAGTAAGAGATTGAGAAATGAAAAGCAACGAAACGCAACACATTGAGCTTCCAAAGCAAGGGGCAGGGAAACCTATTTAGCTCAAGGCTCACATTTTCTTCTGTAAAACCTTCCAGGGACCAAATGCCAGAGGTAGGAAGAGTCGTGGGCAAAATGGGGTGGAGCAACGAATGCACAGTAGCCTATTGTCTACACACAACCCCAAGCACATCCTTCTCTATTCTCCATTCAGGCAAGGAAGAAGCATCAGAGTCCAAGGGCAAAAACATTCAAGGAGGGTGCATAGCAGGGCCATTGAAAGGTGTGGCCTGGGGAGAGGGCATTTGCATAGGAGGAGTTCCAAAGGCCAGCTATAGAGGCAGGACTTGTATTGCTTACTTGCTTACGTTGCTTACATATTGCAGCAATACTTAAGTTCTGAAAATGAGAGAGAGGTCATTCTCTGAACCCCCCCCCCCCCAATGTGTATAAAAGTGCAGAGATCTAAGCTGGCAATTATTAATAAAGAACAAATTGGGTTCAGACTTAGAGTAGACCCATTGAATCAAATCAAATCTTTATTACGGTCCAGAGACCCAACAATTCATTACAAAACAATACACAATTTTGACAGCCCGCCTTCAGGTTACACAAGCATTTTGTTCAGACTTAGGAATAGGGATCATTGGTTCTTGCAACCACGGATAGAAACTTTGCCACTGCTAATGTTCTGTCATTTGTCCGGTCTTCCAGTAGGAACCTGACATAGTAAGCCTCTGATTTTCCCGGGAAAGATACTAGCAAGGGTAATATCAGTTCAGCCCTGGCTTGCTCGAATTTCACACAGTGCAGCAAAATATGTTTTATAGAGTCAATGTCTTGGGCACATGAGCATAGGTAGACCCATTGAAATAAATGAGCCTTACATTCTGACTAACTTAAATCTCGTTTGTTTTAATGGGTCTGTTGTAACGATGACTAAGTTTGTGTCCAGACTCTGGTGGCCACCAATAACGGGGGACTTTCCATCGAACGCTTGTGAAACCCAACTCATGTATGCACCTTCCAAACTCGGTTCAAGACCTTTCAGTTGACCTAGCTTTCAATAGACTTTTCTTTAACTTTTCATTTAGAACAGGCGCTTTTTAGATAAACCATTGTGATAGAGATAGCCAGATAGAAAAATGGAAACAAGTAAAAGATGGGAAGTATGACTTTTCAAATAAAAGAACCACTAATCAAATAATATCGAGGGGTGGAAATCTTTATCCATCCAAAGCTCTGGAGCTATTTGTCCTTGCAACTGACATTACTCAGTTTCTATGCAGTGACGCGATGGGTGGAAACATCCTTTAACTGCCAGACAGCACTTTACCGATAAGCTGGCCAATTAATAATACTGATTTGAAAAGCCCAAGAGTAGGTGAGAAAGCAAAGTCCTCTGGCAAGTCATATTTGCACAGCATTTAAGAGTCCCTTTTTTACCTGGCCTGGTAAACAGAGTATTTGTGGAACTCTGCGGCTATTGAAAAAGTTCGAGGGACTACAGCGATACGTCGGCCTGATAATTGGCCACTCCCAGCCATTCGGCTCCACTTATCATGCCTTTTGTACATACATACCTTTTGAAAGAGACATCTCGCCATGTGTGCCACCTCTTGAATGCTGGGAGGCCAGCCTCCACCATTCCTGCTTTATCAAGGCAGTGGGGGGCAGGGGGAAGCGTTGAAGAGAGAAGAAGTAGGATTGGTGTTTCCACTTCTGAGGCAGTTGCAAGCTTTCTGGTGACAGGCTGAGACTTAGCTTTGCTTTAGAGCAGGGACGGGGAACCCCTTTTTTTCAACCTGCATTTCCATCTATGTAATCTTGTGGGGGCTGATTGCCAGCGGTTGGCAAGTTCAGAGGCAAAAGTGGGTGCAGCAAGAGATGTGAATTTTCCCTTTGTACTGTAGGATTGTTTCCACCCATGTTTGCATGTCCCTGTGTCCTCCATCCAGACAAGCAAGAACCATCATTGGAGTATCTGAAGAAGTGTGCATGCACACGGAAGCTCATACCAAGAACAAACTTAGCTGGTCTCTAAGGTGCTACTGGGAGGAATTTTTTAATTTTTTATTTTGTTTTGACTATGGTATGGCAGACCAACACGGCTACCTACCTGTAACTGCATCATTGGAGTTTAAGGGCACTTTCCAGCCAGGCAGAAACATACCAAGGAGGGTGGAAAGCAGGGCTGGTGATGGGTATGGTCTTGGGGACAGGGGGTGTGTCCTATAGAAAGTCACAAGGGCCAGTTAGAAAGGCATGGAGGGCCACATAGGGTTCCTGGGCCTGAGGCTCCCCATCCCTTCTTTATAGAGAACCCCAACCCTAAAGGGAAGCCCCAGATTAGCAGCTAGCTGTGCGGAAGGATTCAAGTTTCTTCAGCACCCCTGAATTGATGGAAAGCATCAGAAAGGGACAGCTATTGGCTTCCTGCCCTGCTTGTGTTGCTACCTGAAAGCATCTGATTGGCTACTGCGGGGAGAGTGTTGTTGCTTAGCTATAGGTGAACCATTGGTCTGATCCAGCAGGCCCTTCTTACAGTCTTAACATTTGCTTGCTGAGAAATCCCTTTCCAGTTTCCATCCCACAAACAGGTTTGGGTGTGCCAGTTGTCTGGTCCTGCAGGAAAGTAGAAAGAAGAAAATAATGTGGCATAGTGAGTGAAAATGCAAAACACAGGTGGGGTTTTTTTCTGATAGAAGCAAGTTACTAGTCCCTATGCCTTAGACAAGCGGCGGGGACCTTTTTTCCAATTTGAGGGCCACATTCTTTCTTGGCAACCTTCTGGGGGGCCACATGCCCCCATGGGTGGTTGGATTGAGCCAAATGTGGGTGGGGCACTGGAAGCGATTCGTACATTTCCTACAGTTGGCTACATCTTTTAAAACAATAGTCAGAGTTTCACATGTACACACTTCTCTCTCCAGGACTCTATTTGCAATGTTACAGTTCAAGGACACCTTCAAGACAGGCAACAGCAGTCAAGGAAGGTGTCGGGCCAGTGAGGGGCATGTCCTGTGAAGAATGGGTGTGGCTAAGGAGTGGGTGTGGCTTAAAACAGGTTTGGAATGGAAGATAGAGTAGCCTGGAGGGCTACATCTGACCCATGCTGCAATAGACTCCTCATGCTTACCTTAGCCTGCCAGGCAGGTATATGGGAATGGCCCTTTCCTCTCCCATTGCAGTCATGCTCCTCTGAGCCCTTGAGCAGCAAAATTCAGAGGTGGCGGCAGCAGCAGCAGCAGTGACTTCAGTCCATGGTGCTTTCCTGGGAAGGCCTATGGAGGCTGCATGTGAGCCACGAATCACCCAAATGTTCCCTTATAGTTGTGGGGAACATGGTTGAGAAAGTGTGTAGGTAGGCATGATAAAAGCCCATGACACCAGAAAGATGCTGATGAAAGATCTACAATAGCCTGCGAACTATTGGAGTCCTCAATGCCCTTATCCAAAGCAGTATAAAGCAGTTGTGGAATTATGGGAGTAGTAGTCCAGCAACCTCTGGCCCCCCATCCCTGGTACAAAGCTCCAGGGTATATAATTACAGCAATTCTGCAAATGTGATTAACAGAATTCAGATTTCTTGGCACACGTCTTTGTTTCTTATGGTGCCGAAAGCAGCCACAGAGTTGGAAAAGTTGTCCCCAAATGTGTAATCTTGCGAAGGCAGCCCCACTCAAGCCAACAGGGGGAACTTTGGCGTCAACGGCTAGCTGTTTTGTCTCCTCCAAAACACACATTACCTAGTCAATGCTCCCACTGCAAGGGGATATTTTAGTACTAGCAAGGATGGTGGCAAGAAGGGGGCGGGCAGAAAATGCCCTTCATATTTCAAGCTGATAATGAGAAGTTAATAAACTTGGGATTTTGTTCAGTGCAGGGCCCTTTGACATCTTAATCTTTATTAAAGAGTCTTTAACTACCAAGGAGCCACTGGTGCGGACTGGCACCGCCACAATCGACAAAACACGTGGACAGGCTGGTCAAACGAACTCTTAAACACTCATCCATAATCCGTCAGAGGAAAAAAAAATGTGGGGGGGGGAGACACACATCTATTTTTCCATGCATCAATCACGCTCCCCCTAAGTGGCTTCTAATTAATTTATATTACTTTTAGATTAGACAGCTCCCCAAGATAGCTAATCTGAACGAAGCCTTTGCTTTATTAAAATTGGGGGGGGGGTCGCCTTTTGTCTGCATGTCAAATATTGTCCCATATGATGTTGTGGGGGGGGGAATTCTTTCTCTGCGCACAGTTCCTCCCTCCCACTTAACAATTAAATTTCTACTTGGTGCCCCACACCTTCTCTTCAATTTCAGAAAAGCCTTTTATGAATCCTTCAAATAAGCTTGGAAATTTTGTTTGGCTCCTTTTTTGCAAAGGAGGCGAGAAGCTATTAAACCCGACCGGTGGTTCTGAACGGAAGACCGCACTGTATCATCAGAATCAAATACGGAAAACGATGGTTCTGAATACCATTTCCCCCACGCAGATTTATTTTTGCTCCCTGTCCCCCTCTGCAAAAGGACAGTATAAACGACATCCTTAATTAATTATCTACTGATAAAGCATGAGACAAACCTCTTGAAGTTTTCTGGGTTTCCCTCCCCCACACCCGAAAAAAAGCCCTTTTATATTGATCCTTGAGCCATAAGACATAGCAATGGTAGATGTCCCTATACATTTAACAAACCCATTCTTGTAAGCTCCCCCCCTCCCCAAATGCTGTTTGCTAATCCAATGAAGGAGAAAGGGAGGAGGGGAGGACAGAGTCTTTGTCATTATCCAAGCAATTAAGATAATTAAAAAAGAAAGCTTATTGGGTAAACATGCTCTTAAATTGTGACCTCTTAATTAATGGACTACAGGGAGAAATTACAGCAGTGGCAAGATAATTAACACATGCATTTAAAAGGAACTGTAAAACAAGGGCATTCCGGGATAGTAAAGAGAGGCTGAATCACTGGAAGGCCAAGGAGGTGAACTAACAGAGTCAAACAGAATGAGGATGAGATTTGTCTTCGCATGTCTCTGCACACCCAAGGAATCCAAATCTGATTTCAGGGAACTTTGTCAGCGTGGGAAGGGAATCCTCTCCCCCTTCTTCCTGCATAATTCATTTCAAAAGTTGGTCCATGGAGGGAAGTAGGGACGGGTGCAAAAATCTGCCAGTTTCGGCTTCTTTCGGTTTTCTGGTTGCAACTTCACCTCTTGAAAATTTGTCAGCATTTTCGTGCATATTGCACATTTGTGTGTGTGTATGCAGTTTTCCCTAACATAATGCATTTTTATATGATATCCTTGCTCAGATAGATAGATAGATAGATGCACACTTTACAGAGTGAACACATTATTTGTTTAGAGAACTGCATTGCAAAATTGTGAGGAGTGTGAATTCCAAAGGGCGACTGTGCTTCAGTTCACCTATTGTTTTGGAAAGTGCAAATCAGCTCAAATTGCTTTTAAGTGTGAACCAAATCATATCTGTTCTCCATTCCCAGGAGGGAGAAAGTAGTTTGTGTCAATGTCCTTTGACGCTTTGTTTCTCAGCAGCATCGCATTTTCCTAGCCAACCTCTGCAAAAGACTCATGTGGAATCTTGATTATTATGGCTTAAATCAGTGTTTGTCAACCTTTTTCTGACCATGACCCCCTTCTGACCTTGTTTCCTTCCTGTGGCCCCCTGCCCTACCGGTAGAAATGTAGCTATTTAAATGTTTTGCTTGCAAATAGGACATGTTTTATTTATATTTTTATTTATAATTTTTTTTATTTATAATTTTAATAAATCCACTCGGAGGCACGGTCACTTCTCTGTTCACTCTTCTTCTCTGTTTTCTATTTTCTTCACTTCTCTGTTTTCTTTCTTCTTTTCTGTTTTCCTTTCTCGATCACTTCTCTGCTTTCTTCATTTCTCACTTCCCTCTGTGGCCCCCAAATGTTGTGTCGTGGCCCCTCATTTATGCAATTTTCACCTGTGGTCCCCTTGGAATATCCTGGGGTCCCACAGGAGGGCCATATGGCCCCCAGTTGAAAAACACTGGCTTAAATGACTTGGCTTTCATTTTGTGCTTTCCTACTATATTTTTTTGTAAATCACTCTGGATTTTATTTTTTGTTTCTGCTAGTAAGTGGTCTAAAACAGAAATAATAAATTAAATGTCCAAGAAGAAAACAGATCTGAAGTTAAACTTCATGTTGTGAATTCACTTGCAGGTATATATGATTTTGATGTTTGTTTCCCACTTCCAGTTATAGTGCTGTTAAATTCAGGTACTTTAGAAAGAAAGGAAAATAAAGTGTAACGTGCTGAATGAGCTGAAGTTATAAGTTCTAAGGAAAACTATACAAGCAGGAATGTTTAGTTTTAAGAGCATCCCTTGAAATTGGAATGCAGGCATTTGAAAAAAATATGATACACATTCTGTTTTTGGGTGTTTTGCTGCAAAACCTTGATGCAGCTTAGGGTATGTATCTTAAGGCTGATGTTTCTAGCTACAGTAAATATTTAAGTCTCCTTCTAACTTTTTGTCGGTGTGTTTTGGTTTTGGTTTTATGATCTATTAGCTGCTTTGAGAGCCTACACTAAAGAACACCATGCAAATTCAATATTGCTATTATTTGTCCGGTGCGCCCATAGCTCAGTGGCAGAACATGTTTGCATGCAGGTTCAATCCCCGGGGTGTTGTGAGAATAAAATGTGGGCAAGAAGAACCATGTGTATTATGTTGAGCTTCATGGTGAAAAGTGTACAATAAATGTGGTTAATAAAAATGAATAAATATGCTCCATGAGTCAATCAGTCAGGCTCTACCAGAGGCAAATGGCACACTTGAGCTCTTACCCAACTGCCGATTGCCATCTTTCCCTTACCAGTAGGCATTGATTTCTGCTCTGGCTTGTGTTTGTTGCAAGCAGCACTGTTTCCGAACTGCTGCAGATCAGCCTCTGACAAAAACGATATTATTTGTGCAACTGTGGTGGAATTTTACACAATTAATTACATTATGCCACACCATTTATTTCAATGCAAAAGATACAGAATGCAAACAAGGTGGGGTGGGAAGCCTGTCATCAATTATGTTTTGTTTGCAGACTAAAAACTACAGCAAAGACTGGTTTATTTTCATTATGGACAAGGGACACAGGAAACACACTGGCAATTTCCACTACCATTTCCTGATATGCCAAAACTTTGGTTCTTTAGCTCCACTCCCTGGACTTCAAGATTTAAGCATCAGGACACCTAGATGGGCTTTAAATAAAGACTGCTGGGTGAACTTTCAGGTGGCCAGCTAGCCATGAATTAGATTGGAGTAACTGATAAAAAAATGACCTGTATAGGATTGGGAAATCAGACCGTGTGCCTGTGTCGCTTTTGCATTAGTTCGCCATAAATCTCTTCACTCCTGTTTCTGTATGAACCTGCAAGTAAAATAAATAAAATTTGCAAACACATACGGTGCACTTCTAGACACATACTTCAAAACATTCTTTTCTCTTAGAATGTGTATTTCTGTGTGCATTTTCTCTCAAATATATGCCCTTTTAAAATTGCCATTTAATGCCTTTTGAGCAAAGAGCTACTTTGGAACATTTGGAAAGTGCAGAAGCCCATGGATAACTTAAGTTCCAATCCACACATCCATTCAAGAGGTGCAGATAAGGTTAGTTCATCTCATAATTTGCAAAGATCAGATCTCTAATTCTGTTAGGTAACTATTACTGGGATCCAGAGAACCAATGAGTTTCAGATTCTGTCTGCATTACACCAGTTCTGCACTGTCACCAGCCCTTAGCCCACTATATTTATGTCAAAATTCACACCCCTAGCCATATGCCACTGTCTCCAATACCTTATGGGGAAAGTAGGATCCATTTCCCCCAACTATTGGACCATGTTTCTTAAAACAGACTCCTTGCTTAGAGTGGACCAGGGATGCTCAGGGTTCTTCCAGATGTTGGATCGCCCTGTGTTCTGCATCAGGGATGAGCAGCCTGTCCTTCCAGGTGTTGCCGGACTACAACTCCCATCAACCCTTGAGGCCATGGGGCATGCTGGCTGATGCTAATGAGAGCTGGTGTCCAAAAACACTTGGAGGGCCACACTTTCCCCCTCCTTGTTGTCCATGCTTATGCTGGAGCGGGTAGATGGAAATGCACTCAATGGCTTTGTGCATTGTTCATCAGTGACCCAAATACCCCTCTCTTTCTCGTTTTATTTTTTTTAACTAATTGAGTACATTAAATAATACATCCCCGAGAAGACTGCCTAATTCAAGACACTTTTCAAAGCTTCTTTAATAATAATAAAAAAATCTATTTGGGATTTCAACCATAATGGCTATCCTTACTTGCCAAAACATGACTTCCTAGCAGGTGACTTTCATCAAGTACATCTGAAATAGTACCTAAATGAATTAGCAATAAAATGGACTTAGGCCCACCAGTGGGAGCCTCCATTAATCTTGGTTTAATCACTAAAGAGATGCCATTCACTTTTCTTAAGAAGTCACATTTTTCTCCCCTTGCTGGCGAACAGATTTCATAAAGTAACATATTTCTAATGAAATGACTCTGCTTGAATTAAAAAACCCTGAAGGTTTATGCAGATTTCAGTTTTGATTACTGCTGGCATGGGCTCTTAGCTGACTCCGGAAGGTAGGTCCGTACTGAAAGGGTCCCAGCATGGAGTTTATAATATTCTTTGAAATAAAATACTGCACTTGTACTTAGTGGCTTTAATCAGCTCTGACTTTTGATAACCCAACAATAGCTAATTAGAATAACACCTGCCTTCTGAGTCATGTCATGTAGGTTACTGCCAACAAGGAACCTTGTATCTTAGCTGCATGATTATTATAGAGTTGAAAATCTATCTGTAGAAAACACTAGAACTGACACTCTGCAAGTCTGGTAG
The DNA here is from genome assembly GCA_034641385.1 of Darevskia mixta. Classification (NCBI taxonomy): domain Eukaryota; kingdom Metazoa; phylum Chordata; class Lepidosauria; order Squamata; family Lacertidae; genus Darevskia; species Darevskia mixta. The sequence goes on from JAWWNH010000181.1 coordinate 8,149,712, forward strand.
CCATTAGGCAGAGCTCTTTTTTCCCTCCTCCTTCCCCTGATACATTTTGCGTGTGTCGTCCCCCCCCCCCCGGCCACACACACGCACCACGGCACAGCTCCTCACTGGCATATGCAAAGGGGGAAATGTTTGCCGCTGAAACAAGGACGCAAAACACCATGGCAAACCTACATTTTATTTTGTCATCCCATCCATTGCATATTGACATTGGAGATATTGCAGCGATTGGGTGGGTGGGTGGGGTGTAGGTGGATGTACAATGGGGTGAGTGATTTTGGATGTTTAGTGGAGGCTACTTAATTTGGGTTCCTGGAGCAGGGAAATTCTGAGTAGGTGTAAAATATGTCCTTTGGGGTATGTTATTGCTTTATTTGGCATTACAGGTTTAATTGTTCATTGTGAGATATAGCGATAGATAGATAGATAGATAGATAGATAGATAGATAGATAGATAGATAGATATAGATATAGATATAGATATAGATAGATAGATAGATAGATAGATAGATAGATAGATAGATAGATAGATAGATACAGATATAGACTGCCCTGGTATAAATAAATGAAACAATATTCTATCTATCCGTTTCTCTGAATGACATCCATGATCCTAAGCCAAGTTGAGATACATGAACAATTAGTTAGCAAATTATTTTGGCTATCCTGTTTTCCATTTCTGGGGTGCCATGTAGCTGCAGAGTTGAATTTTGCATGTTTTTAAATTTATAATGATGACGATAATAATAATAATAATAATAATAATAATAATAATAATAATGCAATTTTAATGTAAACTTTTGAGGGTTTTTTAGGCTTTATTCAAAATAAGACTTGGTGCCCAAGTTTCATGTTCTGAATGTTAAGTAAACCAACCCACAATGTTTTCAGTCTTTCTAGAAAAAGAACCCTTCTTCGCCCGTCCTTTTTTTTCAATTGAAATATATTATCCAATGAGTTCCACTGTCAAAACCTGCCAATTCCAGAAGCAATAAATTATTGTCTCATTGAGGACCTTCTTTTGCTCATTAATTTTGCTCGCAAACAAGCTGCCCCCCCCCCCCACGAAACCACTCAACCAAAAGAGAAAAGAGAAAAGCATCAGTCCTTAGCTACAGGCACAAAAAGACTCCTCTAACAAGTGTCGGAGAGTTAACAACCGAGATACATCCAATGATAAAGTGATGAATGTGTCCTCCTCCAGGCGTAAAGAAGATAACGGACATCACTCCCCCCCTACTCCTCCGCTGTTGTTAAACAGGAGATTACACTCCCAATGAAGTCCAAACAGGGAACTCTCCCGGCAAATTGACTGTGCTTCCTTCTCAGCCCTGTGATTTTACAATTCCGTGAAATGGATCCTGCCATTTAAAAGCACCAGAAAAAAACAACAATGCAAGTCGGCAGAGCTTGTCTGGCGTTGTTGCACTGCGGTGTCCGCACTTTCCACGCCCTTGAGAGTTGGAATTTGGGCCCATTATACCTGCTCACCTGCAGCTTGACAATTTAGATCTCTTAACTTTGAATGCACACACACACACACACACACACACAAGCACACACACACGTACATGTGTATTTAGATGTACTTAGTAAATACACCGAGTGAAGTGCATCTCAGCAGAGCTCCTCTTAAATACCTTGTCGTTTCATAACAAGCAATGCTGCTGCTTATTAATCACAAGGAAATCGAGACTCTAGCATCTAGCAAGGCCCATACCACAATTGCCCAAATATTTAGGAAGCCACATAGAGATCCAGTGTAGATGGACTGTTGGGTTTGCATCTTGAAGACCTAGGTTACCCAAGATCCCCTCCTCTTCCAAAGTCTACAGTTAGAAGTGTGGTGTACGAATGAGTCAGATCTGGGTTTGAGATGTTGGTGCATTAAGGAGTGTGTGCTCCCACACAAGCTTGATATCATTTGGAAAGGTCCAGAATGTCTGGAGAATATGGCATCTGTGGAGGTGTTCCAGTCTGGAATGCCCTCCATAGGGGTGTTCACCCGGCACTTGGCTTTATGAGTTTCAGGCACCAGGTGATGACATTGTGTTTTAGACTACACTGTTTGACACCTGCAGATGGCTTCGCTCTTATGACTGCTCTCTGCTGTTCTATTGTTTTGCTTTTTGTATTGGATTGTTTGATTTTATTGTTCTTTTATCAATCTCACATGCCACCTTGGAAATGCTTAATGGGAGGGCAGGATGGGAAATGTGTAGGAATGAATACATCTAAATATAGCAGAGAGCTGGGTTTGGCTCAGCTCCCTGTCAAGTGTAAACGTGGTGGCAAACCCAGATTTGCTATCGTTGGCAGAGATGGCCAGTGTGGCACTTGTAGGATGCACTTGAGTTCTTCCCCTAGTGCCCACAAGCTTCTGAGCCCTCCCACCCTTGTACTTACTGCCTCCTTATTCATGAAGTGATGATAAGTAGTTACTTCTTCTCCCTTGAAGGAAACATAGAGTTGAAGGAGGAAGTTGGAAACGTGGCGCTCTTGCCCACTTCCTCTTTCAGCTCTATGTACTTTTCAAGGCTCAGGTTAATTTTACTAGATATGACTTGTGTGTGCATATGTATATTCTGTCTTTCTGTTTCTTGGGGGTAGACTGATCCAGTGGGGGGGATGGGATGAGAGAGAGAGAGAGAGAGAGAGAGAGAGAGAGAGAGAGGTGCCGGATGGGCAGCACCCATGGCACTCATTCAAAAATCCAAATCTACTCAGGGTAGATTTCTACTCCAAATCTACTCAGGGTAGGGTTTCTCCAGCCCAAATACTGTGTACAGCAATGCATAAATGAGGGGGGAAATTTGCATGAAAATGCATATGTTAGTGGAAACAACAAACAAAGATGCGTTATTGTAAGAAAAAATATATTTGTTTAAAAAAGGCCTGTTAGGCAAAATTGAACATGAAATTTGCACTGAAAGGCTGATGAATTTTCCATGCAGGCTTAAAGAGAAGAAGAGCAGCCTGATGTGGAGAACTGAATTTAGGGTTGGGAAAATGAGAAGCTGAGAGAAACAAAAAATGACAGATTAATCAATCCCTTTCCTCATCTCTGATTTTGGCCCCATCTTTGTTAAAACTCTCTGGAGATTTCTTAAATGTTTTCCAGAAGCAAGAGCGTACAAATTCACTCAGCTCACTTGGATTAGATGTAACTGTTGGTCAGCAATGGTGGTGGCCCTGGGTGGTGGGGATGTTATCAAGATCAGCAATGAAACTATGTCATCTCCAAAATGCACATATGAAACCAATGTCCAAGGGCTACTCACAGTTTTTGTTTTGTTTTGTTCTGGTGGTTTTTCTTTAAAGAAAACCCCTGCACACTCCATGAATTGTTCAGAGTGAATACTTTGTAGGTTGTTTTGATAGAAGCAAAGCAAGAAATATCTGTGCATGGGGGCTGGGGGCTGAGGCGTTGCTGTTAACTCGTGGTGTCGTTGCTCCACAATGGTTTGCCAGTGAGCATACTCGTGGGCTCCACTCCAGCCTGACCTCCCTCCAGCGCCCCTCCCAAACGCACACACTTTAGTTATTCTTGCTCCCCGCTATCATTTGTCATGTTAACCTCAAGCCAAAGCAGCCGGGCATCTTCTTTGTATCAGTTGCTATGTTTGCCATATCTGATCAGCGTGATTGATCATTGCCTTGGCCACAGGTTGGTAATAAGCTGTTTTGAGAGACTCCCGCATTTCCCAGAGGGCAAAAGTGGCATGACAGCCTTATAAACCGGCCATTCATCAATGTGTTCCCTGGTGGTGGCCTGTCTGAAGGCTGCGAGGCAGGCCGGCCGGCCTGTCCGTTCTGCCTGAGCCAAGAGCCTTGCTCGTGGGAACAGTTTCAAGGCTCCGCAAGGCGCTTAGGCAAGAAGCACAGTAATTAACTGACTCCTTGGCTGAATCAAAACTCCCAAGCACAAATGCTGTATTTTAAATTCTGATAAAATGGCTTTAAGATGTGACCCAGCTCAAGGGATGCCTGACTTGACCACGTTGTGGAAGTCTGCTAGCCTTGATGAAATTCTTTGGGCTTCACGTGACATTCCTCAAATATTTTGACTGAGGAGGAACTTTGCTTTAGGTGGCTCCAAAATCCATCGTAGGACAATGCCTTCATTGGGACTGACTCAAAATGAGTGTGCATCTGAATTCCACAGAATTCTCCATCATGCTAGATCAGGGTTTCCCAAACATGTGTCTCCAGCTGTTTTTGGACTACAATTCCCATCATCCCGGACCACTGGTCCTGCTACCCAGAGAGGAGGGAGTTGTAGTCCAACAGCAGCTGGAGACCCAAGTTTGGGAAACTCTGTATGGCGCAAATGTGAGGGGACAGGGATATTAAATGTTAGATGATGTTGAAGCCACAGAATCTGCGGTTAGTAGGAGAAGTTGGCAGACACTGGATTAGGTTCTGCTGCAGGAATAGGGAACCTGTGGACTCCTGGATGCTGTTAGATGTCAATTACCATCAACCTCAGGCCGGCTGGCCAGTGGTCAAGGATAATGGGAGTTGTAGCTCAACAACATCTGAAGGGCCAAAGGTTTCATAGTCCTGGTTTACTAGGTTCTATTCTGGTTTCAGCCTACATCTAGGAGGTATTTCAGTGCCAACAATGACAACCTTCTGGGAGGACATTATTGTGATGGTCTCTTCAACACAGCCCCATTAGCATCATCAGATGTCAGGTGACGTTTATATAGGAATGAGCCTCCTGATCTGCTTGAGAAAGCACCACTGTTGCCAGTATTGGTATTGTTGGTGACTGTTGTCCATTGGGACTGGTGGGCCAGAAAACAGTGAGCCCCACAGTAGGTGGGGCCAGAGCCATTGACAAGCAGAGCCAAATAATCCTCATTTTGGCCTCACACTCCTGCCTACAAGGGCAAGATCCAGAGTTAAGGTGGAGGCTGATGGAGGGCCACACCCTGGACTGGATATGAGTAAAAAAGGAACGTCTTTTGCCTAGTTTTGGCATGATTTGATTCTCCTTTTGTGGATAACTGAGATTTTGAGGTGGACCATGACTTTACTATATTATAATAATAATAATAATAATAATAATAAATTTTTATTTGTACCCCGCCCTCCCCAGCCGAAACCGGGCTCAGGGCGAACTCCATCGGGCTCAGGGCGAACTCCATTATACGAACTCCATCTTTTGGGTGGGGGTGGCTGTTGATATTTTGGTTCTGTAATACATAAAAAATAATAACTGAGGTTGGTGGGGCAGTGCCTCACTTGCCCTAATGGCCCAGCCGCCACTGGTAGATAGCTCAGTCGGTAGAGCATGAGACTCTTCATCTCAGGGTTGTGAGTTTGAGCTCCACATTGGGCAAAAGATTCCTGCATTGCAGGGGGTTGGACTAGATAACCCTTGTGGTCCCTTCAAACTCTACAGTTCTGAGATACTGTGGTTCTATTCTTGAAATCTTTTAGGTGGCAATGTTGGGAACGGAACTTGCAAATGCTTAAATACAAAGCATAGGCTATTATCACAGAGGATCGCAGGACACTTCCTTACACCAGGACAGATCATTTGTCCATCTAGACCAGCACTGTCTGCTCTGACTGGCAGCAGCACTCCAGAATCTCAAGCAGACCTGCTACCTGATCCTCTTTAACTGGAGTTGCCAATGATGTTATGCGAGTTCATTCCAGGCTAGAGGTTAAGGATGACAGACACAATCTAATAACCATTGACAAAAGCTCTTGAATAACATAATTGAAAACCACTGTCTCAGTTTTCTTCTTCTTCTTCTTCTTCTTCTTCTTTTGTCCTGAGATTTTCCTCCCCTTTCCATTGGATCTTGGGTGAAACAACTTTCCCTTCCAATAACTGCAAAGTGATTTCTTTCTTGTAGGAAGTACAGTTTTAATCTTAACGAAAGATTTAATGCCCACTGAAGTGTAAAATAAACCACTGTGTTGCATACACGGCCTAATCAATCAAATCTACATAGTTCACAGGGAAAGTACCTGTATGAGGTTTTTATATCAAAATGCCTGTAATAATAAGAGACATTTATTAGCATCCATAAAGCTGTTTGAATTTAATCCCTCTCTAAATAACACCAACAGCATTAAAACAAATCTCTAAAGCAAGCACAAGTGTGTCATAAACAGCCTGCAACACAGGGCTTAAAAGCCATTATGGAAAACTCATAGATTGCAGTAGTGGTTCAAGACTCCATGGAACGAGTAAGGGAAATCCCACAATTACGATGGATCAGCTGTGTATTTTCATAGCACAAGCCACTAGAGGCCTGGCCGTGTCCATTCAGCAGATGGAAAATGATTCTAAGAACTTTGAGTCGGCTGCCCACATGTTTCCCAATTGCTTTGCTAGAGCAGACCACTGAATCCAGCTCAGGGCTTTCAACATCAGGTAGCTTCTGGGAAGTCAGAATAACATAAGCAGAGACCTGCAGCTGGATCAGGCCAATGGCTCATCTAGTCCAGCATCCTGTTTGCACAGGGGCCAAGTTGATGGCTATGGAAAGCCAACAAGTAGGACATGGAAGCAGTCTCCCCACTGTTGCTCCCTAGCAAGTGGTATTCAGAGGCATAACAGCTCTGGCACTGGAAGTAGTATATAGCCATCATGACTAGTAGCCGCTGATATTCTATTTTTCCAATCTCTTCTGAAAGCCATCCAGATTGGCAGCCGTCACTTTATATTGCGGTCACAAATTCCATACGTTAACTACACGATGTGTGAAGTACTTCCTTTTGTCTGTCCAAAAAGGTTCTCTTTATTTGTTTGTTTGATCAAAAGATCTTAGGGTGGTTCACAGAATAAAATACAAGATAAAACACAAGTAAATAATTAAACCCAAACCACAAAACAATACCCCCGCACACACACTTTCCACAGATACATTTAAAAAGCTGTAGGATATTAATCAGCCAAAGGCCTGATTGAAGAGGAACATTTTCACCTGGCGTCTAAAATATATATAATGAAGGCACCAGGCGAACCTCCCTGTGGAGAGCATTCCACAAATGGGGAGCCACTACAGAAAAGGCCCGTTCTCGTGTTGCCACCCTCCAGACCTCTTCTCTCCCGTCTCCTCATCCCCCACCTAACTTAGGGACATAATTCTGATTCGCCTTGCCCAGATGTAGTAAGAACCACTAAGATTCTGTATGTGAAACCCCCTGTATGTGAAACCCCAGTGTGGTGTAGTGGTTAAGAGCGGTAGTCTTGTAATCTGGTGAACTGGGTTCGCATCTCCGCTCCTCCACATGCAGCTGCTGGGTCACCTTGGGCTAGTCACACTTCTCTGAAGTCTCTCAGCCCCACTCACCTCACAGAGTGTTTGTTGTGGGGGAAGAAGGGAAAGGAGAATGTTAGCCGCTTTGAGACTCCTTCGGGTAGTGATAAAGCGGGATATCAAATCCAAACTCTTCTTCTTCTTCTTCCTGAGCACTTGGAATCACTGCGCAAAAGCTTCCAATTGTCCCCGGAGATACTGACATATCCCTGAGTTTGGGTTCCCTTGAGGAACATGGAGCAGGGTTTGTTTGAGCAGGGTGGTTGTGTGGATCCGGGTGTGTTGGCAAATGTGGCTGGATCAAAGCTCTGAGTGAACAGTATGTTCGGAGGACAGGAGGCCATGGCATGCGTGGCAGAATAAAGGCTGGCAGTGTTTTAGACCTGCAGCTGTGGTTAAGGGATGGGAGTCTGCAAGGTAGTTTTCTCACTGGAGGTTAGCGGACCCTGCTTCAGAGAGAGAGAATAAGTGGGGCAGCCCTTTTGCGGGAGAAGACAACATTGGGTGGCTCTGTGCTTTCAACCCCGTCCACCCAAAGTGAGCATGAATGCCCAGATTCACGGCTGAGCCTCTTTCTCCCACTTCAGAGGGCAGCCTGCCCTCTCTGTATCACTGTCTGTGCTGAACGACTCAGGAGGAGGGAATCCCTTACTTTGGGTTGGGGGGTTGGGGAGGGTGTTTCTGCTTAAAACAGAGCGAGCTTTTAAAAATAAGAGCAAGCTTTCATTCAGAGCCAAGGTTATCCAAAGAACCTCACAGCCAGGCTTTCAAGTTCCTGATGCTGGAAAAATAAAATAAAGCCATACGTTTTCTTTCCTCTCCAGAAGAGTTGAAATACTCCTTTAAAAGGTGTCTGTCTGTCCATGTGCTTAAATGGAACAGATCTTCAACAACAAAAACATTTAGAGCACCAACATCCAATAAACTGCATCTCCTCTTTCTGTATATCCCTTTTGCATCTCCTTTTAACAGAGACTCCTTGAGACAAATTAGCCCTGCAGGGTTGTGTGGCAAGCTCAGAAAATGCTTAGCAAGGGTGACTTAGATGTCCTCTATTTGAAGGAGGTCTCTATTTGGTTTAAAGTTAAAGAATGTTAAGAAGGGGGAGCAGACATTAGACACACAGATATAGTCTGAAAATGACATGCAGAAATTGCTTTCAAATGTGTGGCTATAGAACGTAATGTGTATCAAAATGGAATTTTTAATATATCAATTTGATGCAGAAATTGTCTGAAATAGACTGAGGACCTGTTGCAAGTGTTTGTAGATGTTGTTTAGCAAATAAAGACTAGGTGTCTGTGCACCGACACCCCCCATGACAATTTTTCATTTAAAACTGGACACATTGTGTGTTCATTTTTGTACAGATTCCTCCTAAAACATGCATCTTTGTCTCTTTCTCAAGTGCATTTTACCCTAAAATGTGCATTTTTGTACATTAAAAAGAAAAGTACCAAACTGCACATTTTAATGTGTGCAATTATTTTTATTATTTTTGGACTGAAACTTCACTGTAAAATCTGGAGGTGTGCATAATCTGATTGACAGTTCCATTCAAAATCAGCAGGTTAAGCCCAGGATTGATTATTCAGATCGCTCTGCTATAAAAAGTGGACCGAATGAATTTTTCCTCCAACCCTAGCTATGCCTGATGAGGAGAAGACCTAGGGAGGATATGAGTATACTCATCAAATTCCTGAAGATCTGCCAGATAGAAGAGGGCAGAGCTGATGGAAAATGTGAGACTGTATCTTATGGGCTTAAGCTTGAGGAGGACAGGTTTTCACTGAACATTCAGGAAAAACGTCTTGATGCCGAGGGCAGTTTGACAACAGTTTGTGCATCCCCTAGAGGGGTGGTGGGCCTCTGTTTGAGGTCTTCAAACAGAGGCTGGATTCCCACCCCAATGAACTTAAACTAGGCTTCGAGAGCCTGGTACTCCCCCTTCCACAATGCTGTTGGACTCGAACTCCCATCAGCCCCAGCCAGTGTGCTCAGTGTTCTGGGAGAACGGGAGTTGTAATCCAAGAATATCTGATGGTTCATAGGGTTGCAGACAATACTGAGCTAGACGGAGCGATGGTCTGACTCACTGTAGGGCAGTTTCCTATGTTCTGAGTATTGGGAGATGTGAGAGGAATAGATTAGGTGAAGGGGAAATAGCATCTGGCTCCCAGGCTAGCAAAGCAAGAAGAAAGGTGTGTGTGTGTGTGTGTGTGTGTGTGTGTGTGTGTGTGTGTCCCCAAAAATCACTAGGCAAACAAGTGAACCAGCTGAAATCTCCTGCCTTCAGTTGAGGATAATAAAAGCAAGGAACTGGCTTGGGCAAAGAAACAATTCCAGGAGACAGCTAACGAGCTGCCTGCATGTGATACCAAGCCATGATCTCACCTCGGGAGCCAGAAGAATAGCAATGTATTTGGTGGTCTCTGGAGTTTCCTTTTCCTCTTGAGGAAAAAAACAAAACACCACGCAGAAACACAAATGCACCAAAGAGGAAGACTTCAGGAACTGGTTCCTGGATGTCTTCAGAGAGGTGGAGTTGCCAGGTCCTAAGCCTGAAGGGTGGGCCTTTTTGCAGTACCTACTTATCAAAGTGCAAGTAGATAAATAGGTACCACTCCAGCGGGAAGGTAAACGGCGTTTCCGTGCGCTGCTCTGGTTCGCCAGAAGCAGCTTTGTCATGCTGGCCACATGACCCAGAAGCTGTACACCGGCTCTCGGCCAATAAAGCGAGATGAGCGCCGCAACCCCAGAGTCGTCCGCGACTGGACCTAATGGTCAGGGGTCCCTTTAACTTTTTAACTTTAACTTAGCAATAGATGCGTCTCCCGTCTCGGGGGGAGCTTGGCAACAAAAGCTGTCCATCTGGGGAGGAGAACCTTTTGTAGCCTGAGGGCCGCATTCCCTCATGGGCAACTTTCCAGAGGCCACGTACCAGTGGCAGGTGGGGCCAGAAGCAAAAGGTTTACAGATCTGTAATTCATTGCATACCCTCCAACATCTCTGTGATGAAAATAGAGACGTCCCATTCCATAATGATAATTTTGCTATTCATACCCCACACATCTTACTGGGTTTCCCCAGCCATTCTGAACAGCTTTCAACATATATAAAAACATAATAAAACATTAGATGTTTTAAAAAACTTCCCAATACAGGATTGCCTTCAGATGGCTCGGGGGTTGGATAACTCCAAAGTTTCCGACATTTCTCCAATGAAAATGGGGACATCCTAAGGAAAAGCGGGACCTTCCAGGATCAAATCAGAAACCGGGATGGCTTCTCTAAATCAGGGATGTCCCTGGAAAATAGGGTCTGTCATTGCTCTCACCAAGTGTCATTTCACCAAGTGTCATGGTTTTTTATTTGTTTGTTTGTTACTTAAGCCTTTTTTAAAAAAAGAAAAAGAAAATTTTTATTTTAAGATAAAAGGCCAATCTCAGGCACTGGTTAAACCAGACTCCTTGGCTTCCCATTCCTCAGTTAAAAACCAGGGAAAGGCATAATCTTATTTATATATTTTGACCATTTCTATGCTGCTTTATATATATATAAACCATCACCACCACAAATATTACAAATATACACAATAATACCAGGAATGCAAATTACTAAGAAATAAATACTGACATATTTTTTAAAAAATAATTTTTATTAGGTTTTACACACTTATAACTAACAATACTTAACATATAACATAAACAAAACATAACACAAAATACACACAATAATCATAATTTCCCTTTCTTCTTTCCTTAACATTGTGGTTTGACTTCCTCCTGTCCTTCCCACTGCGCTTCCTTATAATTCATCTTTAGCAATTCCCTCTCATCTTCTAATATTTTATCTTACTACTATAGTTTCCTTTTTACTCTTTCTCTTGTTCCATTATATTCTTATTTTATCTTAACTATCCTATTCAAACAATACAACTTATAATTTTCTTAACATATTTTACTTACCATATCTATTTTATTCAAACAATATAACTTAAAACATCCTTATCATATTTTTTCCCTTATCTAATCATGCATCATACCTTCAAAAAATAAATACTGACATATATTCCTTCTTCCACTTGACATCCCTCCTAACTCCTCCAAAGACCCAAACAAACTCACATGCCATCCCTGAAATCTCACAACAAAGAGATTATCAAGATATTTTAAATTTGTATTGTGAATTAGACAGAAGAGCAGAAGCTTCTTTTGCATGGGAAGAAAACCTTCTATAATTTGGAGAAGCCCTGAGCTGAACAGAGCAATCTTATGTCTGTCTACTCAGAAGTATGTCCATTGAGTTACTTCCATGAAACCAGCTATAGGACTGTCTACAGGCCTACTTTTCATTTACGTATTAAATGGAACAGCGTTTCAAAGTGAGTTTAGATCTGATCCATGGGGTTTATTTTTCGTTTCCCAGCAATTATTAGTCTCCTACTGCCCTGAAATCACACAAGAACTATAGTTCAGTATCAGGAATCCCACCCACCCCTCATTTTTCCTCTTTCAAATGGTTTCTGTGTTCAAGCTGACAAGGAAAGGGGGAAAGTCTCCGCTCTTCTCAAATAGAACTTGTCCGGGCATTTGATGTGATGGAATGACTGTCATTTTCACACCTGTACAAACTCCTCATGAATGAAGGTTATTCTGAACGCTTCTCTTTAGAAAAGTCCTCCGTGTGTGTACATTGTCCCATCCAATCCAATGCAAACAGTCATGGGGGCTGAAGGTTTTGTAGAGTAGCATATACCGGAAGAGCACCATGGGTTCATTCTGGGCTTTCAGGAAACCCATTCTTCAGAATAAACCATATTGGTAGTCCACATACAAACGCTACAAAAAGAATGATACAGGACATGATTCAGTGAGGCAATTGGGCTTAGCTGGAGGGTGAGCGGAGCTAACATGTATGTAGTATGAGGGATGGAGGAATTGTGTGTTTGTGCGCACACACACACACACATGTGTGCACATGCATCTTAATTAGGGATGGGGAGAGAATTGATTCACTTTGTATTTTAGGGCAAATCTTCCAAATTTGTGTGATTTCTGTGGTGTGAAACACTACGTAAACTGTTACAGGTAGATAGCCGTGTTGGTCTGTCATAGTCAAAACAAAATAAAAAAATTCCTTCCAGTAGCACCTTAGAGACCAACTAAGTTTGTTCTTCGTATGAGCTTTCGTGTGCATGCACACTATCTGAAGAAGTGTGCATGCACATGAAAGCTCATACCAAGAACAAACTTAGTTGATCTCTAAGGTGCTACTGGAAGGATTTTTTTTATTTTGTTTTGACTACGTAAACTGAAACACATCAGCTCTTTGAAAATTGCAATCTTCCGAATTCTGCGATGCAATTCTCCAGCCGAGGAAAGCGACTGCAGGAGCTGAAAAGGAAATTAGATCGGCTTGAAATGCATAGTCACGGCAGATGAGGCATTGCAGTCAAATGCCCTCTGTTTAAAAATAATGATGATAATGATTTTCCATATCATCATAATTTCGAGGTAGCAAGGGGAAAGGCCGAGAAAACAGTGAACTAACTTTCATTGAGAATGGTATCCATAAAATTCTGACTTGGGGAGTCCTGAACAGCCAGATGTGGCGGTATTGGAAAGTCACATTAAATGTTGCTTTAGAATGGCAAGTACAGACACAGATTTGTTCCAGGACGGTGCACCGATTAGGGGTGGCATTTGGGTAGGATATTTTATGCCCTTGGATCTGCATGTTTGATTTAAAGATGGCATTTTCTATGTAAGATATTCCTTTACAGATCAAGGTACTGTAAAGTAAGTTATCCAGAATTGAATCTGCATGTAAATATCTCTCCCCTGCCCTTAAGACCAGTGTTTAATTCTTCATTGATTTTAAGCCAACTTTTCTTTAAAAAATCAACTCTAAAAAAATCTTCCTAACAGTAGAACATATAGCATACTCATATTATAATCAGAAAGCAAGTTTTAAAAACAGGATTTTTTAAAAGGGCTTCGTTGTTGGTCCAGAACATGTTTTGATTACCATGTATCTTTTAAGTATAGTCATTTGAAATGTAACATAACTACTGTATAAAGGTGCCCTCTGTTGTTAAAAGTTGGTTCTGCAGCCTCTAATAGAGATGGGCTTCTGGATTAAATCTGTGTGGTTGAGATGGTGATTCTGCCTCCCCCATGCTCCTCTGTTGAAAAACGATACTTGAAAGATGCCAAATATTTGCTGAATCTCAAAAAAAGAAAAGAAAAGAAAGTCAAACACTTGTGATTTCTGGCTGGCTAGTCAGCATTAAGCAGCAGAAATGCATAAGATTCTTCTGGGAAAGTTAATAAAGATGGTTAAAAAGAACCAGAAAAATGTACCCATCAAGAAAATACAGGGGAAACTAGATAAAAGAATGTAGCATTTTTGTTTTATTTTGAATAAGCTGTAAAATATGCATGCCAGTCATTCTGATATTCAACACTGCTGACATAGTGTTGTGCAATTTGGACAAAAGGCTGTACAGGAGCTAAAGGAATATGCATATAGATGATTTCTCGCTTTCAGTGTCTTCCCTTCCACACCCTAGCTATTTCTGTTCTCTTCTTTGAAAAATGTAAAAGGAAGGGGAAATGAAAGCTTTAAATAACCCCATGCAGTTCTGCTATCCCTGCTATTCAGCCAAGAAGTCCCTGGATTGTATCAAACTAAGTTCTGCTTGAAGCAGACCCATTTAAATTAATGGACCTCAGTCACGTCCATTAATTTCAGCATAGGACTAATGTTGGATGCAAGCCTTCATTTGTTTAAATCATTGTTGGATGTGTGAGAGATAAAATCTTAGATCCTCGGGATAGGATAAGGAAGCCAATGGAAGTTTCACATCCTCTGGGACCATCTGTACCCCCCCCACCCCCAAAAGCCTCTTTGAACAGTTGAAGGTCTCTCCTGAACAATGGGGGCTGATTCAGAGTGGAGGGGGACAGGAAGCTTTCCTTCCATGAACTTCCCTTCCATATGAACTGACCTGGCCCTTCTCTGTGTGCCCCCCCCCCATCTATTGGAGGCCTGGAGGGTGGTAACATGGGAACAGGCCTTTTCAGTGGTGGCTCCCAGCTTGTGCAATGCTTGGTCTCAGGGAGGCTCGCCTGGCACCATCTTTGTCTCGTTTGGGGCACCAGGCAAAAACTTTTGTTTTCACACAGGTTTTTGGCCCTTAGTTCAAAGGGTTTTAAATATTTGTGGCCTCTTTTGATGGAACAGTAGACTTGCCTTTTGTTTGTACGTATTTGTGCTTGTTAGGGTTTTACCGATTACACTTATTGCAATTGATTTTGACATTTCTGTTGTATTTGTAAATTGCTTTCAGTTGTTTTTATGAGTAAAGTGACAAATGAAGACTATTATTATTATTAATAATTCCTTAACTTATATGAGGATCTAAGACTGCCTGCCTGCCTGCCTGCCTGCCTGTCTGTCTGTCTATCTGTCTATCTGTCTATCTGTCTATCATCTATCTATCATCTATCTATCATCTATCTATCTATCTATCTATCTATCTATCTATCTATCTCTATCTATCTATCTATCTATCTATCTATCTATCTATCTATCTATCTATATCTATCTATCTATCTATCTATCTATCTATCTATCTATCTATCTATCTAATCTATAATCTATCTCCAAAAGGAAAACAAAATGAAACATGATCTTGTGCAACATTGCAGCCTGGCATCAAGCTTTCAGCCGGCCATGCTCATTTCCAGAACACTCCGTTCCATTTCCCCTTCCCAGTCTTCCATTGCCCCCTCTCTGCAACAACCATTCAGCATTCTGACATCACAGAACATGCTCAGCAATAATTGAGCTGTTTAGTCCTCCTCTTTTTTTTAGGATTCTCCCCTCCCAAAGAAATTCCATACTTCTGAAAATGTATTGTGTGTCCCACAAGTGTGCCAGTATCTTCCCACTCATGTGCGGATGATGCTGTTTTAACTATGCACAGATCGGAATCCAGAGAATGTGTCCCCTACTAGTATACAGGCCTGAAGACCGACTGTTGCAGAATAACTGGCTGTTGCAGAATAAATAAAATCCTAGGACGGGCTGAGCGTGGTCAGTGATCCTTGGTATGAGAATATAAGGGCATTATGCGCATGTCCCTTTTCCCAGCTGCGAATTTTTCAAGGGCATGCAATTCGCAAGGGTGTGCGCACTATATTTTGGCTACATTTTGCTCAGATGACCAAGTTTATTAAGTGCTACTGGGCGCTCCTCTTGCGGGCGTGTCTCCCCCTTTCTGGGGAATTGCCGGGAAAAGCCTTCACAAAATCTGCCGGCTTGGATCGTTGACATAGCTTTATATGATAGCAAGTCCCTTGTATAGTGTAATTGGCCGCTAATGAACCTTCCTTGAACAGAGGGGAGGATACACTTTGAGTTAATTTTTGGCACGGTCCCTGGGCCTCTGCTAACATGAGCCGAGGCTGGAAAGATTTCCTGGCAAAGGAGGCTGCAGTAAGGACGAGAAAACATCAGGCTCATAAAAAAAATTGCTGGCACTTCTGGTAGCGACAAATGTTTCAGAAGTTTGAGATGGATTCCTTGCGATATTAAGAGCTTCTCCGATTCAGGAAACAGTCCAGAGGTTGTTGTTGCTTTATTATTATTATTTTTAAGAAAGTTGAGATGGGTTCTAATTTTGTGGTTAAGGCAGAACGCCGTTTGCCTTGTTTACGGGCCGTGTGAATCTCTCTTAACTCCCAAGTGACAAAAGATGAATTCTCCAAACCAGTTTAGGATTGGCTTTAAAAATAAAACAAAAGACTTAGACATTTGGGGTGTGACGTATTGTTGGGACTTTTCTTCAAACGGAATTGGCCCCGGATTTGAAAGCCAGGCAGGGACATAGTGGGCAAAGCACAGTTTCATCAATTGATTTATGAGACATAAGCCTTTTAAAATTTTAAACTCCAAAGGAAACTTTACCTTAGTAGAAACCTAGCCATGTCTACCCAGAAGTAAGTCCCATTGAATTCAGTGGGGCTTCTTCCAGGTAAGCATTTAGAGGATTGCAAACTAAATGCCTAACTCTGCGTTATCCAGTCGAGAAACACCATTTCGGGTTTGCTTTGCAAGATGAGGCACTTCATGATTGTTGGGAATAAATATTTTAATATGTGCCCTGTCTTGCTTTCCCTTAATATTATGCCTATTATTATTATTATTAACATTCATTTAAAAAAAAAAATGTGACCTAAGTTGCAAGACTAAATTATTTCAAACTAAGCATATTTTTTTTTAAAGCATTTGAATGCATTTGCAACATTCTGGAATAAGGAGTGTGCCTCCTGTTTCGTTTTCTGTAGTGCAATTCTAGCCTTACCAAATAAAGAAATTTGTACCTTTGCAAATTTATCAGCCACACAAACATACACAATGTACCTATTTAGTTTTGCTTTTCCACTTGCTTTTAAAATAATCTCCCTTTGCAGAAAAATTGTGCATAGAACTATAACTCTGGTGATTATTGATATAGTATGCAATTCCCAGGACTGTGCAGAGCAACCCTAACCACTGTTCCACACTGTTGGAAGGGGTGAGGATGAGCTGGAAGTGTCCCTCCATGCATGGGCTAGGCTCCACTTACGCAGGGCTCCTGTTGCCAAATGTCCTCTTTTTTGGGGGGCAAAATGCCAATCCAGGGGGCTTTCTACATTTTAAAGGAAATGTCTGGGGTTTGGGGGGCAAGGGGCACGGGCAGCTCTGCACACTGTGGCTTCTGCCAGTCCAAGCCGGTGGCGCCACATGCCCTTGCCCCTCTTTCCCTGGCTCGGGCTGGCAGTGGCTCGGGCTGTTCTCTTTTTTGCTCTTCAAGATATGGCAACCCTACAATCGTTGATAGCGTGTGCTATCTCCAGTGGCAGCTCTCAGAGGAGCACTGGGGAGGGAGAGCAGGTCCAGCATGAATCTGCTGGATCCCAAGCTAGGCTTGCCATACGTCAGGAAAATTCCTGACATGTCCTGGTTTTCTGGTGCAAAAATGACATGGGATGTTCTGGGTTTTCCCCCCCCTGAATTGGCAAAATGTCAGGGAAAACCCAGATGTATGGCTACACGATGGGGGGGAAAACAGCGTAAGCAGCTCCAAAAGCTTAAAATCACTATTTTATCAACAATTTTGGTGGTTTCCTAAAAAAAAAAAAAAAAAAAAGCTCAACAACAACTTTGCGGGTGTCAGGAATTTTACTTCTTGAAATATGGCAACCCTATCCAAAGCTGGACCATGTCCCATAGAGAGCCAGGATCCTAACCCCTGTTCTGCACCAGCTTGGAGATGGTCCCATGGAAAAATGTTGGACATAACCCCCAGTTTTAAGCCTTCCATTGCGGGAGGCACAAGGGATGGGGTTTTAGATCTGCTTCTCCATTCCTATCCACCATTCCTGGCTGGAGCTTTTGCTCAGTGAGACAATTTTGTTGTATTGAAAGGGTTTGATTCTTGCCCATTTCTCCGAGAGGAAAAAATAGATACATATTGAGGCATTCTTTGTTCAGTGAGTCCCCAGCCTTAGTCCACACTCCGACCACTGCACCACGCTCCTTCTCATGTGATGCTGTCCATGAAGCTGGAAAGGCTGTTGAGATTAGTCCTGTTGGTCAAGACCATGAATTGTGGGAAAACTCAGGTCCTAGTCTCCTGTTATAATTGCTGAGTCCTTTTGATGGGATTGTGTGTGTTTTTTTGACATATCCTAATAATGCATGTTTATATGTTAATGTTCTCAGGCAATTGCTTTATTGTGCATTTTGATCATGGATCTTTATATTTGGATGTTTATGCCATTAGTTTTTATACTTGTACATGGCTCAGAAGCCAATTTGACATCATTAAGCAGGATATAAAATATAAGAATAAGCAATGCAACTGCATTCTCATGTCAAATATTTTCAATGCTCGGTTGAAACAAACATAATTGCATACTTATAAGTGTATACGAATATGCTTGCATAATTGCATACTAATAATTCTCATGGCAGTGGATCAATGGGGGATAAACCTCCCCACATTTTTGCAAATAGATCAGCTCTGGTTTTTTATAATCACGGGACTAGCTTTGAAGGAAATGAAGCTTCAGAAGGGGGGTGAGAAATTGAAGGATAAAATTCTTACTTGTCTCCACCTAGCAGCTGCCGACTCAAGAGTGCTACTTGATGCTATAGACTTCTTTCCTGACATAACACCAAATAAAATCCCAGCAGCGTGAAAAGCTGTCTGTGTGCATATCGCACACACACACACACAAACACTCAAAGGGAACATTTGCAAATTTCAATAAATTGATCATATTCTGCTGAACCTTCACCTTTATAATGCTGTTACCATTTAAATGCTAATGCCATTTAAAAAAAAAAAAAAAAACACCCCAAAAAACGAAAGTCAATTACTGGAGTTTTAAAATAACTGAGTCAGCAGTCTTGGATGTAGATTTAGCATATTAATCTGCTTCCTACACTATTTCCATGTGTGCTGATGCTTTGATTAACCACTTCCAAATAAGAAGAGCCCTGCTGGATCAGGACTAAAGTCCACCTAGTCCAGCATCCTGTTTCATACCCTCCAACATTTCTCTGATGAAAATAGGAATGTCCTATTCCAGTGATGGCTAACCTTGACACTCCAGATGTTTTGGGACTACAACTCCCATCATCCCTGACCACTGATCCTGTTAGCTAGGGATGATGGGAGTTGTAGTTCCAAAACATCTGGGGTGTCAAGGTTAGCCATCACTGTCCTATTCAATAATAATAATAATAATAATAATAATAATAATAATAATAATAATAATAATAATTCAGTATGCTATTCACCAGGGTTGGGAAACCTTTGGCCTTCCAGGTGCTGTTGGACTCAGACTCCCATCAGCCCCTGCCAGAATGGCCTATGGCCAAGGATGATGGGAGTTGTAGTTCAGCAACACCTGAAGGGCTATGAGTTCCTCAGTCCTTCTACACAGATTCCTTTAAACAAAACCCCTGCTGGCCTTGTTATCATTTGTGGTTTTTTTGGGTTTTTTTTACTTAATTGATTGCTTCTGGGGGCAATTATGTTTTAATTGTTGCATTCATTATGCACCTGCTTTACAATTTTGTTAGCCGCCCCAGGGAGCCTTTGGCAAGTTACAAATATTCTAATGTACAAATGACATAAATTGGTTTGTTTATTATTTATGATGTTATCATATAGTAATTCATCACAGTTAAGCATCGTTAAGGTTTCTAGTTCAGGTGCTCCAGCACAAACCTGGCTGAATATTGAGATGGCGCGCAGCAGATTTCGCTAAGCGATCCTTGTCTTCAGAGGCAACTGTAGCTGGCTGGGCTGAAATTTCTCAAAAGAGATGTTCAGATTGATTTCCTGGGAATTTTCTTTCTAAAGAGTTGGAGAATTCTACGCACACACCACAGAGAGAATTCAGCATAATGTCAAATACAAGTATCTTTATTACGGTCAAAGACCAGAGAACAGATAATGACAATCCATAACCAGATATAGTATTGGAGATTGAGTTATATTACAGAATTAGAACCCATCTCATAGAACTGATATTTACATTTAAAATTAAAATCTAAAACTTAAGATTTTAAAATTTTACATTAATAGATCTTTACCACCTATTAACATTCCTTCAGAGATTAAAGCTCAAATCTCAGTCTCAGATTCAGCATAATGTCACAACCGTAGAAGCCAATACCTAGGGCTGAGGTCCCTTTGACCCGCCAAAAAAAAGTATTTGAGGAGGCCAGGCCCCCAAAAGTTGATAGGCATTGCCATTCAAATGGTGTGTGTGTGCTACGTCTTGTGATGGATGATGTGGGGGCAAGGCTTACCTGCTCCCCACCAATATTTTACCGTACTCGAGTTAGCACCTTTGGTCACAACTCCAATGTTGTCACTTGTAAATGGAGAGAGAGACAGAGATAGAGACAGACAGACAGACAGACAGACAGACAGACAGACACCATCCTCACCAAAAATTCACTTGCCCTGTTTTTACTCCTTCCCCACAATCCTTCTAAAAATGCAAAAATCCATATATAATAGGAAGATGTACATTTTAAAAAATGTGTACATTAGGTGAAATTGCTTGCAGAAATATTGTTAGTATCCAACTAAATTCAACTCAAATTAGACCCATTGAAATTAGGGGACCTTTGTTAGCCACCCCCATTAACTTCAATGGATCTATTCTGAGTAGGGCTAGCATTGGCTGCAGCTCTCTAAATCTAGCATCGCACAAAGCTGGCTTCTATCAAAGCATCAAGATGAGAGGTTCTAAGTCTGAGGTGGTTCCTACTGCAATTGAGGGTGGATCGTCTCCAATGAGGAACCCAAACTGAAATGTTCACGGTCATTAAGAGACTTAAAGCTTTGTCATACATGTCCTACCCCCCCCCCATGGTAATGACCCAGCTCAGTCCTTCTGCCAGTCCTTCACTCTTGCTCTTTGACCTCTGCTGCTTCAGGATGCTGTTGAACTTGCTCTAATTACATTCCAGTCTGACAGGAATTTGAACACTGTTTGAAGTTCCAGGTGTCCTTTGCTTCCAGACAGATCGCTCTCAAGGCTATGCAAGAGGTGTGTGTCTTCGGGATGAAGCCAACCAAGTTCCTACTCAGAGTAGATCCATCAACATTAGTGGTCATAAGTTGCCCACATCTATTGATTTCAGAGGGTCTACTCTGAGTAAGGCTAATGGTGTGTTAGGAATGGGTGAACCTGTCGGTGTAGGTTTCTCTCATTTTTTCCTTCTTCCAGTCTTCAGGTCCGTTCTCCACATTTCCACATCGGTTTCCCTTTTTCTTCCCCCTCCCCAAGAATGAAAATTCACCAGCATTTTAGTGTTAAGTTTCTCCTAATATACACCACTTCTTCTTGCAAAGCAATTACCCTTTGGTGTGTTATTTTTACCAAGTTGGATGGCCATCTGTTAGGGATCTCTGCTTTGCAGAGAATTGGACTAGCTGACCCTTGGGATCAGGGGTGCCATCTTGAATAAAATATTTGGGGGGTCAGGTAAATCCCGCTCCACATAATGGATCACATGACACGGCGCGCGTGCACACACCCCATTTGAATGGCAGTTCCCATCAACTTTGCCCCCCCCCCCGGCCTCTTCAAATATTTTATTGGGGGGAAGACTCCCTCGGCCCCTAGGAGTAGGCTGCTATGCTTGGGATCCCTTCCAATCTACAGTTCTATGAGTCTTTTTACTTTGAACACAATGCTCAATTGCAGAACTGCATTGCAAGATTGAGAAATGTGAATTTTCAAGGATGGGTGTGAGGTCCAGCGCCGAGGGCCTTCTGGTGGTTCCCACATTGCGAGAAGTGAAGTTACAGGGAAGCAGGCAGAGGGCCTTCTCAGTAGTAGCGCCCACCCTGTGGAATGCCCTCCCATCAGATGTCAAAGAAATAAACAACTATCGGACTTTTAGAAGACATCTGAAGGCAGCCATGTTTAGGGAAGCTTTTAATATTTGATTAATTATTGTATTTTAATATTTTGCTGGAAGCCGCCCAGAGTGGCTGGGGAAACCCAGTCAGATGGGTGGGGTATAAATAATAGATTATTATTATTATTATTATTATTATTATTATTATTATTATTATTATTATTATTTCGGTTTACATGTTTCATGTACTGTGAATCTGGTAGATTCGTCTTTAATATGGCAACTCTGGAGGTGCTGTAGATCCCCAGACCTCTGGTTGGCCAGTGTGAGAGCAGAATGTTGGACTTCTGCTCTTAATCACTGGAATCTCATTCAATGGCTTTAAAAGGGGGCTCAACATGTTAATGGAGGAGAAGGTTTTCAGTGGCCAGTAACCACAATGGCTGCTTTCTCCGTCCACTTTCAGAGGCATCATTCTTCTGACTACAAGTCACTGAGAATCACAAGGGGGGAGGGAGAGATGCTGTTGCCCAGGGTTCCCAGGGATGGCTGGCTGGCTAATATAAGAGCAAAATACTGGACTACAATAGGCCTATGGACTATCAGCTCAGCTGGTTAGAGCATGGTGCTGATAATGCCAAGGTTGCAAGTTTGATCCCTGTTTGGGGCAGCTGTGCATTCCTGCATTGCAGGGGGTTGGACTAGATGATCCTCAGGGTCCCTCCCAACTCTGCAACTCCATGATTTCTATGACCCAGCCGGGCTCTCCTTATGTCCAGAGTGAGGCATCCCATCAGGTGCCTCGTTCAGTCGGGAAGCAGAGTCCCCGAGGGCCTGTCACGAAGCGGGAGGCATCAGCGAGGCAGTTGCACATTTCAAAATATTGTATCATTTTAAAATGCAGCCCACATTAGGCCACTGAAACCGGACACGCCAATTTGAGCTCTGCCAAATAATGCAGCCCTCTGTTTGCAGGGACAAGAGGCAAACCCCGCACCCGAAAATCCCTTGAGCTGTCTTTCAGAGAGTGATAGTTACGGAAATTAGCAGTGCAGAAATTCATACTAATCATTCATCGGGAGCCTTATTAGCTGTCTTAGCGATGTTATGAGGAGTGGGCCCAGCCTAGTGACATGGGCAGCTGCAAAAGGGCTTCTTCAGACCCACAGATGTAGAAAAAGTGATGCTTCGGGGATCTTCGGCATGGCTGTTAAGGTGGAACTTCTTTCTAGGGGCTGAAGTTTACATTGATTATTGGGACTTGGCTCGTGTTTTGAGCACCAGTCCTGGGAAGATCACGCATTTTCGATATACATACCCCAAGGACATATTGCTAAGAGCTCTCCAGCAACATTACCAAATCAGTCCAAACAGGAACTGAGCTAGGAAGGGCAAATCATGCATCATGGATTTTTGAATGGAGATTTATGGAGACCTTCTGTGTGCCCCAGGAGTGCCAACTTGAATTAAATATTGGAGGGGCAGGTACGCCCCACCCCACATAATCACATGACACGGTGCATGCACACCATTTGAATGGCAATGCCCATCAACCTGGGGGTGGGGCTTGACCCCCTCAAATGTTTTATGGGGGGGTGAAGACCCCTCACCCCCTAGGAGTTGGCTCCTATGTTGTGCCCTGTCAGAGGTTCTGGTGAGCAAACTGCTGCCCATGCAGACCCTCCAAGTGTCCCTATTTTCCAGGGACAGTCCCGGATTTCCAGAAGCCGTCCTGGTTTCTGATTTGATCTCGGAATGTCCCGCTTTTCCTTAGGACGTCCCTATTTTGATCGGAGAAATTTTGGAAGGTATCGAGTTATGCAAACCCCCCCCCCCGAGCCAAGGAGATAAGTAACTACGCAACCTTAAGAAGACACCTGAAGGCAGTTTTTTATGTTTAGTATTTTTTTTAATGTTTTTATATGTGTTGGAAGCTGCCCAGAGTGGCTGGGCAGTGGGGCAGCCCAGTCAGATGGGCAGGATAATAATAATAATAATAATAATAATAATAATAATAATAATAATAGGACATCCCTATTTTCATTAAAGAAATGTTGGAGGATATGCCTATGTGTTGGCAACTTCTGGGGTAAGGGCTGCAGTAACCTTACCTGGTACTGTAACCCTCAATATACCATACGGTGTTGCGACTGCCTGCCTCCATGTGTGTTTTGTGCCCCCAGTGATCCAGTAAATGACAAACTGTGGGGTGGGATGGGGGACAGATAGGCTTTTGTTGTTATTGTTATAAAAAAATACTTCTGCATTTGAGGTTTCCATCTTCTTACAAGGCTGGTGTCTTAAATCTGACCTTGAAAAATGCATTTTTAAAATTATTATTTCCCAATTCTGGAACAGCCACTTTTATTTTTGCGAATCACCATCAGAATGAACGCCATTTGATTCTGAGCACAACCATTTCCACTAGCTTTCAAAGCTAGCTAGCTTTGCCTGGCCTCTCCACCTTAAGAGGGAGTGAAGAGATAATTCGTGGAAAAAGAAAAGGGACATTTCTGGCTGTTTCCTTATCTCTCCAGTTGAACTGTGTTCCTCGTGTGTTGAAAGGGGTACTTCTTTAACAAGCATGACATAAATAACCTTCACTCTTGACTGCACTGTCTGTAGATAGTTTAATGCCTAGATGAAAATAGGAGACCTTTTTGTATTAGATTATCTTATAATGACACGGAGAAAGGCAAAGAATGTTCCTTGTTGCGTTGGCCTTGAAGGAGTTGAAGAATGCAACTTGAGACCTGGTGGAGAGCATGGAATAGCATCTTTTCCAAGAGTGGCTGCCTCAAGCGCTCAGCTCTCAATGAGATAGTGAAGCTGTGTCTGGCCTGCAGGAATGACAGAAAAAGTCCCTGCCTACAGAAGGCTACTATGTCAAGGAGAAGGGCTTTCACCCTAGCTTTCTGTGTGCTGGGATTTGTGTATTTTATGGAGGACCGTTAAACCACATGAGCTCCAGCCTGAGTCCAGAAATTAGCGCAGCCAGGTCACAGAGTAACCATCTCAGTTAAGAACTTGGTTATGGTCTATACTGGGTATTGCTTGCTTGTTTGTTTTCTAAACACGACGATAGAAGAAAAATATTGTATGAGTCTAGTAGTGTCACCATCCATACAAACTCAATCCAAGTGGCACATGGGAAGAAGAAAACCTGTCCTCCGGATATAGCTCAGGTTTCGCTCTGAGGCTTCATCAGTTCTAGGTATTACATTCTGGTCAACAGAACATGCGAATATCACAGGCACAGCCGTGTTCAGGACATTGTTTTATTCATCTGGCAAAGTACTCCATGGCACATTCACCATCGACCTAACAGGAACGTTTGTTGGCACTGGGATTTCGTTGTTACACCTAGCCATTGCTGAATGGTTCTAGTATATAAACTGTATACATTCTGTTATACATACGATATATACATGGCTTCATTTATCAGTTGGCTTTATTGACAGATTATTAGTTCCTCATAAGAGTTTTTGATGTAACTTTCATTCTATCTTCAGCCATTGTGTGGTGGTTTTTTGTTGTTCTCAGTTTTGTATACAGGCTTGTCATATATGCCAAGGGTGTAGCACGGAATGCTAATCCTACTCACTGAAGTCAGTGACATTTGGTTTATTAATTTAAATGAGCCTTATTGAAAACAATACCGTGTTTCCCCTATTTTAAGACACCGTCTCATATTTTTTTTCCCTCAAGAAAACGCACTATGGCTTATTTTGAGGGGATGTCTTATTTTTATTATGTAAGCCCAGCCCCACCTTTTCCTTGGCGCCCTCCAGAACTGCGCCTATCACTATGGCTTATTTTTGGGGTACGGCTTATATTTCGCAAATGCGAAAAAATCCTGCTATGGCTTATTTTATGAGTACGTCTTAAAATAGGGGAAACAGGGTAGATCCCCCCCCTAAATTGTGATAGTAAATGTGGATATTTTCCAACAAAGTTTTTGTCCTCCATGTTAGGATGGCAGTTAAAATAAAATATAATAAATTGGGACTGTGGTATTCTGGGCTCTCGGCTACGAAATTATTGTAATCAGTGCCTGAAAGATTTGCATCTCTGCAGTATGCTTGCCCACGGAGGTGTAATGAAACCTTCTAAAATCGCCATGGATGCTGATTTTGATAATAGTCTGTGGCTAAAGGTTGTATTGATATCCATGTAGTGATTCATCCATCTATGAACCAGGACAAAGTATTAATAAAAGGGATTGCATTGCCCTGGGGCGAAGCTGTAGTGGAAACTTATCGGAAGCACTGAACTTTGATGTGAGGCGGTTAAAATATAATTTCATTATTCTTCCATAAATAAAAGGTTTCGGGTTGCCAAGCCACAAAGTGCTGATCGCAGGGTAATAAGTGTGCAGTAAATCTTACGGGTTCCATTGGCTGTGGGACAATGGGAGGGTCTTAGCTGATAAGATGCCTCCAAACTTTTGTGTTTGCCTTTGCAGAATTTAATTGAGGAGCTCTGCCCGTCTTGCCTTATTTTTAAATGTCTGCTTTAACCACCATTCTTTGATCCACCCACTCACAGAATCGGTCAGGGGCACTTTTGTTGTTAAAGGCAGCCAGTAATATATTAAGCGAAATGGCAGTCCAGCAGTAGAGCAGCCTGACATTGCTCTGATGTGTTAAGATCTGGTGGACTCAAGTCTCCAGTTTGGCTTGCAGATGCAGTGGCTGATGGAGCTAAGAAACTGAGGTCTAAGACAGGGGGAAGATGTTCATGAGAACATGGGATGCTTCCAATGGCCCATCTAGCTCATTATTGCCTACACTGACTGGCAGTAGCTCCAACTGGTCTTGGGCCAGAATCTTACCCAGGCCTACTTGGAGACATCAGGGATTGAACCTGGGGGCTTCTGAGTGTAAGGAACTGAACTGTGACCCTTTCCTTGAAGGAGGAGGAGGAAATGGCAGAAGACCAAAGGGAAAGGACCAATATATTTATATTATGGCCCAGGAACTCATACCCTCCAACATTTCTCCAATGGAAATAGGGACGTCCTATTCCAGTGATGGCTAACCTTGACACTCCAGATGTTTTGGGACTACAACTCCCACCATCCCTGACCACTGATCCTGTTAGCTAGGGATGATGGGAGTTGTAGTTCCAAAACATCTGGAGTGTCAAGGTTAGCCATCACTGTCCTATTCCTTTATTGACTGAGTTGCCCCAGCCACTCTGGGCGGCTTCCAACATATATAAAAACATAATGAAACATTAAACATTTTTTAAAACTTCCCTATATAGGACTGCCTTCAGATGTCCACTAAAGACTGTATAGTTACTTATCTCCTTGGCTTGGGGTGTGTGTGTCACATAACTCCATACCCTCCAACATTTCTCCGATGAAAATAGGGACGTCCTACCACACCCTCCAATATTTCTCTGATGAAAATATGGATGCCCTAAGGAAAAGCGGGCCATTCCAGGATCAAATCAGAAACCGGAGTGCCTGTCTGGCTTGTCTGTGTAAATGGCTGAGTTTATGGGGAATGTTCATCTTCTTTAAAAGAAAGAAAGAAAGAAATACGATATTTCAAATAATCTTTCAGTCATCAATATGCCTCTTCTGTTGCTAATACACATGTCATAAAGGAGGGTGTCTGGGCTTTTTTTACCTTCAAACATTGGTTCTTATGAAAGGGCACCAAATCTTTGCTTTTGAGCATCCTCAGTCAATTTCAGTGGGATATGCAAAGGATACATAGGAGCCAACTGTTTGGGGCTGAGCTCCTTTTGCCCGCCCCCCTAAAATATTTGGGATAGCCAGGTCCCCCAAAATTTGGTGGGCATTGCCATTCAAACAGCGTGCCTGCACCACAACTTGTGATCAATTATGTAGGATGGGACATACCTGCCCCCCCCATATTTTATTCAAGTTGGCACCCCCAGATATGTTTGATGATTCTGTGGGAGGCAGCCTGGGTTGTATCCAGCATTAGGTCCTACTCAGAGTAGATCCATTAGAAGTAATGAACATGACTAACTTGGATCCAGTCATCTCAATCGGTCTACTCTAAGTAGAACTCAGTTGGATGCCACCTACTGTTTCACATCCGAGGAGCGTGCTGTATATGTATTTTGTTTCAACGAGAGTGTGTGTGAGAGAGAGAGTGAGAATGTATGTCAGTCGAAAAATGTTTGAACTCACAAATTCTCAACACAGTCATACTGTGTAGGAACAGGCTAAATTCTTTCCAGGACATACTGTACACAATAGATGGTACATTAGTACATTTGGAATTCATCAGACTTGACTCACAAAACCATTTACTGTGTTTTCAGTAGCCAAATTCTATGCATTATGGAAATGAGCCTCTATTATAGGTAGCAAAACACAGTTTGGGGAGAGCTAATGTGGCTCACATTAGTGCTTCCTAGCACAGGATTCTGGGTAACATCTAAAGCTCCAGTTTCAGGGATAATGTTGTAGAAGCTTCTGTGCTAAAGGATGTTGGATTTGTCTAGTCTTCTCCAACTCAATGCCTTCCAAATTTGTTGGACTCCAGTTCCCAACAGCCTCAGAAAATGATGGGAAATGTAGTCCAGTAACATCCAGAGGGAAGGAGATTGGGGAAGAATGCTCTGGGATTTCTTCAAATTGAAAACTTGAAGCTCACATTTCAGTCTTTCACCGATTCCAGACAGACAAAACTGTTTCAACATATCAAATTACATTTGGCAGAAAATAGGTTCCGGATATTGAAATGCTTTTTGAAATGCGGAAAAACCACAGAGGGATGTAGAAACTGGGCAGGGTGGGATTGGTGGTAGAACATCAGCTTTGCATGCAGAAGGTCCCAGGTTCAATTCCTACCAGCATTTCCAGGTAGGACTGGGAAAGATTCCTCTCTGAGAGTTGCTGCCAGTCAGTGTAGTCGGCAATATGGAGTTAAAGGGATTAACAGTCCTTCTTAACAGACTTCATAGAATCATAGGATTGTAGCTCTGGAACCTGGGCTAGATGGACACTTGGTCTGTCTCAAGAGGGCTCTTCGAACTTTGTTCCATTACCAAATCCACAACAGCATCAACACAGGTTGCGTTACAGCTCTGTTGTTGCTAGGCAGAATAGTCAAGGAAGTGAAGAACCTGAATCTGAACCTGGGTTGGTGCTTCCACAAGACCTGTTCCCACCTTTCCAAACCCTGACCATCACCGCTGGTTGCATGCAATAAGCATTCATTTGCCAGGAATTCCAAATGATTATTTAGCGCTTGTGACGGTGAGTCCTGTTTGCTCTGAAAGGGCTATGCCAAGCGTTTTTAAGCCGGCAGAGGAAAAAGTATTTAACAGATGCAAGCTGCCATTTGTTTAGAGAATGTGGAATTAGGAGTGCTGCAGTCTGGTGGCATGACCCCCCCCCCCCCGCCACCTCCTCATCCACTCCATCACCAGAATGTAAAACAGGGTTTCAAAACCCTTCTAAGCTGGGCACACGGGGTACATGCACATTTTCATGAGTACACAGGCAAACGTGTGCCTGTTAGCCCAGGAAGACTGTCTCATAACAGTGGGACGATTGTTGAACAGCAATCTGGCTTTCATTAGAGACAAGCAATGGGTCCAATTTCGGCACTGGACTTTATGCTCACATCTCTCTCTCTCTCTCTCTCTCTCTCTCTCTCTCTCTCTCTCTCTGTGTGTGTGTGTGTGTGTGTGTGTGTGTGTGTGTTGGTCATCAACCCCTTAACTGCTGGACACAGTGGACCATCCACATCCCTCCCACCTGTCAGGCTTTTGAGTATCTCCTCTTGTCTGTGGAGAGAGAGAGAGAGAGAGAGAGAGAGAGAGAGAGAGAACCACATCTCAAAGCACCCATCAAATCTCTTCCTATTTATCTGTCATGCTTAGTTGATGGGAAAGCTTCCTTATTCCAGTTTAAACATTTGCCTATGCTCTGGGAGCCTCCTTTCTGCACAATGGTCATGTCCAGTGTGGCCTATTTGCTCAAGAGACTTGTGGCCCTTGAGAGGTAGTCTAGAAGGAAATGCAGGCCTTGGGATGAAAAAGGTTCCCTACCTTTAAGGCTGAGACACAAGGAGAGTTAGGAGCAGGCATAGGCAACCTTGGCTCTCCAGATGTTTTGGAACTACAACTCCCATGATCCCTAGCTAACAGGACCAGTGGTCAGGGATGATGGAGATTGTAGTCCCAAAACATCTGGAGGGCCAAGGTTGCCTATGCCTGGTTAGGAGGTTATTTCAGGATAGAGTCTGTGCAAGCAAACCCTTAGACATGAACACCAGTGCATGTTCCTTTGCAAATCACCGAAACTCAACTTTTTCTCTTTCTTTTTTCCCTTTGGCTGTGCCTGAAATTTCTGGTCTGCTTTTGTTTTCATGGCAAATATTTCTGAGATGCGTTACAAGCAGGGCTTGATCGCTCATGTTTAATGTATGGGTGTTCAGTGAGGTTTTCATTAAATTGGATCAAGCAACTGTAAAGAATTTATCTGGAGCGCGATTACAATCACGCAGCCTCCCTAAGGAAGGCGAGTTCATTCCCAGCATTTCCCGAGAGAGCTTCTTATATAAAGCTTCTCCTCTCTTGCAACATTACACCGAGCCATCAACACATCGTCGGCATACGGTGCCAAGTGTGCAGCAACAAACAATTTGAAATCACACTAGCCTTGCATGCACAACACAAACATTTCACACACTAACACCGCTTTCAGAATTGTTAGCAAATATTTTTGGCTGCGTGCCTCAGTCCTAGACATAAGTGCAGCTAAGTCATTGGGAGTTCTGATGCACTCCCAGTCTCGCCATAATAGTTACCTAGGTAAGACATGCCACCTGTCAAATTTGCTATTTCTATCTCACCTTCTTTCCAAGGAGCTCAAGTTGGTATACATGGTTCTACCCCAATCTCCATTTAACTTCAAAACAACCCTGCGAGGTTGTTTAGGCTGAAAAAACGTGTGCCACACCTGGTTACGGCAGATGCTTCTGACACAGAGTATGTCGATAGAGGGGTTCAGAGAAGAGCAACCACAGTGATCAAGGGGATGAGGAGAAGTTGCAGGATTCAGGACATTTTGGTTTAGAGAAGAGGCAAGTGAGAGACTACGTTTCCGAGCACAATTCAAAGTGTTGGTGCTGACATTTAAAGCCCTAAACGGCCTCAGTCCTGTATACCTGAAGGAGCGTCTCCACCCCTATCGTCCAGCCCAGACACTGAGGTCCAGCACCGAGGGCCTTCTGGCAGTTCCCATGCTGCAAGAAGCCAAGTTACAGGGAACCAGGCAGAGGGCCTTCTCAGTGGTGGCGCCCGCCCTCCCATCAGATGTCAAGGAAATAAACAACTATCTGACTTTTAGAAGACATCTGAAGGCAGCCCTGTTTAGGGAAGCTTTTAATGTTTAATAGATTATTGTATTTTAATATTCTGTTGGAAGCCACGCAGAGTGGCTGGGGAAACCCAGCCAGATGGGCGGGGTATAAGTAATAAATTATTATTATTATTATTATTATTATTATTATTATTATTATTACTACTACTACTACTACTACTACTACTACTACTACATGATGCAAGTATATTAAACTGAGCACAGCATAGAGAAAGTGGATAGAGAAAATGCACTCATAGCACGCAACCAATGAAGCTGAATGTTGAGAGGTCCAGGACAGGTAAAAGAAAATCCTCCTTCACACAGAGCATCACTTGCTCCCATAAGAGGCAGTGATGGCCACCAACTTGGATGGCTTTAAAAGAGGATTGAGCAGAATCATGGAGAGCAAGGCTGTCAATAGCTATCCAAATGGCTATGCTCTGTCTCCACTGTTAGATGCTTCTGAATCCCAGCTGCTGGAAACAGCAAGAAGGGAGAGTGCTGTTGCACCCATGCCCTGCTTGCAGGCTTCCTACTGTCATCTGCTTGGTCACTCTGAGAACCTGATGTTGGACTAAGTGGACCATTGGCCTGATCCTGCAAGATCATCTTATGTTCGTGTGTGTGTGTGTGTGTGTGTGTGTGTGTGTGTGTGTGGAGATCGGATCTTATTTCACATATCTGATCCTTGTAGGTCAGACATGCAGGTATTACACACAGTTGTGTGTCCCCCCCCCCCCCGCAAAATGTATAGCTGCTTTATACTAGGTTAGACCATTGGTCCATCTAACCCATAATAGTAGAGCTCTCCATGGTTTTCCACATCACCTGCTTCTAGGGATGGAGGATTCTTTCAGTTTCAGTTCTCTCAGCTCCTCAATCTTAAATTCAGTTTTCCACATGCCCACATAAGTTTGCAAATTTTCAAAAGTGTAAAATAGAAACATCGTCACCCGATCTCACCCATCCTCCCACCCCTGCCCACCTCTTTCCCCCCTTTTTTCTTCCCAATGTCTCAACAAATGAAACTGATTTGTAAAAATATGAGAGACATTGCACAAACTTCTGTAAATCAAGAAATCTTTAATAAAAAATACTTTTTAAAAAAGTATATATGGAAATTCATCAGCCTTTTAGGGCACATTTCTCCTAATACACAAATTTCTGTAGGCTTTTTTTCTTTGCTCAGTATAGTACGATTGTGTATTACATGGAGGTTATGTTCAGGAGATTGCATGTATATGCAAAAATGGGTATACCGAACCACTCCTGAACTTTTCGGAGCAGGCGCCTCAAGCAGCCCTGGCAACCTCTCCCAAAGTAACTTTTAAGTTCTCTGCCTTGCTTACTGGACTCTGGGATGCCCTTGCAAGATCTCACAGGGCTGTCCGAGTTCCTACAAGATCTTTCAAGAGTATCCCAGAGTCTTGTGTGAGAGTATCCCAGAGTCTGGTAAGCAAGGCGGACAGCTTAAAAGCTCTTTACAAGCTGGGAAAGCCCCGTGCAAAAAGAGCTTTTAAGCTCTCTGCCTTAAACTGTGCAATTTCAACTGGTCAGCCTTCGGCCACGTAAAATTGCGCATGTTAAACGTGTGTAAATTGCAACTGTACTGTATTGTTATGAGTTTGTGGGTGCCAGACACCTAATCCCTGGACTCAGCGAGCTAATGAAGCCTTCAAATTCCGGGAAATAGCCAGACTAGCCTCCTGGTGAGGTGTAAGGAGAGCAAAGGAAGGGGCTCTGTAGGAAACGGCAAATGGATGGGGCCCCTCTCTATATAATTCACAGATATAGTGAAGAGGAATAAAGCCAAAGTTGAGAGTTGGATGTTATGTGAGCTAGAAGCTGGAGGTGTAAAAGCTGCAGGGTTAAAAGCCAGAGAGGCAGAGCATGAGGTTTGATTTCTTGTTTGAATCCAAGGCTGCGACTATAGGAGAAACGACCCTTTTAGGCTGTTAATGCTGTGGACCCCTCCACCACAGGCTCGGGTTGTATGTATGTGTAAATAAATCATATATCCTAAAGACAATGTGCCTCATTCCCAAAAGGAAACACAAACCCTGGGTAAGCGCTTGGAACCCCTGGAATCTCACACCGCTCGGAGATTGGGGTGGCATGCAACAGTAGGCATATTTTTTTTGCAAGCAGATCCCCTTAATCAAATGTATTTTTTTTAAATGTTCTGTTTTTTAATTTGTGCATTTATGCACACTTTCCCCTAGTATATGCATCTTGGTTCACATCATTTGATGGAAGGAGTTGACTGCAAAAGTTTGTAGACGTGTGCATTCTGAAGTGGTGTGTGTGTGTGTGTGTGTGTTGTGTTGTGTTGTGTTGTGTTTCAGTTTGTATTCCGGTTCGGGAATTGCAGATTAGGTCAACGTGAACTGAATCCAATTTCTCCCACATCCTTAGCTCTGAATTTTTAGAGCTCTGAAATGTCTGTATATCTTTGGGGGGGACGCACACATGCCATCAGTGCCTTTGGCGTTTATGAGAAATTAATATAGGCAAAGAATACCGTAAGGCTCGACCGGAGCCTCTTATTCATCTCCCTTCCTCGCTATCGTATAGTGAATCCTTTACTCATCTGACAATGAAACTGGTAAGTGTGTCCTTTTCTGCTGTCAAATGTTGGAGGGAAGGAGGGAGGCACCAGCTGGCAGATGAGCAAGATCGGTGGCATCCGTTACCAGTCCACTGCTGGTGAGCCCATGTCTGTGGGTTAAGTGAGTCAAGTTTCAAAGAGGCAGTTCAGGAGTAGGGCAAGAAGCAACAGAGAACAGAAGCCGGAACTAAGGGAAATGGATAGGAAGAGTCACACCATGCAGGCTACGATTGTCAGATAAGCATGCAGATTTAAATACCAGCCAAGCAGAAGCCTTGGCTACACATAATCAGGGCTTGGGATACCCAAAGGGGGAAAAAGTGGTAAGACCAAAAGGGGAAGGGTCATGACCTGCTTTGCATTCCCAGGTTCAAACCCTGGCATCTCCAGCCAAGGCTAAGAGGTGTGCCCCACCTGAAACCCTGGAGAGCTACAGTCAGTCAATGCAGACAATACTGAACTCGATGGACCAATTCGGACTTGGCCTAAGGTAGCTTCCTGTGTCCATCTACAGTGCAGTCCTAAACCCACAACAAGTGGTTTAATGTTAAAGGTAAAGGTAAAGGGACCCCTGACCATTAGGTCCAGTCGTGTCCGACTCTGGGGTTGCGGCGCTCATCTCGCTTTATTGGCCGAGAGCCGGCGTACAGCTTCCGGGTCATGTGGCCAGCACGACAAAGCCACTTCTGGCGAACCAGAGCAGCGCACGGAAACGCCGTTTACCTTCCCGCCAGAGCGGTACCTATTTATCTACTTGCACTTTGACATGCTTTCGAACTGATAGGTGGGCAGGAGCTGGGACTGAGCAACGGGAGCTCACCCCGCCGCAGGGATTCGAACCGCCAACCTTCTGATCAGCAAGCCCTAGGCTCTGTGGTTTAACCCACAGCGCCACCTGTTAGCCTTGGGTAATATTAGGAAAGGGCACAATCTAGCGCTGTAGCTTGCACAAGAAGGTTGTTGTGTAATGGTTGGGGAATCAGGTGGCATGTAGCACCCTCTTTGCTGCAGCAGAGACCGGAGTGTCTCCCAGTCAGGTGGGAAGTTATTGCTGAAAGCAGCCTGGAGAAAAAAACTCCAAATAAGTTTTTTCGGGGGGGGGATTCATTGGATCCAAAGCTCTGTGGTTCCCCTAAGGGCCCCAGTCATTGGGCAACTCAGCCACAGAGCTCCGGAGCCATGATTCAGGAGTTCAGAAAGAAGTTCAGAACCAAACGCAAGTGGTGAAGATGCCCCAACAAGTTTCCATGCCAACACCTGCCAAGCTTTTAGAGACAAGGTGTGGTAAGCTCACCTGCGGCACTCTCTCACCTTGTGGGAACATCAGGATTGCAGAAACACACTCCCTCGGGGTGGGTGGGTCTGCTCCCATTCATGAAGGCAACACGGGTGGAGAGTCCTGTGGGTACATTTGTTTTTCTGGGAGCTTTGTGGCTGCTACCTAGGGAACAACCAGACCTGGGCAACACATACACACCAGCAAATAACTTTAGCTGAATTCATTCATTCATTTTTTATTATTCAGATTGAGTTAGATTTCATGTCCCGAAAAGTCAAAAGCTGAGCATTTCAAAGTTCAAAACTGTACATTTAATTTATTCTCCCCCCTCCAAAAAGAGAAACATCTTAGTGTGTCACGATGTGTGCTGCATACAAGTCTAATAAGCCCTGCAGTGCGAGAATACGACACTTAATTTAAAAAAAATAAAAATCAGAAAAGCAAAGGGTGAGGGGAGAGAAGTGAATAGAGAGGATCTTATACTGAATGAAGTAGGTGGGGGCAGGCGGGGAGGGAGGGAGAGAGATGAGCCAAGGGACTGACGCGTCCCTCTGCTTGTCGGACGTATCTGTGGACTTAAATGACATCTCAGGGGACGGGATCAAACTTCCAGATTCAATTCATCCATCAGATGGGAGAACAAGACCTGGCTTTCAGTCAGAGAGGAGCTGAAGGTTCCTATTGGAGTAAATGAGCTCAGACCACACAGATAAACAGCGTTTTCTGTTCCATTTGAAAACATTTTCAGGGGAGAATCATCTGTCACTCGGCTCCAGGCCGGAGGCCTTTCAGCTCTGATTAAAGTAGAGAGTTCAACACAACACTGGCGCTTTTGAAAGCCTCTCTCCAATCCTTCTCTTCATCTCAACTTCACAGCTTCCCAGAATTTGAAGCAAACCGCCTGGCATTCATATATTACTGATAGCATTCTCATTCCCAAGAAAGGATGAACCGTGCTTTGCAAGCATTAGTTGTGCTCCAGCCCTTTCTCTACTGACTCATTGTCTAGTGCCTGTGTTTTCTGGCTTTTAATGTTGGGGATCGGATGCTCGGACAGAAGGGTTCAAAATGTATTTAAGCATGCATATATATATATATATATATATATATATATATATATATATATATATATGGGGGTGGGGGAAATCAGAAGTCTTGATTATAATTGGCTTGCAGAAAAAAATGGATTTCTCTTCTCTTTATTCTATATTAGCAAGGAAGGTGTGTGCTATACCCTCTGCCCCACCCCATTCAGTTAAAAACACCCTTCTTTCTCATTAGACAGTATAGCTCA
Organism: Darevskia mixta; assembly: GCA_034641385.1. Lineage (NCBI taxonomy): Eukaryota > Metazoa > Chordata > Lepidosauria > Squamata > Lacertidae > Darevskia > Darevskia mixta. The sequence continues at coordinate 8,185,982 of JAWWNH010000181.1, forward strand.
GTGGTTAGCACATTCCTTTTCTGCAAAATCAAAATTTTTAAAAAAATCCAAGCTCAGACTCCGACATCTACACTGGAGGCTAGGAAGGATTCCTGTCTGAAATTCTGACCAGACCATTGGCCTCATACTGAGTCAAGCCATTGGCCCATCTAGCTCAGCATTGTCCACACTGACTGGCAGCAGCTGGCCAGGGTTCAAAGGCAGGGAACATTCCCAGTCCTACCTGGAGATGCCGGGGATCGAACTTGGGATCTTCTGCATGCAAAGCGGATGTGCTACAGCCCCTTCCCTAATTCTGGAGAACCACAATTCAGTTGGTATAGACCAGGGGGCAGCAACGTTTACCGGCCATGGGCCGGATCACTTCCACGGAGCTTGTCTGTGGGCTGGACATGCGCAGCGCAATGCCAGAAATCGTGTTTGCACATGTCCGCGGCACCGAAAATCGCTTCCGCGCATGCCGAGACACTGAAAATCGTGCCTGTGCAGAAGCAATTATCGGCGTCTGGACATGCACAGACATGGTTTCTGGTATCTGTGCATGCACAGATTCCATTTCCAGCACCACTCGGCGACTCCCCGCGCTGTGCTGCGCTGGTTAAGCGCAGCGCGCGAAAGACTTGCCGAGCAGGCGGCTCATGGGCCGGTAAAACAGCCTTCGTGGGCCGCATCCGGCCCATGGGCTGTAGGTTGCCGACCCCTGGTATTCAGTCTAGACCATAGGTAGGCAAACTAAGGCCCGGGGGCCAGATCCGGCCCAATCGCCTTCTAAATCCGGCCCATGGATGGTTCGAGAATCAGCGTGTTTTTACATGAGTAGAATGTGTGCTTTTATTTAAAATGCATCTCTGGGTTATTTGTGGGGCATAGGAATTTGTTCATTTTTTCTTCTTCCAAAATATAGTTCGGGCCCCCCCACAAGGTCTGAGGGACAGTGGACCGGCCCCCTGCTGAAAAAGTTTGCTCACCCCTGGTATAGACAGTACTAAACAAGACGGGCCAATTGCCTGGCTCAGCGAAAGGCAGCTTCCTATGTTCCTAAGTCTTAAAGTAAAGGTCCTTGGTTCAATTCCCAGCATCTCTAAGTAGGGCTAGGAACATTTCTGGTCTGAAACCCAGGAAAGCTTCTACCAGTTAGTACTGGCAATACTGAGCCGGATAGACTAGTGGGCTGACTCTGCGAAAGGCGGCCTTCTCTTTTTCTGTGACCTTGCTGTCATCCTTAGCCGAAGCACCAAAAATCCTGCATTTCTCCTCTTCTGCATCACAATCTGCTACCCCAACCCAAGTCTTGTTGCAAATGGTCAGCCTCCTGATTCCTACTCATCTCACATCTTATCTGGGGTTGGCACAGCACTGCACCGACAAAATTCATGCAGGATTGCCAATGACTTGAAAGTATTCAGCGTATTCCATCAAGGGTTATTCCCACGCAACTTTCCATTGAAATAAAGAGAAGCTGTACTTGATAGATTGCATCCATTGTTGCCATTACAACTGGCCGTTGTAGGCATTTTTTTAAAAACCCCAAATCACTCATATGCACAGGGGGAGGGAAATGGGAAATTTTCTCCACCAAACAAACACACACACACACACACACACACACACACACACACACACACAAATGTTCAATGTTAAAAATATAGGCATATGCATTTGGTGTGCATTTTTTTAGCAAACCAACCTAATTTGCAGTTCCTAGACTAATTCATGGATCAGCACACAGTTATCATTTGCATGGTGCATTTCTCTAAACTTTACAATGCAGTTTTGCTTCCAAAAAGTGCATCTATGGGGGAAAGCCATACAAAAATGTCAACTTTAGGGTAAAACGCAAACACATTCAACAATGTGCAATTTGGGAGTTGAAGATGTACTGAGATGTGTATTAAGGGAAATTGCATACAAAAAACACACACACCACAATTTAGGAGGAACCAGTACATGTTAGTTTTTTTCTGTATTAAAAAAGAAAGAAAGAAAGAAAGAAAGAAAGAAAGAAAGAAAGAAAGAAAGAAAGAAAGAAAAAAAGAAAGAAAGAAAGAAAGAAAGACGACTGGATAGGTTGTACTGATTATTTGGCACATGAGAAATTGACATGGAAGAGAAATAGACTCTCCATCCCTAAAAACAAAAACAAGCACAGTGAGTGGGGTTGGGGTTGGGGGGCAATGCTTCTATTCTACTTAGTCTATGTGTTTTGTGTCAGCTGTAGAAAATGTAACTTGAAAAAAAGAGGCATTGCACATACTTTTGTAAACCAAGAAATCTTTAATAAAAATACATTTAAAAAATAAAAAATAAAGTAAAATAAAACAAGCACCCAAATATACAGTGGTACCTTGGTTCTCAAACTTAATTCGTTCCGAAAATCCGTTCCAAAACCAAAGCGTTCCAAAACCAAGGCGCGCTTTCCCATAGAAAGTTATGCAAAATGGATTAATCCGTGCCAGACTTTTAAAAACAACCCCTAAAATGGCAATTTAACATGAACTTTACTATCTAAAGAGATCATGGATCCATAAAATGAAAGCAATAAACAACGTACTTCAGTCACACAATCAATCAATCAATCAGTAGCTGAACTGGGGTTCCACACAGTCACAAAAACAAAAAACAAACAAGGCACAAAAACGCAAAATAAATAGCAAAAACAGACAGACCTCAGCTTAACACTCAAAACGGAAGTGTGGCACTCAAATCAGAAGCATAACACTCAAAACGGAGCACGTTCGGCTTCCGAAAAGCATTCGTAAACCGGAACACTTACTTCCAGGTTTGCAGTGTTTGGGTTCCAAGTTGTTTGAGTACCAAGGCGTTTGAGAACCAAGGTACCACTGTAATAAGAAATATGGTAATAAGAAATATGGCTTCAGGTATGTTGGTAGCCATGTGTTGTGTTGTTTTGGTTGTCACGATGAGGCGGAAGGGGAAGCCCCATCAGTAATTGATCTGTGCTTGTTGGAGACGCTGGGTGCATGGGCGTAGACTTTTCCTTCGATTTAAGGTGTCTTGGGATAAATCCTGTAAGGCCAAGACTTGATTGCTTTTGTACCGAAGGTTGGTGGAGTTTCTGAGGATGTTCCATATCTCTTCCTTCTTTTTGTAGCGTGCGAAGCACACAATGATGTCCCTGGGGGGGGGGGCGTCGGGTTTCGGCTTAGCTAGAAATAAGGACTAACAAACCTTGTCCCGGGGCAATAGTATAGCGTAGACGGAAACGCCTCCTTTAAATGCTGAGCAGTGTGTTAACCATATAGGTCCTAGCTGGCCTGGATGAATCCAACTAGTTTTACACTGTAAGGTAAACTAAAGAGGACTGACCAAGGAGTTGTATGTGCTCATACGCCCCCTGGCACCAGGCACCATGCCACTGTCAGTGCCACATGCAGATAAATTCTCCACGCAGCCTGCAGAGTATTCACCGACACCACTTCTGCTCAGTGGATGCGGTCACACTGTGAATTTCATCCTGGGAACTGCGGCTTACCCCTCGCAGGGCTACAGTTCCCAGTATCCTTAACTGACTGCATTGCTGAAGATTCTTTGGCTGCAAGCGATGTATTGTTTCTATCCAGCCAATAAGTGTGGCAAATGGAGGAGTGTGGCTATTATTTTATTATTACAATTTATTGCCAAGGTCCCAGGGTGGGTGGCAACATTAAAACACAACATTAAAAGCAGTAATTGAACAACCGCTGATCATAAAAGATAATGTGGGTTCCAAAAATAGATACCTCAAGTGTCAAAGGCAGGGTAAAGAGGTGTATATTTAGCATCCTCCAGAAGAGGCATAATGAAGATGCCGGGCACATTTCTGTGGGGAGGGAGTTCCACAACTTATGGGCAGCCACAGAGAAGGCCCTCTCCTGGGCTGCCTCACACACCTGAGCCTTTGAGGGCAGGGGAACTACTGGGAGGTGCCCCTCTGCCGATCACAGCAGCTAAGAGGGTCAGCACAGAAGGAAGTAGTCTCTCAGGTATTTTGGACCTGAGTTGTTCAGGCTTTCAGCACTTAACATGAGCACCTTCAATTGGGCCTGGAAACAAACTGGCAACTGGTCCAGACCCTCCAAGTGTCCCTATTTTCCAGAAACAGTCCCGGATTTACAAAGCTATCCCGGTTTCTGATTTGATCCCGGAATGTCCCACTTTTCCTTTGTTGTTGTTGTTTAGTCGGTTAGTCGTGTCCGACTCTTCGTGACCCCCATGGACCAGAGCACGCCAGGCACTCCTGTCTTCCACTGCCTCCCGCAGTTTGGTCAAACTCATGTTGGTAGCTTCGAGAACACTGTCCAACCATCTTGTCCTCTGTCGTCCCCTTCTCCTTGTACCCTCCATCTTACCCAACATCAGAGGTTTTTTCCAGAAAGTCTTCTCTTCTCATGAGGTGGCCAAAGTATTTGAGCCTCAGCTTCAGGATCTGTCCCTATTTTCATTGGGCAAATTTTGGAAGGTATGGAGTTATTGCAACCCCTGAGCCAAAGAGATAAGTAAATATGCAACCTTTAGAAGAGATGTGAAGGCAGCCATGTATACAGAAGGTTTTTTTAATGCTTAATGTTTTACCATGTTTTTATATATATTGGAAGCTGCCCAGTCAGATGGGCAGGGTATAATAATAATAATAATAATAATAATAATAATAATAATATGATGATGATGATGATGATGATGTCCCTATTTTCATCGGAGAAATATTGGAGGGCATGCCTGTTTTATGTGAGATTGGAAAGAAAACCCAGCCCAGTAATCAGACCATGGCATTTTGGACCAATCGAAGTTTCCTAGTCGTCTTCAAGGGCAGCCCCACATGGAATGCATTGCAATAATCCAATCTGGAAATTACCAGAGCATGGAGTACAGTGGCCAAGTCATGTTAGGGGGAGAGACGTAAATGACTTAAATGCTGCACATTTTTTGCAGAAAATGGGATGGAAAGCTATTCATGGCTGAACATGTGACAAGAAAAGGGACTAGGTTCATCTGTCCTTTCTTAACAACACACACACACACACACACACACACACACACGAACGCCTATGCAGAGTCCTGAAAGGACAGGTTGGTTAACTTTTGTCTCCCTAACTATGGTAAAGATGCGTTTTTCATCCTGCAAGGCAAGGCCCCTAGTTAGTGGTTCCTGGCCCGTTACATTAACTAATTTGAGATTGAATTATCAAATTTGCTCATTGCTGCTAGCACTAATTTGAAACCATACAATAAAGAACAGTTTGAGAAGCCAGATGAAAGGGAGCCACCCACTGAGGCTCCAAGACCTGTCCCTCGCATATCACAGCAAGGTTCGGAAAGATTTTGGATAATTGCAGTCATGAGCTGCAGTTGATTGAAGAAAATTATACCCTTGGCTTTTTCTTTCCTTTTTTTTAACTGCAAGGGTTGAATTTTGGGTTGTTGGTTGGTGTTGTTTTTTGTTGTTTTTTCATTGGGGGGGTGGTTTAGTATTGGTGGTGATGGTGGTGATTCCAGCCACACTGCGCACTGGGAGAAAAAAATCAATGGCTAGGAAGAATAAGTTATTTTATCAGAATCATTTTTTTAAAAAATGGGTGGGGAGGGAGAGAAACCTTTCACTGCAGTCCAAATGGCAGATGGAGAAAATGGGTAGGAGACCGTCAATAATACAGAGATTGATTCATTTGCCCTTTGAACATTTGACCCACCAGTTCTGGGTAGAGTATCGGAGACCAAAAGTATAAACAGCAATAGAGGTATACACAGCAATCCTTAAATTACTCTCTCCGGCTTTCATTCAAGGAAGCCCTACTCAGAGTAGGCCTATTGAAATTAATGGACCTCTGTTCACCATGTCCATCCATTTCAACGGTTCTTCTTCAAATAGGCTACAACATTGGCTACAACTCTCGAAGAGCGAAAATTTCCAGAGTGGGATTGGTTGTTAAACCACTTGGGGAATTGTAGCTCTGTGAGGAGAATAGAGGTTTCCTTACAACATTCGAAGCTTTGACAAACTGCAGTTTCCATAATTCTTGGGGGGGGGGGAGTCATGCCTGTTTAAAGCGGTATGACGATGCTTTAAATGGATAGTGCAGATAGGGCTTTTGTCCTCCTTCCCTGCTTCTCCTCTTCTAATCTTGCCTTCCCTCAGGGAAGAGATAGGTGGATTTCAGACTTGCGGGATCTATTGGGGGTTTTACCTGGGACTGGCTAACCAGATTCAAACACAATGCAAAACTCAAAGCCATTTTTTTGGGGTGGGGGTGGGGGAGGTCAGATGTGTCACCTTCAGGGAGCGATTGGGTACAGGCCTGCCCCCTCATGTATTCAAAGTGTGTGCATAGGCAGGGAAAGGGAAAATCTGCACACACACCCCATTGCCTAAGGCTACTCTCCCATGCACACTGACCTGGAAGTAAACACTACTAAACTCAGTGGAATTTGCTTCCTAGTAAACATGCAGAGAATTACAAATGCCTTAAAGCCTGATCGCCGGTGCATTTTCTTGGAGCAAGTCCTACTGATTTAAATGGATCTTTTACTTCTACAAAGCAGCTGTAGTATTGTAGATTTAACAACTCATTTTAGAATCGCTACCCGTCTGGGGGTTTTTTTGTTAAAAAAAATTGGTCTGAGGTTATTGTTTTAACTTTTGAATGCCTTCCAACTGCAAAAAAAAGAGATGTTAATGTGCTACTATACTCAAAAGAAATTATGTAAGACCGTTTACATTCTAACGTGAGGGGGAAGCTTTACTGTTCCATCTGAGATTTTTAAGTTGTGCAAGACCCCTTTGATTTTGGCAAAAGAGGAAGGTTTGCATTTTAATAGCTATTCTCTCTCTCTCTCTCTCTCTCTCTCTCTCTCTCTCTGTGTGTGTGTGTGTGTGTGTGTGTGTGTGTGTGTGTTGTATAAATATATCCCTCTGTCATATCCTCACTAAATTTGGCTGGCAATTGCAGACATGGAATCCCTGAAATGAATGAAACCACCACTGAATTAAGATAAATGTCAAGCTAAAGGATTTCCCCACCAGCCCTGACCTTCCTGGGCATAAACAGTAATGGCAGAATCTTTATATCAATATCGAAAGGTGAGAGGTCAATGCTTCTCACTCCCCGAAATCTTCAAAAATGCCTCATTTCCTGCATTGGTTTTCTTTTGACTCAATGGTTGCAAGATGTCAGCACAATTGCTGTTATACCTTCTGCATTTGAATTCTTGGGGGGGGGTGTAGTTTGAAGAACGGACTCTGCTTGGAGCGCATTTCAATCCAAATTATGTTTGTAAAAATCTCTCTCCTCCGAACAGAGATTTTAGGGCCAGGTTCAACGCTGACAACAAGTCCTGCGGTTTAGTTAGGGCAAAGGTTAAAACGCTCTCCTAATTTGCAGCCCCTTTCGGCACTCCCTCTCCTTGAGAATTGGTTTCTTGTTTTTTTTCTAAAAATAAAAAAATAAAAATCTGGGGGAAGAGGCAGAGAAACATCAGAGCCGGCTGAGCTTGGAGAGAATAGCAAGACTGAGTGTTTTGAACTTTTTTGCGGAAGAGAATCCAAAAGAACATTGATGCCCCAACAGAGTGGCACCTCGCATACAGATTTAGGCTTCCACAATGCAGGCAACATGGTATCTATCAGCTGCAGCTAAGAACCAGTGAGAGCTAGCTGTGCTCCCTTTTGAAAAAGTGCCTGGGTCCAGGAGTTGCTGTTTTAATTCCCTGAAATGCTTTGGTACATGGGTCATCAACGTGACACCCGTTGGTAGCGCTGTGTCCGCCAAAATCTCATTGGACACAAAAGACCCCAGTAAATATTCCATCATAAATCCACTGTTCTCCCTGCTCATTCCCTGTTTACGCTGGCTCGGCCTCTCCTACATTGGCCATGCCTCCTTAAATGTGTCCCTATCCCCAATTCTGCATCCATTCGGAGCAGAGGAGAGGTGCAAAGAGTGTCCCTCTGATTGTGCTGATCTCCATGTTTCACCCCACCTCAGATGGGCGATGGAGGGGGCATGCAAACACCATTTTTGTGGCCCTGATCCCACACACCGAAACACCCACAGCACCCATGATGTCACTGGTTCCTATGGCAGAGAGACAAACGACTGGGTCTGCACAACTATATTCAGATCAGAATTTGACCCATTTAGACGTCATTTCTGTCGCTGAACTGTTGGTTCTGGCAAAGGCCCACGCGACTTGCACATGGGTTTTTGCAGGGCTTCATCTTGGTTCCTGCTTTGTGGGGGGCATGGCGGGGGGCAGTAGGAAGAGAAGCCATACCTTCAATTATCTCTGCAAGCTGTCTGCGGCTTTGCGTGTGTGTGTGTGTGTGTGTGTGTGTGTGTGTGTTTGTGTCTCTCTCTGTGTGTGTGTTTTAAAAGACAGAGTACTGGGGGCTAATTCGAGAACTTTAGTGACAGAGAGGAAACAGGGCCAGGAATAAATGGCCTGTTGATTTACTCAGGTTACATCATTTTCTTCCCCTCAAGAGCCTATAAATCTCCCTCTCCTTGTAAAAACAGAATTTAAAAACAATTGAGAGCTTCTGAGGGGGACCCCTCGGCTTCCAGGCCCAGCAGACTCCCAGCACAGAGTCTCCTTTCACGACGACGGACGGGCTCGGTTCGCCTCAGATAGTCGGGGAGCCCCCCGCCCTCCAGCCAAGCGGCCAAAAACTGTTAAGATATTTTATAGTCATCCTAGTGGTTGAGATAACACTCCCCGCGTACATATCGCAGGGCTTTAGCTTAAATAGCTGGCTTCCTGGCTTGGCTGTCAACTTGTAGAGCCATTTATTCACACATTTGCAGCCATTCTCCTTCCCAGCCAACCCCCCCCCCCACCCAGAACCATCACCTCCTCCCCTTCAGTAATATTTCTGATCAAAGACACGCAGGCCAAGGCTATTATTTATTTTATTTTATTTAAAATGAAGCCCAAGGAAAGGGCAGCTTCTCTGGGCTTATTGTAAAATTTATAGCCTCACTTGATTCCAAGGGTTTAATTTTTTTTATTTTTTTTTAAGAGGAGGGGGTGAGGATAAAAGAAAACAGCTTGATTGTTCAGCAGCTTGAGGCAGTGCTCATTAATTTCATTTTAAAGTCTCCCATCTGAGGGGGAATGGGGAATTAAATTTGATTTCTTTCCTCGGCCGTATTTGAATAGCAGGATAATACAATGCGTGTCAGCAATCCCAGAGGTGGCCCGGCCTATTAGGGGCTCCTTAAATCTGCAACGAGGGGGCAGGAGAGAGAGAGACACCCCCCGATGGTCATGGTGGACATAGGACATGATTACAGCAGGGCTTTCCCCCCCCCTCCTGCCGGGACTCAATTCTGACACCTCTCAGGTGGGCACCATTGTTATTATAAGAGAACAAGGGAGGAGTTCATAGTAAGTTCCAGCACCTCTTTTTCTAGAAAAATGGCACTGGATAACAGGTCTATACTGGATGGCACTGGATAACAGGTCAGGCACAACACCAGCTAGATTTAGGAGGGCCGGAACCAATTCAAGGTGACCACATTAGTGCATCAAGCCCTAAACACGGTAGGCCCCCCAAATCTGAAATCTCCTCTTCCTTCGGTACAGATCCTCTTGTCTTGGTTGTTAAGATCAGCGGGGGGGGGGGGGTTTCTTGGGAGTTCCACCACCTTAGATGTTTGGTGGGGTCTTCTCTGTGGCAGCCCCCTAATCTGTACAATTCCCTCCCTACAGTGGCAGGTTGGCCACCTTCATTTTGTACAGCTGTTACATAGCCTGATCCCAAACCTCTTGACCCTGGCCTTTGACAGCTGATCTATAGATAGAGATATTGACGACCCACCCTATCCTTCTGATTGTATATTGGTTTAACTGATTTTACCATTGTATTGCTATATTGTTGCAAACTGCCCTGGGACCTTATAGTGAACGGCAGGTCAGAAATCCCATAAATGAATATTCGGAGAAGGAAGGCAGAGAAATTTTATCAGTTCAGATTCTGGACTGGAAAATGAATTAAGCAAACCCCTAACATCTGGGACAGGGTAGAGCTTGGGGAAGCATGTGTGCGTGTGTTTTTGCCACCAGATCCCCAGGGTGGGTTGTCAAAGTCAGAATGGTGGTGAAATTCCAGAATGAGTGTCCCAAGATCATCCAATGAGCTTCATGCTTGAATAGAGATTGTTTTCCATGGGTATGGAACCTTTTCCTGCACGAGGGCCACATTCTATTCCGGCCAGCCTTCCGAGGGCCACATGCCGGAAGTGGGAGGGGCCAGAAGCAAAGATGGGTGGAACAACAAGTATACATTTTATCCTGCTACAGAAGGAGAGTTTCCACACATACTCAAGCACCCACCTTGTGTCTGCCTTCCATACAAGCAAGAGACATTATTAGCTTTCTAGGACACAGGACACCCAGGCAAAAAGAAAAAGGGGGAAAAAGGTTGGATTGTGAAACAAGGCCAGTGAGGGGCGTTGTCTGAGGAGAGTTCAGAGGGGCAGAAGGAGAGGTCTGGAGGGCCACATTTGGCCCCTGGGCATGAAGTTCGCCACCCCTGTCCTAGTCCACCATTCCAGCTGCTACACCTCACTTTCCTGCCCCCTGTGCTTCGAGAGCACTTTGCATCATAGCAAAGCAGAGCTTTGATCTGCGATGTAGCATTGATGGTTGGTCGCATGAAGGCTGCTTCCAGCGACTGCCACTCCTGGGCAGTCTGCCCCAGGTCTTTGTTAGCATCCTGCAGGCTCTCGGGGACTTCTTTCTGCTCAGAGGTTGTTGTTGGATCAGGGCCCCTGTCTGTTGATTTGCTTTCAAATTGCACTCGCTGAGTCCTTGGAAAGGGGCATAGGAGGAAGAGGGCCCATGCAGGCACGAGGCGTATAAATTATCTAGATTTATGGCCTATTCCCATAAATGACTTCAGTGAAGCAGAAAGATGGGGAAGGGGAAGGGGGAAGCTCCAGGAAAGTCTTCAGATGTGGAAATGTAGGGAAAGCCTTTTCTTGGGGAAACTCCAGAGGTTTGCATCCAGTGCTGGTCCTACACAGAGTAGACCCATTGAAGTTAATAGACATGCCTAACTTGGGCACATTAACCTCAGTGGGCCTGCTCTAAATTAGACTTATAGGACAACACCAAGACTCTAAAACCAAGGTGAGAGATTTGTTTTTGTTTTTATTTGTCACTGTTGAGGTTGGAAAGATGAGCTTTAGGACTTTACAGCTCTGTAAAGCCCTTCCCTCACTAGAGCTCTCTGTAGATGGGACAAAATGAAATAAAGGAATTTTATACTAAGTCAGACCATTGATTCATCTAGCTCTACTACTTTCAGATGTTGGAGTTGGTGGGCTTTTGATCTGATCCAACAGCAGTTACCAGATTTTTTTTTACAGTAGGGTTCTTCCATGCGGCGGAGACACAGCCATCTCAGGTGGTGGATTTGGGGTCTGTTGAGGCTGCACCTAACCTGTGGATTTCGATCCAATGGGCATTTAGGAACACAGGATTATTCCGAGTCAGACCATTGGAGCCATCTAGCTCTGTACTGTTTTCAGGCAAGGGTCATTCACAAGTGTGCATAATAGTTGCCTGTTGTCTACCTAGTTTCAGGAGTTGGGGAACCTCAGGTCCAGGGACAAATGTGGCTTTCAAAGGCAGGTCCATCCTCTGGCCTGGCCAGCTGGTGACTGGGGAATTGGGCACAAATCCATTGTGCGTTGACACTCTGGTAGGGATGTCAGAAGGCATCGTTTTCTGTTCTGCACTCTGTTCATCGCATGCAGCACTGCTTCCATTCCGCTGCAGTTCACCTTCTGCTAAAATACCATCACACCCTTTCATCTCACTATCCGTTATGGTGAAATTACGTAACGTACATTATGTGCTTTGCATAGCTAGTTACGTAAATCACATTCTTGTCATGCTATTCCACCGCATTCATTTCGTTGCAAAGGAAACAGTACAAATGGGGGGGGGCATGGATGTAATAAGCACATATCATTTGCAGACTGAAAGTAAAGTATCAGCCATATTTGCTAACATTGGCGATTTCTCCTCCTGTTTCTGTTTTCGTCAGAAGCCGCCAGCACTCCCTACGTGCCATGTTTCTGAGTTTCCCTCCTTTTGCTTCTTCTCTGTCTTGCTTTAAAGATAAAAATTAAACACAAACACACACACAAAAGAGGGTTAGTTCATGTATTCCCCACCTCCAAAAGAATAATAAAAACCCAGGCCCACTTCCTTTGCCCTCAAGTGAGTCAGTCGTCCTCCTCTCTCACACATGGCTTGGAAACACATGAGTTCCATTGACACCGCCCGCCATTTTCTTTTATAGTGGTATTAAGGAATTGACTTTAAAAGAAAATTAAAATAAAAATAAAAGCAGGACCTCACAGATGCCGAGAAGTGTTTGGCCTCACGCTACAATTTTGCTGGTGCCCCAGTTCCTCTTGCTGAGAAGATAGGCATGGCTTTTCATGCCGTTTGACAGTTATCTCCTCAGCTGCGCTACTGGGTTTATACACCTCCTTTCAACAGCTCTCGATAGGACTGACAGCCGGGGTGGGTGTGGGTTTGGGGGGGGAGTTGTTTCTGTTTTGTCTCAGGGAAGGAAGGGGGAGGAAAGGTGGTCTTTTGGCAGTAGCCAAGGCCACACTTGAGCACCGAGGGGGTTACAATGTCTCCTCTGTCTCCCAGAGAAAATAGCTCTTGACAGGAATCGGGTTTCAGTCAAGCCACCAGGGCTTCTGCCATTATGGGAGGCCTGGCCTGCAGGCTGTTCTGCAGATAACCTACCTGTTATCATTGAGGAGATGGGAGAATTGGGCAATGCTGTTGTCGCATGGTGGTGGTGGTGGTGGCGGTGGTGGCGGCAGCTCTTGCCCTCTCCATGTGGAAATCATCAAATAAATTAGCCCCTTGCATGTGGCATTGCGAGATCTCTAAAGGGAGTGAGGATGGGTGAATCTGTTAGTTTCTGCTTCTCTCCATTAATCTGTCTTATTGTTTCAGCCTTATGTTTAGTCTGCAACCCCTATTTTCATAGCCGTTTGCATTTCGTTGTTGTTGTTTTAAAAAAATAAATGACACAAATTCCAGTTGCAATGATTTTTAACTCCAGGACAAGGCCCTGTTTCGTTTATTCTTCACTCGGTACACTTTGACTATGAAACTAAGAAACTAGAGCTGATGAAGAATAAAGGAAACAGGGCCTTGTCCTGGAGTTAAAAATCATTGTGTCAGGGGCTTGTCTGGTTCCGAGGCAGTGTCTGAGGACACAGGTGGCCAAGGCAAGGCACATCCTACACCTGAGGAGGTGTTGGAGATGTGGGACGAGGAACAGGCACCGCCCCTGTTGATACTAGAAGTGGGGGAGGAGGTGTGGCGAAGTGAGGGCGAGAAATAAGCACCGCCCGTGTTGATGCCAGAAGCAGTAATGAGACAATGGGAGGAGCTGCCGACCAGGGCTCCAGTGCAGCCAATGGGAGGGGATCAGGAAATGGAGACCGGGGAGCAGGGGAGGCTCGAAGATCCTGCTAGAGCCTCGGAGACAACCAGCATGGAGGATGACAGTGAAAGGGAAGGGGCAAGCGCCATCCCTCTCAGATCTAGAAGGCGGAAGCGGAAAGAGGAGAGGCGGCGCCTGGGTTGTGCGAAGCTCTTATGCTGGGGGCGGAGCCGCAAGGCGGTACTCAGAGGATCTGAGACATAGGAGTCGGATGACGGACTGTAATACCTGATGTGCTTGATGCTGTAAATAAAGCCATTAGTTTAGCAAACGGTGTTTGCGGATGCTTACTCTTGAGGAGGATACACATCCCTCTCACACATTGCAACTGGAATTTGTGTCATACTTGAAACAACAAAAATAGAAGAAATTATTGTTTATTGCCGTCCTGGCCTGAGTCCTTGCAACCTTGCTATTTGATTTTCTGAATTCTCCAAGGACTCTTATTTCTTTATTTAAAAAAATAAATAGCGTTTTTATTTGCATTTCCCATGTAATATAGGTTCGAGAAAAGAACGAAATGGGCGAAAATGTATTAGTTCAGTTAGTACAGGGGTCAGCAAACTTTTTCAGCAGGGGGCCGGTCCACTGTCCCTCAGACCTTGTGGGGGGCCGGACTATTTTTTTTTTGGGGGGGGGGGAATGAACGAATTCCTATGCCCCACAAATAAACCAGAGATGCATTTTAAATAAAAGCACACATTCTACTCATGTAAAAACATGCAGATTCCCGGACTGTCCGCGGGCCGGATTGAGATGGCGATTGGGCTGGATCCGGCCCCCGGGCCTTAGTTTGCCTACCCATGAGTTAGTAGAACACTGATTTCAATACTGTTATAATTATTATTAGTTGCTCAACATATAACAAATCGCCAGGTGACAAATTTTTTAAAAAGCAACAAGTTTGGCATTAGATCAGTTAGAAAAAATAAAATGTGTTAAAGGTATCTGGTTGGCCACTGTGAAAACACGACATTGGAGTAGGCAGGCCATTGGCCTGATCCAGCAGGCTCCTTTTACATGGATTGCATCCAATGTTAGTACTACGCAGAGTAGACCCATTGGAACCAATGAACTGACTTATTTTTAATGGGTCTGCCCTGAGTGGAACTTAGTTCAATGTGACAGCAGCAAAAACACCAATAGCCACCAAAAGTCTGGGAGAAGACGTAAGTTCTGGACATGGTTTTTGTGTGTACTTTCCCCAGTCCACACATTTCGGGGCTGGAGATCTATCACAAAACTGGATTTATCACAGTACGGGCAGCTTTGCATTAAAATGTGAATTGGGCAGATTTCTGCCCCCCCCCCACCCCTGCAATCCCTGAACTTGGTGGTATGTACAAATGTGTCTTGCATGGATGGGCCAACCTTTCTGTTTCCTTTCTAATGAGCTATATTTCAAGCCAAGCATGAAATTCAGTTCAGGCTATTGATTAACTGGACAGAGCTGTAGGCCGGTGCATGTGCTGAGATGCTGTAGGAACACTGGGAATTGCCTTACATTGAGTCAAACCCTTGGTATGTCTAGTTCAGTATTGCCTCCACTGGCTGGCAGTCATTCTCCAAGGTTTCAGACGGCAATCTCTCCCAGTCCCACCTGGAGAAGCCAGAGATTGAACACAGGACCTTCTGCATGCAAAACAGAGGTTCTGCCACTAAACCATGATCATTCCTGATAGTATATACAGAGTATGGAGGAGAGCAGAGTGTAGTCTTCTGTGTGGAATTCAACTGCTCAGGAGCTTTATGTTTGATTTTATTTTTTTTATTTTTTAAAAGAACACAGATAGGTGGACACCAGTAACAGGAGAAATGCAGGAGCCCAGGTTGATGAGGGGGGCATTATTATTATTATTATTATTATTATTATTATTATTATCTTTTTAAAAAAAAAAATCTAAGGACATATGGAGATCCTGGCTGCAGGGTCAGGCCAAAGGTCCATCTAGTCCAGCATGAGCCAGTGTGGTGTAGTGGTTAAGAGCAGTAGACTCGTAATCTGGTGAACCGGGTTCGTGTCTCCGCTCCTCCACATGCAGCTGCTGAGTGACCTTGGGCTAGTCACACTTCTCTGAAGTCTCTCAGCCCCACTCACCTCACAGAGTGTTTGTTGTGGGGGAGGAAGGGAAAGGAGATTGTTAGCCGCTATGAGACTCCTTAGGGTAGTGATAAAGCGGGATATCAAATCCAAACTCTTCTTCTTCTTCTCTTCTCCTGTTGGCCAACTGGATGCCTCTGAGAAGCCCACAAGCAGGATCTGAGAACAACAGCAACTCTCCACCTGCAATCCCCAGGAAGGGGCACTGCGTCTCAGCTGTCTTAACCAGCGAGACAAACCATCAAAGTGTTTGAGGGAAACAATGGGAAATCCTGAACGATAATGCAATGAGGAGTCTCCTCGAGGGGAGAGTTCCATCACCAGGGCCCCCAGAAATGTGAAAGCCCTCTCTGCCGGAGCTAAAGTAGCCTTAATATTGCACTGAGCATGTTTCATCAGGGCTTTTCTCAGCCCAAACTCTCCAGAATTCAGTTCCGGCACCTCTCAGGTGGGCGCCATTGCCATTGTAAGAGAACAAGGAAGATGTTCATGGTTCATCTTTTTTCTAGAAAAATAGCACTGTGTATCATTAGCTAACTTTCTTTACCCGCCCATTTCCTACATATGGAGAATTAGCTACCCGTCCACCTCTCTGCCTTTGCTCCTAACGTACAAATAATGATGCTTAGACTTTTCCATTGAGGCTCTGCGCAGATAGGGATAGGCAGTGTACTTAGAGATAGGCCTATTATAGTAATAGTCTGTTTAGCCTGACTTTAAGTTATTTGACCTCCAAGCTGATCATGTTACTGATAGCTGGCATATCAGATCTCTGAAATCCTGGCTTAAAACCTGAGCACTGATGCTGTCAGGTGGGGAAGAAGCCAGGAATGATGGGCTCTTGGTAGAGCAAGAGAGGATTGAAAGTAAGGCATAAAGTTACAGAGAAGAGCTTTACCCAAAGCAAATCCACGAGGTTAACCCCACCCTGGGGGGGAAAGAAATGTGCATACACACCTCTGTATCATGCAAAATGGCCTCTCAACATCCACAGGTTGCTTAGAACTGCCCTGTCATTTAAATGGAAATGGATTACACCTCACCAGTGTAGAGGAAAAGGTTCTGAGATGACCTTTGTGCCACTGGTGCTAAATGGACACCCTCAAGGCCTCTGCAAGTCTGGCCACCAGCTCAAGGTATCTCAACTAAAGCATCCATGACAGGTGGCCATCAAAAGAGGATTAGATAAATTCATGGATAAATTCCCTCATCAAAGGCATTACACCTCTGACCAGAAGTTTCTGGGTATTATATTGGGCAGAGTGCTGTTACACTCATGTCAAGTGTTCAGGATTCCCACATGCATCTGGTCAACCACTGGGAGAACAGAGTGCTGAACTACATGGGTCTGTGGCCTGATACAGCTGCTGTGCTTTCCTTGTGTTCAACATGAAGATCTTCTCTGCTGGTTTCCTTCAAAGGTGAAGCAAAGGGCGGAAGCCAGAGTTAGCTGGTAGAACCTGAGACTCTTAATCGAGCTCCGTGTTGGGCAAAAGATTCCTGCATTGCAGGGAATCGGACTAGATGATCCTCGTGGTTCCTTCCAGCTCTACAATTCTACGATTCTATGACTGCAAATGCCTACCTTTCCCTCTCACCCACTTCTTGCCTGCTGTGAGCCTTTACACACACACACACACACACACACACACACACACACAGCCTTCCCCTGGTAGTCGGATCAGCGATGAAAACAAAGACAGGAACATGCATGCGAAGCTGCCTCGAAAGTTCAAAGGCCCACCAAATGCGAAATGCGTGCCCGCCGTGCCGCTGTTGCAAATGACATACCTCCCAGAACAATCCAGTGATGACTGTGCCCTGTCAGCTCTTTGCTTCCTGCCTTCCCGCCCACCCGCTCAATTCAGAAGGAAGGAGAAAAGCTTTCATGTCATGCAGCAAAGCTGGAGCAAGACGCCTGATCGTTCCAAAGAGGTCAAGAAGCAGTCGGCAGGCCCACACAGTTGCTGTTCCAGCTCATCTTGGAGCCACCTTTACAGTCTGTCTGTGGCCCGGACTCTCCAGTGTTGAATGGGATGGATATGATTTATGTAGGCGCTTCATAGCCTTAATTACAGTTAGTTGTTCCTGGGATTGCATTATTGTGATTTGCAGCCCACACTGGCAGTAGAGAACACAGTGCAAACATTTCTAAATGTGACACAGTGGTGCTTTAGAGTGGACACAGTTAACGATGGGCAAATCTTTGAATCTTCCAAATTGAATCCTCCTCGTTTTTCCTATCTTAAGTTCGGTTCTCTGCATTTCCACATCAGTCTGCAAATATCTTTTAACACACACACAGAGAGAGACAAAAAGCTCGTGAAAATTGATCAGCATTTTAGTGTGGATCTAATAATATACACATGTTCACATGCAATTTTGTCTAACGCGTACTTTTTTTGCAAAACAATTTTGCCTTATATAGTGCATTTTCACATATTAATTTTACGAATGTATCCATTTTCATGCACACTTTACCCTAGTATTTGCATCTTCGTAGGGATTACTTGGCTGCAGAACTTCACTGCAAAATTCAGAGAAGTGCAACTTTCCAAGGATTGATGTTTTTCCGTTCATGTGTTGTTTTGGACCGTGTGAATTACATAGGTATGCCCTTGAATGCAAACTGAATGGGATTTCTCCCCACCCGCCACACATCCCTAGCCCAAGATCAGTGGTAGAGCATATGCTTAGCATGCAAACAATCTCTGGTTCGAGCCATAATATCTCAAGCTAAAAGGATCAGGTAACAGTTGCGGGGGAGAGGACTTGCTCTGCTTGAGATTCCTAGAAGAACCTTTGGACAAAGTAGTCATAGGTTCTGTCTTGTTTAAGGCAACTTCCTATGTTACTGTAGCTTGGCAAACTTTACAACCTTGTAAGGTAGGCCAGAATCACTACCCCCATATTGCAGACGTTGAAGCTGAAAGGGTAGCACTTTGCAGAAGGCCTTTGAGTAAGTTTATGGAAAGTGTGAGTGGTCAACCAAAAACACACCAGTTCCAATCTTGCTTCAACCAATGTTAATTTTTTAATGTCCTTCCGCCTCCCCCTTTACAAATAATAATAATAAAAAAGTTCTGGGATCGAACTATGAACTTTATTGTCTATTAACTCCCTGCACAGGATTTTGTGTTCGCCTTGCACCTTCATTATATATTTTTAGTTACCAGGCAAAACCATTCCTCTTCAGCCAGACCTTCAGCTGATTAATTTTCTACAGCCTTTTAAGTGTGGGAAGGCGGCGCTTATTGTTTTGCTGTGTTGTTTTAATTATTTACTTGTGTTTTTATCTTGTATTTCATTCTGTGAACCGCCCTGACATCTTATGATGGAGGGCGGTATATAAATTTTAATAAAAATAATAATAGAAATAATAATAATGTGTGCCTGTGCAACATCAGCCATTAAATCGAGGCTTAAAAGAAGATATTAAGAACACTCAATTTTTCAGGAATTAGGAAAGCACTGTAGGTTATTGACAGAGCATCTGCTTTGCAAGAAAAATGCTCCAAATTCAGCCACAAATGCATTGACTGTACACTCATGTCATTTAACCAGTGAACCCCCTTGTACAGTGCGCCTTCCTGTGTCGTCAGACCACTGGTCTACCTTCCTCAGTATTCTCCACACTGGCTGCAGAGGATCTCAAGGGTTTTTGGAGGCAGCATCTCCCAGGCTTACCTAGAGATGCTGGAGGTTGGACCCTGGGACTTTCGGCATGCAAACCTCTGAGCCACAGCCCTCACTCCTGGGCTTTTATCAGAAGCCTGGTGCTATACTGGTGAATCTTTCCCCTACGCAGGCAGGGAGGTTTCAGGGGAAGGGGAAAGCGGGGCAGAAGAATATGGAAGCACTGTTTCTTCCTTCCTTCCTTTCTCTCTCTCTCTCTCCCTGGATGAAAGAGTCTGCCTGAAGCGGCTGTCTCTTTAAGAAGGAAAGCTTTGGCCGGCTCCAGCCGCCTCATTCTGATTCCTATCACCAAGTGATGATGTGCGGGTTCAGCAGAAAGAACAAGAGCCTGGATTCTCAGCCAAGAGGGGTTAAGGGTGCCTTTCAGACTTCGCTGACCACCCACTTCACCTTGTACTTGTCAAGCGCGGCAGGGTTTCTTAACCCTCGCCTTGGCGGAGCAAACTAGCTAGTTAGGAGTGCTTTGTTTAAGTCAAAACTTCTTCTTCTTAAAATAAAGAATCACACGCACAAACAACCCACGCACACCCAGATAATGCGCAAGCAAATGGCCGTCACTCTAGCAAGTGCTTTGCTTGAAAGGTTGCAATTTGTTGCACCAAAAGCCCCAGAAGAATGTGTGGATATTGATATTAAAGAGGTTGCGTTCCCCCCTCCCCTGTCCGCCCCTTTTTCTCTTCCTTTAAATGAATGCTGGCACTCCTCACGTGGCTGTTGCTTAAAGTATGTGTCAGAATCTCAACCCACCAGACATTTCTTCACTTCAAGTGGCCTGGCTGTGAAACCTGATAAAAAAAAAAAGAGAGAGCCCTTGCAAAGTTTCAGCCAAGTTTTTTTAGAATAATAATACGAAAATATAAAACAAAGAGCTGGTGCAGTGTGCAGTATACTGAACTCAACACCCTGAGCTGCCACGAGACAGCTCTTTGTCATTTGCACACTTTTGCATTTGTGAAATGCTTTGCATTATTATTATTATTATTATTATTATTATTATTATTATTATTATTATTACTGCATCAGCCCAAACAACAATCATTCAGATCCCTCCTCCAAACTCGCAATTCCAATAATGTCTGTTTCTCCGTCCTTTACAGGCCTGGCAATTTGGGTGTCTTCCCCCGAACCCCTGAGCCATTGGCTCGACACTCACACCCCTAAATATCACTTGTCTGTAAAGGTGACCTTGGTATCTCCCAGCATAACCTGCTATGCAGAGTTTCTAGAATTACAGAATTGAAGTGTTGGCAGGGACCCCAAAGGCCCTCTAGCCACATCTCCAGGAGCCAATATCTTAAAAACAAACAGCATATATGCATTATCACTGCAGATTCCCCCCTCTTCTGAGTTCAGTAAGACTGTCTAAGTTTGCTTAGGATTCTGGGCTACAAATGAGACTGTCACCAATCATGGGGCAGTGGTTAGAGTGTTGGACCAGGACCTGGGGGGACCAGGGTTCAAATCTCCACTGAGCCACGAAGCTCACTGAGTGGTCTTGGGCCGGTCACTACTCCTCAGCCTAACCTACATTGCAGGATTGTTGTGGGAGTTACTGTATTGGCCCGAATATAAGCCGCACCAGAATATAAGCCTCAACTTTAAAATTGGAGGGGGAAAGGGGGAAATACCCGAATATAAGCCGCTCATTTCCTTGCTGCTCCTGGCTGCATACTGGAGGGGGGGAGGAGAAGAAGAAGAGTTTGGATTTGATATCCCGCTTTATCACTACCCGAAGGAGTCTCAAAGCAGCTAACATTCTCCTTTCCCTTCCTCCCCCACAACAAACACTCTGTGAGGCGAGTGGGGCTGAGAGACTTCAGAGAAGTGTGACTAGCCCAAGGTGCATGTGGAGGAGCGGAGACATGAACCCGGTTCACCAGATTACGAGTCTACCGCTCTTAACCACTACACCACACTGGCTCTCTGTGCTGCCTTTCCGCTTCCTTGCTCGCTCCCATCCTGGCCTTGGGGGAGAGGACGGGGGACTATGCATGGGACGGGCCCTACCGTTTGCCCCACGCTCCTGGCTGCATAACGTAAGGTCGCGAATATAAGCCGCACTTTAACTTTTCATGGTCGGAATTGGGGGGGGGGTGGAGGTCATATTTGGGCCAGTACGGTAAATGAGGAGGGGGAGAACAATGTATGCGGCTTTGAGCAGATCGGGGGAAAGGGTGGGATATAAATGCAACAAATGAATGAAGTGAAATGAAATGAAGTGAAATAATGAAATGAAATGAAAGATGGGGGGCTGATATGCGGGTTTAAATATTCCCTAGCCCTCCTGGAGGCTACTCACACCTCTCAAAGAAAATAGAATTGACTGCTTCATCTGGATGTGAATGTTAGGTTTCTGTCCCTCCCCCCCCCTTTCTTTCTTTCTTTCTTTCTTTCTTTCTTTCTTTCTTTCTTTCTTTCTTTCTTTCTTTCTTTCTTTCAACAGCATGCAAAGATGCTGTAGGGGCCTTCCAGCCTCATCGCCGTCCTCTACCCCAGGAAAAAAAAAAGACATTTCTTCCTCCTTTCAAGGCACTGCAACCAAGGACTTTGTCACCTGTTAGGTCCCTGGCAAGAAATTAAACCCTCCCCCCTCCTTGCAGCCATGATTCAGGGTCAAGAGGTAAGGAGATAAGGCCCCCCTGGCTCTTTGTGAATGGGAGCTTGACTTTCAGCGAACAGGAAGTAGGAATGAATGAGAGGAGAATGGCAGGAATCAGAACAGTGAAACTCCAACCTGCTTTGATCTGATAAGGGATAGACATTAAACTTAACACTGACAGGGAGACTCCATTCAGCAGCCAAGCAGAAAAGGAAGCTCTGAGCCCACATAGTTTTGAGCAGAGAGAGCCTGTGGTGTGCATTTTATTACTCTTGTCTATAAACTAAAACCCAAACCTTGCTGTCCTCCCATTAATATCCGGGGCAGATCATCCGTTCCATAGGTTCCCAGGGCTGCACAGTAAGCCCCATTGAACTCAATGGAACTTACTTCTGAGTAGATGTGGGTTGTGCAGTAAGTAGGGATGAATAAATTTGTCAGTTTCAGTTACGCACTTTTATAATCTTAAGGTCAGCTCTCCACATTTCTGCACCAGGATGGAATTATTCTTTTTTTAAGTCCTCAGCAAAATTCATCAGCATTTTAGTCTGTGTGTGTTCCTCTAAAATGCACATATTGGTATGCGATTTTGCCTAAACCAATGCATAATTTTGATAAATTTGCCCTGATCTAATGCAGTTTTCTCGAAGCTACTAACATGAGTTTGGCCAAACTGCGAGAGGCAGTGAAGGATAGGCATGCCTGGCGTGCTCTGGTCCATGGGGTCACGAAGAGTCGGACACGACTGAACGACTGAACAACAACAACAACAATGCAGTTTTGTATGTTATTTTCCCCCATATAAGGGTTTTATGCACACTTTCCCCTAGGTTTTCCCCCCTCCGTTTTGTAAACACTGCTTTTTTCATAGTAATGTTTTATTGAAAAGGGTTCAATTATAAAGAAATAAAGTGATGCAAGGGGGGGGAGAAAAAGAGAAGAAAAATGTGAGGAAAGAAACAATATACAAGAATATACAATATACGGGAAAAACACCCTAACCATACATTCTTATATAAATTTTATATAATCATCCTAATATATGTGTAAATATTGATAGCCTATTACATTTTGTATAAACACATTCCAAATATTGTCATATTTATCTACATCTGTAAGCAGTCCGTTCATAAGTTGCGATTGTTATCATACCATCAATCCTTTATTAAAGGATCCTTTATTAAAGTATCGTATCTATATTCTTCCAGTTCATCAATTTCGTACTTTTTTGTAAACGCTGCTTGGCGAGAGAACTGCATTGCAAATTTCAAAGAAGTACGAATTTGGGAGGGTGGTTGTGTTGGGGGGGGGGGGGGTCCCGTGTGGATTCACGAAGTGTGACTTAGATTTGTCTTTAAATAATGAACCTGATTGAATTTTTCCCATGTTGTTGACAGTGAGTCTCCTTCATAGATTCACCAAGTTATTAGCCTGCAATTTATTTATTTATTTATTTATTTATTTATTTATTTCTGCTCATCTACTAAGAGGCAAGTAGCCTGCATTCCCATGCTGGTCATGGAGGAATAGATTTTTCCTTTGCAAAAGGCTAGCATTGAAACTAACTGGGCTGCCAGAATAGGGATGCTGTGATCTGTTCCTTTGCCACCTACAGGAGATTCCTGATGAATTGTGAAATATATCTTCAAAACCCAAGAGTGGTGCATCTATATGCACCTAGATTGTTTTGTGGAGACAAATACTCCCAAATCAATAAACAAGCATACATGCAAAATTGAAAAGTGGGGGCAGGCTAGCGTCTGGACAAATGTGGAGACTGGTGCCCATGCATTTTGCTTCATTTCTCAGGTTCTACAGATGCTGGAAAGTTAAACATTTTATTTATTTATTTTTATTATTTTATTTTATTTTATTTTATTTTATTTTATTATTTTAGAAAGCTGACAATTTGGAGGTTAGCTTTCATCCAGGAAAGTAACCACCCGCCTTTCCCCATGGATGCTTTTGTGGGTAGTGATATAAGAAAGCATTCTAGCCTGTACAATGGTACCTCAGGCTACAGATGCTTCAGGTTACAGACTCCGTTAACCCAGAAATAGTACCTCAGGTTAAGAATTTTGCTTCAGGATGAGAACAAAAATCGTGCTCTGGTGGCGTGGTGGCAGTGGGAGGCCCCATTAGTTAAAGTGGTACCTCAAGTTAAGAACAGTTTCAGGTTAAGAATGGACCTCCAGAATGAATTAAGTTCTTAACCCGAGGTACCACTGTATTTGCCTCTTGCAGCGCTGTTTCCGTTCTGCTGCAGGTCGCTTTCCGCTAAAAACCACGCTGCTTGCTTCACTGTCTCCTGTGGCATAATTATGTAGGTTATGTAATCAGTTGCTTAAATTGTGAAAGTTACACAAATCACATTATTCAATTCCTTCGATGCTAAGGAAATGCAATGCAATACGTAGCCAGGGTGGGGTGGGGTGAGGAACTAGCTGCTATTTGTGGACAGCCTGAGGCCTACAGTCCAAATGCACCACTTAGATCAGCTGCCCACCACTGAACATAAAAGGAACACTACTGAATCAGACCCACGGTGTGTGAATAAAAGTGAAAAAGCGTGGAGGGGTGTGGAATTGTGCAGCTGAATGGGTGGGAATAAATGCCTGTGTATGTTTCTGGTTCTGTATGTGTGCATGGGTATAGCTGTCACATCCTGGCCTGTGGCCCCCAACTGCCCATCCACCACCTTGTGTGGCCCTCACATGCTAAAGAAGGTTGCCCATTCCGAATAAGTGAATAAAATAAAAAAAGTGTTGTATAATAAAGTTAAAATGAGAGAAATACCCAAGGAAAACAACCATAATAGTTTCCTATGCTAAATGTTCTCAGTTCCTCACAGGGACTCTAAGCCCATCACTGTCCACAGCCTCAGCTGTATAGTGGCTGCTGATGTTTACTCAGTGAGGACATGGCTTTTCTCTTAAAAAAGAAAAAAAGAACAGAATATGTATTATTTTCTTCCTAATAGCAATGTACAGATAGCGTCCTAGATAGCTTCCACTTGCAAAATCACAAAAAAATTGGCTGTTTTGGAACTGGTCCAGAGATGCTAGTACCTTGGTTTCTGTGAAATTGCAACATCGTTTTTAATATATATGCTCTTTCCTTTTTGTTGTTGTTGAAGCAACTCTTTCAATGAGGCAATAAAACACATTTGGCATGGAGTCTTTCCCCCCCCCTTCCCCTTTTCCTTTTCCACCAGTCTTTGGAGGAGCAGCTGTCAAATCTTGCCCATAAAGTTTGTCTCATAACTTGCTCCTACGTTTCATTCCTGCTCCCCCTCCGCTTTCCCCTCCTTTTTTAACAGCTTCTAAGCTACTCCTTGATATACCACCAGCAAGCAAGATGGGGATTTATTGCGAGCAAATCTCTCATAAAATGGTCAGCTTGGGCCAGCCCAAGATCGCGGCGGGGGGACGAGTTCCACACTGCTGGGATGTGCCGGGCTCGAAGCACATGTGGGGCTGTTAAATGTAATTGGAGACGGGAGGAAATGTTTGCGCTGCTGAACTTCCTTAATTACATAGCAGTAGGGCCGGCTACTGGTCTATCTCTACGGCTTTCCGAGCCTCTGGAGGAAGAGGAAAGAATCTTCAAAATAGCAGTCTGCCGCTTTACAACGTTATGCCTCCTTTGAACAGGGCCGCTGCGACGGCGTTCATGCTGAGGCTGCTGCAACAGAGTCGGCAGAGTAGGATCGGGTGGCATCCAAAGCATTCTGAGAACCTCAGCTTTTTGGGGAGGGAGGATGTGCACACACAAAAGCATGTGCACATACTGTACTCCCCCCTCAAAAAAAGGGGGGAGAGGGAAACCCCCATAGGTGGATACAGACACCAGTTTGGGTTGCTTCCTCTATTTACAGAGTCTATTATTAATCTGATTTTGCCCAATGTCGCTTCAAATGCAACAGATCTCTCAAATGCTATCCCTACTTGCTGGTCTGGGGTTCCTCAAACATGGTTCTCCAGCTGTTTTTGGACTACAACTCCCATCATCCCTGACCACTGGGACTTCTAGCTAGGAATGTTGGGAGTTGTAGTCCAAAACAACAAAAACTGGAGAACCAAATATCGAGATCTACCAGCAGATTCCAGTCTACTTTTTGATGAGGCCTGCATAGCTCACCAAGTGGTGGCATGTCTGTGAATCAACCTGACAGTCACATCAGGCAGCAGAATTAAGAGGCAGAGCCGTTCCTCCCCTTGTCTATAACCTCTCCCTCTCAAAGGCACTTCATTTTTTATTTTAAAAAGGAAGCTACCCCAGAATGGGGCGGGAGGGGGGGAGAGTATCCATTCCGACTTCTTCCTTCAGATGCAACAAATCTCTGAGGCCGACACGGCTCCTTCAGAAAATGCCACCACTGGTGCTTTAAACAGAGACAAAGAACTCTTGCCGCATGCCAAGTATCAATTAGCTGACTGATGCCATGATACCTGTGCTCTCCATGACGGTTTCTTTGCAAATGGTTTCCTGGCCAACTGTGGGTGTCAATGCAATGACCTCAGCAATTATCACCAATCTGCTACTGTGAAAAGTTTGTGGTTGTAGCTATTTAAGGTATATTCAGGGAGAGCTCGCCCATGAGGCAAGGTGAGTCAACCTCCATCATCACCTGTATGCATGGCCAATGGTCAGGGATGGTGAGGGTTGTAATGTGACAACATCCCGAGAGCCACGGGTTCCCTGACTGCAATCTACTGCCTGGAAAGGTCTGTCAGTTGCACTAGACTGAAAACAGGGCACTTAAAAGGCAAACGTGAGCCACAGAACAGCATAACTGATAACTTGAATCAATGTGTTCTATGGGGTGCCAGGAAAGAAGGTATAGTTATAATGCGAAATTTCGGTAAATTTTGAAAGCGTTTCCCCCAAAGCTGGAATCTCCAAGTTCTCCTTGGTATTTCATGGAAGGAGTTGCTGACAACACAACACAACTCCCCAGGAAAACGCAAAGCTGCAACAGAGAATAAGCTGAGAAGACCCCCACCTCCCTCCCACCTCCCTTATCTGAATGCTTGTTTTGATTACC
This sequence comes from Darevskia mixta, assembly GCA_034641385.1. NCBI lineage: Eukaryota > Metazoa > Chordata > Lepidosauria > Squamata > Lacertidae > Darevskia > Darevskia mixta. The sequence goes on from JAWWNH010000181.1 coordinate 8,212,905, forward strand.
TCCGGAAGCCACCAGATACAATGGGGGTGGGTGGGTGGGGGGTGCAGGTATTCACCTGCACGAAACGGCCAAGCCAAATCTTCCACGGCTCTCATTACGGCATCTGTCCTTTCAATGGTACGAAACCTTAGGAGTTGTCTTTAGACAATGCGCTCGCTGGAGGCCCAATCTCATGAACTCTTCGCGAGCACACCTCCCATTCATTGGGGTGGACTCAAATTCACATTCCTTTCTTACAGTGCAGGGTGCGGAGGGGGGATCCTTGTTCCCACAGCTCGGTAGCATGGATAAGGGTGTGCATGGTGTGGGGAAATGGGTTGGCTTGCTTTTAAAATCTGGTTATAGGTAGGTAGCCGTGTTGGTCTGCCATAGTCAAAACAAAATAAAAAATAAAAAAATTCCTTCCAGTAGCACCTTAGAGACCAACTAAGTTTGTTCTTGGTATGAGCTTTCTGAAGAAGTGTACATGCACACGAAAGCTCATACCAAGAAGGTGCTACTGCAAGGAATTTTTTATTTTTTGTTTTGTTTTTAAAATCTGGTTTTATCAATAATTTTAATGTATATCTTAACATTAGCTTATCAGGACAGCAGATAAATTTGCTTCCATACTCACTACCTTATTTGCACTTTCTGAAGCGATGCACAAACCAAAACACAGCCATCCTTTGGAATTTGCACTTTTCTGAATTTTGCAGTGCAGTTCTCCAGTCAAGTCATGTGTACAAAAATGCACGTACCTGAGCCACATGTGCATACGAATGCATATATCAGTGAAAACAGGGTGCATAAATTTTTGATATGGGTGGATTGCTCTGCTGAAATGGGCATATTAGCCAAAATGGCATGCAAATCCATGTATACTGCATTAGGAGAAATTTGTTTTTAGAACGCTGATGGGTTTTCATGAGGGCTTTTCTGCTGTTTTGTTTTAATGTAAACTGATATGGGAATATGTAGAGCTGAATTTAGGATTGGATACACAGAACAGGGAGAGAAACTGAAATTTGCAGAAATGCTCATTCTCAAATGCTTATTGATTTTGATGAATGCATACCCTCCAAAATAGGGACGTCCCACTCCATAATGATAATTTTACTATTTATACCCCACACATCTTACAGGGTTGCCCCAGCCACTCCGGGCAGCTCCCAACATATAGAAAAACATAATGAAACATTAAACATTAAAAAAAAACCACTTCCTTATACAGGATTGACTTCAGACGGCTAGGGGGTTGCAATAACTCCATACCCTCCAACAGTTCTCCAATGAAAATAGGGACATCCTAAGGAAAAGTGGGACATTACGGGATCGAATCAGAAACCAGGATGGCTTCTCCAAATTAGGGATGTCCCTGGGTTGCCCCCCACACACACACCTGAGCCTTTGAGGGCAGGGGAACTACTGGGAGGTGCCCCTCTGCCAATCTCAGCAGTTGAGTGGGGCAGCACAGAAGGAGGTCATCTCTCAGATATTTGTGACCTGGGCTGTTTAGGGCTTTCAACACTTAACATGAGCACCTTCAATTAGGCCTGTAAACAAAATGGCAACTGAGCCAGACCCTCCAAGTGCCCCTCTTTTCCAGCCTGTCTGTCTACCTTTCTTTCTATCTACCTACCTCAAAACGATCCACCAAATTACTGTTGCTCAGCCCTCTTATATCCATCCCACTTCAGTAGGGCTAGCTCAGTCAAGGCATTCAACAGGCTTATCTCAGAATCATAATGTTGGAAGTAAGAGAAGGAAGGAGCCAAAGGTAGTCATTGCTTTTGTAACCCATCCTTCCATCAGGTAGCCTGGGGTGGTCCATATATGGAGTTAATACTTTATCACAAACAGCATAAAGTATCACTGTGGTGGTAATATGAACCATAAACAACCAAAACCACCACACAATGGCTGAAAATGTAATAAAAGATTTACTGGAATACTCTTCTGAAAAACTAATAGTCCTTCAATTAAGCCACATGATTAACAAAGCCATATATAAGTGATATAACAGAATGTATAATGTTCACGTAACTGAACCATTCAGCAACAGGTTGGGTATAGCAACAAAATCTTGGTGCCACCAAATGTTCACAATTAGTGGATGGTGAATAGATAGTAGAGTTCTTCAACGGTTAAAAGCAAAAATCTTAACTGAAAAAACTTAAATCATCCTCAGTGTGAGCTGCTGATTGAAAATGTTGGACCTACAAAAGCTTCTAAAGGACATTTTAGGTGCGGCCACTGTTCATGTTGTAAATTTGTGTTACCTGTTAAATCGTTCACCAATACGCTCAATGGTAAACAGATAGTTTTACAACAATTTTCCAACTGCTCTACGAAAAATTGTGTATATTGTATATGATGTGCTTGTGGTCTATTATATATAGGAAGCACTACACGGGCAGTTAGAACCAGGATATCAGAACACAGGTCCAAAATATTGTGTGGTTAATACTTTATCATCACTGGCTGCAATCCTAGGTATTTTTACTAGGCGCGAGCCCCACTGATTTTTTTTGTGGGGGGCAGGCTTTCTTCTGAGTACATGTGCTTTGGATTAAGCAGCCCTGTGGAGTAGGTAAGTCTGTGAAGGGTCATGGCCTTGCTTGCAAAAGTTCTGAAGCACCAGCATCTCTGTGTAGAGCTAGGAAAGAGTTTGTGTGAATTGCTTCCAGCCAGGGCTGAACTTGGTGGACCAATGGTCTGGCTCAGCATAAGGCAACCTCTTAGGGGTTCAAGTGATATGGCCAACACCAGCCAGTGTATTTCATGGCTATGTGCAGATCTGAGCTAGGGATGTTCAACATCTCCCATATTTTAACGCTGATTCTGCAGTTTTAATGTAGTGGATATGTTTAGTGGAGTTAAACTCAAAATGCCTGCTTTGTTTCTGAAGGTGCATTTCTGGAATTTTGCATCTTCAGTGTGAGAGATTCGGTGCTTCCTTTTCTGCTTCTGGGCAGCAAAGGCAGACTAAATGTAATTTTAATCTGTTTTTAACTTTTGTATGTTTTAAAGTATGGTTGTGGATTTTCTCAATTTTATTGTGTGCGGGTTGTTTTTTTTTACAATCAATAATAAATAAATGTGCATTAAAATGTACATTAAAAATGAACTCTCCCCTCCACAAAAGGCAGAACAATGCAAACGTGCAAATTGGATGTCGATATCTAGATATGGGGGGTAAATTTGATTGCATTTAAAGTCAACTCTATCAAATTTTGACTTTCTGAACAATATGAGAAACAAAATGCAGCCATCCTTCAAAATCCGCACTTATCCAGCTTTTGTGATACAGGTCTCCAACTAACACTTACACAAATATATAGTTTAGGGGCGTAAAACTGAATATATTGGTGATAATAACATGACTGAATGATCTCAATGCCAAGGGGACAACAACAGTACACACTCCCTGCATATAGAAGGCTAGAATGTCAGGAAGAAGATTCCACTTTTTTTCTGCAAGTGGGGTGTGTGTGGGTGTGGGTGTGGGTGTGGGTGTGGAAAAGAGGTTTCACTCCATTGAGATATCGTAATATAAAGTGGTACAGCCCACCTCAGCAAGGACTGAGCCATGCAGCGGGGCCTTCTCTGAGGTTGATTTCTTTCCTTATAGATCCTATCTGGTCTTATCTGGCTGTCTTCAAACAATGTTGAATGAAAATGCTTTTAAAAAATAACAATCCGCAGGCTTTAAGTGAATGTATTGAGTGGTGTTTTATTTTGTGTGTGTGTGTGTGTGTGTGTGTTTTAAAAAGGAAATGCTTTTTTTAGTCTCCTAGCTTCATGTCAAAGTGATAATGTAAGCTGCTTTGAGCTTTGTAAGTAGAACCGAGGCTGTCCCCCCCCCCCTGCCACACACACACCCCGAATTAAGTAAATAAATCCTTGATCCCGCTGCTTTCAGTGGGGCTGACTGCTCCGTGGACCACGGCCAAAGAATCCCTAATACAGACCATTAATGCAGCCTCTGGTTTTAGACCCCCATATACCTGAGGGATGTATCATAACCAAATATCCTTTTTTGTTTTTGGTGAGAGTTTATTATTATTTCTGCGAGGAGCGCGGCTATGTTACATTATATCGCTGGCAGCCGGGAAGCCAAGCCAAAACTATATAAAAAGGCCCTTATACCGGCCATCAGGTTCACCTTCTGTGGGTCATTTGCTTCGCTGCTGGCTCAGACGGCCGACGCACACTGAAGCCTCTCTCAGTTTTTGCCTTGGAAACGGAGCCCAAACAGGCTTTCATGTGGCTGCCCCTTGTTTTCCTTTTTGCATAAATGAGCCCCTTGAATGTTCAGCGTTCCCTTCCCCAGCGAGAAAGGCAGCTCTCGCACATTGAGATAGTCAAAGTTGGCAGCCTGCGCTTCCTGAGCGCACTGTCCTTCGCTGGTCCGGGGCTGCTGCAAATACGCCTTACATTAAAGCTGCTTTTAAAGCACATGGATTCCACCCCCAAAAATAAAATAATAATCCTAGGAACTGTAGTTTACCCCCCCCCAACACACACACACAGCTGCAATTCCCAGCACCCTTAACAAACTACATATCCCAGCATTCTTTGCAGGGAGTGTCATGTGCTTTAAATGTGTGTTGTGTATGTAACCTATCTGTGGTAAGGGTTGTAGTCTCCTCACCTAGAGATGCTTCCTAAACTTTGAGGAATGGGGCAGAGGCGGATGTAGGGAAGCATGATGATGATGATGGTGATGATGGTGATGATTTATTCATTCATTCATTTATACCCCGCTCATCTGGCTGGGTTTCCCCAGCCACTCTGGGCAGCTCCCAACAGAATAATAAGAAGCAGAAGAAGAGGAAGAAGAAGAAGAATGCGACAAAACATCAAACATTAAAAAACTTCCCTAAACAGGGCTGCCTTCAGATGTCTTCTAAAAGTCAGGACACTGACTTCTCCCAGGACACTCTATACAAGATCTCAAAGTAGCTGTCTTATTGCAAAGGAATTTCAGAAATAGACTGGAAAGAGAAGTTGCTGAATTGCAACTTATTACCAAGCTTAAAACTATGGAGAGACCTGGTCTGAACAAAGACATTGGATTCTTATCTCCTTATGCATGACAAAGCTTTTTTAACCTTCTCACCCCTTGCTTTTTCCTGTAAGGCTAATTGCAGTCGTTAACAGTCGTCAACAGGTTTACCACAGCTATCAGCCTATCACCCATTCCCACCACCCCTCTGAGTACCGATAATACCCCTCCCACCCTCTCACTATATATATAAGGGTCTGGTGACTTCTGTTTCAGTGTATCTGAAGAAGTGTGCATGCACACGAAAGCTCATACCAAGAACAAACTTAGTTGGTCTCTAAGGTGCTACTGGAAGGAATTTTTTAATTTTTTATTTTGTTCTAAAAGTCAGGTAGTTGTTTATTTCCTTGACATCTGGTGGTAGGGTGTTCCACAGGGCGGGCGCCACTACTGAGAAGGCCCTCTGTCTGGTTCCCTGTAACCTCACTTCTCGCAGCGAGGAAACCGCCAGAAGGCCCTCGGAGCTGGACCTCAGTGTCCGGGCTGGACGATGGGGGTGGAGACGCGCCTTCAGGTATACTGGGCCGAGGCCGTTTAGGGCTTTCAAGGTCAGCACCAACACGGTTGGTTCTGTCTCACTGGGTATGAAGCCATGGGAGTGCTTGCGGGGGACGCCACAACTATGATTTAGAATGAAGCATGAGATCACTGAATACCTTCCATGGTGTTCTTTTCTTGCCCTTAAAGCTACTATATTACTTACATTTTTACCCATTATATACATGAATTTTAACTTATAGCAACGTAGAGCAACAGGTGAGAATTGGTAGTTTAAGAAGGCCCTGTGTTTCATTCAGATTGGGCCCTGCCTTGCTGGTGTTATTTCCAGGTAGCGCAATGCATGTTGATTTTGGCACTCTTGAGCTACGAAGCTGCTTTTGCAAACAGTTTTCTAGAAAGTGTGAGACAACACTTGCCTAATGCCACGTCATCTAATGTCCCTGAAAACAGGTCAGTGTGAATGCTCAGTGAATAGCCAACATCCTCTGATATCCCCACAAACAAATTAGGATGAAAGCTTGATGAACAGGTTGTCTGAAAGTGACATTTAAGTGTGCAAAAAGAAAAGGGGAGAAGGGGAAAGTCCCTCATTATCACAACCAGCAAATTCTGGCTATTTTCACGGAGACTTGGATGTATATTGAGGGAGCAAATTCAATATCTGTCTCTCTGTCTGTCTGTCTGCCTATCTGTCCTTGAATACCATTCCTTTCTCTGAGGCCTTTTAAACACCTATTGGGCACTTCTGCTTTTTGTACCCTGAACATGTTGAATTCCTAGGAACTCCCCAACCCTGCTTATCACTGCTTAAAAACAGAAAGGTAGTGGCTCAAGTGCTGTAGTGGTTAGTGTGTCGGACATGGATGTGGGAGACCTGGGTTCAAATCCACACTTGATCAGTCAGTCTCTCGTCCTCACCTACTTCACAGGGTTGTTGAGGAGATGGGCAGTGGGAAAGCAAGGGACCATGCCCCCTATTTTATGCTCCCTGGGCAAAAGTTGGAATCCAAATGCAACAACGGGAGAAAGCTAGATTGTCTGCACGTCTTTCTCTCTTCCCTTCCTCCCTTTGAAACAGAACATCGGGCTTTAAGGTGCTTAACTATGGCTGGATTGTACCCTGCATAAATAAACACAAAGGTTGCAACGGCAACACCATTAATAAATTTCAGTCCGCAGCTCGGGCAATTAAATTATTCAGAGGCTGCGACGCACCAGAAAATGTGCTGCGGTGCTTTGGCTTAATGTGATCAGGTGTGTAACGCAATGCCTCAATCATTAATGCAGAAGCCTGGCCAGGATCCGTGGAATTAAAGAAGTTGTCTTCAAAAAAGAGCAATAGCAAGAGGTTGTTGTGCTTGGGATGCCGTGTGTGTGTGTGTGTGTGTGTGTGTGTGTGTGTGTGTACCCACCAGTGTGGTTTGTGTCAGATTGAGTGGTGCTTCTCACATCCTTTGAGCCTGGGATGATTTGCACGCTGTTCAAAAAGGCAGGAGGGAGAAAATGATGCAGCAGACCAACAACTCCAAGTGAACTTATGCCACAATCAGAACGAAGGATTTTCTTTTTCTTTTCTTTTTTTTGAAATAGACATGGGGGGGGGGAAGCAATCTGAGAGTGAAGTGTCAGATTCTATTACGTTTTGAAGTTTGTTTCATACATTTATCATGCCAAGACGGTTTAGGAGGGCTTTAGCTCTTAAAGGTAGCCTAACTAGTGGTATCACTGGTGCCCATGGGCAATGCGTTGGCGACCCCTGCTCTAGAAGAACAATTTCTTTTTTAGTGGGGGGAGGGGGTGTTAATGCACACGTGTGTGGAATGTGGGTGTCAGTCCTTAATCTAGGCTTCACACCACCCTTGGGAAACCTCCATTAAATGGATGTTGGGTGGCCATCTGTCAGGGATTCTTTAGCTGTGATTCCTACATTGTAGGGGGCCAGACTAGGTGATCCTTGGGTTCACCCCCAACTCTGCAATTCCATTATTCTAAATCTCCACTCTGCAAGTATAAAGCTGATAAGACATGGAACTAGAGTTGCTCCTGAATTTTGGCGTTTTTGAAGGGAGTCCCTTGTCGAGGTAAAGACAATCTCCAAGGAACTGGAAAGTGTATTGGATTTGGGGGGCAGGTTCCACACATACCTAGTAAGGTAAAAGTGATTGGAAAGTTGGCGGTTCGAATCCCCACAATGGGGTGAGCTCCCATTGCTCTGTCGCGGCTCCTGCCAACCTATCAGTTTTGAAAGCATGCCAGTGCAAGTAGATAAATAGGGAAGGTAAACGGCATTTCCGTGCACTCTGGTTTCCATCACGGTGTCCCGTTGTGCCAGAAGCGGTTTAGTCATGCTGGCCACATGACCCGGAAAGCTGTCTGTGGACAAACACTGGCTCCCTTTGTCTGAAAGTGAGATGAGCACCACAACCCCATAGTCACCTTTGACTGGACTTAACCGTCCAAGAATGGGCCCCTAAATGACCAATGTGCATTTAAAAAAGTAGACCAATGGCAAGGAGTTTGTGGTCCTCCAGATGTTGTTGGACCTCCAGCTATCAACAGGCCAACTAGCAAAGCCAACAAAGAGCTGTTTGGAGTTGTAATTCAGTAATATCTGAAAGGCCACAGGCTTCCCAACTTTGGTCTAAGCACTTTGATGCCTTCCCAGATCAAAGAGTCACTGCAGGAGGAACTTCCCTAGAAACTTTGGCACCTTCTTTTCCAGTTGTCTCGTTTCCCCTCGCAGACCATCAGACTTGGCTCAGACATGGATGCTAAATAAGCCACTTAGGGGTCCAGGCTGCAGATCAGTGGTAGAGCATCTGTCTCCACCCCCATCGTTCAGCCTGGACACTGAGGTCCAGTGCCGAGGGCCTTCTGGCGGTTCCCTCACTACGAGAAGCCAAGTTACAGGGAACCAGGCAGAGGGCCTTCTCGGTAGTGGCACCCGCCCTGTGGAACGCCCTCCCTTCAGATGTCAATGAGAACAACAACTACCAGACCTTTAGAAGACATCTGAAGGCAGCCCTGTTTTGGGAGGCTTTTAATGATTAATAGATTATTGTATTTTAATGTTCTGTTGGAAGCCGCCCAGAGTGGCTGGGGAAACCCAGCCAGACGGGCGGGGTATAAATAATAAATTATTATTATTATTATTATTATTATTATTATTATTATTATTATCATTATTATTATTATTATTATTATTATTATTATTATTATTTGCATGCAGGAGGTCTCAGGTTCAATCCCCAACATCTCCAGGTAGGACTGGGGAAAGCTCTCACCTGAAGCTCTGGAGAGCTGCTGCCACTCAGTGTAGGTGAATCGATGAGTTGGACTCAGTAGCTTCCTATGTTCCTATATCTGAAGGCAGGGATCAGCAAACTTTTTCATCAGGGGGCTGGTCCACTGTCCCTCAGACCTTGTGGGGGGCCAGACTACCGGTATATTTTGAAAAATATAAATACCCTGCAAGCTGGTCCTGCAGCTACCTCCAGACCTGGAGAAGGGCCGCACTCTCCACGCGCTCAGGAGCACGTATCAGCACCACCCGCTCACTGGCATTGTTGACGAGCAGCAGCCACTCCATCGGCCCACCCCCGCAGAGCTCCCAGGTGGCGTGCACCATGCACTGTAACCCGTCGTCTGAGGCCAGGTCAGCGGGCAGGCCACACACAGCTCGCCTGCCAGCTGCTCCACCGTGGCTGCTGAGCGCGCCACCAGCAGCAGCAGTGCCAAGCCAGGCGCCAGGCACAGGGCCAGCAGGCATGTCAAGCTCTGGCTGAAGCCCCGCAGCGCGCCCATCACGATGCACATGGTGCTGCCCAGACCCAACGCCCACTCGCCTGCCTCTCCGTCAATGGCCATGCCGGGTTTACCTCAGTGTGTGAGCGCGAGGCTTCCAATTGGCTGCAGGATCTTCCTGTAGCCAATCTGAAGCCACGCCAGCGTCACCACCCGCCCAGAGGCATCCACGGCTTTGGATTGGCTACAGGAGCTTCCTGCAGCCAATCCGAAGCCATGCTAGTGTCGCGGAAGTCAGTCCCTGCGTGGCGAGTCGTCCACGGCTTCATTTCAAGGAAATGCCGTGTTGCGACAGTTTAGCTCAGCACGGGGACTGACCGAGCGGGCGGCAGGGTCTGCGGACCGAATTTACGAGCCTGGTGGGCCGCATCCGGTCCCCGGGCCATAGTTTCCCAACCCCTGTCTTAAGGAAAGGAGCGTGGCTGAGTGGTAGAGGACCTGCTTTGAATGGAGAGGGTCCCAGTTTCAATCCCCAGCATCTCTAGGAAGGGGTGGGAAGAGAGATGCTATCGGCCGGAATAGAAATTACTGAGCCAGATGGTCCAAAGACCTAACTACCAAGACCTGACTATTTTCTCTAAGACCACTTTGTACATTTCTAAGCAGCCACATTGCGGCAGGTTAATTGAATAGTCCCCTTGCTCTGTAGATTAGAGTCAGGCTAGAAATGGTTGGTTATTGTGACTGTTGAGCTCTCAGTGTGATTTAAATGAATTTGAGTGTTGTTGCAGGGTTTTTTTTAAAGTATGTTGTTTGGATTTTATTGTAGATTTTTTTAATTGCATTATTATTATTTTAGATGTTTGCCATTTGTTTTAAACTTCTGTTGCACATCAGTCAGAGAACCATGTTATGGGTAATAATAATAATAATAATAATAATGGTAATATTAGTAATACTTATTTATGTCCCACTGTTCTCTCAGAATTGGGACTCAAGGCGATCCACAAAAATTAAAACAAACAATGAGTTTGGCCTCATTGAGGAACAATATTTCAATATGAGTAGGAAAATGAGAGTACCCCTAATCATTTTTAATAGAAAAAAGCAATGTGTGTGTGTGTGTGTATGTTTGTTTGTCTCTCTGTGTGTGAAGTAATTAAACTATAATGACATGAAAACAGGTAATAAATGCAGCACTGTTAAAAGCCCTTTCCTTAAAAGCAGTCAGTTCTCCAAAGCCTATAATAATATTGTTATTAGAAAATAAATAGATAGATGATAGAAAGAAAGAAAGATGATGATGATAGATGATAGATAGATAGATAGATAGATAGATAGATAGATAGATAGATAGACGATAGATAGATATAGATAGATGATAGATTAGATAGATAGATAGATAGATAGATATAGATAGATAGATAGATAGATAGATATAGATAGATAGATAGATAGATAGATAGATATAGATAGATAGATGATAGATAGATGATAGATAGATAGATAGATAGATAGATGATAGATAGATAGATAGATAGATGATAGATAGATAGATAGATAGATGATAGATAGATATAGAAAGACGATAGATAGATGATAGATAGATAGATAGATAGATAGATAGATAGATAGATAGATAGAAGAGAGAGAGAGCATGACTAACTTAGGTTAAGAGGTGTACAAATTTTATGAAAGAAAATAAATTAATTTTCTGCTCAGAGTATAACTTAGCTTGTCATTAGTTGTAGAGTGAGACCTCCTGGTGCTTCCCAGGGAAGCTGGACTTCTCCCATCAGTCTATAGAGTTTTCTGGGGTTCATTGTTAATTCTGTGGGGATGGCCAACCTTTTCCCAGCCATCATCTACAAATAACATAGAAGTTTTAAAATGGAATCATGAGCTATAAGCATTTCACTTGCAAACAGCATTAAAAGAAAAAAAACCCCCCCAGAGGCTGGAAACGAAGTGTCAATAAATGCCGAGCTGCACCCCACACTCTTCAGAAACCAGTGTTATGGGTCATTGCATCCGATAGTGTCTTGAACAGTCCCTTAGAAAATAAAACAATTATTTTTGGCAACTTGCATTGATTTATGTGCGTGTATGTATGTATGTGTATGTATATATTTTCCAAGAGCAGTTATCCTTTTTACATTCTCTTTTGGTGTCTTTGGAAAATAAAAAAAGCCTGCGGGAGATTCAATAAACCAATTGTTTGCCTCATCGATCGCATTTTGGGTTGGGGGGGTGGGAGGAGGAGAGCGAGAGAGAGAGAAATCTGCAGACAGCGCAGTGTTAAATTATTAACTAAATGTTTCCGTCCTCCAGGGACATGTTTCTGTAAAGATCATCTGGAAGAACAATGATCTTTTTATGAAATTAATAGCCTGAGGGATGTCATCAGATAAAGAAGCAGAAACTCCCCCAGCAGCTGGGAGAGCAAATGCAAGTGTGGCTAGCAAACAGGAACCTAATATTATTATTACTGTTATTCTTATTAGAGGTGAAGATTCACACATGCTCATCTCACTGCACGGAGAGAAAGAAATGCTCACTTTAAGGGTTTGTAGCTCAGTGGTGGAGCAGCAGCTTTGCTTGCAGAAGGTCCCAATCCAATCACTGGCATCTCCAGGTAGGGTTGCCCGAAACCCCAGAGAACTGCTGCCAGTCAGTGTGGACAATGCTGAGCTAGATGAACTGATGGTGCGACTCAGATTAAGGCAGCTTCCTATGCTTGATCCTGGGCAATAATGTCCCCTTCATTCATCCTGACCTTACAGGTTTTAATTGTGCACAATGGGGTCGTGCTGACTGGCCCCAACCCCAGAACTGATGCCTCCACCATCTATGCTTGGAGCCAAAGCACTGAAGTGAGGCGTCTGCTCTATATACATAAAAAGGTAAAGGTAAAGGTCCAGTCGTGACCGACTCTGGAGTTGCGGCGCTCATCTCGCTTTATTGGCCGAGGGAGCCGGCATACAGCTTCCAGGTCATGTGGCCAGCATGACAAAGCCGCTTCTGGCGAACCAGAGCAGCGCACGGAAACACTGTTTACCTTCCCGCTGCAGCAGTACCTATTGTTCTACGTGCACTTTGACGTGCTTTCGAACTGCTAGGTTGGCAGGAGCAGGGACCAAGCAACGGGAGCTCACCCCATCGCGGGGATTTGAACCACCGACCTTCTGATCGGCAAGTACTCTCCCTCATAGTTTAGAACTCTTCAGGATCATCTTCCCATATTCTGTTTGTGGGCTTTTGATCACGGGGACAGATACAGCCGAAAAGGACTGGAGTCTTGCTGAGAAGCTCGGCTGACTCCCAGCAGTGTTGAGTCTGTGGTGGCTGGTGCCCATTGTGACTGGTGGAGCAGCAGGCAGGGAGGCCAACAGTAGGTGGCGCCAATGACAAGCAGAGTCAACTAGTTCTGTCCCCGTACTGCTCCCATCTGAGTTCTTGCGTTGCAACACCGAGGCTAAGGAGGAGGAAACTGATAGGCAGTGCTACCCCCTGGGTTAGTTGGAATTAAGAAGGCAGGCAAGTAGGGACTGGTAGACAGGCTGAGGTTGACAGGGCAGTGCCTCTCTTGCCCTAATAGACACTCCTCCACTGCTTATGGTGCTTCCAGACTAGGGGCTATTAATGCTATGGAACATGCAGGATTGCAGCAGATTCCCCACAATTCAGTATGCATAATTTTGTGTGTATATCTGTGGACAGGGGAGCAACAGTGCTCCGAAGCACCTCATTTTATAGTAGTGCCTTCATTTTTAAACCACCCCCAAAAAGTTGGATTGTACCTCAGCTGAGGCAACAGTACCCTGGACAGCTCCATTCAGGGCTCAGGCTGAATACTTAAGGAGAGCAGGGCTCAGATGTTGCTTCAGCAGCAGCCATCCTCAAGAAAGACCCCTAAATGGGAGCTCCATCTCAGTAGCCAGCTCCACACTTGAGCCTCTTCATTTAAAGGGGCCCCTAGCCTGCTTTAGCAGTCATATACTGTATTGTGGCAGAGTGGGGGAGACTCCGATTGCAGTTGGGCTTCCGATCTGGAGCTTTCTGAGCCAGAGGAAAGCAATGCCAAATCTGAAAAATAAAAATAAAATGCTTATGGTTGGTTAGGAGTTTCTGGGACTTTTACCTCTGACCAACTCCATCTTCCACTCTGCATCCCTAATCTCGTCCCCAGGTGAATAGGAATCTGGCTCCAGGTCGTGACACTCTCATTCACAGAGAGGTCCAAGACACCTGAATGAGGATACTCATCTCAACTCATTTTATTTCAGCTTTAAGCCCATAGACATAACAACCAAAAACAGAAACAACACAGTCTGGTTTATAATTGCTAACAGTAAAATAGATTAAAAGGGATACTCAACTGAATAAAATATGATAAAAAGTAAATTAACATTTCAAGCTGTATATAACGATCCATTGCATTTCTTAAGTGTCAGAACTGATGTCAGAAATTTTGCCATATGTAGGGTTATAATCGAGTCTGAATCTTGCAACAGAAGAGCAAGGTAAGACTCTTCCAAATACCCCGGTAATTTTTGAGTTAATGGAGGTAATAGAGTCTTTCGGGCGGCAGAATACAAGGGGCAGACAAACACTATGTGATGAAGAGATTCAATCGAACGGTTATCACAGGCACATAAGACCGAAACTTGGCCCCTAGAAAATCTACGAAAAAGGATGTTTGAGGGGAATACATTAAACCGTGCTTTAATAAAAGCGAAACGATGACCAGCAATAGAAAGAGTTGATAGATAGGCTGGTACTTGAAGTGCAGGTACAATGCCCAGGGATCTCGGTGAGCATGTCCCCCCGCCCAGCATAACATTGCGTTGCAACTCAATATCATCCAATCTTTGAGAGATGGTGTCCAAGACACCTGCCTGTTCCTGGAAAGTGAACCTGAATAAGACAAAGGGGTGGAAAGGAGATGGAAGGGAAATGGGAATTTTATTCTCTGCCCCATGCAAACTGCCTTGGAGGGCCTGTCAACCTGATGGTGGGCATTCGGTGTGCCTCCACACACCTAGAGCTGCCCCTGTACTGATGCTGCACCTCCTTCTCCAAAGTTAGAGTTTTCTGAGCTCTCCAGAGAAGCAAAGGAATAGCAGTTTGATGACGGGCCTCATGTAGGTGCCTTCCAAAAAGTGAGTGGACAAAATGCGTGGGAGTGCCCTTCGTACTGTAATATTGAGGGGTGACTTGTATCTGTCATGAGTCATCAGAGATGAAGCCACACCATGGGCAGCAGCACTTGTTGTATGTATTGATGGGCCATGCCCCCTCAAACTCTGAGAGCAAGGATTCAGTGTTGGGATATTGCCTCTTGTGAAAGAAACACAAAATGTCTTTCATGTGGAAAACTAGCATTGCAGGATGAGTGTTGGGCTAGCACTAAGGGTGGAAGGAGAAGGAGGCGAAACCCATCTTCCCCTCTGTTATTTTGCATTTTTGTAGAGCTATTATACCTCTGCACAGCTGGAGGACAACATTTTATTTTTCCCCAGTATCATGATGAATCTTGAAGGGGTGGGTAGGAAATACATAACACAAACCACAATTCAAGAAGATTGTAAATTGCCCTGAGGTTTATGTGAAAAGGGTTTCATTAAACAACAGCAGCAATATTATTGAGGAAGGACTTAGAGATAACAGTGAAACATGGTATGAGCAGGTATTGTAGTTTTCTTGTTGACGTCCAAAACCTGCACTCATTTAAGTGTCTCTCTCTCTCTCTCTCTCTCTCTGTGTGTGTGTGTGTGTGTGTGTGTGTGCGCACGCGCGCACGCATGGACAAAACAAACAAAAAATAAAATATAATAAAATAATAAAATAAAATAATAAAATAAAATCGAACGAGAATCAGAGTGCATGTTCAGGAAAGCAAGACAAGTGTGGGACAAACAGATGTCTACCCTCTCTTAGTAGGGAGTGCCTGAAGAATACAGTCTTTATGAACATCAGCACTGGTTGACTTGATCCTCATCTCCTAGATCTTAGGCTTCTCACTATTAGATCTAGCACCTCATCTTCTAGATCTTAGGCTTCTCACTATTATTTGCAACCCCTAGATGTTCTGTTGCAGTTCCTGGTTCAACAAGTGTATCTCCATACATTTGGAGCTACATTTAAAATAGTATTGAAGTGTGGTGTTTTTTGTGTGGAATTGCAGCTTAGTGTGCGAGTGGGATTGAAAGGATTTACGAGTGACCATGTGTGAATGTGACCTAGACTGAGTGGGGCATCTGTTCTGCCCTTTCCCATAAATTGCACACCATGTTTAAAACCTACATGTGGAGAGATTCTGAGCGATGACAATGTGTCTGTGTGTAAACCCCACAGGTTTAACCGAAAAACAAGGAACTAATTCAGTATCTGTGCTCTTTTAGATTATAGTGCCCCTGCTGAATGCAAAGGAGCAGTGCGTCTTCAAAACAATATGTCCTTGTAAAGAATGCACGAACTAAAATGCTTTAAATCGTGGTTTTCAACCAGCTAAAGAATCACCTGCCTTTTCATGGATTAAATGTCCATAAATGGCATTCAGAATCTTAGAATGGTAGCATTGGAAGGGACACTGAGGGTCATCTTGTCCAATCCCCTGCAGTGCAGGAATCTCCACTAAGGCATCTCTGATAGGTGGTCGTCCAACCTCCGCTTAAAAACTTCAAATGAAGGAGAGTCCACCACCTTCCAAAGGAGTCCATTCCGCTGTCAGAACAGCTCTTACCACCATAAAGTTCTTCCTGGTGTTTAGTCAGAATCTCCTTTCTTGTAACTTGAATCCATTGGTTCGAGTCCTACCCTCCGGAGCAGGCAAAAACAAGCTTGCTCCATTCACCATGTGACAGGCCTGTGAATATTGGAAGATGGTTATCATAGCTCCTCTCGGTCTCCTCTTATCCATTCTAAACATATGTACTGGAACCATACACACCCTTTTGAGTGGTTGGATGGAAGAAAAACATTGATAGTTGCATTTGGTGAATTATATATGGGCAGGCAAGCTGAAATTAAAAACAAAAACAAGCCTTCAGCAGGCATCTATAGAAACACAGCGATGGCACCTGCCTGAGATCAATAAGCAAGGAGTTCCAAACATCACTCGTATTTATATCCCAGTTTTCCACCATCATTGACTCCCATTGCAGCTTACAGGGATGAAAATCCATCAGGATGATTGCAGTTTAAGTGGATAGAGACACATAGCAATTTGGAGAGAGGGTGATGTTTGCAAGGGTGAATCAATTAATTTAGCTGATTATCAGTTAACTCTGGGAACTCTGTGTGTGTGTGTGTGAGAGAGAGAGAGAGAGATCTCTGCAAGGCTGGGGGAGGTAGAGTGCCATTTGGGGTTCTCCTTATAACAATGATGAGAACGTCAGCAAGAGGATGTCTCCAAGCGGTTTCATCCTGTTCTCTTACCGAAGCATGTCAAAGCTAATGTGTTTACGCCTTCAATTCCGTGGTGTGCGTTGAAGAGAGGAAGAGTCAACTTGTGCCAATTGCAGCAAGATCCGGGGTTGTTTCTGGCTGCTTCTGTTTCAACATGGCATTGCCCAGCAGGGGAGACGTAAAGGGGAGGATGTTTGGGTTATTGTGGTTTAATAAAAATATCAGGTTTAACGTCTGAAGAAAGGGACTAGAGAAGGCCCTTTTTTTTGTAAATCACAGCAAAGGTTAGAAAGGGGTTGGGGGTGAAGGCAAGGGGAAATCCTCATTCTCATCATCACCTATGGAGGTGAATGTGCTAGGGGAATCCCCTATGTCCAAATCAACCTGAGTTCTCTGTAATGAAGAAGGGGCAGCCTTCTTAGGTTTAACAAATTTCTCTGTAGGTAGCCGCGATTGTAAGTCTTCAGAGCAATAATGTAGCAATAATAGGTAAAGGTAAAGGGACCCCTGACAGTTAGGTCCAGTCGCAGACGACTCTGGGGTTGCGGCGCTCATCTCGCATTATTGGCTGAGGGAGCCGGTGTACAGCTTCCGGGTCATGTGGCCAGCATGACTAAGCCGCTTCTGGCGAACCAGAGCAGTGCACGGAAACGCCGTTTACGTTCCCGCCAGAGTGGTACCTATTTATCTACTTGCACTTTGTGCTTTTGAACTGCTAGGTTGGCAGGGGCTGGGACCGAGCACCGGGAGCTCATCCCGTCGCGGGGATTCAAACCGCTGACCTTCTGATCGGCAAGCCCTAGGCTCTGTGGTTTAGACCACAGCGCCACCCGTGTCCCGTAGCAATAATAGCTCCTTTCAGTTCTTCAATAAGTGAGGCTGGAAACGTTTGAGGGACAGAGGCAGAGGCAACTCAATTGGTGGGAGGGGAGGTCTGAACCTCATGTCCTTGATCATCAGAAAAACCTAAAAACTCAGGTTCAGATTCAGATGAGGTGTCAACCTGAGAGTGATCTTTCATTTTTGATATTCACTTTTTAAAAATATTAACAATCCCCCTCCAATCAGGGGGGGAAATATACTTAGCAAAATTTTAAGGCCACACAAATTTTCATGAGCCATATCCAGCAAAGCTTCTCAGTTTAAATGAAACACGCTCATCGCATTTTGCAGTTTGTTATAGCAAAGACATTGTGCTTCAGTTACACCAGAGCACAAGAAAGAGCCCTTCTGGATCAGGCCAGTGGCTCATCGAGTCCAGCATCCTGTTCTCACAGTGGCCAATCAGATGCTTATGCAAAGCCTGCAAGCAGGATCTGAGCAGAAGAGCATCTGTCCCCACCTGTGATTTCCAGCAACTGGGATTCAGGAGTTTACTGCCTCTGAGCAGAGGCAGAACATAGGCACCAATTATGACTCGCTTCCCGTTAAACATCTCATTTCACGATAAATGCACATGGAAGACAAGTTTGCATATAAAGACACATTAAAACAATTTCAGATATGAAAGTAATTAAAATCATTTCACATATAAAAACAATTTCAAGTCCAGCACAGAAACAAACTGGAATGGGGGAAAAATCTCCGCGGGAAAGACTTGTTGGAAACAGAAGGTCTTCCGTGTGTCCCAGAAAGACCATAGAGACTAAAGAGGATTGGAAACTTAAGTGGACAGAACTTGCAGATCTAACACATATAGAATAAGGGAGCAAGAAGAACATATATTTAGAGTAGAAAACATTTATTGAATATGTGGAAAATAACTGTACACAAGTGAAAACGCTGGCAGCATTAAGGTAAATTCAACAGTGTAAATAATATTTGATTGATGTGAAAGTGACAAACTGATTTGAATGGCTGCAGTAAAATATGCAGGAATGTATGATATGTGAAATGAACCATGGAAGGAGAAGAAGGGAAGTTACTGGATATTTTAAAGTTTGTAAAATGTTTATTTTGAAATGTAAAATTGAAAACTTTATTTAAAAAAATATTATGCAGAAAGACCATGGAGAAGGTGCCTGCCCGGTATGTCATAGAATCCTAGAGAACCATAGAATTGTAGAGTTGGAAGGTACCCCGAGAGTCATCTAGTCCAACCCCCTGCAATCCAGGAATCTTTCACCCAACGTCGGGATCAAACCCACGACCCTGAGATCAAGAGTCCCATGCTCTACTGACTGAGCTATCATGGAGTGCCGTGGACTGGACCTTCTGATGAGATGGCATCAGTGCAAAGATTGCTGGGCCATATTAGATTGCCTCTTAGGCATCCTGGCCCCGAGCTGTGTAGGGTTCTGTACACCAGACCAGGGGGTGGAGCTGCCTGTCAATTCTCAGTGTCGCCCTTGTTGGACTCAGTAGGGTGGAAGGGTTGGACCTGCCTGTCGTTGGCTCTGGCGCCACCTACTGTTGGGCTCCTGCCCTTCTTCCCCACCAGCTACCCCTGGTTGGTGGAGAAAGTCATGCAGCCATGCATAAGTGGGGAAGCGTGTGCTCGGACAGAGTATTGGGGGGGGGGCTGCCACACAAGCAGGAACATCTTGTTTTCATCTGTGAAACATTGGAGGGTATGTCCTCCACAATATTGCAAAGGGTGGGGGTGCTTCCGCATTTGCACACCGCCTCTAAAAAATATTGCCTCCTAGGCCAATTGCTAGGGGTGCTTATGCCTGTCAGGTTAGCCCCATGTCTCTTCCTGGACATTGTGTTCTGTATGATTCTGAGTGATTGCATTTATGCTTTTGACAAAAAAAAAGTGGGGGGGGGGGAGACCTAGCATAAAGCAGCTGAACTGAAGTTAATATTTATGCCCAGTGCCTGTTTGTGATAGGAAAAAGGAGGAGGGTGGGGAGGGTTATGACTGGTGAAGGGGGCTCATTGTTCCCCGTTCCTCTCCGAAAAATATATGTGGCAGTGACATAAAGCCAGCCTTACCCCAATGCGTGACTCAGTGCCACGCTGAGCCCTCTTTTGTTTCCCGAGAAGAGAATGCACAGCTTCTGCCACTTAAATGGGCCATTTTTCTTGCAAAACATAGCTTTCACAAAAAAAGAGAGCACTTTTTGGAACAAGATCCTCACTAAGGTAAGAAGGCCTGGCATCGTTTCGCTCGGCACTCCAGCTGTTTAAGAGCGGCCTTTTCTTTCCAGTGTCCAACCTATAATAGGTGCAAATGAGCAATATTTTTTTTGTTGCTGCTGCATGCTCAGAAAAAGGAAGGGGGTTAAAAAAAAAAAAGGACCTTTGGGGAGTGCCTTGTCATCCCACCCCAACCCTGAGAGAATAAAGACTGTATTTTGGGCAAATTAAACGGATTCAACTTTGCTCGCGTCACGTTGCCTGCGAGGAGGGTTCAAAAGAGTGTGTGTGTCGGGCGGGGAACTTGCGAGGTTTTGTTTGAAATTATAGGAACGATTCCCGAATTATAGCAGCTGTAAGTGAATGTGTTGTCAGGAGGTGGGGGGGTGGGGGCACCCATTTATAATTTCCCTCACTTTTCACAGACTGTTAGCTTAATCTTCTCCGGTCAGCTGGTGTGGGTGAACTTGTCTCTGATCTGCATTCCGAGACACCAAGCTCCTCTTTTTCCCCAGTTGGGGACCTCTCTCCACGGGAGATAAGAAGAGACAAATCTCCTTGGCCGAGAAGGTGTCAATGGGAAGACTCCCTCCACCCAGCGCTGCCCTGACACATGATGAGTGCTCCAGCCTCTGGAAAGGTGCTGACGTGGCCACGCCAACTTAATGAGGTCATCGCTGAAGTCACGGCCCCCTGCTGATAACCTTGCAAATCCAGAGTTATGCGAAGATAGCACAGGAGGGTGTTCAGAAAATCCTGTCCTTCATCATTCTCTCGCTTGTCAGCCCCGGTTCAAAAAGGAGAGCAGCTACCGCTCATGATCCAAAACAAAACAAATGTTTCCATTGCACTGCGCTCATTCCCTGCACGGTTTTCGGGAGCTGCTTTTTTAGACGATGAGGAAGCAACGGGAGAGGCAGGCCTTTGCGATGAGGTCCGTAACAATCGCTGTCCAAAGAAGCCAAACATTTCGCTTGGACATAATGCAGTCTTTGTTGCCATATGCAGTGGTGACCGGTAAAATGGTTGTCAAAAGAGGGCGGTCGCTGAGGGCTACGACTGGGGAATTTCACTTTCACAGTGAAATTCTGTGTTGAGTTTTGAGGTTTCTGCCCAGGGACGAAAATGTCCCATGCATTTCAAAGGAAGCAGAAAGAGTTTGTATAAAATTGCATATGGGAGTCTCTGTGCCTCCTGTCTGGGACCCAGGGAGCACATGAATGCAAGTGGTTATTATTCATATTTATTTTTTTAAAAAATATGTATATGCCACTGTTTCATAGAGAAATATTACAGCTGCATTGTGGGTGTTCACCAGCAGCGGCTGGGTTGTTTGTTGAGGTTAGAGAAGAAACTTTCCAAGCAATGAGACCTTATGACCCAAGTCTAGGGTTGCCACCAAATTTCACTCACCGTGAAAATTCAAAGTGAATCTTAGGGCTATTTGAGGGGAATATCCCTAGCCACTAAGGAAAGCAAATGTTATCTTAACAATACAAGCAGGGATGGGGAAGGAATTTTCCTTTGTTTGCATTTCAATCAGGAATTACCTAATTTGCAGTTCTCAACCCAACACACACAACTCAAGCCCAATTCTCCTTCGTAATCAGCCCTTCATCCATTGATGTGATGCAGTTCTCCAGTCGTGTAAAGTGTACAGAAATGCCTCTGTTATGCTACCATTTAGTGGACTTCTCTCCTCATAAAGAGCTCCCTGCCTGCCCATATCTCATCGTGGCCAGTTGTGAATTTTCTGTCCTTTCCTTCTTAGCAGCTCAGGTTTAATTTACTTAATCAGTGCAGCAAAATGTCCAGGGCACCTCTGTCTTATTCCCTGAGGATCAGAGCTATTTTTAGCCCTTGTTTCTGATCCAAGTGTGTTCGGCGGGGAAGAATTAATTTGTGTTTTGTGTTCCCTTGCTCTTTGGACCTTTTATATTTATGGGGTAGGGTGGGGGGAGAGACATCAAAGGCTTCAAACACCGGAGGAATATCATCATCATCATTATCAGTTTGCATTCTGCAGTAGGCTTTTCTTTCTTTTATTTTATTTTAAAAATACTGAATGAAGTTCTGATTTAAATAGGAAACTGTTTATATTGAGTCAGGCCGCTGGTCCATAAAGCTCAGTATTATCTACACTGGCCGGCAGCGGCTGTCCACAGTTTCAGGTGGAAGTCTATCTGCAATCCTAGTGGGAGATGTCAAGGATTTGCACCTAGAACCTTCTACATGCAAAGCAAATGCTCTGCTACTGAGTTACGGCCATTTTCTACCTATCTTCTATTATTTTTAATGAGTGTGCAGTGGGGAGGACCTCTGTGTGGTGTAGTGGTTGAGAGCGGTAGACTCATAATCTGGGGAACTGGGTTCACGTCTCCGCTCCTCCACATGCAGCTGCTGGGTGACCTTGGGCCAGTCACACTTCTCTGAAGTCTCTCAGCCCCACTCACCTCACAGAGTGTTTGTTGTGGGGGAGGAAGGGAAAGGAGAAGGTTAGCCGCTTTGAGACTCCTTAGGGTAGTGATAAAGCGGGATATCAAATCCAAACTCCTCCTCCTCCTCCTCCTCCTCCTCCTCCTCCTCCTCCTTCTTCTTCTTCTTCTTCTTTTTCTCTGTTCTGAAGCCCTGATGTGTCCCACACCTCATACCATCTGGTCCACAAACTGTTCACAAGCAGGAGGAGACTCAGCAACAGGCAAGAAACTCCCAGGTTCAATACCCAGGATCTCCTGGTCGTGCCAGGAGAAAGCCCTCTCTGAAATCTGGAGAACCACTGCCAGTCAGTCCTGAGTTAGGTGGACCAACTAAATAGATGCAGGTGGAAGGGCTGTGGCTGCAGTATCCACTTTGTGTGCAAAAAAAGGTCCCAGGTTCAAATCTTTGGCATCTCCAGGTAGGGCTGAGAATGATCCCTTTCTGAAATCCTGGACAGCTGCTGCCAGTCAGGGTTGACAGTACTGCACTAGATGGGCCCATGCTCTGGCTTGGTATGAGACATCTTCCTGGGCTCCTTTGTTCCCCCGTTGATCTTTACCCATCCGCCAGTGACCCGTTGTTGGCATCTCTCTGTCTCAAGAGACAATGGAGTGTGCCACTGCGGGTGAAATCAAACTGCCGCATTAGCAGCATCAAAGGTGCAAGCCTGGGCAGTGGGCATGAAGGTCCTGGGCTGCCCAGATGACAAGACACCCCCCCCCTCTTGGCATTGCTAATGTGGTCCAAAGAAAAGCAGAGCAATATGTTTGGCACCAGCTTGGCTGCAGGAGTTGCTGGAAGGAGTCGCCACCCAACCGTCTTAGGGACTCCACTCTGGATTTGTGTAGGGTTTACTCCTTAGCCTTTTCTTCTCCCAAATATATCCTGCAAGGCAGTGGAGGTTTAGGACTACCTTCCCAGGTAGACGAGCCCCATCTGCCAGATGTGCTGAAATCGCCTTCTTGACCGTTGGACCCACTGTTGTTCTCGTCCACTCAATCTGCCAGAGCCTGTCTTCCCATGTAGGGGAAGTGACCTGTACTGCAGTGATTATCTTCCAGAGTTCTCCCCAGCCCTTCTGGTTTTAATGTCTTTGTTATTTTGGTTTATTGCTTTTTCAGTCTTTTAGTGACACCTTAATGCAAATTAACAATGGAACCTTTGCACTAACGATGGAGAAATTCTAAACTTTCAACACCTTTCCCTTCCAGGTTTGGTTAAACTGTCTTCATTCATGTTCTCCAAAGCCCTTCACACCTGCATGGCAGGCAGTAATTCAGCAGGTAGTGAGAGGGAGGGGAGCTCTCAGCTCAAGCTGTGTTCCAGGCACAGTGGAGGGGTGTCTGGCTGCTGCTTACTCACCCTCTGATAGTCTCAGCAAGTAGAATTTATCAGGATCCTGAAGTCGCAACCAAATTTTGCACTGAGACCCCAGCAATTATGGAAGTAGAGGGACTTCCCAGATGTATTTTTCCACCCTGCTACATCACAGATATTCCCAGGTCTCGAGTTGTTCCTATCCCAGCCTTTTGATTGGCCGGCGTGCCTATAGACATCCTTCCAAACTCATGTCAGGACTAGTCTTGAACATTTTGCCTAGCCGTGGGGGCTGGTGACCATTGGGACTGATTGGGCAGAAGGTGGAAAAGCCAACAGTAGGTGGCACCAGAACCAATGACAAAACCAATAGTTGGGGGATGGCAGATGCAGTTCTGTAGAAAAATCTCCCCAACTTTTAGAAAGATAATGAAACAAGCGCCCTTTAGCTTTCAAGTTTTCCTTTTCTGTTGCTAAGTAAGTCAAATGTGATTGAATTGTGTACTTTAAATCTGGGGAATTCACACACACACAGGTCCAAAATGAGAAATCCAGCAAAGGAATAGTGGCCGAAGTAACAGTGATGATAGTTTAGAACTAGAGAAGTATGAGGAATTTGTTATTTTTGAAGTCTGATATGCATTGGACCAGGGTTGGTACTGTCAGCTCCAGGGCCAAATGTGGCCCCCAAGGCCCTCCATCTGGCCCCTTGGACTCTACCCAGCCACACCTCCGGTGTAGAACCCTGAAACAGAAATGGGGAACACCTGCAGGAGTGACATAGCCTGGAATTAGACTCCTTCAGCCACCCCTGTGTAGGGCACACAGGCCCAGTAAAAGGCAATCTAATGCTCTCTCTCGCTCTCTCTCTCTCTCTCTCTCTCTCTCTCTCTCTCTCTCTGGCATGCTTTGCTCCCCCGCAGGCGCCACCAACATCTCGCCCTCCTTTTCTGGGCCTGTGCCTGTTTTATGGCCTGCTTGGATGGTGCAAAGATTGAATTTCCCAGCATCTACACACGATTGGGAAGCTGTGCTTGAAACCTGAGCACGGTGGCAGGGGGATCTCCAGCTGGGCTGAGTCTTCTGCAGGCTACTGCCCCTGCAGTTTGCTCACAGGATGGGGAACAGCTGTCCTCGCTAGCAAGGAAATGTCCCTTGACTGACAGTCAGAGCAGATGCTGGTTTTGGGGGGGGGGAGCGAGAGAGAGATGGTTCTCGCTTTGCACACAGGAGGCAAATCCCTAGGTAGCGCTAGGGAAGGCTGGGACCCTGGAGATCTGCTGCTGTTCCGGACATGGGACAAATACGTGACCCTTGACAATTCCCATTTTTCTGTTTCCATTAGAATTCTCTGGCATCCAGGAGCGTGGTCTGGGGCAAAATCTCATAGAAATGTCTGTAGGGCCAAATGTGGTCCCCATGCCTGGTTTAGTCTATTAAAAAGGAATGGGCTCGATTCCATATGACTTAATGCCAACATGATTTAGACCAGTGTTTCCCAACCTTGGGTCTCCAGCTATTTCTGGACTACAACTCCCATCATCCCTAGCTAGCAAGATCAGTGGTCAGGGATGATGGGAATTGTAGTCCAAAAACAGCTGAAGACCCAAGATTGGGAAACACTGATTTAGACCAATGGAGGAAGATGAAGAATGCCAGAAAGTAGAGTTGCCAATGTCCCATTTTACCTGCCATTTTTGCAGCGTTAAAGGCTTCTTATTTTGTTAGTGCAAATTATACTGAATATATATTGGTTACTGTAATGGATCCCATCACGAGATCATGTTTTAATTATGCTTTGAGTGGGCTCTCCCACTTTTTAAAAATTCTATTACCAGCATCTCTATGTGTTTCAAAATGGATTATTTTAATCTTGCAGGATTCTGACATGGGATTGTAGCCAACACTAGTCCTACTCAGAGCAGATCCATTAAAAAATCAATAGGCGTGTCTAACTTAGGCCCATTAATTTCAAAGGATCTACTCCGAGTATAACTTAGCTGGATACAACCCTTGGTTGTTGTCATTTTGTCATTTTTATTTTATTTTATTTTATTTTTATTGAACAGAGAGGCAGGACATGCGTATTTTCAATGAATCAAATAATTATAATTTCCTTTCTTTGCATGAGACTCAGTAAGTGGCACTAGCCCCTGTTAGGATTGCCCCAGACCTAATCTCTCCATTCAGGTTGCAATGTGTTTATTTTTATTTCATTTTAGCCCAGGGGGCTTCACAGTTCAATGAGCCCTGGGTCACGATTCCTAATTAATAATGTTAAGAATCACACTCAAAGCCCACAGCCAAGGAGCTGGCTGGTTTGTTCCAATCAATGGGAAAATTGCAAGCCCCTCCTCCCTCTGTTTCTTAGCCCTTTCTGACTCATGATGCTCCAGTAACAGCCAAAGCCATAGTTGGCAGGATGCTCTTTTGTGAGAGAGAGAGAAACCTAAAACTCAAAACCTGGCCATTCCTGGAACCCATGGTAGCCCAGTTCCCAAGCCAACATCAAAATGTCCCTAAGCCTATGTACTCATCCATCCATCCAGTCATCCATCCATCCATCCCATTTCTATTCCACCTTTCCTCCAAGGAGCTCGATGTGACATGCATACTCCTTCTCCACCCCATTTTATTCCTCACAACCGTAGACTTCTTACAGCGGCTAGATTAAATGCCCTTGATTCTGCGGTATTCTGGGGAAGGTTCAGGGGTGTCCCATACACTCAGAGAACTTGTCATTGTGCCATGGGCGTGGTCGAGTCCACCGAACATATTCTCCTAACTTGCCCTTCTTATACAGAGCTTAGGCAAAATCTTATAGCTCCACTTTTAGTCCAATTTAGCTTCCTATCCAGAGAACACCAGGTTTTATACTTGCTGAATAATGCTACTAGAAATACAGCCTCCTTGGTGGCCAAATTTCTTTTTTTAGCTTTCAAGCATCACAAGACTAAAATTGACTGTATTGACCTGGAGCTATCTGTCTAGCCCATTTTAGTGTTGGTTGTGTTTTAAAAACCCTCTCAGATGTCTTAACTTTGTATGGATAAATGTATCTTTTTCTGACTGAATAAAGGATGATGATGATGATGATGATGATTCCTCACAACAACCCTGTGAGGTGGATTAGGCGGAGAGCGAGTGCCTGGCCCAAGGGACACCCAGTGAGCTTCATGGCCAAGTGGGGATTAGACCCCTGGCCTCCCAGGTCCTAGACCAGCGCTCTAACCGCTACACCATATTGCCTTTCATTGCTTGAAGCTTTCCCCAAGTCCCATTTCCGAGGCTCCAGGTTTGAAGGAGCCCACAGCAAAAAAATCTGGTGTAAGAAGTGACACACAGAGGTTGGGTGGTCATCTGCCAGAGATTCTTTAGCTGTGGTCCCTCCTTTGCCAGGGGTCGAACCAGATGACCCTTAGGGTCCCTTGCAGTTCTGCAATTCTATGATTCTCCAGTTCAAGCCCAGCTGGAACCATCCCACTGCAGGGAGGTTTAGATTCTTCTCTGTCTAGCAGATCGAGGAGCAAGGGAAGCCTGCAATTGTCCCTCTGCTCATTTGGCTTAGATTTACCCCTGAAACAATACTCGTGCATACCTTCCCTTCTTTTAAGGGGAGAACAAGGAGACCATCCTAAATCAGTGATGGCTAACCTTGACACTCCAGATGTTTTGGGACTACAACTCCCATCATCCCTGACCACTGATCCTGTTAGCTAGGGATGATGGGAGTTGTAGTTCCAAAACATCTGGGGTGTCAAGGTTAGCCATCACTGTCCTAAATGGATCGTGTCCTTTGGAGGTGGGCCGTAGCTCCGTGCTGGAAGATCTGCCTTGCATGCAGAAGGTCCTAAGTTCAATCTCTGGTGTCTCCAGGTTGGGCTGCAATTGCCCTGAAAAGCTGGACAGCTGCTGCCTGTCAGTGTAGGCAACGCTGAACTAATGAACCAATCGTCTGGGCCACCTTGCTCTGTCCCTATTTAAAACCACTCTTTATACAGGACCATGAAGACTAGAATATTACTCTAGAGGGGTGACCACAGCTCAGTGGCGAGAGCATCTCCTCTGCATGCAGAGAGTCCAAGATACAATTGCTGGTAGGGCTAGGAACGTCTCCTGTGTGAGCCACTGCCAGTCATGGTAGACAATGCTGGGCTAGGTGGACCATGCTCTGAGTCGGTACCAGGCAGCTTCCCATGTTCCTATGTCCTATGCCCTGTGTTAATTGGAAGCGGGAGGGAGAGAGGGAATGGGGTGACATTTAGACACCAAATGTCTTGGGCCGGCTCCATCATCTTTTCTGCTTGTCTGTGTGTCATCTCCCCTCCGTGGGCACAGCCTCTGTGATTAAGTCTGCAGTTCCCCTGCTGTTTTTAATAGGCCTGTAGACCCGACCAGCTGATGAGAACTAAACTACACAGCTTGATCCCGAATATTTTCGCTGGAATCTCCTAATACACTATATTAATCATTACTGTCAAACCATCCGGGAGCCAAATATGTCCACCCAGAAGGGCAGGAGGGGGTTGGGGCTGGGGGGTGGGGGAGAGAGAGAGAGATTGGCTGGCTCCGTATTAAAACCAGACTCAGGGTGGCCCCATGCGCCTGTCTTTGTAAGGCTCTAGCATTCTGGGCCTTTGCACAAGCAAAATGGACATCAGCATGGAATAACCTGCTGGCTTTCCTATCTCGGTGCATTGCAAGCAATTCATATGTTTTCGTGACTTGAATAGGGAATAAAAAGCAACGAGAGATATTTATTAGTCCAGCATGTTTCAGCCTCTACTGGTCCTTCGTCAGGGAAATCTTTTTTTAAAAAAAGTTGTTAAAATAACAATGTTACTTATTTCATTAAAATTGGTATACACTGCTTGATTGGTTAGGTTTTTTAAAACACACACACAACAGCAACAGCAACAACAACAACTTCAAATTGGTTTACAAAGAAAATGAAAGAATAAAATCATTGGTTTTTATTTAAAACATTCCAAAAATAAAATTAAATCAGCAATAAACTGAAATCTGATTGAAGCACATATCGGCATTCTAGGTATCTGAGTCATTCTTTTTGCCTAAACAAAATTGTTTTGAGCAGGTGCCTGGAAGGGTACGGTGAAAAGTGCCGGCTTGGTGTCAATAGGCAGGGAGTTCCGCAGTGCAGGCGCTTCCAAACTAAGAGATTGATTTCTTACAAATGCCAAATGGATATTGTGTAGCCCCTGTAATAGTGCCCCTTCCACACAGAACTGAATAGTGTATTGTATACATGATTTCTCAATAAACAATATGTATAACAGTCATAACAGAATTTTAAAAGGACAGCAATTAATATCCCACATTTAAAAAGAAAAAGTTTTAGAAAGTGCAATATACATCTTTGAAGTTAAAGTATTCTAATGGAACAGTGAAAGTTGTGAGCATTATATATTTATACCAAGTTTTACGAGAACAGTACACATGCTTGCATGCAAAATGCCTTTTTTGCGGTACCTTATCACAAATAAATGTAAATAAATGAAATTATCTGGGACTAAGTCTCATTGAGCTCAGTAGGATTTATGTCTGAATAGACATGGAGGCTCACGCAGGAGGTCTGCAAATCCAAATGCATTTACTTAGCAGTAACCTCTCTTATAATGGGACGCGGGTGGCGCTGTGGTCTAAACCACAGAGCCTAGGGCTTGCCGATCAGAAGGTTGGTGGTTCGAATCCCCGCGATGGGGTGAGCTCCCGTTGCTCAGTCCCTGCTCCTGCCAACCTAGCAGTTCAAAAGCACGTCAATGTGCAAGTAGATAAATAGGTACCGCTCCGACGGGAAGGTAAACAGCGTTTCCATGCGCTGCTCTGGTTCGCCAGAAGCGGCTTAGTCATGCTGGCCACATGACCCGGAAGCTGTACGTCGGCTTCCTCGGCCAGTAAAGCGAGATGAGCGCCGCAACCCCAGAGTCGTCCGTGACTGGACCTAACGGTCAGGGGTACTTTTTCCTTTACCTAACCTCTCTTGTACTTAGAGGGCTGTGCAAGTAGGAAGTCACCTTACAGCAGACCCACCAGCAGGTGGTGGGAAGGATCCTTTTCTGCCTGGGGTGGCATCCATTATATAAGCAGAAAGGCCAGTAGGTGGACTTGTGCAGGAAAGCTGGAAGTTGCAAGTAGAAGAATAAAGTTAGGTATGTTTAGCCTCTCCCACCATGGTGTCCTGGGTTGGGGTGTGTGTGTGTGTGTGTGTGTGTGTGTGTGTGTGTGTGTGTTAAACCTTGGATGTTGCCCATGCAAAGATGCTTAGGAAATCCATGGTAACTCCTTTAGGAATACTCAGAGAGCTTTCAGAAGTGTCCCACCTGAACACCAACAGATAGCACAGAGAGATAGGTTGTGTGAGGTTCTCCTTCTCCACTGCTCCCGCAAGGGACAGCCTCGTCTGTTGCAACCTGGCAAAGTAAGTTCAGCATACACGGAGAGCTTGGTCGTGGTGGGAAGCCATGGATCTGGGTGTCTCCTTGCTTCTCCATTACCCCTGTGAGTGCTGGAGCCAGCCTGCTCATTTGTAAATATTATATTAATACGGTTTTTCCTTTCCTCGGAGACCTACCTTTATTGGAGTGCTTTCTTCATGTGCATCTGCTTTAGGGCAACGTGTTTCCATAACTATATAATTAGCTTTGTGTTCTGCCTATAATAATAGTGCGCGCGCACACACACACACACACACACACGATACTCTAGATGGTGTTGTAGTGTTATGTTATATCAAAACCATGTGTAGCAAATCCTTATTTGCAGCAACTTCTGAGTTTGAGTTTCAGCTCCTGCTCCACCTATCAACACTGATTCTCATAAACCTTGCTGGTTTATTTTCTCTTTCACCTTCATGCCAACTTTTATTTCAACTCCCTTCTACTCCTAGCATCCCCCCCTCCCGGCAGCCTCTTTCTCCTCCAAAACATGGTCCCAAAACATCTGGATGGGGGGAAGGCCATTCTACGCTTCCTTATTTCCCCCTCCCCCATCAAATTTTCCATTTTCAGGAGGAAACAGGCTGTGGTTCAGAGGCAGAGCCCAGGTCCCAGGTTCATTCTCCAATGACATATCCAGGTAGGGCTGGGAATGTCCCCAGCTTGAAACCATGGAGAGCCACTGCAGATGGATGTAGACAGCACTGAGCTGGCTGGACCAAGAGTCTGTCTCTGTCTAGGTCATCTTCCTATGATCCTAAACAATCCTGCTTTCTTCGTGAAGAGGGCAGAGCAATGTCTCTTGCTGTGCTGGGGATGCAACGTTGCATCAGCGTGTGGCATGGAAAATGGTGGTCCTTCCACCCAAGCCATTGGCACTACCATTGACTCAGACCTTCTCAAAAGCTGTGTGGCAAAATGATAATGGAGAAGTGGGCCCTTCCGATCCCTGCATTTCTCAATGGGCTAAATCCTAAATTCATAGGAACCCAGAAAGTTGCCTTCTACTGAGTCAGTCCATCTAGCTTGGAATTGACTACTCTGAATGGCAATAACTCTCTCGGGTTTCAGGCAACAGCTTTTTCCAGAACTACCTGGAGATGCCAAGGAATGAACCTGGGACTTTCAAGACAGATATTCTACCACTGAGCTGCAGTCCTTCCCCTGTCCTGCAGTCCCTGAAAATAGGCTTGCAAATGGAATAAGATATGGAAAGGTTAACATTTCTTGCACTGTTCTGCATACTTTCTGTTTTGGTTGCAGACCGTGTTTCTCCCTGTGCTCCTGAATGGCTACTTAAAGAGAATGTTGACAAATTAATAAAGGTTAGCCCATTAACCGCTGTCTTGGCAGGCCGTTTTGCAGAGTTTAAGAATCCCGGTTTTTCCAACTAAGTGCCGCTGCCAGTTGAATGAAGCGAGCACGTCTAATTAGAAATGTTAGCGATTCAGTGGGCAACAAGGAGACTGCCTCATAATTGCATTGAGAACGCAGCAATGAAAATATTTTCGTCAGTTTTGAGTGCATGGTCCAATTTATCATGTTCCTGTCCGCTTTCATCTCCGAGCGAGTATAATAACGAGGACCACATGCGGGAATTTTGCCTCTGCCTTCAGCAACTATGTTGCTAATCTATTAGGCTACAGAGATAACTTTGTTTTGTACCTATGGTGGTTGCCAACTCTCATGGGCTCCTTGGCTCCACCAGTTGGAGGAGGTTGGAAGTTGGGCACCCAGGGACGCAGGCCCACCCCTTGTGACTTACGATGCTAGGGAGGAGGAAGTAGGTCATCTGCTTTCTCTCCTGGCCTTCCTGTGGAGTGCAGAGCCCCATCAGAGAGTGAGAAGGACATCAGCCAGCCAGAAAGAGGGACAACAGGTGGTGGTGGTGGTGCTGGAGTTGGAGACAAAGGGACAAGGCACAGTCTTGCCCCCAAGAACCACGAGCCACCTTGGCACATGGGATCAGACGCACACACCCAGATGGAGCGCATGTGTGAACACACAACACAAGCCGAGAGAGAGAGGATCTTGTGAGCGAGCTCATCTGGGAGGAAGAGCATGCCAATTGTTGGGACATCTTCCTACCTTCTGTTCGGTTATGGACCTCTTGCCTTGCTCACTGACCTTGGAATGTTGGCTTCTGGTCCTTGCACTTTTAGCCTAAATAAATATCTCTTCCATACTTTCAAATGAGAGCTTCTGTCATCGTGTTCAGGGAAGGGAGACTGACACCAACTCTACAGAGGAACTTCGGAAGCTGTCCTATACAGAGTCAGACTGTCGGTCTGTCTAGCTTAGTATTGTCTGCTCAGACTGGCAGTGTCTCTTCGGGGTTTCAGACACAAGTCTTTTCCCCAGCCCTCCCTAGACACGGTGGAGATTGTTCCCGGGACCTCCTGCTCTTCCTCTGACGGCGCAGTGTGAAAGTGGTGCCCACAATGGTTCTTTGGTTTGCAAATGGGCCCACCTGAGGGTGAAACGTTGGTGACCCCTGACATAAATTAATGGTGCAAAAATGAGGGGAAAGTAGAGTGGAGTGTATCAAGTATGGGATTGCACTCTCTCTGTGTGTGTGCATATCTTATTCCCCATTCAGCACCACTGTCTGGTCACATCCTTAGACGTGCATTGACAGCCGCTGTTGCCATTATTCTTGAACTTCTACACAGAAGCCCTCAGTTCTCTGTTTTCCATCCACCCCGGAGGTGTTCCTGCCTTTTCCAAAGTGGAACATCTTCAGAAAGTCCTAAAATGATACCAGATGTGCCGTTGATGTTCCCATTAGGGTAAAAGAGAAAAGGGGGGGAAGGCAAAGTACTGTCCGCTTGGGATTTTCCATATGCTCATTTTCTCCTAGTCAAAGAAGAAGAAGAGGAAAGGCGGGGGACCTTTTTCTGTTTGACTTAGTGAAGACACGGCTCCAACAATCCCGACACTGTCTTGTCACACAGTGTTGCCATTCAGGAGCACAGATAGCCTTTCATGATGTGAGATAGCTGCGTGGGACAATCAGGCAAGGCATTGTGTTGTACAATCTCGTTTTGTAGTCAGCAAGTAGGCAGCACGGGTTGGGGATTTTTACCCTCCAAAGACATCGGGTTGACCTTACAGAAAGATGCTCTGTGGAGAAAAAAACCAAAAACCAGCCATGCACCACTCTGGCTTTTCCGCTTTGCGTTGGATCTCCTGCTTTGTTTTCAATGCATTTCACAATTCTCCTCTCCTCAGCCTCACAAGGCATTCTTATTATTAATGCCCCGCCTTTTCCACACACCAGGACTCAAGGCACCTTACACAAATGAAAGCAATAAAAATGAAATACCAAAAAGCTAAAAAACATGCAAAAGATGATAACTGAAGGCAAACCTGCAAATTATAAAGCTAGAAAATGCCACAATTAAAATCTGACAACAGTTACACACAAATGCCTTTATCTTTTCAAGGAGAGGTGGCATCAGACGATGACTTGATTCCTTAACGGGAGGCCATTATTTATTACTTCAGGTGCCCCGAAGGACAATGCAACACCTCTTATGTCCTTAAACCACACGCACAAAACCATACAGACACACACATACCTTTTAGCAAACAGTTTCAAACAATTATCGCCCGCACGCCCGTC
This sequence comes from Darevskia mixta, assembly GCA_034641385.1. Classification (NCBI taxonomy): domain Eukaryota; kingdom Metazoa; phylum Chordata; class Lepidosauria; order Squamata; family Lacertidae; genus Darevskia; species Darevskia mixta. The sequence continues at coordinate 8,246,566 of JAWWNH010000181.1, forward strand.
CCACAAATTGAAATCTAACTTTTTCATTAATGGGCCTTCTAGTGTCAAACTTATAAAGCACATGGCGTAACTTCTCCTGCCCTCCCCACTGCTCCGCAACGTCCATTAATGATCTTTGGTGCTCTGTAAGTTTATGCTTCATGCCCCAAGCCTCCGGTTTTAGAGACAAAATGAAAGCCCAGTAAATGGCAAAAAAAAAAAACCTCACACCACCCCAACAACAGTTCTTTGCTGCCCCGGCAATTACATTTGCTTCATCTCTGAAAGCCAGATGGGCGACATTATAGAAACCAGACCCTTGCCACAGTTTTAATTATCAGGGCCCTGACAGAAACGAGGGAAATTTTGAATGACCAGCCATGGAGCAGACCGAAATGCTTTACACATGGATTTTTTCCTCCATAAAACTTTATAGCTTCTTAAAGAAACACTATTCATATATTTTACGAGGCCTAATCATTGACTAATGCCTCGATGGCTGCACCTGTGGCACATGGTCCCAGGGATACCCCTGCGCCGTTGCCAACAACTCATGCTGTTGACCGACCCTGACAGGCAGCACACGTACCGGAGGAGAGGCCGGCCTGGCTCCAGTTACCTAGCAACCATTCTAATAAGGCAGAGGCATGGAGATTTATGGGTATTTATCTGCTGACGCATAGATTTGGTATGAAGCAGGTTCAATTTCTTCTTGAAAAGAAAAGCCATTTGCCATATTTCTTAAGGCAGGAAGAACAGAAAGATTTCAACATTGGTGCTTTTAGGGGTTTTTGGTTTTTTGTTTGCAGGGGAACGGGAGTAAGGTAAAGGTAAAAAAAGGTAAAGGACCCCTGGATGCTTAAGTCAAAGGCGGCTATGGGGTTGCGGTGCTCATCTCACTTTCAAGCTGTCCACAGACAGCTTTTCGGGTCAAGTGGCCAGCATGCTTCTGGCGCAACAGAACACTGTGATGGAAACCCGAGCACACAAAAATGCTGTTTACCTTCCCGCCACAGCGGTACCTATTTATCTACTTGCACAGGTGTGCTTTCGAACTGCAAGGTTGGCAGGAGCTGGGACAGAGCTCACCCCATCACAGGCATTTGAACTCCTGACCCTGCGACGGGGTGAGCTCCCGTTGCTCGGTCCCTGCTCCTGCCAACCTAGCAGTTCGAAAGCACATCAAAGTTCAAGTAGATAAATAGGTACCGCTCCGGCGGGAAGGTAAACTGCGTTTCCGTGTGCTGCTCTGGTTCCCCAGAAGCGGCTTAGTCATGCTGGCCACATGACCCGGAAGCTGTACGCCGGCTCCCTTGGCCAGTAAAGCAAGATGAGCACCGCAACCCCAGAGTCATCCGCGACTGCACCTAATGGTCAGGAGTCCCTTTACCTTTACCTTTACAGGAGAGGAGAGAGCGGCTGCCCTTATGTCCTTTTTACAGGCTTCCCATAGTCATCTGGTTGGCTACTGTGGGAACAGGCTGCTAGTCTAGGCAGGACTGCCTTGGGGTTCTGAGATTGGTGAAGTGACTCTCCATGCTTGGGAGAAAGCTGGGGGGAAATATTGAGTTGCTTTTGCTTCCCTAAAGCAAAATGACTCAAGTTCCTGCTTGGGGGAAAGCATCTGAAGAACTTCCAGGGAAGCAAAGTGTCTCAATAAGATCAATGAGATTTCTCAGGTCTCCCAATTTTGCAATGCACTTCTCCGAAGACTGCGTACAAAACATGTGTACAGTACTATTGCATCTTACATGGGGGTTCTGTTCCAAGGGTTCCATGTATACATGAAAATTGTGTGTACCCAAACCCTTAGAGACACCCTCATGGCTGGGGGGGGGGGCAGAGAATCCTGCATACTCCCGGCACTCACATAGCAAGTAGGCCTTGCCCAGCAAGCAGGACAGAAAGCTTACACACGCTCTTTGCACATTGGGTAACCCAAGGGGACCTGGCATGTACAGAGTCTTCAAACTCTCTGCCTTGAGCTTGGGGTAAGGTCTGCTCAGCGCTCTGGCTCTGGGATGCTCACATGAGATCTCACAGGGCTCTGGGATGCTTGTGCGAGTGAACTCAGTGCGCAAAGAGCTTTTAAGCTCTCAGCCTTGCTTGGGTTTAGCATGCACAGATTCAACCAGCCCGCCTTCAACTACTTGTGGTTGAAACCGCGCAAGTTAACTGCACATAACATGCGCTTGTACTGCATGTTAGGAGAAAGTGAGTGCGTGTCCGTGGAAATCAGATGCAAAAATGCAGAGTTATTCTGCCTGGCCTTCAGTCTAGCCTGATCCCCTACTCCTTTTTCCCCTTCCGTTTTTTCTGAAGAAAGCCTTCTGGGTCCCCACTAAAATTCTTCCCTGGTCTCCCTACTGGCCTAGCAAGACTCACTTGGCCAGTTAGCCCTGGTGATCCCACTGATGTTTGTTTTTTATGCTGTTTTTAGCTGTTTTAAAAGTTGTTTTTAATCATTGTTTTGTATTTGTTGTTAGCCGCCCTGAGCCCAGTTTTTGGACCAGGAAGGGTGGGGTATAAATAAAAAATTATTATTATTTATTATTATTTCCTTTGGGGGAGGGGGAGTGCTTGCAAAAATGGGTATGTTTGCCATACAAAAACATGTAGCTTAAGAGAAATGTGCACTAAAATTGATGATCAATTTTGATTAGGACTTCAAAAGAAAAACCTGATGCCAAAGTTTGGACTGGAACAATAAGAAACTGAAGCTAATACATTTGTACGTCTCTAAGAGGAAGGCAGGGCTAGAATTCTCATCCCAGAATATATATACAGTGGTACCTCGGGTTACGAACTTGATTTGTTCCGGAGGTCCGTTCTTAACCTGAGGCGTGCTTTCGCTAATGAGGCCTCCCACTGCTGCCCTGCTGCCAGCATGCGATTTCCATTCCCATCCTGGGGCAAAGTTCTCAACCCGAGGTACTACTTCCGGGTTAGCAGAGTTTGTAACCCCAAGTGTTTGTAACCCGAGGTACCACTGTATATATTTGACACTTAATGGCCACACCTGCAGAGTGCCAACCTGAAAGGTGAAAGGGCGTTTCGCTGGGAAGGGAACCGTTGATGATACCATTTGCTCCTCCCGTGGGTTACCCAAGTAGTTTGAAAAGCGGAAGAGACGAGTGGTTATACCCCAGTTCTGCCGTTTGACATCATCCTTCGGTTTAAGTACATTCCTCACCCCCCTACCAACTGTCCTTTGCTGGTCTCCCTCGTGTGGGTTGTTTTTTGTTTTTTTTAATAAGGTACAAAGTGTCCTTTTACTGAGCTGATCAATTCAGAAAGGGGCTAGTACTAAGCCGAGAATATTTGGATAAACTTGCCAGCCCTTGAAGACAAGAAAAGGTCTTTTGTCCGTAAAATGGAAGGGCTGGGGAGGAGAGAGAGAGAGAGAGAGAGAGAGAGAGAGACCCATTACAGTACTGTAGGATCAGTTGAGTGTATCCAATAAAAACTTAGCTTGCCATAGGGTTAAAAATAAAATAAAAAAGAAGGTGATAGGGGTGTCTAACGGGTCTTCAGTGTGTTTGATTTATTTATTGGAACGTAAGCCTGACATCCTATTGCACACTCAGATTCAGCAAAGGCCTTCTTAAGACGACTGTCCATTGACAATGGGGACTTTGTAAGAAGTTGAGAGGAGAGTTCATAAGGCAGGGGACAAGCGACCCAATGGGCAAAGGAAGGGAAACCCAGAAGGTGAATTTATTTTGCCTGGATTTAGCAGCACTTTCTGGGGTTTATTATTAGTGTTGTGAAGGACCACCAAGGACTGCCCCACTGTCCCCCCACCCACACACACCATGGTTGCCTCCTGCACGCTTGCAGGATCAGCACCCCAGTCACAGCAGGGTTTGCTGGGTGGTGGGAATGGCTGGGGTGGCATGTCTGCAGCTAGACAAGACACAGGGCAAGACCCTGGCAGTCCTTCTCAATAAGAGAGCCGGTGTGGTGTAGTGGTTAGGGTGCTGGACTTTGACCTGGGAGACCAGGGTTCAAATCCCGGCTCAGCCATGAAGCTCGCTGGGTGACCTTGGACCAGTCAGTGGCATAGTGGGGGGGCTGGGGATCTGTGGCCCCAGGTGCATTTTTTTGAGGGGGCGCATGGCAAGACGCCCCGGCGACAGGCTCCCTCATTGGAGCCTGGCTCCAGAGAGCGAGGGGGCTATGGAGACAGCTTCCTTGCATGACGGCCCAACACCTCTAGCTGGCCGCTGCTCCACTTCTGGGTCAGGTCTGACTGGGGGGCGTAAAGGAGAAGGAGAAAAATGAGGACCAAAGAGAACCCAAAATTGACATCATCATCATCATCATCATATTTTTTTATTTGTACGCCGCCCATCTGGCTGGGTCTCCCCAGCCACTCTGGGCGGCCTCCAACAGATACCAAAACACATCAAAATATCACAGGTTAAAAACTTCCCTAAACAGGGCTGCCTTCAGGTATTTTCTGAATGTAGGATAGTTGTTTATCACTTTAACCTCTGCTGGGAGGGCATTCCACAGGGCGGGCGCCACTACCGAGAAGGTCCTCTGCCTGGTTCCCTGTAGCTTTGCTTCTCGCAGTGAGGGAACCGCCAGAAGGCCCTCGGCGCTGGATCTCAGTGTCCGGGCTGAACGGTGGGGGTGGAGACGCTCCTTCAGGTATACAGGACCGAGGCCGTTTAGGGTTTTAAAGGTCAGCACCAACACTTTGAATTGTGCTCGGAAACGTACTGGGAGCCAATGTAGTTCTCTCAGGACCGGTGTTATGTGGTCCCGGCAGCCACATCCATTTGTATCTGGGGCTGACAGGAGCTGGCATCCAACAATATCTGGAGGGCCAAAGGTTCTCCACCTTGTGGTGCCAATAGTACTCAGAAGCTTGCTTTCTTTGCACCTTCTGAAAAAAGCAAAAGATGTGTTTGCTGGCAGGGGGGGAAAAAGGAGGCGATGGTAATAATCTTGCAAAATAACAATAATCATTAAAGGTTATGAGGACTCGGCTTCTTTCCACAACTGTAGCACTCTTTTTGCCTCGCTGAACATAATTTCCTGCTTTACTAAAACCCCACTCTCCTTGTTGCTCTCAGTAGCTGCTCTGGGAGGGCGCAGTTTATTCCTCTCCCTCTGCTGGCAATTTCAAAACACAGAACTCTCTGCTTCAAACGTGTAAAATTGTGGTCAGCTCTGTGGTTCGCTCTGCAACCCTTTGCCCTGTGAACTCCTGCAGTTTAATGGTAGCACATTTGAAAAGTGAAAACCCACACCGGATCTCAGACCAATGTTTTCTCATTTCAACTGCCGGAGCGCTTGTGAGGTTTGCTGACATGGGACTATAAACCGGCTGCAAGGAGGACCCGGCACGCTTTTTTGGGTGGGTGGAGAGGGCCGCCGCTTTGTGCCGCTGCTCGAATCCACACCCATTTCCAGGGCTGGCCTTAGATCAAAGGGTGCCGCCCGCCCCCCAGGTGAGGAATGTCATCAGTGGTGCATCATGTACACACACCCTATGCCTCCATTTTATTCAGCTGTTGGATACTTAAATTTTGTTCCTGCATTTATGGACTGCTTTCCATTATTCTGATGCACAGCACGTATGCATGATTTAGTCCTATAATAACAGGCAATACATTTGACGTGGAACACCAGCAAGCAGGCCTTGAGTACAACCGTGCTCTCCCTACTTGGCTCAGTTGGTTGGAGCGTGGTGATGACAACGCCAAGGTTGCAGGTTCAATCCCCGTATGGGACAGCTGCATATTCCTGCATTGAGTTGGACTAGACTCTACAATTCTATTATTCTACTTATTCCTAGTGACTGGTATCCGTAGTGCTCCCACAGCGGGACAGATAACAGAAAGTACTTCTTCATGCAAAGCACACTTCAACTATGGAACTTGCTCCTACAAGAGGCAACGATGGCCACCAACTTGGATGGCGATTAGACAAATTCACGGAGGGAAAGGCTATTGATGGCTACTAGCTACTATGACTTTGCTGTCCCTCCATGATCAGAGGAAGCAATGCTTCTCAATGCCAGTTGCTGGAAACCAGAGGAGGGGGAGGTGCTCTTGTGCTCAGATCCTGCTTCCAGGCTCCCCAAATGCATATGGTTGGCCACCGTGAGAACAGGATGTTGGAGTAGATAGGCTCTTCTTATGTTCTCAACACAGCCATTGTAGCGAGGAGCTATTGATAGGCTTACCCTCCATCAGTTTGCCCCATCTTCTTTTAAAGCCACCCAAGGCTTTGAACTAAGGATTTAAGAAGGGCCCTGCATCATCTAATGAACCAAGGCTCCATCTAATCCTGATTCCCTCAGTGGTGAACCTTTGGGAAGCCCACATGCAGGGCATGAAGGAAACAACCCTTCATGGAAGGTCCCATTTCCATATCATGGTTGAAGAACCTATCCCACCACAACGCTCCCCTCCTCTTAAAAGACATTGGCTGTATCCAGGTCCTACTCAAAGTAGACCCACTGGAGTTAATGGACGTACGTGAGCCATGTCCGTTAATTCAAATCTATTTCTTTCTTTATTACATTTATATCCCACCTTTCCTCCAGGGAGCTTAAGGGTGCATACCTAGCTCTTCTCCTGCTCCTCATTTTATGCTCACAACAACCCCTGTGAGGTAAATTATGCTGAGGTGCAGTGACTGGCCCAGGGTCACACCATGAGCTTCAAGTCCTGGTCTCCTAGGTCCTCAGGATTTGAATCCTGCTCTCCCAGGTCCTCATACACCACACTGGGTCTTCTCCAAGTAGGGCTAGCATTGGCTACAACCCTATGTAAACCAAAGGCCATCTCTACGTCCCATGCCAGCAAATTCCATGCCTCAGTCCCATAAGATAACTGAACATGAGAAAGCAGAAATGGCCAGCCTAAGGAATGATGCAGAAGAGTGAGGTGATCAAAACAACACGCCTGGAAGTGGGGGCTGTGTGTGTGTGTGAAGTGGACAGAGTTGAGCCCAGACAAAAGTGATGAGTGAAGAAATGCAGAGACAGCCAGCAAAGCACTGCATTGTCACCTCTTGTCAAGGAATAGAATCCTTTCCCTCCCCCAGCTCCACACAGACATCTGCCTTCCCTTTCACCACATCCCCAATTTCCCTATTTGTGTCCACACAGGAGGCTTTGATAATACAGAAATAACCCAAGCAGAAGATGTTTTATCTGTGGTTTATATCAAGGTAGACTCAGAGTAGACCCATTGGGTTGTACCCAATATCAATCCTACCCTGAGTAATCACACTGAAATGAACGAACGTGATGAACTAGGGCCTGTCCATTTCTACAAGTCAACTCTGAGTAAGACTTAGCCATCTTCAAATATTTGAAAGGCTGTCACATAGAAGATGGAGCAAGCTTGCTTTCTGCTGCTCTGGGGGGAGGGCCCAAGCTGATGGGTTCCCATTGCAAGGAAGGTCGATTCTGACTAAACATTAGGAAGAACTGTCTGACAGTAAGAGCTCTTTGAAAGTGGGAAGGACTCCTTCAGCAGGTGGTGGCCTCTCCTTCATTGGAGGCTTTTAAACAGAAGTGGGGTGACCATCTTGTCAGGGATTCTTCTTGACACCCCCCCTGCCCCCCCTTTCTCATTCACTAGCTTTGCGGGTTTGGGAGATACAGTTGTTGTTGTTCAGTCATTCAGTCGTGTCCGACTCTTCGTGACCCCATGGACCAGAGCACGCCAGGCACGCCTATCCTTCACTGCCTCTCGCAGTTTGGCCAAACTCATGTTAGTAGCTTCGAGAACACTGTCCAACCATCTCATTCTCTGTCGTCCCCTTCTCCTTGTGCCCTCAATCTTTCCCAACATCAGGGTCTTTTCTAGGGAGTCTTCTCTTCTCATGAGGTGGCCAAAGTACTGGAGCCTCAACTTCAGGATCTGTCCATCTAGTGAGCATTCAGGGCTGATTTCTTTAAAAAAGATTAGGTTTGATCTTCTTGCAGTCCATGGGACTCTCAAGAGTCTCCTCCAGCACCATAATTCAAAAGCATCTATTCTTCGGCGATCAGCCTTCTTTATGGTCCAGCTCTCACTTCCATACATTACTACTGGGAAAACCATAGCTTTAACTATACGGACCTTTGCCTACACAATAAGCACTCCAAAAGGCATAGGGAGATGTCTGGTACACTAAAATGCATACAGAGCTCAATGTTTAGTTCTCTGTGTTACTCACCCCCCCCTAAACTGCAATCAGCCTGGATTGCATCAGCTTTACCCCCACCCCCCAAAAAAGCCCCACCATAGAAGCAATTGACTATTTATTTAGCACCCCAGGCAATACACCACCTGTGTTTGTCTAACAAAGGGTTCCAGGCCAGACCTGTCTGGGTCCCAATTTCAAACATTCCTGCTCCTGCACAACCTCCCAGGTTTATAACAGTGATGCCCTAACCTCCCTGTACCTAACCCCAGCCAATAGCCTGGGAGTCGTGTCCTATTCCAGCTGCAGTTCCTTAACTGTACTCACAACTCTGAACCACATTGCAGTAATCACACTGGGGAAGTACCCAAGCTCTTCAGAACACTCACTTGCTGCAAAAAAGAAAGAAAGAAAGAAAAGGGTGTGTGTGAAAATCTTTGCTACCTGCCTGCAGATACTCTCACATAACTTGCTAGCTTTCCCGTGTGAAGAAGGACTTAGATGAACTTGGGGAACTATTTCCTGACATGACCTTGTTTTGGTCCTCTCTTCTGAAGAGGAGGGTCTGGCGTGGCAGTCATTGCCCTGTGGCCATTGACAAATCCAGGAAACTCCTGAATCGTGTGGTGGCTCGCAAATCACGTTCTGAAAATTGCCTTGTGATCGAGCACATCAGGTTCAGTGACATGGCTCTGTTTCGAGAGGATGGCGTCCACTTTTCGGATCTTGGAAATGATATTTGGTTGGCCGATATCATCAAAAGTCTTAGGGATTAGTTGCAGCTGTGAGGGGATTTGGCGGCGAGCCCTTTGGCTCAGGTGGCGGTTAGGCGTTGGAATAATAATAATAATAATAATAATAATAATAATAATAATAATAATTTTATTTGTACCCCGCCCATCTGGCCGGGTCTCCCCAGCCACTCTGGGTGGCCTCCAACAGACATTAAAATACATTAAAATATGTGTGGTGTGTTGGAGGGCAAGGTTCGGGCCATCGCCTAGCCCTCCATTTTGGGGTATTCCGTTAAAGGAATCCGGCGGCCGTGGATCCTGTCCGACACCCTGCTAGTGGCTAGGGCCATGGCCCGACCCCCGGTAACATCAGGGTGAGCTTCCAGTTGTATTTGCATCAACAGGCTCCACCTTCTGGTTGTTAACCCTTGAATGACTCCCTGCTGAGCGGGGTGGAGTCATGTATAGCTTGTTTGATCCAATGCCTAAGCCAATACCACTCACATGCTGTAACCAATAAAAGTTGTGGCCTTTTTTCACCCATTAACCTAAATACATTGTGTCCTCGCGTCCTTCTTTATTAAAGCGGGTGGCAGGTCCTCAACTCACAAGACCTCTCCTCCTTCCAGAGGGGAGGAGTTGTGAGCGGGATCCGGTTCCCGCGTCGGCAGGGGGGCGTTTCGGCCCCCTGCCTCAGCTGTCCCAGCTGATGCGCCACGCCTCCTACAGCTAGCCAATAGGGCTGGCTCGGGGGTGGAGTTTAGCCACACTTAAGCGGCCGCAGCAGCCCTGAGCCCTCATTGTGCGCCGGTTTTTTCTTCGGATCTCCTGCCCACCCTCCCTTTAGGTCATTTCCTTACTCATGGCATTGCTATGGACTTCAGTTTGTTGCCTTGGTTGCCCAAGGGGCCTGGTAGGAATTTTTATCCATTTGGCAAATTGGCTCCAGCCTCTTGGTTTTTCGCCTAAAGGTAAAGGGACCCCTGACCATTAGGTCCAGTCGTGTCCGACTCTGGGGTTGCGGTGCTCATCTCGCTTTATTGGCCGAGGGAACCGGCGTACAGCTTCCAGGTCATGTGGCCAGCATGACAAAGCCGCTTCTGGCGAACCAGAGCAGCGCACGGAAACACCGTTTACCTTCCCGCCAGAGCGGTTCCTATTTATCTACTTGCACTTGAATGTGCTTTCAAACTGCTAGGTGGGCAGGAGCTGGGACCGAGCAACGGGAGCTCACCCCGTCACGGGGATTTGAACCGCCGACCTTCTGATCAGCAAGCCCTAGGCTATGTGGTTTAACCCACAGCGCCACCTGGGTCCCATGGTTTCTTCAAATCGTCACAACTTTTCTGGTATTGGCGGTTAGGCATTGGAATATGTGTGGTGTATTGGAGGGCAAGGTTCGGGCCATCGCCTACCCCTCCATTTTGGGGGTATTCCGTTAAAGGAATCCGGCGGTCGTGGATCCTGTCCGATGCCCTGCTGGTGGCTAGGGCCATGGCACAACCCCCGGTAACATCGGGGTGAGCTTCCAGTTGTATTTGCATCAACAGGCTCCACCTTCTGGTTGTGTCCTCGTGTCTTTCTTTATCCAAGCGGGTGGCGGGTCCTCGACTCACAACACTCACTTGCCTCTGCGAAAAAGAAAGAAAGAAAAGGGTGTGTGTGAAAATCTTTGCTACCTGCCTCTGCAGATACTCTCACATAACTTGCTAGCTTTCCTGTGTGAAGAAAGTAGAGGCTCCTTGAGAAGAGAAAGAGAGACACACAAAACAACCACAATTTTTTAAAAGGTCACTGCCATCATTTTATTTCCCACACTTGCACATTTGTATCTTCTAAGTATTTGTGAGCATGTCTGTAATCAGGGCTTCTGTTAATCGCAACTGGGCTTCTGTTCCTAGGCTTCAGCCGAGATAACTTGCCTTTGCCCAGTCTTCTGCAACCTGGTGCCCTCCAAATGTTGCTGGACTCCATCTCCCACAATCCCAGGTGTTTGGCTCTGTCAGCATGGGCCAGTGGAGTTTAATGGTATCTGGAGGGCACCAGGTTGGGGAAGGGTGCTTAGATTGACAATGAAGCATGCTGCCTTTTAATCAACCCCATTTTCTCTTTCAATGTACTTTCTTTAAATAAAAAAAAAAGAGGGGGCGGAATCTGGATCCATCTCTGCCTAGAAGTCGCACCCTTTGACCTCAAACCCAAATGTGTAGTGACTGGTTGCAATTGTAGCTACGTTAAAGTCACTCTGTGCATGCCCAGAAATACTTTGTTCAAGGGGCTGGTTTTCATAAGCAACCCAACTGCTGACTTATTCGTCCGTCCCCCCCACATAAGCCCTTCTGTGTGCAGGATTTCAGGGTGAAACTTGGGCATAAATTGCTTGATTCAGGGATGCAGCCCACAGTGTAGGAACATGTCGTCGGTCCATCTGGCTCAGTATTGTCTACTCTGACAGGCAGCAGCTCTCTGGGGTTTCAGGGAGAGAGGCCTCTCGGAGCCCTACCTGGAGATGCCAGGGATTGAGCTATTGCATTCAAGGCAGATGCTCTACCATGGAGCTATGGCCTTTGGGATGGTTATGGCAGCATGACCCCCTTGCCAGAGGAATCACAATTGTGGGTGTCACTGTGGGCTGGAACTGTGCACTTTCTCAGTTTGCACAAAGGAAGAAAGGCCAAGAGAGGCCGTGAGTTCCAAGACGCAACTGATTTTTCCAGACCGATTTGAACTGGCCAATAAATGTTGGGCTGCTTTTCTCCCTCCCACCCTGCTCATGTCTTTACTTAAATACTTATAGCAGGGGTAGGGAACCTCAGGCTCTGGGGCTCAATGTGGCCCTCAACCCCCTCCATTTGGCCCTCAGAACTCTCCCCAGACCACAGCCCTCACTAGCACTGCTTCAGATCCTCCTTGAGCATTTGAATGTGTCCCTGAACTCTGATAATGTCCCTTGCTTACCTGGATGAAGGATGGAGAGGAGATCCATGTGTATAAGGGAGGGGGTATATGTATAAAGCAGCCTGCTGCACAAAGGTAAATTTTTTGCCATGGTTGTTCTTCCCACTTCTGCCTTTGGGGCCATGTGGCCCTCGGAAGATTGCTTTGAGAGGAATGTGGCACTTCAGCTGAAAAACCATTTCCAACCTCTGGCTTATGGTCTTCCAATTTGGTTATTTCAACACTTCAAGCAAAATCTTTGGCCCAACTCTTGTATGGCTCACAAATTGGTCTCTCTGCCAACCTTAAGATTCTCGAAACAGTCCAATCAAAATTTATTAGATCCTTATTTGGTACCCCTAAGAATACTCCCAACGTAATATTAAGACAAGAGGCAGGATTTCCCAGAGTTGAATTAAAAGTCTGGGAACAGGCAATATTCCTATGGTTGAAAATTCACTATAACCCAAAGGGAATGTTATCTCACTTTCTGGCTGCAGTCCCTTATCCACCTTGGCTTACACAAATTGTTAACAAGATCAAACAAATTGGCCTAAACCCTGAAGACCTCTTTAGTGGACCCTTGAATAAGGCAAAAACATCTATTACTCAGAGGCTTCTCGATATTGAACTGCAAAAAGAAGATGCCTTACTTCCTGAGAATTACAGGTGTCTAAAATCTTGGCCCAACTTTTCAGCTGCCCCTTATTTATCTAATATTACTTATGAATCTTACAGATGGGCTTTTTCCAGAGCCCGATTTGAGGCACTGCCTACAGCTGTACTACACGGCAAATTCCTGCGGGTACCTATCCACGAGCGCCTATGCCCATGCATGACCGATAAGGTGGAATCTGTTACTCAAATTCATTTATTCTGTGAATTTTATAGTGAAGAACGGTCTCGTCTTATATTACCCCTTTTATCAAAATTTAAACCCTTGCAATATTATCTGGAATTTATTCCTGAAATCTTACACAAACTCCTTTTGGAAGACTCTTTGAGCTTAGTATCCTATGCTGTGGCCAAGTTTTGCACCTTAGCCATCAAAAAACGTAAATCGCTTCTACTGGAAAATATACTATAAATTTATTTTGCGCCATTGGTTTTTTTTCTAATCCTTAGGATTTTGATGCCTTGTAGCGATATTCTGGTCGCTGGTTTGGAATTATACTGTACTGTATTATATTGCTGGCTTTTGCTGTAATAAACTGAGTTGAGTTGAGTTATTTCAACACTGCCTTCTCTTTCAGATTGGCGATGACCTGGGCACTGAGAAATTCTGCGTCGATGCCAACCAGACAGGAAACGGGACCTGGCTGAAGTACATCCGGGTGGCCTGCTCCAGCGAAGAACAAAACCTAGCCGTGTGTCCTGTGAATGACCAGGTATGATCTGGCTCCATGGAATCTGCTTCTCTTCCCCATGTCATCTTGTTTCTCTGCTGCTGCGCTGAACCTTTGGGGGCCAGTTGGGCAGAGAGAGTGGAGTCAAGTGTATCACAGGAGAAAGTTCTGACGATTTATCATTCAAATTGATAAATGGTTGCATTTAAAAGGAAAAAAACAGAAGACCACAGCAAAGTACCCCAAGTTTAACACACAACAAATATTCTTGAAGATCTGCAGATCCAAGGTGGGACCAGATTACCCACTTGAGTGCATTGACCTGAGGAACTGGCACTTTTAGATGTGGTTCCACGCTGGCGAGAAATCAAGCTTTCCTTGTTATCTTGGGATGTAATAATTAATGATGCCAACTTGCAGCTGTTGTAAGGGTTATAAACACATTGTGCATTAGGGGAATAGGGTTGCCAAACCTCCAAGTCTTACCTCCAAGTCAAAGTGTTGGTGTTGACCTTTAAAGCCCTAAACGGCCTCAGTCCTGTATACCTGAAGGAGCGTCTCCACCCCCACTGTTCAGCCCGGACACTGAGATCCGGCGGGTAATGGCGCCCGCCCTGTGGAACGCCCTCCCATCAGAGGTCAAAGCGATAAACAACTATATGACCTTTAGAAAATACTTGAAAGCAGCCCTGTTTAGGGAAGTTTTTAACCTGTGATATTTTAATGTATTTTGATATTTGTTGGAAGCCGCCCAGAGTGGCTGGGGAGACCCAGCCAGATGGGCGGGGTACAAATAATAAATTATTATTATTATTATTATTATTATTATTATTATTATTACCTGACAATAATTAATAATAATAATAGTTTTATACCCTGCCCACAAGGCTGGGTTTCCCCAGCAACTTTGGGCAGCTTACAGCATATCTAAAACATATAAAAAAATAAAAAATTGTCCAGTAGCACCTTCGAGACCAACTAAGTTTATTCTTGGTATAAGCTTTCGTGTGCATGCACACTTCTTCAGATACACGAAAGCTTATACCAATAACAAACTTAGTTGGTCTCTAAGTGAAAGTGGTATCACAGTACTTTAGATGTGCATTGCAAACGGGACCTAGCCCATCCAAGAACAAAGGCTGCACTAGTTAATCGTTCATTTCAAATGATGATCCTGAGTGAAATGCAGAGGTAAGACTTCCACCTATCAAATTAAAATCCCGGTCCTTTCACCCCGGATATCTGCTTATTGCCATTCTTGCGAATTGAGCATGGCCAACTACTTACCCCTTGCTTTCGGTTTGAAAGGCAAAATACCTGCCACCACATTGCATGGTTTTTAATGAAGCTTGTGGTGTGTGTTTTTTTTGGGGGGGGAGCCTCACTTCTCTCTTCTGGATGGAGGCAAATAGCAGGTCCAACTTTCTCGATCATTTGACTCAGTGGTTTTTCATTCCTGTAGGGCCCCTACAGAGGGAAGGCGGCCAAAAAGGCAGGGCAACTGTTATGTACCCAGTGAAATATACTCGGAGTCGAGTGTGGATTTCATGCTCTTTATTCAGCTCATAGTAGCGAGGAAATGAAAGTTTCCCCAGCACGTCTGCTTTATATACATTATTTACACAATGGGCCCCACGTGATTGGCTAATTCCAGGATATTCCTGTAGGCCAATCAGGTTGGGGATTCACTTTCCCCTGGAGCTGGATTGGGTGGCTCCTGCGGACCAATCAGACTGCTGCATTCTGAATCCTATTGTTCTAGGACCACTCAGACTGCTGCATTCTGAATCCTATTGTTCTAGGACCAATCAGACTGCTGCATTTTGGATCCTATTCAACTCAGTACATAACAGCAACCCTCCTGCAACCTGTTGACACTCTGCTCTTTCTAGAACACACAGCCTTCTTGGATAATGGGCAGGGGAGCCCCCCAAATGGTATACAGCTCATTCCACATGTTTTCTCTCCGGCTGGAAACAAGAGCTAACGGGAGTCAAAGCGGCTTCCAGTGTGAGCACCCATTCCGCTGTCGACTCTGGGGGGACAGGTTTGGCAGGTTTCTTGGAGTACTGCAAAAACCAACAGCGCCTTTTGAGTGGCGCCGATGGTGGCATCAAAGCCACCTTGGCTCATTTCAGATGTAACAGCAAAATGCTAAGTCATTAAAAAAAAAACCTGATCGGTTTGAGCTTGAGCAGTCAAAGTCATAACAGAAGTCACTGCTGCTGTGGTTGTTTGAAATTGCAGTTTTAGTTTCAGAGTGTTAAATAGCTTTTAGTTTGACGGAAGCCTGGGCTGTCCATCTCCCTCACCCCAATATCTTATTAAGCTGTTTACGATTCACGGTTATTTTTGGTTTTGTTTCCGGCGCTTGGCAAAACATAGCTATTGTCAATATATGCATACAGTATGTATATATTATATAGACATGCAGTTCCTGATATCAAGTGTCTTTTAAATGTATGTTGAAAACTGAAAGCTAGCATTCTTGAATCAGCAGGAAGCGCTTCCACTATGACCAATGCTGAGTTGTTTTGTGACATGACCAGAGGTTGTTGTTGTTTTTTGGGGGGGAGAGAGAGAATCCCCGGTAAATAGATGATTAAAATATGATTTCAGAGTTTTATTTATTTATTTCAGCTTTAGCTGAAACAAAGCTCCCAAAGTGAGCATTCAGATAGGAATTCTGTTCAATATGATCAGCTCGTTTGAATGGTCGGCTAGCAAAGGTAGGAAAATAAAGAGCACTTTTTAAAAAGTACAACCCTAGAGTGGGGTGAGTGGCTCTCTTAATTTTGAAACATCAGTGACGTGCTGGCAAGAGAGCAAATTCATTGATTCTAGAGGAGGAGGAGAAGGAGGAGGAGGAGGAGGAGATGCTAGGTGAGTGATTTAGCTGAAACCCATTTCAACAAAGCAATTTATGTATGTCTTCTTCCTTTCCTCTTCCCTCTGCAAAAAAATAAAAATAAAAATGCTACAATGTTCTTCACCACTTGGTTCCAAAATGCATTCCTCTTCCTAAACTACTTCATGCTTTTTGGAAATCGTTTTGGAAGTGATCCGACACAGCGAGGCTCTTGTCATTTCCCCTCCTTTTAAAGACAGATCTCTTCAGTTTCAGAACTTTGGGAGGGCTGCTGTAAAACAATGAATACTGAGGGAGAAATAACCTCTGAATACTTCATATATGTGTCTGCCTATCTAATCCAGCCTTCCCTAGCCTGGTGCCCTCAAGAATCCAGGCGTTTGGGACTACAAATCCCATCATCCTCAGCTAGTGCAGCCAGCCGGGTACAGGATCCCAGCCTGGACCAATAACATTTGCATAGAACATCATTCAGTGTCTATATTTACCTAAACTCAGAAGCCAAAACTCTAAGGTGCTGTAGTGGATAGTGGAAGCTGTGGAGTTGCTTGGGTGGTGTAGTGGTTAGAGTGTTGGACTAGGACCTGGGAGACTAGGGTTCAAATCCCCACTCAGCCATAAAGCTCCTTGTCACCAAGCTTTTGTTCAGCTAGAAATACAATAACTTAATTAATTAATATGGGATGTTCATATCTGCCCATTGCAGTGCAATCTTAGCTATGTCTACTCAGAATCAAGGATGGAAGGGGGGGGCAGGAGTGCCAGGTTGAGCCCACGACTGTGGGTGACATACAGCATGCATGGCCCTGGCACTGAAATTTGTGGGTGCCCAGCCCCTTCATGGGGAATTTTGAGGGTACTTGGGCACCAAGGGCCCCAGGAAGTTTGCACCTATGTGTGTGGGGGGGGGGATTCACTTTGCATTTAAAGGTGAACCTACCTAATTCGCGCTTTCTGATACAATGCACAGACCGAAACACAGCCGTTTGCTGTTACCTGAATTTTGCAGTGCAGTTCTCTAGCCAAGTAAAGTGTCCAAAAATGGATACATTGGGGCAAAGTGTCCAGAAAAATGCATACGTGGCTGAAACTGGCTCCCAGTGGAGTACAGGATCAGGTTTAAGGTTCTGGTTTTGACCTTTAAAGCCCTATGCGGCCTAGGACCCTCGTACCTACGGGACCGCCTCTCCTGGTATGCCCCGCAGAGGACCTTAAGGTCCACAAATAACAACATTTTGGAGGTCCCGAGCCACAAGGTTGTTAGACTGGTTTCAACTAGGGCCAGGGCCTTTTCAGTACTGGCCCCGACTTGGTGGAACGCTCTGTCACAAGAGACCAGGGCCCTGCGGGATTTGACATCTTTCCGCAGGGCCTGCAAGACGGAGCTGTTCCACCTGGCCTTCGGGTTGGACTCAGTCTGATGTTTCCTCCCCTTACGGTTTTGATTATGGGCGATAAATGAAGCTGCATTTAAATTTTAAATTGTATTTTAACCTGTATTTTAATTAACGTTTTTTCTTTCTTTTATATTTTATTGGTGTTAGCCGCCCTGAGCCCGGTTTCGGCTGGGAAGGGTGGGGTATAAATAAAATTTATTATTATTATTATTATTATTATTATTATTATTATTATTATTATTATTAAAATAGAATGCAAGACTGCAGTATATTTGGACAATTGCATGGGAAATGTGCATCTTAGGAGAAGTGCACACTAACTTTCTGATCATTTTTCATGAGGATCAAAAAAGAGACAGAATTCACAAACTTGATGTGGGAATGTGGAGAATGGAACTTCTGGGGAATTCTGCTTCCCCAGAATTATGTCTGGCCTCTAGCAATCTGTTGTTCCTCTTGATGGATTGTGACAACGTCCACCACACCCTTCAGACAAATTCACTGAGGGACGTAGCTTATATTAGCAACATTATAATTTTAAAAAATGCAACAAAATGGTTAAAGGTAAAGGGACCCCTGACCATTAGGTCCAGTCGTGTCCGACTCTGGCGTTGCAGCGCTCATCTCGCTTTACTGGCCGTGGGAGCCGGCGTACAGCTTCCAGTTCATGTGGCCAGCATGACTAAGCCGCTTCTGGTGAACCAGAGCAGCGCACAGAAACGCCGTTTACCTTCCTGCCGGAGGAATACCTATTTATCTACTTGCACTTGACGTGCTTTCGAACGTTAAAACAAACCTAATAGATAAAAGCAGCATAGATTAAACGCCTAGGAATTATTAATAATAATTGCCTGGAGTCAAATGACTTTAAAGGTGGTACCAGGCAGGCCTCCTTAGGAAAATTATTCTATATTTGGGGTGCCACATGTCCTCTTTTTGTCACTGCACTGCAGATGACAGAGTCACAAGAAGAAAGGCTCTGTTGTCTGCTTGTTAGTCCAGGCTTATTCCACTACAAAGTGTAACTATTTTTTTTCTTCATTTTCTTACTCAATTCCCTTACCTGCCTAACTTCAGCAAAGTTACTATAGCCTTTGCCTTTGGATCATAACTCTGGGACCAGCTCTTATACCCAAAATCTGGTTCAGAACTATATTGATGCAAAGGGTCTTTTAATTCACATTTAGATTTTGAGTTGTAAGAGTATCACACACAATATATGCATACATCTAAACTCAAGATTAAAGTACCCTCAAAATAATATTTCCAAATAGTTCAGCAAATTTACAAACATATTCCCAGTAACCAAACGGTACTTAAATTTATTACTTCTCCTTAACAAAGCATTTCAGATTATTGGCATTTCCAAGAGAACATTCTGATCGAATCGCCTGTTCCACTAAACTACCGAGAGATTTTCATGAAACAAACAATACCTGTCTTTATTCATTATGATTAACAATGTATTTTAGAGTACTGATATTATGCATTAATAATATCTGCATTTATCACCTTCCCAAGTGAATATAGTTTCACCATAAACACGTCATTCAACGTTCTGTTTAACTCATCATTCATAGTTTCATCTGTTTCAGGCCACTTAGAATCCGTTGCTATTATCATATGCACAATGGATTTTTTGGCAACCTCTCAATTGTAAAATATTTTACGTAGCCAAACATGGCTCAAAAGACAAACAAACCACCTAGCCAAACAGACACCATTTTGGGGAGACTTACGTATGAGATATTATGTTACATTTCTAAGCATTCTGATAAATCCCTTTGCTCGTGTCTAGAATTTCTGAATCTCCATTCATCCCCACCAAATAGTGATATCACCCACCCACAGTCTCGTCCATCTCCAAAATGCGTATCTCAAATGCCGTAAAGGGGAGGTTCAGAACTAATTAGTGGATACTGCATACTTACTTGGCAGTGAATGGTTTTTGAAACCTGACTATGTCTGGCGAGCTGTTCTGCATCGGGTAAGACAAGGTACTCCTCTGTTACATGTTGTATTCCCCCCCCCGCCCCCATTCACCCTTGAATTTTCTTTAAGTTGCTGCATCTGAGAGCTTTGTTATATATTTCCAATAGTCACTGGTAGGGATTATTCAGCAAAGACGCAAATTTCCCACGTGCTTCTGGGCCATTTCATTCATCCATATTTCTACCCTTTAATCCTTCCTGGTCCAGTTCTTAGACTGGTTGTGTGTTTCTTGTATTGATACTAGCTAAAATAATTTCTCTCTGGGGGTTTTAAAGGGCTTTTTATCAGTTTCAACTGCAAACTCAGGAAATCAGACATCCTGAGGTTGTTCTGGCGTTCTGACCCCCCCCCCCCAGTTTTTGGTAAATGCATTTACCTATATTTCCGTACTTTTCTGCTTTCAGCTCATGGGATGAGGCTTTTTGCGGCATTCTGAACTTGGTATGAGCATCCAAGAGAACGCATCATACTTCAGAAATGCTGCTTTTATTTTCCACGACAAAAGCAAATATTTGTTATCTCATTTTGCAACACCTGCTGTGGAATTGGCAAATTATCCAAATGATAAAAAATCATTGTAGTTAAGAAGAGAAGCCAACACATACTTATCCTCAATAATTCCCAATGCCTTTAAAAAAATAAAAAATAAAATCAAGTTCGCTAGTTGCCAAGGAAGGCAGAATATTGATGCCTCATCCACATTGTCAGAAATGAAGCGTTCTCGTAGCTGCAGTAAGGCGACATTAATTTGTGAAAACTACAAAGAGACCCTAGCTTCCTTAAAAGGCTAGTGCACTGAGCCTAGCATGTGCTTTCTTTGATAAGCACCTAGTCTTTCAGACTCCTGTAGCAGCAAACAGATTATTTCAGCCATGAATTGCTTGCGTAGCACAAAACTATAGATGCTGACTTGAAACAAGTCTTAGGATGGGACTCGCTCCCAGGTAAGTGTGTCACAGATGGCATCCTTAAGGCCACCTTAGAAATCTTCTCTCTCTCTCTCTCTCTTTTTTCAAATGGTGAGGAGGAGGAGGTTGAAATGGCAGAAAACAGAGTGAAACCAGTAAAATGTAAGCACCTTGAACAGGCAGTTCACAAACCAACAGAATGTTATGCCGAGAAATAATAATAGCAGCGATAGAAATTGCATCAAACTAAGTTCTACTCAGAGTAGACCCACTGAACACTGAAATCAGTTGACCTAAGTTAGCCGTGTTCATTAATTTTAGTGGGTCTACTTTGAGTAGGACTGGCATCAGAGTCAAAATAATAATGGTACTACTAGTAGCATTAATCTCTGAGGTATATATCTTCATTGAATGTGTTCTAATCCCAGGAATTATAATGAAGAGGGAACTGGGTTCTTGTTGGTTGCTGAGTTTAAAGTTTTGGTTTTTGGGGGGGGGTCTTGTTTCCTTTTTGTTTTCTCCACCCCACCCCACCCCACCCCCCAAAAACAAAACCTGAGGAAGTTTTCAGCCAGTTTTTAAACTCTGCACGCCCGACTCCCATAACCCAAACATCCTTTTCCTTCAAATTGCAATGGGGCTGCAATCTCTCTCTCTGACATTCTTAACGTAGGGAGGCTGGTTTGATAAGAGCTGTGGGTGTGTCTCAGACGTGAAGTTTTTAGGTAACCGAGAGAGGATGAAGTGAAAGGAAGACTTTTGCAAGAGAGGGATAATCTGAACTGAGGATGCTGTGTTGCAGATAGAAGTATCCCCCACACACTGCGCGCACACACCCTCTCGGCTTCCTGAGGCCCAATATATTTGCTGTTTCCCTCTAATCGCGTACAGAATGGTTTTTGTGGTCAGCTCTCTTGATTCCGGATTAATGCACAGGGACCCTCTAAATTTAACCTGGGTCTTTCCGATGGGGGATCTTGCACGGCAGAAGCAGGTCAGCGATTTCATTGTTCTCTCTCTCTCTCTCTCTCTCTCTCTCTTCCTCTCCTTCTCCTCAGCCCAGCTTTTGTCACCTTGTGTTTGCCAATATGCCTGCATTCCGTAGAGCCTTTAAACCTCTGCTTTGCAATGCAGTGTGGATGGAGAGGGGCTGCTGGAGGCTTCTTAACTTTGAACCCTGTCTGGGCCAGGATCTAAAGGACAGCGGGCCTAATTCCGATGAAGCTTGAAAATCAGTACAACTGCCAACTCCTCATGACCCAGCGCCATGCCCCTTCCCTCCACCTCACTCGGGAAACTTAATGAAGTCTTAGACGTAGGAGCGAAAGGCCATCGGAAGCTGCCTTCTACAGAATCAAATGATTGGATCATCTAGCGGAGTATTGTCTACCTTGACAGGCAGTTGCTCTCCAGGGTTCCAGTTAGGAAATATCCTTAGCCTGGCCTGGAGAGGGCAGAGATTGAACCTAGGATCTTCCACACAAAAAGCAAATGCTGTCCTGCTGAGCTACGGCCTTTCCCCCATGTTCTTTGTAGGGATGGGGGAAGAGATTAAATTTGCTTCTAATTGAAATTCCAACCCACCCGATTTTCACTTTCCAAAATACTACACAAATCAAAACGTACCCATCGTTCAAAAGGTGCTCTTCTCTGATTTTATTTTTATTTTATTTTTGCAATGCACTTCTCCAGCCAAGTAATGTGTACAGAAATGCACATGCTATGATGAAAAATCCATTGAGGATTGGAAACTTTTCATTGAGTATTTAAAGAACTACTGCAGCGAGATGAAAATGCAAGCAGGACTTGAAATATGAGCAGCAGCACCATGTACTACTAAGATAAATAAGTTAAATTGAATGAATTGAATAGTATAGGCATTTATACTATTTATATTATACTAATTGTATAGTATATGCAGCATTTAAGGAAACCATGGAAGGGGAGGACGGGAAGCCAATTGACAGAGTAACTTATGATTTATGTTAAAATTTGTAAAGTTTTTTTTTCTCTGTGGAAATTACTGAATAATAGTTTTTTAAAAAGAAAATGCATATGCTAGGGTTAAGTCCACATTGAAATGCACATATTAGTGAAAATAGCATACAAAAAAATGCATTACATCAGGGAATGTTGCTTTGCAAAAAAAAAAAAAAAGTTGTGTCAGAGAAAAACGTGTATTATTAGAAACACTAACTAATTTTCTTGAGGAATTGAGGACTGATGTGGGATTGTTGAGAACTGGACTTAAGCTTAGAAAAATGAGAAGGTGGAGGAAACCAAAAACGGACAGTCTCAATAGACATGTGTCCCCCTAACAAAATGTTGTGTCTGTTCAGAGTAGGCCCATTTAAATTAGTGGACACAGCTAACTTAGGTCCCATGAATTTCATTGGATTTATCCCCGAGTAAAACTTAGTTGGAGATAACCCATCCACTCTGAAATTCAGCCTTCATGAGATTAGATTACCAGACCGATCAACTCCTTCCCCCCCCCCAAAAAAAAGAAAGCTGCAGAATTCCCCTTCAATCTCAGCACTCTTTAAAAGTCGACCTGTCCACCACACTCTCCCACAGCCTCCTAGGAAGGATTCGACCTCCCCTGCCACGAGGTTGTGTCGTTCTTATCTGACTGAGCGGGTGGCGCCTTCTGGAATGAATTTCTATTCATTTCTTTTGCCGCATTGAAAGATGCTTACAGGGGATTTTGCTGTTGTTTTAGCTTCGGTTTAGCAGTTGGGTTTATTTGAGGAATAAGGTGCTTCCTTTATGTATCCACCTTCAAGGAAGCTTTCGAGAGATGGCTTTAACTCTTGTTAGGTGGAAGGAAGGAAGGAAGCGGTGGGATACACAGTATACCAATTTGGGGGAAGTGATTCCCTTGTCGCCCGACATCCTTTTCATTGGTAAACGGTGCCCTCTAGCGGGTGAACGAAAAACGCGGGTGCACCCCCTCAGAGAACGTGAGAACGCCTTTCAAAATAAAGGTCCATAAATCCAACACGTTAAAAAGCAGCAGTTCGTGATCCAGCCTTATCCATTTATTAAAATTATATCTGACAGGCTATTTGGCTAAATCTGGGTGAGATGTGTCAGAAATGGGTTCACTTTGAAAAGCAGAGGGTAAACCAAGACAGAGGAGAAACAATAGTTGTTTTGTGCCTATAAGGCCAACAAGGAATGAAATACTGCTCCTGTCTTGCGCAGGGTGGTATATATCACACACTGAATGAATCATTCTTTGAGCACAGCAGAATTTCAGCATTTCCTCCAGAGTTGCTTAGAGGCATCACCAAATATCGGCTAAAACCGAATTCAGAGCGAATTCAAAGCTTCTGAAACAGCTGTGTGATTTTTCAAGGGAACATTTGGTGGTGATGATTGGAGGGAAAGATTATAAATTATCCCCAGGACCGCTGCATGCCACCAAAGTCATTTTGCTTCCGAGGAACAATAAGATTAGTAGTAACGATATATGTGCAGCCTATGTTGCTACATAGACTTCATTCTGTGTTCTGCTGTGTTGTGTTTTAATTGTCGGTGTGGATTGCACACCGTTATTTTAATCATTGTTTTGTAATATTTTATAACATATGTGTGTTGTTAAGCATTCCAGGAAAAAGGACAGGATAAAAGAATGAGAAATCAATAATACTGCAGGTTGCTTTAGGTTCTTAATGCAAGTTTCCTTCTTTCCCTCTATCTGCACCTTCTTTCCCTCTACCTGTTTCCAAGAGTGCCACTTTGCATGACAAAAATTAAAAGCAGATACCTCATATGGGATTCTGATATTAAGAAACTTAAACTAGTCTTCCCTGGCATGCTGCCCTCCAAATGCCCTAGCGGATAATTATTAATTACATACCACTTAATGGCAATATTGGCTTCTAAGTGGTTTACAAGTATGAAAGCCAACAACACAGATATTAAAATATAAACATCCATAATTAAAAGACACACTAAAACAATCCCATTAAAGCATTAAAATATAAGCACCCATAATTAAAATAGAGGGGGGGGACAATTCCATTAAAACAGTACACCAATTAAAACAAGAGATGAGCGATCAAAGGTGGAGAGATCATAGGAATGCCTGTGTAAATAGGTGCATCTTCCAAAGCCGGCGGAATGCCAGTACAGATGGAGCTTCTCTCATTGGGCTCTAACTCCCATCCTCCCTGGCCATTGGCTGCGCTGGCTGGGGTTGATGGGAGTTGGAGTCCAGAAACATCTGGAGGGTCCCAGGTTGGGGGTGGGTGTTTTAGGGGAGGGAAAGGGGAGGAAACCACTGTTGGCTCCCTGTTTTCCAGGGCAGGTGGGCACATAGCTGTCAACTTTCGGATTTGAAAATAAGGGATGCCGCGAGGGCGGTGCAATGGCACCAAGTAGCCTCGCCACTCTGCACTCCAGAGGCTGCGCGTGAACAGGTGAGCAAAAGAGCGAGCGCATAGACGGCAGTCAGGCTGGCTGGCTGGCTGGGCGTGAGGGTCTGGCTGCACAAGGCATGCAAGCTCCGCCCCCAGTCGGTCTCAGACTCCTTATTGGCAGCCGAGCAACGCAGCTGAGGAGCCTCCCTGGCCGGCAGGGAGGGAGAGGAGCTGCTTCCTTTGAAATCCAGGAAATTTAAGGGATATCAACTATCCAGGATAGCAGCGGGAAAAGGCATTGGAATAAGGGAGTTTCCCACCAAAAAAGGGAGGGTTGACAGCTATGGGTGGGCATTGTGCTCTCAGCAGGCTCTCTTTCCCCGAATGTGTTCTCCACCTCCTCCTTATCACTGTCATTGCTGCCCACTCCTATCTTTCTCTCCCCCCATTCCACGCCAACTCCCAAAGGTAAAAGACAAAGCAGGCAAAGGCTGCTGCTCCATTCCCCAGTCACTCATATGCGGAGAGCAGAGGTGAGCAAGCAGCACATTGAAGAAAGAGTGGACCGGGAGGTTCCAGGGATCGGCAATGGGCCCTTCCTGGTGTGGGGGCCTTGGCTGGTGCCCAGTGATGTCAGGCCCTGCTGCCAGCCCTGGAGGGAGCACCAGGGGTGAATCGGAACCAATGCAGGGTCAAGAACTTTGGGCTGTGTCCAATGTTTACAGTAGACCTATTGAAATGACTAGACCTGACTAACTTAGTTCTATTAATTCAGCAGGTCTCCTGTGAGTCAGATTTAGTTGGGTGCAACCCTTTATTTTGGTGAGTGAAGGTTTGCTTGCTTGTTTGGAGTATTGGCCATTAATTTGCAAGATAGCATGGATATCTAGCCATATAAGTTCTCAGGGAAAATTTCCCCATCTCTGACGAGGTTGCCATTTCCAACCATGTCATAGGCCGCAGGTTAAAAAGGTAAAGATACCTCAGACCATTAGGTCCAGTCGCGGACGACTCTGGAGTTGCGGTGCTCATCTCGCTTTACTGGCTGAGGGAGCCAGCATACAGCCTCCGGGTCATGTGGCCAGCACGACTAAGCCGCTTCTGGCGAACCAGAGCAGCGCACGGAAACGCCGTTCACCTTCCCACCGGAGTGGTACCTATTTATCTACTTGCACTTGACATACTTTCAAACTGCTAGGTGGGCAGGAGCAGGGACCGAGCAACGGGAGCTCACCCCATCATGGGGATTCGAACCACCGACCTTTTGGTCGGCAAGCCCTAGGCTCTGTGGTTTAGACCACAGCACCACCCATGTCCCTCTTAGGCCACAGGTTAGGCTCAGCTATATCTCCCAGCTCCCCACTCTAGTGAAGATTTCTATTTAGAAAGAGGCTCGCGAGTATTGAAAGACCAATGCAGCTGCTGCCTCTAGTTGCAGTCACCAGGCTGTGAAACATCACTGTGTGGGATGTGTCAAGCCACTTGCCCCTTCCTCTCTGTGGATTGGTCCCCTCCACCACGGGTGCTGACACTGCAGCCTTAGGACACTTGCTTCAAAAGCCAATATGCTGTTTTCGCAAGGCTGGTTGCACAAAACTCATGAACTTATTTGTTTGAAGTCAGGACTGCTATTTACAAGCAGCAAAAGAAAGAGAGGGGAAAGGAATGCATCAAATATAAACCAGGGGCATTGTCTTATAGGGTTGTTGTTGTTGTTGTTGTTGTTGTTGTTGTTGTTGTTGTTATTTGCAAACATTTTCATACTGCCAACGTTAAGGAAAAGTATCCCCCCAGTGAACAGCATAAGGGGTTGTAGATAATGCTAGACCTACTTGGCCCAGTATACCTGAAGGAGCGTCTCCACCCCCATCGTTCTGCCCGGACACTGAGGTCCAGCGCTGAGGGCCTTGTGGCGGTTCCCTCACTGTGAGAAGTGAGGTTACAGGGAACCAGGCAGAGGGCCTTCTCAGTAGTGGCACCCGCCCTGTGGAAGGCCTCTCATCAGATTTCAAAGGAATAAACAACTATCTGACGTTTAGAAGACATCTGAAGGCAGCCCTGTTTAGGGAAGTGTTTTGTTTTTTTTAATGACTGATGTTTTAATGTATTTTTAATCTCCTGTTAGAAGCCACCCAGAGTGGCGGGGGAAACCCAGCTGGATGGGCGGGGTAAAAGTAATAAATTATTATTATTATTATTATTATTATTATTATTATTATTATTCAGACTCATTGGAAATAATGGGGATGCCTGACTTAGGTCTATTAATTCCAGTGGGTCTACTCTGACTAGAACCTGCAATTTGGATAGAACCCAAAGTCAACCATGAAATTATTGCATTCACAAAACAAGCAACAAGATACATTATAAATAAAAAATGCAGGCAATGCATAATACATAGCCGGGTTGGCCCTCAAGAGAAGCCAGTGGGTGAGCAGGTGAGTTTCTCACAAGTGGCTAAACATCAATGCTGTAGGTGCCTGCCTGGTGTCCATTGAGAGCGTGCTGCAAAGGGCAGGTGCCACCACATGGCAGGCCCTGCTCTTAGTGAAAGTAAGATGAACTTCGGTAGCGTATGACATTACTGAACTGCTTTTAATGTTGTACAGATGTCCTCCCCACCCCCACCCCTCTTATGCAGGGGTTACTTTCTGGGCCTCCACACACATATGCGAAAATCATGTAAGTGGGGAGCATTCCCTAAAAAGCCTCTAAAGGCCCAATTTTTCCTGCTCTCTCTTGCTCTTGCTCTCTCTCTCTCTGGCTGGAGGATAGAGGATGCATAGGAAAGCGGCTGCGGCTGCTGCACTATCCCACAAATCCACTGTTAGGTTAGGGACGCGGGTGGCACTGTGGTCTAAACCACTGAGCCTCTTGGGCTTGCCGATCGGAAGGTCGGCGGTTCAAATCCCCACGACGGGGTGAGTTGCTGTTGCTCTGTCCCAGCTCCTGCCAACCTAGCAGTTCGAAAGCACGCCAGTGCAAGTAGATAAATAGGTACTGTTGTGGCGAGAAGGTAAACGGCATTTCCGTGCACTCTGGTTTCCGTCACGGTGTTCAGTTGCACCAGAAGCGGTTTAGTCCTGCTGGCCACATGACCTGGAAAGCTGTCTGTGGACAAACGCCAGCTCCCTCGGCCTGAAAGCGAGATGAGCGCTGCAACCCCATAGTTGCCTTTGACTGGACTTAACAGTCCAGGGGTCCTTTACCTTTATGTTTACCTGAGCAGCCTAAGCAAAGCCCTGCTATGCCACTGGTCTCTTTGGGGCTTCCTCTGCCCTCACCTACATCCTCTTCAGGCTCCTTTGATCCCAGGAAGGGTCTCCTCACAAGCCAAGAGGGCTCTCCTGCTCTCTCCTGCCATTTCCTGGTTTGAATCTATTTCTATCCTGGCACTATGCATATACACGGTTGCGTACGAGGGAATCGCGCATAAGTGGGGAGGGGGATGCCTGTATTTTAAATAGTCGTAACCCGCCCTGGGGGTTATAAATTGAGCGATAATAACAACATCTCTCCCATAACTACTAGCATTGTTATAAATTTAAGTATTCAGTTATAATGCAGGAAGAAAAGGGCGTAAGTTTGGATATTTTTCTGGTACTCACTATGCTGCAACAGTTGGGGGCAGTAATGAAAGAGGGGGAATTGCAGGAGGGGAGAGGGATCTTGTGCCCGGGTCCTAATTGTGGTTCTTCCACGGGCATCTGGTTAGCCACTCTAGGGATAGGATACTGGGCTAGATGGGCTATTGGCCCAATCCAGCAAGTCCTTCTTTTCAACATTGAGTGGCATGCATTTCAGCCACATTTACAAGCTGTAGGTCTTCTGTTTGGATTTTTTTTCTTTTGGGAAACAAAGTAAAGGGACACTGGTGGTGTTTTTTGTGGTGGAGTTCCTTGACAACTGGCATCCTGTGATTTGTTGAATTGTGGTCAAGATTAATTTCCCTCTCCCCCTCAAAGACAAAAAATAATAATACATGGACAACACGAATTCATATTATTATCCACGATGGCCTCGGTTGTTTTCGAAGCAAAAAATCAGTAGTACAACACAGACCTGTATCATGGCTACACATTGGCTGCACAACTGTCTTCATTGGGAATCGTTTTTGAGCATCCAGTTGATAGTTTGTCATTACAAATCTTGGGCATGGTGTGGAAGCTCCAGCTGGTACAGGATGCTGCTGCTAGACAGGGGGGTGGGCAGATGGCTGACCAGATATGACCCTCTTGCTAAAACATCTGCATTGTCTGCCAATGTGCCGCTGGACCAGTTTCAAGGTTCTTGTGTTGATATGCAAAACCCTTAAAAAACAAACAAACATGGGTATACTTTAAGGACTGCTCTACCCTTTCTATCCCAGCTCAATTTCTGAGATCATCCAGAGGAGTGCTGTTGGTCATCCTCCATGTTACAGAAGGCCGAATGAGTCCATGAAAATCTGGCAAATTTAGCATATGAATGATAGTCAGGAGCAGGGGTGGGCAGACGCTGAAAAGAGCCAAGATCAAACAGATCAAGGGACAATTTCCTTTTTGCATATTACCCACCCCTCTGGTGGGGAAAAGGCTTTTAAGTCATACGAAAGTGACTGTGCAGATTTAATATTTTCTCCTCTCTTCTCTCTCTCTCTCTCATTGCAAATGTCTAGATTTATTATAAAGTTATTAAAGAAATTGAACCCGGAGAAGAGCTGCTGATGTATATGAAAGAAGGTACTTATCCGACTGGGAACATCCCACCCAGTTTGGAAGGTAAGAATTCATACGCGAACACACTCTGCAACCTTGCCCCATTTCCTTCAAGACATGAAGCTCCCCGAACACGTACACAATGAACCAAAAATAATGAAAGAGTTAGAATAACTCACCTGTGAGGAAAGGTTCCAACATTTGGGGTGTTTTTGTTTTAGGAGCGAATAAGGGATTGGGGACATGATAGAGGTAATTTGGTAAAAGTGGATAATGCTATAAAACACTGGGATGATCCAATGTAGCTGAATGTTGTACAATTCAGGTCAGAAAACAGGACTGGACGCCTTCCATAGTTGGAATTTTCTCCCCCAATATATAGTAATGGCCACCAACATGGATGGCTTTGACGAAAGCAAACTCAAGGACAGCAAGGCTATCAGTGTTACTAGCCACAATAGCTGTGTCCTTCCTGCACTGCCAGAGGCAATATGCTTCTGAATGCCGGTTGTTGGGAATCACAAGTGGGCAGAGGAGCTGTTGTCCTCGCGTTCTGCTTGTGGGCTTTTCATAATGGGCATCTGGTTAGCCACTGTGAGAACAGGATGCTGGACTAGACACTGCCTTGGCCCAGCGTGGCTCATGAAATGTATCATAAAGAAGAGGCCGCAGAGGGGATGCAAAGCATCAACACCTTTTTTTTTTATCAAGCAGTTTGCGGAGGGAACAAATTGTGCGCCTTGCAATGCAGAACTGAAACGAAACTGAGAGCCAGCACCACAGTTCTTGGTATGGCAAGCCAAGAGGGCCAATGCACTAGAGTGTTTCTTTTATGTTTGTTATTCTGCCCCATGGTGTGATTGCAGCATTTCCATCGTAAGGGTCAGCTCTGCCAAGAAGTAGACTACAGTACAGTGGTACCTCGGGTTACATACGCTTCAGGTTACATACTCTTCAGGTTACAGACTCCGCTAACCCAGAAATAACGCTTCAGGTTAAGAACTTTGCTTCAGGATAAGAACAGAAATTGTGCTCTGGCAGCGCAGCGGCAGCGGGAGGCCCCATTAGCTAAAGTGGTGCTTCAGGTTAAGAACAGTTTCAGGTTAAGAACGGACCTCCAGAACGAATTAAGTACATAACCAGAGGTACCACTGTACCTGCATCCACAAAGGGTGACGAGTTGGCAGCTATTTAATTCATTTTCTTCATCCTCATTGCAGGAGAGCTATGCTGAGGAGCTGACCTTTGGCATGTACACTACTCTCTGTTCTGTAAAATGGAAAGCTTTTTGGCAGGGGGGGCTGGGAGATTCTGCATGCATGTGGCTACATCAGCAGCCCTAAGTGTGGACCTTTCTGCTTCTAATTTTGCCCTGTGGGCATGGGAAGGGCTATAGCTCAAAAGCAGAGCATCTGTCTTGCATGCAGAAGGCTACAGGTTCTGTCCCCGGCACCCCCAGATAGGGCTCTGACTGCCTCCTCTCACATATCCTGCTGCCAGTCAATGTAGGTAGACCAATGGATCTGACTCAGTATAAGGCACCTTCCTATTTCCCCGTGTCTCCAGAGAAGTTCCATAGCTCAGTGGTAGAGCACCCGCTTTGCATGCAGAAGTCCCCAGGTTCGATCCCCATCATCTCCAGGCAGGGCTGCCAGTCAGTGTAGATGATACTGATCTAGATGGAACAGCGGTTCTGACAAAGGAAAAGGCATCTTCCTCTGGGTTGAAGCCACGGTGTTACAGCTTCCATGCCACTGGCCCATCCTCAGAATTGGGCCCTTAAGCCAAATTGCATGCTCCGAGCAGCCACGTGGTACGGTCCTCCCTGGACTGTACCACTTCTGACTGTAGGTGTGATGATACTGAGGGAGGAAATGAAACAAATGGGAGAAGAAGACTGCTTAGTTCTGGAAGATCTGTTGAGCATCATACATCTCATTTCATTCCAAAATGACACATTTCTGAATCTACCCGGGCGGGGCAAACCCCAAAAAAACCCATTTACCTTGCTTCCAACAATGCTCCATTTTTGACATGCCACAGTATTTATCTACCACCTCCTAATAGCGTATCAAGTAGCAGGCAGTTGCCGGCTAATTGCTTCCCAAACATAATAACCTATCATCATCAAACATTTGACTTTTTAAATACTTTGTCTTTCTTCTTTTCCTCTTTTTTTACCCCCCCCCTTTTTTTTTTTGCCTTCTACAAGGCTCGGTCTCTCCCCCCACCTCGCTTTTCCAGTGCAACTCTGAATTGCACAAGAAAGGAAATGTTAAAATGTTCCACACAAAGATAATTAAAATCTTTTTCTCCAAGCCGCAGCCAAATGTGGCAGACCCCCTTATCACTGCAGGAATTTTGAGCAGGGCTCTTGAATTCCTTTGAGATACGGTTCTGGTAGATTAGCATGTAGATCCTACAATTATGTTCCCCTTGGTCTCTTTGAAAGCTATTACGGCCTGATGTAATTTTTTCTCTCCCCTTCCTCTTCTCCCCCGGTTACTTTCTCGCTATGTCCTAAGTGTTCCTGATGGAACATAAGGCAGAAGCGTGTAACACAAATTTGACAAAGAGGGCAGGAAAGAATGACAGAAAAGAATTGCCTGGTGAGATTCAACCCCTCCCTAAATGCCATGAGTCCTAATCTAACCCCAAGGAACATAGGAATCCACCTTATAACAAGTGTTGCCATCTAGAGCCAGTGTGGTTTTAGTGGTTAAGAGCGGTAGACTCGTAATCTGGTGAACCGGGTTCGCGTCTCCGCTCCTCCACATGCAGCTGCTGGGTGACCTTGGGCTAGTCACACTTCTCTGAAGTCTCTCAGCCCCACTCACCTCACAGAGTGTTTGTTGTGGGGGAGGAAGGGAAAGGAGAATGTGAGCCGCTTTGAGACTCCTTCGGGTAGTGATAAAGCGGGGTATCAAATCCAAACTCTTCTTCTTCTTCTTCACTGATTGGCAGCGTCTCTCAAGGATTTCAGCCATTATGATTTCAGGCAAAAGCCAGTGTTGTGCAGAGGTTAGAGCAGAGCTTTCCAAACTGTGTGTCGCAACACGTTAGGGTGTCGGCTGCAGGGCCGTAAAGGGGTTAGTTGAATCTCTGGTTTGTTAGTAAAACTGAATTACTGTGTCACGAAATGATGCATGTCTATAAAGTGTGTCACCAGCATGAAAAGTTTGGAAAGCTCTGGGTTAGAGTGTTGAACTTAGGGAGACCAGGGTTCGAATCCCTGTGAAGCTCACTGGGTGATCCTTGGGCCAGTCACTCACTCTCGGCTGAACCTACCTCACAGGGTTATTGTGAGGATTGATTGGGGAGGCGGAAAACCTTGCATGCCACTTTGAGCTCCATGGAGAAAAAGATGGACGATTAGATAGATAGATGGATGGATAGATGATTGATAGATAGAAAGAAAGAAAGATAGATAGATAGATAGATAGATAGATAGATAGATAGATAGATAGATGGATAGATAGCTAGAACTATCTCTCTGAGCCCTATACCTGGAGATGTTGAGGATTAAATTTGGGACCTTTTCATGCAAGGCTGATGCTCTACCACTGAACTATGTCTCTCCACAGAACGCTTACACTTGTGCCTTCACACTAAACTCTGGTTTAGCTTAGCGTTATGTGTGAACCAGCTCTACTCACATGCTTTAGGGCAGTGGTGAGGAAGCTTTTCCAGACCAGGGGGGCCCATTTCCTCAGCTGTGGGTGTGGCAAAAGTAGGCATGGCCAGGCAACACACTGCTTTCCACCCTCTTTCTGGGTCAAATCACTAGGGGAGGATGCAGAACAGGGCCAATGAGGGGCGTGGTCCAGTGTGTGTGACCAGTGGAGGAGAAAGGGCTGGAGAAAGAGGTATGGAAGGTCAGCCCACGAGTCTGAGGCTGCACAGACCTCCTTTGAGGGTCCTGTACTCCCTCAAAGTCAGGTAGAGATTTAGAGCTCTATAGGGGTTGGTTATTTCCCACTGAGCAGTGTGAACTCTAGCATATCTGACTGCAGTAGGTGTCCTGTTTTGCACCCAACACAGACTCCTAATGGATCTCTTCATTCATGAGGCATGGCAGCAGACATAGAGTTTAAACCGGCAGCAGAAAACAGGCGAGATGTTCAGAACTGGGGGGAAGCACTGAAGATGTCCCAACAGTTCCCACACCCTGCCCACCAAGCTTTTAAGTGTGAGGCGTGATGCACTCGACCACAAGGCTTGCTCACTTGGAGGGGATGTGAGGATTGCAAGCGCCCATTCATCCAGGGTGGGTGGGAGGCAATACCTGGTTCTGGGCAGCAAGATCACACCCTCTCATTCATGCTCCTGATCATTTGCTGCTGCCTTCAGAGTTTCTCCCACCTTGGCTGCCCAAAGCCCTCCCCAGCCTCCATTTAGACCCTCTGATTTTCCTGTAGACCATGGGGAGGAGCCAACACCCAGGATCCCTCTTCTGAAGTGGCTGAAGTCAAAGCACAACAGGGAGAGACGTCCATCCTCTGATCCCAACTTCCCAGCAACCAGCCTCTCTAGTAGGGTGACCACATGTCCCAGTTTAGAGAGAACGGTCTTCTCAGTCCAGTTTCAAGATAAGGAACCATAAAAAGAGAGTGCAGCATTGAACCTGCCCCTCAACCCTTCAAGACCTAGACCCGTGTAAGACCTGGCACCCTTTAAGACCTGGAACACAAACTGAGCAGACACACCAGTCACCTGAGCCCTGTCATCCCCACTAGAGTGAGATGTCTTGTATTCCTATTTAAAGGATTATAGTTCTGTCTAAGTTTGCATTTGTACATGCGAATTAGAACATGTGAACATTATGGGTTGTTTCCAGGTCTGGTCCTACCTAACATTGATGAACATGACTAACTTAGGTCATTAATTTCAATGAGTCTACTCCGCACAGGACCTAGCTGTATACAGCCCTATTGAAATCACTGTCATCTTTCGCCTTCTGTTTTCAAGATCCCTGTCTCTCTTTTGGGGCAATGCAAAAGTGGCTGTACATAAGGGTTTTATCCAATGTAGTCCTATGCAACATGGACCCATCGAAAGCACGTTAAAGGGCAAGTAGATAAATAGGTACCGCTCCGGCGGGAAGGTAAACGGCGTTTCCGTGCGCTGCTCTGGTTCGCCAGAAGCGGCTTAGTCATGCTGGCCACATGACCCGGAAGCTGTCTGCAGACAAACGCCGGCTCCCTCGGCCTATAGAGCGAGATGAGCGCCGTAACCCCAGAGTCGTCCGCTACTGGACCTAACAGTCAGGGGTACCTTTACCTTTAACTTAGGACCATTCATTTCAGTGGTCTACTCTGTGCAGGACTGACGTTGGATACAACCCTCTCTCTCTCCTTTACGCCTCATGTTTATTTGCTCATCTTTTTAAATGGAACGTTATGTGTTTGTTCTGTAAATATGAACAAAAACAGTTTTAAAAACAAAAGAAAAAGTAGTGACAGTTACAGGTTTTATATCAGCAGTAAAACAGTTAGAGGAAGTGAGTGAGCAAGAGGCTTTAATTACAAAGCAAGCTTCTGAAACGGAGGAGTTCATTGCTGAGGAAGGTGGGAAACCGTAAAGCAAAAGGCGACCACGGCAGGAAAAAAGAAGACGAAGAAGAAATTTACCAAAGCTTCTGTTTCAAGCAAGGAGGAAGAAATCCTGCTCTGTCCCGACTCTCCTCCCAGAAACCGCTCTGCTGGAAAATTTACAGCGCTAAGCCGATTGTTTGGTTTGGCACTCTGGTCAGGATGCTGTCTTGTAAACTTAATAATAGCTGCCCTCCTTTTAATTTGTTTGACCTTGACTACAATAATTTATTATGTGCGTTAGAAGGTTTCTCTCTCTCCCTCCCCCCCCCGTCACTTTTCTTTAAAACAAAGAATTTGGCTTCTTCCCCTTGACTGCGCGGAGAGAGCTGAGCCTCGGAATTCCCTTTGGCTTCAGTTGCTCATGTGGCGGCTGGTTAGCAATTGACTTCGTATTTAAACAGAGGACAGAGTTTAATTTTTTTCCCCCTTTTGCATGTATACTTGAATCCCTGGAAAACCTAAAAGGCTGGTTTTTCCTCCTTGGAAAGACATAATTAATCTTGGTCTTGGTGAACGGTTAGTTCAGCATCTCTCTCTGCATTTTGTCAGTGCTGCTGACAATGTCTGCCTTTTTGTTCACCCTCCACCTCACCCCCACCTTTAGTCTGCCTTCAGATTAAACTCTCTGGGCTAGGGAGGTAAGAAGGTTCTCCATTCTGCCTTGTAGTCGTCCCATGCAGCGCTGTCTCCATCCTGCTGCAGTTTGCCTTCTGCCAAGACCGTCGTTACTTCTCTCACTGGCCATTGCGACAGAATTGTGCAGCCTGCATAATTCGCAGAAAACATTACGCAATTGATTGTATAAATAATGCATTGTCGTTCCGTCATCCCACCCCATTCATTTCAACACAAATAAAAAAGGAGAGGGTGTGATCAATTGCATATTGTTTGCATATCGTTTTGGCTCTGGCCCCACTTGCCAGCCACATGACATAAAAAGGTTCCTCGCCTCTATGATACAGGAAGAACCATAAGAAGAGACTGCTGGATCAGACCAATGGCCCTTCTTGTCCAGCATCCTGTTTTCCCAGAGACCAACCAGATGGCTTTGGGAAGCCTCAAGGCAAATCTGTTGCTTTTGGGTTCTGATTCTTCCAGCCTCAAGTTCCGTTCTCCACATTTCCACAGCAGTTGGCAGCGCAGGGGGCAGGGAAGTCCTCATGAAAATTAACCAGCATTTTACATAAGAAGAGCCTTCCTGGATCAGGCCAATGTCCCATCTAGTCCAGCATCCTGTTCTCACAGTGACCAACCAGGTGATTGTGGGGAGCCAGAAATCAGGATTCAAGCCCAAGAGCGCTCTTCCTTCCTGTGGTTTCCAGCAACTGGGGTTCAGAACCATTGCTGTCTCCAACTGTGGGGGCAGAGCATAGCCATCACGGCTAGTAGCCAGCCCTCTGCTCCGTGAGTTTTAATCCATCTTGGTTGGTGACCCCAGCCCTGCCTCCTTCAGCATCTGGTTGGCCATTGGGATGGGAGAACATCCAGCAGGGCTCTTCTGATGTTGTCCTGTTCTCCGCTCCTTCCTTAGAAGTGCACACGTACCGCTGCGAGGACTGCGACGAACTCTTCCAGTCGAAGATGGACATGAGGCGGCACAAGAAATACTCTTGCAATGCCGTCAGCTCCCTCTACGAGACCCTCAGCGAGGAGATCAAGCAGGAAGGGGCTTCCGATGGGCAGGTCCACGAGTGCAAGGATTGTGAGAGGATGTTCCCAAACAAATACAGGTAATGCACCTGGGAACCGATGAGATGCTGAGCATCCTGGCTGGGGCTGGTTGGAGTTGATCCAGAACACCTGGAGGGCACTAGGTTTACTCTGTAGCCCTCTTACCCTGTTAGACCTCTTTCAAAATTAGGCTTGCTAGAGTTATTAGCAATGGGAAGAGTTGTAGTATCCGTGCAATGTGTCCGCCCATTTCTCTCTTTCAGCTTGGAACAGCACATGATCATCCACACTGAGGAACGGGAGTACAAATGTGACCAGTGTCCGAAGGCCTTCAACTGGAAATCAAACCTGATTCGTCACCAGATGTCGCACGATAGCGGCAAGCGATTTGAATGTGAAAACTGTGTAAAGGTACGGCTGTGATGGGTGCCATTGATTGACTCTGGTTGTGGTCCCAACCACTCAAGGGGATCAACCCTACCTTCCTTTGAAGATGGGCAAATAAAGGAACAGAGAAAGATTGTTTTGAAATAAAACAAATGTCATGGATTGGCTGGACACAGAGGAATGGTGGGAGGCACTGGGGAACTCCCAAGGGAAGAAAGCTCAGAGCCCTGGGAGTGGTGGTGGGATGAAGATGAGTGGTCAGAGGGAGAAGACTGGGAGTAAGAGGAGGGATTGGCAGCTAAGGAGGCAACAGGGCTTAGTGAGCTGGGAGAGTCTGTGACAGAGAGAAGTGCAGAAGGAAGAGAGGAGGGAAGCCAAGAGGCAGAGATGAGTCAGGCTGGTAAAGAAGCCAGGGTTTCTCTCCCTCCTGCTACAACACGCTCCTCTCACCACTGGAGTTGTACTAGGAGAGGCATGAAGAGGGAGGAACAGAGACAGGCATGCAGGCACAGTCTCAGATTGCTTGGGAAGGACCTGGGAGAGGAGGAGACTTGCTGTGGGAAGGCAGGGACCTTCAGCCTCCACAACTGCCTCTTAGGCGCAAGACCTACTGAGAAGAGTTAATGTGCTCATTAGGCCTGGTGCTCTTGAGCTGACCTTATACTTCTAATAAAGCGTTAACTTCACTTACTCCATGTGATTTATTGCTGACTTGCTCTAGGCAACAATTCTGCAAAAAGCGAAAAAGACACTTAAATCTCAAAAATAAACCCTACCTCACAGGGCTGTTGTGGGAATTAAAGGAGGTGGGGCAGAACCACATATGTTGCCCTAAGCTCCTTGGAGAGGGGGGGAAGGTGGGATATAAATGAAATGAAATAAATAAGTCGCCAGTAAACAGAAATTCACGGTGAGATGAATTTATGTGGCTTCGTTCCTCAAAAAAGTTTTCTCTTTCTCTCTTTCTGCACTCCCTATTTCCAGGTGTTTACTGACCCCAGCAACCTCCAGAGGCACATCCGTTCTCAGCACGTCGGCGCACGGGCGCACGCTTGCCCTGACTGTGGGAAAACCTTTGCCACTTCTTCCGGCTTAAAGCAGCACAAGCACATTCACAGCACTGTCAAACCTTTCATATGTAAGTTGTCATGGCTGCCTCCGAGAGCGGGCCAGCCACTATAATTGCACATATCCTGAGCTGCAGCCTCCACCGCCACCCCCTCCGGCCTCTGCCAGCAGCAGCCACTGTAATTTTATAGGTCAGAGCACCAGATTAAATTCTGCCGCAATTCCCACCCCCCACTTCACGCACGGCTCCTGTTTTTTCAGTAAACATTTGAGGCAGGGTTTGGGTTTTTTTGACAGGTTAAAAGCTGAACTCCACAGTCAGTCGGGCCAATTTTGCCTGCACGCGTTTCGTTGCAGCAAGCGCACACCCACCCACACCCACACCCCATCCCCTCCGAATCCTAGAAACGTAGGAAACTGCCTTATACAGAGTCAGACCATTGATCTCTCTCCAGCTCAGAATTGCCTCCAGTGACTGCCAAGGAGGACTCTTCAGGCTTTCAATCAGGGGGAGTCTCTCCCAGCCCTACCTGGAGATGCCGGGGTTTGAACCTGGGACCTTCTGCATGCAAGATGCAGATGTCGCAGGCTATGGGGACCTATTGGTCTGATCCACAAGGCCCTTCCTGTGTCTGTGCAAAGAGCACTTCCCCAGTTCATCCCTGCACCCTTTCTTGGACAGAAATAACCAACTCTGGGCAGCTTCCAACACACATAAAAACATAATAAAACATTAAACATTAAAAACTTCCCGATACAGGGCTGCCTTCAGATGACTTCTAAAAGTTGTGTAGTTCTCTATCTCCTTGACATCTGATGGGAGGGTGTTGCACAGAGAGGGTGCCACTGCCGAGAAGGCCCTCTGCCTGGTTCCCTGTAACTGAGAGCTGGACCTCAGTGTCCGGGCTGGACGATGGGGGTGGAGACACTCCTTCAGGTATACAGGGCTGAGTAATTTGTTAACTGTGCTGGGCATTGTAGCTTTGTGATGGGTAAACTATAGCTCCCAGGGTTCTCTGGGACAAGCCCTGTGCTTTTTAAATGTGCAGTGGATGCGTTTTAAACATATGGTGTGGATGGGACCGTCATCTTCAGTTCTACACAAGGAATTGTCTCAGCCAATATTTCCAGTGAGGTAATAGGCTTGGTAAGCCAAAGTACGACTTCGGGTTCACATGAGGGGCAGCAATCAAACTGCTAGCTCATTTGCAAACCTAAGCAGGGTCCGGTGTGGTTTCAAATTGGATGGGTGACCCCACGTTGAGATTCTTGCATTGCAGGATGTTGGACTAAGATGACGCTTGGGGTCCCTTCCAACTCTGCAATTCTAGGATGCAGCATTTCTGCAAATTTGCTCACTGCGAGATCCTTTGCTGCTGGGAACTGGGAAAGCTGCTTGCTCACCAGGGCAAGGCAGCACTGAGCTAAATGGGCTGAGGGGTTGTTTGCAATTTATATGTAAAATTATGTTACTCCCCCCCACACACACACACATGCTCCA
Source organism: Darevskia mixta (assembly GCA_034641385.1). Classification (NCBI taxonomy): domain Eukaryota; kingdom Metazoa; phylum Chordata; class Lepidosauria; order Squamata; family Lacertidae; genus Darevskia; species Darevskia mixta. The sequence goes on from JAWWNH010000181.1 coordinate 8,286,167, forward strand.
CTTCAACAGGGTGGCACCCAAAACCAGTAAAAAAAATCAATCAATCATGATTTCAGGTTGCATCCAACTAAGTCCTATTCATTACTTTATTATGAAACACAACCTGATTTCCAATCAGTTCTTTCATATTAATTTCATATTGGGTTTTGGTATTTTGGTTTCTGTTGATGCTTTAGGTGAGGTCTGCCACAAGTCCTACACGCAGTTCTCCAACCTGTGCCGCCACAAGCGCATGCATGCCGACTGCCGGACCCAGATCAAGTGCAAGGACTGTGGCCAGATGTTCAGCACCACCTCCTCACTCAACAAGCACCGGCGCTTCTGCGAGGGGAAGAACCATTACAACCCCGGGGGGATTTTTGGGCCAGGCTTGCCTCTCACTCCCAGCTCAATGATGGACAAATCCAAGCCATCTCCTGCCCTTAACCATGCCAGCCTGGGGTTCAGTGATTACTTCCCATCCCGGCAGCACCCTGGAGGGCTCCCCTTCTCCCCCGCTCCCCCAGCGTTCCCATCCCTCGCCCCTGGGTTCCCGGGCATCTTCCCTCCTTCGCTGTACCCCAGGCCCCCTTTATTACCTCCGACACCGCTGCTCAAAAGCCCCCTCAACCACACTCAAGATGCCAAACTTCCCAGCCCCCTGGGCAACCCAGCCCTCCCTCTGATCTCGGCCGTGAGCAACAGCGGCCACCCCGCCTCCGGGGAGGAGCGTTACAACAGCAGCAACCTGGGGAACTCCTACCTGGAGAAGCTCAAGGCCAGGACCAGTGACATGTCAGACGCGAGCGACTTCGAGGACGTCAACACCACCACAGGCACGGACCTGGATACCACCACCGGGACAGGGTCTGACCTGGAGAGCGACGCAGAGAGCGACCGGGACAAAATGAAGGAGAAGAGCAAGCCATCGGAGAGCAAGCCGGATTTCAGCAGCGGCACAGTGCCCACCAGTTCCGCCAACAACATGAGCGACCTCCCCCTCTTCTACTCGCAGCATTCCTTCTTCCCTCCCCCTGAAGAGCAGCTCCTCCCCATGGCGGGAGCAGCCAACGACTCCATCAAGGCCATCGCCTCCATCGCGGAGAAGTACTTTGGGCCCGGCTTCATGGGGATGCAGGAGAAGAAGATGGGCTCCCTCCCGTACCATTCCATGTTCCCGTTCCAGTTCCTCCCCAACTTCCCCCATTCGCTGTACCCTTTTACGGACCGCACCCTCAACCACAGCTTGCTGGTCAAGGCAGAACCAAAGTCGCCCAGGGACCTTCACAAACTGGGCAGCACCAGCTCCGAGTCGCCCTTCGACCTTACCACAAAGCCAAAAGAAATCAAGCCAGCCTTGCCGCCCCCCAAAGTCCCGCCCGCTCACCCGTCCGGGGAGGAGCAGCCGCTCGATCTCAGCATCGGCAACCGCATGCGGGCCAGTCAGAACGGGAGCCGGGACTCCCGTAGGAACCACGTGTACGGAGAAAGGAAGTTGTTGGCCAGTGAAGTATTACCCAAGATCTCTCAGGCTCAGATGCCGCCACAGCCATCACTGCATTACGCCAAGCCGTCTCCTTTTTTCATGGACCCCATATACAGGTATTAACATAGCCTGCCTTAATCGCACGCGTTTGCAACTGAGGCCAACTTAGCCCCAGCGACAATGGTGGTGGCAAGCAGTGGTTGGGGTTGCCACCGCTACTGAGTTACCCCAACCCTGGTGTATGAAGCAATCACTCGGGTCTGGTCTACTTGCCAGCAAAGTTCTCGGGGACTGGGCAGAGGAGGAATGGTGGAGACCGCCTCCCCATCCTAACCCTTCCAGAGACAAGGAAGAGGAAGGCAGTAGATTTGCAACAGGGGTTTAAGGGAGGTCACAGTTCAGAGGCAGATGAGAGGGAAAGCTGAGAAATCATGGGAGAGCCAGAGCAGCACCCAGCTGACACATTGTCATTAGAAAGTGTTCCAGAGCCTCCATCTCCCAGAACCTGGTGAGCCTTGAAAGTAGGAGAGCAAAGAGCTCAAAAACAGAGGGCCCGTAGCAGCACCCGTAGAGGAGACGGTGAGAATGACGAATGAGAAAGTGAGAGAGATGGGGTGGGGATTCACTTAGGACAATGCCATTTTCCAAGAGGCTGGGTTCTATAGCCTCTCTGTGTAAAGATTGAAATAAAAAAGGATGGTAAGAAACTTTATACTTTCCTGGGCAACCAGCCGGGAGCCGCTGACAAAAGTTGACCGTTAGCTGTGGCTGCAACATGGTTATGCGGTGTATCACGTTGTATCCGATGAAAGTCTGTGCAGAGTAGACCCACTTTAATTAATGGACATGACTGAACTAGGCCCATTAATTTCCATTTTATTCATTGAAATGAACGGCGCTAGGTCCTTAACGTTGAAGCGATAACTTTAGTTAAAAACAACTCCTCAGTTCCTCAGCCCAGTGGCCAATAGATTCACCTCCATATCCAATGGCATTGACAAACTGAATACACGTGGATCAATTAAAATGAAATAAAATGTGCAGTTACATGAAACAAATATTTTCCAAAGCCAATATCTATGGCCAGACATGTTCTGATGAATAGAGTTTCTTCCTTGGCAGGTAAACAAAACAGAACACCAACTTGAGCATGACTCCCAAAGTGTAATTGCTTTTTTTTATGATGTGCTGCAGCAAACATTTCTTTCCAAATTGAAAAAAAAAAGACATTTTAGTCTTCTGCCAACACCGGCCATCCCCACCACCAGAAGATAGAGTCAGGGGTGCCAACTTGAATAAAATATTTGGAGTGGGACAGGTAATCTCCGCCCCACATAATCGGTCACATGACACGGTGCACACACACTATTTGAATGGCAATGCCCCTTAACTTTGGGGCCCTGGCCCCCTCAAATATGTTATGGGGGACGCGAAGACCCTAGGAGTTGGCTCCTGTGGATAGAGTCATTTGAAAACAAGCTGACTGTTGGGCTAGGAGATTGTTTTCATCAAGTTATCAAAGCTTTTTTGCCTATGTAATAGGTGTATATGTAATTCATAGGCTACCTTGACTTCTTTTGTAGCAATGAACACGACTAAGTTAGGTCCACCCATTTAAATTGATCTATTCTGATCAAACATACAGCACATGCACTCCTGATTGTTCTTGGTCTGATACAGTCGCACCTTGGTTTTCAAACAGAATGTGTTCCGGAAGTCTGTTCGACTTCTGAAACATTCGGAAACCAAGGCGTGGCTTCCTATTGGCTGCAGGAGTGTCCTGCAGTCAATTGGAAACTGCAGAAGCCACACCGGATGTTTGGCTTCCAAGGCAAAGTTCGCAAACCGGAACAGCTATTTCCGGGTTTGCGACGTTCGAGTTCCTAGTTGTTCGTGAACTAAACTGTTCGAAAACCAAGGCACAGCTGTATAGGGCACTGGCCTAGATAAGCTCTTCTTACCTTTTTGTTGTTGTTGTTCTTAAGTATTGTTGTTGACATTCACCTGTCTTGAGAGACAATGGTTGTGCTCCTCCAGGGGTGAAGTCAAACCACTGTGTTAGCAGTACCAAAGTGATCTCCCTGAGGCACAAGCCTGGGCAGTGTGTCTGGGGGTCCTGGGCTGCCCAGATGACAAAATCCCACTCTTGGGCTCGCTGATGTGGTCCAAAGGAAAGCAAAGTGGTCCAAAGTCCAACCTTTGGCATCAGCTTGGCTGCAGGAGTTGCCAGAAAGAAGTGTACAAGACACCATCCAACTGTTTGAGGGACTCCAGATTTGTGTAGGGCTTAAGTATATAGGCTTGTATAGGACAAGCGGGTCCAAAATTAGGAAACCAGAAACCGTGATCTGCAAATCATGCACGGTGGAGAAGTTTGGGAAACCATGACGTCAATATGGGAAGATGCCAAGGAACTGTCAGCCAAGGTGATGTTGGCCGGGCATGTTGAGAAACCGGGAGTGGGGTAAGGAAGAGGAACTAGAGTTTTCTCAAGATCCCTTTTCAGATTGGTACTCCATGAGGAGGGCTTCCTTGAGATCCTAAGGACTTTGCTCAAAGCTTTATGTTGCCTCTCCCAATCATGCTCGTCTAGGAATGCCATTCCAGGTATGAAAAATGGCCTTGACCATTTTCGGCTTTGTTCCTTGGGAAACAGCGACGGTAACGGTAGAGATGGAAGTTATTCCAGTGGGATTCCAGCACCTCTGCGTAAGGGCTGGAAAACGTGCCAAAATAACAGAGGTTGGAGGAAGCTTTGCCAGTCAAAACAGAAAGGCAGGAAACGGCACAGGAGCAGAAGACAGATGAATGAGATGGATCAGGGGAGGGGGGAGAAACGCTCAGCGAGTTCCTGGGAGATGTGAAGGATTAGTAGCGGGTTCTTTTGGGGTGGGGAGATTTCAAAGTTAAAAACAAGTCAAAGGTTGTAAATCCAACTGAGGATGCCATGAGTTAGCAGTCTGGCAAGCTCAGAAAATAGAGAAATGCAAGTTGGACCCATAACATATTATTGCTGCTCAAGGACACATTCCAGCTAGGTGGAAACACTTAGGCAGGACCAGTGAGAGGTGTGGCCTTGGGAAAGTTGTGAGGGCCAGATAGAGAGCCCTGGAGGGCCACATTTGGCCCCTGGGCTGGAGGTCCTTCACTCATGCTCTTAAACCATGAATGGGCCTGCTCTGAGTGGGACTAATGTTGGTTTCAGCCCATTGTTATCTTCCTGGCACAACAGTAAGGCATCCCTTGGCAGAAACCAGGAAGGGTAGATTATATATACATATATTCTTAGCTCAGTTGGTAGAGCATGAGACTCTTAATCTCAGGTTTGTGAGTTTGAGTCTAATGTTGGGCAAAATATTCCTGCATTGACTAGATGGCCCTCATGGTTGCTTCCAACTCTACAATTCTGATTCTTCTGGTTTTCCCTTGAGGCCCTGTGAGGTATGTAACCCTCTGTATTGCTGTCCAGCAGGGTGGAGAAGCGGAAGGTAGTGGATTCAGTGGGCGCATTGAAGGAGAAGTATCTGAGACCATCCCCGCTGCTTTTTCATCCCCAGGTAAGACCAAACAAAAAACAAAAAACCAGTGTTGAATTTGACTTTGGTGCAGTTTGATGAGAACCGACTTTGTCTGGAACCTCCCAAACAAATGTGTGGATCAGAGCAGCGGACTGTATCCAGCCAAGACCTACTTTGAGTAGACCCATTGAAATGATTGGGCCTAAGTTAATCATGTTCCTTAACTTCTACTCTTAGTAAGACTGGCAGCGACTACAGCTCATCATTTTTGCAATTCCCTAGATTTTGCAGGAGTTTCCAACTCAGAAAATTGGCCCCAGTTTTCATTTGCAGAGATAAAATAAATTTTATTTTTTAAATAATTTTTATTGGTGTGTGTGTGTGTGCCCCCCACCCGGTACAAATCTAGCACACCAGAGATAAATGTTCTACCCTAACCAGGTACTTGTGGGGAGGTTTGCAGTATCGTTTCTAGCCTGACATAAGCAACATTATTATTATTATTATTATTATTATTATTAGCGTTATTTGAACACTAGCCCTTTTCAGAGCACCCAAAGCTCTGAGATACTTTGCAAGTTCTCATGAGACTCTTGATCTCAGGATCATGGGTTCGAGTCCAATGCTGGGCAAAAACAAATTCTCCATTGCAGGGGGTTGGACTTGATGACCCTTGTGGGGCCTTCCAACTCTACAATTCTATGATTCCATGATTCTAGGGCCCCTCATAACTGAGCACATAAAAATGCCCTTTCATTGAATGAGACCTTTGGCCTAGTGCTTTCAAGAGCAGAGTGGCAGGGTCTTGTGCTCCTGCAACGTCTTGTGTGTTTCCATGACTTTGCTAAAAGGCCCTTGCACAGGGGTCCCACCATATTAGGGGCCCCTTACTCACTCTCATCTTTAAGCACCTTTGCCATCCCTTAAGCAGAGGGGCTAGTGATAAAGCACAAGCCGTCAGTGTCACATCTCAGTTTCCCTTCTGTTGGAAACAGCAAGAGTCTACCCTGTGGTTTCATTTACAGGGCACTTAACAACCATTGTTTTGTTGCTGGAGCTTTTCCCGCCCGATATGGTTTTGCTTTCACAGCTAAACTTAGTTCCTTCATTGTTTTGTCTCAGCCTGAGAGTTTGGTTAATAACTTCCCCCGATTTTCCATTTGAGAAGGTCCTACAATGGTGACAGGCCGGCCAGGGACATCCTGTGTTTGTGTGGGTTAGAATAGCAGGAGAGAAATGATCTGATAGCTGTCCCAGAAAGTCTGGTGAGAAAGCTATGCGCTGCGAGAAAGACTGTGTGCTGGGGGCACAGAAGGGTCTAAAAGTCAATCTCATAAAATTTGGACCGTGGAAAATGTCTGTCACATTGGTTGTCTGTCAAATTAGTATCTGTCAACAGAATATATACAATGATGGTGGTTGTTCTCACCATCACCATTATCAACAATTTCTTTAGTTTTTTCATGCCACCTTTCCTCCAAATAACCCAGGGCAGCATGTATGAATTCCCCATTCATACTCACCCACCCATTCAATTCTCACAACAGCCCTGTGAAGTAGGGTAAGCGAAAATATAGTGTGTGTATCTCATGGTCACCCAACAGGCTTCTTGACTAAGTGGCGCTGTGAACCTCTTGAATGTTGGGGCTAGGCTGTGGGTCTGGATGGGGAAGAAACTTGATTTAGATTGCATATAAAGGTGAACCCATCTAACTCACACTTTCTGAAACGATATGTGAAATGAAACAAAGCCATTCATTGAAATTGGCACTCCACCGAATTTTGCAGTGTAGTTCTTGAGCCAAGTAAGGCATATACTGGGACAAAGTGTCCATAAAGAGGCAGTTATCTGTGATTATAACATTAAGAGTGCCTTATATTAGGGGAAATTGCTTTGCAAAAATGTGCAAAATTGCACGTAAACATGAGTATATTGCAATAAATTTGCTGGTGAATTTTCACGACGGCCTTCTTCTTCTTCTTCTTCTTCTTCTTATTATTATTATTTCAAAAACTGATGTGGAAATGTGGAGTATTGAACTTAATGTTGGAACAAATTAGAAATTGAGAGAAACAAAAATGGACAGACCTGCCCATCCCTAACTGTGGGAAGCAGAGTAGGGGGAGCTGGGAGCCAGGAGAGCAGCTAGTTGTCAGGACCAGAAAGCAAGTAAAAAATAACCAAGGAGGCAAGATCAAGGAGCAAACCAAAAATCAAGACTAAAGCATAACCAGACACAGGGACACAGCAGAGTTCAGGAAGACTGTTGTTCCATCAATGATCAACTAGAACAGGAAGTCCTCTTAAACTGTTTCCTGTCCAGGAAGGTCCAATAGTCACCTTCAGTGAGCACAGTCAATGGCGGAAGTTATTTCACTGGGTAGCTTCCATACGCATCTCAAAGGTTCACCACATAGGGGAACTGCACACAGACCCAGTTGTTCCTGACACCATTTTCTGGCTGTAATTTGCAGTGCAATGTAGATTAATTGCTTGAGTTGTGTGTCCATAGTTCAGGGGTAGGGACCATTTCAGCCTGTGCTGGACAGTTTCCAGCTAGGCAAAAGCACTTGAGGAGAGTATGAATCAGGGCCAATGAGGGCTGTGGCCTAATGTCGGGGAAGATGGAAGTTGTAGTCTAACAACTTCTGGAGGACCACAGGTTAGCTAGCCATGGACAGCTATTTTTTATACCCAACTCCTAATGCTTTGTCATTTAGTTTTACTGGGCCGTGTGGGGTTGTTGAAGCCGAAATGCTGATTTGTACAAAAACCTGGCATTTCGGAGACTATTAGCCTTTGGAAACCAAGAACAATAACATAAAAAAATATATATATGCTGGATTCCCACGCTGGCATTTCTGAAAACATGACATGTATCTCTCTTTTGTTTTGCAAGGGGCAGGGGAGGTATAAACAAAAGAAAGCTCCCCCCCCCCGCACTGATTTTTGTACTACTCCAGCATGATCTGTTTCGAATGAACTTCTGCCTGCACAAATCATTGGCAAGCCTTCCTGGTGGCTTAATGGCAAGCCCCCCGCCCCCCGCCCCGCCCCGATGACTGTCTTTCCTTCTTCCTTTTCTCTGCTTTTCTTTTCTTCCTCATCTTTAGTTGTCATTTCGAACCGGTTGCTCCTTCCTTAAATAGCAAATGCTCCTGCCAAACGGAGAGGCCAGGGCCTGCCTTTAGAATTGTCAAACGAGCCCACGACATCTCACACTGGCAAACCCTCTGTGATTAAGTGCCGAAAGAGCAGGGAGCAACAAAAGCCGCCACCAGGTACTCCGGTAAAGGGCTGAGTGAAAAGAACCCTCGACGAGATCCACCAAGCCTTTTGCAACCCGCTCGGTTTTGTTACATGACTGGCAGAGGAGGCTGGCCCTCTGTTCCCTTGCGCTATTATCATACAGGCCCAGGATCTGTTCTATTAAATAACACAAAACGGCTTTTATGGGAATTCTTTTATTTTCTTTTTAAGGTTTATGATTGGTTGTCAACCTTCTGCAATTTATTCCTCAATGATCAGGACAGCACTCTCTCTCTATCTTCCTTCCTTAATGTTGTCCCTTGTTTTCTTTCCTTCTCTCTCTCTCTCTCCCCTTCCCCTTCCCTTCCTTTTTTTCTTACTCATTCTCTCTGTCTCTGCCTCTCCCCCCTTCCCTTCCCTCCTATTTTATTACTCATTTTCTCTCTCTCTCTCTCTCTCTCTCTCTCTCTCTCTCACACACACACACACACACAGAGAGAGAGAGAGAGAGAGAGAGGGAGGGAGAGGGAGAGAGAGAGAGAAAATCCATATTTTAATTACAGGTAGGTAGCCGTGTTGGTCTGCTGTAGTCGAAACAAAATAAAAAATTAAAAAATTCATTCCAGTAACACCTTAGGTAAAGGTAAAGGGACCCCTGACCATTAGGTCCAGTCGTGTCCGACTCTGGGGTTGTGGCGCTCATCTCGCTTTATTGGCCGAGAGCCGGCGTACAGCTTCCAGTTCATGTGGCCAGCATGACTAAGCCGCTTCTGGCGAACCAGAGCAGCACACGGAAATGCCATTTACCTTCCTGCTGCAGCGGTACCTATTTATCTACTTGCACTTTGAGGTGCTTTCGAACTGCTAGGTTGGCAGGAGCTGGGACCGAGCAATGGGAGCTCACCCCGCCGCAGGGATTCGAACCGCCGACCTTCTGATCGGCAAGCGCTAGGCTCTGTGGTTTAACCCACAGCGCCACCTGGGTCCCTAACACCTTAGAGACCAACTAAGTTTGTAATTGGTATGAGCTTTTGTGTGCATGCACACTTCTTCATATAGACATATTTTAATGTAAAGCCACTGACTTCACACTTCAGAGGAACTGAATTTGGCAGATCCGCCTGTCATTAGTAGTGGTATGCATTCTTAGGCATCATCTCCAGTCCCATTTCAACGGAGCAGGAACATGGCAAAGGCCAGCTCTCCCAGGTACCCAACAGAGCACTTTGTTTTGCGACTGAGAGATCCCTCCTGCCGTCAAAAGTGTGACCTCCCCTCCACAACATTGGACTTAATTCTGAGCCTTGCACCCTGCTCAGCCTCCATTGCTCTCTCCTTCCCACATAACAATACCATTAAGACAGCTTTCAATTGCCTAGCTCTTTGCGTAACACAGCAAAGATTTATCTTACAGGGCAACCGTTTCACTTTATTGGGCTGTTTCCCCTGCTGAACAATGTTAACCAGCTATAAGGAAGAGATGTTTAGCACAGACCCCAGTGTGTTAGTTATTGCAGGTTTCTACATGGGGGGAACATTTGGAAGAACAAACAAGTTGGGAATAGGGATGGGATGGTTCTCATTGAAAGGCCAATTTACCTAAATTGCATAGTCTGAGAGCATGTGTGCACTGAAACATACCTCTCTGAATTTTGCAATGCAGTTCTGCAGCCAAGTAACGTTTTAAAAGATGCATGTACTAGGAGAAAGTGTGCACATAAATGCATACATTGGCAAAACTAGTATAATAAAAATACATTATATTCAAATAACTGGCTAAAATGCTGGTGAATTTTCATGAGGAAATAATAATAATAATAATAATAATAATAATAATAATAATAATAATAATTGCACACTAATGTGGAAATGTGGAGAACTGAAGGGTAGAAAGGGGGTGTTATTGGGTTGTTGTTTTTATTTTTATTATATATATTGTGATTTTTATGTTGAACTTTTCTGTGAACTGCCCTGAGACCTTCGGGTATAGGGTGGTATATAAATTCAATAAATACTAATAATAGTAATAATAATAATAATAATAATAATAATAATAATAATAATAATAATAGGAAAATGAGAGAAACTGAAACATATTCACCCACCCCTAGGTGATGATAAAGCAGCAGACAAGCTCCTGCAGCCTCGTCTGATCTAAATGTTTGCACCTTACATCATATAATGTGCAGAAGAACTCCAGAGCAATATCTCATTAAAATCAAGAAAGTGGAGTGGCTAGGTCCGACTTGGAATTATCTCTCTCTGAAAAGAGGTTGGATGCTTATAGGCCTGCCTGGTTGTTAGAATCCAGAATCCTGCCGCCACCCTGCTTGTTCAAAATCTATAAACAAATTATTGTCGGCCACCACCACGGGTGACAAACCTTCCCCCTTCTCTGAACAGATGTCGGCAATAGAAACCATGACGGAGAAACTGGAGAGCTTTGCAGCCATGAAGGCGGACGCTGGCGCTTCCTTGCAGCCCCTCCCGCACCATCCCTTCAACTTCCGGTCGCCGCCCCCAACGCTGTCCGACCCCATTTTGCGCAAGGGCAAAGAACGCTATACCTGCAGGTAAGAAACTAAGGGCCGTTAGCAGCTGCTGCAAAGAACAAGGAAGAAAAAAAGGCTCGGCTCGAGGTGGGATGCAAGATCTGGTACAAGGGGTTGCCATCCTTCTAGGCCATAGCTGTCAACTTTCGGATTTGAAAATAATGGATTTTTCCAAACTTTCGGATTTGAAAATAAGGGATGCCGCGAGGGCGGTGCAATGGCACCAAGTAGCCTTGCCACCCTGCGCTCCAGAGGCTGCGCGCGAACGGGTGAGCGAAAGAGCGAGCACGTAGACGGCAGGCAGGCTGTCTGTCTGGTTGGGCGTGAGGGTCTGGCTGCACAAGGCATGCAAGCTCCGCCCCCAGTCGGTCTCAGGCTCCTTATTGGCAGCCGAGCAACGCAGCTGAGGAGCCTCCCTGGCCGGCAGGGAGGGAGAGGAGCTGCTTCCTTTGAAATCCGGGAAATTTAAGGGATATCAACAATCCGGGATAGCAGCTGGAAACGGCATTGGAATAAGGGAGTTTCCCACCCAAAAAAAGGGAGGGTTGACAGCTATGTTCTAGGCTAGTGGGCACATTTGGGATTTTTGATCGAGTGCCACGGGTACCACCCTCTCTGTTCACTTCTCTCCTCCTTCAGATCACCAGAGAGAGGCAGAAAGGGTGTTCCCCACATGCTGCTCTTTTGCAAGCGATCCATTGGCATAATAATAATAATAATAATAATAATAATTAATAATAATAATAATAATAATAATAATTTTTTATTTGTACCCCGCCCATCTGGCCGGGTCTCCCCAGCCACTCTGGGCGGCTTCCTGAGCCTTGGAAAGCCCATAGAGTTGAAAGAGGAAGTGGGAAAGAGCATCACTTTCCCAACTTCCTCCTTCAGCTCTATGGACTTGTTGAGGGGAAAGAAGGTAAGCCGCCTCCCCAACTTGTAGACAAGAAGCCACTGTACAGTGGCGTCAGGGGGCTCAGAAGCTTCATGGGCACCAGGAGGAAGCCTCAAGGATGCCATTGCACACATGGGCACCATATTGGTGACCCCGATCCAAGAAAATGAAACAAACAGCCTAAGTTTGCTCTGCAGTGCTGGTGCAATGGTCAAATTCACTAGCCACTGTGTGTCCCCTAGAGCTCTCTGCACCATAGTTTCCTCCTCTGATTTCTTTGCTTGAGGTTCCCTCTATCCCCTCATGCCAGTTAGTAATCTCTGGATCACACCGCTATAGCAAAGGGCCATAGAGGAAGGATGTAGTTCAGTGGTAGAGCATCTGCTTTGCACATAGAAGGTCCCAGGTTCAATCTCTAGCATCTCTAGGTAGTGCTTGTCTGAAATTCCAGAGAGACGCTGCCAGTCAGGGCAGGCAATACTGAGCTAGATGGACCAATGCTCTGACTCGGTGTAAGGTGGCTTCCCATGTTCCTGTGATAGCCATAAGACTAGGGTATGAACTCCACTGTCTTCTCGCCTCCTAGGTACTGTGGTAAAATATTCCCACGTTCAGCAAATCTGACGAGACATCTGCGGACACACACAGGAGAGCAACCTTACAGGTAAGGAAAAACGTAGCTTTAAATCTCAGGACAAACAGCGGGAAACTGTTGATATAGACTTTTTTCTGAAGAGAATTATCAGCAAGAAGGGTTTCGGGGCAAATATAAAGGAGCCTAATTTATCTGTGGAACTGATTGCCACAGGATCATGGGATGGTGACTCAGCATAGATGAACCTAGCAGATTCACAGCAGATATGCATTAGCTGCAATGCCTCAGAATGGAGCCTCCACATTCAGGGCCTCTGTACCACAGGTGCCCTTTTAGAGTTCGGTGTGGAGCAGAAGATAAGCCGCAAAATATCTGCTGTTTCCCGGGGGGGGGGGGACTCCACAAACCTGATAATTTCTAAGAGTTTTATCCAATGGTACATCCATTGAAATTAATGGACATGACTGATGTAGACCCATTAATTTCAGTGGGTTTACTCTTGAGTTAAACTTATTAGGATATAACCCTAGGTGTGCATGACAGTTTTTCATAACGGTGCCGGTAAAGAGAAATTTCAGCCCGATTTTGGGGGGAGGCGGAGGTTGGATTTCAACAGTTTCTCGATGCGGTTTGCCGGCGGGGGTGTGTGTGAGAGGGAGTGGGCATAAAAGTAGCTTTAGCAGGAAGAAAGAGGTGGTCTGAAGCAAAGGAAGGATAAAAAGCAGCCTCGGGGGGTGGTGCAGGAGAAGGAAAGGGCTTAGGGAGGACTACTCTAGGTAAAGGTAAAGGGACCCCTGACCGTTAGATCCAGTCGTGACCGACTCTGGGGTTGCGGCGCTCATCTCGCTTTACTGGCTGAGGGAGCCGGAGTACAGCTTCCGGGTCATGTGGCCAGCATGACTAAGCCACTTCTGGTGAACCACAGCAGCGCACGGAAACGCCGTTTACCTTCCCGCTGCAGCGGTACCTATTGATCTACTTGCACTTTGACGTGCTTTCGAACTGCTAGGTTGGCAGGAAGGAGCAGGGACCGAGCAATGGGAGCTCACCCCGTTGCGGGGATTCAAACCACCGACCTTCTGATCAGCAAGCCCTAGGCTCTGTGGTTTAATCCACAGCGCCACCCGCCAGCTACAGGACTACTCTATTATAGTGTTATAGTTTGGGGGGGGGGCGAAACCATAGAAATTAATAAATGGTAGGATTTTGATTCTTTGGGGAGAAATACAGGCTGCAGAAGAATTCCTGAACTAGCCTTTGCAAAACGACCTGTCAGGGTAACAGGGTGTGAGGTGACAGAAAAAGAGAGTTTTTAGCAAGATGTTTGAGGAAGAAGAAGGAAGAAGGGATCCACCTTGAGCAGGTTGGCTGAAGGCTGGCTGGGAGAGATGCCTTGGACTTCAGGGCTGCTGTGGGGAAGAAGCCGCTCTTGAAAGCACCATGCTGTAAGAGCCGGACTCCTTCCATGCAGACTGAAGGTGTAAATAGGTGAATAAACCATATTTCTTAAAGCTACGGCAGGTTCCGCCGTGCCTCAATTCTCCAAAGGAACATAGACCCTGGGTGAGTGTCTGGGACCCTCTGGGCTTGGCAGAGGGGAGGGGAGGCACCCAGCATTTGTAATGCTAGAAACAGTGTTAGAAGCAAAGGATCTGGCGATGAAAGGTAAAGGGACCCCTGACCATTAGGTCCAGTCGTGTCCGACTCTGGGGTTGCAGCGCTCATCTCGCTTTATTGGCCGAGAGCCGGCATACAGCTTCCAGGTCATGTGGCCAGCATGACAAAGCCGCTTCTGGCGAACCAGAGCAGCGCACGGAAACGCCGTTTACCTTCCCGCCAGAGCGGTTCCTATTTATCTACTTGCACTTTGAGGTGCTTTCGAACTGCTAGGTTGGCAGGAGCAGGGACCGAGCAACGGGAGCTCACCCTGTCGCAGGGATTCGAACCGCCGACCTTCTGATCAGCAAGCCCTAGGCTCTGTGGTTTAACCCACAGTGCTGCTTGGGTCCCTTTCTGGTGATGAAAAGAGTGCCCAAATGCTCAGAGCACGGGACTCACAAAGGAGTGTCTGGTTTTCAGGCACACCTTGGGACCTCTGAGAATCCTGGGGACCTTGGTCAGGGATAGAGTATACTTGACATGTGTCAATTAATTTAAAATGTTCTCAGCTGGCCCTGTTGCGTTTGGGGAAGCCTCCTTCTCCATCAGCAGAGTGAGGTCTTCCATTTTCACCCAGTGCCGCCACTGTCCTCGTGGGAGCTTTCAGCTCTGCGCTAGGGTTTTTAGTTTTATTTTTCATTTTGGCCAAGACTTGCTTCCATGGCCACTGCCTCGCCCCCATGCACATTCTGCAGTTGCTTCCCCGCTCCCTGCTCTTCCAATCTGTCTGTTGGGCTGTTTTGCTGTTTGAAGGAGATGAATGCAGCCGTGTTCCCTTATCCGGCCCAAAGCACACACCAGATCATTCACAGCTTGTTCAGTCCATTTTTCTTCCAAAAAAGGAGACTTTGATACTTAGCACAAGTTAGCAAAATAAAGTTGTATTTGGTCTGGTCCTCTCCCAGAAACGGGGTTGGGGAAAGTCTGTGCATTTTTATTTTTTATTTTTATATTTTAGCAATCAAGGTTTGACTTCTGGGCAATCCTGCATAGTAATGGCACTCCGGAGAGGGAAGGTGGCATTTTGCAAAGAGCATGGGCCAAAGTTGGGTTTTTCTTTTCGCAATGTTGGCTTCTAATTTTAGCAAAACAAATGGCTCCTGGGAAAGCGGTCTGGCTTGGCCTGGGCAGGAAGAAGGTCATTGCTAGGTTCTAGCTCATATATTTGGACACCCCCCCCCCTTTTAAGCTGCTTAAATAGTTCCTTTGTTGACCCATTTAATCTGAGAGATTAATCAAGCACCTGCCTGTGAATGAGCGTCAACTTCAGGGCAAGTGAAGCAGAGCTGAGTTGATGAATTTTGCTCCAATCCCAATTCCCAGGGCAATCCTGGGCATGTCTGTTGCCATGGATTCTTCAGCTGTGGCTCTTGAGTTGCAGGGAGTTGGTGAACTCTGTGTTCCCTTCCAACTCTGATGATTCTACTCTGATGTAAACCCCAATGACGTCTCTGGAGGTTTTTGAGCAGAGGTTGGATAGAGGTTGGTCCTGAAAGGCCTTCATTGGCTCCCAGTACGTTTCTGAGCACAATTCAAAGTGTTGGCGCTGACCTTGAAAGCCCTAAATGGCTTCAGCCCAGTATATATACCTGAAGGAGCATTTCCACCCCCATCGTGCAGCTCAAACACTGAGGTCCAATGCCGAGGGCCTTCTGGCGGTTCGCTCACTGTGAGAAGCGAAGTTACAGGGAACCAAGCAGAGGGCCTTCTCGGTAGTGGCTCCTGCCCTGTTTTGGGACCACAGTTCCCATCATCCCTGACCACTGTTAGCTAGGGATCATGGGAGTTGTAGTCCCAAAACATCTGGAGGGCCGAGTTTGGGGATGCCTGGTGTATAGGCAAAGGTGGGGGAAACTATGACCCCCCCCCGATGTTGCTAGCAAGGTTTGCAGGAGTGTCCCCTCTCCCAAAAAGAAGCAAATCTCACAAAGTCAATGATGTGTGAGCATGCTCAATGGCCATGCGATCTTCTGTATCAGTTGGAGAGAGAAAAAACAAACAAAAGCAAGTGAATAAAGAGAAAGACAGGGAGATTCCCGGCAGCGGCATTCTGCAAGCTGGTGTTCTCCAGAGTCTACAACTCAACATCAACCCCAGCTAATACATTGGGGGGGGGGGGTGGAGGAAGCCATAGCTCAGTGGTAGAGCATCTGTTCTGCAAGCTGGAAGTCTCAAGTTCAATCCTGGCATCTCCAGGTAGGGATCAGCTCCCGTATGAAACTGTGGAAAGCCACTGCTAGTCAGAGTGGTCAGTCCTGAGCTAGATTGACCGATACACAGTAGCTTCCTATTTTCCTATGTCTATTGGTCTAGGTAAGGAAAAGTAGGGGCTAAGCCCCATTGCTTCCTGCAATAAGATTAAGATAAAATCAAACTCAGTTGAAACTGGGTCCACAGTTGCATCTTGAATTCATGGGTGGCAAATCTGGGGTAGACCCTATCTCCACATCCTCTCCAGGGGAGGACTGGAAATTCTCCCCCAGCAGTTCAGGAAGAACTTGCGAATGAGAAAGATTTCCAAAACTGTTCCTGAAATTGTGAGGTTTCAGTTCAGGCCTCCTGCGTCTCTGAATGCAAAGCCAGCCACTCCTTTTGTCTAGGTCAGTGATTAAAAGCAGCACAGATCGCATAGTGACCCCTCTGAGAACTCATATAACCCAATAACTGTTTTCCCTCACTCCTCGTATGCTCAGCCGTGAGATACAGCCTTCTTAACATCTTCCTCTGGTTTTGATTTTTTTTTAAACAAGGTACTTATCTAAACTCTGTATCCTAACTTCTGTGCCCATCACTCACAGTTCAAGCAAGCGGCTGTCCAGAGTAACTTTTCAAAGACTTCCGGAACAGATAGGCAATGGGTGCTTTTTCTTAATTTGCAGAAGGCTCTTTGAAGTCATCGATTTTTATTTTAATAAAAGGAACAGGAAAATATGCTTTAAATGGCACACGGTGCCAGCAAATAATATAGGTGACGGACCAGGGCGGTATCCTGACCCGCATGCCTTTTTTTGTCTCTTAAAGAAGCTAGAACGTCTTTTCCTTTTTCTCTGTTCCATTTTAAACCCATGTCGGGAGCAGAGGTGTGACCCAAATGTTTCCCAAACTCCTTAAAATTCCAGGAATTTGGTATCCCAGAAAGGAAGGAGATGTAGATCTCCGCAACAGATATAGTGGAAATATATTTCTTTCTTTTTTTATATACAGTATTTTCCTGCGTATAAGACTACTTTTTAACCCAGGAAAATCTTCTCAAAAGTCGGGGGTCGTCTTATACGCCGGGTCGTATTTCTTATACGGCGAGTATATCCCAAACTCTATATTTTAACTGGGAAAGTTGGGGGTCGTCTTATACGCCCAGTCGTCTTATATGCCGGAAAATACGGTAGTCTTTATTAGTATTTCACACAGAGCTTCATGGCAGAGTAGGGCTGGGACCAGGGATGACTGATTGACTAGGAGCTTTGGGGTATAGGGCATGTGGTTTGTAGCCACTGTGGTGGAATCTAGACACATATTAAAAACACTGTGAAAATGCTTTAAAAAAAAAAAACGTTTTAAATATATATATTGAATTTGCCATAAGCTCACCGTCACCATCTAGTGTCACATCTGTATAATGCACTTAAAACACACTTGAAACGTTATATTTGCATGGCCGAGTCCTAAGTCTTACTCCAAGTGGACCAGCTGAAATTAATTAGCCTAAGTTAGCCACGTCCACCCATTTCACTCTGAGTAGGACTGGATACACACCTGTGTGTTTCTGTTGGAGGGCGATAGCAACGGCTTTCCCTGTGTTGTAGACCACATGCTTTGAGAGTCCCTGTCCACTGTAGCCTAGTTCAGATGTAATAGGAAACCATGATTTCTCACTATGTTAACAAGCTTATACGTGCCTCAGGTTCACATGTTCTCCTGCTGCAACATGGTTGCGAAGCGTCATGTTCAGAAGCTTCCATTTCCACTTTTAAACAAACCACAGTTTCCCATGATGTCTAAAGCCCAGAAACCGTGGCTTACTTAGACTATGGCTTAGTGAGGCCAAGCCAGGGTTAAACTGTGTTTTCAGAACCTGACTTGTTCTGAAATTGTGATTTCCTATTATGCCCCTAAAAGTTGCCAACACCACCTCCAGAAATATTTGAAATGACTCTGCTTTTCAGCAAGCCTGCCTTCCCCTCAGAATGGAGTATTTAATGACAGTGTTTTGTGACATGTAACACCTTGAATCCAGCTCGTTTTTCAAAGCCGGCAAATCGCAAGCTGAATGCAGGGTCCAAAAAACAAAACAAAAAGGAGAGTGTTTCATAAATGTATATCCGCTGTTTCCAAAAATAATAGGGGAGATATTTTTAGTCTCAGTCCCAGCTGTAGCGCATTTGGAAAGTATGTGCTGTCTGCATAATGTAGAATTGTGACAATTGCTCCCCTCCTTTGAAAGTTTATTTTTAAGAAAACAAACTCTGTGTACTCTGCATCAATAGGCTGAAGGATACAAGTGCTAGCAAATCTAATAAGCAGTCCTGTTGGTGGAGAGGGCGAAGCCTCCAAGGAAGGAACAAAGCTGGACTTCAACAGGCACTGAAATCCCAATTCCGTTTCTGGGTGCCCCAATGCTGCCCTCTTCCGGAAATCTGGAGATCTTGCACATCAGAGTTTTTTACAAGCCTCACAAACCTTCCCGGGCCAAGATTGGTACCACTGCTTCTTACAGCTGCCATCATTAACCGCCTCAATTCCAATATGAGCAGCTACAGTAGCCGGAAAAAACTCAATTCTTCCCGGCACTAGTGTGATGTTCAAATCCCTTCTCGGCCTTGAAGCTCACTGGGTGACCTTCGGCTGCTCGCCAGCTCTAAGCCTAATCTACCTCATAGGGTTGTTTTGAGGAGGGGGAGAGCAATGTACACCGACTTGAGCTCCTAGGAGGAAGGGGGAGGTCATCACCATCATCACAATCGATCAGATTTTGGGTGTCCCTGTTTAATAATAATAATATTATAATAATTTATTATTTATACCCCGCCCATCTGGCTGGGTCTCCCCAGCCACTCTAGGCGGCCCCCAGCAAATACCAAAATACATACACATGTCACAGATTAAAAACTTCCCTGAACAGGGCTGTCTTCAGGCATTTTCTAAATGTCAGATAGTTGTTAGTACCTTTGACTTCTGCTGGGAGGGCGTTCCACAGGGCGGGCGCCACTACCGAGAAGGCCCTCTGCCTGGTTCCCTGTAGCTTTGCTTCTCGCAATGAGGGAACCGCCAGAAGGCCCTCGGCGCTGGATCTCAGTGTCCGGGCTGAACGGTGGGGGTGGAGACGCTCCTTCAGGTATACTGGACCGAGGCCGTTTAGGGCTTTAAAGGTCAGCACCAACACTTTGAATTGTGCTTGGAAACGTACTGGGAGCCAGTGTAGATGTGTGTAGATTGAGGTTTAATCAAACCTCAAGGTTTGCAGAAGCACTATAATCTTGAGAGAGAGAGAGAGAGAGAGAGAGAGAGAGAGAGAGAGAGAGAGAGAGACCGAGACCCATTACAGTACTATAGGATCAGTTGAGTGTATCCAATAAAAACTTAGCCTGCCATAGGGTTAAAAATAAAATAAAAAAGAAGGTGATAGGGGTGTCTAACGGGTCTTAAGTGTGTTTGATTTATTTATTGGAACGTAAGCCTGACATCCTATTGCACAATCAGATTCAGCAAAGGCCTTCTTAAGACGACTGTCCATTGACAATGGGGACTTTGTAAGAAGTTGAGAGGAGAGTTCGTAAGGCAGGGGACAAGCGACCCAATGGGCAAAGGAAGGGAAACCCAGAAGGTGAATTTATTTTGCCTGGATTTAGCAGCACTTTCTGGGGTTTATTATTAGTGTTGTGAAGGACCACCAAGGACTGCCCCACTGTCCCCCCCCACACACACACCATGGTTGCCTCCTGCACGCTTGCAGGATCAGCACCCCAGTCACAGCAGAGTTTGCTGGGTGGTGGGAATGGCTGGGGTGGCATGTCTGCAGCTAGACAAGACACAGGGCAAAGTGAACCCAAAGTGGGAGGAAACCCCCAAACATCCCAATAAGGGCCGAGTGTTAGAAGGGAAAGGAAACCCCAGAAAACTGAGAAAAGGATGGAATGGAGTATCCCAAAACAAGGTGTGGTTGGCTGGAACCTTGTACAAGAGCACTCCATTTCATTGCAGGAACTTCTTGTAATTATTACAACAGTAAATTATTCAGGCGCCAACCTAGGTAGTTGGTAGTTTATCATTCCTTTTTACTGTGTGGTTTGGCCTTATTTTTAATTTGTTTAGCTATTTTTGTTAGCTTCTCCACTTATACTTCCGCATGATCCAAAGTGGCCAACAGTAAAATAATTGTAATATCAAGAAGACCTCCCCCCTCCCACCCCCACAACCAAAACAAACAAATATCACAGCACGTAATAATCGTAAAAGCAGCAGTCAGCAAGTGAAGGGAGATTGCCTCCCACTGGGGTCCTAGCAGCAAGTGTGGCTGCTTGTTTATTTAGTTCTATGCAGCCATTGCGCAGCATGGGGTTCCAGGGAGGGTTATGTGTAGCTTTAAAAAAAATTAATTGGGGTAATACCATCCACCTTCAAAAGCTTGGGCAAAAAGGCGCAACTTCACCTGACGTCAAAATGTAGTGAGTTCAGATGAACTGCGGAGAGAAGGGTGTTCCAGAGTCTGAGGGGCCACCACATTGGAGGCCTCTCAAGCACCACCACCACCCCAGGAACTCATAGACCCTTGTACTTATGGGACCGCCTCTCCTGGTATGTCCCGCAGACGACCCTAAGGTCCATGAATAATAATAGCTTAAGGGTCCCAGGCCCAAAAGAAGCCAGATTATCCTCCACCAGGGCCAGGGCTTTTTCAGTGATGGCTCCGACCTGGTGGAAGGCTCTGTCCCATGAAACTAGGACCCTGCAGGACTTGATCTCCTTCCGCAGGGCCTGTAAGACAGAGCTATTCTGCCTGGCTTTTAATTTAGCCTGATCTGTCATTCCTTTTTTCCCTTCTCTTTTTCTATGAAGAAACCCATTTCAACTCTTCCCTGGTCTCCTTACTGGCCCTAACAGGAATAACTTGGCCAGTTAGCCCTGATGATGTTCATTTATGTTGTATTTAAGATAAGATAATTTATTGTCGTTGCACAAGTACAAGCACAACGCTATACAAGTGCAACGAAATTGCATGCCATCCTGTTAAAAAAACAGAAAGAAACAAAAAACAGCACAAAACACACACACACCAAAAAAAAGCCACACATACACCCATCACAGCTCTCCAAGGTCATATTATCTGGTTACAGCATTTAAGATGGTTATAGCTCTTGGGTAGAAACTGTTCTTCAATCTATTTGTTCTTGATCTAATTGTTCTATATCTTCTACCCGAAGGCAGTGGTGCAAAGAGACTATGTCCTGGATGAGATGGATTTGATGTTGTTTTTAAGCTCTTTTTGTTTTAAAGTCATTTTTAATCAATGTTTTATATTTGTTGTTAGCTGCCCTGAGCCCAGTTTTTAAATCGGGAAGGGCGGGGTATAAATAAAAATTTACCATTATTATTATTAATTGTAGAGTTGAAAGGGATCCCTTAAGAGTTATCCTGCAACGCAGGAACCACAACTAATGAACTTTTTGCACAAGCTTCCTTTTGCCCCCCGAGAACCAACCATTGCGGACAACTTCTTTTCCCCTGTGTTATTGGGGGCTTTTCCCACATTGTCTTTCTTCTTTCTCGCTCCAGATGTAAATATTGCGACCGGTCCTTCAGCATTTCATCCAACCTCCAGCGCCACGTCCGGAACATCCACAACAAGGAGAAGCCATTCAAGTGCCACCTGTGTAATCGTTGCTTCGGCCAGCAGACCAATCTCGACCGACACCTGAAAAAGCACGAACACGAGAGTGTGCCAGGTAACGGGGAACGGTGCAGCCCCAGAATCGTACGAGTGAAATGCAAGCCTTGGTTTCCCCACCACCGATCGCTTTTTAAACGCTTTTTCAGAGGAAGAGAACCCAGCGATGAGATCTTTGGATAAGTGTTGTTCCCAGGTCTCTGCCTGGACCGTGTCACTTTGGCTTGTTTTCTTTCATTAGACTGATCGTGCGTCCTTCTTTACAGAGGGGATTCCCTCTGTAAAGAAGTCCTCTATTTAAAGGGCTGTCCAGTCCAAGTCTGTTTGAATGGGCCATAGCTCTGTGGCATCAGTCCAGAAGCGTAGCGAGGTCAGGTGGTACCCGGTGCAATTTTATTTACTGTATATTCCTGCGTATAAGACTACTTTTTAACCCAGGAAAATATTCTCAAAAGTCGGGGGTCGTCTTATATGCCGGGTCATATTTCTTATACGGCGAGTATATCCCAAACTCTATATTTTAACTAGAAAAGTTGGGGGTCGTCTTATACGCCCAGTCGTCTTATACGCCGGAATATACGGTATTTTTTTGTCAACCCCCCCCCCCACACACACACAAATTGCAATTTTTAGGAACGTTGCCCAGAGTTGTTGAGCTATTTTTAGGGAAGGTTGCCCAGAGTTGTTGAGGGAGCGCCGCCCGCCAGGGGGTGCAAATGTCGCCCACGGGGGGTGGGGGGTGCCAGGTTGATTGCTTCTCGGTGACCCCATTTCGCCCCCAATGCTGTCGGCATGCAACCCTCTGCAGGAGTGGAAGAGGTGATGAACAAAATCGCTGTGAGCGCTCTTGAGTCTTTTCTTCTCTGTAGCTGTGTTATGTACTGAGCTGAATCCTAGAACAATAGGATCCAAAAGGCAGCAGTCTGATTGGTCCTAGAACAATGGGATCCAGAATGCAGCAGTCTGATTGGTCCGCAGGAGCCACCCAATCCAGCTCCATGTGGAAGTGAATCAACGACCTGATTGGCCTGCAAGAGCAGCCAATCAGGCTCCTGGATGAAGTGAATTCGCAACCTGATTGGCCTACAGGAGTAGCCTGGAATTAGCCAATCACGTGGGGCCCATTGTGTAAATAATGTATATATAGCAGACGTTTTGGGGAAAGATTCATTCCTTGCTACTATGAGCTGAATAAAGAGCATGAAATTCACAGTTGACTCCGAGTATATTTCAAGCTGCTTAACAAAAAGGGTGTCTGGCTTTGAGGTGTCCCCATCCCCCCTGTCCCCCTGCCACCAACGCTCTCTTAGCATCATCGTTTCACAGCTCTGCATCTTAATGTGCGCTTGTTCTCTTCCGGCACCGCAGTGAGCCAGCACACGGGCGTCATCACGAACCACCTGGGGACCAACGCCTCCTCGCCGACCTCAGAATCAGACAACCATGCACTTTTAGATGAGAAGGAAGACTCGTATTTCTCCGAAATCAGAAACTTTATTGCAAATAGCGAGATGAACCAATCGTCGGGCTTAGCAGATAAAAGGTGAGTGAGTTTCAACGCGCTTTTAGTGATGGAGAGAGTATGGACTGTGAGCTTCCAGGTCAGAATCAGAGGCTAGCCTCGCAATGGGGAAGGGGCCATATGGTTAGACATTAATTTTGGGAAGGGGGTTGGCTAGCCTAGCTCAGAAGTAGAGCACATGTATTGCTGTTTTTGGACTCTAACTCCCATCATCCCTAGCTAGCAAGACCAGTGGTCAGGGATGATGGGAACTGTAGTTCAAAAACAGCTGGAGATCCAAGTTTGGGAAACCCTGATCTAAGGGTTTGTACATTCACTATGGTGACAGTAACAACCTCAGCAGACATCTGCAAGGATTTTTGGGGAAGAGCTTAAAGTGATTAGGAAACAGCCTTATGGAAATAGATTGCTTGTGTTATAATTATAGTACACTCCTGACTTAGTTTGGTATTTACAACTACAGTGCTGTGATAGAGCATGTTCGAGCTGCTTCACTACAGACTGCAGGTGGGGGCTCACATAAGTACTCCTTCATACAAAAAAGGGAGTAAAATAATCCCCACACATAGAAAAGTAGTGTTTCAGGGAAAAGGTTGACAGACTAGATTTCTGAATACGAGGATTTATTTGTGAGTGTCGGGAATCGGATTCCACGACCTATAAGAAAATGGTTTCCTCAGCCTCACCTTGTATAAACGTTACTGCTAATTTGATTTTTAGATTTCAGCATGTATGGAACTCCCTGCCACAGTAACTCAGGGCTGCTGAATGTGACCTTTTCCCGCTGCCCCCATTCCCTTAGAATGGCTTCGGAGCCTCTTAGTAGCTTGATACAACAGGCTTAGGCATGAGACGGACACCAGCACTGGCTTTGATCTCCTTGCAGCCAAGAGGAAAATATGGCAATCTCATTCAGTACCAAAACAAAACAAAACAAAAACCCTGTGAAATAGTTTGCCTTTAAAACTTCGTGCTTTAGATCTAAATGAGAAAAGGAAACCCTGAAAAGTCAAGGGTGGAGTTTTGGTGGAAAATCAGGAATCTTTCCACGTTAGTTGCAAACACACACAAATTGATACCAAATTAGAGGTAGAATCCTCAGCAGACTGGAATAATTGATCTCTAGGGAGAATGAAATTGGGGGGACCTGGCTTTCGTATGTGTGGGGTTTTTTTGTTTTTAATTACAAGCAGCTTCTGAGCTTGTTTAGACTATGTGATGAGATGCAGGGCTCACAGGAAGCTTGTGTGCTCCCTACCCTTAATTTTTTTAAACCTCACATTGACTGGGGGGGGGGGATATTTAATCTGCTTACGGACCAAGAGAAGAAATAAATAGGGTCCTTTTTGTACCCTGCACACAAATACACTCTCTCTCTCCATCCTACTAGGCAGTGCCAGTTGCAATTACGATCAGGCTATTCTGATCTTTCCAAATGCCATGTAATGTGAACATGGACATTTAAGAAAGAAAGAAAAAATACTTAATTTTTTTTTTTTTTTTTTGCATCAAGAATTCCATGTTTGGAGTGGGGCCCCCAAGTCAGACACTAATCACGGCATTTCTGATGGCTCTTGAGGGTCGATGCTTATTTTCTGTCTGGGACAATGTTGTTCCTGGATCCTGGTGGGCCTGTGGCAAAGATATCATCTGAATTAAGCATGGCAAACTGTCAGCGCCGGGTTTATAGTCAGCCAAGCACACAGAACTTTGAAATGAGTGATGTCATTCAAGTTCCTTCTTTACCTGGCATGGGCTGTGAACTTCTCCAGCTCAGCTGTGTTATATAGATTAAGTGTCATTTCCCTCCAACTTAGAATACAGGCAGTTTCACAGCATCAGCGGAGATCCCTGGGAAATAAAAGTTTTCCAAAGTGCCTTGAGTATACTATGGCAATCTCAAACACCATGCAAATTGTTGCTGCTGCTGCTGCTTTTCTCACCAAGGGACTGGAAGCAACTTAACATTAAAGACAATTAAGAGCAGCCAAGTTAAAATCTAAAAAAAACCCAAAAACAGACCCAGCTATACAGATAAAAGGCAGGGCTTAGTTATCCTACCTGTTATGTACTGAGCTGAATAGGATCCAGAATGCAGCAGTCTGATTGGTCCTAGAACAATAGGATCCAGAATGCTGCAGTCTGATTGGTGCAAAGCGTCTGCTATATATACATTATTTACACAATGGGACCCACGTGATTGGCTAATTCCGGGATACTCCTATAGGCCAATCAGGTTGCGGATTCACTTCCACCTGGAGCTGGATTGGGTGGCTCCTGCGGACCAATCAGACTGCTGCAGTCTGGATCCTATTGTTCTAGGACCAATCAGACTGCTGCATTCTGGATCCTCCTCAGCTCAGTACATAACACTGCCCCACTAAAAGAAGCCACAATTCCAATCCCTTCAAATTAAGGGCCAAAAGCCCAGGGAAAGCAAAGAGCCTTAAAAGCAGGGGTGTACCTACGAGTTGGTCAGGTTGGCCCACCAAGGGCACAGACCCAAAGGGGTGCAAAAAGTGTGTCTCTTCGCTCTTGGTCAGAGTGACTAGGAGCCCGTCTGCTCCGAGGTCTCCGGGCAGCTTTTCCACTGCTCCGGGTGGCCAGGCAAGGTGTGCAGGCTGCTCTGGGCTCCTTGCCAGAGAAATTTGGTCTCCTGCAGGGGCCACTGCAGCTGCCCCTTTCCCCAGTGGCACTGTTAGATGTGTGAGTGGAGCGCCCAGTGGAGTTTGGGGGGAAGGAAGAATGAGGGTGGGTGAGAGCTGGAGGAGGAGAAAGCAGGGAATGGAATGGGGGAGGCAGAAGGGAAAGCAGCAAGCCGAGGTAGGAGGGAGGAAGGCAGACTGGACCAAGGTGGAGGAGGGGAGGCGGAACAGAGCAGACCTGAACCTGATGGTCATGGGGGAAAGTCACTGGCGAATGCAGAAAGTGACAAAAAGCAAACTTTTTGAGTTTCTGGTCCATGGTCTCTCCTGACTTCAGAGGCACAAGGGAACCTAGGTATGCCTCTCCCTAAAAGTAGATCCATTAGCACCTGGGATGCTGTAAGGAGTGTGCTCAGTTGTAGCCCATGAAGCTGTAGGCCAGGCATCCCCAAACTGCGGCCCGCCAGATGTTTTAGGACTACAACTCCCATCATCCCTAGCTAACAGGACCAGTGGTCAGGGATGATGGGAATTGTAGTCCAAAACATCTGGAGGGCCGAAGTTTGGGGATGCCTGCTGTAGGCTGTGGGACATGTACTTTCCTGGTAAAAAGCATGGGACGCAGGTGGTGCTGTGGTCTAAACCACTGAGCCTCTTGGGCTCGCTGGTCAGAAGGTTGGTAGTTTGAATCCGTGTGATGGGGTGAGCTTCCGTTGCTCTGTCCCAGCTCCTGCCAACCTAGCAGTTTGAAAGCACGCCAGTCCAAGTAGATAAATAGGTACCACTGTGGTGGGAAGGTAAACAGTGTTTTTGTGTGCTCTGGTTTCTGTCACAGTATTCCGTTGTGCCAGAAGCAGTTTAGTCATGCCGGCCACATAGTCTGGAAAACTGTCTGTGGACAAAGCCGGCTCCCTCAGCCTGAAAGCGAGATGAGCGCCGCAACCCCATAGTCGCCTTTGACTGGACTTAACAATCCAAGGGTCCTTTACCTTTTACCTTTTTACTTTCCTGGGCATAAGACATTCTCAAAGGATCAGAGATTAGGAAGGCATGTGGATGAGAAAATGTCCTAGCATATTTCTTATAACCCAACAGCCAAAAACCACCTTTACAAAGACTGAAAGTCATCTTTGCTCTTTGTTTACCGCAACCCCCCTCCGAAACCTTTGCGCTTGCAACCCACAGGCCTGAAATCCAGAATGCTGATGGCAACTCCCAATGCCATGGCCTCACAAATGACAAAACGGAGGATGTCGACGAGGAGGAGGAAGAACTGGAAGAGGAGGACGATGACAGCCTGACGGGGAAGTCGCAGGACGAGACGGCGTCGCCAACGACAGAGCCGCAAGGAGGGTATGAGGATGAGGAAGATGAAGAGGCCACGTCCCTTACCATGAGTTTTGACCGCACCCGAAGGTGGGTGGGACAGGACTTTCAGTGTGTGGTGGGGGGAACGCCTGCTTTTCCCACCCCTCATTGGCAAGTCGTGGGGGGGGATCGTGAACCATCCATTCGGCGTGGCTATAGCATCCGCCCTAGAGGCGGGTGGGTACCTCTCCAATGAAGGGAGTCTAGCTCAGCTCTCAGCATTGGCCTTGAGCTGCGGTTACAGGCAAAGCCACAGAACATCATCAGCATCCCGTGCAAGCTTCCGCAGGCTGCGGAGAGAGCCTTCCGGCACCTTCACACATGTCCACTTCATCCAAGGCATCCGGGGATCATGGGAAGTGCAGTTCCCATGGGTCCCTGTATGCCCTGGCAGGCACGTCTAAGGTCCCCTCTAGCTTGTGTCCCTCCCAGCATGGATGAGAACTCTCAACCTCACGCAAACACACACCCGGCTGGGAAATAAGGCATAGCCAAGTGTAGTATGCATTTTTCAGGAAAGACTGTGAGGCTCAATCCACTCCTGAGGCCATCATCAAGAGCATGGCAGTGCCTGAAACCCTCTATGCTTGCCATATTTCATCCTTGCTGTTTTTGCTCCTCACCATGCCATTACCCTGAGGGAGCAAGGTGCTCCGGAGCCTAGAGGGGGCCTTTTGGACTCTTTTGTCTCCATTATGAAGTCCATAACTTTCAGCTACACACACACACACACACATGCTAGCAGATGCCAGCAGCTTCCTCCTCCTTGGTCTCAGTGCTGCCCTTTGTAGAACTCAGCAGGGAGGAGGATGGGGAAAACTCTAGAACTGTTTGGCTCGGCCTGTCGTTGGCTCTGGCGCCACCTGCTGCTGACCTCCCTGCCTTCCACCCTACCAGTCTGGATGGGTGCCACCCGGCGCTGACACACCCCTCTGTGTCCCCCATGCAGGCAAGCAAGAGGCATTATCAGAGTGCAAGGACACAATTCCGCCAAGCAGAAGCACTTGGTGGGAGGGGGGGCATAGCAGGAGCAATAGGGTCTGCTGGGGAGAATCCCAAGGGCTGCATTGCATAGCAGGGCCAGGGCAGGCACGTCCGGCCTCCGGGCCTGAGGTTCCTCGCCCATGGTGCAAGGGGGCACTGAGAACCCCTTTGAGGCATCTCCAGGGAGAGCTCCCCAGCTGGGCAGTGAGCACCAAATGTGGGCGCATGCAGCACCATGTGACAGTGAGATGGCGTGCGATCGAAGCTCACACAGCCATGCCCACGCCATGCTTTGCTTGTTCCTCGGTGTCATTTGCAAGCCCCTCATCTGTCCGTCCATGTGCCTGTCTCTCTCTCTGTGTGTGTGTGTGTTGTGTGCGTCCCTCTCCCTTTCACACGTCTTGCATGTAGCTTCCGGGCATCTCCTCCACGGTCTGTGCATGTTGTCAGCCCCTGCCCGAGTTTGGCGACACTCACCTTGGCCCCGTTTGTGAACAGTCAGATGCGCTAACAGGTCCACCCCTCCCCTCCCCTCCTGGTCATTGGTACAGGTGTGTTGAGGAGGACGAAGCCGGCCTGTTAGATTTGGAGCAGTTACCGCAGTTTGGGAAGGGGCTGGATCTACGCAAGGCGTCCGAGGAAGCTTTTGAAGTTAAAGATGTGTATAACCCCACCTTAGACTCTGAGGCAATAAAACAGACTCTGTACAGGCAGGCTAAAAATCAGGTAGGTGTACCCTTGGGATATTTTCCGCAGTTTTCCCTCTCGTGCTGACAAAGAAAGGGGTTCAGCCCGTTTGGTTTCCTTTCTGAAGGTCCCCATGAACAATGGCCAACACTGGGAACTCGCAGCCAAGCAGTGGCAGGTCCCGCAAAACAGTATAGGGGCATGTTTTCATCAGGATTCATGGGTTGGGTTGCCTACCACTCTAACCTCAGAGGTGATGGTGGGAAAGACAAATGGGTCAATCTGCACAGCCAATTTCTCTCCGGTTTTATAGGCTGAGCCAGTGTTTTGAACATTTGCTGTGGGGAGAGGTACCAAGAAAATGCATCAAGCATGGACATGAGTTGCTAGAAATTTTGAGGGTCTTTTTCTCGGTGGTGGGGTAGGTTGCATACTTTACATACAGGAGAAGTAGCCTTGGGTAGATGGTTTGGTAGTGGGGGGGGGGTTATTTCACTTTTTTAATAAGTCCAAGAACTTGCCAAGTACAATTGGCAGCCAGTAAACCTCCCTGTCTTGCCGCATCCTCCAAAATTCCTTCCAGCCACATGGCTGTTTCTGCACTAGATCACCATGAAATGCTGGTGGCTAGAAGGAAGCCAGAAGGCTGTGGAGCAGGACCAGCCAATGTGGTCCCCTCCAGATGTTTTGGGATACCAGCCTCCATCACCCCTGTTGATTGAGGATGAAGGGAGTTGTAGCCCAAGCAAACCAGGAGGTCACTCCCTTGCCTACTCCTGCTGTAGGTCACGGGTGGAGAATCTGTGGCCCTCCAGATGTTGCTGGAATAAAACTCCTATCATCCCTTGCCATTGCCCATGCTTGCTGAGGCCCATGGGTGTCCAACCAGTTCTGGAGGACCATAGTTTCCCCAGCCCTGCTTTAGAGAGACCAAGATGCTCGCTGGCCGTTGAATTGTGGAGAAATGGGTTCAACCCAGCACTCGTTTCATACTGCCATAGCTTGCCACTCCTCACCTCAAAAAAGAAGAAGCAAGAATCCTTGGCAGGAGCGTTGGTGAAGTGGCAGAGATCCTTTCAACTGCCTCTCGGATCACCACTCTTTTCTTAAACTCAAGAAACATTGCTTTGCAAAGTGCAAAGTTCTGTTGAGAGCCCAGCTGCCCACCTTCTCAACTTGTTTGAGGACCTCCCTCTGCATCGACACGCGTACAAATTTGGGCGGTGGTCTTGCGGGCTGCAGCCAGCTGAGTTCTGCTCAGAGGAGACCCACTGAAATGAACAAGTCTAAGTTCTTCATTGCAATGGGTTTACTCTGAAGGTGATCCCTATGCAACACAACCCCAGTATTCATGCACCCTGTCACAGCATCCCTGATCCTGGGGAGATTTGAGGTCCGTGAAAATTCTCTCTCATAGCTCCCCCCAGCCTTTCTTCCGAGAAATGCAGTTGTTAAGGTTTTTACCTGGAAAGATAGAATTGCTATTTAAAGCATTTTAAGTCTGTAGGAAAGACCCTCCCTGATGGTAGCTGCAGAGAACCTCAAGCTCCCCTACTTTTGTTTTGTGTGGGAAACTTAATTATCATGTTCTTCTTTGTTGAGAAAGAGAGGGAGATCTCATTTCCTGTTTCCATGCATGTCTCTTTGTCTTTGTCTTTTTAATACTAATATGCTGAAAACCTACTAATTTTTATGGACTTTGTGTTCTCTGTTCCTGTTTCCCTGCAATTTCAGTCTTGGTTTTACAGAGGGCTCCTGTTGTTGCTTTGCTACAATGGTATATACACCAACACCGCCACAGAATTGTGATTTGGCCAAAGGCAGTAGAGCTGAGAAGGAGGGAGAACACAGGATTTCATTTCCCAAACCTAAACCATTTTTCTGTTCACTCTGAAGTCCATCCTCCTCTTTTCCTAGTGAGGAATCCTGCGCTCATCTCCCTGGATTCCTATGGACAACATTTGTTATTGGATCCCAGTAAGATGGGGAAGACAGGACATTTTTTCCCCTGACCACACTTTTCTGATACTGAATCAGATCAATGAGTCTGGTGGAAACGGCGTCCTCTGGTTGGATGGCCATGTGTTCGCTGGGTTGCATTCAGCGCTAGCCCTGCTCAAAAGAAACCCACTGACATTAACGGGCATGCCCAAATTAGGTCTATTGATTCCAGTGGGTCTACTCTGAGTATGACTTGGTTGGCTACAAGTCAGTGAGGGTATATTCTGAGCGTGAAGAACGCCAGACACAACTCTTGAAGTCCAGCAACATCTGAAGAGCACAGCGCTTGTGAAATATACTCGGAGTTGAGTGTGGATTTCATGCTCTTTATTCAGCTCATAGTAGCGAGGAATGAAAGTTTCCCCAGAACGTCTGCTTTATATACATTATTTACACAATGGGCCCCACGTGATTGGCTAATTCCGGGATACTCCTGTAGGCCAATCAGGTTGCGGATTCACTTCCACCTGGAGCTGGATTGGGTGGCTCCTGCGGACCAATCAGACTGCTGCATTCTGGATCCTATTGTTCTAGGACCAATCAGACTGCTGCATTTTGGATCCTATTCAACTCAGTACATAACAGCTTGCTACCATGGTCCCACGCAAAAACACGCCGCACCTCCAGGAAAGGGCTCTTGCACAAAAGTCCCTTGAAGTGAATGGGGGTGACATTTGTTTATCATGACTACATTTATGCCCCACCTTTCCTTTAAGGAGCTCAAGGTGGTGTGCGTCATTCCTCTTCTCCCATTTCATCCTCACAACAACCCTGTGAGGTAGGCTAGGCTGAGAGACTGTGCCCCCTTAGTAAGCCTCACAGCTGAGTGAGAGATTTCAAACCTGGGCTTCTGGGTCTCAGCCCAGCCCTCTAATCACTACACCGCACTGCCTTTCTTAGAATCCTGACACACACTTTTCTTTGCTGACGAAGATCTGACCAGCATGTACTGATGCCCTCTTTCCCTCGCTGTGTTTTTCTTCTCTTTCCCCCCCTTAGGCTTATGCAATGATGTTGTCCCTTTCTGAGAACACTCCCCTCCATCCTTCTTCCCAGAACTCTCTGGATGCTTGGTTGAACATGGCAGGTGCTGCTTCTGAGCCAGGAGGCTTCAGCGCCGTCGGTCATCTCTGAGAGGCTGGAGGAGAAGGCGCCCGGCCCGAGATCCCAAGCAAGGAGGCCGAGGTGCCACACGTCTCCCCTCTCAGACCTTCTGGTCAGCAGCGGAGGACTGGACAGGAAGCCCTCGGGGCTCACCCACCCACCACCGGGAGAAGGAACCCACTACGGACAGCTCATTCCCTGTTTTGTCGGACCTAGGAAACCACCACCGCAGCAGCCCCGGGGGCCTGCCATCTCTCTGACGCATAGTACACCCCAGGAGCAAAAGTTGCTTCCTGCATTGGGCTGGGGGGGGGAGTACCAGGTGCATTTGTCGTTAGCAAATCCAATCGTGCCCCACCCTCTCACGTTACAGACCGTGTTGCTGAGCCAGCAAAAACCTCCTTGTAAACACCCCCACCCTACCCCACACGAAGTCCCTTTGACCCTCGTATCCAGTTCTGCTAAGAAGAAGAAAACGGCGTTCTAGGTCAGGTCCAATTCCAATGAAGTCACTGGAGTTCTGCTGAGATTAGGACTTCTGTTGAGTTTTGTTTGCTTCCTTCCCCCTCTTAAAAAAAAAAAAAGGTGTCAAGTTCCCTTCCCTCATCTTATGTGCATTGTGTAAACCAGTGATGGCTAACCTTGACACCCCAGATGTTTTGGGACTACAACTCCCATCGTCCCTGACCACTGATCCTGTTAGCTAGGGATGATGGGAGTTGTAGTTCCAAAACATCTGGAGTGTCAAGGTTAGCCATCACTGGTGTAAACCCTTCTTCGGATGGCCTCTCTGTGGGTAATAACCTTTCTTGTCCCCCAGTGGGTGCCTTTCGGAAAGTTGGTTGGCATACTTTTTTAAAGGAAAAAAAACCTCTGTAACTCCGGTTTACAGCCATCCATTGTCACTTCTCTTGAGGGGTTTCCACACGACGAGTGCGCAGTCTTTCTGGCCCGGGGTGCACATCTGCTGAGCTATACACTTGTACGGTTATTCACATGTAACAATCAAGGAGTGTACAGTCGGTGTGCAAGTCACAATTTTCCACACACACGCTGAAACTTATGTGAAGTTCTGATGCTGAGCTGAGGAGCAGCTGGGGCTGTGGGAGGGAACTTGGTGTATGGCCTTCACTATCTCACCTGCCCAGGTTGTGCTTACGATGGAAAACAGCCTGTAAAAGTTTGAAATGGGCAAGAGAGGTGCTATGTAATTTCCCTCTTCTGTTGCACGGCCAAAAAAAAACAGAATTACTCCCCTATAGCTTGAAGTAGTTAAGGTTCTGAACTTTGTGGTGGTGGGGAGAACAAAATCAGCTCCTCAGATAAATGGGGCGTACAGACCCTCCTTCCCTCTGACCCAAGAAGCGTCACAAGTCTTACCAAAATCCCTTTTGCTTCCCTTTGAACTCCTCTGTTTGCTTGCTTTGGTCTGCCAGATTGCCAAATCTGCCTCACAGTTGCGCTTTCGGTGGAATTTTGACAGCAGCTTCGGCACAGGTGTGGATCGGGGCCACTCCTGGGGTTCTTAAAGGGGGACCTGGAGGCATCAATCAAAGCATCTTGCTAGGGTCCAGCTCCACAATTTTTGTTTCCCCCCCACAGATAGGCTGGCAGCCTCTCTTGCAGACTGCGGAAGCAGAGTTTTGCACCGAGACGTGGCAGAGGTCAAACCGTGAGTCTTGTGCCAACAGGTGGGAAGCCTCAAGTCTGTTGCCAGGTCAGCTCCCATGAAGAACACCAGACTTCGCCCACCGGGTGCCCTCCAGATGTTGTGGTAACAACTCCCACCCACCCCAGCCAGCACAGTGGGAGTTGTAGTCCAAAACATCTGCAAGGCACCAGGTTGGCGAGAGGCTGTTGGCAAGAAGACAGGGTCCCAAGACAACACCATCCAAAGCCAGCCTTATTCCTCTCTCCCCAAACTTCTTCAATATAAAGGGGCAACCTTTCCCACCATATTCCAGAACCACTATTTAAACTAATTCCTAAAGCAAGGGCAAATAGTATTATGAGGGTGTCTGATTGGTTTTTGTTTATTCTTGTTTGCAGATTTTCAGTTCTGATTCCCTCCCGTCCAGTGCCAATGTTTTCAAATCATCTCTAGATCAAGTTCCAGGACACAGAAATAGTGTCGAGACCTTAATGCCGAATTGTTGTGAGTCCAGCATTCGCTTTGCTTAGGGTTCATCCGGGTTTAGGTTTGGTTTCCCCCCCCCCTCCCAGCACAGGGTTGGTTTTTAGAGTAAGTTTGGGCAAGAAGGGTAATTATCAGGTGCTCAGGTCTTCCTGTAGTTGCTGCCAAGGCAGGAACTAGACAGTAGGGCAGAGGTTGCCAAAGAGGTGCCCGTGGGCACACATCTGCCCACAGAGGTCCTTCCTGCTACCCATGTGATCCCCTCCCCAGTTTCAAGTTCAGCTCGGAAGCAGCATTCTGTGGTAACCAATAGCATGCTATGGTTGTGTCTGCTGGCTTGTGGGGTGTGCAGCAGCTGTGAGTTATCTCTGGCTTGCAAATGGGCCCCATGGCTCCCCAAAGCTTGCAGGCAGGTAGTGATTGTACTGGAGGAAACATTAAGACGGATGTTTCTCCTTCTCTCTCTCTCTCCCCCCCCCCGCCCCAGTATTATCTAATGGGTGGGGGAGAATGTGAAACAACACAAGCAACATCACTTCATTTATTTCTGTCCCTGTTGTACTTCACTGGCTTTGTGGCACCATGACAGTGCCACCTTCCGAATTTTTGTTTTACGCGGCATTACAGGGAGAGGGGAAACTAGACAGCCAGGGTTACCGATTGCAGTCAAAGGCACCACCTTGTAGATAACACCAAGCTCTGGTTTCAGAAACCACCTCACCCTCCCATCTCTGTGTTACTGTACAGTCGTGCCTTGGTTCTCAAATGCCTTGCGAGTCGTACGTTTTGGCTCCCGAACGCCACAAACCCGGAAGCGAGTGTTCCAGTTTGCAAACATTATTTGGAACTCGAACATCCAACACGGCTTCCGATTGAGTGCAGCAAACTCCTGCAGCCATTTGGAAGGCGCGCCTTGGTTTTCGAACGTTTTCGGAAGTCGAACGGACATCCGGAATGGATTACGTTCGGGAGCCACGGTTCGACTGTACTGGAGACTTTGCATTCTGCAATAGTTGGCTATCCCATCTCTTTCTTTTCCCATGGATCACTCTGCACCAGGCCCAAATTCTTTTTTGAATATGTTAACTTAATCCATATTAATACAGACCCAATCATTTCTATCTACTCGACTTCTGTAGGGAATCGACTTTTCTTCCATTTCTTAGCATTTGCTACTCTTGCAGCTGTTAAAAGATTAACTGCTATTTCTAGGTCATTTTCCAAGATAATGCCTTTCCAATAACCAAGCAAGAAAATTTCAAATTCTAACAGTATGAATGTTGAGTCTCTCCAGAGCCAGTGTGGTGTAGTGGTTAAGAGCGGTGGACTCGTAATCTGGTGAACCGGGTTCGCGTCGCCGCTCCTCCACATGCAGCTGCTGGGTGACATTGGGCTAGTCACACTTCTTTGAAGTCTCTCAGCCCCACTCACCTCACAGAGTGTTTGTTGTGGGGGAGGGAGGGAAAGGAGAATGTTAGCCGCTTTGAGACTCCTTCGGGTAGTGATAAAGCGGGATATCAAATCCAAACTCCTCCTCCTCCTCCTCCTCCTCCTCCTCCTCCTCCTCCTCTCCAACTTCTTCATCTGCAAAGAAAGTGGAAAATGTGAAAAGGTCATTTGCACATTGCTCTTTTAAAAAGGAGGATAGATTCACATATTAGCAAACCTGCTTAATTAGCTGCTTTTGCTTTAGACATCACCACCACCCAATAAATCTCACCTGTATTTCAGGAATAAAATCATAGAATTGTAGAGTTGGGAGGGACAATAAGGTTAAAACACCTCTAACTTCAAGCCTTACTCAGGCAGTGCTATTTCTACTTAGCTAAGATGCGCTGAGATGTTTCACCCCATATAACAAAGCTACCTTAGATCAGATGTGATCTTCTTGTCCAGTATTGTCTCCTTTTGATGGGAAGAAGCTCTCCACAGTCTCAGGAATGGGGTCTTTCCAATCACCTGTCACCTGAGAGCCATTTTTGAAACTGGAGGTGTCAGAGTTTGAACCTGTGACCAGCTGCATGCAAATGCTTTTCAGTGAGCTGTGAGATCTTCCTTATCAGTTGTCAAGTATTCTGCTTCCTAGATCAGATGAAAGCCACATCACTGGCAGAATGGCTATTTGAATGTTCTTCCGAAGCCTGGTCTGGCCCCAGAATCTCTGGGTTCATCATGCAAGACCCGCCAATGGACACCCTTAATTGTTGAGCAACGGCCGGGATCATACAAACCAAGGGGAAAACCTTTCCCTGTAAGGCACCTCCTTCCTCTAAGAGGAATGAAGAGACCGGGCAAATCCTCTCCTTTTGTGCTGAGCTTGGAAGGAAAGCTGGAAGGACCTTTCAGGTGCTGATGGCTCGGCGAGGCTTCTGGCCCCCAGGACTTTTGGTCAACCTGGCTGACACCTGGTGTCAGCCGTGCTGCAAAACATAAACAGATTCTTGTGCATCCTCTCTGCTCACTTTTGGGGAATTTGAGTGCCACCAACCTTAGCGCACCTCCCTCCAGGTGAGAACCACAGGCTTTCTCTTCACAGAAGATGCGGAGCCATTTTAGAGAGGATGCATAGCTTCCTCTTTTGCCACGCTGCCAGGCAGCGTTGAGCGTAACCGGTGGAGGCTGGTCCACTTAGGCAAAGAGGCCTCTGGCGCACCAACCTCAGTCTGATCTCATCCAGCCCTCGCCTACCTGCCTCCTTACTTAACAACCAGCCCAGGGGAAAACACTGCCGGTGCCTTCCAACCCACCCGTCCCAATGGGGCATCAGCCTCCACTGAGTATAGTGATGTTGGGGGGTTGCAAACGTTCCCCTGGGATGCATATGCCATTCCTGCTTTTGCATGTCAGGCCCTGGGCAAGAAGTCTGGGAGAGAGCATCCAAATCTGGGAATTGTTGTCCGTGAACAGGTTGCGAGAAGCCACTCTTAACATTCCATTCCTTGCCACTTCTCCTTAAACGTCTACAGAGCAAATCATCCCATTCACGTGGGCTGTGTGTTCAAACGGGGGCCAAATTTTTATATATAGGAAAATAAAAGACTATTGGGGTATTCTATGGGATGGTGGTTTTTTCTTTAATCTGTATATAACTTGTAATTTTTTAAAAAGAGAGAGAGGAAAATACACACACACACACACACACACACTTTTATTTTATTTCTTCCTTAACAGTATTTTATTATTATATTATATATACATATATATATATATT
Organism: Darevskia mixta; assembly: GCA_034641385.1. NCBI lineage: Eukaryota > Metazoa > Chordata > Lepidosauria > Squamata > Lacertidae > Darevskia > Darevskia mixta. The sequence goes on from JAWWNH010000181.1 coordinate 8,323,639, forward strand.
TGGCGTTAGATATCATTATTGTGGAAAAAATAATAATGTTAATATAAGTAACTAGTGAAGGACCAAAATGGTGTATAATTAAAGGCTATTACGTCATATGACCAATAAGTAGGACGTAGAAAGGTGAATTGTTTTCCATTATTGATTAATTTTTTTATCATTGTCAATGTGCCAAATGACCCATAAGTAATGAAAGCGCTAATCTGGCAGCCAGCTTCCCAGACAATCATATGCTGCGTCTAATTTGGTTCCTTAAAAATAATCATTTCTATCATATTTGCGTTTGGAATTAAGTGTTCTATTTATTTTCTAGGGTAGTTTGGTTTGGCAAAGCAAGGTGGGAGGCAGAAGAAAATTGCAATTATAAATATCTATATTTTTTTTAAAAAAACAACCCGCACAATCACACATGTGTGAGTTCTGCATCAGAGAATGCCACCCGAAACAGAAATCACGCCAGCAATTATGAGCAGTATTCACTAGCAGGGCTTTTCTTTTCTTTTCTCCACAAACCTTAGGTAAATAATTACGTTCTTTTCTGCATTTGTTTGTTTCCCTTTTACTGAAATGCATTGAAATTAATTGTGCGAATAATCATGTATGTTTTGGCCATAGCGAGATGAATAATGTAGGACTTAGTGGAAGCCAAACTGCAGCAGAACAGAGATAGCGACGATTGCAGCTAGATGGAAATCACGGCCTCCTTTGACACCCCCACTCCTAAGCACCCAAACGGCAAATGCCTAACAACAGTGCTTGAGGTGTTCCGTATTAGAGTCAGATGGCATTTATTTCAAGTGTGCCACTTGCATTAGAAGATACCAATAATTATTATTGTTTTAGGAAGTCCTCCCTCCCCTCCCCCCCCCACCACCAAAGTCCTGCTTGTATTTTTGGCCTGATCTGAGCAGTTTTCAGCTGTCCTCCAAAGTTCCCCACATGTTGTGCTGTGCTGTGTGCAGAAGGTGATGTTTCCCACGGGTCTCTTGACATGCTGGCTACTGCTGCTTGGGCGGGTGCACTGAGTGCAGAATTCTAGCAGGCGAGCCTTTGCTGTTGCCATAAGCTTTCTGAACTTTGACACCAGTATTCAAACCCCGTGAAACGTCGAAGATTCTTTTGTAAGTTTTTACAGTGGTACCTCGGTTTTCTAGCATCTCAGAAGCCGAAAGTTTCGATTTCCGAATGCCGAAAAGCCAGAAGTAATTGCTTCCATTTTCGAACGGCTTCTGCTGCGTGTTTTCCATTTCCCCCCCAATTGAACTTGCAGCCCAGCCTTTTGCGCCTCAGTTTTCGAACGTTTCAGAAGTCGAACGGTCTTCCGGAACAGATTACGTTCGAGAACCAAGGTACCACTGTAGGTTTAAATCTGACAGATGTGGGGCGTGTAATTGCCCTATGTTTCTTCCCTCCCACCCTGCAATGCTGTTATAGACATGCTTCCATGGAAAGGTGCGAACTGGGTGTTGTGGTGTCTGGACGGGACTCCTTAGATCAGTGATGGCTAACCTTGACACTCCAGATGTTTTGGAACTACAACTCCCATCGTCCCTAGCTAACAGGACCAGTGGTCAGGGATGATGGGAGTTGTAGTTCCAAAACATCTGGAGTGTCAAGGTTAGCCATCACTGCCTTAGATGCTGATGTATCCTGCCCAGCTCCACCTCTGCTGTTTGAATATAGGAGAGAGGGCAGGTGCTAAGCTTGTAACGCTGGAATGATCTTGCTAATGGGATATCTAAGGAGGAAACTGGCCCCTTCAACTCATGTTTACTGGCACTTTTCACGCATCCTGAGTGTGAATCGGGGCTGATCCTAGAGAGCAGGGAATTCTGGATGGAGTGAAGTGCCCCATTCCCCAAGCTCTATATCTCGGTGTCTATATGTGTAATAATACTGATCTCCATCTCCTGTTCATTTCACCATTGTTGCCTCTCTGTTAGCGTGCCCCTCAAAAAACCTGGCTGGCTATTTTTCGGGATTGTTTCACAAACGTGCGCTGCAAGAGCATATATCTCAGACTGCAACAGCTTGGTGATTTCCCTAAGGTGCCCAAAATGTCAGGTTGGTTCAAGGAATAGGAAGCAGCATCCGACACCTGCTAAAAGATACAGTGGTACCTCGGGTTAAGAACTTAATTCGTTCCGGAGGTCCGTTCTTAACCTGAAACTGTTCTTAACCTGAGGTACCACTTTAGCTAATGAGGCCTCCCACTGCCGCCACCACATGATTTATGTTCTCATCCTGGGGCAAAGTTCTTAACCCGAGGTACTATTTCTGGGTTAGCGGAGTCTGTAACCTGAAGCGTCTGTAACCCGAGGTACCACTGTACTGTCTATAATATGTCAATGATTTGGGGGAGGGGGGGCAGGGGAATGTCCCTGAAGTGAGTCAGCGGAACCTGAAAATGTGGTTGAGATGGGGTGAAAGTGTGGGTCAAAGCATATGCATTCCTTTGTAACCAGAATTAGACCCCGTGCTCTTTCAAGCCAGTAAAGGGGGCAGCAAACAAGGCAGGAAAGTCGAAACGGAATTAGATAGCTATGTTGTGAAACTCAGCAGCAAGAAAGCACTGTGATTGCCAAGGTGCATTTTATGTTGCAAAAACAACCCTTTCCCCCCACCCCCACCTATATAAAACCAGCACTTAAGGAGAGGCTGCAGCTCAATGGGTAGCACACCTGCTTGGAATGCAGAAGACCCCAAGTTAAATCCCTGATATCTCCAGGTAGGGCTAGGAAAGGCTCCTGCCTGGTGAAACCCTGGAAAGTTGGCATCCCTGGGGTAGATGGACCAACGGTCTGACTCGGTTTGAGGCAGCATCATGTTAGAATTTCGCAAGATTGTTTTCTCTGTGTGTGGAGAAGCCTTCCAGTTCCCCCATCCCTGTGTTCAGGGTGACGAATTATGAAAAGCACTTGCTCAGTGGGAAGGAACCCCCCCCCGACTCCCCAAGGAGGGTCTCTTGCCCAAAGTCTCATGACAAATGAACTACAGCTGCACCACAGGGCAACATCTGCAAGGGGCGTTTCTGATGGACTGTAAAAGGTAAAGGGACCCCTGACCATTAGGTCCAGTCGTGGCCGACTCTGGGGTTGCGGCGCTCATCTTCCATTATTGGCCGAGGGAGCCGGTGTACAGCTTCCGGGTCATGTGGCCAGCATGACAAAGCCGCTTCTGGCGAACCAGAGCAGCACACGGAAACGCCGTTTACCTTCCCGCTGCAGCGGTACCTATTTATCCACTTGCACTTTGACGTGCTTTCGAACTGCTAGGTTGGCAGGAACAGGGACCGAACAACGGGAGCTCACCCCGTCGCGGGGATTCGAACCGCCGACCTTCTGATCGGCAAGCCCTAGGCTCTGTGGTTTAACCCGCAGCGCCACCCGCGTCCCCTGATGGACTGTACCCATGTACAAATTTAGGCACCAATAAATACTATAATGAACCACAGAAAAAGCACTGGATTGAGTTTCTCTCCGTCGTACTGCAAGCTACTGACTTAAAACATTCATTATTTTAATATGCTGTAATTTTTTTGTGTGTGTCGTGGTCTGAGGGAGCGGGGAGGGAGGGAGGGGAGGGGGAATGATGCATCATGGTGTAGAAACTCACAAAAAATAAATGAAGGAAGAAATGGCGCAATCTACTTGCGCCCACTTTGCCAATGAGAATGTGGGCTCGAAACATTTCCTTCTATAATGGTCAGTAGGTGTCCTTCACAAACCCTTCAAACTGTTTCCCTGTATATTTAACAGATACTGTGATTAAAAGGTTTTGTTTCGCCTTAATCGAAGTGTATTTTCTTTTCTTTTTCAACTTTTTTTCCTCGCTGTCTCTGATTCCTCAGTCATTGATACCACTTTCAGAACAATGTATGATTTATTTTTATTTTTTTGTGTAAGGAAAAATAAAATAAAAAAACGGCAGCTTTGCTTCTCCCTCCCTAACAGGTAATTCACAGATGATCGAAAGATTCTAAAGCCATTTCTTAGAGGGCAATATCTACACCAGAGACTGAAGCTGCAGTTCTGCAACCCACTTACCTGGGGGTAAGCCCCATTAAACACAGTGGAACATATCTCCAAGTAAACATGCCTCCAGATAGCATTGTAAGGCTGCAATCCTATACACCAGTGGCGGGCAAATGGTAAATCAGTGTTAACCCAGGAAAAGTAACAACACACAAGTTGCTTTTAATTAATTTGCTGAAATGAACTGATTTTGTTGTTGTTGAGAAAACTAGTAGTGCATTTGTGTATGAAAAGATTCCTGCATTGCAGGGGGCCGGACTAGATTATCGTTGGGCCACCTTTCAACATTACAGTCCTATGACTCTTATGGACAGCCCTAGCTAGTCCTGGAAATATATCCTCAGACTGAGCCTGTGACGAGAGCCATCCAAGACCTTAATAGCACCGCCATTTTGCAACTGGCCCTGGCTAGTGGATCTCAGGAGCAGCAGCAGTATGGTGCAATGGTTAAAGATTGTTGGACTAGGACCTGGGAGAACAGGGTAAAAAAAATCCCTATTCAGCCATGAAGCTCCTCACCGGGAGACTCTGGGCCAGTCACCGTCTCTTAGCCGAACCTCCCTCACAGGTTTGTTGTGAGGATAAAATATGGAGGAGAACCACGTATGCCATCTGGAGCTCCTCAAAGGAAAGGTGGCATGTGAATGCAACAAATAAATAAAAAGTGCTAAGGAAAGAAAATGGATTCATCAGACCTGAAATCTGCCCGCCTCTGCTGTATATGGTTCACCTGGGAATAACTCTGGTTGGAATCAATGGGGCTTATTACTGAATTGGACAGAATTGCACTTTTAGTGGCTCAACACTAGGTGTTCCATCTCCCCAGGGATCCTTGGGAACTGTAGTTTGCTAAGGCTGAGAGTCTAACCAGAAAGTCTCAGCGTTCACAGTAAACTAGCATTCCTAAGATTTTGGGGGGGGGGCAGCCAATGCAATTAAAAACTGACATATGTTTCTAGTGTAGATATTCCTCGTTGTCTTAGCTTGTCTTTCTCTGCATCTTCAGAATGCAAGCTTTTTTTCCACACACAAAAAGCCCACTGCCTACCTACAAAAAGATGTAATTTTTTCATGTTTTTTAAAAAGAACCTTATATATATAAATGGTAGCAAGGATCATGATTTGTGTATCTGTCCTCATCTTCCTGTCTCATCCTCCTGCCGTTGTTACAGTATACACGTTTGATCTAGGATATTTTATTTCTTTTAGAACTGTATAGTCTTCCCCCCCTCTCTTCCTTTTTTTTTTAATCAATTGTAAATGTCTGGTTTTTTCAAATAATGTTTTTAAAACACTGCGAAAGAGGAAGGTGCTAGTTCCTTAGCATTCTGGAGTGTATATTGCTTCTATTCTGTTTATAAGTAAAAAAAAAACAAGACAAAACTCTGCATGACTTGTGTTTAGCAGTCATTATTGTGTCCGTTTGTGAAATTTTTATTAAAAAGGAAAAAAAAATTCAGTAGATGCACTTATGTATATGTGATTAGGGGTTTTTGTTTCATTCCCCCCCTCCGTTGTTGTTTCGTTTGGGGATTATTATTATTATTATTTGTTCTTTTTTTTGAGTTGGGGCTAGAAGCCTTGAACTGCCAAGGAAAATTTTAAATAAGTGGCAGTTATTAATTAATACGAAATCGCTTTGTTGGGAGAATAAATAAAGTAAAAAAAAAATAAAAAAGAGGTGATGTGTAGAATATAATTAAAATAAAAGGCGATTTTTTTTGTGCAAAAATTTCACTTTGATGCTTGTGATAAAAAGATGAAAAACAAACAATGTACTTGTGTAGAGAAATTCCTTTTAAAAAATAATGAATAGAAAGCGCTGATTTTGAGGTTAATGCTGTAGAATAGGAATGTATACCAAATGTAATCTTTCCAATGCTACAACGGATTTATACATGAGATTGATATGCAATAAACCTGTGTGCTTTTTTAAAGGATGCTCCTCTGCATTTTCTTGGGATGTGTACAAAGTGGTGAAAATAAGTTGAATGCATAATGAATACTATTTACTGGGCGCTGGGTCTGGGTCCTTGGTTTTTGCATTGGGGGGGGATCTGTTCTCTGTACTGTTGGGACAACAGTCAAGCAACCTTTCTTTTTGCCACCATTATATATTGTTTAATAGTCTATGACTGTGAAGGAAGCCCTGGTTATATCATACTTACAATGGCAGCGGGTACCAAAATGCTCTGTGTGTAGGTACCTGAAGGGAAGCAGTTCTAGGATTCGGAATCTCTCCTCATCGCTGGACTCCTCTGTCTAGGTTTCTTTTCTGTACACGTTTCCCTATCCCTTGATATTTTTGATAGGATGGTTTGATGGTTCACTTCTGCCCACCCACGCTGTTCTCCACTGTGACACACGACATCCTATGTTTGCGTTTGCTACAATTACAGTGGTACCTCTGGTTAAGTACTTAATTCGTTCCGGTGGTCCGTTCTTAACCTGAAACTGTTCTTAACCTGAAGCACCACTTTAGCTAATGGGGCCTCCCGCTGCCGCTGCGCCGCCAGAGCACAATTTCTGTTCTTATCCTGAAGCAAAGTTCTTAACCTGAAGCAATATTTCTGGGTTAGCGGAGTTCTTAACCTGAAGCGTATGTAACCTGAAGCGTATGTAACCACTGTATATAAAAGCTTTGTGCCTCCTTTGTTCGAGGTTCGACTCTTTGGGAGAGATCCAAACCAACACTCACTCATTGCAGCTTTGAACATACCTTTTTAACTTTTCCACCCATTATCCCTTGCCATTGACCAATGAGGGGCAGCGTTTTGGACTTTTGTTCTGGTAACAAAAATGAACGCAGCTTTTATGGACAGCGCTCGAGGCATCTGCCCAACTCAGAAGGCCCGTAAAGAAAAGGTCTGTTGTTGGGAGGATGAGAATGCTCACGTGTAGTTCATTTGCATCCCGGCTGGGAAAAAATACCCTAAATCAATCATGTCATCAGACAGAGCCTTGTAGCCAAGGCTTATTCCCCTCTACAAAAAAAAGCCCTCCCCTTGTTGATGACACATAAGAGGAAATGAATTTGGAGGCAGTGGGCGAAAATTTGTCTGCATGTTCTGCAACTCAGTGGTATGAGCCAGGTATGAGAAGCCTGTCCCTGCTCCCCAGAAGTCGCTAGACTTACATAATCCTTGGCCATACTAGTTGGGAGTCCAGTGGCAGTTTGTGGGTCCCAGGTTACCCACCCCTGGTGAAGGCAATATGCAGGGATGTTGTTCTCTATACTTTGTTTTAGAAGTAGGCGTGGTTCTCTGACACAGGGAAAACCATGCTTGGGAGCACATAGGTCGCCTTTGCATGCTAGTTGCGTACCTATCAGAGTTTTACCCTACTTTTCCTACAAGGAACCGGGCCCTCCCTCCCTCCCTCTTAATCCTCATAACAGCCTTGTGAGGTAGGTTAGCTTGAGAGACAGTGACTGGCACAAGGTCACTCAATATCTTTTGTGGCTGAAGTCTGACTCTAAGCACTACACTGCACTGTTAGCAGGGGTCCCGGGAAACAGATGGCATGCACCCTGGGGAAACTGCATTTGCCGGGGGCACTTGTACTTAGATTGCTGCAGTAAGTTCCACATTTAACTCCCACTTGGAAAAACAAACAAACACCTTTTGCAGAACTTTGTAGCTCTTGAAAAACCGAAACCGGAGAGGACGAGGAAGGATGCATATACCCTTATATGCATAAGCACTAGCTGTGTGTCCGGGTGCCAAAGCACCATTTAGGCAGCGATTGCATTTGCAGCGTGCTCGTAATTGTGACTGCAAAGGTTTGCAGGCTCTCCCACCACCCGAATCGCTGCCTCTCAATCCAGTACAGTATGCCTGCAATTTACGTGGGAGTTCCGTTCCGGGGATCACGTCTAAAACCAAAACTGAGTATAGTCAAAACACATTGGGTGCAATGGCGAGTGGGATTGGCATAGTCCTCTCCCCCCCCCCCGACACCTCCCCATCCCTTTCTGTACCCTTTCAATTTATTTATTTTAATTGTCAAGTTTGTAAAGCTGAAGGCCCACAAGTTAAAAGCATAATAAAAAAAATCCTTCCAGTAGCACCTTAGAGACCAAGTTTTTTTTTTAATATCATTTTATTGGTTTCAAAAATAATTTTTTACAATAATAACATTCACATAATTTTTCACTTCTTATACCTTTTTGGCTTTTTATAGCCTTGACTTCCTTCAGACCTTCCTTGTGACCTTCTGATAACTATACCTTAATTTTATATTTCTTATTTCTTCCGTTGTTTTATTATGTCTCTCGCTACCTTAATCACTATAAGTTCACATTAACAACAGCATTTCTTCCATCTACAAAACCTCTTGTAGTCCTACTAACGTATTCAATTGAGTACTTTCTTTTAAGTAGCCTGCAAATTTAGTCCAGTCTTTGACGAACTTCTGGTCCCGCTGTTCTTGGATTCTCCCCGTCATTTTGTCCAATTCTGCATAGTCCAATAGTTTCATTTTCCATTCCTCTACTGTCGGTGTTTGTTCTTGTTTCCATTTTTAGAGACCAACTATGTTTGTTCTTGGTATGAGCTTTCGTGTGCATGCACACGAAAGCTCATGCCAAGAACAAACATAGTTGGTCTCTAAGGTGCTACTGGAAGGATTGTTTTTATTTTGTTTCGACTACAGCAGACCAACATGGCTACCTACCTGTAAGTTAAATGCATGTAAGTTGCAAGTGTATTCAAGGCAATGAGCAGCATCGCCCAGCAGAGGGCGAGCTGCAGCTGCAGAATCTGGGCTTTGCAGCAGCGTTCCCAAGCTATTTGATGCACCGGGGGGGGGGGGGGGGATTTCATGCAATGTTAAGAGTTCTGTCATTTGAACTCCCAATGGCATTTTCTTTTTCATAAGAGTGTAAGAAGAGCTCTGCTGAATCAGGCCAAGGGACCATTGGGTGCAACATCCTGTGACCAACTAGATGCCCCCGGCAAGCAGGACCTGAGCCCAACAGAATATCTCTCCACCTGCAATTCCCAGAAACTGCTATCAAAAGTCTTAGATACCCTAATGTTACTCTGTTTTATTTCTACTTTTAAATTCTGGTTGGTTTTTTAAATCTTCGATCTTTTTGGGTGTTTAATGTTTTCAAACTAATTAATGGTCAGAATAAGAAATCTAATTTAATTCTTGCTGTGTACTTTTTATGCTGGTGTATTGCTTAGTTGCACTCTTCTTGTCAGGGCAGAGTTTAGTTGCTTTTGACTACACTGCTTTGGGAAGGAAGTTCTTCAAAGAGAGGGGTACTGGTAATTCATTGTTTAAATAAATAAAGGGCACTACCAACTTAGGTCCATTAATTGCAGTGGGTTTACTCTGAGCAGCAGTGCCGGATTTATGTATAGGGTAAGTAGGCTGAAGCCTAGGGCCTCTAAATATAGGGGGCCTCACCAGCCTGCCCTCTCCCCAGTGCCGCAGTCTTCCCTCTCCCAAAATTGTAAACCCAAGACTTCATGCAAGGGCATGGTAACTCAGGCCCAGCAACTATTAGACTCAGGGCTAGCCAATTTGAAGCAGTGGGGCACAACTTGATTTTTTTTTTGTACAGCCCCAGTTCACAGCCAAAGTCTGCAAAATCTTATAGATATGGATAAATCCATCTAGAGTGCCCTGGTGCAGGAACCCCCTTAGGAGCGGCCCACGGGGCCCAATTTGGCTCAGTTGCTCCAATTGCCTTAAGGTCAGCCCTGATGAGACTGTGCAGAGGTTGGACTGACAAGCCCTGCACCTTCTAGGTCCCTGGTGTCACCATTCAGAGTACAGACTCAAGGACTTGTTATGGAAATAAAGGGGGGCACTTATTGGAAATCAGTTTTGTCACCTCTTCCCCCCAAATCTCGAGACGATGAGCCCAGCCACCTTTTATTCAGTTGCATAAACACTACACTACAGCATGGCCATAAACTTGTATGTTCAACCGCTGAAATATACACCCAATATGTAGCAATGGAGATTTATGTTACTGCTTTATAAATGAACACTGTGTTTTATGAATGGACTCTGTATTTTGTGAATTACCTAAGAGCCACCAATAGGGAGCTCGAGAATCTGACAGCTAAGCAGTTGGGTACTACCAAACAGCGACCCCTATTGCTGAAAGCAGGTAACCAGCAGGGAATGCTTCAGCTCAGCCTTTGCACTGTTGACTGAACACCGCCTGCTGTGCAGATAATGGAGCGAGGCATACAGTGGGCACCACCAGTGAAAAGCCCCTGCTCCGTGTAACTCCTGCCCTGTCATTTGATAGCGTGCCCACTTGCCCTCCTTCTTGACATGGAATGCTCTCTGTTGGAGTCTCCAGGTCCAGTACAAAGACCATAGGAAAACTGGTGCTATTAACAGTAATCCTTCTAGTTGGTTAATTGGTTCGGCAACTTCCATGCACATGACATGTGATGCTAATTATTTTCCCCAAGAGTTAAATGATAACTAATCAGAGGCAGCCAAAGGAGAGCTATGAGATTCAGGTGAGGGTCAGATGCCTTGTCAATCCCAGCAGGTATATAAGAGGACGACCCAGGCCAAGCCTAGCATGGAAGACTTGTGTATAGTATGCAGATCTGAAAGGGCCACAAAGGGTAAACCACCCAAAAGGTATGCTGAAGAGTTTGCTAAAACAGTCATGGCCATAGCTGTCAACCCTCCCTTTTTTTGCGGGAAACTCCCTTATTCCAATGCTGTTTCCCGCTGCTAATCCCGGATTGTTGATATCCCTTAAATTTCCCGGATTTCAAAGGAAGCAGCTCCTCTCCCTCCCTGCCGGCCAGGGAGTCTCCTCAGCTGCGTTGCTCGGCTGCCAATAAGGAGTCTGAGACCGACTGGGGGTGGAGCTTGCATGCCTTGTGCAGCCAGACCCTCACGCCCAACCAGACAGACAGCCTGCCTGCCGTCTACGCGCTCGCTCTTTCGCTCACCCGTTCACGCGCAGCCTCTGGAGCGCAGGGTGGCGAGGCTACTTGGTGCCATTGCACTGCCCTCGCGGCATCCCTTATTTTCAAATCAGAAAGTTGACAGCTATGGTCATAGCAGATACAGCTGTTGTTATTAACTCAGAGAAGGTTTGGGAACCTTCAATCTCACAAGAGATCCAAAGTTTAACCTCAGAGGATGCTGAGCCATGGTTAAATGCCATGAAGGCTGAACTTGATTCCTTAGAGAGGAACAAGACATGGGAACTAGTTCCAGGCCTGCCCAGGCCACAAAAGGTTTACTAAGTTCAGTTATTGCAAAAGTTTTTCAGTGTTAATTTTAAATACCCGTCATCATCCTTGGCTTCACTCAATTTTGTTTATAACACTCTTCCATTTTATTCCATTTGTGAGGGTGGGGGATGGAGAGGGGCCTCACAAGTGGAGTGGCCTATGGCCTCTCTTCATCTAAATCCGGCCCTGCTGAGCAGGATTCAGTTGGCAACAACCCACTGTCTGTCTAAATACCTCTGCTAGCCTCTGGAGTAGCCTGTTCGCTAAAAGGCTGAGCTGTGGATCATGAGGTTCTGGGTTTGAATCTCTCCTCTGCCATAAACTAAAATAACCATCTGGCTGTGCAGCTTTTCATGAATGCTGAAGACACACCTCTTTACCTTTGCATTTTGACCCTTGTGATGTGTGTTTTTCAGGACCCACCCTATTCCTGGGACGGGTAACATGTTTTAACTGTTTTTAATTCTGAATTTTAAATGTTTGCAACCCACCATGGGGCCTGCTGGTGAAGGAGGAATAATAAATAAATATGCAAAAGATGGCATGGGGCTCTGAATCTTGGAGAGCTGCTGCTAGTCAGTGAGGACATTACTGAGCTAGATAGACTTGGTATAAGACAAAAGTCCGGTGGCGAAGCTATGCAGGTTAGAACACTGTAAAAAACACAAGAATTAACTTTTTTTAAAAAAGCAACTCCCTGCGTTGCGTTTTGCTGGTTAACCCGGCAGGGGGTTGAACCTTTTGTAACTTGACGCCCGCATGGGAATCTGCCCGGCCTGGAAGAGTTAAAGGAAGTTCAGAGGAAGTCTTTGGGACGTCCAAGTCCCGAATGGCAAGACAGGCTGGCTAGCTGGCTGGCTGCAAGAGAGACCCGTCGGCTCTTGCGCCCCAGCTGGAAAAAGAGAGCGAAGTGGGAGGGCTTGCCCAGGTGCACTTCGATCTCAGGCTCCTCCTCGGAGGGTGGAGCCCCCCTTCTCAGGCGACACCTGTGCTTTTCTTTTCTTTTCTGTCCCAGGCCGAGGACGATGGCGCCCCGTTGACGCTGGAGACTGAGCCCCAATGGAGACGTAAAGAAGGTGAGCGCGTTTGGAGAAGGGCGCGCAGAGGCACGCGCGGGTTTGTTTTGGGTGTGTGTGTGAGTGCGTGGGAAAGTTAGCTCGCTGATCAAAGGAGGACAAGGTATAGTTTGCCCACTTGCTTTCTTACTGGGAGGGCGGCTCCTCGCATCTCTACCCCCCACCCCACCCCGCGCGCGCCTTGATTGTGGGGAGCTGTGATTTGGAGTTGCGTGGCTCCGTTTCAAATCGTGGGCGTCCAGGCAGTCCGACCCCTTGCAAATCCTGGAGGGCGAAATCTAGGCTAGCAGGGGTCCGATCCTTTTCCAGGCCTGGATCTTCTAATTTCAGCGGGTCTACTCTGAGCAGGGCTCCCGCAGGATACAGGCCCCTGTTGTTTATTAAGAGGACTTCCTTCTGTGGAAGGCGGCCCGAGGATCGCATGCGTGGCGCACGGTGTACAAAGGGTTAAAAGTAGATTGGCTGGAAAATTGCAACAGGCACCTTTTACTCTGACGTAAGCGGTGCATCGTCGAAGTGGAACTTACTCCTGAGTCTGAGTCCACACTGGATTGTGGCGCGCGCGTGGCGTGGAGGGGGCGGGCTTCTTTTGCGTGATGACCCAGCTGAGTGCAATGGGATTTACTCGAGTAAGCATAATAGAGGATTGTAATATTTTATTTTATTTTTAGTAATTGATGAGTGTAGCTTTCCTGCCACTTTGCTTTCTTGCATTTCTTTTTCATTGGGATGGTTTTCGTTGCTGCCTCCTGTATAATGTTACGAGCCTCCATCCATAGTTCTTCAGGCATTCTATCTAGGCTTTAATTTCCATCTGAATGTGGTCATTGAATCACACCTGACTGCTAGTCCTGTATGGCTAGCTGTGATTCCTGCATTGCAGGGAGTTGGGTTAGATGGCCCTTTGGGTCCCTTCCATCTCTACAATTTTATGATTCTCTGATTCCCTTTTTATTTATTACCCCTTGCCCCAGGAGTTGATGCTAGCCAGTTTTGCTTGCATGTTATTTTCCCAACCTGGCTCCTGTGCTTTTGACTGTGGCCCAGTACTTGGAAATCCAACAAGACAAATTGTTATAATCAGCCCAGTGTAGCATTTAGAATGTTGAAAGTACACATGACTTAAGTCATTTTTTAATGACAGCCCTGCAGGAGGAGTCAACAGTACGATCCTCAGAAGAAAAAAATAATAATAACAATACCAACAGCACTGCCAGCAGGTTCATAGCAAATGAGAAATTTGAACCAGGAACATTCCTGCTTGTGTGTTCAGCCAGCACGTGGCACTAGCTCTCATTGAGGAAGCTAATTGTGCCAGCATCGCTCTGTGTGTCCCCACCACCACGGTTGAAATTATGTGCAACTAGGGTCAGATAGGAAATGTAGAGGACAGAGGCCTCCTGCGTCTTTAATAGTTGGGCAGAAGTTGGATTTTCTGCAGGTGTACCTTGTTACCTAGAGCTGATTTGTTCTTCTACATAACTATTAGATGCAGGGGCCCACCCTGCCCTGTTCCTCTTTTTTGCATTTCCCCATCGTATCCATATCCCGATCTTGGCCTTGACATCATAGAATCATGGAGTTGGGAGGGACCCTGAGGACAATCTAGTCCAGGGTTTCCCGAATTTGAGTCTCACTGCTTTTTGTTTTCTTCACCTGTGTGTTCTCTTTCGCTGCCTGCTCCGGCTGTGCCCCAACCTGCCAACCGAGAAATCAAAGGGTGTTTCTGCTCCTGAAGGGTTGGAAGGAATGCTGGTGGAGTAAATAATGCAATCTTACCTTGCACACTAGATAACGTGTCTCAACAGGTGCGGGTTGTAAATAAAGAAATTTCCAGGCATTGCACCAATTAGCTGCAGTGCATAGCTCCACCACCACCGTTATCCCTAGGAGTTAAAGGTAGCATACTTTGTTTTATATGTAGAGCCCTTAAGAATTCAGCCTCTGCTTAACCTGATGCCTGCTTTCCCAAACTCGCCAGCCTGCGGGCATGGAAAGGCAGAGCGGCCTGATTAAAATCTGTGCTATGATATGTGTGAAAATCCAATTGTGGCTATTCTCAGAGAACAATTTTCAATAGTGCGTTTCAGGAACAGTGATGAGTGAGATTTGTGAATTAGACGCAAAAGCAGCTCCTACATTTCTTCCATTCATTATTTCCTCCTTTGCATGCCCTCATTCATATTAAATAATCAGGGGTCTGTGGTTCCTGGGTGTAGCAATTAGAGCGTCAAACCTGGGAGACCAGGGTTCAAATTGCCCACTCAGCTGTTAAGAAGAGCCTGGCTGCTTGATCAAGCCAGTGGCCCATCAAGCCCAGTATCTTGTCCCCACATAGGCTGCCCAGATGCCACCCTGGGAAGGCCACAAGCACAGATGCTCTCTTTTCACTTGATGCCCAGCAGCTGCCATTCAAAGACATTCCGCCTCCAGCAGTGGAGGCAGGACACAGCCATTGTGCCTAGTAGCCATGAATTTCCCTGGTTATCTTGTTGTGCCAGTCAACATCTCTCAGCCTAACCTACCTCACAGGGTTGTTGTGAGGATAAAGTGGGGGCAGGGAGAACCATGCGCTGCGTCTTGATCTCCTTGGAGGGATATAAATAGTGTTGCTGTAGCATGCCTGTACATTTCCTCCAGAATCCTGCCAAAGGAAGAAGGAACGAAGGGGGGGAACTTACTGCATCCTAGCCAGCATGAAAACAACGCTGTCCAAAAATCTTTAAACTAGGAGTTGCATGCAAGGTATCTGGAAGATGAGCTCCCTGCCCTTTTACAGAGACAGTTGAATTAAGAATACCTTTTTGTGCCCCAACCCGCTATAGAAAACTGGAAGAGAATACTAGTTGGAAGTCAGTTTGAAAACTAATCCAGCAGGTTGGACAGCCTTTTTCCCTCCCTTAGTCTTTGCAAGCTGAAAGAGTTCTACGGCCTCTATGTTAAACTTTTTAAAAAACAGTCTTGTTATGAAATTGACCGCTTCGATGGGAATGAATAAGCAACAAGGTGCCTATGAAATCAACCTCAGCAAGCTAATATTTATGTGGCACTATGCACAGGTGATTTTATGACCTATTAACCACCCAAATGATGGTGCTGTTAAAAAACAAACCCCACCCCATAAAGGTACATATTTCCACTTACTGTAGGAGTGTCACTCAGTGGCAGCTTTTGGGGAGATGTTGTTCCTAGAAATTAATTTATGAAGAAAGCAAGAATTTATGCTGGTTCCTCTCTTGGTGGTATAGGTAAAGGTAAATGGACCCCTGACCATTAGGTCCAGTCACGGACAACTCTGGGGTTGCGGCGCTCATCTCGCTTTACAGGCCGAGGGAGCCGGCGTACAGCTTCCGGGTCATGTGGCCAGCATGACTAAGCCGCTTCTGGTGAACCAGAGCAGCGCACGGAAACGTCGTTTATCTTCCTGCCAGTGTGGTACCTATTTATCTACTTGCACTTTGACGTGCTTTCGAACTGCTAGGTTGGCAGGATAGGTTGGTGATATGGGGTGGGCCAAATGGAAAATGGCTTGGAAAGAATTGAGTATATTTATTCATAGAATCATACAACTGTAGACTTGGAAGTGACCCCAAGGGTCATCTAGTTCAACTTCTTGCAATGCAGACATCTCAACTAGATCGTACGTGTGGTTGTCACAAGAAAAGGAAACATTAAGACAAATTAAATAAGGATTTCTGGCATAGTTAAGTTTGGGGCGTAATTATTGTTGAAAAATTAACTCACACATGATGTTGGATTACAGAACAAACAAACAAAAATATTCATTTTCAACTGCAGGGCAAAAAATTGCCGCCTGTGAAATAATGTTGCTATTTGGAATGCTTAGTAAATTTAGCTCCAACTGAGAATATCATAAGACAATATCCTGGTATAGTCAAACCTGTTTTCGATCGTCTCCGTTGCTGAACATTTCGGCTGTTGAACGTCGAAAACCCAGAAGTAAGTGATCCGGTTTCCGAATGTTTTTTGGAAGCCGAACATCCAACACGGCAGACAAGTGGCTTCCGATTGGTTCTTCCGGTTGCAAGAGCCAATCAGAAGCCATGCCTCGGAAATCAAACATTTCGGAAGTCTAACATCCTTCTGGAACGGATAACGTTCGACATCCGAGGTACCACAATTTTTTTTTCATTTAAGTGTTAATACCTACTCCAAAATGAGTAATAAATATATTTTCCTCAGGGATTCTGAATGAAACCACCCAAATGGTCTCCACATGTTTATTATGTCATGGCTTTGGCAGATTCAGATCCCTAGAGGCTCCCATATTTTATTTGCTTCCTGTGCTGGAAAACTGCATCCCTCATGCTCTTTCTTCCTTTCTCCAGGCCCCACAAATCTGCAGACGCCCGCGCCATGTCTCAGCGCCATTCGACTGGCTCCTTGGGAGACAAGGCCATTCTGCTGGAAAACCAGGTCGGCTCGGATTTGCGCCTCAGCGCCAATAATGTGTCCCCACACGGCAAGCGCAGCTCCCTGGGCCCGCCGGACAGCCCTTCCTTCTTGGCCGAGCGCTCCCCGTCGCCCACTGGGCCACACCGGATCATCCTCAGCACCCAGAGCCCGGCCGCCCTCAAGGTGGGCACTCAGCAGCTCATCCCCAAGGGCCTGGCAGAGGGTCCGAAGCCCAAGGTCCCCTCTCGGCACCAGAGCTTCTCGGCGGCCATCTTGAGCAAGGAAGCCGCCCGGTTGGACCCCAAGCGCATGTCGGCCCCCAGCATTTCGTTCGACGACCCGGAGGAAGCGGAGCTGGATGGAGGGACACTCAAGCGCAACATCCGCAGCATGTCGTACCGGGCCGCCATGAAGGGCCTAGGGAACGGCGAGCACACAGAGCCGTCAAAAATCGTCGGGGGTGGCCTGAAGCCACTGTGTGAAGAAACCAATGGCCAAGGAGCCCGTAGCCCCGGAAGGCAGAAGGTAGGTCCTTTTTACCTCCACTGTGCCCTCTAGAATAGCCTATAATCCACTGTTGTTATTTATTGCATGTCTATTCCACCATTTTTCTCCATGGATGGAGCTCAAGGTGGCCCGCCCTTTTATGCGTAATAATTTTTTTATTAGTTTTCAGTTTCAATGACCCAATAAAAGCCTCATTGTCACAATACCAAATTATAATACAACCAATAATGCCAATTGTTCAGAGAAGATTATCAAAACAGTTACTATATAAATTAAAGTTACAACACCTGAGAATACAGCAAGCAGAAGCCAATGATTTATTTTTGTTTGTATGTTTCAGTTGTAAATGGATGGTGTTTTGTTTGTATGTATATATAGGCATGTATGTATGCAGTTATGCCTGTTTATATGAATGGATGTTTTTTTTTTCTTTATTATTATTTGTTTGTTAATTTTAATTGTTAAAATTTAATAAAGATATATATATATATATATAAAATTCCAATTGTTCAGATGCCGAATTATGTTATTTTGTTGGCCCCCCGCGTGCTAGAATTTATGGCTTGATAATTTACTTTAACTCTGCGTTCCAGAAACTTATAAATCCCAATTACACACCAGTCAGAATAACAAACCCTTATGCTGCAGCTGCAATTTTAACAACTTCCATTCGCATTAACACATCAAATAATTTACAGTCTTACAGATGAAGCATTCAAACTCTGTCTTTGTTGTTCTTTGTGTGTGGCTGTTATTCTGTCCATGATGTTTCTTCCTGTCCTTGTACTGCATTATGTCTACCTTTAGTCAGTTGTTGCTGTTCTCCATCATACCTTAGGCAGAGCTAGTATTCCATTGCCGTTTCATAAGTTCTCCATTGCACCGTTCCAAACTTCATTGTTTTGCAACTCAAGCAGCTGCTGAAGCCGGTGGCCTGCTCTTTTAATCTCCACCACAACCCTGTGAGGTGGATTAGGCCAAGAGGCAGCAACTGGCCGAAGGTCACCCAGTGAGCTTCATGGCTGAGGGGGGGGGCAGGATTTGAACCCTGGTCTCTCCTCGTCCGATACATCACTCCACCCCGCTGGTTCTCATTTAGCAGGGAAGCCGGCAATGTGTCTTCAGTTGTTGTTGGACTCTTAATTCCCATCAGTCCCTAGCCAGCATGACCTATGGTCGGGGTGGCAGAAGGCGTAGTCTGCTGATGCTTCCTTCTTGGGCATGGCTACCCCTGTTTTAAAGGGGTTATGAGCATTTCAGCGGCTGATTTGTCCCAGTCCGAAACTGGAGTAGAGTTGGGTGGATTCCCTGCCACTCACCCAGAAGATGCTTGAGATTTCAGGAGTGTTTCAGGTGGACACTCCGAAAGCCCCGTAGTGCCTTCCACCCTACCTCAGGAAAGGGGCAAGCTGAGCTGCCGTAGACCTGACAGTGCCACCTTCCCCAACCTGGTGCCCTCCAGATGTTGAGGGACTCCAAACCATGGCTTGCAGGTGCAATTGGTCACTCAGACCACAGTTTGGATTCTGAAGCCCGAGAAGTACCCATGATTTGCAGAGATCCCTGCTTTTGCAGGGGGTTGGAAGATATGACCCTTAGGGAAGGGAGGTCCCTTCCAACTCTCGGATCCCACACAATGAAATTGTACTGTGACCTGCTGAAGCAATGGTGTGTTTGTTTCCTAAGTGTTAAAGCTTGCATCCTTGCTCCAAATGCTTTTATTCTGGATTGGACAAATGCATGCAGAGCTCCAGCTTGGCCGCAGCTGGCCTGAATTACTGCCTTGGTTAGCTGAGGCCTGGCCAGCGGAGGGTCAGAGGTCAAACTTGCATTTTAAAACAAAGCAAGTTAACTCTGTCCGTTCCAGAAGTGAGCAAAGCAGCCTGCCGTCCGGATGCAGGATATGGTGCTGTCTTTGATAGACCCCTGGGAACTGGGGAGTTAATCGTGCTCTCTATTTGAAGATGACTTGGGGGTTTCTATCAACTTTTCCAGGGAGATTTGGAGTGAATTGGAAAGGGGAGGGTGAAGCACAGGAGCGGACCTTTTCATGACAAGACTGGGCTTTTCTCTCCTGGAAACTTGGAAGGAGAGGGGAACCTTGCCATGGATCTACGGCAAAGTTCATGCGCTCCGCTTTGATTTTCGAAGGACCACAAGCAGCAGATGTGGCTTCAATCAGAAAATGGACGCAAGGGTGGCCAATTTGTGATTTTTTTTGTGGTGGAAAGTGCTGGCTTCAGTGCAATTCACAGCGTTGGTTATGACCCTGCGTGCACCTACCTCCTTATATGAACATGCCCAGGCTTTAAAATCTTCTGGGGAGGCATGAGACAAGGACTTCTTGGTGGGTGCTCCCAGATAGTGAAACTCCTCTCTGCTTTCCTTTCAGGAGAAAGCAAATTCTTTCTTTGTTCAGACAGGTCTTTGGCTAGTAACTGACTGTTGTGGAAGGGTCTTCTGAAGGGAGGGTTGTACGTTTTTTGTTTTTGGATATGTGTGTTGTGCTTTTAAATGGTTTTCAGTGCTGGCTGTTGTTTAAATAGGGTCGCTTATTTAACTGTTAATTGCTATTTAAATGTTTTGTGCATTTGTAGCTGAATCTGTTTTGATGTATGCTGCAAATCACTTTGGGTCCTGCACTTGGGAAAAGGGTATGTAAATACTTCAAACAAACAAACAAACAGATGTAGGAGGAGCTGTTAAGAGCCAGGAGTCCCAACGACCTCTGGAGGGGCATCATGTTAGCAAACCTTGCTCTAGGCTTGGTAAACTGGGAACCCCAGTACGGCATACCTTCCAACGATCCCTGTTTGCCCGGGATATTCCCGGAATTACAGAAGTCACCCTGGCTTCTGAAATGATCCTGGAATGTCCTGGGGGATGAGCTGGCGCTGGCGCTTTCAATAGTGTCGTGCTCACATGCAAGTCAGCGACACCAAAAGATGCTTATACACTGCCTGGCCCTTTCTGCTCCCTTGAGATTTACCTCTTGCACCCAGCCAGCAATGTCCATGATGTGGAAGAGGTGATGGCGATCCATCTGAGAGTGCAAAGAAGGGCTTGGAAGGTGAGTCCTGAGGGTACTCTCGAAGATCAGAGAGAGAAAGAGAGAGAGAGACAGGCTTGGAGAACCACTTTCACCCCCTGGGCCTGAGGCATAGCTGTCAACCCTCCCTTTTTTTGCGGGAAACTCCCTTATTCCAATGCCGTTTCCCGCTGCTATCCCAGATTGATATGCCTTAAATTTCCCAGATTTCAAAGGAAGCAGCTCCTCTCCCTCCGTGCTGGCTAGGGAGGCTCCTCAGCTGCGTTGCTCGGCTGCCAATAAGGAGTCTGAGACCGACTGGGGGCGGAGCTTGCATGCCTTGTGCAGCCAGACCCTCACGCCCAACCAGACAGACAGCTTGCCTGCCGTCTACACGCTCGCTCTTTGGCTCACCCATTCGCACGCAGCCTCTGGAGCGCAGGGTGGCGAGGCTACTTGGTGCCATTGCACCGCCCTCGCGGCATCCCTTATTTTCAAATCCGAAAGTTTGAACAAATCCCTTATTTTCAAATCCAAAAGTTGACAGCTATGGCCTGAGGTTCACCACCTCTGGCCTAGGTAGGTAGGTGCTGCAGCTGCAGTTCTGTCTCTCACCACAAGAGGCAGCAGCAAGTAGACCCAAGTTTTGAGTCCCACAGCTCTTGACCCTGAGGGTTGCTCATCGGCTACGTGTTGCAACAAGACCCAAGGCAGGCGGGAGTCTAGTATGGGGAACTGCTGCAGTGATAATGTTAGGGCTGTTGGGGGCAAAGGTCCCTGGAAAACTAAACAAAAGCTTGAGTCACTTTGCAATTTGGATTCCCCCCTCCCCATCCCACACGTTGAGAAAGTGAAACTGAAATAAGGCAAAGAAGATCACACACCCAAGTTGCAAGGTGTGTGTGAGAGAGAGACACATATCGACCAAGAGGTTATGGCCCTGTGGGAAAGGCCTTGGTTGTGTCACTTCCTCTTAAGGCTTAAGAAGCAAGGCAAGACCCCACCTGGAATACTGTGTCCAGTTCTGGGCACCACAGTTCAAGAAGGATACTGACAAGCTGGAACGTGTCCAGAGGAGGGCAACCAAAATGGTCAAGGGCCTGGAAACGATGCCTTATGAGGAACGGCTTAGGGAGCTGGGTATGTTTAGCCTGGAGAAGAGAAGGTTAAGGGGTGATATGATAGCCATGTTCAAATATATAAAAGGATGTCATATAGAGGAAGGAGAAAAGTTGTTTTCTGCTGCTCCAGAGAAGCAGACACGGAGCAATGGATTCAAACTACAAGAAAGAAGATTCCACCTAAACATTAGGAAGAACTTCCTGACAGTAAGAGCTGTTCGACAGTGGAATTTGATGCCAAGGAGTGTGGTGGAGTCTCCTTTGGAGGTCTTTAAGCAGAGGCTTGACAGCCACCTGTCAGGAATGCTTTGATGGTGTTTCCTGCTTGGCAGGGGGTTGGACTGGATGGCCCTTGTGGTCTCTTCCAACTCTATGATTCTATGATTCTAAGGGATCCTTTCTTGCATATGGTGCAACATTTCTCTGATGAAAATAGGGACGTCCTATTCCGTTGTTGTATTTATGCCCCACACATCTAACTGGGTTGGCCCTGCCATTCTGGGCGGCTTCCAACATATAGAAAAGCACAATAAAACATTAAACATTAAAAAAACTTCCCTATACGGGGCTGCCTTCAAATGGCTTGGGGTTTGGATAACTCCCTACCCTCCAACATTTCTCCTATGAAAATAGGGACATCCTACCGTATCCGCCAACATTTTTCTGATGAAAATAGGCATGTCCTAAGAAAAAAGCAGGACATTCTGGGATCAAATCAGAAACCGGGATGGCTTCTGTAAATCCAGGACTGTCGCTGGAAAATAGGGACTCTTGGGGGGTCTGCTCTTGGCATTCTGCTTCACACAGCTGTGTAGAAAACAAACAGGATTTTGTGCCCAGGTGTTCAGCACACCTGTATGCAATGGTGCGAAGCTGCATGAATTGGTTTTCTGTTTGGGTTTGGGGAGGAGAGAGGGAAGGAAAGCTGCCCATCCACCTAATCACACCTTTTCTTTTCTTTTTAATAGAATTTTACAGTAGGCCCGCAACTTACAGGCATGTTACATTCAGGGGGCAGGGTGTCTACACACAAAGGCAAGGTCTTATAAAACAGGAAGGCCCCCGTGGAACTGCCCCTCCTTCCCAAAAACATGACCATCCCTACCTGCCCAGAGTGAGCGTCGCTTACTGGCCTCTGGGAGGGTTGCACGAGGGTTGTGGAGACTCTTGTGAGATCTTGCACGGACATTTCTTATTGCCCCCCCCCCCAATTCTCTCACCCTCTTTGTATCAGTGGATGGGTGAAGTGTGCAAGGCTGCGACCACGCGAGTGAATTGCATGTACGTTCTGAGCCTGCTATATTTCACCACTCCAGTTAAAATTAAGAACATAATGTCAAGCCAGCGGCCCATCTCATTTGACAGCGGCCAACCAGATGACCCATGATGGGAAGCCCACAAGTAGTGGTCTCATCTCCTACAGTTCCCAGCTCTGTCTACTGGGCTATGTTGGCATAGGAGTGGAGCTATAAGTTGACTCAACCACTCCCAGAGCACAGGGGCAAAGTCTCTGGGCGTATGGGACTCCCCTGAACCTTCCCCACAAAACTGCCGATTCCAGAACGTTTAACCTAGTGGCTGTAAGGAGCCTACGGTATTCCACATAGTGGATTTCCGCCAGATAAGGGGCTGGTGAAATCTGAGATATCTGTTCCCCCAAATACATAGTATAAAGTGGCTTCCTGTACATTTAGGGAAGGGCTGTATTGCGGTGGTAGAGCATGTGTCTTGCATGCAGAACATCCCCAGTTCAGTCCCCAGCATCTCCAGGAAGGCCTGGGAAAGGCTCCCTTTCTGAAATGCTGGAGAGCTGCTGACAGGCAGGGCTGGCAGAGCTGGGCCAGTGGTCTGACTCTGCATACAGCAGCTTCCAACCTCTATTAGGCTACAAACCTAGGCTAGAAACTCCTTAATGCTGAACCCAAACCTTTGTGATGTTTATTTGTCGCAGGCCCCCTTTCCCTCTGCACCACCTTCTTGCATTGTAAAACATCGCCCGGTATTTATCCAGAGAAACGCCTGATTTTTTGGGTGGTTGTTTTTGTTTTCAATCTGGGGCTGCAAATTTGACCGCGTACGTAACTGCCGTTGCAACATAATTCTCTGGCTGGCAATTGTTTTCCTCGGCTCAAATCCGGATGATCCTCTTAGGACGTTGTTTGTACACAGGTCTGAGCCGGCCGCGGAAAAACACTTGGGGGGGGGGGAAGCAGCAGCAGCTGAATAGACGAAAGGGCTTGGCTCTCAGTTTACTCAGACTTCTGGGAGTCCTGAACAAGCAAGAGTTGTTCAAACAAAAGGAGCAAGATCACAGAATCGTAGAGTTGGGAGGGATCCCAAGGGTCATCTAGTCCAACCCCGTGCAATGCAGGAATCTCAACTAGATCATACGTGGCTGATGGCCTTCCAGCCTCTGCTCAAAAACGTTGAATGATGATTGGCAAGGTTCAATCATTGCTAATGTCTAGTATTTCATAGTGCTTCGGGGCAGGAAACTTTTTTTTTTTTTAGATTGAGGGCCGCATTCCCTCCCGGGCAGCCTTCTGGGGGCCATGTGGAAATGGTGGGTGGGGTGAGAGTAGACTTTACCTTTGTACTGTGGAGTGCTCTCCCCAGAGAGGCTCGTCTGGCACCATCATTGCATGTCTTAGGCACCAGGTAAAAACATTCCTCTTTACCCTGGGCTCTTTTGATAAAGAGTGGTATATAAATTGAATGAACCATTAATAATAGTAATAATAATAATTAATAATACAGTAGGCTTGTTTGCCTAGAAATAGTTAGCTCCGCATGTCATTGGCTTGCCTGTTATTGGCTCTAGCGCCACCTACTGTTAGTCTCCCTGCCTTCCAGCCCACCAGTACAAATGGGCACCAGCCACCACTGTCTGCAATATGATTTTTTATTTATTTAATGGAGTGTCTGTATAGCTGCTTATGATCGCCCCACCTCTCATTTTCTCTCTCTGTTTGACAGAGAACCTTTGGTCGGAAGCGCATGAATCGGCATGGAGGTTCCTTCAAAGATGGTGAGTAGATGGACTAGGATGTTCCAGGGCACCCCTAGTCAGACTTTGGATTGGCCCTGGGAGTCTTCCCTTTGCATCCATTCCACAACAGGACCTCTTGAAATAAAACTTGGTTCCTTTGGGAGCAGTTTCAAAACAGGCGGTCAACCCAAGGTGCCCAAATTTTTGGCAACAGGAAGTGGCAGTCTGGCTACTCTTACGCCAGTTCAGCTAGGGATCCTCAGGGCTGTGTCTTGTGCTAGCCCCCTACTCAGAGTAAACCCATTGAAATGAATGGACTGTTGAAATGAACTGCAAACTTGGGTCCATTAAATGGGTCTACCCTGAGTAAAACTTAGTTGTCTGCAACCCCCTCGCTCGGGTAGTTGTTTTCTGCTGCTAAGGACTCCCCATGCCTTGGAACATGTGAGTTCTTGATGGGAATTACAAGTGGAAGCTGCAACAAAATGTTGCAGTGTGGAGTGATTTTGTTAAGGGTGCCAGGCAGTTGAACCCTCTTCCAGAATACTCAATTCCATCCCCCACACCACCCCTTTCAGTCTTCTCCAGATCCTTCTGATGCTTGCTTCAAAAAAGATAAAAATGCAGAAGAACGAGTGCACTATTACTGCATAGGTGGGACAGCCAGTGTACTGCGAAACCCACAAATGTTGGGTCAGCAAATACCCCGCCGGGGGCAGTTTGTGAGACTTCCCCAAAGCCAGAGCAAAGCTGTGTGCGCACATCCCTGGCTACAGAGAGTCCGGTGGCGCAGTCCTATGTGATTGTTCCCAGCATGAAGAACAACACACACAAGCCATAATTAAGGCTAAACTATTTATTGTAGGAATAGTGCCGAGAGAATCTCTGCTGCCAGCTCAATAAGACAGAGCTGCCATAAAGCCGTCTGTCCGGCGTCAGGTCTAGCCAGAAGAGAAAGCACAAAGGCTAAGATTACAATAGTACAGTGAAACATAAACATTCCATGTAGGAAAACAGATAAGGCAGCTTTCTCACGGTTTAGTGAGACAGGCAAATGTCAGACCGGCCTCGCTGCAGCTGTTTGCTGCTCGGCTTGGACAAAAATCATAACAGTTTTGGGACTCCCAGCTCCTATCAGCCCCAAATGGTCTGAGATGGTGGGAGATGTTGTTCAGGAACGTCTAGAGGGCCCCACATCATCCACTCCTGGTATATAAGATTCATATTGGTATTGCGCTTCCATAGCATTAGCACATAGGTTGGGGAAATGTGTGTCTTTGGGGAGCAAAGAGTTACCTTTGGGCAGCCTGAGGTTTCTCAGCATCGCTGATCCGCACCACTTCTCTTATCCCAGATCCCCGCCTGTATCAAGAGATTCGCGAGAAAGGTCTCAACTCCATCAGCCACGAGTCAGATGACGACCTCCTAGAGGTGGAAACCATCCCCGAGGAACCCCCTGCCACAGATTCCTCCACCATTGTGGTGAAGAACTACCGGCCTGCTCACATCACCTGGAGCCAGCTGCCAGAGGTAGGAAAGGGAGGTCGCTAGAGGGTGAGGGATCCCCTCTTTTAGAACAGCAGCTGGGAACCTCCTTTAATCAGGCCCAGTAGGCCTGCCCAGTTGGTCCATTTTGGCCAGAACATGCCCACCTGCCCTACACGTGATGCCACGTATGGTGATGTCAGCTGTGGAGCAGGTAAAAGCACAGCAAAGATGAAATGCACTAGCTGATCATTGACCGTTTTGTACATGGGCACAAGATGTACCAGTGACATCAGGTAATTGAAAGGCCGCTGGCCCCACCCATCTGTGGTCTATGGTCCACAAGAGGGGTCCTTCTGTTTTTGAAGGACAGTCAGTTTCTTCCATTACATTTTGGGTACCTTATTTTCCGGCGTACAAGACGACTGGGCGTATAAGACGACCCCCAACTTTTCCAGTTAAAATATAGAGTTTGGGATAGACTCACCGTATAAGACTACCCCTCTTCCAATGCACACCAACGCACACTGGAGGCAGCCTTTTTTACCATGAGCGCCCGTCTCGTCTAGCGGCTGAGGCGGCGAAGGCGAGAGCGGCCGTGAGAGGAGGGGAGCGTGTCTCTCGCCTGCCTGCCTGCCTGCCTGTGTCTCGGGGGCAGGGCTTGCGCGCCAGGAGCAGGCGGGCCAGGACTGGGCGAGAGGCGTCTGTTTGTGCACCGCCGCCCCCCCGCCCGTCTCTCGCTCGCTGGCTCCCTGCAAGGGGGCACGAGAGGGGCTGAGGAGGCGGCGGGGCCAGGATGGGGACAATGGCGGCGTCTCCTCTGAGCCCGTGGCTTTTCAGCACCCGCCCTATAAGATGACACCCGGCATATAAGACGACCCCCCACTTTTGAGAAGATTTTCCTGGATTAAAAGGCAGTCTTATACGCCAAAAATACATTACCTCTGGAGCTACCTTATAGAAATACTTATTGCTCCACTGGTCGGTGAAGGTCGGGACTTGTTTGCATTTATTAACCCCCAACTTTTCCAGCTTCTGCAGAGCTGTTTTGCAACATAACCCACTGAATATAAATGCAGTGAAAATGATGTAAGGGACCAGGCGGGTTCAAATGAGTTCGTTCTAACAGTGGGTCTCTGGGATCCTTCCCTAATTCTGAGAATATAGCAGTGTGGATGCCAGACAAGACTTGTTGGGGAGAGTACTACAACGGGGAAAGACCCTCTTGCTGGTTTGCCCCCTTCCTTGACTCTGATGGCCTCGGCACATGGGCAGTTTGATGTGGGAACTATATGTGCTCAAGCCGCATACTGCTATACTGGTACACACCAACACTGAATTCTCAGAAGTGGACCAGAAGGAGGCATAACTTAGTGGTATGCAGAAGGTCCCAGGTTCAATCCCCAGCATCTCCAGGTCAGGGTGGGAGAGATCGCTGCCTGAAATCCTGGAGGGTCACTGCACTTGGCTAGATGGGCGCAGTGTTCTAACTCTGGATTAGGGAGCGTCCTACGTTCCAGGAATGTACTTCAGGTGGATTACTTCTGCTTCAATCAATATTTGCACACCTGTCTCCCGCACCCTTCCCAACATGTGTGTTTTGGCTACTGTGGGGCTCTCTGTAGAAGTTCCCCTGCAGCAGACAGAATTGCCTTGGAGAAATGGATGGTGCAACATTCAGCTGGGATGATGTGACCCGAAGGAGTGGCTTTGCCCCTGAGGCTCACCTGCCTTTTCTTATCTGACCTGGTATTGTCCTCCTCCACTTTTTTTTTATAAAAAAAACAACTAAACATTTCCTCCTGAGATGGTTCCAAAGTTCATCTGCTTCACCTGGCAGGATTTATGGAGTTTGCTGAAACACAGCTCTGATGTTTTTCCCTTTTCTTTTCAAGCATTGTCTGGGGGCGTTGCAGGTGAGAGTGGAAACTCCCTGAGCAAGGAGCTCCCTAGTAACTCTGCAAGTGCCACGTAATGTTTGTTCTGCATTTCCAAGGAATCGACCCATTAGTGTGGCACCATGTACCCTCCTGGACTCCCTGCCCATTGTTATTAGGCTTGATTTTTTTTCCTGCACCTGCCCAAACACTTTCTAACCTCCCCAGGCATGCATTTCTCTAACATGTACTTTGATTATGTATGTTTTAACTTTTCTGATTTTATTTGTATTTTGATTATATTTTATGTTGGCTTGTTTTTAACATTTGATATAATTGGCATTTTGGAAGGAAAACGTTACATTGCTTTATGTGAACCACTAAAAGTCGGGGGAGCTTTTTCAGCCTGAGGGCCACATAGCCTTCTGAACAATGTCCTGAGGGCCATATGATGGGTGGGGCCAGAGGCTAAAATGGGAGGAGCAACCGATGCAAATTTTATCTCTGTACAGTAGGCTGATTTCTACACACAACCAGTCTCCCCTCCTCCATCCGGCTAAGCAAGAGGCATGATCAGAGTTCAAGGGCACATTCCAGCTGGGCAAAAACACTTAAGGAGAGGGTGAAGCAAGGCCAACTAGGGGTGTGGCCTGGGGAGTTCTAAGGGCCGGATGGAGCTGCCTAGAGGGCCACATCCAGCCCCTAAGCCTGATGTTCCCCACCCCTGGGTTAGAGATTTTTGATTGTTATATATATAAATAAATAACAAAAATAATGTGAAAATCAATCTGGCTTGTTCAGTGTGAGTGGCTTAGTTCTGGGATAATATGTAGCGGCAGTGAAGAGGGGCAGATTTGTATCATCTTCATGGGAAATACTTTGTAGTTTCACTCCTGTAACTTTTTTTCCATGTTCTAAAAAGATGGATTTTCCTCCTTCTTCATAAGATGAGTTCTTAACGTAAAAATGGGACACCCTGTAATCCAATATCCACTTACCATAGAGGAAACCCCATTGAATTCTATGTGACTTGCTTTTTAAAAAAGTGCCCTTCCTGCACCCCCAGGCCACCTGTGGGGTCCTTGGTCATGTGGCTCCACAGAAGGGATGTCTGGAAACTAGCAGTAAGTCTGCGAGTCACTCAGAATTTGTCTTCTGCAGGTGCAGGAAGCTGGAATCCTGGAGCAGATATCCCCGGAAGAGCGCAAACGGCAGGAGGTAAGGGAAGCCAGGAGGCTCAAACAAGGTTCCTGCTTGGCACTAGAAAAGTACCGTATTTTTCTGTGTATAAGACGCCCCCGTGTATAAGACGCCCCCTGTTTTTGGGGACTCCAAATTAATAAAATGGGGGGATTGCCCAGAGTTGTTGAGCTTTTTTTAGGGGAAATTGTCAAAATTCGCTCATCCGCCTGACCTACGCTGCGACTTGCACACAACGCAAAATCCCTGGCCGCAGCAACAACAAATAACACGTCAAATAGCCACTATCTCCGGCTCGCGGCAGCAACCAATCACACGTCCTCACAATGCACTATCCGTGTATAACATGACCCCCAATTTTTAATACAATTTTAAAGGGAAAACAGCTCGTCTTATTCATGGAAAAGTACGGTATGTTGCACAAAATGCTGTGGAAATTGGAGAAGTGGCGTGGTTTTGAATGCCTTGTGAATTCTCCTAAACAGTGAGTTCCTTTCAAGCTGCTGTGTCTCTCTTTATTCCCTGTTTAACATTGCTTCGCTTAATAGTCTTATAGAGGACTTCTCTTCTTTTCTCTTTCTCTCTTTTATTTGTTAGTCACTTTTCTCAAGGAGGGACCATAAGCAGCTTACATTAAAAGCAATAAGAACACGCTATGGAGATTTAAAAATACAGACAAAACAGATCAGGACTTGCAGACCCCACCCCACTAATGTCATATCAAGGGCCAAGAGCCTAGGTAAAGAGAAGAGTCTTTGCCTGGCACCTGGAAATTGACCAGAGATGGCTCCAGGCAGGCATCCCTGGTGGGAGAGGATTCCACAAGTGGAGGGGGCCACCACTGGAAAGTCCCAGTCTTGTGTTGCCACCCTCTGAACCTCCCATGGAGGTGGGGAACATAAGAAGAAGAGCCTCAGATTATGATCACAGGGTCTGGCTCAGTTCATGAGGCAGGAGGCAGTCCTTGAGGTATTGGGGTCCTGAGCCACATCAGGCTTTATAGGTCAAAACTATGATTTTGAATGGAGCCAGGAAACAAATGCAGTCATGCCAAAATCAGTGTTATGTGTTCTGACCATCTGGCTGCTGAATTGTGTATTAACTGCGGTTTTCAAATCATCTTCAAAGGTAGCCTGACATAGAATGCATTGTCAGAGCATAAACAATAAATGTCAGATTGCTAAAGTGGGTTGCTGGATTTTTTTTTGATTTTTTTTGGGGGGGGGGGAGCATCCGCCTCATCATTCTGGAGATTGGAGCCTCAGACTTTTTGCCCATGGTTCTATCCAGATGACACCATTAATGGTGCCAATGTTGGTGGCTGCAGACCAGGCATAGGCAACCTTGGCTCTCCAGATGTTTTGGAACTACAACTCCCATGATCCCTAGCTAACAGGGCCAGTGGTAAGGGGTGATGGGAATTGTAGTCCCAAAACATCTGGAGAGCCAAGGTTGCCTATGCCTGCTGCAGACCAACATTTCACTTGCCACATCTGAAAATCCACCCCCGCCACATAGCTGGATGAACAGCCCAGTTGAAAGACCATGAGACTCTTAACCTCAGTGTTGTGGGTCTGACTTACATGTTGGGCAAAAGATTCCTGCATTGCAGGGGGTTGGACTAGATGACCCTGGGGGACCCTTCCACCTCTACAGTTCCATGATCAGCTATGATCAATGATCAGCTTAAAAGGGCTGTCCCCTCGTGTTCACCTTTCTGTCTCTCCATCCTTTTCCCCTGCAGGCGATCTTTGAGATCCTTACCTCGGAGTATTCTTACATGCGCAGCCTGGAGATCCTAGTGAACCACTTCATGAAATCGGAGGCACTGAAGGACACCATGAATCAGACGGATCACCACCACCTCTTCTCCAACATTGGGGATATCCTGGCTGCCAGCAAGAGGTAAATCTCAAGCCTCGGGCAGCTGTCTGTGTGGTGTAGCAGTTATAACAGGCTCCCCATCCCTGAGTTAGGGTGTTGGGCTTGGTGACAACCAAATTCTTATCCCTGCTCAGCTAGAAAGCAACACTGGGTGACCTAGAGCTGGCCACTGGCCTTTTTTGACCTACCTGGCAAAGTGGTTGTGAGGATTCCTACTGAGATCCTTGGAGGGAAGGGTAGGATTAAAATTAGCCCCATCACTGAGCAGATGGTTCATCTCTCCTCACGGTTGGCACTTGTCAGGGATCTGCCCGCCCCTGCCAGTCCAGCTCTGAGTGTTTATAGAGAGCTGCAACCTGTGTTAACAACAGATTCATCTTCGAGTGAATCTGGCAGTCCCGTTTCGGGGGAGGAGCAGTTAGTGGCTGTGAGCCAGGGAGTGCCAGGTGTCCAGGGAGTTGATGGGAGACCTGGCACCACCCAGCAGACTCGTTCGGAGGGGGAGGCATCAGTTCCGGCGCATATATCACGTAGGAGGAGAAGGCGGCAATTTAGGATGCCAAAGCTTTGGTGTTGGTGCCAAAACAGGAGGGAGGCACTTCCGGATTCTGCTAGTGACTGAGCAGACATGATAAAACTGAGCTCTGCACTTTAAATAGCTTGGCACTGAATAAAAAGACTTAAAGACAAATGGCTTTGGCATTTCTATTGAACAACCGATAAGAGAACCTGTTGAGCCTATATAGAGATTTAGATGTAGAATCAAAACACAAAGAATTTCCGGGCCACTTATTGGTAGCAGCCAAAAACCATCAACACTGGCAAGCTAGAAGGACTGTTCACCTTTGGATCTGCTTAACTGTTCTGGGCACCACAGTTTAAGAAGGATATTGACAAGCTGAAACGTGCAGGGGAAACTCAGTTTCTCAACCTCCCTCTTATTTATTGTGCCTCTAGCTTTTTTGAGGACTTGGAGAAAAGGCATCAGGAGAGCGTCCTGATCCCGGACATCAGCGACATCGTAGAGGCTCATGCGACTAATAATTTTAATCCATACGTCATCTATTGTTCGAATGAAGTCTACCAACAGAGGACCCTTCAGAAGCTGTTGTAAGTATCTGCAGTCATCCTCCGCCCCCAAACTTAAAAGATTATTTATAAGCCTCAGTGTATTAAAGTCCAACCCATGCGGCTTGGTGTGGAGACTTAGAATCTTGCCCCTGCTATGAAACCAAGTGGCCTTAGCCTTCGGCCTCCCCCATCTGCGATATGGGAATAATAACACAAACATGCCTGGCAGCTCTCTAACTGTATGATTCTAAGTAAGTGCTACTGAATGCCAACTTAATCCTACTCTGAATAGACCCGCTGAAATTAATTACCCTAAATTAATCATGCCCATTTACTTCAGTAGGTTAGCTCTTAGCAGGACTAATTTGGAGTCAACCCTTAATCCAAGGTAGGTAGCAGCTGAATTCATTGAAACTCCCAGTTTGATACTCTACTCTTTCTTGCACCAGGAGGTGACTTTGTGTGTGTTCAGGTTATCCGTTTAAAGCAGGGGTAGGCAACCTAAGGCCCGTGGGCCGGATGCGGCCCAATCGCCTTCTCAATCCGGCCTGCAGACGGTCCTGGAATCAGCATGTTTTTACATGAGTAGAATGTGTCCTTTTATTTAAAATGCATCTCTGGGTCTGCCTGGTGTTTTTATATGAGTAGAATGTGTGCTTTTATTTAAAATGCATCTCTGGGTTATTTGTGGGGCATAGGAATTCATTGATATTTTTTTTCAAAATATAGTTCGGCCCACCACATGGTCTGAGGGATGGTGGACCGGCCCACGGCTGGAAAAGGTTGCTGATCCTTGGTTTAAAGTGTAAAAAGCATGCATTGCATCAATCACAAGAAGCTAAAGTGGTGTTTTCTGTTCCGTTGCAGAACCACGAATCCTGCCTTTAAAGAAACCCTGAAACACATTGAGCAGAAACCAGAGTGTGGCAGCCTTCCCTTGATTTCTTTCCTTATCAACCCTATGCAGAGAGTTACTCGCTTGCCTCTTCTGATGGATGTAAGAGCAAGCGGAGGGGCACATGGAAATATATATGCCCACCTGTTGTTTGTTTGTTTGTTTGTTTGTTTACCTGCCTTTCGTCCTAAAGTCCCGGGGGTGGGGTTGCAGCATTAAAACACAATATTAATATCTACCATTCATCAGGCTGAAAGCTGGGGTTCTTTCTTCTGATCTTCGAACCTCATTAACAGGTCATGCTGCTAGACCTTGGTTGAGGAAGCTGCTTATGCTTCTCATTCATTTGTACCTGACCCTTGGCCCCAGATTTCCTGGGGCCCTCACTGATCTGCATGTTCTTTAAGATTGCTTCATGTTCCCGAATAGAAGACTGACTGATATACCTAAAATCCTGCAATTCTAATAGTAATGTTCTCTGTGTCCTGATCAGACCTATTCTACTTGGTTTAGGCATTTTCCAAAACTAAACGCAAACTGAAGCGCAGTCATCCTTCAAAATTTGCAGTTCTCCATCCAAACAATATGTCCAGACATTCATATGGTGGGATAAAGTGTGCATCAGGATTGCATTTATTCATGAAAACAACATATTAAAAAACGTTAGGCCAAAAATGCATTCCAAAACATGTATATTCGGGGAAGTAAGCAGGAAAATAATATGCATTTTCATGAGAATTATTTTTAAAATTGCATACTGATGTAGAACTGTGGCGAACTGACCTCAAGATTGGGGAAAAAACCAAGAAACTAAAATTGTCAGATTTGTCCCTCCCTTAGTTGAGTGGACTGTCTAGAACAGGTTGCAGGTTTGGGCAGTCAATAGTTTTGGAAGGGGAATAAAACGTGTGGATGTTCTGTTCCATTTCAGACTGTCTGCCAGAAAACTCAGATGCATAGCAGAGCTTATGAAGCAGCTACTCAGGCTTTGAAGGCGATCAGTAAGGTAAGAGAATTTCTCCAGCTCTCTTTGTGTGCTCACATATTTTTTTTGGAAGAATGAAACGGGCTTTTCTGCAGTTAGGAAAGTGACGGGAGACAAATTGGTTGAGAATTGTGTGGTGAATAGCTGGTTAATGGGAAGACATGTAAGCACCTTACAAGCAAATCAGGATGAATGCCGTATAACCTTCCTGAAAATGGGAACAAATGCTCCATGCAGCAAATTGGAATGGATGCTCAGTAGGACTGGACATAGTCCATCCTCCACATAAGCTTCCCGCGAGCATATGAGGATGAATGCTCCATAAACTGGTTGTTTGGGGGAGCCCCAGAATTGGTCGCTCAGTGTTTAATCTAATGAAGCAAATCACAAGGAGATGCTTTCTTGGCAGCTGGGGCTCTCATGCGTGGTCTGAAACCAATCAAACCAAATCAATTAATTCTGATAGAAAATTTCATATTGTCAATGCCACAACAGTTTTCAAAAGGCGTCTGAAATTAGGGAGGGGCTGTTCCTGGTTTAACCCAGGTGGCGCTGTGGGTTAAACCACTGAGCCTAGGGCTTGCTGATCAGAAGGTCGGTGGTTCGAATCCCTGCGACAGGGTGAGCTCCCGTTGTTCGGTCCCAGCTCCTGCCAACCTAGCAGTTCGAAAGCACGTCAAAGTGCAAGTAGATAAATAGGAACCGCTCTGGCGGGAAGGTAAACGGCGTTTCCGTGTGCTGCTCTGGTTCGCCAGAAGCAGCTTTGTCATGCTGGCCACATGACCCAGAAGCTGTACGCCGGCTCTCAGCCAATAAAGCGAGATGAGCGCCGCAACCCCAGAGTCAGACTGGACCTAATGGTCAGGGGTCCCTTTACCTTTACCTGTTCCTGTCAAACCTCTAACAGTAGATCGCAGCAAGACACACTTTAGCAACCCATTCCTCTAATTCCAGCGTTTGGGGTTTGAGTACTGTTGCAGATGTAGTTAAAACTGAATGTGCAAAATGTGGAAGGATCAGCAGACTCTGGGGAATCTCAACTTTTGCAGATGTACCCAACCTGTCCCCCCCCCCCCAAAAAAAAGGGAGGAGGGAAGCAGCCCAGTGAGGACTAAGCATGTTCAGTGAGCATGGAATGCTGACTGATGGACTGGGGCAGAAAACCAGGTGGGATGGAAAATAGAATGGAGCCAAAGGAATGGAATGGAGTGTCACCGAGGAGGGTTAGGACTGGCAGGCTGGAGAGGTGCACAGGAGCATCCCCGTGTTGCACCATTATTATTTTTCCTGCAGCTCCCACTTGTGCAGGAGATGACGATAGAGACGATGTTGCATTTACAAAAGTATGTTTCTGCCTCTCCCTTACGCCCCAGCTCGTGAAGAGGTGCAACGAGGGTGCCCACACCATGGAGAGAACCGAGCAGATGTACACGTTGCAGAAGCAGCTGGAGTTTGGAAAGATCAAGGTGTGAGATTTGGAAGGTGTAAATCTTTTTTTCTGCCCCTTAGGCTTGATGGCAAGTTGTGGTGTACTGGTTGGACCTTGGGGGCCTGCAAATCCTCACTCAGCCTCCCTTGGTGACCTTGGGCCAACTGCTGTCCTTCCACCTAACCTACCTTGCAGGGTTGTTGTGTCTAACTCCCTTTTAAAAACATCCAAGTTGTTGGCCATTGCTAGAACTTCACCTTTTCACCCAGAGGGCCCACCATGTTGCTAGGCCTTGTGTTCACCTGGGCCTTTTGGAGACAAAAGAAAGGGGGTATTTTGAGGAGGGGCCGTGTTTCAAGTTGGGAGTGGCCATTTTGGATTTGCCCCTGGCTAACTCTGAATGTGTCTGGTTCCATGATGTACTTGTTACAACCCTTTGGTTGAATTCGTTATATTGACCAATGTCACCCTGGATCTTTCCCCAGAACTTCCCGCTGATTTCTGCTTCCCGGTGGCTGCTGAAAAGGGGAGAACTCTTCATGCCCCTGGCGGAAGAAGGTGGAATTTTCCGGAAGGGCTCTGGACGTGGGAACTGCTATCTCTTTGTGTTCAACGATGTGCTGATCATCACCAAGAAAAAGAGGTGTGAGAGAGGCCATTTTTAGTGGAACAAACTTCACCTCGCGTAGGGGGGATTTTATTTTGTGCATGATTTATTTATTTTTACCTCACGAAGTCACTTGCAATGCGCTTCAACAAGGCTCTGCTTCATTCATCTGGCAAACGCCATCTCAATCTCTGATGATGCCTCTTATTAAATTAATATTTATAGCAAATTTAACACAGAAATAAAAACAGAGGGGGAAACGGGAAATAAAAGAAACCCTCATCATCTCACGCTGAAAATACAATAGCCATTGACACATCCATCTTAATTTAAAATATGCAAATCTGTATTAGCCGTCCAAATGTCCAGATAGCTGTCCACATTAAACTGATATTTATAAGAAATATGTTTAAATGTAGCAAGGGTATTGTAACTCCTCAAACCATTGCATTAACAGGCACTGGGTGCTTATCCTTCAAAAGGATTGAAGTGCCAGGTGTGCTTTCCTGGGGAGAACATCCCACAAACCTGGGAGCCACCACTAAAAAGGCCTGTTCTTATGTTTCCACCCTCCACACCTGCGGGGCACATGAAAAAGGGCTGAACAGGGATTTGAACCCTGGTCAACTTGGTTTAATTATCTCTTAGTCTCACTCTCGATATCCTTCTGTGATACAAAAAAAGAAGAAAAGAAAATTAGGTAGATTCCTTTTAAGAGGGGTTGAGTCTCTGGGTGCTTTTAAGGCCTGCTTCCCAGCGACTGAGGTAAAACCCAAGAAGAGTCTGTGTAGATTTCCTGCCTAGTGCGTGAGGGTTTCTGGTCAATGCCTAGAGGCATCAGCAATGGGGGAAAACCCTGATGGAAAGAGGCTTTGCGGACTATATTGAGTGAGGGCTGCTCAGAACTGCAAACGGGGAAAAACGCCGTTAATCGCGTCACAAAGGTCTGCTGGATGGAGGGAAATGGCTGCTTCTTCAGAGGAACGTGTTCTAGTGTCAGTGGGATGGATCTTACTCTCTTCTCCCCCCTCTCCGCATTGGGTTTTGGTGCTCTTTAGACACAAGGGTGGAGATCCTGTGGCCCTCTCATTATAGGAAGCCCGCAAGCACGATGTGGGGTGTGTGTGGTCATGTGATGCCCATGACAAGTTACCTCAGATTTGCCCATGGACCCGAAGATTACCAATCTCCCGATTATAATCTTTGCCCCTTCAGTGGTTAATATTTGATGTTTTGAAGTTTCTGGATGTTTTCGGTCACTTGGGGTCGGGTGGCGAGGATGTTTCCGGCCAGGCGCTGGTGTGCAGAAACACTTAAGAACCATCTTTTGCGATAAGGAGGGAGCCGAGGAATTCCTTGTGGAATGTGAAGTCATTGTAAGCTGTGTGTTGGTTTGGGTTTTTTTGCAAGATTGTGGGACTGTGGCCCTGTCCCTCCATTCCTTCTCTGAGATTCGCCGTCCTGGCCAAGACGTGTCTTTCCCTAGTTTTTTCCTTTCCTCGTTCTTTTTATATGTCATTTGGGAGAAACTCTCCCACCGGCCCCCGCTCTGGCTTGGAATGCCTCTTGCCTGCTCACCATGGAATGGCGAGTGGCTGATTTATGTGGGAATTGCCTGCCGAGGGGGACGTGGTTCGTGGCCTGCCCATTCCCAAGTGATTCTTTAATGGGAATCTTGGCGCAGAGAGGAGCCAGGCTTCTGTCTGTCATGGGAAAACTCTTCCTCTCTCACACATCAGGCTTCAGTCACTCTCTCTGGAATCGGCTGCAGAATGCTGGAGCGACTGATTTTTAAATCATTCTATAGCAGGGCTGTGAGGCCTGCAGTCTTCCAGATGTTGCTGGACTACAACTCCCATCACCCCTGACCATTGATTGTGCTGGCTGGGGCTGATTGGAGTTGGAGTCTATCCACACTTGGAGGTTCTGCAGGTTGTCCAGCCGTGTCCTACAGCAAGCAAAGAGCCTTGAACAAAGAATTTCCCTAAGGAAAGACCATCTTGCTCTCCAATGTGAATCCTGCAAGACCAGCTCCCTTCCTTGCTTGCCTCTTTCTGCCTGGTTGGGAGGGAGGGGCCCTGACTGACTCCAGCTACAAAAGTTGAGGCTGGCGAAGAGACCAGAGACTGTCTTGGCTGAGAGTCCTTCACAACCTGCTCCCTGGGATGCCTACAGACTCTTGGGGTGGGGCATTGATTAGGGGTGTTTGTTGGGGTCAAGATTTAATTTTGGAGCTGTTAATTTTGATGTTCTTTATAATTGATTTTTTTTGTATCTTTATTTTTAGATCTTATGACTTGTGTGGGGATTGTTTAACTTTGTGGCGCACATTTTGATATGTTTTTATTTATTGCTCGCAACTGCTTTTATTATATTATTGTAATCATGTAAATCTTTCCAAGTTGTAAGCCGCCTTGAGAATGGAATAATGTTATGGTATAATAACAATTTTATTATTTATACCCCGCCCCTCTGGCTGGGTATCCCCAGCTGCTCTGGGCAGAACATTAAAAATACAATAAAACATCAAACATTAAAAACTTTCCAATGCAGGGCTGCCTTTAGATGTTTTCTAAAAGTTGTGTAGTTCTTTATCTCCTTGACATCTGATGGGAGGGCGTTCCACAGGGAGGGCGCCACTGCCAAGGCAGAATACAAACAAATGATGATGATGATGAGAAGGGAATTTTGGAGGGAGCTCTGGGATATTTTAGGATGCTTTGTCACAAGCTGTCGAAAACAACACAGCCAGTAGATTAATCTATTTACAGCCTTCCCCAGCCTCATGCCTTCCAGAATATGCTGGACTCCAAATCTCATCAGCCCCACCCAGCATTCCCAGTTGTTGGGGGATTATGGGAGTTGTAGTCCAGCAACATCTGGAGGTCCTACTGCCACCATTCTAGAAGGAAGTCAATGATCACAGTTGCCTTGGGGGCACTTTCATCATTTGCAAACCATTTTGTAGCATGTAAAACGCTAGTGCGATTCCGCTGTACACCAGCTCTCTTTTATTTCTTGCAGCGAGGAGAGCTACATGGTTCTCAACTACGCCATGCTTGACCAGCTTTCGGTGGACAAAATTGAAAACCCGGACGCTCCCACTTCTCCCCCCGGCAAGCCGGGTTTGAGTGGTGCATTCCGCTTTGGCCACTTGTTCCGTGTGACCATGAACAAGGACAGCGAAGGCAAGCGGGAGGCGATAGTGCTGGCCGCGGAATCCCTGTGAGTATTGGTTTGATTGGTGCAGAGGGTTGGCGTCACCGGGCACCTTCCGGGGCAGTTGTGCCCAGTGGGTAGAGGGCACGTGATCAAGCAGAGGCGAAGGGGAGGGTGGGCACTGGAGAGATTTCTGTGCTTGCTGTTGTGGGGGTGGCTGTTTGCACTTGATTTTCCCTACCCTTCAGCCCTCTGTGCCTTCATGGGATGAAGCCTTGTGTCCATCCAGCTCAGTATCATCTACACTGACTGGCAGTGGCTCTCTGGGGTTTCAGACAGTGGACATTCTCAGCCCCTACCTGCAGATGTTGAGGATTGAACCTCAGACCTTCTGCACACAAAGCAAATGCTCCAGCCAGTCTTTGCAAGAACTGTGTAACTAAGAGCTAGTGCAGGGGTGGAGAAGTTGTTGGATGTTGTTGGATTACAACTCCCATCGTTCCCTGCCAGCATGACCAATGGCCAGGCAGTATGGCCATTGTCCAACAACATCTGGGGGACACAGGTTCCTCATTCCTGATATTGAGTTTGCTTTCTTCCTCTTCGCTTCCATCCCTCATTCCTGTATCTTTGTCTAAGCCTGAAGGTAGCGGGGTTTAAATTTGCAAGACACCTTGGGAACCTATTCCCAGTGGGATAAAATGCATTAAATATATAGGGTTGTAGCCAACCTTAGTCCTACTAATGATGTTTTACTGCGCTTGATGTTTTAATCCGTTGGAAGCCGCCCAGAGTGGCTCAGGCAACCCAGTCAGATGGGCAACAAACAAACAAACAAATATTCAGAATAGACCCACTGAAATTAATGACCATGCCTAACTTGGGTCCGTTGCTTTTAGCGAGTCTGCTTTGAGTAGGACTAACACAGCAGAATACAGCCCATAATGCTTATGTTGTTACATGCCACCCCAGTCTCTGAGGAGTGAGAGACTCCAGGGGTCTAAAGGGCTTTTTCCAGGGTTCAGTTTCCTTGCATCACCTTGGATGGTGATGCCTTTAGAATATATTGTTTTATTTGCACATCTATACAACCTTAGCATAAGGGACGCGGGTGGCGCTGTGGGTTAAACCACAGAGCCTAGGGCTTGCCGATCAGAAGGTCGGTGGTTCAAATCCCCGCGGCGGGGTGAGCTCCCGTTGCTTGGTCCCTGCTCCTGCCAACCTAGCAGTTTGAAAGCACGTCAAAAGTGCAAGTAGATAAATAGGTACCGCTGCAGCGGGAAGGTAAACGGCGTTTCCGTGCACTGCTCTGGTTCGCCAGAACCCGGAAGCTGTACGCCGGCTCCCTCAGCCAATAAAGCGAGATGAGCGCCGCAACCCCAAAGTTGGTCATGACTGGACCTAATGGCCAGGGGTCGCTTTACCTTACAACCTTAGCATAGGATGGAAGGGCTCCCCAACAATATTAACTCCCCAACAGAAATTGCTTCTCTATTAGGTTTCCTTTGGGAAGTCCCAAAGTCCAGCATGGAGCAAGTAAGTCTCTGTGTCTCCAGCTTCCAGACTGCTTCATGCTCCTTCGCCACAACTCTGGCCTACAGTTCTCCAATGTGGCAGCCCACCTGTTTTCCTCTATGGTAAAATTTGTTGTTGTTGTTCAGTCGTTCAGTCGTGTCCGACTCTTCGTGACCCCATGGACCAGAGCACGCCAGGCACGCCTATCCTTCACTGCCTCTCGCAGTTTGCCCAAACTCATGTTAGTAGCTTCGAGAACACTGTCCAACCATCTCATTCTCTGCCGTCCCCTTCTCCTTGTGCCCTCAATCTTTCCCAACATCAGGGTTTTTTCTAGGGAGTCTTCTCTTCTCATGAGGTGGCCAAAGTACTGGAGCCTCAACTTCAGGATCTGTCCTTCTAGTGAGCACTCAGGGCTGATTTCTTTAAGAATGGATAGGTTTGATCTTCTTGCAGTCCATGATTTAGCATGACAAAAGAAGTTGCTATGGTAAAATAGCAACTTCTTTTGTCATGCTAAATCACGGTACTTAACAGCCAAAGCCACTGACTTGATGAAGGAACTGGTTTGGCAAGCTTGCTCTTCTGCATTCTACCCTGACAGAATTGGAAGGGACTTGGGGGTATCATCCAGACTGACCCCACACTCCCCAAACTCATAACAATATATTTGCTTTGTAAATGCTTTGAATTCTGTGCTTTTGGCAGGAGTGACCGTGCCCGATGGATCAGGGCTTTGATGCACAGGGAAGACAAGGAGAAGGACACTGCCAACAAAGGAGGTACAACTTATTATTATTATTATTATTATTATTATTATTATTATTGTTATTATTATTATTTGAAAATCTTGCGCTTCTCTTAAAAAGAACTTGCTGTATTTATGGAGAGCTGAATTGAGTCTTGAATAGTGGCTCCATTCAAGGGCTGGAGCTCCTTCCTTCCACCCCCTTGTTGTTGGACTCTAAAGTTGTAATTCTTCCCCTCCAGGGCTGGAATAAGTGGTTGCATCCAGTGCTGTGCTTACAGAATCATAGAACTGTAGAGTTGGAAGGGACCCTGGGGGGTCATCTAGTCCAACCCCATGCAATGCAGGAATCTCAGCCAAAGAATCCCCAACAGATTACCATCCAACCAGTGTTAAAAAACCTCCAGTGAAGGAGAGTCCGCCACCTTCCGAGGGCGCCCTTTTTATTTAATGGTACACTGGTTCCACTGGCAAAACCCTTTGCAACTGCGGGATGTTGTTGCCCAAGAGAACATTTAAGCAGGTTTCTGCACAACAAGCTCCTGCGCCTTCCTTTGGATTCCTCTGTTGCGCAGTATTAAAACTTGCCTTATCTGCGACTGCAAAAGTCCTTGTTCTAGTGGATGGAGATCGCTGGGCAGGGCCCATCCTGAGGCACTAAGCCCAGGGGTAGCCAACATGCTGCCCTCTGGGTGTTTTTGCTGGACTACAACTCCCATCATCCCTGACCATTGACCATGCTGGCAGGGGCTGATGGGAGATGTAGTCTCATGATGTCTGGAGGGCAGCACCTTGGCCATGCCTGTCACAAGCTATTAGCATCATCATTACCATAATTATTATTAACGTTGTTGTTGTTAGCAGTGTTAGCATTTATCGGTTGCTTTATTCCACAAGAGGTGACCCAAAGCAGCTTACACAATGGTGCAAAGGTTAGGCCCGATGTATAAAAATCAGAACCAAATGAAAACCTAAAACCACCTGTCCGTTTTATATATAAAAGGCAGGTCACCCCACTGGAAGATTTTAAAAAAGGAGCCACAAGTAATACCTATTGTCCTCCAGATGAAGGGCCCAAATCATGGATTAAAATAAAAGGTTTTTGCCTGGCATCTAAACATAGATGATGTTTCAGGTTACAGTTTTAAAATCAGCGCTGTCGGGATGTTCCCATCTGCTTCCTCAAAGAGCAGGCGAATGTGGTGTTTTAGTTTTGAAGCCAGCCGGAAGGTGCTTCTCATTGCAAAGGATCAAAAGAATCTGGGAGTTTTCCGACCCCTTACCTGAAAGAGGGGAGCCATTCAGGCAGGTCTGGTTCTCTGCAAGGGAGGGTGTTGGTCTTGGCTCTGCCCCTTTAAGAGATGCCTTGCCCTCTGTTCTCCCTGATCTGAGGGGGAGGGGGAGAGGAGGGGGGAGGACAGTGCTAAATAAGGGATGGCTTTTTCCACCCTTGAGTGCAGAGAGCAAAAATCCAAAAAGGAACTGAGATTAGTGCTCCCTCTGGTGGTTCATGTGGAGTTTGGCTGTCTAGGGAAGAGCTTAATTTGAGAGAATATAGCAAGTTGGCTTTCTGCCGTTGCAAATGTTCAGTGTTTGCAGGAAATTGAGCGCTTACATGTTTTCATTCCGCCGCCTTATGCTGAGTCTGTCCTTTGGTCCATCTAGCTCATAGCTCAGTTGGTGGAGCGTGAGACTTTTAATCTCGGGGTCATGGGTTCGAGCCCCACTTGGGCAGAAGGTTCCTGTGTTGTGTTATGGAAATTTTAAGGTACGATTACCCATTAAAAGGGTTCGATTCCGGGTGGAATCCTGAACCCCAGAAGGGCGTTGTTTGAGAACCCCTGCTGCCATAGGAAACAGAGACCAGACCAGAGTTCTAATGAAAAAGCAAGGCGGCTGCTAAGCCTGATCAGTTTATTTTAAAGTGTAGAGCTGTTGGCAACAGGGTTCTTGCTCACATGACAGACGATGGAGAAGAACCCCGAACAAAAGAGCAGGCGAACTTTTATACACTTTTGACACAGTACAGAACAAAAGATATAATAGCATTATGTGGGTGAGGTAAGGGATTTGACCAGGTGTCAGAAGGGAGGGGGGTTCCTCTGGTGGAGGGTCATGTTTAGATACAAAAGGTGTTTTTCCAGGTGGTCGTTGTCTTTGGGAGTGTCCCTTAACCCGTTAAGGATGATGTCTTTTCCCAACTGTTGGGAGTCGCCTGACAAGATTTTATTTGTGTGTGCATTTGCCCTACAGCTTTATTTGCTTAACAAAGATCCCTTCTCCTGACTTGGGTGGGTTTGTGTATTCTTATGCAAACACATTGGAAGACCAGTGGGCAAGGATACAGAGAGTCACAAAAAGTTTAACACACAGTTTGAGATACAAAGGTTACAAAGGAGAAAGGGGGAGGGCTGTGCGGGTGCAGACACAGTCCTGTTTCTCAGGAACGAGTGCATTTCTTCCATTAATAAGCGCCCCCCCCAACAATTGCAGGGGGTTGGACTAGAGGACCCTCAGGGTGCCTTCCAACTCCACAGTTCTATGATTCTATTACGTGCAGTGTGGTGCTTCACGGTTACAAGCTTGCCTGGACTTGCTTAGGGATTGAACCTGGGACCTTCTGCATGCAAAGCATCTGCTCTGTCACTGGGATGCAGCCCCTCCCTTTGTTGGCAGCAGGCTAGGTAGGAAACCGACAGGTTAGACAGGCCGGCATTTTTTTTTTTTTCATTTTAATATGTTGGTTTGCTTTCCAAGGCAAACCCAAAGTGCTTGATGAGCAAACCAGGAAACAGTTCAGTTAATGGAAAGTATCAGAATGGAAAGTCAATATAACGAAACCATAGCATAGCATC
This sequence comes from Darevskia mixta, assembly GCA_034641385.1. Taxonomy (NCBI): domain Eukaryota; kingdom Metazoa; phylum Chordata; class Lepidosauria; order Squamata; family Lacertidae; genus Darevskia; species Darevskia mixta. Next base: position 8,367,746 of record JAWWNH010000181.1, read on the forward strand.
AAAACAGAAAACAAAAACCATAGCATCAAAATGGAAAGCAAGTTGCATCTAAATTCATGTCAATGCAATCTATGGATCTAAACTCAAAAGCTGTGTTCTCCCTCCACTATTTAAGGCAGTATCTTCTGAATACCAGTCGCTGTGAATCACAGGCAGGGAGAGTTGCTGTTTCACTCAGGTCCTGTTTGCGGGCTTCCCAGAATGAGCATCTGTTTGGCCACTGTGAGAACAGGAGGCTGGACTAAATGAGCCATTGGCCTGATTCAGCAGCCGGAGTCTCCTTATGCAATTGATTCACTAATGTCTCAAAGTCTCCCTGCTTGACCAGCTTCCCCAAATCTCTACAGGGCAGGCCAGCCAGAGAGCTGCCTGCTCCTCAAAAGACAGCTGAAAGCTGAATGTTAATGCAGTGTGGGAATAACTCGCTCTCGAAAGTCTTTTGCCTGCCAAACTGAAAATTGTGCGGTTGGAATGAGGGACAGGAGGGGACTGTGACACTAATAATAATAATAATAATAATATATTATTTGTACCCCGCCCATCTGGCCGGGTCTCCCCAGCCACTCTGGGCGGCTTCCAACAAATATCAAAATACATTAAAATATCACAGATTAAAAACTTCCCTAAACAGGGCTGCCTTCAAGTATTTTCTAAAGGTCATGTAGTTGTTTATCTCTTTGACCTCTGCTGGGAGGGCGTTCCACAGGGCGGGCGCCACTACCGAGAAGGCCCTCTGCCTGGTTCCCTGTAGCTTTGCTTCTCGCAGTGAGGGTACCGCCAGAAGGCCCTCGGCGCTGGATCTCAGTGCGTTCCCTATATCTTTGCCTATATACAGAAGCATTCCCTATATCTTTGCCTAATATTTCCCACGTTTCTTTGGTTCAATGCATTTCAACCGGATGAAGGAGGGCCCCCGCAACTCGGGAGCTGGGGACCTGCCTTGCAGGCATCAGTCCCCAGGCTCAATCCTCACACATTTGATGCTCCTCTAATAACAAACGCAGGTGGCCCCTGCCAACAAAAATGGTGCCACTGAGAGATGTGAGGGGAGGTATTGGCAGAGCTTGGAATAATCTCAAGGTCTGCAGAATTACAAACACACACTCTCAAAAGAAATGTCCAATGAGGATTGAGCATTGTGAATAGCCACTGAATGTTGCCCGTCAAGCAGAGAAAGGAAAACAGGAAGTTGATGTGGTGGGAGGCAGTTTTGCCCTACTTCAGCTCCTTAGACTAGGAGTGGGGAATTTCATGTCCGTGGGTCAAGGCTCTCAAGTCCCACCTGTCCTGCACCTGACCTCAGGTAAGTGCAGCCCTCTGAAGGAACAATCGGGAGCTTACAATGAGCTCTCTTGATTGTTCCTTTGCTGGAGAATGGCACATTCCCACCACCCAATGACTGATTTTCATTTCACTTTGAATTTGGATACCGTATTTCTATTTTTCAATACCCAAGGCGGTTTACAAGCTGAAGAGAAACAAAGAATGTACGCCTTATAACAATCTAATCCAATACAAAAATATGATAATAGAACATAACTTTAAAATAAGCAACTTATATCAAATAAGGGATGCGGGTGGCACTGTGGGTTAAACCACAGAGCCTAGGGCTTGCCGATCAGAAGGTCGGCGGTTTGAATCCCCGCAACGGGGTAAGCTCCTGTTGCTCGGTCCCTGCTCCTGCCCACCTAGCAGTTCGAAAGCATGTCAAAGTGCAAGTAGTTAAATAGGTACCACTCTGGTGGGAAGGTAAACGGCGTTTCCGTGCGCTGCTCTGGTTTGCCAGAAGTGGCTTAGTCATGCTGGCCACATGACCTGGAAGCTGTACACCAGCTCTCTCGGCCAATAATGCAAAATGAGCACCGCAACCCCAGAGTCGGTCACGACTGGACCTAATGGTCAGGGGTCCCTTTACCTTTACCTATATCAAATAAAGTAATATTCAACAATCCATTAGAATGGTATAGAATAATGTTAAATATCAGCATATGAAAATTAAACAGAAATCCACTCTTAACAATTATAATAAATAAATTCTAAACTGTAATCAATAAAACAACGGCAAGTTACAGTGCATAAAATAATATTTTAATAATATCGGCAGTGGGAGCATCCCTTACTCCAGGAAAGGGAAGCAGTTTCCACTGAATGAAGACCACTTCTCCCTCCCTGGGTCGCTCCTTGAACCTCTGCTTCTCAGAGGTTCAAAGAGCAGCACGGGGTTGTTTGCACTGTGCTTTGAAGTCCTGACTATCAGGGCTTCAAAGCAAAGCATCACCTGATGTCATCTCATTGTTGGGTGAGTGACAGGTGGGCAGTCCCACCCATCTTCCATTAAATGACACTGTGGCATCAGGTGATGGTGTGCTTTGGCCTGGCAGGCGTGGGGAGATAATCTGCTAGCCAGATAAAGGTTATCCACCTGTGCCTTAAAGTATCTCTGGGAAGGGCATGACTGGCAAGAACCTAGAATGAGAGAAATTCTACTAGGACATGAGTGCATGCTGCAGCATTTATTTTTTCTTTGCAGCTCCTACTTATATTCTTATCATTAAACTGATTTTGAACTTCATGCTTTTAAAGGTTTTTTTCTCTTCTAAAAGGATAGGAGGGAGATAGGAATGCTTGCATTGTTCTTTTTCTTCTACTCAATACAATACAATACCTTTATTGGCATAGATAAAGCAATAAGCATAAAACCGTCTGTGTATATTAGAACTCTAAAACATACAATATAAAAGAAGGAAAAGGCAATCATCAGCACCCGCTATTGTACAGGCCAGAGCTCCCCAGAGTTAACTTCAAAAATCCTGGTCAGAAATTGTGCCATAACTCTAGTCACTTCCGGAGAATCGTCCCTCAGCAAGAACTGGGCTACAAGTAGTTTATTAGAGGGGACCCTGAGCCATATAGAGGACATTGAAGGATCTTCACGAAAGGTGTTGAAAAGAGGGCAGTCCAAAATCATATGGTCTATAGAGTCAGGTACATTCTGACCACAAATGCAAAGTCTGTTCTGGAAAGGGATACCTCTAAACCTTCCAAATAGCACAGCGGACGGAAAGGCATTCAAGCACACCAACGTAAATACTCTACGGTGTAATGGGGTCACCAGATCATAAAGGTAATTAGGCATTGTTCCATGGTGGGGTTCTACTCTCTTTGCCCTTTTGTCTCCCCACTGCCACTCACTCTGTGTCCTTCTGTTTTTCCAAGATCTCAAGCAGGTGGAGATTGTACGGGCTTACTTGGCCAAGCAGACGGATGAGATTTCCCTCCAGCAAGGCGATGTTGTCCTAGTCCTGACCAGGGAGGAAGGTAAGTGTGCTCTGGAAAGAGATTGGTTTCCAGAGGTAGATTTATGGGCCCGGTTTGAGAGGACCTGGGGTAGGATCTGCCCAGGGCTTTACGCCCAGTCTGTAGGTGTGATTGTGGGGTGTGTATGTGAGGAACCTCCCCAGACCCTACTCCACACTCTTCTCAAGTGTCTTTGCCCAGCTGAAACATGTCCTTCAACTGTGATGCCTGCCTGGGTGGGTGTAGAGACTTTTTAATGGCTGGAATCTAAGCTCCATTTGTTGTTTCTGGCCCTGCCAGCTGCTGGCCCCTGGAAGATTACTAATGAGGGAATGTGGCCCTCGGGACTTGGAGAGAGAGAGAGAAATCGCCACCATATAATTGGAAACAGAAAAAAGTTCTTCTCTCTTAACAAAATGCCACTTCAGAAAGACTGAGTTTAGGAAACCATGATTGATAGCCTCCATATCTATATACAGCATAATAATTTTTTTAAAATTGCAAGTGCGTACAGTTACGCTGCTGTATGGCTTCTTAAAGGTTTTTGAGAATAATCATGTTTGTACTAAAAGAGATATAAGTATCTTGTGTTGGGAACTCTTAGAACTACTCCAGTTACGATGTTTTTATACCAAGGCCTAGGATTGCAAATGTTTGGCTGCCGAAATGGACTTCATGTTGAAACGCATCTGTCCAGTTCATCTAAGGAGCTGTTGGATTTATAAGCAGAAGATAGGAATGATTTTTATTTATTTTTAAAAAAAATGTTTTGTAGCCTATAAGGAAAATTAAAGGCTTGTGTTTATGTTTCCAGAAGCTGCAACTGAATGTCTTAGCTTAACTTTGCTCTTTTAAGTGAAGGCAATAATGAATGCGATGCCAGGCTAGGAGCAGTGGACCAAATGCCCCTTCTGTCTCCTCCTTGCAGGCTGGTACTTAGGTGAGCGTCTGCGTGATGGCGAGAAGGGCTGGTTCCCGCAAGCCTGTGCCCAGGAGATCACCAACCGCAGCGCCGTGGAGCGCAATGTTCAGCGCATGGAACGATTGCGCATAGAGACAGATGTGTGAAAGCTGGAGCATGTCGGACATTAGTCCGCTGGAGCACTTGGGACACGAAGCCAGCGGTAGGGCCTGGGAAGGCAGATCTGGGTCGCTGACTGCCTCCCAATGTCCCTCCTGGGTCGGAAGTGAGCTCTTGCCCAGCTCATAAGGTAGCCGCCATGCAAAGAGATGAATGACCTTCCAGCCGTGCCGCACAATGGACGCACCTTTGTTGGGAGACCATCTGGGTTGAGGCATCTCCCCCCTTCCCTCCCCCTCCAAAAAAGGACACAGCTGTTCACCTGGTTGTCTGAAGATGGTGTTTCGCTGGCGTTCTTCGCCCCTGCCCTAAAGGTCCTCCTTGGGTGTTATCTTCTGTGGTCTGTTGTTGGTTGTTAAGATGGCGTACAGATAACGTTCTGTCCAGATTCATGTCATGAATCGTGTGTGTGTGTGTGTGTGTGTGTGTGTGTGTGTGTGTGTGTTGTGGAAACTGCAGTGCTCAGGGAAAACGGGGTTATGTGACCCTCCCACCAATTGTAGAAGCTGGCTTTTAATTTTGCAATTTCCTGCCCGCACCATTCCTGTGCAATCAGTTCAATGAGCCTTACACCTCCCTCCACCCTCCACCCTCCTTTGCCAATTTGCACAGATGTGGCAAATCCAATATACGTTCATGAGCCATTAAGCCATTGCACCTCAGTAGTGCTGTGCGATGCTTATAGTTGGAAGAACAATGCCTTTAAAACTTTTGAATGGACTCCTCCTAGTCTGAATACATTGCGCTGGCACCATTTTATTTTATTTTTAGCATGGTGGTTTCCAGTGTGACCTTTACGGTACAAACCCTAAACATGTCTTGCACAAAAGTAAGCTCCGCTGAGTTCAGTAAGGCTTACTTTTAGGTAAGTGTGCATGGGCTTGCAGCCTTATTTATCTTGGCTGCTTTTTGACGTATGTCTAGCTTATGGGCTACAATGAATTTGGGTTTAGTGTCTAATGCTGACTCTTGGGTGTACTGGTTTTTAAATCATTTTAATAAGTTCTCCTGCCTTTTATACAGTATGTGTAACTCTGTTTTTAGACTTCATAGTTAACATACACCCCCTCCAAGTAGTTTGTTTTCCTGTGTCTGACCGCTGTAATTATCCTGCGCATTCTGGATCTGCATGAGTCTAGCAAGTGGACCGGAGTGGTTTTCATTGGGGCAAATTGCATTGCTATAGTAACCTTGTTTCTTGCAGTTCCTGTGAGCTCGGAGGGTAGTTTTAGAAAATGAGTGGTGTGTCTTGCTGTATATCTATTTATGCTGATTAAACTCTTGTATGATTTGGAACGAGGTGCGGAGGGTTTGTTATTTCTACACAGGAAGACCATTGGTCCATCTAGCTCAGTATTGTCTACACTGACTGGCAGCAGCTCTCCGCAGTTTCAGGAAGGTATCTCTCCCCCAGCCCTGCCCAGAGATGTTGGGGATTGAACCTGGGACCTTCTGCATGCAAAGCAGCTGCTCTCACCACTGAGCCTTCCTACTTCAACCCAGGATCTGAAGCTTTTGCTTTAAGGGGTAGGGTACCCAAGGAGTTGTTCAGACCTGGGGTGCATTGAGATGTGTTGTGGATTGTATTGGTGATAACAATGACATTTCTATCTCAGTTTCTTATATTCCTTTTCTACTGCAGGGAATTGCAGCGCAAAAAAACTCTTTCCATTTTCCAGGTCGACAGAGTTGCAAACGGATATTTTGTGGAAGCAATTAATACAGAAATGAGTGCTAAACTTCCACTAGATTTCCAAAAGTGGCCTTTATGCCACGTGAAAGAACACACAAGATGTGAAAAGGCTCAGGTAAGGAAATGGAACAAAATGCTGTCTGAGTGCCGCCTTGGTTAGATTTCACATACAACATATTTGAAACTAAAGTGATGTTTCTTAAGTAGCTTGCCCTGCAGTTTTTGTTTCAAGGAGGCTTTCCCTAAAGTGTGGCCCAGTCACTTTGTGGAAAAATACGACCATAATTATAGAGTTGGAAGGGATTCCAAGGCTCATCGAATCCACCCCTCTGCAGTGCAGTCACCATAGCTAAATAACCCCTGACAGGTGGCCATCCAACCTCTAGCAAAGAAGTGATCCTCACCTTGAGACAGCCCATTCCACTGTATGGTACAGTTGTAGAAATGGGCTTAGCTGACTTGCGTTTGTAATCTTTAACGTTTTATCTTCCTTGCATCTTATTCGTAATTAGCTGTTGGAACGTACGGTTGGGAAGCAGTTCATAAATCTGCAAATAATCTCTGTGTGTGTGCTTAGGGGGAATGCCCTAAAGCTCCTAAATTTAGGCACCAGGACAGAACTTTATTTTTGCAAGCTGACTTGAAACATCTGTATAGCACTGTCAAGTATTCAGAGCAGTTTGTATGCAGGCCCTGAATGCAGTCTTCGCAAGAACCCTGTAAAGTAAGTCAGTATTACCATGATCCTTCCCCCCCAATATTGCAGATTATTGCAGGGCGGGGAGCAGGTTGAAGCTGAGAGAACAGCTTCCCTAATGCTACCCAGCAAACTTGCAGCACATACAGGATTTGTAACAGGGACATCATGCTGTGCAAGCTCAGTTTCTTAGGCTGCATTCCTATTCCCTGCAGCTGGGAAGTAAGGCCCACTGAATTCTGCAGGGCTGCCTTCTGAGTATACCTGAACACTGTATACCCAGACACTGAGGTCCAGTGCCGAGGGCCTTCTGGTGGTTTCTTCACTGCTAGAAGCGAAGTTACAGGGAACCAGGCAGAGGGCCTTTTTGGTAGTGGCGCCTGCCCTGTGGAACGCCCTCCCATCAGATGTGCAAGAAATAAACAACCACCTGACATTTAGAAGGCATCTGAAGGCAGCCCTGTTTAGGAGTTTTTAATGACTGATGTTTCAATGTATTTTTAAGCTTTTGTTGGAAGCAGCCCAGTGTGGCTGGGGAAACCCAGCTAGATGGGCGGGGTATATCAAATCAAATCTTTATTACGGCCATATACCAGCATTTAAAATCTGAAAAATGCTTTACAAAGCTAAAGGAGATTAAAACGCAGAATGAATATAGCAGTCTAAAAATTTAAAAGGGGCTAAAAATATCCAAGAGGAGAGTCCAGCTTGCATTTTCCCAGCTTCTGCTCGAGGTCTTCATTCCATTCCCGAGCAGAAGAGCTGCTACCCACAGCCCAACACCAGGTTCAATACTCTGGGGAGGTCAGGGACTGAACAAGAGATCTTCTACATACAAGGCCACTGAGCAGTGTCTCCTCCAAAGTAAATGGGGGTGTGGAGCCAGAACTGTTTGACCTCCACTGTGCTTCGGAGCTTTCTACATCAATCACATACAGATTGACCCTATCGCCCCGGGGGCTCACTGCGACTGTTTTCCCCAGTCAGCGAGGCGGGGGATAAATAATAAATTATTATTATCATTATTATTGAGTAGATGTGCATAAGATCGTGTGTTAGTCACTTTGCACTTGATGATTTTTAATGCTCAAACCAGCTCAAGGCCAAATCTGGGGATGGGGAGGAGGTATGTCAAAATTCTCCTGATAAAGATGTGGGGAATAACATGAGAACGTAAGAAGAGACTGCAGGATCAGGCCAATGGCCCATCCAGTCCAGATTCTTGTTCTCACAGTGGCAGACCTAGATCCCTGTGGGAAGTTTGCAAGTGGAACTGGATTGCAAGTGCAACCTCCCCTCCCGTGGTTTCCAGCAACTGCTGGTATGCAGAAGCCTTCACTGCCTCTGTCCGCAGAGACAGAGCTTAGTAGCCATCAGTTGCTTTGCCTTGGGTGAATTTGTCTCATCCTCTTTTAGAGCCATTCAGGTTGGTGGGAATCAGAATCCTAGAACTGGGGAGGACAGAGAGGCCATCTGTGTATGCAACCTGATTATTGTTATTTTGGGCGGGGGGGGACCCCACATTAATTTTTATTTTTGTGTTGGACATAATACTGTGTGCCAAAAAGTCTGTCACCTTCACGGAGGATAGCATAAAGTGTATATATAAATATATATATTTTTAATAGAAGCAAGTAACAACATTATAATTTTGTCAGACATATGGCAAGATGTTCTGCTATATTGCAGCTGGTGGAAAAACCAAAGATATGTAAACTGGTGGCAGGATTAAGTCAGAGGTCCTGGGTTGTGTCCAATCTTAGTCCAAAGCAAAGTAAATGTAATGGACATGACTGACTTAAGTCCATTAATTTATACTGTGATTTCCCGGAGACTGAGTGATATTGCTAGGCAAGAAGATATAGCCCAGATAAAACCAGGGATGTTCCTAGGGGACCAGATCCATCAGACCATACCAGCCCCCTACCTTGCGGAAGTCCACTATGTGGAATACCGTAGACTTCTTACAGCGGCTAGATTAAATGCCCTTGATTCTGCGGTATTGTGGGGAAGGTACAGGGGAGTACCATACGCCCAGAGAACTTGTCATTGTGCCATGGGCGTGGTCGAGTCCACCGAACATATTCTCCTAACTTGCCCTTCTTATACAGAGCTTAGGCAAAATCTTATAGCTCCACTTTTAGTCCAATTTAGCTTCCTATCCAAAGAAAACCAGGTTTTATACTTGCTGAATAATGCTACTAGAAATACAGCCTCCTTGGTGGCCAAATTTCTTTTTTTAGCTTTCAAGCGTCGCAAGACTAAAATTGACTGCATTGACCTGGGGCTATCTGTCTAGCCCATTGTAGTGTTGGTTGTGTTTTAAAAACCCTCTCAGATGTTTTAACTTTGTATGGATAAATGTATCTTTTTCTGACTGACGGTTGAATAAAGGATGATGATGATGATGATGATACGGATCTGCTTGGGGGTAAAACACAACTCTGAGGGGACAGCAAAGAGGGTTGATAGCAGGTGGGTGCTGCTTTTGAAAACAGGCTATGGCATTATGGACAAAGGAGCGCTAATCTTGCAAATAACAACTTCCATTAAGCTGAAAAGGCAAAACTCTGCTCTATTAAATTTTAGCTGGGGGAAGCTTCTGATGGGTTGTCCCCAAACACAAGTATGCAATCTAAAACCTTCACATATTAAACACTGTACAGCTCCACAGTTTCTAAAGCCGGGTTCGAGTTCTTATGCATGGCACACGATAAAATCTCAGTGGTGATGGTGAGTTCTTTCTCTCTTTGCTACAGTAGCTCAGCTTTTAACCGACTCTCTTTTTATTTCCCAAGACTTAGCCCTTGAAAAAGGGAGCTTGGGCAGTGAGCGTTTCCCATGTCTCCTGGCTCAGTGGAGTTCCTTATCGGAGGCACTGGGAACTTCTGTTTTCCAGATTGGCAATGGATGTTCAAGGTAAGAGGATGCCTTTGCTGCAAACCTACCTCACCTTTCGCAAGATAAAGATTGAGGGAAAGGGTAAAGGTGTGTGTTTGGGGGGTGAAATTCCTGAATTGTTTGGTTGTTGCTCTCCTGTGATTAACCAATTTGTGTGCCATTGCTACTTTAAAAAGGAAAGACTTCCCTAGGTGTTCAGCTTTCAGGATCTAACCCCTCCATGCAGGCTGATAAAATCCTGTCCTTTTCATCCTGTCGTGGTTCCCAAATTATTTTTAAGCAGAGTCTTCACCAAAGTACTTCATTGCAAGTACAATGTCGGCTGTCGGAGACGCAGCAGAAAGTTCGTGGGCCACCAAGCAGGTTTCAAAATCGGCAGAGTTCCAAGTTTCTGTTTAAAAACAGCAAGCGGCTTTCCCTCATGGCTGTATAGGGGAAAGTCAGGCAAAAAGCTGATAAAAGTCTCTAAAACAAGGAGGAAAAAGCACACTTTAAAAACAAAAATAAAAAAAACAACCACCGTAGGGCTCATGCATTAATTAATCTAACAAGCTTTTTAGCTCTTGCTCGGAACAGGTTTCACAGTCTTTTCCATCTTCCATGATGGGAAAACAAGGATCGCAGCAGAAGAGATGTCCCTATAGCATTTCACAAGCCCCTTTCTCTTGCAATCTCTCTCTGATGATATATTGGTGAGGGCTGATGGGTGTTGTAGTCCAAAAATGGCAGGAGAGCACCAGGTTGGCGAAAGGTGGATTAGCTCTCACCGCCCATGGAGCAATGGGCATCAATTCAGCTTATGCAAAGCCCAGGCAGTTAAAACAACCTTCCCCAAGTCTGATGTGTTTAGGCTTTAGATTGCAGGCTTAATAGCTCCTTTGTATACGCAGAAGGAAGCCTAAAGTAAGCAACCCAACAGACCCATCTCAGGCTGGCTGCTGCATCTGTAGACTCCGGAGTGGCAGAGCTTGGCAAATGAGGTGCCAGGCTAAGATTCTTCTCCAAATCCCTTAGGCTGGATCATGGAAAGGCAGGAAAACAGTCTGCAGCGCCATGTTTTTGCACCTGGGGTCTTCTGGGAGTTAAAAGGCGCTATCCTCTTCTCTCCCCCCACCTCCCAGCCACTCTCAAGCTCTTGGCTAGCTAGCATGGGGGCTGTTGAGATCATTCTATCTCAAGTGCCAGGGATGTTGTGCTTCAAACACACACACTTCCACCCTCTTGTCTCCCACACTTTCCAGGGCTACACAGACCCACAGGGCCTTTCGCGTAGCAAGTGCGAAGATGCAACTTTTGATACACCTGCCCATAAATAATACCTTTACATAAATACAGAAATCCTGCTATTAATAATTCCAGGCAAACAAAAAGAGCAAAAGCTTGTAATTATGAGTTATTCCTAAGTCCGGAAGCTCAGAGATAAAATGGCTATGCTTAAAAATGGTTTCCAGATTTTGTGAGTGGATGAGATGGAGGATTGGGGTGGATGGGAGAGGTCCACACTGCCTTGTTGGATGTGCTTGTTTTGAGTTGTTTTCACTCAGTCTGTGCAGGATGGCAATTCCTCTGGGCAAAACCTTGGATTTGTTGCGCTCTTGAGGGGCCGGATCTGCATGCTGGTGTGTCGCAAGTCAGGTGAGCTAGTTCCATACTTGGCAGCCAACCCTTGTAGCTTCTGCCCAAGTATGTGCTGGAAGTGAGGAGTCCAGAGACTAGTGGTTCAAAGATGGGGCAACCACCCTGGAGGAAGCCCGGTAAAAAGTCCGAGACTGTGCAGCTGTAAGAGGAAAATTATAATGTGTTAGAGGAGCAGCAACCATGGTGTTATGTGCTGGCAGGCATGGCCTCAGCATCAAGGCTATATAGTTCAGTGGTAGAGCCCCTGCCATGCATGCAGAGGATCCCGGGTTCAATCCCTGACATCTCCCAGTACTAGGGCTGGGCGGTGTATGGTTTTCAGCGCCGTGATATATCAGTAGCTAAATACTAATACGTCACGGTATCTGAAATGTATCTGGCTGCTTCTTCCTTCCCGCCCTTCGGGGCAGGAAAGTGCCTGCCTCCCAGCTGAGCAGCCAGTCTTTTCCCTCCCAGTTGGACACTTTGAAGGAAAGAGACTGGTCGCTCCCTTCGCTTGCTTGTGGGAGGCCAGAGTTGATGCGGCTTGTTCCCAGCACCCAGTGTGTGTGGAGGGAACAAGCTACTGTACTGAGGCAAGCCAGAGGGGGGGGGGGCTCCCTCAAAGGCACCTGCCTGCTTTCGCCCAGGGGAGGAAAGACGCAGTCTGCCCAATGGCGATCAAGCCCACAGAACCTGTTTGGCTCCATTCACAGGGCTCCCTCCGCCTTCACACAGGTGGGCAACCTCTTTCTACTGGGAGGAAGGCGGCAGGGCAGCTGAGGCAGGCGGGCAAACGCTCTGTCTGCAGGGCGGCCTCAGGCACCGCCACTGTACAGGTGGCTGGCATCTTTATACTGCTCTGCTGAGGGGTGTGCAGCTGCCTGTGCCCCTCAACGAGCAGATGAATGAAGCCCCCACCTGGTCGGTGGAGGCTTGACCAGCCAAGAAGCAGGCTTCCTTAAACTGCCCGCCTGCTCAGCTGATCAAGCCTCCCCCTCCTGCATGCTGGGAGCTTTGTTAAACTGCTCCCCAGAGGCGCAGACAGCCGTGCCCCCCCTCAGTGGAGCTGTTTAAAGAACCTGCCTGCCAGCGCAATGAGGACCAGACCGCAGTGACTGCTTCACCTGGCAGTATATCGTGTTCTGGCCCTCATACCGGTCCTGGGCGATGTATCAGTATACCACCCAGGCCTACCAAGTATGGATGGAAGAGATCTCTTGGCACAGGCATCCCCAAACTGTGGCCCTCCAGATGTTTTGGCCTACAACTCCCATGATCCCTAGCTAACAGGACCAGTGGTCAGGGATGATGGGAATTGTAGTCCAAAACATCTGGAGAGCCGAAGTTTGGGAATGCCTGTCTTAGCCTGAAACCCTGCAGAACCTCTGCAGACCAGCCTTTCTTTGGGTATTCAGATGCTGTTGGACTACAGTTCCCATTATCTCTCAGCACTGGCCCTGCTAGCCAAGGATGGTGGGTGTTGTAGTCTAATACCATCTGGGAACTCAAGGTTGATGTAGACCATATGGAGCTAGGTGGACCCCATGGTCTGATTTGGTCCAAGGCTGCATCCTATGTTCCTACCGGTAGCTCTGATGCCCCTCGCTCCCCACATCAGCCAGCTCTGAGCTATCATATATCTATATATAAAACAACTCACATTGTTCCGGTTGTCGTCTCGTGTGGGTTAGCAGCTGTGGTAGGCCACCTAAAAGTGAAGATGTGTTAGTTTTGCTCTGTCCCTTCATCTATCTGTCATATTTATTTCATCGCATTTCTATCTCACCTTTTTCTGCAAGGAGTTCAGGGTGGTGTGCATGCCTCCCCTATTTGATCCCCAGGAAAACGCTGTGGCCTAGTGGGGATTTAAACCCTGGTCCCCCAGGTCCTAGTCCGACACTCATAAGTGTGGACATGACCGAGGTCTTAAACCATACTGGGATGAAGCCTGAGTACTCCCAGTTTGCTCCTTCCTTCCATGACCATGGTAAGAAAGCACAAAGTATTACATCTGAACCAGAGATCCTGATTTCCACCCACCCAAACAAAACCAGGAAAAGCTAAGCCGATAGACACTAGACTAGACGGTGCTTTTCATCTAGAAAAAAAGGAGTTGAGTACCCCCTTGGTATCTGGTACCAAGAGAAGCCTTTTCTAGTAGGTGAGCGAGAGAGAAATTGAGGGAGGGCAAGCCCCTCAGCATGGCATGGCAGCACCTCCCTCTCCCATGTGGGGTCTGAGGTGGATTCCTACAGGGGCTGGCTTTCAAAACTTAGCTCAGTCTGTGTGTTTTGCACTCCCTAGGGCAGTGATGGCTAACCTTGACACTCCAGATGTTTTGGAACTACAACTCCCATCATCCCTAGCTAACAGGACCAGTGGTCGGGATGATGGGAGTTTGATGGGAGTTGTAGTTCCAAAACATCTGGAGTGTCAAGGTTAGCCATCACTGCCCTAGGGGCTCAGACAACCATTACGGTGTAACGACAGACCAGTACATTTATTATAGAAAGAGAGATACCTACATGATGGATTCATATAAAGTGCAAGTACTGCAGCCTTTTTTGGACTTGACTACTTTATTCTGCAGGTGCTGGTGAAGAAATGATCTCCTTGAATATGACCGTCTAACATGGGTATTTGTGTGTGTGCACATGTGTGATTATATATATATATATATATATTATATAACTTATATATCTAGTATATATATAAGTTGTTTGTTCACTATGCTTTTGGACACCTCTTAAGTTATTGTAACCAAATATTGTATGATGGTTCCTGAGATCAAGAAACACATTTTCACCTTTGTTTGGATACAATTGGATGCCATTTTGTATTTGCCAGATTTAAACGTTTCAAAACCTCAATGATACTTTTAGTTTCTTACAACCAACACTGGCCATTTTCCCCTAACGTGTGTTTATATATATAATCACACACACACATCACACTGAAAGTAAAAAAACAAACCCACATTGTCAGCTGTAAAGATTCTCCCTCATTTCCCTCACCTGGTTGTGGAACAGTATTATGGAAGCAGGTCATTCCCTACAAGCAGCTGAACAGTGGAATGATGGAGGCCAGAGCCGGCTGCTTCACATAGATAAACTCAAAGAAGTCCAGGATTGCTTAAGACAGCGGCCAATTTGGGCCCCTTACCTTCTCGACACATCGCCCCCATGTAACCGTTGAGGCAAACGCAGCGGCCGTTCTGGGCATTGCAGTAAGCGTTGGCCATGGAGCACTCGCACGTCAGAGCACAATCGGGGCCAAATTTCTTCAGTGGGCAATCTGAGTTAGCAAGAGGAACAAGTCAAATCACAGACGGCGCCATGCTAGGAAGGCATCTCACCCGGGGGGAGCGAAGCTTCTGCCGCACGCATTTAAAACACAAAAATGCCCTGAGACCTGGACTCAGCAGAGGACGTAATCCCATAGCAACAGGGTCCCCTGGAATCTTAAGTGCTATGTATGGCAGAGGTGAGGAACCCAGGACCACATGCCTAGAGGGTCACATTTGACCCACTTGCCAAAGCGGGCTCCCCCCCCCCCTTAGCATAAGATTGGCAGGTTTCCATCAGTCCAAGGCAAGACACTTAAGGGGGCAGAACCTGGTTGTTAACCTTGGGAGATGGGGGGGAATCCTGGATAGCTCAGCATGATACTGGTAACGCCAAGGCTGCAGGTTCAATTCCCTTATGGGACAGCTGCATCGTCCTGCATTGCAGAGGGTTGGACTAGATGACCCTCAGGGTCCCTTCATGATTCTAACTGATACTCAGACTAAACCTTGGGCATCTCCTAGTGGTAAAGTAGAAGAGCTGAAGCTGTGCAGCCCCAAAGAAATGGAAGAAATTTCAGGGCATTAGTGGGTGGGGGCAGGCACTGTCTCTTTGAGAACCTCATGAGCAAAAAAATTTTTTAAAGCAACCGAAAGGGCCATAGCTGAGTGGTAGAGCATCTGCTTTGCATGCAGAAAAGGCCCCAGATTCAATCCCTGGTGGCTCCAGGTAGATGCAGGGAAAGCTCCTGCCTGGAATCCTGGAGTGCCACTGCCAATCAGTGCAGACATTACTGAGCTAGATAGACCCAGTGCTCTGGCTCAGGTGGCTTCCTAAGTTCCCCACCTTCACACTCTTCCTAGTGCAAAAAGTGAGCACTGCTGCAACAGCCAAAACAGACCATTACTCCTGCAAGCTGCTGATTAATATAACTTCGGGGCTGCAGAAGCAATTTCCATGTACAAAAAGCTCCTAGAGGCCGACAGGTATCGGATCGCCTAGTGCACCTGCGTACCTGCAGGCCGCGAAGTGTTCAGGTGTGGAGGACTAACAGACAGCTCAGAGTCTCCGACTTGCTGCAACTGAAAAGGGCCTATTTGCATTGCTGGCCCAGCTATATGGAAGCCAGCGCACTCCTGCCCTCGACAAGGTGTGACTTGTTTCTTTGTAAAGGTTATACACATCCATGCACTCACCCACGTCACACTTGGCACCCGTTTTCCCAGGAGGACAGAGGCAGCGGCCGCTGGTCGCCTCGCACGGAGCGTTCCCCTCACAGTCGCACCGATGTCGACACTTGTCTCCGTATGTCCCCACGTCGCACGCTGTGGCCACGAAAGAGATATCCATTGTTACTAAGGGTGGGCAAATTGGTCCGTTTCATTCCCGCCCCCCAGTTTCTCATCTTTCCAGTATGCTCAGTTCTCCATATTTCTGCAAAAGTTTGCAATTATTGATTTTTTAAAAAAATCATTCTTTACAGTCTATTTCCCCCCCCCCCGGATGTTTTAAATAGAGCAGACAACATACGCATTTTTTGAAGTTGCTTTCAAACGCAAACTATTTGGGAATCTGTACAGGCCCATGTTTCTGACATGTAAAGATATTATACGCCCTTAGAATGTAAATTACTGCTGCTATGCTATCTGAAGGATGTTATCCTGGAAGATGAGCAAGACATAATCAACCATTTAACTGCTGTAAAGATTATTACAGTGGTCCCTCGACTTACGAATTTAATCCGTTCCGAATGGACACTCGTAGGTCGAAAAGTTTGTAAGTCGAAAAAAGCGATTTCCCATAGGAATGCATTGGGAGAAAAAATATTCGGAAAAATTCGTAAGTCGAAAAAACCGCATCTAAAATTCGTAAGTCGAAAAAACTGCATCTAAAACCGGCAACGATTTCCATTGGGATGTCGAAAAATTCGTAGGCGTGCGGCTACTTTTTTCATTCGTAAATCGAAAAATTCAGATGTCGAGTACTTGGTAAGTCGAGGGACCACTGTATAGCTAAAAACTGGGGCAGGGGGTGTATGTATCTCCTACTAAATGTGAATGGTTTGAAAAAATCTGGTCTATAGTAATCAAATTATCTTAATACACATAAACCAACCTAATAGGCTCTTGGGGAAATGGGTTTCCTTCCTAATGTTTCTGAATAGTAATTTTAATGTGACTGTTCAACATTGTGCTGCTTTCAACTTGTTCTGATGCTATGGGTATATGTATTTATTTACTTTGCTGGCTCTGGTGTAATCTCACAAAAATTAATCCACATTTCAACGTACATTTCCCCAAACATACACATCTTTGCAAGCAGCTTCCCCTAATGCAATGTCATTTTCCCTAATGCACACATTACTTTACACACTTTCTCCTAATGCAGAGTTTTGTACACCTTGCTTAGTTGAAGAAGAGCATCACAAAATTTGGAGGCGCATGAATTTCGAAGGACAGCCCAAGTTTCAGTTGGAATACTGCTTCAGGCAGTGTGCTAAAGTGCAGACCGAACCAAATCTCTGCCACATCACTGTTACAGCCATAGAGCAAGAGAATGATAGCCTTTCAACCAGAGCTTTCCTTCAAGTCAAAATTAAAATGAGAGTACCACCCCATTTACAGTTAAAGAAACAGATGGAATGGCTCAGACCTGAGTGGAATGGCTCACTATCCTCCTAAATCAGTGATGGCTAACCTTGACACTCCAGATGTTTTGGAACTACAACTCCCATCATCCCTAGCTAACAGGACCAGTGGTCAGGGATGATGGGAGTTGTAGTCCCAAAACATCTGGAGTGTCAAGGTTAGCCATCACTGTCCTAAATAGTATATATAGGAGGAGTTGAGAACCATTTTGGCCAAGTGGGCCAGATATTTCTCTCCCCCAACGTCCTGTCAAAGTTGCCCCATGCAGTTGGGCAGAGACACTGCCCAAACAGGTCTGCAATTCCCGCTCAACACCATCTGATATGAAGGGAACTCAATCCTGCTTCCTGCAGCCACTTTTCCTTTTCGGAAAGCTCCATACCTTTCTGACACTGGTTGCCGTAGAAACCCGGGGGGCACACACATTCCCCTGTTGCCGGGTCACATGTGGCTCCGTTCTGACAGTCGCACAGCTCCTGGCAACCAACTCCATGAAAACCAGCTGGGCAAGCTAAGGGAAATGGAAAGCCATTGGGAAGCTAATTGAAAACATCCACGTAAAAAGAGGACCAAGAGCATAGCTGTCAACCCTCCCTTTTTTTGCGGAAAACTCCCTTATTCCAATGCCGTTTCCCGCTGCTATCCCGGATTGTTGATATCCCTTAAATTTCTCAGATTTCAAAGGAAGCAGCTCCTCTCCCTCCCTGCTGGCCAGGGAGGCTCCTCAGCTGCGTTGCTCGGCTGCCAATAAGGAGTCTGAGACCGACTGGGGGCAGAGCTTGCATGCTTTGTGCAGCCAGACCCTCACGCCCAACCAGACAGACAGCCTGCCTGCCGTCTATGCGCTCGCTCTTTCGCTCACCCGTTCACGCGCAGCCTCTGGAGCGCAGGGTGGCGAGGCTACTTGGTGCCATTGCACTGCCCTCGCGGCATCCCTTGTTTTCAAATCCGAAAGTTTGGAAAAATCCCTTATTTTCAACTCTGAAAGTTGACAGCTATGACCAAGAGATATTTGCTGCCGGGGGATTCCATTTGGCTTGTCTTGCAGCTGGCAACCCACTTAGCCAAAGAGCACCAAACAGCCCTTGGATTTGGATTCATTGCATTGCCCTTTGCCAACTCACCATCATTCAGGTCCATCAGTTTCACATGTTCCGCCTGCCATTATCAAAATAAACGAGGGTGGTTTTCTTGCCGCCCCAGCCCCCAAATGCCACCATTTTGCCACCACCAGTAAAACTGAGGTCGTATACAAGGTGATTGTTAAGGGAGTGGGTGAAATTTAAAGGTGGGATTCCTCCTCAAAACCCCTATGTGTGGACTTCAGGGGGCATTGATATCCAAAAATATTTCCCATGGCAGCAGCATCAACCTCTTTCTCCCCAGTGCTTCTAAGTTCAAGCTGAAATTTCTACCACATTGTAGTTTGAGATCATGACTAGCTTTTCTGACTTGGCTGAAACTTCAGATGGAGAGGCCACTGGGGATTGATGCAACCTGGGACCTTCTGCAGATGCTCTAGTATAGAGCTATGGCCACACCCTATTTCTGGAGACAAGAGCAGCTCTTGTCTAACCATCCTAAGCTTGGTTTAGGGTGGTTACCAAACCTTGCAATAGATTTGCGGAGCAACAGGAGTGGCCACACTTACTGTGTTGGCAAAGAACTCCATAGTGCCCTTTCCCGCAGCGGCAGGCTCCCGACACCGGGTCGCAGGTCATGTTATTTTGGCAGGTGCAGCTCAGCTGACAATTGGCTCCGTATCTCCCTGGCGGACATCCTGCGGGGGGAAGACAGTGTCTCAGTTTGTCACACTGCTCGTAAAGAGGTGGTCTCGCTCAAGCTCCAGCTCCAGCAGGCCAAAATCAATGAGATTTATTATCAAGCTGGTTCCCAGAGGTCCTGCCTTGTTTCAAACATAAACATTTTTTCCTCTGGGGAAATTACGCAAGATCTCAATTAAGAAAACAGTATGCCAATTGGAGAACATCTGTGGCTGACATCATACATATCTAATAGGAGAAAAACAGTCATTATGTGCTTACTCCCCACCCCCCACCCCTTTTACTCTCATAAAAAAGGAAGCTGGCTGATGCAGACCTTTAAGCCATCTAGCTCAGTACTGTCTACACTGACTGGCAGCAGCTCTCCATGATACCTGGCAATGTGGAGGATTGAATCCTAGACCACCTGCATGCAAGGCAGAATGGAATGGATTCTGTCTAGAATACCCTTTTGGAATTGTTACAAAGCATTCTTTTGAAAGAGCAGCTCTGCTGGATCAGACCCACCACCATCCATCTTAGTACAGGATCTTGTTCTCACAGTGTCCAACCCAAACCCCACAAGCAAGTCCTGAGTGCAACGTCTCTTTGCCCATTTGTGATCTCAAGCAGCTGGCATTCAGGGACATACTACCTCTGACAATGGAGGTGGAACGTAGTCATTGTGGCTAGTTAGCCACCAAGAGCCATATCCTCCGTGAATTTGCCCAACTCTCTTTCAAAGCCATTCAAGGCAGGTGGCCATAACTTGGTACTGTTCCCTTTTGAACATAAGAGCACCTGCTAGATCAGGTCAAAGGCCCATCCAGTCCAGCATCTTGTTCTCACAGTGGCCAAGCAAATACCCTAAAGTAGTGCTTTATACCCAACCAGATGGGTGGGGTATAAATATTATTATTATTATTATTATTATTATTATTATTATTATTATTATTATTATTATTCAAACTTGGGTCCCCAGCTGTTGTTGCCCCCATCAGCCCTGACCACTGGTCCTGTTAGCTAGCGATGATGGGAGTCATAGTCCAACAACAACTGGACTACTTTAAAGCCCTAAACGGCCTCAGTCCTGTATACCTGAAGGAGCATCTCCACCCCCACCGTTCAGCCCGGACACTGAGAACCAGCGCCGAGGGCCTTCTGGCAGTTCCCTCACTGCGAGAAGCAAAGCTACAGGGAACCAGGCAGAGGGCCTTCTCGGTAGTGGCGCCCGCCCTGTGGAACACCCTCCCATCAGAGGTCAGAGCGATAAACAACTATCTGACATTCAGAAAATACCTCAAGGCAGCCCTATTTAGGGAAGTTTTTAATTTGTGATATTTTAATGTATTTTGGTGTCTGTTGGAGGCCGCCCAGAGTGGCTGGGGGGACCCGGCCAGATGGGTGGGGTATAAATAAAAATATTATTATTATTATAACTGAGGACCCAGCTTGAGATACGCTGCCCTAGTGGGTAACCTGAAAGCAGGACCTGAGTGCAACAGCCTCCTCCCCACTCCCAGTATTCAGAAGCATGTAGCCTCAGACATTAGAGATGGAGCATAGCCATCGTGACTAGTAGCCAATGGTAGCCCTGTCCTCCATTAATTTGTCTAATGCACTTTTAAAATCACCCAAGGAGATTACGATAAATAAACACAGTTTGGTCTACTGGATCAGACCAAAGGCACATTTAATCCAGCCAACCAGATTCCTAAAGCAGGACCTAAACCAAACTAAATTGTCAGGAGATGTGCCAATAAGTTTAACTTCCCCGCATCAAAATTCACTCTCTAAAACATCTGAAACCCCCACCTCCACGTTCATGACCTGCAAATGTGGCTGGAAAACGAAGGTGGGTTTTGTTTTGTTTTAGCACAGCGGCTCTAGTGAAATTCCAGCAGTCTGGACCGCAGCCAAGTTGCGGGGGGAGGCAGAAGGATCAATTGCACCTTTGTAGCAAGAGGGAATAGGAGCCGCACACGCAGAATTACCCAATTCGCAAAACTTCCCCGTCCACCCAAGCCCACACAGGCAGGAGCCGTCGGTCGCGAGGCAGATCCCCCCGTTCCGGCAGGCACACGTCTGCTTGCAGCCGGCTCCGTGGCGGTTCCCTGGACAGCCTGGTGGCGAAGAAGAGAGCGAGACATGGTGGTTGGGGAGAGCCAGGGTCAGACACCTATTTCTGTTGATGGAGCAATGTGACGACAGGACACGAAGAGAGCTCTGTTGGAACTGGGCCAAAGGACATCCTGCTCAGCATCCTGCTTTCCACAGTGGCCAATCAGATGGCTCCAGGAAGTCCATAGGCAGAGCATGGAAAGCGGCAGCCCTCCCCAGTCCTTTTCGCAGTGGCCAAAAGCAGATGCCTCTGGGAAGCCCACAAGTAGGACATGAGGGCACAACAGTGCTCTCCCCAACTTCAATGTGCTTTATTTATACATACCTACTACTACTACTACTGGGACGCAGGTGGCGCTGTGGGTTAAACCACAGAGCCTAGGGCTTGCCAATCAGAAGGTCGGCGGTTCAAATCCCTGCGAAGGGGTGAGCTCCCATTGCTCGGTCCCTGCTCCTGCCAACCTAGCAGTTCGAAAGCACGTCAAGGTGCAAGTAGATAAATAGGTACCGCTGCAGTGGGAAGGTAAACGGGGTTTCCGTGCGCTGCTCTGGTTCGCCAGAAGTGGCTTTGTCATGCTGGCCACATGACCCGGAAGCTGTACGCCAGCTCCCTCGGCCAGTAAAGCGAGATGAGCGCCGCAAACCCAGAGTCTGACACGACTGGACCTAATGGTCAGGGGTCCCTTTACCTACTACTACTGCCACCACCTACCCTTCATCCCAAGGTCACAGGGTGGGTTACAGTTATTAACACACAAAATTAAAAACCAGTTTAAAGCAACTTAAAATTACAGAAGATGTCCTAAAATATGCACCCCTAGTGTCAAAAAAACCAGGGTGAAGAGGTGCATCTTTAGCATTCGCCGAAGTGTCCCTGTTTTCCAGGAACAGTCCTGGATTTACAGAAGCCGTTTCCACTTTCTGATTTGATCCCGGAATGTCCCACTTTTCCTTAGGACGTCCCTATGATCATCATCGGATAAATGTTGGAGAGTATGTTATGAATGAGCCCGAAACACCTCTGTTGGATGGGAGATTCACAGCTTGGAGACTGCCACAGAGAAGGCCATGATCCAGAGCGTTCTGCTCATAGGGCTCTATTGGACAAAATGACACTTTACATTAATGGCAGGCAGTGGGGGAAGCTCAGGCCTGGGACCAAATATGGTCCTCCAGTCCTCTAACTGGCTCTCAAAACACTCTTCAAGCTGCACCGCACCTGTCACTTGCCCTGCACTGCACCCCTAGAGTTTTTGCCTGTCTGGAATGCATTGCTGAACTCCGGTGACACTTCTTCCTTGCCTGGGTGGAGGACAGCGAAGTGCGTGTGAATATGTGAAGGACAAAAGGTACAAAAGGTAAAATTCTCCATCACCCCCCCACACTTTTGCATCTGGCCCCACCCAGGAGCCCCCAGGAAATTGCCTAGAAGGGAGCCCTGGGATGAAAACCGTTTGCCCCCCCTGCTGCAGATGCTTACCGTGCTCACAGTTGGGGCCAGTTTTTCCCGGTGGGCAAAGGCAGAGGCCTGTCGCATGATGGCAGGTGGCGGTGTTGCCACAGGAACACAGTAGAGCACAGTCCACACCGTAGCGACCAGCTGGGCACGCTATGGGGGGGGGAGAGGGGGCAACAAAGGAAGGTCTCATTTACAGCAGAGTCTTCTTAGTGTTTACTCCCAAAAGCACATCTCCGTAATCAAGGCTGCAACCCTACGGTAAGGAACAGCAACCCCATTTCACAGATCGGAAGGTGGGGAGGGGAAGTTATTTTCCACCAATGATGTTTTCTGATACAGAGAAAGTTCTGAAAAGGAGAAGCTGACCCCTGAGGCCTTTATAAAAAGGAAAATGAAAAATGACACAGGTTGGGTTCATTCCAACAACCCTTAGTACATGACCAGCTTTCGGTCTGCACTTAAAAACTGGGTTGTCTCCAATAAAGAGTGCATTCACGTGGCAGGTTTATTGCATTTTTCTGATGGTTCCTTAACTGTTAACTTCTGCATTATATTTGAGCTTCCACACGATGCAAAAGCCACTTCGAGAAATATGGCAGAACAGAGCGCAAGTTTAGTACTCCTTTCCATGTTATTGTCAAATGGATTCTTTTAGGGGGGAAGCAAATAGCACACAAATGAGTGCTAAACTTGTGCTATATTCTGGTACTTTATAAAACATGAACTCCCCTCTTTACCAGCTTCTGTAATTTTTATGACAAAACTTTAAAATATATGATATTTTGGTTCAGAGTTACATCACCACTGCCACCTTTAAAAAAAAAAAAAAACCACCAGCCTGTGTAAATTTCATGATGAAATTTCAAATATTTGATCTTTCGGCTCAGCCTTTTGCCGCTACATTACACACAACCCATTCCAATCCACTCACCAGTACCGCAGTCGGCACCAATATAACCCGCTGGGCACTGGCATGTTCCCGTGGTCGTTACACATTGCCCCCCATTCTTGCACTTGCACTGCCTCTCACAATTCGGACCGTAACGCCCAGAGGGGCATCCTGGGTAAACAAACAAACAAACAGTTAAAAAGATTCAAAATAAGCCTTTGGGTTTGCACTGCCAAAGCAGAACATTTTGCTCACGTCAAACCAAATCTCCATTGCAACAGAAGAGGGACTGACTTGCTTTTGCCATCGTGCAGGGATTCTACCGACAGCATCTGGAGATTCTAACCAGGAGGGGTTGCGGCTGCGTTGCAAAGCGCCTGTTGTTTTGCATGCCGCTTCTCCCCAGGTTCAATTCCAGCATCCTCCCAAGTAGGGAGTGGGAATACTGAGCTAGATGCAGGGGTGGAAATTTTGTCATCTTTCGTAATATGGGGCCCTGCGCAGGGGCCAAAATTGGGCACCCCAAAATGGATCTTCTCTTTTTTTTATAATAATTTTTTATTAAATATTTTTGCATAAATTTTTAAATAACATTCATATATTATACATTATACCTTCTTTTTCTGACTTCCACCAACCCTTCTCAAGATTTTCACTTTTCTTAACTTCCTCTTGTATTTCATACTCCACTATTACTTTAAATAATCAATTTCCAATATTACATTCTAAAGTTATTTCCGTAATATTTCTTAAAATTAACTTCCTGCAAGTCTATTAGTGTGATTTGTTGTTTACAGTTATCTTTCAAATATGTCTCAAATTTAGTCCAATCTTTTAGAAATTCCTGGTCCCGTCGGTTTCGAATACTTCCTGTCATCTTATCTAATTCTGCATAGTCCATTAGCTTCATCTGCCATTCTTAATTCTTCTTGTTTCCATCTTTGTGCCATTAGCATTCTTGCTGCCGTTGTTGCATATAAAAATAACTTTTTATCTTGTCTCTTAATGTCATTTCCTACAATTCCTAACAAAAATGCTTCCGGTTTCTTTAGAAATGTATATTTCAACATTTTTTTATCTCATTATATATCATTTCCCAGAAGCTTTTCACCTTCTCACATTCCCACCACATATGATATAATGTTCTCAAAATGGATCTTCTCGATTTGGTGCCCCCCCCCAAGATCGGTGCCCTGTGTGGGGGAAACCCTCACACCACCGCCCTAAATCTGGCACTGCTGGAGGGACCAATGATCTGACTTAGTATAAGGCAGCTTCCTATGTTCCTATGCTCTTGTGGAGACAGCTGTTCAGAGATCAGCTGTGCACACATCACCCTAAATATTTTGAGTTGAACTGTCCTCCTGCTCCCTTCTGCATCCTCTATACGTTCTTCCTCTCTCTGTGTGTATGTGTAAACATGTACTGGAGAGCAAGTGTGGTGTTAAGAGTCTCACGAGTTCAAATCCCTTGCTCAGCCATAAAGCTTGCTGGGTGACTTTGAGCTAGTCAATCTCTCTCAGCCTAGCCTACCTCACAGGGGTGTTATGAGGATTAAATGGGGAAAGAGAGAACCATGTATATACCTCCTTGGGGCAGAGGTGAGATACAACCGCAATGCATCCTATCTCACATAATGTGGAGACGTCCAAAATCCAAACGGCACTGACATTCTAATCTATATGAAGTCACCCAGATGGTGCAAATTCCATCAGCTCGCTTAAAACCGCAGACCAAACAACGTTATCTCCCATTCCCTGCGATGCAAGCAAATCCCGCTGCAAATATTTCAGAGCAAACTCACTCTGTCGGCAATTGCTGCCGTGGTAACCGGGTGCGCAGATACAGTCTCCTGTCACTGGGTGGCAGTCATGGTTCACTCCGGGACACTGGCAAATCCGAGCGCAGTTCATTCCGAAGGTCCCAGGGAGACAGGCTGAAGGGCAGGAAGAAAGGGTAGTAATGAGCTGGGATGGCGAAGATCTCTTTTGGAACCCAACACATTTGGTGATGCAGAGATTCCATAGCAAGGTTTTCCATGAGGCGGCTGACTCCTGTTTTCTGTTCTTCCGTAACAGAATTGAAAGCTGTGCAGATGCTGTATCCTATTTTTTTACCTGTGAGTGCACCGGATTGCAACTTTCACAGAAAGGATTTGTGAACATTTGCTTTTATTGCCTCTGGCTCTGCCCTCCACACATGTCCCCACCACCACCACTCTTCCGAAGGTTCCCTAGGAGGAAATGTGACCCTCAGACTGAAAGAAGTTTCTCCACCCTGGCTTAGGCCCAGATTAGTCTGCCCTCAACCCAGGCGAGGTCTGCAAACTCCTTTCACCTGCTCCTCCCCCTGAGCCTTTTGGGGCATTTGATGGCCTTGCCTCTGTGCTGTGACCAACTCCAATTTTTCCGCAGAACATGTTGATATCAAAGGCTGAGGAGCAGGCCAGGGTCCTCCACACCCTGATCGATCAGTTGGCATCTTCTCTTAGAGAGAGAGAATGCTTGTCGTCCTGTGAAAAGTCAGCTGGCAGTTTCTCCTAATCAAACAGCTCAAACTGGCACAGGAGCAGCCAGGCATGGTTTCTTTTCCCGGTCAGTTGGCAGCCCTGAGCAGAAACCCTTCGAAGCATGGAAGGAGAGCCTCGAAACACACAAGTGCACAAATCGTGGCGGCGAGCCACAGTGCTTTGCGCCAAGCCTTGGCTTCCACTCGAGGCTTTATTAATCTAATCCTCTTTGGACAGAGGATGCTGATCCCATTTCCCACTTGGCTCTCTCTCCGCTGTGTTTGGATTACAAGAGCATGAGGCACCTGCCAGGATGCGATCTGGGATTTGGCTGAGCACCTGTTTTATTTACTCCATTTATATATACTGTATATTATCCAAAGCTGAATGGACACCTCCACTGTGGCCCAAGCTACAAGCCCCACCGGGGAACTTAGGGAACATACATTGCTCGCATCCGTGGCCCGTAACTCCTGGGGGGCAGCTGCACTCGCCCGTGATGTGGTTGCAAGGCGTTCCTGGAGGGCAGTCGCAGCTGGAAGCGCAGTCTTTTCCAAATGACCCAGGCAGGCAGGCTGTGATGGGGACAGATAAGAACATAAGACAAAGGCCTGTCGGATCAGGCCAAAGGGCCCGTCGAGTCCAGTTCTCACAGTGGCTCACTATAGGAAAGCCCACAAGCTGGACTTGTGGGTAACAGCGACTCTCCTCCTTTGTGGTACCCAGAACTATACCACCTCCAACCAACAATGGCAACAGGACACTGTCATCGTGCCAAGCAATCATGGATAACCTCATCCTCCCTGAAATCATCTAACCCTCCAAAGAGAATACAGTCGTACCTCTGGTTACGATAGGTTCAGGTTGCGTTCGTCACGGGATACAAACGTGCCGAACCCGGAAGTTCGGGTTACTTCCGGGTTCGGTAATTTGCGCATGCGCATGCGTGCAAAATGACGTCACACGCATGTACAGAAGTGCTGTGAGCATGCGCAGATTTGGCGCTTCAGGATACGAGCTTTTCATGTTGCGAACGGGGCTCTGGAACAGATCCCGTTCGCAACCAGAGGTACCACTGTACAAAGAATAAAAATGTAACAGTTCAGTGGCTGGATTAGACGAAAGACCACTCTGGACCTTGTTCTCAGAGTGGCCAACCAAGATGCCTCTGGGAATCTCAAAAGCAGGACCTGAGAGCAACAGCACCCTCTCTACTTGTGACGCCAGCGGCTGGTGTTTGGAAGCATGGCAGCGACGGTGGAGCAGAGCCGTTGTGGCTAGCAGCCCTTTCCTCCTCGAACTTCTCCAGCCTTCTTTTAAAGCTATCGAAGTTGGTGGCCATCGCCTGGCATTCTGCTCTGAACGCAGAAGCAGCACCAGGCTGCCAGATCAAGCCACAGGCACATCTAGTCTGGTATCCTTCCCTCACGGGTGGCCAACCAGACACCCCTGCGGGAAGCCCACAAGCAGGGCCTTGAGTGCAACAGCGGCTCTCCCCATCTGTGGTTCCCAGCAGCTGGTGGGACCCAAAGCAGTAGGCTCCATGCCAGGGGTGGTGGAAACTGAGCCAGCCTTTTTCATGCCATCCAAGAAGGAAACTGAGCAGAGCAGCAGAGGGTGGGGTGGAGGGGTATTGTTGGAACCTCTGGGGGGAAAGGGCTTCAGTTTTCAGCTTGTTTTCCTGAACATGCTTGTTTTCCCAACTAGGTGGTCTCCTAAAGGAAAAGCTGTTAGTGAGCCAACGTCTTTCATAGGAAAGCCCATACCTGCTTAAACCTGGCTGTTCTCCCACACCATATTATCTCCCCCCCCCCCATGTAACATTTATGATGGTGACATTCATTCCTCACATCCTAACCAGGATTCAGAAAGACCACAACAGCAGGTTAGTCAATTGTACTGGAACAGAAGGAGGAAGAAACGGGGAGTAGATTGGTGGCAGGTGGGTGGCCATGTGTCAATTACCTGATTATCAGGTGCATGGCTTGAAATGGAACCCGTGCAGGCACAGTGCTGGATGCTAGAGCTTGCAAAATGCTGTGGCTGAGGCTATGTGCAGGATTGTTGTAAGTGCTGGCCATCAGTGGTGCCTGCAAGCCCCCTTTTCAGCCCAGCCACGTTCTCAGTTGCCCCAACACTTAATGTCCTATATGATGTCAGGCGATCAGGAGTGGCTTGGCCCCAAACAAAACAGCATCGTAGGCCGCATTAGGTCTGTGGGCTGGAGGTTCCTTGCCACAACAGGGGCTCAAGAGGCCTTATGCACTGTGCCCCCAGAGCAGTTTGCCAAAGGAGGCATCCGCTAGCCTACTCTGTGCAGCACACCAGTGCCCCCACAAGCTGGAGGTGTTATTGTACCTACCCTGCAATACCACCTCCAGCCAGTGGAAGCAGTGTAGGGCTGCAGATACAAGGGAAAACAAGAGTTCCAGCTGGCCCTATGAAACCACTGATTCCAGCCCATCTCTTAAGTTTGAGCAAATGGTCACTCAAGCAGGCAGCAACGGAGCACAACCTCCTTGTTTACCTGCTCGGCCGCCTGCATACGGGCTCACCTACCTGGCCACCAGAATAGCTGGCAGCTCCCTCACCTTTATCACAGTGATGTCCTCTCCACCCTGGCGGGCAATCGCAGGCCCCTGTGATGTGGTGGCAGGAGACCCCATGCTCGCAGTCGCACCGCTGCTTGCACTGTTCCCCATAGGTTCCCTCAGGGCAAGCTGCAAAAGAGAAGAAACGGCAGAAGTACTTCATTCATGAATGCATTCTGGTCTAGAATCTGATCAAAACAACATACTCAGATTAACCAGGCAGCAAACAGCCCCCCACTTTCAAGAAGCTGTTAAACCATCCCTCCTCCCGCCCCGCCCCCGCCAAATTTGTAACGTAGAATTGTAGAGTTTCGAAGGGACCCCAAGGGTGAAGGGTGGAGCCAGGATGGAATCTGGCAAGTACGAAATCCAGAGGTGTGATTGACAGCAAATGAAGAAGAAGTGTTTGGATTTGATATCCCGCTTTATCACTACCCGAAGGAGTCTCAAAGCGGCTAACATTCTCCTTTCCCTTCCTCCCCCACAACAAACACTCTGTGAGGTGAGTGGGGCTGAGAGACTTCAAAGAAGTGTGACTAGCCCAAGGTCACCCAGCAGCTGCATGTGGAGGAGAGGAGACGCGAACCCGGTTCACCAGATTACGAGTCTACCACTCTTAACCACTACTCCACACTTATCAGAGCTGTTCCAAAGGTTATCTATCTATCGGCTTCTCAGACTTAGGTACTGACTGGGTGCATACCACAATGTGGCTTTACAGGTCAGATCAGGAGCAGAAAACCCGGGGCGCTCCAGACATTTGCTAGATGCTCAACTACCACCAGCCCCAGCCAGCATAGTCAATGGTCCAAGGTGAAGGGAGAGCTATGGGTTCCCATCTCTCACAATAGGGGTAGCCCATGTGGTGCCCTCCAGATGCTGATGGACTCCCACTTCCATCTTCCTTGACCATTGGGCATGCTGGTTGGGGCTGACGGGAGCTACCAGCCAACACTCTGTAGGGCACCACTTGGGCTACCCCTGGCTTTCAGCATCCTTGAAGAGCAACGTTGGCTGGCAAAGATGCCGAAACAGGAGCCACGCTTGCTACGCTGCAACTTTCCGTTGCGGCGGCTGCTGTGTTTGTGCAACTCCTAACTTCAAATTTCAGTTTCCAATTTCTCCCTGCCTGCGCCCCTCAAGAGCTGTGTGTGTGTGTGTGTGTGTGTGTGTGTGTGTGTGTGTGTTTTAAAAAAGAACCCTCCTCTTTAAAGTTCTGCTTTAAACTTCCGATGACAGATAAAACAGCAAATTCCAACTACTGAAGCCGATCTTGCTAAATACCCTGGATCATGGTGAGATTGTCCTGGCATCCGAGCTCTGCTGGCTCAAGCCAGAAATAACACTTCCAATCTTATTTGGCACTGTTGGGGGAGAGCTTTTCACACCCGGATAAGAAGAGGGGGGGGAGTGTTTTGATTTCTGATTTCTGCAGCTTCTTCACTTTCTGCCCAAGTCAGCGCCCCACCCCCTCTGGTTGCTAAGATTCCCAGCGGAATTCTTTTGCAGAGAACATTCTGCTCCAAAGCTCCCAAATAGGGGAAAGAGAAGTGTCTCATGTCAGCCGCATTGGCTTGCTGGCCATAAGTAAATGATAGTCTCCAGTTCAGGGGGTTGGACTAGATGGCCCTTGGGGTCTCTTCCAACTCAACAATTCTAGATTTTATCTTTCCCGCTCCAGCTCCCAAAGAGGAAGCATGTCCCCTCCTCCCTTTGGAACAAATGGCAAATTGAACTGAATGACGGGGGCCCATAACACAGGGTGGCAAAACCTTTTTTCAGCCCATAGGCCATGCTTCTTTCAGGGCAACCTATCAGGGACCACATGCCTGCCGTGGGTGGGACCAATGGCAAAAGGGGGCAGAGCAATGGATGTAAATTTTACTTTTGTACAGCAGGCAGGTTTCTACACACATTCACAGACAGCTCCATCCAGACAACCAAAAGGCATTAAAAGAGTTCAAGGACCTATTCCAGCCATGCAAAAACACTCAGAGAACATGCAAAGCAGGGCCAGTGAGGAGTGTAGCCTGGGGAGAGTCTCGAGGGCCAGGCAGAGAGATCTGGAGGGCCACAGTTGGACCTCAGATCTGAATCGCCCCACCGCTTGGTGTCATGCTTTGGAAATTATTTGAAGGAAAGAAAGACTGGCAGACAAGAGGATGGAGGGGGTCGGGGAATCGAAATAGATTCTGGCATTCACAATTTCAAGCGGCAAACATTTGCCAGGCGAAAGGACAGTTTCCTTGCCCTGGGCACAGAGCGGCTTGGAAGCCGTCCTAACGCCTCCATCACGGAACCGAAACGCAGCAAAATCAACACTGGGGCACTGGTTCAGGAGCTTGGCTGTGCTCCCGGTGCTTGCCAGTTCCCGAGCAGGGCAGCCGGTAACCCGAGGTGGGCGGCTCGCCTTACAACCCACGTGAGGTTGCCCCGAGGGCACGCCAGCTCCACTCAAGCCTCCTGAGCTGGCTCTCGCCTCAGACAGAAGGCGCAAATGGCCATGGTCCAAGGCAAACACAGAAAGGGTAAAATGCAAGGTAGGCTGGCTAGGGAACGGCGCCGGCCGTTTGGAACAGCACCTTCCGCAGCCTCGTTCCCGGTGCTTTCACGGCGGCCAGGGGAGGCGGGCGCGTAATTGAAACCAGATTCGGGCAATGCCAGTTGCAATTTGCACTGGGAAATTCCAAATGGATGTGAAGAGGGAACCCCAGTCTTGGTTCAAGAAAAAGACTTTCAAGCATTTTACATGGATATTTTTTTTTAAAGAAAATCACAGTCTACATTTGAAATTTGCTTGTTTTGATCAGTGTAATCAATTGTTTTGATCAGTGTAATCAATTGTTTTATATCTGCTTTCAAAATTGCTTGTTTGCTGTTAAACCACTTCTCCGAAATGCAGTGGTACCTCTGGTTACGTACTTAATTCGTTCCGGAGGTCCGTTCTTAACCTGAAAACGTTCTTAACCTGAAGCACCACTTTAGCTAATGGGGCCTGCCGCTGCCGCTGCCCGATTTCTGTTCTCATCCTGAAGCAAAGTTCTTAACCCGAGGTAATATTTCTGGGTTAGCAGGGTCTGTAACCTGAAGCGTCTGTAACCTGAAGCGTCTGTAACCCGAGGTACCACTGTAGTTATGGAGGCAGCCCTGTATGCATGAATGTGGGCAGAGGAGGGCAAGCAGGATGACACATGGGTCTGGGAACCAAGCCTTGTGAGGAACGGAAGAGGGCGATGGGGATGTTTAGCCAGGAGAAGAGGAGACTGAGAGAGGATAGGACAGCCAATATAGAACAAGCTTGTTTTCTGCTGCTGCTCTAGTATGGGGAGGACCTGAATGAACAGATTCAAATTACAAGATTCCAAGCAAACATTAGGAAGAACTTTCCGATGCTAAGAGCTGTTCAATAGTGGAAGGGGCTCCCTCAGAAGTTGGTGGCCTCTCCTTCCTTGGAGGTTGTTAAGCAGAGGTTGGATGGCCTTCTGTCATGGATTCTTCAGCTGTGATTGGGTTGGGCTAAATGACCCTCAGGTGTTCCACAATTCCATGAAACAATTTAATTGGCATATCCACCACAGCGCACCAGCCCCGTAATAAAAAATAATGGTTATTTTGCCATCATTCTGCAGAGGCTAAATTAATAAAAAGCAATAATCAAGTGATGTTAAAAAGTCTCAAATAAGTAAAAGTGTTGTTTCAGTCCACTTATTTATCGAAGGTTGCTTTACTGCTCGTTTCAGAGGGTGCAATGTGGATTTTAAACTCGGTTTCTTACATTTTGTTAGGTTTGTTGTGTCATTACTTCGCACCATGCCTCTTGAAGGAGATGCCTATTGTAAGGATGCTCATAAGTTTTAATATTAAAAAACCACAAAATATTCTACTTACGGCTTTGGCACTTCTCTCCTGTCCAGCCGCTGCGGCAAAGGCAGCGCCCGGCCTGCCGGTCACACAAGCCCTCATTCAGGCAATCACAGCTCTCCTGGCAATTGACCCCATATTTTCCTTGGGTGCACTCTAAGGGAAAGAAACCTTTTCAGATGAGCCTTCCACAAACTACCCGTCAAAACGCAGATATGCAGGGTGGGAACGTGAGTTGAATGCCTCCCCCCTCCAATGCAAAACACATGATAAATATCCATGTCAGTAGAAAAGTAGCATATCAAGGTTATGTAGCTCAACCTCCCTTAGAGATCTATTTTCTACATGCAAGGAGGCTTACTGTAGCTACATTCTCTGGTGAGACTAGGGGTGGCTGAAGAGTTTGCATCACATCACTTCTGATTCTGCTCACCCATAAATCCATCCTGTGAGGGAATGCAGCCGCCATGCTGGAAAAGCTTCCCCATCCCCGGCTTAAATTATTGCACCAGAGAGTTCCACAGATGGGACGCTGATGGATGGGAGCGTCAGGTTATAGGGGTGTGTGGCTAACAACAGGTGGCACCATCCTTAAAGCATCTGTTCTGGCTGCCCATCTACTACCAAGCCAGATTCAAGGCTCTTGTATTAATTTGCAAAGCTCTGAACAACTTAGGTCCAGGGTACCTTATCCCCAATCACTGGGATCTCCTTCAGGAGCTTTCCCCTAAACTTTACCCTTAAAGAATCTAAAGAATTACCGTATTTTTTGCTCCATAAGACGCACTTTTTTCCTCCTAAAAAGTAAGGGGAAATGTCTGTGCGTCTTATGGAGCGAATGCATGGTCCCTGGAGCCAAATTGCTTAGGGACCAAAAGCAGATTGTGCTCTCTTTTTTTATAAAGAGAGAAGAGGGTGTTGAAAGGAAGCGCTGAACAGCTAACGATGGGGAGAGAGATAAGGCTCCCTTTCCAGCCCCAGCCCCTTGCCCAGGCCTCCATTGTTGAATGCAGAGGGGGGCTGTTTGTTTCCCCAGCGACATGTGACTGGCTGGTTAGATTATCTGTCTGGAAACTAGAAATGGCTCCCTTTCTTGTAGGACTAGAAGCTGCAGAACTGTGAGTTGAACCCCATAAAAACAGGGCTTTTCCCTTTGCAAAAGAAGCTGCACCACTTTGAGCTGATCCTCAAAAAACCAGGGCTTTCCCCCTTTCCTCCTCTAAAAACTAGATGCGTCTTATGTTCAGGTGCGTTTTATGGAGCGAAAAATACGGTAATTTCCTTCCTGTTCACAGCAGCTAGACTAATTATTGCCCAACAAGGGAAGGAAACCTGTAATACTGTATACCAATAGAGGCTTGGGTAAATAAGATCTGGAGCATTGCGCAGACCACTGGCAACTAATCAAGAGCATCTCCAAAAAAGATATCTTTGACACGATCTGGTCTCCCTTTTTTTCTCTTATTGAAGAAGAACAGGAGATTTTTAATGCCATCATCATACCAGAGGTGTCCGTGGAGGGGATATATTGATTGAAAATGTCCAGGCAACCAGATCAATGGCTGGGTTTCCAAACAATAATAAAAAAGGAGCGTTCTCCGAATTTGGGAGGCTCGTTTGACAAAAGCAAGAAGAAATTGAGCCTTTAGTATCATGAGCAAGGCTTGTGGCATACTCTGCCAGCAAATGTTCAGAAGGCACCTTCTGTTTCAAATTATAGATGCCCAGTTGTTATTTTTTCCTTTTCCTTCAGGCTGGTTCCAGTTTTAACCTCTTCATATGGGAGGAGCAAAAGGATGGCCGGTGAACAGCTCCTTCGAGCTGCTCCTCTGATAAGTTTTTAACTTATTCTATTTTTATTTTATTACTTTTTTGGCCCATTGATTTGTATTGCTTTTCAAAAAACTTTTACAGATCAACATCAAATTAATTCTAATTTAATACAAATCTAAAAGTTGACTTCCCACTCCGCTCCCATGATGTTTTCCTTCCCTCCCTTACCCAGCGCTCAGTGTAACGTACATTTCATAGTTCTGTTTCAATACTTGAAATATTTTAGCGTTTTATCACTTTATCACTTCTTCATTTCCCCTTGGCTGTACATATTTCAATCCCTGCATAGAATTTTATTCAACTACAACATATTCCCAAAATGTCAAGCAGGGTTACTCTTTGCTTTGCCAGCCCACAAAAAACATTGGTTATATATCAATATTCCACAAATGCAACTTATCCCTCCTGCTATTTTATGTATGAAAAAGTCCGACTAGTAAATAAGAAATCCTCTACAGCCACAACATTCCATTCCTGCTCCTTTATTTTATTACTTTTAACATTTTAACATGTTCTTCGTACCTAAGCAACATAGTAAGCATTCCCATAGTGCTTTTTATTGTGTGTTTTTATGTATAATTGTTTTAAGTAGTTTTGTTACTTACAATCGTACCTTGGTTTTTGAACAGCTTGGTTCTCAAACATTTTGGCTCCCGAATGCCGCAAACCCGGAAGTGACTGTTCCGGGTTTGTGAACTATTTTTGGAAGCTGAACGTTCGACGGGGCATCCGCAGCTTCCGATTGGCTGCAGGAGCTTCCTGCAGCCAATCAGAAGCCGCGCTTTGGTTTCTGGATGTTTTGGAAGTCAAACGGACTTCCGGAACCGATTCCGTTCAACTTCAAAGGTATGACTGCATTTATGAACAATGAAAGAAAAATTTATTATTATTATTATTACAAAAAGAAGAAAAAACAGATTACCCTGTTCGCAGGCCAGTCCTGTCCAGCCTTTGGGACACACGCAGCTCCCAGTGACTGGATCACACGTCCCGCCATTTTGACAAAGACACTGCTGCTGGCAGCTTGCTCCAAAGGAGCCATCGGGACACACTGAGGGCAGGGGAGGAAAAAAAGGAACAGCAACCAGATCAGAATGCAGCTGAAATAAATTTCCAGTGGGAACAAAAAGAGACACAGAATCTCAATTGTTTAAGCCACAGGCCTGGTGCCCATAGGCAACGAATTCGCCCACCAGTAGCTCCTACGAAGCCCACGAAAGGTAAAGGCCCCGAAGGAGGGTGGACTTTATCATATGTGGTGGACATGTGAAAAAATGAAGACTTTTGGGAATTGATATATAATGAATTAAAAAAGATGTTTAAGTATACTTTCCCCAAAAAGCCAGAAGCTTTTTTGCTGGGCTTAATGGGGGAGGAAATTGCTAAAAATGATCAGAGATTGTTTATGTATGCAACAACCGCGGCTAGAATATTGATAGCCCAAAGATGGAAGACACAGGAAGTACCAACGGTAGAGGAGTGGCAGACGAAGATGGTAGAATATGCTGAACTTGCAAAACTGACCGGCAAGGTACGAAACCAGGGCGAAGCGAAATTCCAAAGAGAATGGAGTAAGTTTGTTGACTATTTAAGAGTGAACCGTGGAAGTTTGAAAACACTAGCGGGACTGGAATGACCCTATGGGATTGCGGAGAAGTTAAAGAAAGAAACTGCAGAGAAAGAATGGACTAGAAAACCTGCTGACGGGAGGGAGGGAAGTCGCAGCTACATGAAGAAGCTGTCTCCTGCCTGCTATGTCAGAGAGCTGAAATCACTTGCTGAAATCATTAACCCACACTACAACAGTGATCGCTTAGAACCAACCCACTAGCAGGAGAGAAGTGAAATAGAGAAAAACATCCTGCATGCTAAGAAGAGCAGAAAAGTAAAGAAAAGGAGAAGTCAAGCTCTGCGGCCAACCAGAAACCAGAGGACAGCAGCACTCACCTGACTTGTGATTCGAGAACACTGCCTCCAACAGAGGAAGCCAAACACAGCTATTATGGCTAGATAGAAAGCCTCCTTACTTATTATTAGCAAGCAATACCTTGCTGGCAGGTCTCTCCCATCCATCCAGGTGCGCAGAGGCACCGACCACTCATGTGGTCACAGGTGGCCCCATTGGAGCAGCTGCATTCCTGGCTGCAGTTCTCCCCATAGCGGTGAGCCTGGCAAGCTGTAGCGGGAGGGAAACAGACAATGAGGGCCGCCACTTTCACGCATGTCCACGGTCAGCTGGCGAGGCTGAGAGGCTGGCACCCAGCGCAGGGCACCTACTTTGATTGCAGGTGGGACCGATCCAGCCAGCGGGACAGGTGCAGCGTCCGGTCACGTGATCACAGCGGGCTCCGTTCAGGCACTGGCAGGCCTTGTGACACTCCGTCCCGTAAAAGCCATCAGGGCAAGCTGGGGAAAGGAAAACCGGTGCGATAAGTCTGGGCACCAATTTGTATGAGATGGTGGTAGAGCAAAGCCACCTTTCTTTTTTAATTCATTAATCTTTTTTAATTCATTTAATCTAGATTTTCAAGATAGCCTACAAAAGAGAACCATAAAACAGATCAAAAACCTCAGAGACAAAATCGTAAAGATACAAAAAAGCAGTAGTTATAAAAGCAGTTAAAATCCTGGGCAATCTCCTTCTTTCTTGAAAATGTCTAAAATATGGCTCTTTGGGCAAACCAGTCATGTGGTGACTTATAAACAATAGCAGCAGCAGCAGCAGCAGCAGCAGCAGTAGAATAAAGAAAACCTACAGAGTGGCAGGGATATTTAGAGAAGGACCTCTGGTGCCAGGCTTAACAAACAGGTAGTGTCAGGTCCTCCCCCTCATCGGTCGTTCAATAAGGGAGCCAAGCCATCTGTCTTTTAGTACTTTAATCAGTGCTCATTATATACAGTGCAGAGCTGGATCATATCATGTCTGTTCACTCACTAGCAGAATCCGGAAGTGCCTCCCTGCAATTTTGGCGCCAACACAGCATTCTTGGCAGCCGAAAACGCCTTTTCCTCCTATGTAATCTCTGTGCTGGACCTGACGACTCCTCCTCCGTCCGACCCTGCTGGTTGGTGCCAGGCCTGTCACTATATCTCTCGAGCCCTGGCAGACTTTCCCTCCCAGCCACTAACTGTTTCTCCCCCAAGGAACTGCTGGTTTCATTCGCAGATGAGTCAGTAGTCAGGACAGGTGGCTGCTTCCTATAAACACTCAGGGCTGGACTGGCAGGGGGAGGCAGATCCCTGACAGGTAGGTTCCTTTCTTAAAAAAGGAAAGGAAAAAAGCTAACATTTTCAATAAATGTATCCCCCCTAGACCAGGCAACCATGAAGAGTCTGCTGTCATTTGGCAAATGGAGAGGCAGAGAAATGAGTGAGCTGGAGTTTAAATGGACAATACCAGGGACAATACCTTCCTGCTGAAAACGTTTCTGGGAGAATTACTGGCTCAGCCCTCATTTGAAGAGCAACTGGCAGCCTAGCAAGGTGAGCAGATCGAAAGGTCCCTCTGTGAATAGGGGTGGGGAGGATATTAGTAGTAGTATGAGTAACAAAAGTCCTGGGTTTGGGTTACTTACAGCGTTCACAGAAGGTTCCTCTCCAGCCCGGGGTGCAGGTGCAGGCCCCGCTGACGTGGTCGCAGCCAGCCCCGTTGTCACACTGGCACCTGTGGCGGCAGCTTGGACCAAACCAGCCTTCGGGGCACTCTTGGGAAAAACAGAACACATCAAAATAATGGGGAGGGTGGGGGGAGAGACGGGTTTTTAAGAGGATGAAGAGCTGGTGTGTAAAACCAGATCATAGCTGTCAACTTTCGGATTTGAAAATAAGGGATTTTTTCAAACTTTCGGATTTGAAAATAAGGGATGCCACGAGGGCGGTGCAATGGCACCAAGTAGCCTCGCCACCCTGCGCTCCAGAGGCTGTATGCGAATGGGTGAGCGAAAGAGCGAGCGCATAGACGGCAGGCAGGCTGGCTGTCTGGTTGGGCGGGAGGGTCTGGCTGCACAAGGCATGCAACCTCCGCCCCCAGTCGGTCTCAGACTCCTTATTGGCAGCCGAGCAACGCAGCTGAGGAGCCTCCCTGGCCGGCAGGGAGGGAGAGGAGCTGCTTCCTTTGAAATCCGGGAAATTTAAGGGATATCAACAATCCGGGATAGCAGCGGGAAACGGCATTGGAATAAGGGAGTTTCCCGCAAAAAAAGGGAGGGTTGACAGCTATGAACCAGATGCTGCTAAAAGGACAACCTTCTTTCAGGAAAGCACTGCCTCCCACCCAGATGTTCAGGAGGGGAAAGGAGTTTGGTGGGGATGTTTGATTCCCCTGCTTTGGGAGATGAGGACTCCAAAGCAGAATGGCATGCAGGGCCAGCCCCAGAACCACTTTCATTGGCCAAGTCTCTGGCAGCAGTGCTGCTGCCCTTGGATGGCCCCAGGGAGACTGATGGAATGGGCTGGCACCCTTTAACTAAAAAATGGCAGGGTGGGGTTAGTTGGGTGCTGCTGCTATATAAGGCTCAGTCTCAGTTTGATAGCTGCTGAGGCAACATCAGAGGTCTGCTCTCCCAAAGCACAGTCCGAGCGCCTCCTTGAACCAGCCCTTGCCTTGCCTGAAATCCATGCTCTCCTCACAACAAGCTGCTCCAGTCCTGTTCATTCTTCAAAGTTTTGCTTTTCACTCAAAACCAGCATATCTGTTTTACTTATTCCCCAACTTCTTTTGGTTTTATATTGCTTTCAGTGGAAGACTCAGGTGGTCTTTCTGCTGCCTGTAATGTTGGTGTTTTTCCCCATTCATGTGGCATGAAATGTTCAGGCTTCTTACTACTTCAAAGCATCAGATCTGCCTGGTTTCAGACAGGTAATGTTCGCTGCTTTAGATGCACATCCTATAAACTACCTGTTGTTTCCTTGACAGAACTACCAGCTCTTCTCCTGTTACTTCCATGTTTTCTGCCCCAATTGGCATGAACTTCTCAGACTTTCTACTACTCCTTCAAATGGATAGACTGGCCAAATCTATAATATAGCAAAGGGTCTCTATCTTATAGGCATTTTTAAAAAAACAAACAGAAATACAACCTAATTTCTCTCCTTCCCCTCTCTGTGACCTTCCTGTGACCAGTACAGACTGTTCCAGGTTATATTAATACTTTGTCCCAATACAAAAAATATGAGAACCAAATACAATAAATG
Organism: Darevskia mixta; assembly: GCA_034641385.1. Lineage (NCBI taxonomy): Eukaryota > Metazoa > Chordata > Lepidosauria > Squamata > Lacertidae > Darevskia > Darevskia mixta. The sequence continues at coordinate 8,407,186 of JAWWNH010000181.1, forward strand.
AGAAAGGAAAGGTGTTTTTTAATGGAACATTCTTTTGAATGAGTGGGAAAACTCATGTTTTGGATTTTCCATTCAATTTGGAAATAAAGATTGTTAGTAATGGCAATAAATAATTTTAATTTTTTTAAAAAATTCAATTTAGAAGGTGTAGATCCCTAGTGTTTAAGTCGTCTGGCTGGGATTCTGAGACAGGTGGTTTTAGGAGCTGAGCACATTTCTTCAAGAAACTGGGCATTCTCCATTGTGGTGCCCTCATCCCAGAATTACACTCACACATAATCACTCTGCTGGCTGGACATTAACAACACCTTTGCACATGCACAAAGAGTGAGCAGGAGGCTTGAAAACACCTGAAGGCAGCACTCACTCTGATCGCAACGGGTCCCCGTGTAGCCGGCTTCACAGAGACACTGCCCCGTCATAGCATTGCAGCTTCCATCACTGTTGCTACAGTTGCAAGTGTTGGTGCAGTCGGGGCCCCAGCGGCCAGCATTGCAGGCTGCAGACGGAGGAAGGGGAAACCTCATTATTATCATGACTACGGCACCAGGTTGCATTTAAGTCCTACTCCAGAGTATACCTATACCTCTTCGGCAATTGTGTCCCGTCCATCCGGGCAGGCAGCTGCACCTCCCCGTCTCAGGGTGGCAGTATCCTTCGTTCCCACAGTTGCAGCGCACTTGGCAATCTTGCCCAAACCATCCAGGTGGACATACTACAAAAGGAAGGGGTGGTGGTGGAATCCAATACATAGTTATTACTTGTAGCCAGAGTCCCATTGCAAATGCAGTCAAATGCCTATTAGCACAGACGTAGAACAGGACCTCTCAAGGGGAAGACACATGAAGGAGGGCCTCAGAAGATGATCTCAGGGACTGGGTAGGTTCATATGGGAAGAGGCAGTCCTTGAGGTACTGCGGTCCTGAGCCACTATGAACTTCCACTTCTATATTCACTCCAGGTATTTAAAAAGAGGTTGGATGGCCATCTGTCATGGAAGTTTTAATTGCGATTACGGCATTGCAGGGGGTTGGACTGGATGACCCTCGGGGGTCCCTTCCAGCTCTACAGTTCTATGATTCTATGTCTATACTTATTAGCGGCATCTCTATGGGGTTCCAGGCCATGAGTCTCTCCCGGCCCTACCTGGAGATGTCAGGGAATGACCTTGGGACCTTTGGCATGCAGAGCAGGTGTCCTTGCCGTCACTTCTAAAGACAAGAGCTGCTTACCGTCTTGACAATGGCTGCCTGTATATCCAGGAAGGCACAAGCAAGCGCCAGTGGCAGGATCACACCGGGCACTGTTCTTGCACTCTGGGCAGAGCTCCTGGCAGCCTCTACCCCAGTGGCCTTCAGGGCAATCTGTATCAAGAGAGAGAGAGAGAGAGAATGAAGACCCGGATTGGCAATGGAGTCTAGGTTCTCCTCTAGGCAGCACTAGGCTCACCTGCACACACAGCAGCTTCCCCACGAGGCAGTCCTGAGCACCTTTGGGACACCAGAGCCATTTGGGTGGATCTTTCCTAACCAAGCACCAGGCAGGAGGAAGCGAGCCATACAATCACACATTGTCAGGGTTTCACTGAAGGAAGAATCGAGTGGCTGGAGTGATGTTGTTGTCGTAAGGACATGGTTGCGTGATGGTGCGTGTGAGGGTGTGCAAGGCCATCATTGGAGAAAAAGGTGGGATGCAAACGCTATGAATGAATGAGTTAATTGTGCCCATTAACTTCAATGGGTCTACTCTGAATAGGAGTAGCCCTGAATACCACCTGTAATGCTGAATGTGTCCATCCACCAACAGCATAACAAGGGCAGGGAAAAACCAAAGGGTTGTGTCCAGCTTAGTCCTACTCAGAGTAGACCCACCGAAGTTAAGGGGCATGATTAACTTACCATATTTTTCGCTCCATAAGATGCACCTGAACATAAGACGCACCTAGTTTTTAGAGGAGGAAAGGGGGAAAACCCGTTTTTTTGAGGATCAGCTCAAAGTGGTGCAGCTTTTTTTGCAAAGGGAAAAACCCTGGGTTTTTTTAGGATCAGCTCAAAGTGGTGCAGCTTTTTTTGCAAAGGGAAAAGCCTTGTTTTTTTGAGGATCAGCTCAAAGTGGTGCAGCTTTTTTTGCAAAGGGAAAAAGCCCTGTTTTTTTTTAGGATCAGCTCAAAGTGGTGCAGCTTTTTTTTGCAAAGGGAAAAGCCCTGCTTTTTTGAGGATCAGCTGAAAGTGGTGCAGCTTCTTTTTCAAAGAGGAAAAGCTCTGTTTTTATGGGGTTCAACTCACAGTTTGCAGCTTCTAGTCCTACAGGTAAGGGAGCCATTTCTACAGTTTTCAGACAGATAATCTAATCAGCCAGTCACATGTCGCTGGGGAAACAAACAGCCTCCCTCTGCATTCAACAACTGAGGCCTGGGCAAGGGGGCGGGGCTGGAAAGGGAGCCTTATCTCTCTCCTGATCACTTGCTAAACAGCTGTTCAGCGGCTTCCTTTCAGCACCCTCTTCTCTCTTTGTAAAAAAAAGCACAATCTGCTTTTGGCCCCTAGGCAATTTGGCTCCAGGGACCATGCATTCGCTCCATAAGAGGCACAGATATTTCTCCTTACTTTTTAGGAGGAAAAAAGTGCATCTTATGGAGCAAAAAATACGGTATTCATTTATTGCGTTTACACCCCACCTTTTTCTCCAAGGAGTTCACTGCAGCATACGTGGTTCTCCTCATTTAATCCCCACAACAACCTTGTGAGGTAGGTTAGGCTGAGAGGCAAGGTGAGCTTCATGGCCCTAGTCTCTCCCAGGTCCTAGTTTGACAGACTAAACATTACGCCACGCTGGCTCCATAAACCTCAGTTGCATTAACCTCTGTGGGTCTACTCTGCCCATAACTAAGCTGAATTACTTAAATTAAAATGCCACACGGCACTGCGTGAAATCAACGGGCACGGCCTTTCCCTACATCTTCAAGCTGCAAGATGTTCCAGCTCTTCCTTCCTGCGATGCAGGGAGTGTTCCAGTGTCCAGAGGTGGAGACATGGGACCTCCCTTACTCACCATGGCTGCAATCCGCACCAGTCTTCCCGGCCACACAGTGGCATTGCCCAGTGACGCGGCTACACTGTGAACCACCACAAGAACAGGTCTGTAAACAGTTCATGCCAAACTTGCCTTCTGGGCATTCTGAAAAGCAAAGGACATGCAGAGATTAAGACAACGCACGTGTCCCTAGGGATGGGATTTTTTTTCTGAAACTATTGACGCCAGGATTATCTGCCCAGATTTGTTTTCCATCCAGTTCTCCTCTTTGCCTTCACTGTCCTTGACAACGTTTAATCTGATCGGTTAGAGTGGCCATGTGGCATTTGCCGGTTATGTTGTGGACACCCAGAAGCAAAAGGACATGGGGTCACCATGGTCAATCTGACTAAACACGTATGTGGTTGTTTGCGGACAGTGACAGCAAAAAAAGAAGCAAAATGCCCCCCTTCCAGCAAAAGGGCCTTTTTAGTGGTGGCTCCTCGTATTTGGAACTGCTTCTCTACAGAGGCACACCTAGCCCATATCTTAATTTTAGGTGGCTATTTAAGATACATCTTCAGCAGGCATTTGGACGAAGAGAGACCTGGTTGCTCCTGCTATTAGCAACTATTCTTTAGTTTACAGTATTTTCCTGCATATAAGACTACTTTTTTACCCAGGAAAATCTTCTCAAAAGTCGGGGGTCGTCTTATACGCCGGGTCGTATTTCTTATACGGCGAGTATATCCCAAACTCTATATTTTAACTGGAAAAGTTGGGGGTCGTCTTATAAGCCCAGTCGTCTTATATGCCAGAAAATACGGTATTTATTTCCCTGGATTTATATACCACTTTATTGTAATAAAAACTCAACACCAACATCCAAAAAAGTATTAGACTCATAGAATGGTAGAGTTGGAAGGGACCCCAACCTTCTGCAATGCAGGAATCTTGACTAGATCATACATTGCGAGTGGCCAGCCAAACTCTGCTTAAAAGCATCCAAGGAAGCTAAAAACTGGATTAAGACACGTGTCAATAGTACACATGTCACAATCATAAAAAGTAACCTAAAACAAATAGCACATGTAAGCATAAATAAATAAATTGGGTTGTATCCAGTACTATTCCTCCTCAGAGCAGACCCAGTGAAATTAATCACAGAATTATAGACTTGGGACAGATCCGATCCCCCGGCAACACAGGAATCACAGACTAACTTAGGCCCATTAATATCAATTAATGGTTAATTGATATTAATTAACCAGGCCAGATTCAATTATGTTGTTGTGCTAGCACAACAGGACTTTACCCTTCTCTCCTTCCCAAATCTGCCCTGGAGGGCCATCCATTGCAGAACGGTGCATGGGGGGAGAGAGACGAGAGGGGACACTGTTCTGTCAGGCAAGCAGAAAGGTTTGTGCAGACAGAACTATTGCCTTATGCCGAATCCCATCCAGCGGATCCCCCCTTGAGTAGGCCTTGGTTGGATGAAGCCCAAAACATTTTAAATAACCAATGAATAAATAAAATGATCTAGACTACAGAAGCAGCTTGGTGGATGTGCAAAGGTGAGGTGCTCGTTTATGCTGGGGCAGGTCTTGCACAGATGCAACACACAATCAAAAAAGTTCATTGGGGGCAGGAATTGGTGGAGACACACACACACACACACACACACACACACACACACACACAATGATTTAAGGATCTAAAGCAACAACAGCATCACTTTTGTGCATTCTTTCCTCTAAGCTAATAGGTGACAGATGTTCCTCTTCCCTTTTAATAGCTTCCAGATTTTGTATCGAAGTCCGGAGCTCAATATTGTCATTAAAAAAATTTACGTTATTTCCTGTCCCTCCTTCCTCGGGGGCTTGGAATTTCCACCAATGTGCTTGTGTTGCTTTTCAAGCCACCCGGTCCATCATTGTATACCACTGCCTACCCCCCCCCCTACCCCAATCAGCCCAGATTGCTGCAAAATAGCACTTGTGATCCAGACAGATCTTAGCAAGGATTCCTGCTTTCTCTGCGACCGAAAAGTGAGATTCTTCCCAGGGGGACTAAGACATATTCTCTGCAAAACAAAAACTCAAACCTTTGATCAGGCATAGGCTAGGATCCAAAAGGAGAAGGAAAGGAAAGGAAAGGAATGCTCAGATGTCGGTGTTGCCCAATTAAAAGAACACACACTATTTATTTATTTATTCCATAAAATGCAAATAATTTGAATAAATCAGCTTGATTAATCATAGATTTGTACAGTTGCAAGGGATCCCCTAGGGCAGTGTTCCCCAACCTTGGGCCTCCAGCTGTTTTCGGACTATAATTCCCCTCATCCCTGACCACTGGTCTTGCTAGCGAGGGATGATGGGAGTTGTAGTCCCAAAACATCTGGAGGCCCAAGGTTGGGGAACACTGCCCTAGGGTCATCGAGTCCAACCCCCTGAAATGCAGGAATCACAGCGCGCTCGTTTTATTTAAACTGTGGAAAGGTAGATGAGTCCTCTGAGAGTGTATAACCAGAGACACCCCTGCGCAAAAAAAAAAAAAAAGTCCAGGGAGCTTTTTCATGGCGGTAGAAGAAGAAGAGAACAGTTTGGATTTGATATCTCGCTTTATCACTACCCGAAGGAGTCTCAAAGCGGCTAACATTCTCCTTTCCCTTCCTCCCCCACAACAAACACACTGTGAGGTGAGTGGGGCAGAGAGACTTCAGAGAAGTGTGGCTAGCCCAAGGTCACCCAGCCGCTGCATGTGGAGGAGCGGAGACGCGAACCCGGTTCTCCAGATTACGAGTAGAGAGGGTAGAGAGAGGAATGAATGTAAATTTTATCCATGTACAACAGGCCCATTTCCAAACACACTCACACAGCCCATACAACCCTCCCTCCAGCCAGGCAGAAACACACACAAGGAGGATGCAAAGAAGGGCTGTTGAGGGCTGTGGCCTGGGGAGAGTGCCAATGGCCAAGGAGAAAGCTCTGGAGGGCCGCATCTGGGCTTCAGGTTCCCCAACTGTGCAACAAAGCTGTCGCCCGCCTACAGGCAACGATGGCACCATGTTGGACAGCTTAAAAGAGGATTAGGCAAATTCCTGGTAGGGAGGAATGGCTGCTAGACAGAATGGCCGCACTCTGCACCCACTGCTGGAGGCAGCAACGTTTCTGGGAAACACAAGAGGAGAGCGCTCTCATTCTCGAATCCCACTTGCTGCTCCACCACAGGCCACTGTGAGCCATTGGCCTGATCCAGCAGGCTCTTCCTATGGAGACCCCAAAGCAGATCTTACCCTGGCTGCAGTTCTCCCCGTGGTAGCCCGCTGCGCACTGCTTCTGACACTCTCCGCTGACGTGGTCACAGGGCGAGCCAGAGGGGCAGTCACACTTGCTTCTGCACCTGGCGCCGTAATAGCCTGGATCACATTCTGAGAAGGGAGATATCAAACACCAAGCATTTAATGCACGGCTGGACAGAGAGGAGAGAGGGGGGCAGCTGACCAGGTGGGCAACAACATCCTTCACATGCAAAAAGGTCCCGGGGTTTAATCCACAAGATGCCCCACTGAAATAGTCCTCCCCAGCCTTTGATCCTGTGGGCATGCAGGCTGGGGTTGATGGGTGCTGGAGTGCAACGTTGGGGGACCCCCCCCCAGGTTAGGGGGGCTGCACTGAAAGAAAAATACATATCCAACACTGGTCAGAATAGACAGTCAGTATCCTTCATCCCTGGGCCCCTAGATGTGGATGGACTACAATGCCCATCATCCATGACCATTGGCTATGCTGCCAAGGATGATGGGTGTCATAGTACGGCAACATCTACAGTGGAAGGGTCATAGCAGAGTGGTGTGGTCCCAGGTTTGATCTCCACAAGTTGAGCTGGGCAGATGACTTGTCTGAAACCCAGGAGAGCGGCTGCCGGTCAGTGTGGGCAACACTGAGCTAGGTGCACCAATATTCTGACTTAGCAGAAGGCAGCTTCCTATGTCCCCTACAAGAGCCTGAGTACCTGACACCCACTGCGCAAGAGCAACTCACTTTTCTGGCATCGGTCACCGGAGTAGCCGGGTTTGCACACGCAAGTGCCGTCCTTTTTGTCGCACTCCTGGCTGTTGGCTTGTGCGCACTGGCATTCCTCTGAGCAGCCTGTGCCGTAGGCCCACTTTGGACAAGCTAACATGGGACGGTAGTGGGGGGCAGGGGGGAGAGAATCAAGAAAAAAAAAAGTAAATGGACTGAGGCAGGGGAAATACACTTATTGGGGGGGACCCTAAGAGCCCTCTCAATGTCCCCAGGCGAACAAGTTGCCCAGCTGATTACCTAAATGGCAATATCGCCCATAAAGGCCTGGGTCACACAGGCAGGCCCCGTAGATTCGGTGGCAGCGCCCTCTGTTGGCACAGTTGCATTTCTTCCTGCAATGCTTCCCGAAAAATCCTTTGGGGCAGCCTGGAAACAAACAAACAAACGAAGATGGTCAAAGCAGAATGATAGGCTGATGTAGGCTACCCTCTTTCTCAAACTTGGGTCCCCAGATGTGGTTGGAATACAACTCCCATCATTCCTGGCCAGTGTGGCCAGTGCTCAGGGATGATGGGATATGTAGTTGAAGAACATCTGGGGACCCAAGGCTGAGAAAGGCTGGGCTAAATCCTTGATGCCTGAAGTGTCCCAGTCACTAAAGGCAGCTCAAACCAAGTCCTTTTCATTTGCTGCTGATGTCAGAGGACCCTCTGGGACCGATTTTGAATTTTGTTTATACCTTCTTGCTTAGTCTTATCTTATTACCCTCAATGCCAAAAATGGCTGCACATCTTTCTTGCGTGGAGTGAGGGGAATTAATGCAGTATCAGGTGCCTCTTGGACTCATTCCTGCTCTTCTTGAGTTTCCTTTCCTAGCAAACTGCTTCCATATGTTCCTAACTATTTCTGTGAGGTCATGTTAATGGATTTCATTTTTGTTTTCTTAGCTTTGGACAAAACATCCGTCAATTATTATTTTTCTTAAATAACCTCTGGGGTGGGAAAAGGTACCGTATGTGGCATTGTGTGACAAGAGTGGGGGATTGGGATTGAAGAGACCTGGGTGATGATTGCTACTCAGCCATGAACATGCCTTTGGTGACCTTAGGAACATTGTGGTTCCTATGGCTCCCCACCTCTGTTCTCCCCATTGAAGGCAGCATTTGTATTTTATCTCACAATCATTGTTGTTGTTGTTCAGTTGTTCAGTCGTGTCCGACTCTTCGTGACCCCATGGACCAGAGCACGCCAGGCATGCCTATCCTTCACTGCCTCTCGCAGTTTGGCCAAACTCATGTTAGTATCTCATCCTCTGTCATTCCCTTCTCCTTGTGCCCTCAACCTTTCCCAACATCAGGGTCTTTTCTAGGGAGGCTTCCCTTCTCATGAGGTGGCCAAAGTACTGGAGCCCCAACTTCAGGATCTGTCCTTCTAGTGAGCACGCAGGGCTGATTTCTTTAAGAATGGATAAGTTTGATCTTCTTGCAGTCCATGGGACTCTCAAGAGTCTCCTCCAGCACCATAATTCAAAAGCATCAATTCTTCGGCGATCAGCCCTCACAATCATGCATAGGTGTAATTCCCATACATTCCACAAGAAAGTGTGTTTGAGAGATGTACATCCTTGAGCATCAGTGCACACCTATCTAGGAGCACTGATTGGGCCATGGCTCCCTGATGATTAAGGATGTGTGCTTGTTGATGCTATGTGTTTCCTGCAGAAAACGCAAGGTACCCGTGGGAAATGAGAGACAAATAGTGTGGAAATGAGGGACAATCGGAGACAAAGGTCCTGGAAATATGAGATACAATGTGAAACTGTAGTACTGCTGATGGTGATCGCAATATCATCCTGATAATGGATGCCACAAAATATTATAGTGCAATGTCACCTCTTAACAGGATGGACAGAACATTCGATCAACCTCCTGATGACCCTTAGCCATTCATGGCTGCCGTGGGAAACGTCAAATCAGGAGGGAGAGAGGATGGGAAAAGTTGGTTTTGACAATTTAGGGAAGTCGCTAAGTCATCCACGGGCTGGATTTAGAAGGCGATTGGGCCAGATCCGGCCCCCGGGCCTTGGTTGGCCTACCCATGGTCTAGTGCAATAAACCTGGTAAATTCATCAGGTATAGGAAAAGGTCCTAGAAAATACATTGCCTTACAATGCCAGTTGTTTTACTGGCATTGTAAGGCAGCTAGCCATTCTACTGAGCAACAAAAATAGTTTTGTGGAATAGACAGTTTTCATTTAAACCTGTAACAGCATTTACCACTTATTAGTATTGTACTTTTACTAATGAAACCATTAAGCATCATTTCTCACTATGTGTTTAATTAAATAAAGTCCAGATTTGTTTCCAATATGCCTCAGCTTGATTTGATATCCAGAACTGGGAATAAGTTGCCTTAGGAGCCCCAACGTTAAGAGTCCTTGTTGCCAATCAATAGTATAGGCCACCACTTATAGAGAACCTGAATTCTTATTTGATTTATACAGGAAGGACCCAAGTTTATACATCCCTGGTTTCAGTCACGTTGCCTCATCTCCCATCTTCACTTAGGGAGTTTGTCACACCCTGTTTTGAATTTTTATTAATCAACAAAACATGGCTATAGCATTCTGCTGTTTACAAGATTTATAGACTGCTTTTCAGTGTTAGAAATTCCCAAAGCAACTATGAGCACATCAAAGCATGTGCCACATGCAGGGAATGGGAATGAAATTTGACTTGGATTTTAACGCAAAGCTACCTAATGTTGGAAGTTCGGGTGCAACTCAGCTTGCTGAGAGGGGTTTAAACCAATAGAGTAGCAGACCTCCAGATTCCTAGACTATCTCTGTACCTTTAACTCTATGCTGACTTCTCTCTGTATCCTTGATGTTTAGACTGATAAGTCTTGGGTTGCATCCTGTTTACAACTTCCTTCTCCTCCTTACACACTTTTTCTGGACCTCAAGGCAAGAGGTAATCTTGGATCTATCTTTTGAGAACAAAGGTGCAAGCATGGCTGATTTGTTTCTCTAACTAGTTAGTTAGCTAGGGCTAGAGAACTCTTTCTTACAAAGAATGCACTTTCTTTAATAGACATTAGCATTCTTATTTTATACCAAGTCTCAGCCTGAATACTTTGCGGTCCCAGCAAGGAAGGACTCTATATGCTAACTCCTAGTTCACATTTTCTGAAACGATATGCAAAGTGTAACTGAACTAGCCTTCAAAAATTCAGACTTTTCTGAATTTTTCAATTCAGTTCCCAAACAAAACATGGATGCAAAAATGTGCCTATTAGGGAAAGTGTGCTTGGAGCTGCATACGTGAATGCAAATAAATATGCATTACATTAGGGAATGACAAAAATGCAGCTGGAGGCCTGCTGAAGTCCTTCCTTTTCAACAAGCCTTTTGAAGCAAATGCCTTTATCCTAGCCTGTACCTGGACTAGATTTGAAATTGTTCTCTACTTGTGAAAACTGTTTTTAATTGTTTGTTTTAATTGTTCTTATAAATGAAAATTGTGTAATATTTTCATTACTGGCATGAAATCATTTTCAGATGTTTTACGGGAGGCGATACGTAAGTGGAACCAGAGGGGGTGCATTGCATTGAATTGCATTAAAATGTTCATGAGGACTTTAAAAAATGTGTATCAGAAACTCATGCAGAAATGTGGAGAGCTCAACTTAAGACCAGGGGGAAAATGAGAAACAGAGGGAAACTGCAATTGGCAGATATATCCGTCCCGCTTCGTACGGTCCCAAGGCTTTCCTGCTGGAGGAGGCTGAGGCCAGATTCACATCATGCATTGAAAGAACTTTGATAACTCTTTAAACAGTCAGGGCTTCCCCCAAAAAATTCATGGGGATGTAGTTTCTTAAGGGTGCTGAGAGTTGTTAGGAGACCCCCTATTTCCCTCCCAGAGCTACAGTTCCCAGAGCGATTTAACCATGAATCCCTTTTCACAGGAAACTCTGGGAATTGTAGCTCTGTGAGGACCTGTAACAACTCTCAGAAGCCTTCACAAATCATACCACAAAAAAGAAGGGAAATAGCTCTGTGAAAGATCCCTGAAACGAGATGAACGTGTATTCAAAAAATGTGTTGAGTTACTCTCAAAAAAATACTTAGGGTTGTTCTTAATCAGAAATGCTCAGACACATTGTCAACTAACTCAAAAGATTATAAATAATGAAAAGAACCCTCCAAATAAACTCCAGATAATGAAAAATACTACAATACAACCTAAGTTGCTTTCAAAAAAACTCTTGGAGTCGCTCTTGAACAGAATTACTCAGACACGTTGTAAACTGCCTAAAGGATATAAATACTGGCAAGAACCCTCCAACTAAACTTCAATTGATGTAAAATACTGCAAAACAAACTTACTAAACTTCAATTAATGAAAAATACTGAAAAACAACCTTAACGAGGTGCCGGCTATAAACTCGTTTCACTGAAAATCTAACAGTTTCCTCAGAAGGAAAAAAGAGGGTAATATGTTAATATAATTCAAAAAGGCATAATTGCTGTTAAGTCTAAGGGGAGAATCAAAAGGACTTCAAAAAGAAAACTCCCAAGAAATACGTGGTAATTGTCCACACTAAAACACCTGATTTAGCTTCTTCTCCAAGGTAAAAACCTACACTAAGGTTCAAACACAAGCCCCATAGCTTGTAAATTACTTTCAAAAGAGGCTAAGAAAGCTTTCATGATCTTATTCTTACGAAGCTATTGCAGAGATCACAAATCATACCAGCAGATAGATTACCGAAATCAGGTCTTTTAAAAACTCGCAGCACCTTTATCCAATTACAGCTCCCATAATTCGGGGGGTGGGGCTGACTGTTTAAAGGGGTATCCCAGCACTTGGGAGGGTTATTGGGTTTTTGTTTTTGTTTTTATTGTGTATTTTGTGGTTCTATATCTTGATTTTATTTTGTGAACTGCCCTGAGACCTCCGGGTATAGGTAAAGGGACCCCTGACCGTTAGGACCAGTCACGGACGACTCTGGGGTTGTGGCGCTCATCTCGCTTTACTGGCCGAGGGAGCCGGCTTACAGCTTCCGGGTCATGTGGCCAGCATGACTAAACCGCTTCTGGCGAACCAGAGCAGTACACAGAAACACCGTTTGCCTTCCCGCTGGAGTGATACCTATTTGTCTACTTGCACTTCGTGCTTTCGAACTGCTAGGTTAGCAGGAGCAGGGACTGAACAACGGGAGCTCACCCCGTCACGGGGATTCGAACCGCCGACCTTCTGATCGGCAAGCCCTAGGCTCTATGGTTTAACCCACATATAGGGAGGTATATAAATACAATCAATGATAATAATACAGTGATACCTCGGAAGTCGAACAGAATCCATTCCGGAAGTCCGTTTGACCTCCAAAATGTTCAGAAACCAAGGTGCAGCTTCCGATTGGCTGCAGGAAGCTCCTGCAGCCAATCGGAAGCTGCGTAAGCCGCGTTGGACATTTGGGTTCCAAATAACGTTTGCAAATCAGAACACTCACTTCCGGGTTTGTGGCGTTTGGGAGCCAAAACATTCGACTCGCAAGGCGTTCGGGGTCCAATATACGACTTAATAATAATAATAATAATAATAATAATAATAATAATAATAATAATAATAATTGTGTAGTGCAAATGTGACCTTAAGTGGAACCCTTTTTCCAACTCATAGCAAGAGAGCAGAAAAGAGGTCTGAGCCTTACCGTCTTCACACAGTTCCCCACTGACTCCAGGCGGGCAGCGGCAGGCTCCTGTCACCGGGTTGCAGGTGCCTCCATTTTGGCAGAGGCAGGTAGAGCTGCAGTTCCTTCCAAAGGTACCTTCTGGGCAGGCTGCGAGAGGGAGACAGGCAGAGAGGGGCCATGAGATGCTAGAAACAGATGGGCCAGGCCAGTGGAAACAGCGGAGGGCTTTAAAAGAGAATTAGATAGATTCGTGAAAGATAAGTCTGTTGCTGGCTACCAGCCACAATGGCAATATTTCAGGGACATGCTTAAATCAAATGCCAGATCCCACACTGAATCAGATTGATGTGGGTCCAACCCAGGATTTAGTCAAAGCCGGTTGAGGCAACCCTGGATCCCTCTGATAGGATCAAGTCCACCTGGAATGATAAATAAATAAAATAAACAAAGCTTTATTGTCACTACACCACCTGTGTGCAGTGAAATTAAACGAGCCCCCCCCTACACTCAGTCTTGTTTCCCACTTTATGTGCTTGTCGTAAGTAAATTGCACCACTATTTTTTTTCCCCATTCAGCAGCCCAACAGCCCACGGATAAAAACTGCTCTTTAACCTGTTACAGGTAGGTAGCCGTGTTGGTCTGCCGTACTCGAAACCTTTATGACCACCACTCCACAGTAGAATTTATACTTTCATGATATGGTCTAGTACGCGTTCTCTTCAAACCTATTTGTTGTGCTGAAGAAGACTCCTGCGAAACAGTTTTGATTAGCCGGGATCGCTGTGCATATTACTACTGGAACTACTTGGACGTTATTGCTACGGTACATTGACTGACTACGTCTTCTCATGAACGTTGTTATCTCATTTCATTTAAAGACTTATATTTTATGTTTTCAATGACTTTGTTTATTCTTTGATATAGATTGAGTTTGTTTATTGAAGTGCCTGATATATTAATTGGTCATTACGTGTTGCCCTTATTGCTGTAGTCGAAATAAAAACATTCCTTCCAGTAGCACCTTAGAGACCAACTAAGTTTTTTCTTGGTATGAGCTTTCGTGCACACGAAAGCTCATACCAAGAAAAAACTTATTTGGTCTCTAAGGTGCTTCTGGAAGGAATGTTTTTATTTGTTCTTTCACCTGTCTCCTGCCCGAAGGTAGGAGATTAAAGAGGTGCTGGCCAGGGTGTGAGTTGTCCCTGAGAATTTTCCTTGCTCTCCTGATGCAGCGGTCTCCTGCGATGTCATCTAGTGAACTCAGGGGACACCCCATGATATCATGGGCTGTATTCACCACCCTCTGTAGGGACTTCCTGTCCGTGACTGTCAAACCAGCATACCACACTATAATACAGTATGAAAGGATACTTTCTATTGTGGACCGGTAGAAAGAGATCATCAATTTTTGTTTGACGTTGTTCTTACGCAAGGTATGTATGACTCCCAGTTGCTGGGAATCTCAAGTGGCAAGAGTGCTGCCACATTCAGGTCCTGCTTGCAAACTTACTGCAGGCAAGTGGTTAACTGCTGGACGGGCCTTTGGCTTTCTTGCGAAAGCCAAACATAAAAGAAGAAGACCTTCTTCTGAGATAGGCATCAGTTCATTTGGTGGCAGGTGACTGGGCAGGGAAGGTGCAGGCATGACTCAATTCTGCATACAGACTCAATTGGCCCCTTGAGGGAGGTGGTGGTCTCTGTTTTTCCAGAGTGGCCAGACACTGTGCTGGGAGACAGAATCCCCAAAGGTTCCCATTGGTGTCATATAAAGAGCTCATTAGCCTTTCAAAAGCCAGCAGTGCTTCTAATTCGCCACCGATAGGTTTATAGCTGCTGTCTGAGTGCAAACACTCAGATCCAAGGCACACAAAAATGCCTGGATTGCAGACTGGGATCTCAAGGGGCAGATAGCGGCAATGGCCTCCACACAACTTTACTGAGCACTTTTGCCGGGTAACTCTAGTCCAAGGTAAACATGATAAAACGCAGGCCTTTGGTGCTATTCCAAGCCAGCTGGCTCACCACTGCCAACGCTCTTCACATTTAATGGCCTCTAGGAAGGAAACACTTTGACAGGTCATAAAAGGCGGCCCCATCGTTTGCCGGGGCATCGCCTTCCCGACTCACTTTGGTTGCAGAGGATCCCACTCCAGCCAGCAGGGCAGTTGCAGCCTGTCCGGTCCTCGTTGCACCCCCCTCCGTTTTGGCAATCGTCACACGTCAGGCTGCAGTCGTGGCCGAAGGTGTCATCCAAGCAGACTGCAAGAAAGGTAAACTGTTACGGAGCTCAACCTTGAACCAAAAGGCAACAGTAACGTAATACCTTTATGAGGGCTAACTGGGGGAGGCTCCTAGCTCAGTGCTTAGCATGCCGAAGGTCCCAGGTTCAATCCCTGGGACCTCCAGGTAGGCCTGGGGAAAAGTCCCGTCTGCAACGCTGGAGAACCGCTGCCAGTCCGTGTAAACAGCACTGAGCTAGATGGGCCAATGCTGTTGTCCGGAATATTGATGTAAATGGATCGTTTGATTCATTTACAGGTAAACAGCTGCATCGTAAGATTCAGCAATGCACAGAAGCTGGTGTGGATAGCTAAGTTGCAAGCCACAGTTTAGCAAATCAGGTCTTTTTGTGCTGGAAATCACAAAGACTGAATTCACGTCTCCCAGTACTGGAGTGCAATATGCTCAGAATAAATAAAATATATTTGAATGTCTAACTTTGCAGGATTTTTTGTGGTTCTCCTGCAGGATAATAGAATAAAATAGAAGAATAGAATATATTTATTGTCATTGTCCCCTTCGAAGACAACGAAATTACTAATCACAAGAAAGGGAAGCGTTCAGTAACGAACTTGGGAGTTTGCAAGCTGTAGACCCTATAGAATGAAATCTGAGTAGGTAAAGTTGCAGGACATACACATTTGTAGGTATGTTCAGTGGAATAATGGTTGTTGCTGGTGTGTGTTTTGATGGAGGAACAGAAAACCAGGGAAATGAATAATGAAAAGGAATACCTGGGAAAAGGGCATGCCTAGCTGGCCGGCCACAAACCTGTACAGGAGCACTCATTTTAGGAAGGAGGATACAGTGCAATGTTTTGCTGTGGGCCCCACATGTGCTTACTGAATTTCTCAGACAAAGTGTGCTCTCCTCTTGCTTCCGCCTCCTCCTCCTCCTCAAGGTAGTCTTCATCAAATAGCTGGGTGAGCTCATCTCGCAGGACCGCCACGTGGGGGAGCGGACGGAAGATGGGACGCCGGCCATCCAGGGCCTCCACGGGTTCATCGAGCACTGCGGAGAAAAAGCAAACCACGCCAAGGACATTTAAGGAATGCCAAGGACCCAGGAAAATGGTCTGATCATTCACCAAAAGAAATAAACTCAATATGGGAGCTGAGCAGTGTACAGTGGTCTACACTGTTTTATGTTGTAAAGAATCTAAATGCCCTTTTCCAAAATGACACACACCATCTGCATGTGGACCCTTCGTCACGCATTACATTTTTAGGTAGGGTGGCTAATCATAGAGCATGTGCTTTAGATCAGGGCGGAGGACCTCTTTATTTAGCCCTTCGGATAATGCCTGGATGGAGGGCAGAGTTTGGGGGAGTGCAAGTACGCATAGGAACTATCCTGCCGCCTGAAGGTAAAATTGGCATTCAGCGCTCCACCCACTTTTGCCTCTGGCCCTGGCTCACTTTGGGAATACGGCCTCCAGAAAGTTGCCTAGAAGGGAATGTTGCCTTTAGGTTGACAAGGGTTCCCCTGTAGATGCAGAATGATCTCGGTTCAGCTCCTATCATCTCTGAGGAGGAGGATAAAATTGGGAACTAAATGAGAAGGGGCAGAACTGGGTACACCACCTTGAGTTTCTTAGAGGAAGGTAGGATGAAAAAAAAATGTAATAAATAAATATAAGTAGGTATAATGAAGAGCCATTGTGTTGTGTTGGCTTTTAATTTCTTTCTTGATTTGCTCCAAGGAGATTTTGTTTTTTGTTTTGTTTTGTTTTGTTTTGGGGGTTGCTGGTGTTTCCTGCACCATGTGCACCAAGTCTTGCGGATTGGGTGGGCTCTCAATCTAAAGAAATAAAATGCCTCCAGTGTTGAGAAGGAGAAGAAGAAGAAGAAGAAGAAGAAGAAGAAGAAGAAGAAGAAGAAGAAGAATGAAACTGGTGGAAATATGTCACTTACAGAGACAGCTCCTTCGGTCTTCATCGAGCTTGTAGCCAATCTGACAGCTGCAATGGAAAGACCCCACCAGGTTCTGGCAGAGGTGTTCACATCCGCCGTTATTTGAAGAGCACTCGTCCACATCTTAAAAATTAAAGGAGGCATATATTTTTTTAGTTTTAATTTTGAGCTATAAATCTTCAGAATGTAAGAATCTAACATCATGGCTGGACTAGGCGAATGGCCCATCTAGTCCAGCATCCTGTTCTCACAATGACCAACCCAATGGGAAGCCCAAAAGCTGGACCCGAGCACGAGAGCCCTCTCTCCTCCTGTGGTTTCCAGCAACTGGGATTCGGAAGCATAACTGCCTCAGACTATGGAGGCAGAGCGCAGCCTTCATGGCTAGTAGCTATCAATAGCTTCCATGAATTTGTCTAACCCTCATTGTCAGGTCCTCCCCCTCATCGGTTGTTCAATAAGAGAGCCACACCACCTGTCTTTTAGTTCTTTTAATTAGTGCTCAATTATATACAGTGAAGAGCTGAATCTTATCATGTCTGCTCACTCACTAGCAGAATCCGGAAGTGCCTCCCTCCGATTTTGGCGCCAACACAGCATTCTTGGCAGCCGAAATCACCTCTTCCTCCTACTTAATCTCTGCACCGGACCTGATGACTCCCCCTCCGTCCAAGCCTGCTGGGTGGTGCCAGGCCTCTCACTATATCTCTGGAGCCCTGGCACTCCTTCCCTCCCAGCCATTAACTGTTTCTCCCCTGAGGAACTGCTGGTTTCGCTCGCAGATGAGTCAGTAGTCAGAACAGGTGGCTGCTCCCTATAAACACTCAGAGCTGGACTGGCAGGGGGAGGCAGATCCCTGACACTCATTTAAAGCCATCCATTTTGGTGGCCATCACTGCCTCCCATGGGAGCAAGTTCCATAGTTTTAACTGTGCACCGTACAGAATATTTTCTTTTATCCATCCTGAAACTTTCAACACTTGGCTTCGTTGGATGCCCACGAGTTCTAGTGCTATGAGAGAGAGGGAGGAAAACCTTTCTCTATCCACTTTCTCTATAAGACTTCCAACATGCCGCCTTGCTCACTCTCCCTTTCCTCTAAGCTGTAAAGTCCCAAGCGCTGCCACCTTTCGCTCCAGCCCCTTGATCATGTCTGTTTCCCCTTCTCTGAACTGCGGGTCAATAAGATGAACCAGACTTAAGTAAGACTAGGAAACTGACAGATGCCTCCATCCCTAGATGCACTCTCTCTCTCACACACACACAAAAGCACATGGACACAAAAGCAGGAGCTGAAAACGAATGGAAGGGCGCAATGCCAAACTATTTTTTGAGTCCCACTGAGCGCAGAGCCCTTCCCTACCGTCACAGCTGCAGCCGTGAGCGTTCAGCCTGTATCCAGCGAAGCAAACACACTCGTAACCGCCTGGGTAGTTGTAGCAGTCCTGGTGGCAGCAATGAGAACGAGCGCCGCACTCGTCTGTATCTGGTCGAAAGAGAAACTATTGTCAGCCCACATCGACCCTGCGAAGGGCCCTGCGAAGGAGGAGCAGGTTTACCCAGCCCTCCCCCTAAGACAGAAACGGGGGGGGGCATTGGGCTCTGCTGGCATTTCAATGGGAATCTTCCCAATTCCTACCTCTCAAACAGAAAGCCAGCTGTCCTGCAGTTCTCTGACCAACATGTACAAAAATGCATATATTGTGGGGGAAGAGGGCATCTGGCTCAGTAGTGTCTACACTGACTGGCAGTAGCTCTCCGGGGTTTTAGGTGCGAGACAATCCCAGCCCCATCTGGAGAGGCTGGGGATTGAACCGGAGACCTTCTGCATGCAAGGCAGATTTTCTCTCGCGGAGCACCTCCCAAAATTAGGGAGGGGAAAGGAGAAAAGGGCGGGGGGGAGAGAGATGCAAGTGAGAATCTCTACTTGGACCTCCTCTCCCGGCTACCATTGCCCTGATTGCATGTTTAATTGGCGTTTTAAACCCTAATTAAGTTTAGGGCTGTGCATGGCCCGCCCCCATTCAGTTCAGGGCCTGGATTGCACCAGGGCTGGGTTATCCCATGTCAGATGTGGCCCAATCCAACATGCTGAATCAGGCCTCAAACCAGATTGGCCCAGTATACCTGAAGGAGCATCTCCACCCCCATCGTTCAGGCCGGACACTGAGGTCCAACTCCGAGGGCCTTCTGGCGGTTCCCTCCCTGCAAGAAGTGAGGTTACAGGAAACCAGGCAGAGGGTCTTCTCAGTAGTGGCACCCGCCCTGGGGAACACCCTCCCATCAGATGTCAAGGAAATAAACAACTATCTGACTTTTAGAAGACATCTGAAGGCAGCCCTGTTTAAGGAAGTTTTGAATGTTTGATGTTTTATTGTGTTTTTAATATTCTGTTGCAAGCTGCCCAGAATGGCTGGGGAAACCCATTATTATAAAGAATAAATTTTTATTATACAAGTCTGAGGTTGCCCATAGGTACTGTCTACCAATTACACTGGCTTGAAATGAAAGTGCAAACAGTATTCCAGGCCCTACTAAACCTTCCTTACCCGTCCCACACCCTCAGCGTTAAGAAATTTAATAGAAGCATCCAGAGCAATTGCCCCTGGACATGGGAAAGCTGATAAAATCCCTGGGTGGGGGGACAGCAACTACAAGCTCAATGCAGAAAGGATGCAGGCGAAATTGCACTTAATGATCCTCTGAAGATCCCCCTGGATGCTCCGGGCACTGACCCAGACAGACCTATGCTCCACATGCGCAGCTCAGATGCATCCGGTGCATAAACATTTAAACACACGCGGAGCCAGTTCCCTATCCAGGAAATGCCTGGCTGGTAAGATCTGCGGAGAGTTTCTGATTAGGTTAATTGCCAGACTGAGACTCAGCACGGCGTGATATAAAATGAAATGCAGACATTTGAGATCATGACATTCACACACACACACACACACACACACACACACACACACAAACACCTACGCACACTCCTTTGTCCAGCAGGCAACCTACAACTTGACGGAGGGCTGAATTTTTGGCAGCTTGCTTGGAGATGGAGACCTTGTTATTGTCAGTAATTCTTCTAGTGTTGTTGATGGAGGGGAAGGCAAAAGAAGCCAAGTCTCCCAGGGCCTGCGGTATTAGCACCTGCCGAGCATGCAGAAGGTCTCAGGTTCGATCCCTGACATTTCCAAGCAGGGCTAGAAAAGTCTCCTCTCTGAAAACATGGAGTCTGTGTTGACAATGCCTAGCTAGATGGCCTGACTCAGTCTAAGAGAGCTTCCGATGTTCATTGGGAGTATCTGCAGCTGAGGGAGGGAGCAGAAGTTCAACTTCGGGCACCTCCTGTTAAAAGAATCTTGGGCAGTTGGGTTTGGAAAGATCCCTGCCTAAAATCTTGGAGAAGTGATTCCGGGTAGTATTGGGCCAGATGGACCAGTGGCCTGGTTCATTATAATAAATTGCAAGCATATATGCTTTTCGCTTGTCTGGATGGATAGAGAAGGGTGTACAAGCATGTGGCTGCATGAAGGTAACATTTAGATGCATTGCCCCACCTACATTTGCCTCTGGCCATACCTGTCCCTGGCATGTGACCCTCAGAAGGTTACAAAGAAGGAAATGTGGACCCTGGGCTGGAAAATGTTCCCTATCCCTACCTTGCAAGCTTCCAGTTATACCAAGAAGGTGTTCCCCAGGGTCCTGGTCAGGTGGGGTAGTTCAGGGAGAGACATCCCTGACGGGCCAAAGATCCACCCTGGGTTCTATTGGGCAGGTGACCCATGCTTTCTCCACATGTGTGTCTTGCTTGCTCAAGGTCATACCCCTAAAATGGAGGATATCATGCAGGGGTCCACAGTTTATTTGGCTGCCCTTAGCAGCCAGACCAAAATAACCCATATGGTTGCCTCCATACGCTGGTTGGTTTGTGTGCTCTGGATACCTAGACCAACCAATGGCCAAAGAGCCCTTTCCCAAACAGGAGTACAGGGACCAGAGGGTTGTGTGTGTGTGTTTCTAGCAGAAACTTGGAGGAACTGAGTTCCCTTACCTTATTATTATTATTATTATTATTATTATTATTATTATTATTATTAGGTGGCAGGGGCGGGGAGGCTGGAACGGATATACACCCAATGCCTGAGCCAAAAATCTACCTATATCTGTAATCAAAGTTGTGGCCATTTCTAATCCAGAGCATTGTCTGCTTAATCACATCTTACATTCAGTCACTGCCCGGTGTGTGTTTGTGTGTCACTGCGACTGAGCCCGCAATAAACAAACAACTTTGTGGTGAGTTCCCTCAATGTTTTTTCCAGGAAAAAAGTATTGACAGGGACCACCACACAACTTCTAGGATGATCCCCCAACATCCTCTGCAACTCAAGGGTTGGGAGGAAGCCTGGGGTTCAGCAGTCTTCTGGGAAAGGCAGCAGAACACTCAGCCCGGTGATCTCAGCGAGTGAAAAATGTGGAAGCCTGGAAGTAGGTTACCAGCCATCTCTGTAAACAGCAACAGGGAGCCCCTTTAGTTGCTTCTCAAGGCAAACCTCCAAACAGCATAGCCAGTGGTCAAGGATGATGGGCACTGTAGTCCGGCAACATCTGGAGGGTCATAGGTTCCTCATCCATGATTTAAGTAACAGCATTGCTTACTGCATATGAGAGATGAAGGGATGTCTCTATTTTGAAGAGGTGTTTCCACCTGAGAGTAAGGGATGCCTCTTGGGTCAGAGATGGGGAAGCCTGTGGCCCTGCAGACGGTGTTGGATGCCAACTCCCATCAGCTCAAGCCAGCATGGCCACTGGTCAGGGATGATGGGAGCTGTAGGTCAGCAGAGACTGGAAGGCACCAGGTTCCTTGCCTCTCATATGCTCGTCATAGTTTTCTTCTTCACTTAACAAATTACCAGCTCAGGTTATTGGATTACCAATGCAAGTCTTCTTGTCTTCATCCAGCTGGTACCCTGAGTTGCAGCTGCAGATGGGGCCGGCGCTGGTGTGGTGGCAAAGGTGGGAACAGCCCCCATTGCTGGTCTCACAGCTGTTCACAATCTCCATTTCTATACCTGGAAAAGCAAGAAGAAGAAGAGGAGGAGGAGGAGGAGGAAGAAGAAGAGATACACTATCAACTGGTTTCCTACAAAGTCATCTATTGACCCATGGCCAAGCGGAAGCAGACATTTGCATGAAATCAACGTTTCAGTAAAAGAGTTTGCACACATTCAAAATTTAAGAGGTTTTTTTAAAAAAGAAGAAGAAGAAAGAAGATCTGAAATGTGAATTCTGAAATTCACAGGCCTACACTGCCCCTTGATATTTCACTCTTATTGTTATTCTGATTTATTTTACGAATCACTTCCTATGAAGCATTTTCCACAACACAATAAAAACACATATGAAACAACTGGATATCTAAATACAGGTTTAAACAAGGGTTATTTACCTGGACTAAAGTCCAGAGGTGGAAGTCAAAACATGTTGCAAGAGAACGTATATCTCTTCTTTTATTAATCACAGTACTGTATATATTATTTCAGGGATTAACAGAATCCCAAAAGGGATCTGGACAGGGCTTTTCTTTTTAACTGGAACTCGTTGGAATTCAGTTCCGGCATCTCTCAGGTGGGCACCATTGCCATTATAAGAGAATGAGGGAGGCGTTCGTGGCGAGTTCCGGCACATCTTTTTCTAGAAAAATAGCACTGGATCTGGAACAAGCTTCTGTGAAGTGATGTTTGATGTGGGCTGACTATGTGGCCCCACCAAAAGACTCTGTAACTCGCCCAAGGAAAGCCCTATCTCAGCATCTTCCGCTCTTGCCTTTTCATCAGAGGGGAGAACATGGGGTTGCACTCAATGACCCCTGGGGTCCCTTCCATCTCTAGGGTTCTGTGATTCTATGGAGATGGGTACTTACGGTAACACTGCTTGCCGTCAGCCCCCAGCTCATAACCTGGATTGCAAGTGCATTTAAAGGAGCCGCGGGTGTTCAGACAACCATGCACACACATGGCTATCCCTGCTACGCATTCATCGATATCTGGACAAAAGAAAGCAGAATCAAGCTGTTTTATGCAGATCCCCGTACATAATTGCCGTACATAAATGGTGAAGACTGCCATCGAGCCAGAGAGTTTGAATGTTGAGCGACTCAGGGCAGTCAAAAGAAACTGCTTCTTCACATAGCGCATAGTTAAACTATGGAACTGGCTATGGACACCAACTTGGATGGCTTTAAAAGAGGATTAGATAAATTTGTGGAGGATAAAGGTGATCTGTGGCTACTAGCCATGTTGGATATGCTTTGCCTTCACTGTCAGATGAAGCAATGCTTCTGAATATTCAGAGTGGTCCCATTGAAATTGGACTGAGTTAGTTCATTTGTTCTAATTGCTGTTCTCTATCCAGGTCTAAAATCCTGTTGTTCCCAGTGCTGGTGGAAAGTTTGCCCATTGCTACCCTCTCTCTCCCCTTCATGGATCACTGCCTTGTCGTGGCGAAGGGGCCCAAGACAGACAGGTCATACCCGAGAGTTTAGACTAAATGTGATCCACCTGGAAAAGGAACTGGCAAACCACTCCAGTATTTTGCCAAGAAAACTCCATGGACATAAAAAAAGGAGAAGCTTTGAGAAGAAAGTGAGAGTTTGCAAGGCATGCTCTGGTTCATGGGGTTACGGAGAGTCCAACATGACTAAGACGATTAAACATCAACAACCCTCTCTCTGGCTGCAAAGATCTTACAATGCAGAGCATGCCTTACCATCTTGTTTTGGTCGCCACAGAATCTCCCATCACACTCTTTAAGTTTTCTAGTGGGCAAAGCGGTGTCTCCAATAGTCATTGGACTCCCAACACCTGTAGGGCCCAGCCAGCCTGGCTAATAGTCAAGGTTGATGGGAGCTGTAGTCCATCCAACTTCTTATGAAGGGCCCCACACACGGACTCCCCAGCTCTAAATGTTGTTGGACACCAGCTCCCATCAGCCCCAGCCAGCCTGGCGAATGGTCAGGGATGATGGGCGTCGTACAAATTGTGGAAATAATTAAATTAAAGGTTGAAATGTGTCAGAGAAGGGCTGAGCAAGTGAAGGCTGGAATGTGAAGGTTGTGTCTGCAAGAGAAGCACAGAATGACATGAACACACGAGCTACTGCTGTAACTGTTAAGGACGAAGGAAGGAAGGAAAGTTAAGATGTTATGCCTCCTGATTAAACCAGTAGAAGGTAGCAGAAGTACTGCCATATATGGACATAACTGCCCCTTTGCTTCTCTTTGTTTATAAATGTTTGTGGTTGGTTTTGTTTTTTTCATATTTGGGGTGCCATCCCTCAACTACTTCCTAGCTGAGGTTGTGTTGCACTGGCTTTGCAACACCTAAATAAACATCCTGTTCGACTGACAACTGGAGCCTGGATTTTATCGGCTGTCCAGGCTGAACCCACAGGGTGTTGGTTATTGAACCCCAGTATTTCCCCAACAATGGGAGTTGCAGTGCAGTTGTACGAGGTTAGCATGGCCCATGTGCAAGGATGACGCACAAAGCTGTTATCCAGGAACACCAGGAGGACACCACATTGCTCCACCCCTAATCTGTTGCTGAACACCAACTCCAGTCATCCCTGACCATTAGGCCAATAGTCAGGGGTGATGGGAGTTGTAGTCTACAATCAGCAGGGCACCCCATTGGCTACCTCTGTCCTAGGAGTCTCTCTCCCATGCATGGAGCATATTGGACATGCATAGAATGGGTGGTTGAGGGTTTTTTTTGGTTGCTGCCCCCCCCCGAACACTAGAAAGGTCTGTATTAATTGCAAGAAGTAAATGGGATTTTTGTTTTTGCAAGCACTTATCTTCTAGGGCAGCTGAAGGCTCATTTATCATCCTCCCAGACCAGACGGAGCAACTAATTATAACATCTCTGGAGATTAGCAAGGCATTTGCATGGGGGGCACGGGGGGGGGGAAAGAAAAAGGACAGCTCTGCAAAACTTGTGCAAGAGCCTCATGAGACGCCCCGTACCTTCGCAAGCTTTGTTGTCAGCCGCCAGCCTGTATCCAGGGTGGCACTCGCAATGCGCCACCCCACGCCGGCTCTGACACCGGTGCATACAGCCTCCATTCCTGTCGGCACATGGGTTTCTCACTGGGAAGAGAAGGGAGGCAGCGAGTCAGTTGGAAATGGTCCAAAAGGAAGCAGTCCCAAGGTAGAGCCTTGGCCTCACGTGCAGAAGACCCCAGGTTCAATCCTCTGGAGCATCTCCAGGTAGGACAGGGAAGAGACTCCCCCTGGACAGCCACCGCCAGTTCGTGTAGTCAATACTGAGCTGGATGGACCCAGACTATTCTCAATAAATAGGTCATCTGCAGAAACCCGCAGGCTGTTGCCCCCCAAAAGTTCTGCTTATGAGAGAGGAACAGTGGGGTGAAACTGCTTTGGATGGAGGCTTCCTTGCATCTTGTGCAGAAGAGAAGTTACGCCGTGCGGGTTCTTGGAATGGCCAAACACCCAAAGAACACTGGCAACGGCTTATCTTGCATGCAGTTATTCAGGAAAGGAAGCCAGGGGCCAAGTCCTTTCAAGTACATTTTGAAGAGGGATCAGCCAGCACCCAGATGCCAGAAGAGTTGCAGCTTCAACTTTCCACCAGTGAGCTCCTGTTCTAGGTTAATCTGCGCACCAGCATCCTCCCCTTTCTGTCTCTTATCTGAGTCCTTCCAGCTGAGATTATCCAGCTGGTTCTCTCTCCATCATTGGCTTACTCCCCTCCCCTGCTGGAACCACAGATGACTAAGGGGGAGGGGGGAGCGCTTCCTCAGAGATAATTCTGTCTCTTCCCTGGTATGGGAGACTCCTGGGCTTGGTTTTATTTCATTTCGCTCGGCTTCCCTCCCTTCTCCTCTTCCTCCAAAGCCAAAGCAATCCCTCAAAAGGTGTCTGAAAGAACATCATTACACACTCCCTTCTGGCTGTGCAATCAGGGCAGTGCTGGATTTATGTATAAGCTAAACAAGCTATAGCTTAGGGCCCCACTCTCTTGGAGGCCCCCCCCCCCAAAAGTTAAAGGGGGGAAAAAAGCTTAATAATTATTTCACTATTAATATACTTCTTCTTAATTGTATTTCACTGTTAATATAAAGGTAAAGGGACCCCTGACCATTAGGTTCAGTCGTGACCGACTCTGGGGTTGTGGCGCTCATCTCGCATTATTGGCCGAGGGAGTCGGCGTACAGCTTCCAGGTCATGTGGCCAGCATGAATAAGCCACTTCTGGCGAACCAGAGCAGCGCAAGGAAACACCGTTTACCTTCCCGCTGCAGCGGTACCTATTTATCTACTTGCACTTTGACGTGCTTTCGAACTGCTAGGTTGGCAGGAGCACGGACCAAGCAACGGAAGCTCACCCCGTTGCGGGGATTTGAACCGCCAACCTTCTGATCGGCAAGCCCTAGGCTCTGCGGTTTAACCCACAGCGCCGCCCGCGTCCCAACTGTTAATATAATTCTTCTTAATTGTATTTCAGTTCAACAATTGCTTTGATAAAATACATATTTTGTTATGTGCAAATGGCTTTAGGTTCTTCATACCACTGCATACTACCTATTAGGTTCATAAATTACCATATAGCATATATTCAACACAAAACACAACAGCAACAATTTGTTGTTGACAAAGGACAGCTGGACATATAAAGGGCCCCATCACCTTTAGTAGCTCAGGGCCTCATCAAAACTAAATCCGGACCTGAATCAGAGAGCCTCAGTCCAGGCGATCATTATGAATGAGCAACCATTTCTCAACCAGCTGATCTCACTTGGAATGCCTGTGGGAGCCCAGGGGGGTGGCACACCTAATGGCACTCACAACTGTCTCTTGTTTTCATCAGGACCACCCCAGGGTTTCAGGCAGCCCCTGCCCTACCCGGTGATGCTGCGGATTGAACCTGAGACCTTCTGTATGCAAATCAGATGCTCTTACCACTGAGCTACTGCCAGAGATGGATGAATCTGCTACCAGTTTGGGTTGCTCTCAATTTCTCTTCTTCCCCCCTCCCCCACCTCCAGGCTGTAATTGTGTTCAATTAATCACCAAATGTGAAAATGCACACCAACTTAATTCCAAACAATTTATCCAATTTTTAAAAACTGAATTAAAATATAGATACTGGTGACTGCATTTCCACTGTACAAATTTGACCCTGGCAATAATATTTTTTTGGGGGGTGGTGGTGGTGGGATTCCTTATATTTATTAAATATACACAATTCCATGCAAGTAGTATGCAGAGGCGTACCTGTCTCTGATCCTAGAGACAATATATAGCCCTCGGGACCATTTGGGAAGAGGGCAGTAGCCCAGTGGTTAGAGCACCTGCTTTGCAAGCAGAAGGTCCTAGGTTCCATCATTGGCATCTCCAGGTACAGCTGGGAATGTCCCCTGCTGGAAACCTTGAACAGTCCCTGCATGCAAGTAGAGACAACGTTGTGCTAGATGGACTAGTGGTCTGATCCGTATAAGGCATGTTCCTTTGTTCTTCTTAAACCAGGTCTTCATTTAGAATCATGAGGACTAGGAACTTACTAGAGGAAGCTCCATAGCTCAGTGGCAGAGCACCTGCCTTGCATGCAAAAGGTCAAAGGTTCAAACCTTGGCATCTCCTGATGGGGCTGCGGATGTCTCCTGTCCAAAATGCTGTGTGAACAATACGGAACTAGATGGACCAAGGGTCCAGGACTCAGTATAAGACAGGCCTACCACGTTCCTCTGCTTGATCCGAGCCCTCAAACGGCAGGGGAGACTCACCAATGCAATGCTTCCCATCCTCCTTCAGCTGGTAATTTGGCCGGCATTGGCACTGATGCTGTGAGAGGGTGAGCTGCACACAGTCATGTTCACATCCACCGTTGTTGATAGCACAGGTGTTTATGGCTGGGAAATGAAAGAACAGCATGGTTAGGTCAAACTGCAACAGTACAGGCCTGCAACATGGTAAGAAGCAGTGTGCCTCTGAATTCCAGTTGCCGGGAATCACAGGAGTGCTATTGTGCCTGGTTCCTGCTTGCAGGCTTCCCATTTGGTTGGACGCTCGGCCATTGACCAGATGAGCGATTGGCCTGATCCAGAAGGCCTTTCTTACATTCCTTAGTGATGTGATTGCAGTCATGAATCAGCTTCACATAGAACTCTTGAACCAATTTCACAGTAAAATGATAATGACCAACAACGCAAAACAAATAAAACCAATTCCACATATACAGAGAATGAAAGACAATTCCATTTTTCAATTTCAATACAGATACCGACTGCTTGTTGAAAAATGGCATGTTGACAAAGGAAGGCGTTCAATAGGTGTTGAAAAGACAATAAAGATAGCACCCACCTAATATTTAATGCCGATTTAAGGGCTCCAACCCCCATCCGTCCCAGCCAGCATAGTCAGTCATCAAGGAGGATGGGAGTTGTAGTCTAAGAACATCCGGAGGGCGAAAGGTTCCTTCCCGGTGCTTCAATGGGAGGGAGTTGCTGACACACTAAAAGCCAATCCTGGAACAAACCTTCTGATAAGACAGTATCTGCAGGAAGCCCTCATCTGAATAGTTCAGTGATCAATTGAGTATATAAGGGGGGCGTGATTTTATTTTAGGCATCCTGGTTCCAAGCATCCTGGGCTTTGAGTACCAGAGCCGACACATTGTTGGTTAATTGGCAGCCAATCAAATTCTTCCGGCAGCAGTGCAACATGGTGGCAATTGTCTGCCCCAGCGAGCGATCAAGCTGCTGTATTTTGCACTAGCTACGTGATGTGTGAACAGATGCTTTCCTCAATCATGTTCTTGGCTACAGCTCGTAGCTAGTGAAGAGGAAGCTTAACCCAGAGCCCTGGTTTCAACGATGATACTCCAAGCCAAACCTTGGCTGAACTCAATGCGGCGCTGGCATTGAAAAGGACTGGAATGGAGCAAAGCAGTTGCAAGATCCTCTCTGGGAGTCCACACATTCACAAAGTCCCAGGAAGGCAGAGTTGGGGCGGTCCCTTTTCAGACCAAAGGGCCGCATTATCTTCCGGGCAGCCTTCTGAGGGCCACATGGCAGTAGTGGGTGGATCCAAAGGCAGAAGTGTGCAGAGCAACACCTTTGTACAGACAACTATTTTCTGAACACAACCCTCTCCATCCTCTATCCAGGCAAGCAAGGAGCATGATCTGCTTTGCAGGACACACTGCAGTCAGGCACAAACATCTGAGGAGCAAAGCAAAGCTGGTGAGGGGAGTGGGCTAGGGAGAAATTCACAGGCCATATAGAGATGCCTGAAGGGCCTTATTTGGCCCCTGGTCCTAAGGTTCCCTAGGCGAAGTAAGCCACAGTTTTGGACTTGTCATTTCTTGTGAACCAGACCAGTGTGTCACTGAGCAATGAGCAGAACGCCCCATGTATGGGACTCATCTGCAGAAAAATGCACTGATGATATAAACCAGGCCATTATTTTTGGATCTGCTATCTTGTTTCATTTTTAAAAGAACGAAAGGAGGGGTGTTCTCCTTGGATCAAAATTTCAGCCACACGGTTTCAGTGACATAATCTGAGGCTGCAAACTGGGGGTGCTGCAAGGGACGGAATCCAATCGACAATTTCATCTGCACATGGCAAACCCTCTGCCCCACGCCACCACCTGCCCGGCAGCAGGGTGGATAAAAATCAAAGATTTTTTTAAAAAAATCGGATTTTTTTTATTTAAATCAGATTTTTTTGATTTAAATTGGATTTTTAAAATAAAATGCTTTTGGAGGAAAAAATCTTTCTAAATATAGTCTTCTATTTAAGTTACATTGTAGTCCAAAGGCTATTCATCAGGAAATAAGGATTTGTTTTAAGTTTATCAAGTGTGCTAAAACTCAGTCTAAGTTTTTTTTAAAAAATGTTTAACCACATCAGTTAACAAACATGGATACATATACTATCATGTTATTGTTTTAGTTAAATAAATTGTTTAAATGGTTATTAAGGAAATGATTATTTTTCTCCTTCCAATAAAGTACAGCAGAAAAGTTGTCCAAATATAAACAGTTAACTTATTAAACCTCACCATAATTTCATAATTATCTGTCTATGTATTTCTAGTAGTATAACTAAATCAGTAATTTTTGATATAACTGTAAAAACTACTCTGAAAACTTATTATTCCAAAAATAAAACCTTCACATGGTTGTAAATATTAAGATTATACCAGCAAGAATGAGTCTTTCTGTAAAAAAATATTTAAATCAAGTCTTACTGACTAGTGATTTAAATCGAGCCTTACTGACTAGTGATTTAAATCGTGATTTAAATCGTGATTTAAATCAATTTGATTTAAATCAAATCCACCCTGCCCGGCAGGTGCTGAGGTTGAAGAACAAGTTTTGTTGAGGGTTTGTTTAAGGAAGGAAACGGCCATCATGGGGTGTTGACGGCAGGAGGGGCGGCTCCAAGCACCCCCAGCGGTTTAGACCAATCCAAAAAGAGAGCAAACAGTCAATGGCAATTGAAGCTGCATTCAAATAACTTTCAGCGAGACAAGAAGGATGTGGGAAGCTCATTTTCTGGCTGCATGCCATGCAGTAAACAAACAAAGAAAGAAACATTTTATGCAACCAGTCATGCTTCAAAACACCCCAAAGGTACACGCAGAGATCTGCCCTGCTTTTCTGGACTTTCAAAGACTTGTTTCCCGTATGGAACTTGAGAAGCTACTTTGTACTTTAGTCCATTTACACGTGAGGGTCAAACGCAGCCCCCTAGAACTCTCCTTCTGGCCTTAGGCACTCTCCCAAGCCATGCCCCCTACTCAGGCCACACCCCTACCTGACCCTGCTTTGCATCCTCCTTGAATGTTTTTGCCAGGCTGGATCACGCCTTTTGCTTCTCTGGATGGAGGACAGAGAGCGGTGTGTAGAAACAATGGTAAAATTTGCATTTGTTGCTCCACCCGCTTTTGCCTCTGGCCCCACCCATGTCCGGCATATGTTCCCCAGAAAGGAATGTAGCTCCTGGGTGGAAATGTTCCCCCAACTCCAATTTACGCTGATTGGAAGGGGGAGGGTCTCCACGCTGTCTTTCCCAGCTCTTCCTTCCTGGGTGCCAGGGCTGGAATCAGATGCAGGCCAGCATGAAGAAGCAGTCAGTTGTCAGTAAAGTTAACTCTTCATTCAAGGAAACAGCATACAACTCAGCCACACTTCCCAGTAGGTCTTGCCCCTGTGGAACTGTTTCCAGGACTGCAGGTCCCTGCAATCCACCCCTTCTAAGGCTCCTCCTCTCTCAGATGTTTCCCAAGCAGTCTCAAACTCTGCCCACCTCTGGCATCTGTTCTGCTCTCCTCATTATTCTCTGTGTTCTTGCAGACCAGGGTGGAGGGTAGCTTGTCCCAGCAGGAGAGGGATCCTTCAGTAATCTCTTAACTCCTCTGCTGCAGCCTCGGAGTCTGAACTGCTCCCTGTCACAGGTTCCTCCTGCTCATTAAACCCTGTTGTCCCTTCGGTATCCATTACCTCTGTCCAATCTTCCCTCTCTGACGTCTCCTCAGTGTCCCACCACCAATCCCCCGGCTCCGAGCCTTCCTCCTCTGGGATTACCCTTGGGGGTTCCCTGTCTGGAGCCTCCCCCCACTCCTCTTCACCCAGCAGCTTCCACTGCATTAGGTGGGCGCCTCACATGGCCTCCTCAGTGGGCCAGGCCCGGTGGTACAGTCCAGGAAAGGCTTTGCCACTTGACTTTAGTGAATGTGTACATTGGCCTTTAAATTATCTGGAGACATTTATATTTCATGGCCCACAGCCTGCTTCTTCATGCAAGAGACTGGCTGACAATATTATCTTAGAAAGGAAACCGTTCAGTGGGTTTCCATAAACAACTTCTGGCAAACGACAATTATTTGGAAGGCAGTTATCTCGCATCCTCCGGGAGACATCTCCCGCCTCCCTCCCAGCAAATAAAAGGTGCTTTTGGAGAAGGTAACACCACGTCTCTTGAGTCAGAGGTGGGGAACTTTTTACAACACAAGGGCCACATTCCCTCCCAGGCAACTTTTCAGGGGCCACATGCCAGTAGTGGGCGGGGCCAGAGGCAGAAGTGGGCGGAGCAACAAATGTGGATTTTGCGTTTGTACAGCAGGCTAGTTTTATACAGAAGAAGAAGAAGCGTTTGGATTGGATATCCCGCTTTATCACTACCCAGAGGAGTCTCAAAGCGGCTAACATTCTCCTTTCCCACAACAATCACTCTGTGAGGCGAGTGGGGCTGAGAGACTTCAGAGAAGTGTGACTAGCCCAAGGTCACCCAGCAGCTGCATGTGGAGGAGCGGAGATGCGAACCTGGTTCACCAGATTACGAGTCTACCACTCTTAACCACTACACCACAGTGGCGCCCCCCCCCAAAAAAACCCCACTCTTCATCTAGGCAGTCTCTCCATCTAGGGAAAAAGGATGTACTCTGAATTCAAGAACGCATTCCAGACAGGCAAAGAAACACCCAAGGAGGGCTAGAATCAGGGCTTGGGAGGGAGCATCCCAAGGGCCTGATGGAGTGGAGGGTTGCATTTGCCCACTTCCCCTCCCTGCCAGGGCCTGAGGTTCCTCATCCCCAATATAACATCTCAAAAGGTGTCTGCTTTCCAGTGCGCTGCTCTTCCAGGATCATCTGTGATCCCCAAATAGCCTCCGGGAGCTGCAGGAGAAAACTTGGCTTAGCGTGCAAGAGGGAAAGCCACAAATATGTCCTAATTTTACTGTAAACTATTCCCCCAGCAAAAAAACAAAACACGGCCTGAAATAGCAACGTGTGACCTTTCCCGATACAGAGAACAATTTGAATTGGTCTTTTGCATTCAGGCATAGACACCCAAGCCCCTGATTAACTAGGCAACCCATCTGGGGACCCAAAGCCACTGAGTCGGGTCAAAATGTTTGTTGAGCAATGCATAAGGGCTGTTGGAACAGGAGCTGGAAAAGTGGTTTACGGTTCTTTTGCAACGAAAACAGAAACACACACACACACATACACAATCCTCTTGGACTGAGGCAATGAGGAGCTGGATATTACAGAGCCTGGTGGTAGCTATTAAAAAAATAAAATAAAATCACATATATTTTTTAAAAAGCTAATAAAAACATTCAAAGCTTCCATAAAGAATGCTGTTGAGGTTCTCTCTTTCTTTCCTTCCTTTTTTAAAAAAATGATGGCAAAAGCAGGCTTCACTTTTGCCCGCCTGGGAGAAAAACAAGACTAGAAAGGTTTAATAAGCGATCATCTTAAATCTAAAATAATCTCTCCCGGTATGAAACCGTATAAAACTCAAACCACTTCTTGCTATTATAGAGGATTTGTTTTTGTATTTCAGAATTAAACAGGCTGTTATACCAACACACAAACAAGCAAGCACACATATGAAAGCTAAGCTTACAAAATTGGATGTTTCTTGTTCAAAAGGAATGCTGAGATAATGGGATGGCCCATTGAGCATATACAGTAGCTCAAAGCAACACAGTCCTCCCAAAACAGGTCTGAAAGGACAGCATCCATATGGAGAGACCATGCCATCTCCCAACCTCCTGTCCCACGGGAATATTAACTGCTTTTCGCTAAATTGCACCATTGGCCCATTGGGACCAGAACTGCCTACACTGACTGGCAGCAGCTCTCCAGGGTTTCAGGCAGGAGGCTCTCATAGCCCTGCCTAGAGATGCTGTGGACCTTCCCCATGCAAAGCAGGTGTTCCGCCATGGAGGTATGGCTCTTATGGCACAGGAATGTGGGAAGCTGCCTTGTATACCAAGTCAGACCACTGACTCCATCTGGATCAGTATTGTCTACACTGGCTGGCAGCAGCTCTCCAGGGGTCACTCCCAGTCCTTCACAGAGATGCCAGTGGTTGAGCCAAGGACCTTCTCTACACAAAGCAGAGGCTCTACCAATTAACTATGGTGGAATGCCCTAGCAGAAGCAGGATTTTGCCCTTATTCCCTTCTGCTGTGCCACCTGAGTGACGGGGCATGGAATACTATGGGAGATAGTTCTTTCAGGGGCTCTTGCAACTGCAAGAAATACACCCCTGTAGAACATTGTTATGTTCTTATCCAGCAGCTAATAGTCCAGTTTGGTCAACCTAGGAGCAACTTGTGAATGGTCTGATGCCACTACACTCTCCTCATCATTCACATTTCAGGCTCCACTCTGCTCAACCCAGAAGGAGCACTTACAGATTCGATGCTGGTAGACGGAGAGCTCACAGGCTCAGAAGAGCGGAAGTAGAGGGAGAACACAGCCATTGTGCTTAGTAACCAGTGTTAGGAGCTCTATCTATAAGCTAAGCACCAAATGGCTCCTTAAACCGGTTGCCATTTTGGGGCTAGATGGCTTGAAAGTCCTAATTTTTCCAACACGACTTTTTGGTTCCTGAAATTCGTCCCGATTGCGCAGCGGAAATATAACAGATAGAATTCGACAGGATGTGTTGATAGGGTGCGAAAGCAGCCAAGATCCAAAGATCCCCAGGCATGCACCTCCAGATGGTGGAGATGTCAGGTGCCATCCTGGCACCCGGGCGTCTTCTCTTGGTTGCACTTGGCTGAAAGCCAGGTGCAAAATGCGCCTGGCGAATTTCGAATGCTGTTAGTAGCCACTAGAAACCTTCTCCTCCATGAATTGGTCTTTTAAAGCCATCCATCCAAGGAGAGTACCATAGAATCATAGAGTTGGAAGAGACCACAAGGGCCATCCAGTCCAACCCCTGCCAAGCAGGAAACACCATCAAAGCATTCCTGACAGCTGGCTGTCAAGCCTCTGCTTAAAGACCTCCAAAGAAGGAGACTCCACCACACTCCTTGGCAGCAAATTCCACTGTCGAACAGCTCTTACTGTCAGGAAGTTCTTCCTAATGTTTAGGTGGAATCTTCTTTCTTGTAGTTTGAATCCATAGCTCCGTGTCCGCTTCTCAGGAGCAGCAGAAAATAACCTTTCTCCCTCCTCTATATGACATCCTTTTATATATTTGAACATGGCTATCATATCACCCCTTAACGTTCTCTTCTCCAGGCTAAACATACCCAGCTCCCTAAGCCGTTCCTCATAAGGCATCGTTTCCAGGCCTTTGACCATTTTAGTTGCCCTCCTCTGGACACATTCCAGCTTGTCAGTATCCTTCTTGAACTGTGGTGCCCAGAACTGGACACAGTATTCCAGGTGAGGTCTGACCAGAGCGGAATACAGTGGTACTATTACTTCCCTTGATGTAGATGCTATACTCCTATTGATGCAGCCCAGAATTGCATTGGCTTTTTTAGCTGCTGCATCACACTGTTGACTCATGTCAAGTTTGTGGTCTACCAAGACTCCTAGATCCTTTTCACTTGTACTGCTCTCAAGCCAGGTGTCACCCATCATGAATAAGAACATTAAAAGAGCCTGGCTGCTGGAGCATGGCAAAGGCCCATCTAGTCCAGCAGTTCTTGCAGTGGTCAAGCAGATGCCTATGGGAAACCCGCAAACAGGATCCAAGCACAAGAGCATTCTCCTCTCCTGTGGCTTCCGGCAACTGGTACCTGGAGGCATGCTGCCTCTGACAGTGGAGAGACTCTTTGTCTAGCCTTCTAAAGCTCTCCAGGCTGGTTGCCATCATGGCATCTTGTGGGAGTGAGTTCCACAGTTTAACTAGGCCCTGCATGAAGAAGTACATCCTTTTGTCTGTCTTGAATCTCCCAACAATCAGATTTGTTGGATTTCCACAAGTTCAATGTTATGATAGAAGAAGGAAAAACATCTCCCTATCAGCCTTCCTCCCCAACATGTGTAGTTGTATACACCTTTATAATGCTCCTCCATAAATTACAGCATGGCCAAGTATAAAACTTCTCTGTATGTAAACAGGATCTGTCATAGCTCATTTGGGTCAAGGAGATTTCCTGTACAGTGGAACCTCGACTTACGAATTTAATGCGTTCCGAAAGCACACTCGTAAGTCGAAAATTTCGTAAGTCGAAATACGGCATTCCCATAGGAATGCATTGGAAACGTAAGTCGAAAAATTCATAAGAAAACCCTATGTAAACCTTCGTAAGTCGAGAAAAGCCCATCTAAAACTTCGTAAGTCGAGTAAACCGCATCTAAAATCCAAGCGGATTTCCTTTCGGAAGTCGAAAAATTCGTAGGCGCGCGACCGCTTTTTCCCTTTCGTAAGTCGAAAAATACGTAAGTTGAGTACTTCGTAAGTCGAGGTTCCACTGTACATCATTTTTGTTCTGAAGGGTGCCTACAGTTCCCTGTAATCTTGAAAATCATTCTTTGGAAAATTGGGGCAGGTTTTTGAGATACAATTGCCCGGTCTTTGGGCAAACAAGACCACCTTCTTCAGCTAAATGGCCATTCTGTGTCTCTGCAGAATTTCATTTTAAATCCTAAATTGGAGAAGGACTTCTCTAGGGTACAGTGCCCGTTTCTCAATACCTCAGAGCGTTACAACCTGAGCGAATCCACATTTTGACCAAAAAAACTATTCATTTTGGCAACATTGCTAAATTATATTCTGCCCCACGCAGGAAACTGGTTGAGGGTTTTATAGAACTGTTTCCAGTAGCGCGCTGCCAAAAATTACCTTCACATATTTTCCCCCTGACGCGTTTTCCATCAGTTAATGAGAAAAGAAATTACATTCAAAAAAATATCTAGGGAGGAGGAAATTTCAGTGAGATTTTCATGTATGGGATGTGCGTTTTCTGTTCTGCTTACTTACTTACAAGGTGGTCAGGGAGAGGGGGGATCTTGAATGTCCTTTCATTCTACAAAAATAATTTTCTCTGGCATTCTGCAGGCTTGCACATTAATCCCACTTCCTGAAATCCACATGAGGTGGGCTACCCTTTAAGTGGGGGGAGGTGGAGAGGCTGCCTACTTTGTGCCTGATAGTTGCTCCCCGCCCCCTTTTATTAATGCAGAGCATTGGAATGCCAAATGGGAAGGGAAAGCAAAATCAGTCAACAAACTGATCTCAGGAACTTGGCATCCAGTCTTCCCAGCTTCCCCTAAGAACATAAG
Organism: Darevskia mixta; assembly: GCA_034641385.1. Taxonomy (NCBI): domain Eukaryota; kingdom Metazoa; phylum Chordata; class Lepidosauria; order Squamata; family Lacertidae; genus Darevskia; species Darevskia mixta. The sequence continues at coordinate 8,444,187 of JAWWNH010000181.1, forward strand.
ACCACCAGTCCAAAGGCCCATCTAGCATACCCTCCAACATTTCTCTGATGAAAACAGAGACATCCTCTCCAACATTTCTCTGATGGCACTAGAGACACCCTACTCCGTACCCTCCAACATTTCTCCAATGAAAATAGGGAGAAAAGTGGGTTATTCTGGGATCAAATCTGAAACCGGGACAGTTCTGTAAATGCGGGGCTGTTCCCAGAAAATAGGGACACTTGGAGGATCTGATCTAGTCCAGCATATGGCACTCAGCAGAAGGACCTGATCCAGCAGCCCTCTCCCTGACCATTTAATTTATTAAAATGAAAGAAATACAAGTATGACTGACAATCAAAATGATTAAGCTGGATTTTAAAAATATAAAACCGGCAGGAAGTTGTTCTCTGCAGTCATGAGGACTAGAATGATGTCAAATACATGCCTTGTGTTTTGCTTTTTAATCAGCTTGAGGACAGTGGGAGTGTTAGGCTATCTTCTCCCAACTAACTCATCCACTCAATTCTCTTTGACCGCCCCAAAATACAGGTTGCATGTAAGAAGAGGAATACCCTCCCACCCACCCCCCACAAGCTAATAACCCCGTTTGAACCTTATAGTTTTTCCAACTGTACATGTCGATTGCAAAGCGCTCTGTTTGCATTTGCCATACGGCGTACATTCCAGCTCGGGACAAGTAATAAGAAGCAGAAGTCATTCTCTGGCAAGGCAGGCAGGCCATATGCACATGTGAAACAAGACGGGGGGTTGGCAGCCCCGTCGATACAGGATGGGGAATTATACATGGCACATGTCAAGGAGGAAGAATCAAACCAATAACACAGAATTGCATTTTAATACATACCACCCACCCCAGTTGCTGGAAGCCAGGGCTAAAGTTACACTGACGAGGGAGGGGGGGTAGAGGTTCGGGGAGGAAGACCGGGAGTCCCAGCTTGATTTCATTGTGGCACCAACTTAGTCAAGAAACAGCTTCTGACTACGTAAGTCTCTTTTTCAAGGTGGACCTTGCCCGCCTATCAAACATAAAATAAAGGCAAAAGAATTGATTCCAGTCCTGCTAAGGTTTCCTCTAGAGACAAATGCGCAGAATGTTTGTGAGTCCAGGCACTCTTTCAAAGCAGCAACTCCGACTGTAAAAAAATAAATAAACCCAGAGCTGTGAACCACACAGATTCCAAAAACCCAAACTATGGGTCCCATCCAAACATGCTTCTCATCGGAGCAGACCCACTGAAATTAACAGAACTAAGTCAGACTGCATTTAACGGGAGTTTGTTCTGTTTCCACGACTTTCCCCTCACCGTCGAGTTCCGCATTATATCCGAGTTTTCAGACAACGTTAAAAGGCACTCCTGGAACTATAGTGGGAAACGGTGAAAGTTCAGCACTCAAGTTTCATCTTACTTGAATCCAGAAATAATCTGTTTGCAAATAATATGGGAATGAGTGCTAAGCTTTTTATTTTATTTCATTAAAAAAATCATATACCTCTTGATTGTATAAAACAACCACCCTCAAAGCGGTTTACAGAAGGAATAAAACAATAACATTTTTTGGCGGGAAACAGTTAAAACAACTGTTTTACAAAGCAAAAACAAAAAACCAGCAATAAGCCAAAAAGCCACATCAGCATTCTAGGTATCTGGGAAGGTTTGTCTAAACATAAATGTTTGGGGGAGGTATCAAAAAGAGTACAGTGAAGCGCCTGCCTGGTATCAATAGCCAGGGAGTTCCAAAGTTTAGGTGCTGCTATACTAACAGATCAATTTATTGCAAATGAAGAACAGGCATTACTTGTCACCTGTAACAGTGCCAGTTCTGCAGATTTAAGGGGCAAACGTGGGCAAGGCACCATATGCCCCTGAGTCACGAAGGCTGGTGTAGTAGGCGAGGAGCATAATACTCAGGCCTCTGTCGGGAACCCAGTGGCAAAGAGGCTTTGGACTGGGAAGGTACAAATCTGCCTCTGCCCCTACTGAAACTCTGCTGGTGGTCGACTGATGCTGCTGGAGGTTTCCACAGCTGTAACTGTAGCCTCCGATCCTGCCAGCAAGAGCTCCTCTCTAATGGTGGAAAAATGTCTCCACCCAGCCCTAAAACCCCTGCAGCTAGCAGATCTGGGGGGTAGGATTTAGCTGGATGTCTGTTGTGTACAAGGCCTGAAATAAGAAAGACAAAACCTCTCTGTCCCTTTCTCCTCCTCCAATTACACACTGGTTTTGTTCGGTTTCCTCCAGTAAAGTGTTGTCAGGATTTTATTTTATTTTCTCTGTGGAGTTAATTAGGTGGCTTTGCTAAGAGGATGAGCCCAAGATGACCTCCGGGTTCTTTTTTGTACCCATCTGCAGCCAGGAACACTCACCCCTTCAGAATAAACGCACAGGGACCGTGCAGATTCTGGGTGGGTGGGTGGAAAATCTAACCAGCTTCTCTCGAGTTCTGTGGTCATGCCTTTGTGCCCATAGGGACAACAGCAAACCTCAATTCCTAAAGCACAATTCTGGAGACACGGTGCTTCAGTCAGCTTTTGCTGATGAGCCTGAAAGCTTTTGTGGGTTTTTTTATGGCAGCCAAGGCACATTTGGATTGGTGGCTCGTTGCCAACTTTAAACTAGAATCTTTTGTACAGTCTTTTTCTATTATTAAAAATAAAACAAAAGCCTCCCCCTTTCTCTCAAAAATATTCCTGGCACTGCACTTATTTACTTATTTTGCTCATTAGTTCTGCCAACTGCTTCCTAAAAATGAATTTGCACAACTGATGGTGTCTCACGACCGAAGGGAAACTGCTGCGTACCCAACCTAGGAACTCTAAATTTTCCACTTCCAAAGAATGGGTGGCCTGGGAAATGGGAGGGTGGGAGAAAATAAGAACCCCGAACCTTTGAGTTGTGATCATCACACTGAATTGGAAGTACTTCTAAATCAATGATGGCCAATTGATCGAGCAACTAATGGCAACTAATGATTACTCCTGGTAACTGAGATCAGTACAGGGTGGAATCCCAGGCTGCATCTTCCAACAACAACAACAACAACAACGGCTGCATCACAACACACTTTGGGCTGCAATCATTGCATTGGACTGGAAGTACAGACAACTCCCCACCTATGTGGGGTTTATGTTCTGGGCCCCCAGACACCTAAATGAAATCGCATTAAGTGGGAAGTACCCTCTAAACACATTCTAAATGCCCTCTCTGCTGCTTTCTCTTCAATCCATACCAAAAAAAATGTTGTTATTATTGTTGTTGTTGTTTAGTCGTTTAGTCATATCCAAAAATATCCACAACCAGAATTGAAGCCCTGGGCCCATATTTGTGTGCATTTTCCCCAATATACTCATTTTTGCAAGCTAATACAATGTATGTTGGTAGGTCACTTACACATCTGTAGGAACACTTTCCCCTAGTACATGCATTATTTTGGTACGTGTTACTTGATTGAAGAACCACATCGCAAAATTTGGAGACGCACAAAATTTCAAAAGTCTTCCTTTGGTTCACATATTGTTTCGAAGAGGGCGAATAAGGTAGTTCCATGTTAAAAATGTGAACCCGGGTGGTTGCTTCTCCCCCATCCTTTCCCACTGCTGCCCTCCCTCTAAGCAGGCTCCAGACTCAGAAGACCTGTCAAGAATGTTGCTTTTTTTAAAAAAAAGTAATAATAATTAAAGCCACGTGATTTCAAAGATCAAGTCAGAGCAAATTCACCGTTTCCCTCAGAGTAAATATTTACACAGGCAGAGAGCTGGCTGAATGAGCCCCTTTCATGGCTATGCTGAAGCACAAGAGAAAGGAGGCAGAGGTTCCTAGGCCCCGGACGGTTTGTATGGTGAGCCCTCCCTTCCCCAAAATCGAGCATTGTTGCTCCAATTAGTCAAAGCTTCTAGCTTCTAGATCTCAATGACAGAGCATTTCCCTTGCATGCAGAAGGTCACAGATTCAATCCTGGGCAACTCCAGTTAGAGCTGGAAGAACAAAGACCTTCTTTGGAGGTCTTTAAGCAGAGGCTTGACAGCCACCTGTCAGGAATGCTTTGATGGTGTTTCCTGCTTAGCAGGGGGTTGGACTGGATGGCCCTTGTGGTCTCTTCCAACTCTATGATTCTATGATTCTAACTTCCTGCCTGAAACTCTGGAAAAGCTTTGCCATTTGGTGTAGACAAGATTTGGCTAGATGGGACTGACTCAGTTTAAGGCAGCACTCTTGTGTTCCCATTTAAGCGGCTCTTAACTCTGAATCATGAGAACTGAAATCTTACTTTAAGGGGAAATTCTGCAAATCCAGAGCTGACCCTGGAAAACAGGGACACTTGAAGACTCCGATCTAGTGCAACCCCCTGCAATACAGGAATCTAAAGCCCATTGTACAGGACAGATGGCCATCCAACTTCTGCTTCAAAACTTCCAAAGGATGGAGAGTCCAGCACGTCTCGCAGGAGTCCATTCCACTGCCAAACAGGCCACTGTGAGAAACATGAAGGTGGACTATATGGGCCCCTTGGTTCGATCCAACAGGACTCCTGTTGCCTTTTAGCTGTCTCAGGTACACACATGCACCAGAAGTAGGTTAATACTTTGGAAAAATATGAAAGCTAGCCACAGTGTCTTTGGATCAGAGAGAGCAAGCTCTTTCCCCATCTGAACGTCATTCATCTCCTCTTAAAACGCGTCTGCTTCAAGCGGGTGTATAATGTCCCCATAGAACTACAGTACGCACATTGCATCTGGCCCTGCCCCTAAAAGGTGTGAATGGACACCAGTCACTTTCCAGACATGGAAAAATTACAGAACCATATTTTTGGATCGCTGCCAAGATGCTACAAGGTTTAGAAGCCCCTCCGCTCTCTCTTTTTCTAGAAACCCCACACTGCACATACTGGCTCGCCGCAATGTTTTCATTCGAATGGGACGCTGTGGGGTTTTGCACCGTTCCGTCTGTCTCAAAGAGAGAAGGCAAGCATAATCCCGGAGGAAGGAATTGGCACAGTTGGAACTATCGCAGGCTCCACTAGAGCAAAGACCCTTATGTCTAGCGGCAGGGAGAGAGGGGAGGCCAACAGCATCCTCTGGGATGGGAAGGCCAGTCCAAGACGTTTTGCTGCCCGAATGAGGAAATCCAAAGACGGTACCCACCTCCATGTGTTCACCTGAGATACAATCCACTGAGAATTTCTCCCTCACGGAGGTCCTTGCAATGACTCAATAGAGCAGGAAGATCCTGCAATCTCTGTCAAACTGGGAACCTTTGGATCTGTTTGAGGCTTCCTCCAGTATGACTCTGAACACTGGTCGCTGAGAATCACGGGCAGAGAGAACCCTCTTGTGCTCTGGTCCTGCCTGTGTGCTTCCTACAGGCATCTGGTTAAGTACTGTGAGAACAGGATGCTGGACTAAATGGGCCACTGGCCTGATCCAGGAAGGATCTACTTATGTTCTTATACTCCATATGGTGAACCACAGATCAGCAGGCCATAGCTGTCAACCCTCCCTTTTTTTGGTGGGAAACTCCCTTATTCCAATGCTGTTTCCCACTGCTATCCCGGATTGTTGATATCCCTTAAATTTCCCGGATTTCAAAGGAAGCAGCTCCTCTCCCTCCCTGCCGGCCAGGGAGACTCCTCAGCTGCATTGCTCGGCTGCCAATAAGGAGTCTGAGACCGACTGGGGGCGGAGCTTGCATGCCTTGTGCAGCCAGACCCTCACGCCCAACCAGACAGACAGCCTGCCTGCCGTCTATGCGCTCGCTCTTTCGCTCCCCCGTTCGCACAGAGCCTCTGGAGCGCAGGGTGGCGAGGCTACTTGGTGCCATTGCACTGCCCTTGCGGCATCCCTTATTTTCAAATCCGAAAGTTTGAAAAAAATCCCTTAATTTCAAATCCGAAAGTTGACAGCTATGCAGCAGGCTGATGGGTTTTTTTTATCTAGGCCAAAAAACCGTTCTGCTACAAAAGCCACATTTCCCATCCCACTGGTACCATCCCAATTAGGACTCATGCACTTTCCCCTTGCCAGTGAATGGTTTGCGATCACATCATACATTTAAAGTACTACCGGTATGATGCCACTTTAAGCAGCCATGGTCCTCCCCCGCCAAGAATTCTGGGAGCTGTAGTTTTTGTTAAGGGCGCTGAAAGTTGTTAACAAAGCTCTATTCCCTTCCCAGAGCTACAGTTCACCGAGCGGCTTAACAGCCAGCCCCTCTTCCCAAGGAATTCTGGGAATTGTAACTCTGGGCCTAATGTGCATATCTGAAAACTGAAGGAACTGTTGTAGGCAGCACAGAGACCGCGACCTCTTCCATTGCTCACAACAGAATGCATCAAAGCATAATTTCAGCAGAAATTTCATTGGTGACCTGTGCTTTAATGGATAAGTGTCCCTCAGCCATTTTCTGGCTACCCCCTGCTCCACAAATATCTCCCAAACCTGGAGAATCGGATGGGCTTTGTAGTGGAAGGAATCTCTTGGAATCGGAAATGAAAGCAGAGTACAGCTCATCGCTGTGGCTTGAAAAGGTCCCGCCGGGGCGGAGAGCATCGCTCCATTTGCTTCAAAACAAACCATTAAGAACAAAGTGACAGTGCAGTGAGATGAATCATCCCAGAGGAGATCACTTTGTCTGAAACAGCCTCGAGATCCCCCATGCTTTGCCGCCCTCCCACGCAAAGTGAGCTCAAGCTGAGCCCTCGGACCACGGCTTTCCTTTCTCAAATTTCAGAGGGATGAAAGCTGATCTTGGTCAGGAGGAACCAGCCCAAAGCCAGGTGCTTGTACAAAGTCAGGGTCAACTGGGACATCCCAATACATCCGACTTGCACGTTACAACCAGGAAGAAGAAAAAGCAGTGTAGCTTCTTGTTTTTACAGATCCGTGGCTGCTTCCCTCCTCTGTCTAGTGGTGAGGTGAGGAAACAGAGAGAGGGTTTCCTGTCAAGAAGATACACCCCCGTGGACACCATGCACAGTCGTGCAAACTCTGTGGTAAATTTACAGCTCCAGGTGTTTTGTGTGTTTGTGGACTCTCCTTCCTTGGAGGCTTCTAAGCAGAGGTTAGATGGCAATCTGTCATGGATGCTTTAGCTGAGATTGCTGCATTGCAGGGGGTTGGACTGGATGACCCTCAGGGCCCCTTCCAACTCTACAATTCTAGAATTCTATGATTCCATGATTGTCTCTCTCTCTCTCTCTCTCTCTCTCTCTCTCACACACACACACACACACACACACACACACACACACAGAGAGAGAGAGAGAGAGAGAGAGAGAGAGAGAGAGAGAGAGATTGAATAGACTTTTTCAGAGCTTTTCTACTCCAGGGGTCCCCAGACTTACCTCGCCTCGGGCTGGTTCCTCCAGCACCGATCGCACAGCGGGGCGGAGGGCGGGCACTCACTTTTTCCAGCACGAGCCCCTCGGGCCGCATCCGGCGTGCGGGCCTTAGTCTGGAGACCCCAGTTCTACTCCAAAGGTCTGATAAGCTGGATTGGTACTGGTTGACAGAGACCTTTAGTTTCAGAATTATGCAGTTTTCTCATGCAAAGAGCCACTCACTGCCCTCTAATAGCGAACCCAAGTGCTACGTGCCAATGGATACTTAACCCAAACAGGGCCACCAAAAAACTGGGGGGGGGGGGGAGGTCAGCATGCGTGGCAGCAAGCCAAGATTTGCAGAACTATAAAATGCATCTACCAGTATATTGTTTCAAAACCAAAGGGAGCCACTATGCAACACTCAAATAATAATAATCCAATTAGCTGCTGGACACCCCACCTGATTGACTCCTGGAGGAAAACGTTTCGGTAGTTGGACTAGTTCATAACACAGGGGAATTATTACCTGCCCAGATGAGGGGAACATGGTCAATTATGTGTTGTTTATGGACTGAAAACAACAATGAATACCAGTCCATATTCCAGTCATGGAGTAAATAAGCAAATATCGGCAATTTCTGCTCCCATTTCTGTCAGAATTCATGAGCATCCCTTCTAGCCACAAAAAAAACCTGAGGTTTCACCCTCTCTCCATCCCAGAAAGTGAGAGGCAATATCACAGTTCAATGAAACATAGGCAGAAGCACTTGTGAAAGGTGCAGAGTGGGGCTGCTAAGGGCCATGGCCTGAGGGACAGTCCTGGGGGCCAGATAGAGAAGCCTTGAGGGCCACATTTGGCTTGTGGTCCAGAGATAGGTTTTTTAAAAAGGTAAAGGACCCCGGGCAGTTAAGTCCAGTCAAAGGTGACTATGGGGTTGCCATATGGGACTATGGGGTTGTTCTGTTGAAAGCCGCCCAGAGTGGCTGGGGAAACCCAGCCAGATGGGCGGGGTAGAAATAATAAATGTATTATTATTATTATTATTATATCTCGCTTTCAGGCCGAGGGAGCTGGCGTTTGACCATAGACAGCTTTCTGGGTCATGTGGCTAGCATGACTAAACTGCTTCTGGTGCAACGGAACACCATGACAGAAACCAGAGCGCACGGAAACGCCATTTACCTTCCTGCCATAGCGGTACCTATTTTTCTACTTGCACTGGTATGCTTTCGAACTGCTAGGTTGGCAGGAGCTGGGACAGAGCAATAGGAGCTCACCCTGTTGCAGGGATTCAAACCGCTGACCTTCTGATCGGCAAGCCCAAGAGGCTCAGTGGTTTAGGCCACAGCGCCACCCCCCATTGTGCCCCACTGCCGTATTCAAAGCAAAACTTTACGGTCTTCAACAACAACAGAGCAAGAAATGACCATTTGGAGACTTCCTTGAAGTTTTTCCCTTGGCATACCTCGCAGACTTTCCATCCAAGAATATGTTTCTCTCCACAAGACCTCTAACTGGTGTTTACTTAAGACAAGCAGGCCAGGACATGGAGCAATCAGACACATCTATTTCCCCGCTAATTCTTAATTCGATGTAAGCAGGAGAGAAAACAATTAAATCACCGACTCTAAACCATGGTTTGCCTCGGTGTTCATCTCTTTTGCTGTTAATTTCAATTAATTTTGATTTATTTTTATGGATATTGTGAATATTTTTTCTTCTGAACTGCTAAGAGGCTTTGCTACAATCAAATGATATATAACTTTTGTTTGAAAAAAGGAAGACGGAAACACAATTTGGATTCTAAGCTATGGTTAGCACAAACCATGTTGTCTCCGCCGAGACCACATAACACCGGTCTTGAAAGACCTACACTGGCTCCCAGTACGTTTCCGAGCACAATTCAAAGTGTTGGTGCTGACCTTTAAAGCCCTAAACGGCCTCGGTCCTGTATACCTGAAGGAGCGTCTCCACTCCCATTATTCAGCCCGGACACTGAGGTCCAGCGCCGAGGGCCTTCTGGCGGTTCCCTCACTACGAGAAGCCAAGTTACAGGGAACCAGGCAGAGGGCCTTCTCGGTAGTGGCACCCGCCCTGTGGAATGCCCTCCCTTCAGATGTCAAAGAGAAAAACAACTACCAGACCTTTAGAAGACATCTGAAGGCAGCCCTGTTTAGGGAGGCTTTTAATGTTTAATAGATTATTGTATTTTAATGTTCTGAATACCAGCTGCTGTGGGGAGAGCAACTTTTAAGTTTAGAGAAAAGGCAAAAGATGATATGAAGGTGAGAGATGACATGGTAGAAGTTTATAGAATTATGCATGGCATGGAGGAAATGGTTAGATGAAAGTTTTTCTCCCACTCATGGAAATCCGATGAAGTTCCAGAACGGATAACCGTGCATAATTAAAGTAAAAAAAGGTAAAAGGTAAAGGACCCCTGGAGGGTTAAGTCCAGTCAAAGGAGACTGTGGGGTGCGGCGCTCATCTCGCTTTTAGGCCAAGGGAGCCGGCGTTTGTCCACAGACAGTTTTCCAGGTCATGTGGCCAGCATGACTAAACCGCTTCTGGCGCAACAGATCACTGAAACGCCATTTACCTTCCCACCAGGATGGCACCAATTTATCTACTTGCACTGGTGTGCCTTCGAACTGCTAGGTTGGCAGGAGCTGGGACAGAGCAACGGGAGCTCACTCCGTCGCAGGGATTCGAACCGCCAACTTTCTGATCGGCAAGCCCATGAGGCTCAGTGGTTTAGACCACAGCGCCACCCACTTCCCAGTTAAAAGTATGGAACTTGCTCCCGCAAGAGGCAGAGATGGCCAGCAACCTAGATGGCTTTAAAAGAGGATTGGACAATTCCATGGAGGAGAGGGCTATCCAAAGCTACCAGCCGTGATGGCTATGCTCTGCCTCCATGGGGAGAGGCAGTAACGCTTCTGAATACCATTTCCTGGAAACCACAGGAGGGGAGAGGGCTCTCATGATCGGATCCCACTTGCGGGCTTCCCACGAGCATCTAGGTGGCAACTGTGAGGACAGGAGGCTATTGGTCTGATCCAACAGGGTATTCACGTGGTCTTATGAGAGCGCTGTTGTGCTCAGATCCTGCTCATGTGCTTCCCACTGGGGTGATTGTAAGAACAGGAAGGTGGAGCATGGCCTCCCGTTGGCCTGATCCAGCAGATTCTGCGTATGATCTTACAGGAGATTGAGCTGTGAAACTGCAGTCCAGTTACAGTGGTACCTCGGTTTAAGAGCAGCCCTGTTTATGAACTATTCGGTTTAGGAACTCCGCAAAACCGGGAGTAGTGTCCCGGTTTGCGAACTTTACCTCGGTCTAAGAACGGAAGCCGAATGGTGGAAGGGAACCGGCGGTGAGAGGCCTCATTAGGGAAAGTGCGCCTCAGTTTAAGAACGGTTTCAGTTTAAGAGCGGACTTCCGGAATGGATTAAGTTCGTAAACTGAGGTACCACTGTATTTGGAAGCAAGACCATTAAACATGGTGGGACTTACTCGTGAGTAAAAACCCCTAGGCTGGCTGCACTATTCTTAACAACTAAGCAAACCTGGTGAATCAAAGGCGGCCAATTTGATTACGTAGCATTGTTCTGCAGAGATGATTCAACACAAAGAGCCAGATCCCTTTGGCTGACATTGTCTTCCCAGCGTGTGCTGGGTTGGACACTGGAAGTAATAAGAGGGGCTGAGATGCCGCTGAAATCCACATCTTACCAAGACAGGTCCTGCCGTCTGTGTGCAGACGAAAGCCTGGCTTGCATTCGCAGTAATAGGACCCCAGAGTGTTCACACATCTGTGCTGGCAGCCCCCATTGTGAACTTGGCACTCGTCAACATCTGGAAAGGAAGCAAAAATGGAAACAGTCAGAGCAGCGGGCACGATGCAAGCTAAACTCAGCATTTGTGCTGGCCAGAAGCAGGACTTCAGAGGAGCAGCCAGCCAGGCCAACGGGCCAGGCTTAGGAAGATGTTGTGGCAATTCTGGGGTGGGATTCAATCACATATCGGCAATTCAGGTTGCACAGTTAAACTTAACTTGGTGGTCTTGCACAATGAGCCCAGTTTCTGCAAAACTACAGTCAGGAAAGTGATGGGGAAATGCATTCGAGTGTTGTGACACATGCTTGACACAATACTGTCTAACCTCCCCATAAACAAACCAGAACAAATGCTTAATAAACAAGGTGTCTGGAAGCACCCCATGTTGCCATGTGCTCCATCATGAAGCTACAGATGCGCCTAATGAACATAGGAAGGTGCTTTATGCCAAGTCAGACCATTGGTCCATATGGCTCCATACTGGCTACACTGACCGGCAGTGGCTCTACAGAGTCTCTCTCAGTCCTACTTGGATATGCTGGAGATTGGACTCGAGACTTTCTGGGTGCAAAGCAGATGCTCTACCAATGGCCTTTCCCTTGAAACATAGGAAGGTGTCTTATACGGAGTCAAACCATTAGTTCATGTGGCTCAGTACTGTCTACACTGACTGGCAGCAGCTCTGCAGGGTTTCTCTCAGCCCTGCCTGAAGATGTTGGGGCCTTCTGCATACAAAGCAGATGCTATACCATTGAGCTGCAAATGTCTGGGGGAAATCACTTGTTGTTGCACCAAGTAACCCGGGAGGAACTCACCAGACATTGAGGTCTATCTTGTACACTTAAGAAGAACCTGGAAGAATCAACTCATTCTGCATTCTGCTACTGACCCAATTTGTATCTCATCAGCTTATGTGTGGATTGTAACCAAGGTCCCCAGCCCTGAAGCAGCTTTTCAGCTAGCTTCCACAGGAAGGACGAAAGCCCTGTACAGGCACTCACTGTCACACATTCAGACAATGCATGGAGGGAGACGTAGGGCCTATGCTTGATAGTCTCGCCTCAGTGTCCCCCTCCCTGCTAGCACCAACCCCAGTCTTCAGACCTTTCCTAAGGACCAGGTGGTTCTTGGAAAGTTGTCCCAAAGGGAATGGAGCTCTTCAGCTCAGAAAAAAGTTCTCAAGGTATAAAACAGAAGCAGGAAGGTGGAGAGTTAGAAGACTGCTGGACTGGCTAAGTGAGAGATGGATAGGCTGGAAATTATTCTCTGGCTCGGATTTTAATCTAAGCCAGGAAAGAATTCAGGGCCCCTAAATGCTCACATTTCTTTTATAACCGCTCAAAACTCCTATCCAAACCCTGGACAAGCAAGTTTGGCTAGCGACTCTACCCAGGGTTAACCATTCAGTTGCATCTAACCAGCAGTCTAAACACTGTAATGCAATATGCATGCAAAATTCGGAAACTGCAGATCCAAAAGTTCCCTCCACATGTGCACACGCACGCACACACAAATTTTGGGGTTGATTTTGTTCCATCTCAGCTCTGCGGTGTGGAAAGGGGAGACCATGAGTCTCGAGCGCATTCAAGCCCACGGTGCTTATCTTCTGTTCTGTTTTTGGAGCATGGCTTTCCCCCTTTTTTCCTTTTGCAGTGGGGCGGCGAGAAGAGGCTTCCTCACAAATGTCCTCCTTCACTTTGGCCTTCTGCCCAGAAAGAAACGCACCAAGGCAAACACAGAAGATGCAGATAAAAGGCGTTTCCTGCCAGCAGAGAAATGGTGATGGACAATGTCTTTATATTTATTTTATTGCCCCTGTAGGGGTCAGTGGAGCCACCACAGAGAGAAGCTATGTCACCTCCCCCAAATGGCTCTTGCGGTTAATGAGCAGGGGCGCTTTTAGGACGCGGTCCAAATCCGGTTGCCCTCGGTTGACAAAGACCCGGCCTTGCGGTCCAAAACGCTCTCAACTGGGCACAGAGAAACTTCAAGAGCACGGCCAAGAAAGGTTGGCGCTCGCTCTTTTCCCAGCGTCCTGCTGGGAAATGATCAGATCCTCCTGCTTCAACTTCTGCACTGAAAAGGTTCAGAATCATCTGTCATGTTTCAAGGGAAACCGAGGGAATGCATCAAGACATTTCACAAGCATTTCACTGGTTGAGTGTTCAAAGGCAGAAAGAGAAGGAAGGCAAAGATAAATGATGTTGCAAACATATTGCTGGCGGGAGGGCAGGAATCAAGAGTCAGAATGAAGGTGTGCTTGTCCTCAGTTCAACTTTGTGTTCTTCGCTTCAACAGGGCTAAGGAGGCCATTTGTTTTCAAAATGTTCCCCACTTTTCTTTATTAAAAACAACACAAATTCAATGCAGCTTATGGACAATGCTGAAGACGGAGCAATCCTAGCTTGGTCTTACAAAATTCATCTTCATCCTTGTGTATCAGGTGTGAGGAACTTCCAATGTGATCTTGCATAGCTCACTGTCCAACCCTCAGAACTCTCCCCCAGGCCACACCTCCTCTCCCCAGGCCCTGCTTTGCATCCTCCTTGGGTGTTTTTGCCTGGCTGGAATGTGTCCTTGAACCCCGATAGTGTGCCTTGCTTTTCTAGATGGAGGCGAGCGAGGAGGATGCAAGGGTGTTTACATGAACTAGCCTAACGTAGAAAGATAAAATTTGCACTGAATGCTTCGTCCACTTTTCCCCAAAGCTAGTATATGGCCCTGAGATGGTTATATGTGAGGGAAGGCGGCCCTAAGGCTGAAAAAAGGTTTCCCCACCCCTAGCTTGGAATACCTCAACATCTCCAGGTAGCAGTGGGAGAGGCCTTCACCCAAAACACTGGAGAGCTGCTGCCAGTCAGTTGGAGCTAAGCTAGCTGAACCAGCCAGCTGGCTCAATACAAGGTAGCTTCCAATGCTTCTGCTCTTGGCTACTTTCAAGAGCAGACTACCCTCCCTCTCTATCTTCTTGTCAGATGAGAGGACACAGGGAAGAGGGAGAGAATAAACCTCTTACCTTTCTCCACCAGTTTATTCTCCTTTAAAGGGCAGCCTTCAGGTCTCTCCTTGGCCTTTTCCCTCCCTTCAGGTTGCTCAGGCTGCTAGACCAGTGATGGCTAACCTTGACACCCCAGATGTTTTGGAACTACAACTCCCATCATCCCTAGCTAACAGGATCAGTGGTCAGGGATGATGGGAGTTGTAGTCCCAAAACATCTGGAGTGTCAAGGTTAGCCATCACTGTGCTAGACCATCAAAAGGCAGTAAAAGGCTTGCAGCCTCTTATCAGCCCCAACCCTACCCACCTGCAGCCCATACTGGCTTATTGCTGTCGGGGTCAATTGTCAGCAAGCAGGTGGTCTAGCAGCTACAAATATAGGAAGCTGTCTTTACAGAGTCAGACCGTTAAGTCCATGTGGCTCAAGAGTGTCTTTGTCAACACTGGGTCCCCATCCTCCCCAGCCAGCATAGCTGGGGTCAGGTGATGATGGGACCAGGGCCGGCGCGTCCATTAAGGCAAACTAGGCAGTTGCCTAGGGCGCCAAAATGGAGGGGGCGCTGGCCAGCCTGCCCCCACCCCCCGCCGCCCCCCGCCGCCCCCGCCGCCCCAACCAGCGGCGGAGCGAGCAGCTTGGGGCGAAAACCATGGCGGCGGGGGGCGCCAAAATGGAGGGGGCACTGGCCAGCCTGCCCCCCGCCCCCTGCCGCTGCCCGGTGCCGCCCCAACCAGCGGCAAAAACCGCGGTGGTGCGGGGCGCCCGGCAGGGCAGGGGGCGGGGCACCGTACGTCATGTGCAATGACGTCACGTGGCCCGCCCCCTTACCTAGGGCGCCAAAATCCCTAGCACCGGTCCTGGATGGGACTGGTTGTCCAAATGGCATTAGGGGACCCAAGTTTGAAGAACACTGGTCTACAATGAGTAGCCTTGTTTCTCCAAGGTTTCATGAAGGGATTTCACTGAGCTGAAAGCAGAGTTGTCAGGGATCGAACCGGGAACTTCCTGCATGCAAAGCTGATGCTTTGCCACTAAGCTGCAGCCCTTCCCAGCAATGCCTCAAGGGCTACAGTAGCTGCTAAACCAGTTGACCAGAAGGAACGTCACCCCTTTTTCAGATCCCGAAGGAGAGGCTCCTGGTGGAACCCCCGGGGTGAGTGCAGAGTGGGCTGCTGGTCCCACCCTCCCACCTCTTAATTTTCATAACCGAACCTTCATTTGCATAAATGGCCAGTCTTGCATATGTTGGGATTTTTCTCGGCAGCGTATTCCGACAACAGTGAGTGCGAGAGGGACGTTTAAAATGCGCAGCGCATGGATAGCACACAGGGATAATTAGTGAGGACAGATGAGGCAGAAGTAAAACGGTTACAATAGAATAGAATGCCATTACCCTTGTGGCTGAAAGGCGTTTGGCGTGAACGAGTTTCTAAGATTAGCCCATCGAAAGGGCTCGGATGATTACTGGGCCAACAAGAGGGGTAGGGTTTTTTTATTGGTATTGATCCTCCCCTCCAACCAAACAGATAATGGCTACCGGTTTGGATTAAGGTAGGAATGGGCACCCCCTTACATACTGAAGGGGAGCGCCACCCATCAGCCATGACCCTGCTAGGAGGGCAGGCAATGGAGCCCCACACTCATAAAGTCCCTCCACATGAAAGAGGTTTGTAATCAGCTGATGTACTCACCAAGCACATGGCTGGTGAGGGGCATCGGTGATGGGTGTGGCAGCAGGATGTGGCTGATGGGTACCACTGTCCCTCGATATATGCAGGACCTCTATGCCAAGCAGGGGTGCATGGTCAGTGGGTGTGGCTGCGCTAGCCCACACTGCTTCCATGCTCTTTTAATGCCTGGACTCCCCTCCTGTCACGTGATAAGCACATGCTCCGGTTCGTGTATATGTCTGATCCCCTGTGGCTAACAAATATTTGATGTGAATGTCTTAGATCCAAGGTTGGGGGCACAATGCAAATGTGGCCTTCCAGACGTCTCCATCTGGCCCTCTGGACTCTCCCTGGGCCACCCCACCCCCCGCTGACTCTGCTGTGCACCCAAGTGTTTTTGCCTGGCAGGAACATGTCCTTAAGCTCGGGTGATGCACCTTGGTTGCCTGAATAGAGAACGGAGAGGGGCATGTGTGCAGGAGTCTGTGTAGAAACTAACCTGCTGTACAAATATATAATTTGCATCTCCAGATAGGGCTGGAATGCTCCCCATCTGAAACCACAGAAAGCTGCTGCCAGTCGTCATACACAATGTTGAGTTAGATGGATACTAGCTCAGTATCAGGCAGCTTCTAATGTTTCCGTGTCTTAAGGGAAGGGCCATAGCTCAGTGGTGGAGCAGCTGTTTGTTAGGTAAAGGGTCCCAGTTTTGACCCTCAGCATCTCCAGGTAGGACTGGGAATGGCCTGAAACCCTGGAGAGCTGCTGCCAGTCAGTACAATGCCAGACAATGCCCAGCTAGATGGACTAATAGTCTGACTCGGTATGAGGCAGATGCCCCTGATTCTGTTTCTTCTCTTGTGTTACTAACTTGACAAATGACTGGATAGTACATAATCTGGTATATTCATAGACTAATCCCCAGTTGTCCTTTAAACCTACTATTTTCTACTCTGACTAGCAGCAGCTCTCTCTGTGTTAGCTGACTGAGAAGAGTCTTTCCCATACCTGCTACCTAACCCTTTCAACTAGCACTGCCAGGGTCCGACAGAAGTAGGTGTTCCACAAATGAGCTGTGCTCCCTCCCCATACAGGAAACTGAATACACAACCGCTTGTCAACCTTTATAAGTGTTATGTCAGTGGTCTGTGTTTGCCTGAGCTTGAGTCTGGACTAACGATTCTGAGCTGCTGTGTTCTGATTCGATACATGATGTCCAATCACAGAACATTTCAGGATTTGGGCCTCTGCCATTGGCCCTTGAACTCTGAGTCGTGATTCGCAGCTAGGAAGTTTAGACAGCCAATCACGTTGGGAGTGGGAGTGGCCCAGGCTTTCAGGAATGTATATAAGCAGTTGCTTTGCCCCTGTTTCCCAGTTATGTAGTTCAATAAAGCTACTTGCTGTTATTGCTGTGTCTTGCCTCGTGGGAACCCACCTACACTTCAATAACCATCTGCTACCACCTATGGACACAGCTGCACCCTACCTGAAGCTGATGGTTCAGTTCCCCAGTGCAGTAAAGGTTCGGGATTAGGTGCAGAAAAGAGGTGACGACAAGGGAAGAGGTGGAAATTCAATTCAATTTGCCTTTAGAGGCGAACCTATCTGCTTTGCACTTTCCGAAACACGCCATGAACCAAAACACAACCATACTTTGAAATTCGCACTTCTCTGAATCTTGCAGGCACGTAATCATATGTACAAAAATGCATATACTGGGGTGAAGTGTGTAAAAAAAGAAATGTGTATATTTGTGCAAATAGCATTCCAGAATGCACTGTGTTTTTTTGGGGGGGGGATGACTTTGCAAACATACACAAATTCAGCAAAATGCCATCCCAGAAATGTGTATATTAGGAGAAATTTGCACTAAAATGCTGCTGAGTTTCCACAGGGACTTTTGTTTTAACAAGGAGTTTGCAAAATGATGGGGAAATGTAGACAGATGAGCTGCAGGCTGGAAAAATGAGAGACTGAAAAAAAATGAGACCGAAACCACAATTGACAGACTGGCCCATCCCTGGCGAGGACGGGTGTCCTCAGCTCACCTGCTCCGATTACAAACTTGAAGCAACAGAAACCTTTGCTTGAAGTTATGAATGAAGGAAATGGGAAGGAGCTGGGCAGGAATGACGTGCCAGTTGATAATTAAAGTGATTCCCCCGCCCCTCAAAGGCATGGGCACAAAAACACCCTTAAACCAGATTAATCATGTTGATCAACTTCTTTGACTAGGCTCTGTGCAAATTCTTTGGCTCCAGCAGAACCCAAGGAAACGTGGCAAAGGTGCCAGGCAGAGGCAGACATCAGCACAGACTGCCATGGCCCAGGGGCACCACTGCAGCCAAGGGGTGCGCAGACCTCATTGGCAGTGGAGCTGGGAGCCGCTCCTCAAATGAGAACCTATAGAGCTCGCAGGACTTATGCAGAGCTGCAAAACCTAAACCTTGCTGGGAGATTTCAGTTTGCGCAATCAAAGTGGATTCAAGGACCCTGTTGCCCGAGAACCACAAATCTATGAAAAGAAAAGAAACAGGCTTCCTGCATCTTGAAGAATGATGGGGAGATGCATTCTGTTTACTATTTATTTGTTGCACCCTGGAGCTCATGGTGGTTTACATGCTTCTCTTCCTCCTTATTTAATCCCAACAGCAACCCTGTGAGGTAGGTCAGGCTCAGTGTGAGTGACTGGCCGCCAAGGTCACCTAGTGAGCTTTGTGGTCAAGAAGAGGGGACAACTTCTTCAGAGGATATGGAGGGGGGCATGACCATAGCTGTCAACCCTTTTTTTGCGGGAAACTCCCTTATTCCAATGCCGTTTCCCACTGCTATCCCGGATTGTTGATATCCCTTAGATTTCCCGGATTCCAAAGGAAGCAGCTCCTCTCCCTCCCTGCCGGCCAGGGAGGCTCCTCAGCTGCGTTGCTCGGCTGCCAATAAGGAGTCTGAGACCGACTGGGGGCAGAGCTTGCATGCCTTGTGCAGCCAGACCCTCACGCCCAACCAGACAGACAGCCTGCCTGCCGTCTACGCACTCGCTCTTTCGCTCACCCGTTCGTGCGCAGCCTCTGGGGCGCAGGGTGGCGAGGCTACTTGGTGCCATTGCACTGCCCTTGCAGCATCCCTTATTTTCAAATCTGAAAGTTTGGAAAAATCCCTTATTTTCAAATCCGAAAGTTGACAGCCATGGGCATGACGTTGCATATGTGATGTCTCGGGGAGCCAGGGGGTGGAGCCAAATGCCTTCTGAAAATTGAGGGAACCCAGTCCCTTTAAAAAATACATGAGGGGAACTGCCTTGGCCCATAGGAATCGGTGCCTATGAGGCCAAGGGGGGATTTGAACTCTGGTCTCTCCCAGGTCCTAGTCCGACACATTGAAAACTGTGAGATGCATTGAAAACTGTGAGATGAACCAATGCAAGCACATCCATACGGATATAGAATGAACGCTCATTGTTATATATTGTTCCTGCTCCTATATTGCGGAATTCCCTCCCAAGGGAGGCCAGACTGGCTCCCTCCTTGTTCTCTTTCTGCCTGCCTGCCTGCCTTGCTACCTTCCTGTTCATGCAGGCCTTTGGAAACTAAGGCGCAGACTATGCTGACCATTGAACGGCTGTCGGGACAAACACCATTTTAATTGCTGGTTTTAGATGCATCGCGCTGTATTTTAATTAATGCTTTTAACTTGATGGTTTTAGCTTTCTGTATTTTATAATTGATTTTAAAAATTGGGAGAAAGGTGAGACGGAAGTATGTTACTTAAATAAACAGTAAGTAAATAAATTACAACAAATGCTCAATAGAGACCAGAAACGATTTAATGCTGCATAATCCTTGTGCAAGCAAATCAGGAGGAATGCTCAGTAAATAGGTCAACTGGAGGATCCCTAAGTCACCTTTGAAACATAGAAGTGCACGGACATGCATGCATGCACTATAAAGGCCAAAACTTTTTAGCTTTGTGCTCCAAGCTATTAACAGGGTGACGGAGATGGGGGAACTTTACTTTTACATTGCAAATCATCTGGTTCTTTTCTTTCCATGTGAACAGGGGCCATTTATGCCTCAGAAGATGATTTGTTGTTGCCTTTTATTCCGCTCTCCCACTCTGCAGAGGAAGCTTGCTGGTTGGCACACTTGGCACAGTGCCCCCCTTTGCAATAGCTGCCAGTGCTCCTTTAGCATTTTTCAGAACAGAAAACAAAAATGGGAAGTTCCAGAGCTGCAGCCATGAACAATTTTGCCTGGCTTTCTCAGTTACAGCTGCTCAGAAGCTGCCACTACGCAGTCAGGCATGAAAGCACACTCCAATGGGGCTGCATGATGACATCCTTACATTTTTATTATATAGAGAGAGATATTGCAGATCAATGAAGATATGGGACGGATGAGACTATACATGCGGAAATGACACAGATATGGTGTAGACAACACTGAACTAGATGGACCAATAGTCTGACTCAGTACAAGGCCGATTCAAATGCTTCTATATCTTAAGGGCTGTAGGTCTATGACAGAGCATCTGCTTTACACACAAAGTTCGATGTTCAATCCCCAAAATCTGCAGTTTAAAAAAAGGAACATGCAGCAGGTGGCAGGAAATATCTCCATCTGAGACTCCAGAGTGCCTCTGCCTGTCAGCATAGATAATAGTTGGTTTTCTGAATCAATAGATTGGCTGAATAAGCTTGTTCACACATTACACTGAACACAGGCACAAGCTGTCTCCACATGCGCCCAAGTCTTTGTGTGGAAGAGCATATGGTGGTTGAGCTGTACTGCTAAACTATAGCACAGACAGTACCCTCCTTAGATGCTGCGTGTGAATGCCCATATGAGTATACAGCTTAACTAATTAATTTACAAAGCCCTGAACAACTTAGGTCCTAGGTAGCTTAGGGATCACCTGAACCCTTGTATTTCAACTCAATCACGGAGATCATCTGCCAGTGCGTTGCTGGTCATTGCCAGAGTTGGTGAGGCTTATTTGACAACAAAAGGGAACCGAGCCTTTAGTGTTATTGGTCTGGTCCTGTGAAACACTCTGCCAATAGAGATTCAGCAGGCGCCTTCTGCATCAGCTTTCCAACATCTGATGAAAACTTTTTCTGTGCTGTCAGGCTTACACAGACAATTAAGAATAGTTTCCTGATTTCTGATTTAAACTTTTTGTATCTGGTTTTTATTGTATGGTTTTAGGTAGCATTGCTGTGAACCGCTTCAATATTTTCTTTATGAATTAACGATCTATTAACGATCTAATATTAACGATCTAAATTAACGATCTAATATTTTTATTAACTAACGACTGTGTACAAACACTGTACACTCCCTGAACATAACAGGTGAACCCTCCCAGGATAATGTGACTTTATACCATGGAAAACACCCCAGCTTGGTAGGATTGGAAAGGGACCGCAAGGGTCATCAAGTCCAACTCCCTGAAAATGCAAGAATCACGGCTAACATGTCCCTGATAGATGGCCATCCAATCTTTCTTTTAAAATCTCCCATGAAGGGAAGTCCACCACCTTCTGTGGGAGCCCATTCCACTCTCAAACAGCTCTTCCCATCCAAAAGTCACCTCTCATCATATATGTATGTGCTAATAGCAAACTATCAATCAAGTTGATTAGTGAAATGCAGTTAAGGATTAAAGAGCCCATCCCCTCCAGACAGGGATGCAGGTGGCGCTGTGCGTTGAACCACAGAGCCTAGGGCTTGCCGATCAGAAGGTCGGCGGTTCAAATCCCCATGATGGGGTGAGCGCCCATTGTTCAGTCCCAGCTCCTGCCCACCTAGCAGTTTGAAAGGACATCAAAGTGCAAGTAGATAAATAGGTACCGCTCCGGTGGGAAGGTAAACGGCATTTCCGTGCGCTGCTCTGGTTTCGCCAGAAGCTGCTTAGTCATGCTGGCCACATGACCCGGAAGATGTACGCCGGCTCCCTCGGCCAGTAAAGCGAGATGAGCACCGCAACCCCAGAGTCGTCCGCGACTGGACATAATGGTCAGGGGTCCCTTTACCTTTTACCTTTACCCCTCCAGACAAGGAAGACCAATCATACCTGCTGTCATTTGAAACAAAATATAAGAATCAGCCAGGATCCTATGATACCTGTCCCGAGGCAGAGGAGAAAGAAAAGATTCATGCATTTAAAAAGCTATGCTGTTGTACAGGCAGCCAACAGCGCCCCTGGAGTTGTGGACAAAACAAGCTGTACCTTACCTGGCCTCCGCTCAGAGTGGCCCACGCTGCCATACCCTGCCTGTCCCAAATAGCACGGGTAACAGTTCCTCCAGAGGTAACGGTAGTGCAAGGCGGTAGCTTGGGGGATGCTGTGCAAAACGGCTGCACAGAAGAGCAACAGCATCCAAAACTCTGCCGGCTGCTTGTGTCCCATAGCACAAAACCTAATCCGATTTTAATTATTATTATTTAAAAAAAAAAAAAAATTGCACGGGGGGTGCGCGGAGAGGTTTAAGAAAAGCCAGACCCCAGCGCAGCAGAAGGAAAATGGTTAAGCTGCAAAGTTTCCATGTGCATGCATGGGAAATGCTTTTTAAAAAGAGAGAGAGTTGCAAAGCAAATCCCTCTCCTCTCTGCTCAAACGTTGCTATTGTTTGCAGCTTAGAGACAAATTCCTTCGGTGAGGATGCCCTGATGTACACACCATGTCCCTGTGAAACAGCCACCCGCTTGCTTCCAAGCACACATGTTGTTGGGGAGGAGGCTTTTCAGAGCAACCCTCCCACACGGACTTCTTTTTTTTAAAAAAAGAAGTTTTATGTTCTCAACTTTCGATCCGCCCCCTGCAGGTAAGAAAGACCAAACCCACAGTGGCTTTTCTGCCCCCTTCTTCTCCCTCACAACGCAAATTATCTTTCTCTCCCCTATTCTATCTGGGCTACTCTGAGAGAGAGAGAAAAAGTGTGACACTCTGCATCACACACACACACACACACACACACACACACACACACAAAATTATGCCTGAGAAGCAAAGGAATTCTGGCTGATGGGCTCTGGGGCATTATTGAGTTCCTGGCTTGAGGCCAATCTGGATTCTAAAATTGGCCATGTAAACAAGAAAAGAAACCAGGAGAGTTGGGGGGAAAGGGGAGGGCGGTCTTTAAATCAACACCACATTTTGGAAAGTCCTGCTTAGAATCAGTGAAATACTCCAAAGTGCGCTCTCTCTCTCTCTCTCCCTCTCTCTCTCTCCACACAAGACACACATACTCCGAAGAAGTTTTGCTTTCTGAGACAATGAAATATTCCCCAACTGAATATTTCAAAGCCAAATGGGAGAAAGTCACACCAAATAGAAAAGGTTGTATTAGTCCTATGCAAGGTAGACCCATTGAAAACAATGGACACAACAAACAGGCTCATTACTTAGTAGGACTAAAGTTGGCTGCAACCCACTCTTATCGGGTTAGCCCTACTCAGGGTAGACCCATTGGAATCAATGTATCTAGTCTTGTCTAGTAATTTCCGTTGATCTACTCGGGGGGGGGGGGCTAACATTAGATACAACCTATTATTGTTCTGTTTTTCTGGACAAATTGGTCTGCATATTTTAATCACGCTTTATATAAAATGTATGCCATTTGGAGGTTTGTTTGGCGTGTGTTTTTTAGGTTTGTACATTTTCTAAATAAATAAATGCCCACCTAAAACAGCTTGCAATCAGTAATGACACAAGAATGAAAACAGTAATACGAAATTGTAAAACTTGAAACTACAACTCAGCAGCACACACACGCAGAGAGAGAGAGAGAGAGAGGGAGAGAAGGAAAAACAGTGTCAGAAAAATAATAATTCAATCAGACTCATCGCCCAGCTAATCTGCATAATGACCAGAAGACCAAGTGGAGGGGAAAGATAGATCTTCAGGTATGTCTGAAAAGCTAATAACGTAGAGATTTGAGATTTGACATGGGTCTGACGGAAGGGAATCCCACAGCCCTGGGGCTCTCTCCCTCGTGGAACACCCACCCAATCAACCTATGGGGAAGAGCCTTTGAAGCAAATCTTAAATTGCGGGCAGGGATGTTGTGGGGGCAAGCAGTCCAATAAGTAGCTTGGGGCTTCAAATGCAAAATGCAACACTCAATTGCGCTTGGAAACCCAAAGGTTTGGAAGTGTAGCCTATTAGGGTTTTTTTTTTTTAAATGAACAAATAAATATCTCATTTCATTTGCAGCCTTATAAAAACAGTCTTGGGTGATTTTATATATTTTTCCGTATTGTCTCAAAGTTGCATAGTTAAATTTAGGGACTTGGAATGTAAAGACCTGAAGAAGTGTGCATGCACACGAAAGCTCATACCAATAACAAACTTAGTCTCTAAGGTGCTGCTGGAAGGAATTTTTTTATTTCCTTTGTTGACTTGTATTGAATTGGTATTCTTTGGGATACAAAAGGCATTGTGTATACAGGGTGCAAATATCATTTATCCGGCGCAGTATTTGACAGACAGGGCCACTTCAAAGCCTGTTCATGGGAGGCACTGAGTTGTATCCAGTGCAAGTCTTACTCACAGTAGACCCATTCAGTAATTTAAGACCTATGACTAACTTGGGCTTATCAATTTCAATAGGTCTGTTTTGAGTAGGATTCAGCAGGATACAACCCACATAAGCAGAGCCTGCTGGATCAGGCCAATGGCCCATTCAGTCCAGCATCCTGTTCTCATAGTGACCAACTGGATGCCTGTGGGAAACCCACAAGCAGGATTCGAACACAACAGCACTCTCCCCTCCTGTGGTTTCCAGCAACTGGTCCTCAGAGGCACCCTGCCTCTGACAGTGGCAGGAGAACATAGCCATCCCAGCTAGTAGCCATTGGAAGCCTTATCTGCCGTGAATTTGTCAACCTTCTGAAGATCTCCAAGTTGGATGCCATCACGGCGTCTTGTGGGAGTGAGTTCTGTAGTCTAACTATGCGCTGCATGAAGAAGTCCTATCTTCTATCTGCCCTGAATCTCCCAACCTTCAGCGCCATTGGCTGTCCACAAATCCTAGTGCTAGCGAGGATTCCCCGCTGGCTCCTCAAAAGCTCTTTTCATCTTACCTTGACAACAAGAACTGGCCTGCCCCGCTAAGACCCAACTATCTGCACTAATCCATGCGTGAACAGCAATCCACACATATTTCTGAACAGGGGTGGGCGGTGAAGGGACTCAATGAGTCATCCAGCTTCATAGCCTTGAATTGTACGCATCTGACCACATGCTCACTCATGGTTGGGTGAGGCCGTGCGGAAACGGTACCCTGCCAAGACGAGCGGCTTTTGTGTACTACAGAGCACATACTTGGCTAAGCACACCCACTGCTCCGCGCATGTTATGCAGGAAGGAATCTATCAAACCTTTCAGGGCGTGACTGCCTGCGTCACACCCACCCAACATTATTTGGATGGGCACCCTGGTGCGAGCCAGCAAAGAACAGAGGGTTCTCTTGGGAAATATGAAGCCATGCAGCAACCTGTCTCTGGAATGAACGTGGCAACAGGACAGTGAACACACAGAACTTTTGCTCCGTCTCAGTCGAATAACGTAAAGGCGGAACTTGCTCTTGGAACAATTATACATACAAAAAATCGTAACACTTCCAGGTAACAGCCTGAAGCAGACAAGCCTACATGGATTTTACTGCACAAATTAATCAGCCCCTGGGACTCTTCCAGATACTTGCACAATTCCTTCCTTTTCCGTCTGCATTGATTTAATTTACCCAAAACACTACTAGGCATGATTTTGAAGATCAGGGGTGGGGAACCTCCGGCCCAGGGGCAAAAGGTGGCCTTGCATGCTCCTTGTTAAATTCTCGTGTAATAGAAGACAAGGTTACTCACTTCATAGGCTCAGAACAAGAGGCTGTTTCTTGGAGAACACAATGGCATCCATTGCCTTGCACCAGAGAGCCAGTGTGGTGTAGTGGTTAAGAGTGGTAGACTCGTAATCTGGGGAACCGGGTTCGCGTCTCCGCTCCTCCACATGCAGCTGCTGGGTGACCTTGGGCTAGTCACACTTCTCTGAAGTCTCTCAGCCCCACTCACCTCACAGAGTGTTTGTTGTGGGGGAGGAAGGGAAAGAATGTTAGCCGCTTTGAGACTCTTTAGGGTAGTGATAAAGCGGGATATCAAATCCAAACTCTTCCTCTTCTACCATATATGGCCACTCGACTGCATCGATCTGCACAATAGTGTTACAGGTGCCACAAAACAATTGTTTTTAATTTGTAAGAAATTGGTATTTTATTCCTCGGGGGCACAATGGGTCAGTAGGTGGTTCAAGCCCACCCAGGGGCGGCCATGGTCAGAATTCCTGCATTGCAGGGGGTTGGACTAGATGAGCTTTGGGGTCCCTTCCAACTCTACAATTGTTTGGTTCTGTAATTCTAATGTGGTAGCACCTTTGCTGGAATTCCCTGCCTTCCCAGTACCCTTTTCACTGTGCATCAGGCGCCTTCCCCTGTACTCTTCTTGGCGCCTGCTGTAAACTGTTTTTGTTTAGACAAGCCAACCCAGACATGCAGAATGCTTGATCTGTTTTTAGTTTATTGCTGATTTTATCATCTGAATGTTTCAAAGAGTTGTCTTTACTGCTTCTACTGGTAATTTTATTGTTTTCCTCTCTTTGTAAACTACTTTTATTTTAAAAAAAAAACCCATCAAGCTGTGCATGAATTTTATGAAATAATTTCATACTTATTAAGTAAGTAAATAAAGACTGTGTGGGGGGGGAGAGAGATGCAAGGACAAGCCAAAAGGTGGCATCTTAGCTTCAGCCCATAACAACTGGAGACATTTTTAAACTCAGTCTCAAGCCATGGCTATACCTCTCTCTAACAGGTCGTTGAGACTGCCCAGGCATAGCTGTCAACTTTCGGATTTGAAAATAAGGGATGCCACGAGGGCCGTGCAATGGCACCAAGTAGCCTCGCCACCCTGCGCTCCAGAGGCTGCGCACGAACGGGTGAGCGAAAGAGCGAGCGCGTAGACGGCAGGCAGGCTGTCTGTCTGGTTGGGCGTGAGGGTCTGGCTGCACAAGGCATGCAAGCTCCGCACCCAGTCGGTCTCAGACTCCTTATTGGCAGTCGAGCAAAGCAGCTGAGGAGCCTCCCTGGCCAGCAGGGAAGGAGAGGAGCTGCTTCCTTTGAAATCCGGGAAATTTAAGGGATATCAACAATCCAGGATAGCAGCGGGAAACGGCATTGGAATAAGGGAGTTTCCCCGGGGGAAAAGGGAGGGTTGACAGCTATGTTCCCAGGCCACTGCAACCTTCCCTAGGCCACACATCTCATTGGCCCTGTACAAAGATAAGAAGCATGACTTCTGCCCCACCCACTTTTGCCCCTATCCCCGCCCACCACCGACACACAGCCCCTAATAGCTTGCCCATGAAGGAATGTGGTCCTCAGGACAGAGAATTTTCCCTGTCCCTGTTATAAATGCAGGCTATAAAACATTCATCGCTCCACCGCTTTTGCCCCTGTCCCCGCCCACCACTCAACCGTGGTCCCCAGAAGGTAGCCTGGAATGAAATGTGGCCCTCAGGATGAAAAAATGGCACATTCTTGGTTTGGTTAAAAATTTAAAAAATAAAATCAGGGATGAGGAAACTGTTGGCTCCTTGAGCTTTCTTAATGACATTGCAATGGCTTTTTAAAGTCATAGATTATATCGAATTAGCTATATTATCGGAAAAGGTTAAAGAAAATCCCAGAAGTAGGGTCGCTGAAGAGTGGGGCAAATTTTGGGGTTATCTAAAAAAGAGGTGTGACCTGAACAGGCTACATGCTCTGCAATAGCTCTTGCAGAAAATTGTCAGCTAGTGAAAAACTAATTTTTAAGCAAAATAAATACTAATCGAATGGATCTTTAACATTTGGTTTCAGAGCTTAGGGAAAAAAAGGAAAACAATAACAACAACAGGAATATGGTAATTGGAATTGGAATATTATATTACATATGAGTTATCACGTGAAACAATGGAGTGCTAGTTGAGGGAAGTCAATTTAGATACAAAATCTACACAAAATTAAGTATGAAAAAATATGTATCAGTTGGTTTGCTTATAGACTATTATTTAGTTGCTGGAGATAAAGAATCCAATGTATTATGAAGAAATCTGTGTAGACATGCATAATAATTTTTAATTTATGTATATATTTATGTATTTTTGTGTTTGTTAGTTTTTGTCCTTTTTTCTTTCTCTTTGTAAAATGAAAAATGAATTTTTTTTTTTTAAAAAAGCAATGGTCAGAATAAGGTTTTAAATCAAGACACTGCTTATTCATTTTGATATGAGCGGGCCCTTAAACCTTGCTAAGAATCTTAAAACATCCCTCTCCCTGCCCCAAAGGCTCCTGCCCCCCCCCCGACGCAGCAATATCTTTGGATGGAGCCAGATTTCCTTAGGCATTTTTTATTTTCATTCTTTTTTCGCCGTGAATTATTTCCTCAGGAGTCTGAGCCAGAGCTGGGAACCCAGCAAGTATCCTCGCTGCACTTTCTTGCGTGTTCTTGCGAGAACAATTAAATGCAAATGTTACTCCGCTGAAACATATACTCTCCCTCTCCACTGCTGCCCCCCTTCCCCACCCGCCCGCCGCTGCCCATTAATCAGTCACAGAAGCTCTCTTTGGCGGCTGAAGAAATCGAAACCCACCCACATGCCCGAGCGGCAGATACACAAGCAAACCTTCCTTGTTTTTTTATTAATACAGCCTGTTGAAAGGCAAGATTATCGGGCAAATTGCTCTGTTATGATGGCGGGGCCGATGGTTTTCCAGTCCTTTCAGTGCTGGTGACAGAGACGATGAGGTGAAGGAATGGGGAAGCATGGATAAAGATCAAGGCAAAGCTCTGTCCCCCCTTAGCTGGACTCAGTTCTCTATGAAGAGAAGAGGTTTAGCCTCATTGACTCCTTGAAGTCCATTCATGGATGGATGGGCGGGGCCTTCCCTGTGGAAGTGGTTACCTGAGCATCCAAAGGCTTTTACAAAAGCATCAATGCTTTTTATTCACACAGCGAGCTAGAGGCGAACCATTCCTGTGTGGCAGGAAAAGGATACCTATGGTACGGTCAGTTTATTTCCCTGCAACTCATTTTCATTCATTGTTCCAATCCAGCTCATTTCCACAATGATGGCGTTTAAAACACGCACACATGCAAGTGCACATTTAAATATGTAAAGAGAGAGAGTTGCTCTTATCCTTGGGTTCTGCTTGCAGGCTTCCCCTGCGCATGTATTTCACAGAATCATAGAACTGAAGAATTGGAAGGCACACCAAAGCGCCATCTAGTCCAACCCTCTGAAGTGCCACTGTGAGGACAGAGTGCTGGACCAGGTGGGCCTTTGGCCTGATCCAGCATGTATTAGAGAAAATGACATACCAAAAAGAGAAGAAAAATGCATTACATTGGGGGAAACTGCATTGCAAAAAAAAAAAAAAAATATCTGTAGATTAGGTTGTATTGCATAGAAAAATGTGCGCGCTATTAGAAGGAATCCACACCACATTGCTGATTAATTTTCATGGGGACTTTAAAAAAAGAAGATTGTAAACTGATGTGGAAATGGCCAAATAAGAGAAAAACCGAAATGGACAGGTTAGCCCTGTCATGACAGGCAGTGCCTGAGTCCAGGTATATTGCGAAAGAATTAAAATTAGGGTTGTGCACCAGATCCGGGCCAGATCCTGAGTTGACCTGGGATTCGGCAGGATTGGATGGAGGCAGCCTCTGTTCAGACCTACCTGGAACAATCCAGGGTGCTCAAAAGGGTGGGGGGGTGGCAGTGAGAAGGAGGGGAGGAGACGGAGATGTCCAGGCAGCCTATGTGCATGTTCTTCTCCCCTCCCACCATGTTTAATCAGGTTGGATTGAGGTTGCTCCAAAACTCTGGATGAAGCCCCAAATCCAATCAGGGGACCTGTGCCCCCTCAAACCTGGTGCCAGCCCCCCAGTCAGTGTTTTGGGGGGCACAGGTCGCAGAGGGTACTCTGTTTGTGTGCCCAACTATTCCCCCCCCTTTTTTCTTTTCAGCAGCAAAGCTCATAAAAGCATAAATTGCTTTTCTGGAATGCTTTGTCGCATTGTGCCGCCGAGGAAAGAAAAGCTTCTCTTTCAGAATCACAGACATTTCCGCGGTATCGATTTGGCTGCGGAAAAATTCCAAATTAAAACGTGCGGTTTTGGAGCGCAATGAATACCATTTTGAAATGGTACACTGGGCTGGCCTGTGCCAGGAGCGAGAGAACACTTTTATGCTCAAGAAATAAAGCGGGCTGCTGCTGCTGCCCCCTCCCACCCACCCTCGAGTCATTTTTAGCAAGGCTGAATCAAGTGAGAACAAAATTCTTAAGCACCCGTGGCCTCTGCCTTCTGAATCGCAAAGCTAACTGATTGCCACATCGCGCCTGCTTCTGATTCATAACAATATTTCTCAAAGCCAAAGTGATTTCCTAGAAGACACAGAACTGTTTAAGAAAAGAGAGAGAGCAAGTTGTCCAGTCAGCAGACAGTTTTTTCTCCATGGGCAGTTTGACAAGCTCATCATCCCTCCTTCCTTCCACTGTCTCCCGGCTGGAAGCACGAATAGACCACTGGGAAGTCTTGTGCCTGAGATGATACAAGGGGATGTGATGGTTTTCTTGCTAGCGTTGAATCTGAGTTCATTCATTTTGGGCAAGGGGGCATAGCTCAGTGGTTGCAGGATATGCTCTGAATGCAGATGTTAGGACGCCAACAAGTTGGCGCGCTGAAGAGCAGCAGTCAGAGTCTGATAAAGCCGAGGTCAAACAGTCCGGGTCAGAAGCCAGTCGAAGTCAGGCAGTCACACAGGGGTCACGAGTAGCCAAAGTCAGTTCAAGCCAGAAGTCAGGAAGCCGAAGACACGAACACAGGAACCAGGAACAGGACGAGCAAGAACAACCACATGCTCCAGCACAGCAGTTGCAGGTGCTGGTGAGGGAAGCAGCCGGCCTTCCTTAGGTAGCCGGCTCATGACCACGCCTCTTACGAGCTGCAGCTGCCTGTAATTGTTCCCTATGGCTCTCAGCTCTACGTTCTACAGCTGAGAAGGGAGGAGGGGAGGGGGTCAGCCAGCTCCTCTCCTCACAAGGGCCTGATTCTGGCTCAACTTCTTCCTCCTCTTGTCCAGGTGTTTCCACCTCCCTATCTGATTCTTCCTCTTCTGAGGAGTGCTGCCACCTGTCTTCTTCAGGTAAGAATCCCTCCATTTCTCCAGACTCTTCCGTGGTTGCCGCTTCGCCTAGGGGGGCTTGCCACCACTCCTGCTCATCTGGTGCAACCCTGACATCAGAAGGTCGCAAGATCCTTTTGGGAATTATAGGGACAGAACTACCCAAACTGTATAGAAATTTATTCATCTATGTGACTACGGCAGCAAGAAGTTTCTTGCTCAAAAAGAAGAAGAAGAAGAAGTCCCAGCAAAGGAATAATGGATACAAAAACTTATGGAATATGCAGAAATGGCAAAACTTACCAGAAAAATAAGAAATCAAGATAACTAACTTTTTATATAAAAGAATGGAAATGGTTTATTGAAATGGTTTATTGAACAAATAAACTGTAAACAGAGAAGAACATTGGAAGGATTATTGTAATAACCTGCAGTTTTATAAGAGTGTATCCTTAAATTAGATGAATGAATGAGCAAATTAGGTTAATTTGGATATGCAGAAAATGTTAAAAATAAATTTAAGGAACCGCAGAAAGAGGGGGAAGGAAGTCAAGTTTGGAAAAGTTAACATGATTATAGAATTATTGAAATGTATAAAATTGAAAATCATAAATAAAATAATAATAAAGAAGGTCCCAAAATCAGTCCCCTGCAATTCCAGGTAAGGGGACTCAGAAAGACCCCTGCCCGAGACTCTGAAGAGCCCCCACCAATCATGGCAGACAATACTGAGCAAGTTGGACCAATGGTATGACTCAGCACAAGGAAGCTTCCTGTGCTCTCATTCACATGTGCAACTTAATACGAGCGCCCTGCTCCACTTGTCTCTCTCACCACCATTGCTTTCCTCTGGAATTCAGACTGGAAAAATGATAAACTGAAATTGACCCTAGCTGTGTAACTTCCCAATGAAGGTCCAACCAATAACACCTCGAACTGTTGCTGGGGTGGGGAGATGGCACTGTGAAATAGCTGGGGGAACGGAGCAGAGGGTATAGATGACCCCAAACAGCAGTGAAATTTCACCACTGGAAAAGAGAAACTGGAATGAGGGGGAGAAAGAAAGGCATGGCAAACTTAAGAGTAATGGCAGGGAAGTTTGCTGCTTTCTTAATGGGGGGTATTTTGCAGAAGAAAACCAGTAAGTAGAGGAAGAAAGCAGGCACCCTGGAGTATAGATCACAGTGAGTGGAAGGTGCTTGACTGCCTCTGCGGGCCATTTTCTGTAGCAGATGGAGCAAAACTCTCACCCAGCCAGCCCTCACATGAAAAACACAAGAAGAGCCTTGATGGATCAGGCCAGAGGCCCACCTCACCCTGTTTTCACAGTGGCCAACAAAGGGCTGTACTCGACGCAGCTGTAAGGAATACGTTCCATCGGCAAAAGGAGTTCTCTATGTGCAGTGGAAGGTCTGCCTCTTCTTCTCCCTTTGTGCACCCCTTAAATCTGTTCTGGGGTTTTCCCCAACCCTCCAGAGCAGATACCGGGATGGCTTGAGGAATATACAGGGGGAGGAGATGGGGGAAATCCCATTGCACAGGCAGTAATCTTTGGGCTAGTGCTAATATTTGGTTGAATACCACTCCACTTCTCGGTAGTGGCGCCTTCTCGGTAGTGACGCCCGCCCTGTGGAACACCCTCCCATCAGAGGTTAAAGGGATCAACAACTACATGACATTTAGAAAACACCTGAAGGCAGCCCTGTTTAGGGAAGTTTTTAATCTGTGATGTGTTAATGTATTTTAATGTTTGCTGGAAGCCGCCCAGAGTGGCTGATGGGCGGGGTACAAATAATAAATTATTATATTATTATTATTATTATTATTATTATTATTATTATTATTATTATTATCCAGGAATTGTGCCAGCAGGACATGTACACAGCAGCACTCGCCCCACTTGGGATTCCCAAAAACTGGTGTTCAGAGGCATCCAACCTCTGGCTGTGGAGTTTTTCTCATCCTCTTTAAAAGCCCTCCAAGGAGAGTATGATTAATAAGAACCTACGAGCCCTTGCTGGATCGGACCAAAGGCCCATCTAGTCCAGCATCTTGTTTCCCCCCCCCCATGGGAAACACAAACCAAGACCTGAGTGCAACAGCGCTCTCCTCACTTGCGACTCCCAGCAAAGGATATTCAGAGCCAACCTGCCCTCGACAGTGGAGATAAAACATAGCCACTAATAGCTTAATCATCCGCGAATTTGTCCAGCCCTCTTCTAAAGCCATCCAAGTTGGTGGCCATCGCTGCCATCTTGTGGGAGTGAGTTCCGTAGTTCAATTATGCTGTAGAGTGAAGAATTGCTTTATTTTGCCTGTCCTAGATGATGCAGCATTCGGGTCCATTGGATGTCCTCAAATTCTAATATTAGAAGAGAAGGAGAGAAAAAACTTTCCCCTGCCCGCGTTCTCTACAACATGCATGACCTTCCCACCTCTATCAAGATTCTACCTTGCTTGCCTTAAAAAAAAAAAAAGCACCACTTCTCTCAAATGAGAGCTGCTCCAAGCCCTTGATCACCCTTCAGTTGTCAGGCTGATGCTGGAAGGTTCTCCCTATAGCTTCAAAGAACATCTGAAGATCTAACCAACTGGATGAAATTTCGTTTTCTGGAAAGGAGGCTCACAGCAGAATGAAGCACTTTCTGGAATTAAGTGGAACATTATCGGCGCAAGGTTATTGACATTGGCCCAACTGTATGCTTGCTTGTCACCTGATTTCATTTAGCTGACAAAGCTCTGGAAGGAGTTGGTTTAGATTTGGCAACCTCTTTGTATGATTCCCAAGGAACCATTATATCTTCGCCTCGATTTGGTTGCCAGGCTATTCATCACCTCCTTCATTGCCTGCTGACATCCATGTGGACCGAGCTTGTAAGACTAAAGGAATTTCACCGGGGTTATCCCTGCCCACGAACCTGTCCTGATGTGCTAATATGTTCTTTCAAGGTCCCCCGGTGTGTGAATGATAATCGCCAGAAAAAATCTTTATAAATTAAGAGAGAAAGTTTGACAAGATTTGTTCGGAGCTGAAAATTAGCCCTCTGGCTCAGGAGGCAGAAACTGAATTCTTGAGTTCAATGGGGGCATTGGGAACTTTTCCCATAGACAGGTTTCTACGTTCGATCAGACAGCAGGAACTTGGGCAGATTTCCTAGCACCCCCCCCCCAAATATATATCATAGAATCATAGACTATATGAGTTGGAAGGGACCAATGCAGGAATATGCAGCTGTCCCATACAGGGATTGAACCTACGACCTTGGTGTTTTCAGCACCATGCTCTGAACTGTGTGAGGGGTGTGAGTGTGTGTGTGGGGGGGTGTACACCCTAAATATAAACCCATTGGGAGGCAGTTTAACTGCCTTCCCCAATGAAGAAACAAGGGGAATCATAGAGCTGCAGAGTTGGAAGGGAGCCCAAGGGCCATCTAGTCCAACTCCCTGCAATGCAGTTATCCTCTGCCCAACGTGGGGCTCAAACCCACACCCCTAAGATTAAGAGCCTCATGCTCTACCAACTGAGCTATCTCAGCAAGGTGGGCCCTAAATATATAGAGATATAGAGTGAGTGGAGCAATGGATGCACATTTTACCTCTGTACAGAGGGCTCGTTTTCACACACATTTGCCAACTCCCTCCACCATCTAGCCAGGCAAACAAGAGGCATTGTCAGAATTCAATGGCACATTCCTGGCAGGCACAAGGACTGTAGGTGCAAAGTGGTCAGTGAAGGGTATGGCCTGAGGCAGTGGGTGGTGGCCTGGGGATAGTTCCAAGGGCCAGACAGATCGGCCTGGAGGGCCACATCTGACCCCCTGAGCTGGAAGTCCTCGAGTTTTCCTCTTCCACTTCCCCTTCTTCTTTTTTTAAAAAATCATTTCTAAAAAGGTACAAATTACAAACCCACTTCAGCTAGCTAGAGGCATGACTCACATAGCATGCTATCAAAACAGAGCTAGGAATTTCACTTGTTGTAAAGTAAAACTGTTTCCAGGATCACTGAGTTTCAGGTGGGTGGTTTGGGAAAGCTGCCCAGCCTGCTTGCACAAATCTATTAAGTTTTGTTGTTTTGATCCCTTGGGGTTGTATCCAACTTCAGTCCTCCTCAAGATGTGCCCATTGTGCTTAGGCCCATTGATTTCAGTGGGCCTACTCTGAGTAAGGCACGGATAGCTACCAGCCTTGGATTCTTCCCTTTCCCTTCTGCCACTGACATTACTTTTTTATTTTTATTATTATTTTTCTGAGTGACATTACTT
Source organism: Darevskia mixta (assembly GCA_034641385.1). Classification (NCBI taxonomy): domain Eukaryota; kingdom Metazoa; phylum Chordata; class Lepidosauria; order Squamata; family Lacertidae; genus Darevskia; species Darevskia mixta. Next base: position 8,479,503 of record JAWWNH010000181.1, read on the forward strand.
GAGCATGTTTATATAAGACACATCACAAACTCCTCGGAGGAATTCTATTTTGCAATTCCATCTTGAAGTAGATGCGGATGGATTAGATTAAAAATCAGATTGTAAACCTGCAGGCAGTGCCCTGTTTATGAGTCACTGCTGTAAGCATTGTAAAACACTTACAATATTATGCGTACTATGTAAATATGGACAGTGTTCTCGAAGCCACCAACATGAGTCTGACCAAACTGTGGGAGGCAGTGGAAGACAGGAGTGCCTGGCGTGCTCTGGTCCATGGGGTCACGAAGAGTCAGACACAACTAAACGACTAAACAACAACTATGTGAATATTAAATGATGGTGAGATTTTTGTGAGAACAAAAAAGAGAAAGAGCGCTTCCATTGTACATTTCAGTTAGACCCATGGGCGTGTGGTTCTATAGTATTAATTAAAAGAATGACACAGATTCCACACTGCAAGCCGATGCATATTTGCTTGGAGGAAGTCTCACTCTGAATTTTGCATTAGAGCTCTCCAACTAAACAAATGCACAAAAATACATATACTGGAGGAAAGCTTGCATTGGGGGGGGGATGCAGCTATTAGAGGAACATGCTTGCAAAAATGTACATTCATCAAAGCTGCATATGAAAAAAACATATTTTAAGAGAAAATTGCACTAAGATGGTGGCACATTCTCATGGGGATTTTCGCTGTGGAAATGTAGAAAACTGAATTTAAGATTGAGGAAAAGTGAAACTGAAAATGGTAAGATTCATTCGTCCCTAGTCAGAACTGTCACATTACATCTCAGCCGGAGGTAATTTTCCTATGGAAGTTCAGAGGCCTACAGCAACAATATCGCCACATGGGGGTCCCCTTTTTGAAGCTGCTGGGAAGGAACAGCTGACAAGCAAGAAAGCACCTTTCATTGTTGTATCTGAGAAAGCCTTGTAGAAGGAAGAATGAAAGAAACTGGAGTCAGGGATTCCGTGTGTGTAGGTGTGCTTTTCAAGTTTCTGTCTTGCTGGGTAATGCTCTTAAAACATCAGGAAAACTCTGACAAGGCAGTTCTTCGAGATCTGAGCAATGAGTGGTTTCCCTCTCCCAGAGTAGTGAGATAGGGGTTGCAGAACGCAAAGAGGCAAAGTGGCTCGATGACAGAGCATCTGCTTTGCACGTAGAATGCTTCAAATCCAATCCCTTGAATCCCTGAGCAGAGCTGGGAATACCCTCAGTCTGAAACCCTGGAGAGCTACTGCCAGTTAGTACAGACGCCATTGACCTAGATGGACTTAGAGTCTGACTCAATATAAAGCAGTTTCCCGGATTAATGACACAACTCTTCACTTTTAACGGTACTGTGAACCTTTGGAGCAATCGGGCTGCAACTGTTTCTTGATCAAAGCCAGTATAGCAAAGGTGTGCTATTCAGAGAGGATGACTGATTCTTCTCCTTGTTAGGTATGTCTCCCATCCCCGTTCCTCTGATTGCTTGGGTGGGACGGTGTTCCTCATTCTTTAAGCCCATCCATCTCCAGCTTGTTAGCAGACCTAATTTTCCTTGATAAATCTATCAACAAGTGACTGAGACACATGTCCCTGAATAGTTGAAGCCAACCACAGAGAAGTGATCCAACTTGCAGAAGATCACACCCTTTTGCTTTTGTATTCTTCTTCCTATCTGCAGGCATTTGGCTGGCAAGGAGGACTCCGGAGACATATGCAGGGGCTGTTCTACCTTCCTCCCAAGAACAAGTTCTGCACATTGGATGGCCCACAAGTGAACACACAGGAGGCCAGTGTACAGAATTCTGGCTCCCTTATAGGGCTGCCCATTTTTGAAATGGAACCTCCAGCAATACCTTTAGCAGTGGTTCTAGATGTAGCAGACAATTATGCTTCATTCTGTACCCTGAAATGCTTCACTCAAATACAGAATAACTTTGTTCAAAAGGCACAACAGGATCAGGCCAGACTGGTAATTGTTTTCTTCTGATTTCTGGCAACTATACTTTCTTGGATTCACGTGTTTGCAAACATCTGGGACTTGTCGCATCCACAAGTTGTGTTTCTGAGAGCGCGTGTAAAAGCCTTGAGCGTACACCTAAACATAAAGATGTGTGCAAAATAGCTCTTAGAAGCTGGTGCACACAATCACTCTGTGTATCGCTGGTGCCTTTTTCCTGTGCACCCTGAAGCCGCTCTCCATTAGTGGCATGTCCACACAACGGGTTCCGTGAAGCTCAGCTTCTGAGATTCAGAGGGCGGAGCCTAGCAAAGAAAAGATGGCGGCCAGAGCCTGGTTGAATGGGGTGGCACCTAGGACAGGTGGGAAGGGGCATCTGACCAGGTATGAAGAAGAGTCTGGCTGTGCTTAGTGGATAGGAGGTAAAGGAAAGGATCAAAACCTCAGCAGATCGTCTGTCCTTCTATGCTGAGATTACAATCACCAGGACATTGCTACTTAATGAATTAATTACTTCCTCCCCCACCCATCCGTTATCCAAGAAAATCTAGGCCAAGGGTTGCCAAACTGGCTTCCCATAGGCCTTGTTTGGTTCCCCAACCAAGATGAACCATAATTCCCAGATGCCCAGCTTTCCCTTTTTCAAAAACAAAAAAAATCAAGCATTTTTAGAACCTGAAATACGAGGCAAAACATACAAACGCATCCCCCCTTCATTTTTCTTTTTTGTGCAAAATGAGCCTGCTCCACCCTTTCAGTGTCTTCCTTTGCTCCCCTGGGGAAAATGCCTCCCTCCCTGGAAAAATTCCTGTGGATGCCCAGGCATGCTAGAGAGGAAGGAACGCACTCGAGGAGAGATGCACATGTGGTGTGGATGTGGGGGGCAGATGTGTGGTCTGCGGGGGGAGGTGTGTGAGAGAGACAGGAATTATGAATATGTGGCCCGTATGTGTGGTCTGAGATGTGCTTGGACAGAGAGAGAGATGGGTGGGTGCATGCAGTGTGCGCAAGTGAGAGAGGTGAATGTAGGCAGTTTGTGAGAGAGAGCATGCTATGGGCACCTTGCATATTTTTCCTGGTACTGGAGAAGTTTCCCTGTTGGTATTAAACAGCAACAGCATCATTGCACATCAGAAATCAACATATTGTGCGATCTCCCCAATCAGGACCAGCAGGGCAAATCAGGGCAAAATTGACTTCTCATGGTGCCGCTGATGTTGCCCACGGTGCCGCTGATGCAGCAATGAATGTTCTCTCTAATTTTTGTGTTGGCTTGGCCTCCACTGCTGCCATTTTGTGATACCATGTCCCTGAGCGCTTTCACAAAATTCAAAATGTGCCTGCCGCTCCAAAAAGTTCCGCAACCCCTGGCCTACACTGACTAGCAGCTGCTACCCAGGGTTTCAGATGGGGCCGTTTCCGAACTCCATCTTGAGATGCCAGGGATTGACTGGGAATATCCACAGGCCTTACCACTGTGCTACACCCCTTCCCAAAATTAATTAGTTTATTGCTCAAGCACGTGGCAGTTCTCTCACCTCTTAATAGTGAACCTTTTCATAACTTTTTCCCCATATCTTATTTTTGGCTTCCTCTGAAATCCCTCTGAGATTTCAGCCACACAGGAACATCAACATTTGCTTTGAAATTTTGCTTTAGGCCAAATCTCGCAGCAACTGCCCCTCCTGACCAATTTTCACTGAATGCCAGCAAAATCTCAGGATGTAAGAAGCTAGATTTGGTGACCCGGCCCTTCTTTCAGAGAATTCTCAAAGGAAAGGGGGGAGGGGGGAAGCCTACCTATTAGGAAAATCAATAAACGGAATTGCTCGCCGTTCCTTGGAAAGAAAAACACGCATCATCTAACCGAGGAAATTGGTGGCCTTGAGGTGTGTTTAGTGTCTATGCTAAGAGGAAGAAGCTGTTCCAGTCTGTTTGGCAGTAAGAGCTTGATTCTAGAGATTAGCAAATTGGCTCTCCTCTAACAGTGCCATGCTAAAGGCTTTGGAGGTTTCGGATAAACAAAGAGGACAGGAAATTTCATACATGCCACTGGCAAGCTATGTGCTACACAATGGCTTCCAGAAAGATCTCCAATCCTTCCCCCCCCCACCCCACCCCCCACCTTCCCTTCAAAACATTCGAGAGAAAGATATTAGCTGATAATTGAATAAACAGAATCCATGTGTCTTCCCAAGCATGAAACATTTTCTCTCCCTCTTTCCTGAAATGCAGTTCAAACCTGACGTTTCAGTTTTTACCGGTAGGTCAAGAGGACAATGACCTCATTTTTATGGACAAGTGTTTAAAACAGTGGTTCTCAAAGGGAGTGGCAGGAAGATTCGTGAATAATCAAGGAATCACTTAAACATTTCGGTAAAGTACGGTGGTACCTCGGGTTAAGAACTTAATTCGTTCTGGAGGTCCGTTATTAACCTGAGGTACCACTTTAGCTAATGGGGCCTCCCATTGCTGCTGTGCTGCCGGCGCACGATTCCTGTTCTCATCCTGAGGTAAAATTCTTAACCCAAGGTACTACTTCTGGGTTAGCGGAGTCTATAACCTGAAGCGTCTGTAACCTGAAGCGCCTGTAACCCGAGGTACCACTGTATAGCATAATATAGTATAGTATAAAATATTAATAATTGCAGAATATGGCTAGATATCTTTTTGAAATGAGAGCAAGAGCATTACAGGGAATGCTCTGCACCATGGAGGAGAGTTGAAGCCGCCTGTGGTGGCACCAGGAGGAGCTGGAGGAGAAGAAACTGGTTATTGAGTCACACGGCCGCTGCGTTCGGCTCCGTCCATGGCTCCTCCCAACGTCCTGATGTCATGCATGGGGCATCAGGATGTTGCCCACCCCCATTGCTCTCGCAAGCTGGTGCCTCTGCTGAGGACAATCCTAGCTGTGATCCAGAATCACTGTTTGAACAGAGTTGTGAACAGGGACACATTGTTGTGAACAGAAATTTTCAACTTTGACAAAATATGGAAGATGAGAAAAGAGAAAGGCTTCTTTGTGTCGATGAGGAGATGAGAGTAAGTTTGTCTCAAATCAGGCCTAATATAAGTGAGATTACCTGGCAAAAGCAAGCTCACACCTCTCATTGAGTTGGTGTGCATACTTAAGGTACATATGTAAGATGCTTGTTTATAATTATATTCTGAGAAATGATTCATGTTCTATGTAGCTGCATTCTTTTGTACTTTCTGGATGTCCCGTGATCATATTACAAAGTGGTTGTGTTCTATGTTTTCAATCAAGCACTGCTAGGAATTGCTTCTTTTTGTTTTCTGATTTATTTATTATCAATAGCAAATGTGGTGTGGCCCGTGCAAATTCTTGTTCTGAAAGTGTGGCCCAGAGAAGAAAGCTTGAGAACTACTGGCTTAAAATCTGAAAAGAGAGACAGAGTTTGGAACATCCTATGTGGTATATTATTGGAACTACAGCACAATGCCAACCATGTCTACTCAGAAGTAAGTTGTCTTGAATTCCTGGGTAAGTAGGGTTAGGACTGCAGCTGGTTGGGCTATCAAGCTATATTTTCTGAATTTAAAATGTGCACATTGTATTTATATCTACAGGGCCGTCTTAAGCATAGCCGGCGCCATGGAGCAAAGATCCCTCTGGTGCCCCACCCACCCCGTTTCCCAGAGTTGTCGACCTTTTCCCAAGCCTCTGCGGGGATCACTCTCCTCCCACGGGGGCTTGGGAAGGAAGCTGCATGCCCGCCAGCCATATGATTGATGGGGTGCAGCTGGCGGGCGTGCAAGAGGGAAAGAGGAGGCCACCGGCAAAGCCGCGCATCTCCCCCACTCACTGGGGTGCCCCTGAGAGGCCGGCGCCCTGGCGCAACGCACCAGTAAGCCCAATGGGAAAGATGGCTCTGTATATCTATATGTAGGTCAGCTTTATGTTAATGAACTTAAATACCAGTACCAGACTAAGTTCAATGTGCTGGTACAGGGATACAAAGCTCTATACATCTTGGGTCCAGAATACCCCTTATACACCTAACCTACAGTGGTACCTCGACTTACGAGTAACTCAACTTACATTGTTTTCGAGTTACGAGTGACTTCCAGTAAAAAAAAAATGGCCGCCGCATCCGAATTTTTTCGACTTCCGAAAAGACGTCACGGCCGTTTAGATAGGATTTTTTCGACTTACGAATTTTTGATGCGGATTTTTCGACTTACGAATTTTTTCGACTTGCGAAAATCGTGTTGGAACGCATTATCATCGTAAGTCGAGGTACCACTGTACTACTAAGCTCTTCCTGAAAATATCATGTTATCTGGAGATCCATTCCATGCATTGCAGGAACTGTGCCTCCCATTATATACCAGACAGGCAGCATCTCTATTTTATTTTAGGCACATTAAAGATGGTGGACTTTCCTTCACTGGAGATTTTTAAGTAGGTTGGATGGCCATCAGTCAGGGAGCCTTTAGCTTTTGATTCCTGCACTGACTAGATGGCCCTTAGGGGTGACTCCCAACTCTACATTTCCTACAATTCTACGGTTCCTCTTTCAACAAGGTTCTTAAGTAGAGATTTTTATCCCAAGCAGTTTCTGTATTGAATTTGAATTGCATTTATTCCTGATGTGTTTTTGCTAATTGCTTTGAGATGTTTTCATGTGTGTGTGTAAATAATTCCAGGAATCAGAAGTTGACAACTGAAAGCAGATTCAATTTGGATCTAAACAAGAGACAGTGCCTCTCTTTCCTGCTGCAGATGTTAATTAATTTAGCGTTGCCAAGCTGATGTTTTATCACTTATCGCTGCTGTTGTAAAGGGTAATGAATAAATGTGTATTTATATACACACATTGCATTTTGAAAGTTTTGGCTTAGATCAGACATAATGACAAGTCAAGCAGTGAGGCTCCCCCAGCCCACCCCTTGCAAGCTCGCACAATTCCTTTTCCGCTGTGTTCGCACATTTCCCCCTCCATTTCCTCATTTTCACTAACCAGTATGTGCCATGGGATCCCAATTGGCAAATGATGGTTATTTAACCCCAGCTCGAACGCTGGCTTCATATTGCGGGTTTGCAAGCAGGGAACTAACCATAGTTTCCACTTTGGACATCACAGCAAACTATGTTTGGGGTGCACCAGGAAGTGGAGGAGGGAAGCTAGGGAGGCGGGTTGGAGGTGGACTCTCAGATATTTGGGGCCTAAGCCATTTACCAGGCAGAGGGCCTTCTCGGTAGTGGCGCCCTCCCTTCAGATGTCAAGGAAATAAACAACCATCTGACATTTAGAAGACATCTGAAGGCGGCCCTGTTTAGGGAAGTTTGATGTTTTATCATGCTTTTACTATTCTACTGGGAGCCGCCCAGGGTGGCGGAGATTGTGTGACCATTGGTCAGGGGTGCTTCAGCTGTGGTCCCTGCCTTGCAGGGGGTTAGACTAGATGACCCTTTGGGTACCTACAATTCTATGATTCCAGCTGGGTAAAATTGAGGATGCAAAGCAGGCCTGGCGAGGGGTATGGCCTGGAGAGGAGGGGTGCAGAGGGAGAAGAATCCTGAGAACCTGATAGGAGGACACAGGGGGCCACATGTGGTTCCCCATCCCCACCTTAACCGGAGAGGCCGGGCAGTGAGCTCAGAGCCTTGTGCCTGCAAAGCATGAGCTCTACCACTAAGCGATGGCCCCTTGCCCTTACCTAGGGTTGCAGCCTGTCCTCCCTTCATCCATTCAAACACTCTCGAGTTGGCAAGAATGACCTTAAGTGGGGAAGCCGGCCAAGTCCCAGTTCACGGGAGAACGGGGAACAAAGACTTCTGAGAAATTCCCCAATGATTTGAAAACAGAAAACTGGAAGCCTTTCTGAGCCTGTGACTAAAGATCACTGCCGCCCAGCCAAGACTGCCTGGCTCTCACCCGGGATCTGTCTACACTCCCTGGAAGCAGACACCCAGCAGCAGCAGCAGCAGCGGGCAGGAGCTGTGGAAAAGATTCCTGGCAGCAGACTCGGATGAGCGATCAGAGAGCAAAAGGGTGGAAAGCATTAAAACGGACATCGGCGAAGCTGTCGTTCTTGCAGCCTTAATGGGAATCAGATTTAATTTCTTCTTTGAGTCTTTTTTTTTTTTAAACAGTCAAATACAAACAAGCTCTTGGGTCCATTCCAGTCTTAAAACTACATGCTATTGGAAAGATGGACACTAAGCTCTTTGCTGTCTCTAGGCCATAATTTGAACAGAGCGGTCCATCGAGCAATCTCTAGAATGGATGAAAAAGACAGTCTTGTAAGTTGGGAGAACTTGGCTGGGGGCTCGGTTTAGCTATGTCTGCAGTGCATTTTTCTGGGGTACGCATACCCCTAAACATTTTGCGAATCGTTGTACTTTTGTCCATTTACTGTATTTCCCCCCTCCGATTTGAACTATAAAATGGTGATTTTCTTGAGTCAAAATGAGAGTACCCCTAAACATTTTTTTTAAAGAAAAAAAGTACTGGGTGTTCTTCTTGCCTTATTCCAGAAATATCTGCCCAGCCACCATGGAGAGGTAGTTTTGACCACCACATCCTAGGCCTCTAAACTCTGCTCGAAAACCACCCAGAGCTGAGATTTCAGCATTTAGGAATGGGGGAGAGATTCAATTTTGTTCGTATTTTAATGAGGAACTCCCTAATATGCATTTCCTGAAACATCACACAAAATTAAACATCCCTGGAGAAATTTGCACTTCTCTGAATTTTGCGGTGCAGTTGTCCAATCTGAGAATGTGTATGAAAATGCATATATAAGAGAAAGTGTCCATAAAAATGTGTATATTCTTGAAGATAACAAACATACATTGGTTATACTGAGATAACTGCTTGCAAATATGTGTACATTAGTCAAAACTGCACTCAAGATATACGATGAGAAATTCATGCTAAAATGCTGACAAATTTTCACTAGATTTTTTAAAAATCGCATGTTACTACAGAAATGTGGAGAACTACACACACACACATGAGAGAAACTGAAATTAGACTCCCTCACCCATCTAGGGCAGTGGTGGCTAACCTTGACACTCCAGATGTTTTGGAACTACAACTCCCATCATCCCTAGCTAACAGGACCAGTGGTCAGGGATGATGGGAGTTGTAGTTCCAAAACATCTGGAGTGTCAAGGTTAGCCATCACTGATCTAGGGGTTGGTCAATTCCACCTGGCTTCATTTATCAAAATCCAGGAGATGGACCACAGCTCAGTGGACCCATGGGTCTGACTTAATACTGGAATTTTGCTTTATTATTAAGAGAAGGGCCGTAACTCAGTGGCATGGCACCTGCCTCAAATGCAGATGATCCCAGGCTCCACTCTCCACATCTCTAGTTAGGCCTAGAAGAACCCCCATGCTGAAAACCTGAATAGCCACTGCTGGTCAGTATGGATAATACAGAGCTAGATGGGCCAATGGGCAGGGTCGGCCCACCCATGAGGCAAGGTGAGGCAACTGCCCCAGGTGGCAGAGTCCACCAGGGCAGCAGATCCCGACGTCAATCTTTCTCTCCCCCTCCCCCTTGTTCCTCATCTTTCCTGATCCCTTCTCCCCTGGTGGGGAGGGGAGGCGCCATTTTGGGGTCTGTCTCAGGTGCCAAAATGTATTGGGCCAGCCCTGTCCTTTGGTGGTGCTTTTCACCCAAGCTCATACATCATGCTGGGGAGGCTCCATGTGCAGAGCAGACTCTCCACTGCTGAAGGTGGTACAACTGCTATTGAGCGCAGGGCTTAACATGTGGCCCTGTCACCACCCATACGCTCTCCCTATTGAGTAACATGGGAAGAGTCTGGGAGCATGCATAAAGCATGAAGGCTATACTTGGCCTCCACTATCAGCCTCTGAATGCCAGTTGCTGGGAATCATGGGGGGGAGGAGTTGATGTTGCAATCAGATCCTGCTTTGGGGCTTCTCAGAGGCATCTGGATGGCTAAGGTGAGGACAGGATGCTGGAATAGATGGGTCAGTGGCCTGAGCCAACAGGGCTTTTCTCACGTTCTTCCTGAAGACTTATCCACACTTACCTTTCCTCCGCTCTTTCCAGGCATGGACTTCCCTTTAAAGATCCGTGTCTGAGCACCTACCGGTATTATTATTATTATTATTATTATTATTATTATTATTATTATTATTATTTTCCCATGAAAACCCGCTCATTAAAGCTCAATCGGAGCAAACGGCAATCTGTAGAAAACCTGAACTGACATTTGCTCCGATTGAGCACTAAAGAGCAGGTTTCTGCAGGGAACGTTTGGGGCAAAAAAACACAACACTCAGACAAGGAGATTTTAAGTGCAGCCCTTTGCTTGGATAGAGTGGGGCAAAAGGCAAACAACAACAACAACCACAACAACAATGATGACAATGATGATTTATTTGTACTCCGCCCATCTGACTGGGTTGCCCCAGCCACTCTGGGCGCCTTCCAGCATATATAAAAACATGAAGACTTGAACCTTAAAAAGCTTCCCTTTATAGGGCAGCCTTCAGATGTTTTCAGATGTAAGTGTGGATAAACCCTGAGCCTAAATTAATGGTACCTATTTGGGGGAGAGAGGGGGGGAGAGAGAGAGGACATATAGATTTTTGAGATCAAAGCATTCTTTGTACAACATTTGGAAAACAAACAGGACACCCCAGTGGGGTTGGCTGATGCTCCCTAGCACCCTGCGGCTGTCACTATGCAGCTGTTTGTTTAAGAAGAACTTCAAACATGAGGTCTCCTGCAATCCAGTGTCATTGAATGCCTGACAGAGACCATCCATCAAGCCAAAGTGCCGAGAATGAGCAAAGTCGAGATCTTTGAGCCCAAGACATGCAGCCTACATATTCCCGACAAAGCCATGAATCCCATCCACAGTCTGAAAGCTCCATGCACAGACCCCATCTGTCCCATGACCCCACCACCCACACATAGTCCTAAAGTTTCGTAAGTCATACACCTTCACTCCACGCCTTCTGAAAAAGGCCAGACAGCCTTGATTCATGGTCCAGCGTGATTCCTGCTTTAACGTAATGCAGAATAATGAGAATGTGTGTTTCTCAGCTTCCCATTTTTGAAATCTGGTTCTCCACTTCATGAAAATTCATCAACATAGTAACACTAATTTCTCCTAACAGACACATGAATAGTATACATTTTTTGCGTACACATTTTTGCAAGGCAATGTTTCCTAACATCATGCATTTATTTGGGTTACTTTCACCAAACAACCTAATTTAGTGGCAATACCACCTGATTCTCATGAATGTGATATGTTTAAACTGTTTTTAATACTGAGTTTTAAATTGTTGTAACCCACCCACGAATCTGCTGGTGAAGGGCAAGTAAATCATCATCATCATCATCATCATCATCATTTTAAGCAGTTTCTCCTAATAGATGCATGTCTGTAAATATTACTTGGCTGGAGAATTGTGTTGCAAAATCAAGAGAGGTGCAACTTTCAAAGGATTGGTATTTCTCGGTCTGCATATCGTTTCAGAAAGTGAGAATCAGGTAGGTTTGCATTAAAATGCAAACTGGATCAAATGTCTTCCTACACCCCTAGTGGTAGAACATCTGCTGTGCATCAGGAGGTCTGAGGTTTTGTCCTTGGCATCTCCAGTTAAATAGAATCAGGTAGCAAGTGCTGACCCCAGTCAGAAACCCTCGAAAACCACTGCTGGATAAACAGTCTGACCTAGTACAACAAGGCAGCTTCCTTTGCTCCTAAATAATCCTGTTGGATCGCAGGAGAATTGTCACAGTTGTCGTGATCCATTGCAGTGTTTTTGGCACAGGCATCTTAAAGTAGGACCTTTCTCAGCCTGAAAGCCACATTGGTCCAAAATTCAGCATCTTGATTACTGACATAGGGTCCCTTTCAAATTCCATATAGCCCCAGTTTTGAAACAGCGACACTGGTTGTCGGTTCATTTCCAGGCCCAATTCAAGGTGCTCATGTCATACCCCCGGAAAAAAATGGGACATCCTGGTTTTATCATACAAGATCGTGGCGGCCATTTTGGATGCCACATTCTCACCTCATAAAAACTGTTTGTTTTTTCAAGTCACACGACTTGCCTGAAAGTGCATCCTGGAAGACACACGTCGTAGTTTGGGGTCTGAAAAAGTTGGACGGTGTGTCATGCTAATGTTTAACGTCCTTAACAACTCGGGCCCCAAATATCCTTCTCTACAGACAATCTCAGATGCTGAGATTGGTAGATGGGACCCTCTTGGTAGTTCCTCTGCCCTCAGAGGCTTGCAGGGTGAGTAGTGGCCTGGGAGAGGGCCTTCTCTGTGGTGGCCCCTAACCTGTGGATCGCCCTTTCCACAGAGGTGTGTCTGGCACTTCTTTTGCCACTTGAGATGTATAGTTTTCAGACCCACCTTATTTTGTGATTGTAGATTGCTTGAAACAGTTTTAACTATTGCATTTTAGTGCTGCAACTTGTCCTGGGACCATAGGCTGAAGGGCAAGTGAATAATAATAATAATTCCTTCTTGCAAAATTTTCCAGGGGTCACATACCAGCAGTGGGTGGACCCAGATTCAGAAATGGGCACAGCAAAAAATGTGAAGCCCAGCTCTCATCTGCCCAAGTCAGCCTGATGGGTCAAGGATGATGGGAGTTATATAGTCCAACTACTTGTCGACGGCACCATTTTAGCTAACTCAGATGTGAAAGTAAAAGGAAGGAAGATGGGAAGGCTCTGCTAATGGCCCAGGGAGAAGACAGGGGTGGGAAACGTGACTCCAACTTCCATCAGCTACAGCCAGCATGGTCCATGGCTAGGATGATGGAACTTGGAGCCCAATAACATCTAGAGATCCACAGCTTCCTCATCCCTGGAGAGAACCACATGCCCTCCAACATGTTGAGTCTCAAAACTGAGTCATGCATCTGCCCCCCCCCCCGGGCTATGCTTTTGCACAAGAGCATGGGACCCAAAAACACGTGTTCTGGGGAGCTGTGTGAGTTCGCAGCCCCGAGAAAAGTGCTTTTTCAGGGCAAGATCTCGGTGCAAAACCATGTGAGATCACAGTGCCCCAAATGGCCGCTGTGCTCTTGCAGGGGAAAACGGGATGTCCTGCTTTTTCTGGGACAGTTGTGGGGTATGAAACCAGTGATTGGACATTATGGGCATTGTTAGACATCTTCTAAGGCTCATGCCCAGTCAGTTCTTGACCTTGTGGCTCTCCCTTCTCCTTGTCGTTCTAGTCGGTGCTTTCCAGACTTAGTTCTGCTTTGCTCGCTCCCTTTCCAGGAAAGCCTTTACAAGTGGTATCAGTAACCGTGCCGGTTATGGATCACACAGCCTTTATGTAACCAAATCACTTGCAAAACTTACTTTTTAAAGCTATTAAGAGTTGTAAGCAACTTTTACAGATTTGCTAATGGGCGCCAGTTGTTTTTAATGTTTTTTTCTTTAAAAGAAAATAAAAATCCATTTAAATGTTTTAATTGCCCTGTTAATATGCCCTTACCTTGTATATTTCAGGTCCCACTCCATGTATGGAATCAAATCTCTCTCTCTCTCTCTCTCTCTCTCTCTCTCTCTCTCTCTCTCTCTCTCTCTCTTTCTCTCTCTCTCTCTCTCTCTCTCTCTCTCTCTCTCTGTGTGTGTGTGTGTGTGTGTGTGTGTGTGAATTTGAAGGTCTGTGGGCTATTAAGAAATATGAACTGAACTGAACAGTAATAAAAGCAGGGGTTCTATTTTACAGAGAACAGTCCTTTGTTTGGTAGCCAAGTTTGATTCCCACCTCTGCTCTTTCCCCCCTGCCTCTTCCCCCTTGTGTGCCCTTTTTTGCTTTAGATTGTAAGCCTGCAGGTAGAGACTCCCACTCTGGGAGGGATGCATACGATCTAAATAAAATTTGAAGGAATCCTCAATTTCAGTGATAGGGGGACTCTTTTCCCCTTCAGGTCAACCTTCTGGGGAACCACATCACAATAGTTACAGGGGGCCAGAGGCAAAACTGGGCAGACGGGGCATTTATAAATGGTCTAGGTAGCCTTCCTGGTCTTGTGGGAAGTGATGGCTGGTGTCCATTGGGATTGGAAGGCAGGGAGGTTGACAGTAGGAGGCGCTAGAGCCAATGGTTTGTTTGTAAGTAGGAAGGCAGGCATGTGGAGGCTGAGGCTGGTGGGCCAGTGCCCCATTTGCTTTAATGGACCAGCTTCCACTTCTCTTCCCTGTATTTAATGAGATGGAAATGATTTCACAAGCTATGAAAGACCTTCTTTTGCCCCCTTCCCCCAGCCGAGTCAAAACTGAAAGCATCAAAAGAGCTATATCCCCTCGTGGAACATCTAATCTTTCCAAGCCCAGCTGTTTGAGGAGAAGGATGGTGGGGGAGTGAGGTGATCGCAAGTTTGGATCAAAGGTATAGGTCAGTCTGAGGCTAACGCGCGGGTCAGATATAATGCTAGCCAAGGCTGCTGGCCAATCTTTACTGCATAACAGCGATGCGTGGCTTGGATCGCCAAAGCGTCGGCAAGAGATGGTTCATTTCCCCCTGATGGCTGAGAAACCTTTAATCATTCAACAGGCTAATCCCTGTCCCGGGAATTCTGGGGAAATTAAAAATGGCTTAGCTTGACTCAGATACGGGCAACAGCATTTCACACATATTGATAGTGCAAGCAGCCTGGAAATATTTCAATATCCCCACCCCCCAATAAAATGTACTCTAATGGCAAGGAAAGAAGAAGATGAGGAAGAAGAAAAAGAAGAATAAATGATTGCTATAATTCCTGAAGATCCAGTCCACCAAGAGTATTTCATGCTCCCAGATTGCTTTTAATGCACATTCATAAGCAAAAGTTCCATTTTATCCCTGTAACCAAATCCATCCAGACGTAGCTCTGATCAAACGCTGGTGTCTAGAGAAGTATGAAGAACTCAGTCTTTGAAGTGTTTGCTCTGATCTGATCTGTACCTGACTAACACAAGGATCAGAACATAGATATCCATCAGTTTGCTTGCTTGCTTTGTATTTTGAAAGAACATTGTTCTTTTGTTGGAACATTGTTGGAACATTGTATTTGTATTTTGTTGGAACATTGGTTCACTCAGCTCAGTATCGTCTACAAACTGACCACTAGGAGCTTTCCAGGGTCTGGGAAGAGCATTCTATCTGAGTCCCTTCCTGGAGATGCCGGGATTTGAACCTGAGACCTTCTGCAGGCAAAGTAGATGCTCTACCACTGAGCTAGGTTTGATCCATGTTTGGAAATGGGTGCTTATCTGTGAATTTTCATATGGGTTGAAAAACTGCAAGTTAATGTGGAAACGTGAAAGATTAGATGCAAGGGTGAAAGCACATGAACAAGACATGGATCACAAATACACTGGTTTCTCTATCCCTGAAAATGTCATTCCTTCTGGGGATTTTCTCTGTCACCTAACGGGAGGTGACACAAGGAAATTTGCTGGTCTAATATGCTTCAGAGCCAATTGATTTTTATATGGTGAAGTCAATGCACATTGGCTGTGAAGTTCACCAAAACCAGACGGTTGAACCCTCCGACACATCTCCAGACTGTGACTCACCATGTCATGGCACAACTCACTTGCATGGTTTCTTTTTCAGGATGTGGTTGATGAGTTGTGATCTGGACAGATGCTGAAGTTTCCCCAGACCAGACCGGTTTTCGCAGGCCTCGGTTCAGACACCAACTTAAACATGGGCCTGTGAAATATGGGCTTCCATGAAGAACTGGCTCATGCAATGGAACAGAACCTTTTGGAGTCTGAGGGCCATGTGCCCTTCTACGCAACCTTCAGGGGCCATGCATCAGTGGTGGGCAGGGCCAGAAGCAAAAAATGGGAGGACCAATGAGTGCTAATTTTGATTTTGTCCAGTGAGGTTGCTTCTACACACATTCACAGAGTCATAGCCAATTACATTTTACGCAGAGCAGACCCCCTGAAATTAATGAGCCTAAGTGAGTCCTGGCCATTCATTTTGATGGGTCTACCCTGAGTAGGACTAGCATGGAATGAAACCCAATTACCCCTCTTTATCCTCCATCCAAGCATTCTCAGATTTCAAGGACCCACTCCAGCCAAGCAAAAGCAACAAGGGGTGTGTCCTGGGGAGAGTGGGAGTCACCTAGGGAGAGTCCCAAAGGACTTGGAGTCTAGCAACATCTAGAGATCTACAAATTCCCCATCCATGTAGAGAGACTTTCACCAGCCAGCGATTGGGCAATGCGCGTCCTGCTGCCAGGGCCAATATCAGGGGCCACTGTTGGATATCCTCCAAGCCCCATGCCTAGTCAGGGCCCACTGCCAATTCTTGAACCTATTGACCTTGTGGCTCCACCTTCTCCATGTTGTTTCAGCCTATACTTTCCAAACTTAGTTCTGCTTTGATTTTTCCCTTTCCAAGAAAGCCTTTAGAAATGGTATGTGTTGTGGATCACACATTATTTATGTAACTGAATCACCTGGAAAAAAAGTTTCTGTTTCAAACTATTAAGAGTCGTGAGCAACTTTTACAGATTTGTTAATGGGCACTGGGTTTTTTTAATGTCTTTTAAAAAATAACAAATAATCTATTTAAAAGTTTTACTTTTCCTGTTAATATACCTTTCTGTGTATTTGAGGTCCCACTCCTTCCATGAAATCAAAGATCTGGGAGTGTGTATATGAGTTTTAATTTGAAGGTCTGTGGGCTAGTAAGAAATATGACTCGAACGGTAATAAGAGCAGGTGACCTATTTTACACAAGACAGTCCTATATTTGAAGGAATCTGCTATTTTAGGAATAGGGAATCTTTCCAGTTCAAGGGCCATATTTCCTCCTGGGGGCCACATGCCAGAAATTGGTGGGACCAGGGGCAAAAGTGAACAGAGAAAGTCTTTAGAAATGGTATATACAGCCTTCCTGGTTGTGGAACACATAATCCTTATGTAACTGAGTCTGTTAGAAATGTTTCTATTTTGTGAGCAACTTTTGCAGAATTGCTAAATCCTGCACGGGTGCTTTTTTTTCTTTCTTTCTTTCTTTTGCTTTTTTTTAAAAAAAATGTTGTTCCCTTTAATGATTGCACTGAAGATACAGTGGACCCCCCTATACGAAATAAATTCATTCCGGGGGTCTGTCTGCAACCCGAAAAGTCCGTAGACAGAGGTGCCGCTTCTGCGCATGCGCGCACGGCGAAACCCGGAAATATACACTTCTGGGTATGCCGTGTTCCAAACCCGAAAGTTATGTATCCAGAATGGTACGTAACTAGAGGGTCCACTGTACGTACAAACTCGCTACACATGAACAAATTGTGAACAAACATAGACTTGCCATGGATAAATTTAACGATATTTGGAATTCATTTTTATAAATACCATATTAGATTAAGGTCTGGTTAACTACAATAACACACACACCCCTTTTTTGTGTAATGTACACAATATAATTTTGCTGTTATTGTTATTGTTCTGCTTTGTTTTCTACATGGGTACTATTTCTTCTTTTTTGTGTCTTACCTTACTCTTGTAATTTTGTGCTTTTCATTTTCCAATAAAGACTATAAAAATATATATGAAAAATGTACTTAAATGTTTTATGTGTCCCGTTAATGTACCTTTCTGTTTATTTGCACTCACACTCCTTGTATGGAACCATTCATTTATTTAATTATGTATTTACTTATTTGATTCCATTTTTATGAATCGCTTTCCATAAAACATCTTGAAACAATTTCACATCTGGGGTGTGTGGGTGTTTTTATGAACGTGAACTGACTGTGCCGCGCGCCCCCTTTGTTTTCTTTTTTCTTTTTTGCAGACAGTTTTCTCTGTGGAGGAATCCTATTTCAGGGATAGGGAACCTTTTTCCAGCTCAGGGGTCATATTTCCTTCCAGGGGTCATGTGGCAGTGGTGGGCGTGGCCAGAGGCAAAAGTGGGTGGAATGGCAAATGTTAATTCATGGCTAGTTTCTACACACACACACTCCTTCTCTGTCCTCCATCCAGGCAAGCAAAGAGGCATTATCAGAATTCAAGGACACATTCCAGCCAGGCAAAAAACACTCAAGCAGGATCAGTATCCGGTGTGACTTAATGTCATGGACTGTTTGGATGCAAAGGAATGGTGGGAGGAACCAGCTGGGGAAGCTCAGAAGAAGAAGGTTCAGAACCCGGGAACTGGTGGTGGGATGAAATCAAAGATCTGGGAGTGTGTGTGTCAGGCAGAGAGGAGTCAGGCTGGTGAAGAGTCATAGTGTCTCCCTCCTCCCCTCCCCCCAGGTCTCCCAGAACCCAAAGAGGCATGAAGTGTAAGGAGCAAAGGCAGAGATGCAGGCACGGTCTCAGATTACTTGGGAAAATGATAGAAAGGGTAAAGGTAAAAAAAGGTAAAGGTCCTCTGGATGGTTAAATCCAGTCAAAGGTTGCGGCGCTCATCTCGCTTTCAGGCCAAGGAAGCCAGTATTTGTCCACAGACAGCTTTCCGGGTCATGTGGCCAGCGTGACTAAACTGCTTCTGGCGCAACGGAACACCGTGGCGGAAACCAGAGCGCACGGAAACGCCGTTCACCTTTCCACTGCAGAGGTACCTATTTATCTACTTGCACTAGCGTGCTTTCAAACTGCTAGGTTGGCAGGAGCAGGGACTGAGCAACGGGAGCTCACCCCATCGTAGGGATTCGAACAGCCAACCTTCTGATCTGCAAGCCCAAGGGGCCAGTGGTTTAGACCACAGTGCCACCCGCATCCCGTTAAAGAGGGGGAGACTTAGGCAGCTGTGGGGAGATGAGACCTACCGAAGATGAGTTGCTGTGCTCATTAGGCCTGGCACTCCTGTGCAGACCCTGTTTGTTCTAATAAAGAGTTAACTTCACCTACTCCCTGTGATTTACTGCTGCCTCACCCGTGGCACCTGGGGAATGGCCAGCATGTCAGATAGAGAGGACTGGAGGGATCACATTCATTGCTTCCCCCAAGCTTGAGGCTCCTCAGTCCTGCTCGATTTGAAGGTTGTCTGGCCCAAGTTCGGTATAAACTTAAATAACCATAGAGAGGGAGGCAGAAGGAGAGAGGCCTTGAAACTGTCTACCAACAGTTCAGCACCAGGAAAGCAGACTGAGGCCCCATCTGCACCATGCATTAAAAGCAGTATCATACCACTTTCAACAGCCATGCCTTCCTCCAAAGAATCCTGGGAAATGTAGTTTGTTATGAATGATAGGAATTGAAGCTCTGGGAGGGGGTCGGCTAACAGCTCTCAGCACCCTTAACCAACTAACTACAGCTACTGGGATTCTTTAAGGAAGACCACGACTGTTTAAAGTGGTATGATGCTGATTTAGACGTACAATGCAGACGGGATCTGAGCAGGTCCACAGCGCACCTGGTTGCCATCTGCCCCGCTATGGTGAGATGTGTTCTGTTTTTGTATAAGGTGATAGCTTAGAAGACTGTGTCTGTTCACATAAACTAGCATAGTAACAAAGAAGGCCAACAGCAATTAAAAAGGCAACCAATGTTGTTGTTTTAAAAGCCGCAGATCACACGCCATAAAGACCAGGAGCCTTGTATCTGTCTGCTTCTCTTTGGTAAAATATTGCAACCCAAGCCATGCGCCGCGTTTGGCATGAAAAGTTGGTCGTGGGCATGCGAAACCATAAAACTCGTTTCCTTCAAGTCAAACTCTCTGCCTTTGGAAACTGAAACCACCACCCCTCTCTCAAACAGACAGCGCAGACTAATCCACTTAAATCCGGCTTAGCAATTAAACACACATAAACACACTTTTCCAAAACATTGTTAGAGCGGGGTGGGGGGGGAACCTTTTTGAAGGCCCAAGCTCAATTGCTTCCCAGATGACACTGAGCTGTGAACAGGGCACGCCGGGATAAAACCCTCCAGCAACAGCTAGTGACCACTGGAACTGGTGGGATAGAAGACAGGGAGGCTAGCAGTAGGTGGAGCCAAAGCCAGTGACTGACAGAGTCAGAGCCAATGACAGGCAGAGCCAACTCATTCTGGTTTTGTTCCCATTCTCTCCTCCCTGCTGAGCTCAAGAAGGGCTACACTAGGTCTCAGTACACATCACTGGCTTAAAACACAGCTAGGTCATTCTTTTCTCAATTTGAATCAAAGCCGATTTGGGTGAAAAATGCATCAAAATGCAGTATTTCGTAAGGGTTGTCTCATAGAAGATCTGCTGCTCTGGATGTAGAGTATACAAAGGTACAACCTAATACTTAAGAGGAGGAGGCTGACAGGCAGTACAACTTCTGGACTGTTTGCAATTAAGAAGGCAGGCAGGAACTGGCATCTAGGGAAGCCCAAACTGCCTCCAATGATACAGTGATTGGTTGAATGCGCTGTCATTACCTTCACAGGCCTTTCCGTCATCTTTAAGCTTGGATCCTTCAGGACACTTGCAGTAGAAACTCCCAATTGTGTTACAGCACTGGGATTCGCAGCCTGCGTTCCCGGTTTCGCATTCGTTCACATCTGTGAGCAAAGGAAGAAGAAGAAGAAACTCAGTGTTCTACCTGGTGCTTAATGCCAATTTCCAGTGAGAGCGATTTACCATGTTCATGTTCACAGGTTCTCAGAGGGTATGGAGGAAGGATTGGGGCCATGCATGTTAAACCAGTCCCCAAGTTCCATGCCTGACCTTTATGCATAGGAACATAGAAAAGTTAGTTTACACTAAGCTGAACTGTTGGTCCATCTAGCTCAGCACTGTCTACACTGCCATTCAGTAGCTCTCTGGGGCTTCAGATGAGCCCACCTCTAACTGGAGACAGGAAGGATCGAACCCCAGACATTCTACATGCAAAGCAGATGCACTGTCTCTGAGCTATGCCTCTTCTCCAAAAGGCAGAAACACAGAAACCTACCTTGTGCCAGGCCACACCCTTTGCCTGTCTAGACCAGTGTTGTCTTGTCTTGATGGGCAGCATCTCTCCGGGGTGTCAGGCCAAAGGACCTGACCTACCACCAGATCCTTTTAATTGGAGATGCTAGCCAAGGAACCTGCATGCAGTTCTGGTGCTCTCCCACCAAGCTATGGCCCCACTGAGCTGCACTGTTCCACTGCAGCTTGCAAACAATCATGTTGCACCGTGGAACCCCCAGTTGCATGGAAGCAAGGAGGACTTGGCAGTCCCCACATTGCCAATGTAATGTATTAACTGAGGTCCCAATTTCCATGCCCACTTTGAATAGGGACCCCTGACCATTAGGTCCAGTCGTGAACGACTCTGGGGTTGCGGCACTCATCTCGCTTTATTGGCTGAGGGAGCCGGCTTACAGCTTCCAGGTCATGTGGCCAGCATGACTAAGCTGCTTCTGGCGAACCAGAGCAGCACATGGAAACGCCGTTTACCTTCCCGCCGGAGTGGTACCTATTTATCTACTTGCACTTTGACATGCTTTCGAACTGCTAGGTTGGCAGGAGCAGGGACTGAACAACAGGAGCTCACCCCGTCGCGGGGATTTGAACCGCCGACCTTCTGATCGGCAAGCCCTAGGCTCTGTGGTTTAGACCACAGCGCCACCCACATTCCTCCCACTTTGAATACTGAACATTTATGGCTTTGGCTCCAGAAGTGCAAATTAATGCAAATCTGATGTGTGTATGTTTCTTCCATAATATGTCCTGGTATGACAGAGAAGTAGAAAAATGTATGGTTGTTCTTAAGTCATCTTCAAATATCAAATGAGGATCAACCTTGTGGGTCAAATATGAGAGGTGGGTGGAGCCTCCCACCTGTCCAAGGCATATTGTCATGACACCACATAATCAGTTTGCAATTAAAAAAAAAAAACTTCATGGAAATTTGGTAGCATTTCGATACGCATTTCTCCTAATACACACACCTTTATAAGGCAGTTTGCCTAATGTACCCATTTTTGCACAGCCATTTGGGGGTTAGACTAGACGACCCTTGGGACCTTTTCCAACCCCTCGATCCTATGATTCTAATTTCCACCAAAGCAGTAATTTTGACACCTCCATTTTCACTAAGGGGTATATTTTTATGGACACTTGATCCCAGTGCAGGCTTCTTCTTCTTCTTCTTCTTGGTGCGCCTTACTTGGCGAGAGAAACGCATTTCAAAATTCAGGAAAGTGCAAATTTCGAAGGATGGCTCTGTTTCAGTTAGTGTACTGTTTCAGAAAGTGCAAATTAAAGCCTTCTGGGATACAGCCTTCCAAGAAATCAGATCTTTGGTAAAGTGTCATCTTTTACCCTCGCACTACAACTAGCCCTCCTCAATCTTTTTTTTTTTTAATGCAAGATGATGCTATTGTTTATAGTAGGGAGCTAGTTAGACATTTATTGACTGCTGCGCAACTCAGGATTGCAAGGTTATGGGAGAGATAAGTCTGGAGCTGATTGGAACTACTGGTGTAGGAAGGTCTGAGATAATGCACTGTTGGAAAAGCTAACATTTAAATTAAAAGTGTGCAGAGGTCAATGTAGAACAGGTAAGTTCACTTCTGCTCAGTTTGGTTTATGAGCTGTGTCAATACTGTTACATGCCACCACAATCTCTGAGCAGCGAGAGGCGCCAGGAGCTTGCCCCGGGTTCCGTTTCCTTGGAATGAAGCTCAGCAGAGATTATGGTGTCTTTGAGGTGTATGTTTTTATTTACACATATATACAACCTGGGGATAAGATAGAAGAGGAGCTCCCAGCATTAACACCCAAACAGATCTTCTTCTTCTTGTTGTTGTTAATTTAATTTCTATACCGCTTTATATTTTTAAGAAAGAAAGAAAGCAAAAACCTCTCAAAGAGGTTTACAACCTACATTAGAAGCTCAAACAAAACAATCCAGAATCAAGTCACATATAAAGTAGACTGAAGAAAGTATGCCGAAGAAAGCAAAATATAAAGTAAAAACAAAATAAAAAAATTCCTTCCAGTAGCACCTTAGAGACCAACTAAGTTTGTTTTTGGTATGAGCTTTCGTGTGCATGCACACTTCTTCAGATACCGATGGACTTCCATTTCATGCGGCTCAATGTGGTGCCTTCCATAGTTCCAGTTACAGGTAGATAGCCATGTTGGTCTGTCATAGTCAAAACAAAATAAAAAAATTCCTTCCAGTAGCACCTTAGAGATCAACTAAGTTTGTTCTTGGTATGAGCTTTCATGTGCATGCACACTTCTTCAGATACCACAAGTAAACGTACATTCAAAGCAACGTAATTTACAGGGAACTCAACTATTATCTTAAAGATTTCAAAATAAAACATTACCAAGGAGGTCAACTACAGAAGGTACCTTTAATGCAGCAATGTTAATCCCAAATGATTATTATCTTAAACATTTCAAAAGAAAACATTACTAAAGGAAGTCAGATATAAAATGAACATTTCAAACAGCACAATTAGCAAGAGAATGAAAATTCATAATATAGGTTAGCCATAATTTCAAGCTTAAGTCTGAGAAGAATCAGTGCTGCTTGCTTCTCCATTAGTCACAGTTTTGGATCAAGCACAGATCAAGCATGTCTCTGTGTCTCCAGCTCCCAGCCTGCTCAGTACCCCCCACCTCCCACTCCAGCTACTGTTCTCCTACCTAGCAGATAGTGAGGGGGTAGTGGAAAGGCCCTCCCATTTGTCCTATGGCATGGAGCAACTTCTTTGGTTATGCTAACCATGGTGCTTAAGCAAATCAACCAAAACCATGAACTAGACAAAAGGACAGGTTAGGCAAGCTTGCTCTCATACATTTGACATCCACAGATACAGAATACCAAGAATTGGGTGGGACTCGGAGAATCATCCAAACTGACCCCCCCCACACACACACCAAATCCACAAGTACATGGTCAGTTCCACCATTGGTGTTTAAATGGATCTGGTTAAAGCTGAAGTTCATCAATATATTATTTTTATTTCTTTGTGTGTCTTCTCCCTCTTTTGTACACCCATTTCCTGAATTTGCAAAATAAAAGAGATACTTTTTGGTGTTATATTTACCGGATATGATCCTTAAAGACTACTACATACTTCTTCTTTTTTTTAATCCCTGCTTATATTGTTTTCATCCCTTATTATGGTATGATTTATTTTTTACTAGGTTATGTCAATTATTGTTATTTTTTTTAAAAGAAACATTTTTATTGAGTTGTTGTCTTTTTAAAAAGTGCAGACATTAACAAAAAGAAAGAAAACCAAGACTCAGAAATGTAAAGAATAAGGCATCAAAGTCTAGAAGGACAAAATCATAGAATCACAGAGTTGGAAGGGACCCAAATAGTCATCTAGACCAACCTCTTGCGATGCAGGAATCACAGCTAAGTACAAAGCACAAAGATACAGTGCAGCTCCAAAGGAGTAATAAAGTATTAGCTACCGTAATACAAATACCCCCTTTACAAATAATAAAGACATGCAAAAATAAAAGTGTTCTCCACCTGCGAGTACCATCATTATTGCGAATAAAGGTTCTTAGATGAGCCAGACGTCTGCCTATACTGGTGGCTGAGCAACCATGTGCCTTGATATCTGCGTAAGAAATAAAACCCACGCTCTCTATCCCAAAAACAGTTATTTGAGCTCTGCCATTTAGATACTTTCGGCTTATGAAATATCTTTCCAAGGAGAGCAATTTGCCGAGTGCAAAAGTACCAGCGATCCAAATGATTAATTGTCAGTTATAGTTATTAAAGGGGACCCAGGTGGCGCTGTGGGTTAAACCACAGAGCCTAGGGCTTGCTTATCAGAAGGTCAGCGGTTCGAATCCCCGCGACGGGGTGAGCTCCCGTTGCTCGGTCTCAGCTCCTGCCCACCTAGCAGTTCGAAAGCACGCCAAAGTGCAAGTAGATAAATAGGTACCGCTCCGGCGGGAAGGTAAACAGTGTTTCCGTGCGCTGCTCTGGTTCGCCAGAAGTGGCTTTGTCATGCTGGCCACATGACCCGGAAGCTGTACGCCGGCTCCCTTGGCCAATAAAGCGAGATGAGCGCCGCAACCCCAGAGTCGGACACGACTGGACCTAATGGTCAGGGGTCCCTTTACCTTTACCATTATTGTTATTAAGTAACTGAACTGATGTTTAGGAATTATCAAAACTCAATAAAAATACAGTCATACCTCGGGTTACGGCCGCTTCAGGTTGTGCATTTTCGAGTTGCGCACCACACCGAACCTGGAAGTACCAGAATGGGTTACTTCTAGGTTTCGGTGCTCGCGCATGCACAGAAAACCTAAATTGTGCCTTTTGCATGCGCAGAAGCACCGAATCGTGACCTGCACATGTGCAGACGCGGTGCTGCGGGTTGCGAACACTGTGGGTTGCGAACGTGCCTCCCACATGGATCACGTTTGCAACCCGAGAATCCACTGTATATACATATACGAAAACAGGTGGGGGGATGCAAATTCAGTGGGTTCACCTTTAAATGGAACGCCCTCCCATCAGAGGTCAAAGGGATCAACAACCATATGACCTTTAGAAAATACCTGAAGACAGCCCTCTTTAGGGAAGCTTTTAATCTGTGATGTGTTGATGTATTTTAATGTTTACTGGAAGCCGCCCAGAGTGGCTGGGGAGACCCGGTCAGATGGGCGGGGTAGAAATAAAAAATTATTATTATTATTATATAAATGCAACCCGGATAAAATTTCTTCCTCATCCCCAGAACCTGTCTCACGCGATTACAGGGAACTTTGCTAGGGC
The DNA here is from genome assembly GCA_034641385.1 of Darevskia mixta. Classification (NCBI taxonomy): domain Eukaryota; kingdom Metazoa; phylum Chordata; class Lepidosauria; order Squamata; family Lacertidae; genus Darevskia; species Darevskia mixta. Next base: position 8,505,113 of record JAWWNH010000181.1, read on the forward strand.
ACCAGAAGAAGGTAGCTTTTGCTTTGTAGTCTGGACCCATCCTATAACTGTTCAGCAACCAGGGCTTTAACAGGAAGACACCGCAGTTAAGGGACTTCAGGGAAGCACTGGCAAAGATCCGACTTGGGCGAAAAGCCTTTGACACAGAAAGCGTTAAGACTGGGCTCAGGCGGCTCTTTAGTCTGGGCTGCCAGGCGGCTTCAGAAGGGAGCTCAGAAATGGTTGACCTGGGAGTCCAGCCAAGGGAGAGCGTGTTCCAGGCGACTTCAGCTGTCACAACATGCTCAAGGAGGCGGGGGATGGATGCATGTGCCAGGGAACTCTTGAAAACCTTATGGGCCCTGACCACCGCTGTCAACCCTCCTTTTTTTGTGGGAAACTCCCTTATTCCAATGCCGTTTCCCGCTGCTATCCCGGATTGTTGATATCCCTTAAATTTCCCGGATTTCAAAGGAAGCAGATCCTCTCCCTCCCTGCTGGCCAGGGAGGCTCCTCAGCTGCGTTGCTCGGCTGCCAATAAGGAGTCTGAGACCGACTGGGGGCGGAGCTTGCATGCCTTGTGCAGCCAGACCCTTACGCCCAACCAGACAGACATCCTGCCTGCCGTCTACGCGCTCGCTCTTTCGCTCACCCATTCATGCGCAGCCTCTGGAGTGCAGGGTGGCTAGGCTACTTGGTGCCATTGCACTGCCCTCGCGGCATCCCTTATTTTCAAATCTGAAAGTTTGAAAAAATCTCTTATTTTCAAATCCGAAAGTTGACAGCTATGGCCCTGACTGCTGGAATGCATTTCCAGGGGGCGCTGTCATCCACAAACCTATCCATTTCAGTTTCACTCACCTTCTCATTTCCCCCCCACCTTAAATTCAGGATCTGGGAGACCAGGGTTCAAATCCCCACTTGGTCATGAAGCTCACTGGGCGACCTAGAGCCAATCACTGTCTCTGGGCCTAACCTACCTCACAGGGTTGTTGTGGGGTAGAGGAGCGTGGAGAACCATGTAAGGCACTTTGAGCTCCTTGGAGGAAAAAGAAGGGATGTAAATAAATAATATGTTTGCAGATATAGGGCTGTACTCAGTGGCAGTCCTACTCAGAGATGACCCAGTGAAATGAATGACCTCCAAGAAACTAAAATCATCTTGACGACATCTCAATGCGGTGCCCACTATAAAAACAGTAGCATTAATTATCTGTCCAATGCCCCAAACAAATTTGTCCAAAAAGAGTGTCTCTCTTATAAGCACCTTTTCATCTCTTTTCACCCCACAATGCCTCTTGTTTTTGGAAGGATCCTGCCCCCTGGTGGCAGATCTTTAAAAAAAAACCCAGCTACACACCTACCTTTGCCATCCACCCTCATCATGTTAAAATTGACAATTTTGGCTCTTTCGGAATTTGATTGGGATTCATCTCAGACAGACGGCTGCATCCAGCAGTAGTCAAACTAAGAGTATAGCCACTAAAATAAATAGATTGGGCCCATTAAATTGCAATGGGTCTACCCTGAGTAAAGCTCCTCTGAATGCAACCCAGATGTCAATAATAACTAAGGATGCTTCCAAACTGTCAGCGTTTTGAGGGAGGGGTTTGGTTTCCTAGCAGAAATGTAGGTTTGTGCAGTTAAGGTAGATTAATTATTTTTCTGTGTATAAGACGCCCCTGTCTATAAAACGCCCCCTATTTGGGGGGGCCTCAAAATTTAGAAAACAGGGGGGGTTGAGCTTTTGGAGAGGATTATTTGGGGGGAATTCCAAAAATCGCTCACCCGCCAGAACGCAGCACACAACCACTTGTGTCACAGCTGCCTGATCGCCGCCATTAGCTCTCCTGTTTCCTGCTGCGGCAGCCAATAGACAGCTGCCCTTGTTTCACCTATCAGCTCCCCGATCACCACCAGCGGCCGCCAATCACGCTCCCGCTTACTGTGACAAGGGCAGCTGTCTATTGGCTGCCGCAGCGGCAAACAGGAGGGCTAATGGCGGCGATCAGGCAGCTGCGAAATGAGCGGTTGTATGCTGCGTTCCCCCACAACAATCAAACAGCCAATGCCGAAAATCGTTCACCCGCCGGAACAAAGTGTGAGCCCAAGATTGTAAGCAGCAATTGTAAGCTACGCGAGCGGTTGTGTGCTGCGTTCTGGTGGGTGAGCGATTTTTGGCACCCACACCCACACCCACAATCAAGCAGCCAATCACAGCTTACAATCTTGGGCTCACGCCAAAAAACCATTCATGCGTCCCCCTTCAGCCCTACCCATGTATAAGATGAGCCTAAATTTTGGACCTCATTTTTGGGTCAAAAAAGCTCATCTTATACACGGGAAAATACGGGAAAATGGATGTTTAATCCCAGAAAGAGGCAGCAAAACCTTTAGGTTGGAGGACAGCAAAAGCCATTTTAACCTTTGGGGGGTTTAAAGGAGGCTCCTTTGTAGCCCTTAGCTTGAATATTTATGCTGCTAAAATACTCCCCCAACATTTATATGGGACTCAGACACCAGCAGAGGGATATGTTCCAGCAGATGCAACCAACCATTCAGAGTATGTTTCTGAAGGAAGTGCTGGCACCTCCCCCACAGGTACTTTATTAGTAGTATTAGTATCTAAATTTGCATACCCCCTTATACCTGCAGGTCTCTGGGCGGTTCACAGCATAAATTCACAATATAAAAACACAAAATGCATAATAAAAACAAGAGCAACCCAATTAACCCTCCCTCCCCAACACGTTTTTAAAAGGGCATCAGATGCCAATCAGCCCAAAACCTTGTTAAAGAGGAAGAAGAAGAAGAGTTTGGATTTGATATCCTGCTTTATCACTTGAGGAGTCTCAAAGCGGCTAACATTCTCCTTTCCCTTCCTCCCCCACAACCAACACTCTGTGAGGTGAGTGGGGCTGAGAGACTTCAAAGAAGTGTGACTAGCCCAAGGTCACCCAGCAGCTGCATGTGGAGGAGCGGAGACACGAACCTGGTTCACCAGATCATGAGTCTACCGCTCTTAACCACTACACCACACTGGCTCTCCAGGCTTTTGCCTGGTGTCTAATGGTGTATTATGAAGGCGCCAGGCGAACTTCCCTGGGGAGAGCATTCCACAGACAGGGAGTCACTGAAGGAAAGGCCCCTCATGTTGCCACCTTCCAGATCTCTCGTGGAGGAGGCGCACGAAGAAGGGCCTCAAGAAGATGATCTTAGGGTCTGGGTAGGTACATATGGAAAGAGGCAGTCCTTGAGGTATTGCAGTCCTAAGTCGCATAAGGTACCTTCTTAGTCATACTCTCCCTGGATGAGTAGACAAATTCAAGGAGGATAAAGCTATCAGTGACTACCCACCATGATCTGTGTTCTCCCTCTGCTGTCAGAGGCAAGTGCCTCCGAATACCAATTACAAGTGGGAAGAGCTGCTGCTCTCAGGTCCTGCTTGCAGGCTTCCCAGAGGCATCTGGTTGGCCACTGAGAGAACAGGGTGCTGGACTAGGTGGGGCCCCCTTTGGCCTGATCCAGCAGGGCTTTTATTATATTCTTATTGTGCTGCTAAAACTCTTGCTCGCTCGCTCACCAACCCTCACACACCACCCACGGCCCTAGATGCCAATCACACACAAAAAGAATCCTTCGCTCCAAACCTCTATGGTTATTCAGAGAGCCATAAAACACACAGTTGTTATTCAATCCAGACATCAGACCCCAAGATTTATTTGTGTATGTGGGGAATGTAAAGAAAAGGACACTCTGGGGTGTGTGGGGGGGGGTACTCTAAGATCCTGGAGGTGCGGGTGGAGAGCAGGAAGAGAGTGAAGAAATCCGATCCGTTGAGTGTTCCCCCCCCCCCACAAAGCTTTGAACAGCTTCAGCGTTTGAAAACCTAGATGTTTTAGGAGTTCATGAAGAGAACCACACAGTGAAAGAAACAGGCCAGAGAGTTGAATGGGGGGGGGGGTTCAGATTTAAAGGGATCGCTTTTCCAAATCCTGTATTTGAACACAAAGCAGGGGGGGTACTGTGTTTGGCTTTTAAAACATGTTTTAAGGTGTTGTAAAGGATTCTCTCTCTCTCTCCTTCCCCCCTCCATTTTGTGAGGAAGTTATACAATGTCCACTGTTTACGGAGTGGGGAAGTCATAGGATGTTGGGCTGTTCATGGTGTGTGTGTGTGTGTGTGTGTGTGTGAGAGAGAGAGAGAGAGAGAGAGAGAGAGAGAGAGAGAGAGAGAGAGAGAGAGGGAGGGAGGGAGGGAGAGAGAGAGAGAGAGAGAGGGAGAGAGAGATGTTAGTGGTACAATGGCCAGGAATGAGGACTAGCAGCAATGGAACAGCAACAATGGAAACATTGTGTTATTGGTGAGGAAAAGGGAGAAATTTGATTTAACTTTACAGTGGTACCTCGGTTTTCGAACGTAATCCGTTCCGGAAGACCATTCGACTTCCGGAACATTCAAAAACTGAGGCACAATGGGCAGTCTGCAGAAAATTGAGAAAAATACAGCTGTACACTCCTCAGCAGACGCCGTTCAACCTCCAAGGCACGTTCAAAAACGGAAGCATTTACTTCCGGGTTTTCGGCATTTGGGTTCTGAAATGTTTGGCGACAGAGACGTCCAAAAACGGAGGTACCACTGTACACTGAAGGTGAACCTATCTAACTTTCTGAAATAATGCACAAACTGAAACTCAACTGTCCTGCGAAATTTGCACTTCTCCAGGGCTTGCAATGCAGAACCTGCTGTATTATCGAGACAGGCCATTGGTCCCTCACTAGCTCAGTATTGCCTGCACTGATTGGCAGCAGAGTTTTGGACAGGGAGTTCTTTCCAGTCTCTATCTGGAGATGCTGGGGATTGAACCTAGGACCTTCTGCCATGCAAAGCATCTGCTCCACCCACTGAGTTTTTTTTATATAATATTTTTTTATTAAATTTTTCAATTTTACATTTCAAAATAAACATATTACAAACTTTAAAATAACCAATGACTGCCCTTCTTCTCCTTCATGTTACATATCATTCCCGCATATTTTCCATGCAAATCAGTTTTCCACTTTTACAGCCATCAAAAAATTATTTACTCTGTTGAAATTATCATGGTGCTGCCAGTGTTTTCAGCTTTATAGTTATCTTCCATATATTCATTCATTCATTATATTAAGGATATTCTTGATTTGCAAAGGTATATGCATTGTTTCTTTCTTGTTCTTTCCATGTAACATTTTTATACAGCAGTTTCGTTTGTTGAGACATTAGGGAGAGAAGGGGGGGGGCGATGACAGAAATTTACCGGCAGCATACAAATCGATTTGGCTAACCTGACCAAAAACACTCACCCACCCCCTCACACAGGAAACCAAAGATCACCACAGCCTACCACAAATGAAAATTCACACTCGACACCAACCCTGACCTCTCTCACCACTAAAAGAACACAAGCAAACAACGGAGAACCTGCACAGAAACGCTGACACTTAACTCTGCATATATTAAGTAAATTAGAAATTCTGCCACCCCATCCTACCCATCTCCACCCACTGAGTTATGGTCCAGACAATGTGACCATGCCAGCCATGGAAGCAAGATCTGGAAGAGCTCTTAGGTTCTTCAAAAAGGTAACGGAACAAAACATCATGGGAGGCAGGTTTGCCAACAGCTACTAGTTGTGACCCTTAAATGGGAGCTGCATATTATAGACACAATACATATCATAGGATTAGATCCAGGTGGGGAACTGGATAAAGCCAATGAGACAGATCCTCCTTTCCCCTTGCAGGTCAAGATTGAAAGGTGGGCAGGGCCAGCCACCTGTCAATTATCTGACATCACAATGGTGTCAGAAATCCCACTTTTGCTCATGTAAAATAATAATAATAATAATAATAATAATAATAATAATAATAATAATAAACTTTTATTTATATCCCGCCCTTCCCCGCCAAAACCGGGCTCAGGGCGGCTAACAATCAAATACAAATATAAAAACACAGATTAAAAATACAGATATAAAATACACTTTAAAACTTAAAAATTTTGAATTTTAAAAGTTACACTCAAATTACCCCAAAAGCCAAACGGAACAGCTCCGTTTTACAAGCCCTGCGAAAGGGTGCTAACTCTTGCAGGGCCCTCGTTTCTTGTGGCAGATCATTCCACCATATCGGGGCCAGAACCGAAAAAGCCCTGGCCCTGGTGGCTGCCAACCTGACCTCCTTATAACCTGGGATCTCCAGAAGGTTATTATTTGATGACCTCAAGGTCCTACCCGGGGCATACCAGGAGAGGCGGTCCCTTAAGTACGAGGGTCCTAGGCCGCGTAGGGCTTTAAAGGTTAAAACCAGCACCTTAAACCTGATCCTGTACTCCACCGGGAGCCAGTGCAGCTGATAAAGCACTGGATGAATGTGATCTCGCGGCAAGGCCCCCGTAAGGAGCCTCGCCGCGGCATTCTGCACCCGCTGGAGTTTCTGGGTCAGCCTCAAGGGCAGCCCTGCATAGAGCGAGTTACAATAATCTAGTCTGGAGGTGACCGTCGCATGGATCACTGTGGCCAGGTCAGGGCGAGAGAGGTAGGGGACCAACTGCCTAATACGGCGGAGATGGAAAAATGCCACCTTTGCTGTGGCTGCAACCTGCGCCTCCATGGAGAGGGAGGCGTCAAAGGTTACCCCCAGACTCTTGACAAGAGGCGCTGGCACTAATTGAACGCCTGCAAGGGTTGGGGGTTGGCCCCCCGACCCCATGTCGTCCCGACCTAGCCAAAGGACCTCTGTCTTCGAAGGATTTAACTTTAATCGGCTCCCACGCATCCATCTAGCCACAGCTTCCAAACACCTGGCCAGTGTGTCTGGGACTATGTCGGGACGGCCGTCCATCAACAGATAAAGCTGGGTGTCATCAGCATATTGATGACAACCCATCCCAAAGCTCCGGACAATCTGGGCGAGAGGGCGCATAAAGATGTTAAAAAGCATCGGGGAGAGAATTGCACCTTGCGGCACTCCACACACCAAGGAGTGCCGCGGGGACATCTCATTCCCTAGCGCTACTCTAAAAGTCCCCATGACATCCAGTACACCATTTTGTGCCTGTGTGGTTCAATATCAAATGGTGTGGGTAAAGGCACAGTGTTTTTACATTGCCTGAGCTGGTCATAGGCACTTGCAAAACTCCTGTGTTTTGCAAGCTGCAGCAATTAGCTGGGCTGGCAAGTGTTAAACTCCTTTTCCATGACCATGCTGGCTGGGACCAATGGAATCACAGAATTGTAGAGTTGGAAGGAACCTCAAGGTCCAACCCCCTGCAATGCAAGACTCTCAGCTAAAGCATCCATGACAGATGCCCATCCAACCTCTGCTTAAAACCTCCAAGGAAGGAGAGTCCACAACTTCCCAAGGGAGACCGTTCCATAGTCAGCATCTCCTTTCTTGTCACTTGAAGCCATGGGTTCGAGTCCTACCCTCCAGAGCAGGAGAAAACAAGCTTGTTCCCTCTTCCATGTGACAGCCCTTGAGATATTTGAAGATGGCTATCATATCTCCTCTTAGTTTCCTCTTTTCTGGGCTAAACATAGCCAGCTCCTTCAACCATTCCTCATAATGCTTGGTCTCCAAACCTTTGATCAGCACATGTTGCAGAAGAGGAGGATCAAATGTTCTCCACTCCTGACCTATTGTATCTGGTAGCAGCTCTTCACACTCTGAGAGACTGAGAAAGAGACAACGTGTGTGTGTGTGTGTGTGTGTGTGTGTGTGTGTGTGTGTGTGTTGTTTGCTCCCCTATCCTTTTTTTAAAAACTGTGAAGAAATTCACCATTCACTCTCCACCAAAACCCTTCCACCATTTGCAACTGCCCCATCCGCTTTAACCAAGCCGAATCCGGAGATCTACAATCCTTGAAATACGAAATAAAAGCACACAGAACGTTCCACCTAGGAGAACCTTAGGTTTCTATTTCCCTGACGTTTTGAAAACCTGCTTAGGTTCAGCGAAAGGTCTGGATTCCAAAACCTTCCTAGGCAAACCACGCTGAGCCCATCCTGACCGCTCCAAAATAAAGCTCCAAACTGGTCGAGATGGGTTGCTCTTTAAAGCAATGTTTCGCTCCATTCTTGAACCATTGCCATGCTTTTACATCACACGCAGGCACCAAAGAAGTTCAGAGAGTTCTTCACCCAGACTCGAACAGCGGGGGCACCTCTTGCGAGGAACTCTCCGCGAGGGAGCGCAGCGTTTTGGATGACAGCGTGATTAATGATGTGTGCTCAAACGCCAAAGAGGCCAGCGAGGACAGACCGCCGCAAGACGCAAAAGGGTCGAGGCCACAATCCTAGATGGACAGAGCGCCACTGGGCTCGAAGCGCGCTTGCTGCCAGAGGTGTTTGGAAAGCTGGCGCTGCAGCCGACCACCCTGGTGAATCAGCAGGCCGGTTAGAAACGAAAAAGAGGATTTGCCTGTCAACGTCTGGCTGTTTTTGTTTCGCAGGAGCTTGTGAAGTAATGTCTGCCTTTTTGCAGGGTGGGGGAGAAGATTGTCGAGATCCCCTGCTGACCTGTGAAACCAAGAGTGGGTCGCCTACTCTTACATCCACAGGTCCCACCCGCTCTTGATTTCCAAGGTGAAACAGCGGGCAGAAATTCTTCAGGGGAAGAGGATCATTAGGTGTGCGTGCAGGAGAAGACCTTGGTACTATGCCGCACTGTGCAGGGCCATTTGACGCCCTCCCCCCAGCCCTCGTGGCACCGGCTTAAGCCAGGCTTTGGCAGGGACCTAGAGATCTCCTACCTCCTTCCCAAAGCCCGGTAATCACTTGCTCAGCTTTGGGAAGGAGGAAGGAGGACACTAGGACCCTGTCAGAGCCTTCACACCTCCTTCCTGAAGCCAGGCAAGCGCTTACCGGGCTTTGGGAAAGGCACCCTACTTGGCTGTGGGCCCGGTGCAACCGCACTGCTCTCACTGCCCTAAATGTGGCCCTGGTGGGTGAGTAATGGGGGAGGCAGAGGTGTTTAAAATCATGCACAGCGAGGAGACAGCAAAAAAAAGGAGAAGTTGTCCTCCCTCTCTTGTAATACTGGAAATCAGGGCACCCAACGAAACTGAATGTTGGGGGAATGTAGGACAGGCAGGAGCAGTGGCGTAGCATGGGTTGCCAGTGCCCGGGGCTGCATGGAGGGGGGAGGGAATGAAGGAGGGAAACAGTCGGAGTACGCATGCGTATTCAACTGCCTAACAGCATCTGAAGCACCCAGGAGATCACAGCCACAGTGATAAGAAAAGAAGAGTCATCCCATTGCCTGGAGAGGTCAATTCCTGGTTCACATGGAGAAACCATTTTCAACAGAACCCAGCCACAGAAGTGCACAGCTATATTGAGGCAGCACCGAGTGTTGAAATTTCACAGCCCTAACAATTTTGCACCCAGAGCAACTGCCCCTGTGCCCCCACCCTGGAACGCTACGCCACTGGGCAGAAGAAAATACTTATTCACACAGTGCTTGGTTAAACTATGGAATTCACTTCCACGAGAGCTGGTGGTGAGACACCATCTTGGATGGCTTTCTCAGAGGGTTAGACAAATTGGCTGCTAGCCATGGTGGCTAGGTTCCACCTCCATTGTCCACTGCTGAGTATCACAGGTGACGAGTGTGCTGTTGGAATTGTGGGCTTCCCAGAGGCATCTATGAAAACAGGATGCAGGACGAGATGGGCCTAGCAGGGCTCTTGGTATGTTATAGACACAGATCCAAACCATGGAGACATCCAGTTCAGCATCATCTGCACAGGCAGGGGCTCTCAGGCAAAAACCTTTCCCTGCTCTCTGTCCTCTTTTACCGCTGATGCAAGGGACTGAACTTCTGCATGCGAAGGGTGTGCTCCAGCGCATCCAAGACAAATACTGGGGAAATCCAAGCCGCATACCAGACTAACAGCTTGCTTGTATAACCCCAGTGCAGAGGGCGTCCCCTCAAAAGCTGTTATCACAAGGGTTAGCTGATGGGTGGTTTGTGGGCCATAAACTACCATGCGGTTCTTGCCAATGGAGGTCATGCACACAGTTTCTCACGGTGACAAATCACAGAATGTAGATATTCTAGTGCCTCAAAGTGCATCAGCGTTTGCGCTTCTCCTGCTCTGCACTCTGGCTCCCCCTTCATCTTTGACCTCTCTCCTTTCATCACATCTCTTGATGCCATTAGCCAATCTGAAGTCACACTGGGGCTGACCAGGCAGAAAGCGTCTGATGGCTTATCTTTCTCTACTATTGGCTTGGCTGCTCTGATGTCAGAGGGGGGCATACCTCTGTTTGCCCTGCCTCTTTCCCCCAGGGAAACCCGATATGTAGCGCTGAATGGGAACAAATGGCAATCATTTGTTGACATTACATTCTTTTTGTATGCCACAACTGCTGCGAGGCTACTACTTGCTAAGAATTGGAAGAGTCAAGAGTTACCAACAATAGATGAATGGCAACTGAAGATGATGGACTTTATGGAACTTGCCAAACTGACTGGGAGAAACCGAGACCAGGGAGAAGAGACGGTGGAAGAAGATTGGGAAAAAATTAAATTGTATTTGATAAAATATTGTAATATTCAGTAATGCTAATAGAAGTAGCTATAGGTTTTCCGGAATTTATTTAGGATATAGGTTAAATTTTTAAGTTGTTTTATGGAATTATGATATGAGGTAATAATTTAAAGAGGCTGCCAAAGAAGATTAGCATGGTGAAATCAGAGGGAGGGGACTGGAGGAAGTCACCTATTGATGTAAAGGATATGTTATGATATATCAATGATGGCTAACCTTGACACTCCAGATGTTTTGGGACTACAACTCCCATCATCCCTGACCACTGGTCCTGCTAGCTAGGGATGATGGGAGTTGTAGTTCCAAAACATCTGGAGTGTCAAGGTTAGCCATCACTGTGATATATCAAGACATTTTTGTTTTATTTTTGTTTGTTTTGTCTATGTCTGTTTATAAAATGAATAAAAATTATTATTTAAAAAAACAAAAAAAAACAAATGGCAATTGGGTTTTCTGTGGGCTGCTGTACTAATTTAGCACTAAAGAGGGAGTTTTACAGGGGAAAGTGATGAGGCAAAGGCAAACCCGCTCAGACCTCTCTTTTTTTTTTCTTAACATAATCACATTGAAACATTCCAAATTACATTTCAAATTATTTATCCAATTATAATAAAAAAAGAGTTCCAATTCTGCCAAATTATTATTTAAATTTATTTTGAGGTTTCCCATGCTTCAAACTCCGGAGTTATCTAATCAACTATTTGTCCTTGCTTTTTACCCTTCCTATATTTTCACAGCCTCTGATGTATTCCAGCAAGCAAGATAGATCAAAACAAACAATGTCCCTGTGTGGATTTAAGTCCATATTTCATCGCCATACGATCTCCTTGCCCCTTGATACTCTGATTCCAAAAGCCAAATCACGGACAGTCGCCATCTTCTTTCAGTCCCGATAACATCCAAACCTCTTTTTCCACAGCTGTTGTTCACCCGTCTCCCGTCTGCTTTTCACTTATACCTTTCCAGGAGGGTTTGCCAATTTATTAAAAGTTCGTATATTGTGGTTATTAAGGCTTGCCGCTCCCTATGGTATCATGTTACACAGCCCGGGTTTCTCTTTCAAGATGGCACGGCAAACCCGCTCAGACCTCATGCCTAGAAAGTGTTGGACAAGCAGAAAACTGCTTCCTAGGCACAGCATAAGTGGCAGTGTGAACAAGCCCAGAGAGAGGAGGGCAGACTCCTTCCAACAATCTATTCATTGAGCATTCATCCACAAAGCTTATGTGGAGCTTAGACTATGTCCAGTCATTGTTTTTTGTAACTGTTTTTGTTTTTTCCCTTTGTAATATGCAAGAAGCAATAATGGCAACAATAAAGAGAAAGGATCAAAGCAGGAAAAGAAGTGAAGGCTGTGAGGAGGGAGGAGAGATAGTATTCCAAAAACAGCATTATAATTCCAGACAATTGCCCTTGATCATAAGTGTATTATCCAAGAACGTTTCCATAGGAATCTATGAGAAGAGGGCAGCTGCCAATAATACTATGTCCAGTCATTACTGAGCACTCCTGTTTTTCTTTTTTTTTTCCCTTTTTTTGTGGGGGAATGGAAAACCATGAACACTTACCCTGAATTACAGGTGCTTAGATATCTCCCCATTAATTGCTCATTCATCCCACACTTTTTAATGCATTTTCCCTGCCACCTTCCCAACTGCAATAGAATAATAGAATCAAAGAATTGTAGTAGTAGTAGTAGTAGTAGTAATAATAATAATAATAATAATAATAATAATAATAATAATTTATTATTTATACCCCCCCCCCAAAATCTGGCTGGGTTTCCCCAGCCACTCTGGGCGGCTCCCAAGCAAATGTTAAAAACACAATACAGCATTAAACATTAAAAACTTCCTAGGGAAGGGTAGGGTTGGAAAGGTCTCTGAGGAAGCGGATTTGTTGTACTAAGGTGACAAGAGTGTTTTCGTCCACTGGACATGTGAAAACTTAAAGGCATCTGAAACCAAAATGGAGAGAGTGCATGGTCAAATGCTCTATGGACTCTGCCCTGTAACTGAATAAAGTCTGGCCAATTGGGAACTTGGTATGAGTCTCTGTAGCAGAAAGTTCCTCCTACAGCTGCTGTCACTTAGTACAGGCAACAGTGAGCTAGATGAGACTATGGTCTGATTCAGTATAAAGCATATTCCTATCAGGTTGTGGGGTATATATATATATATATATATATATATATATATATATATATATATATATATATATATATAGTGCATCAATAGAATGTGTCATCCATGCAACACATGTGCACTGGCAATGTACCAGGGCGTGAGATCGGGATGGTGCCTATAAATGGAACCGAAACCTGAAGCACCAGTTCTGCAATTCATTTGATGAAGACTCCTAAGTAAAAGCAGATCTCAGGAGAAGAGAAGCATGGGGCAGAAGAAGGCAGAAGACAGACAAAGAATTGCATTGGGGGAAATCTTCCCATTCTTTATTTTCAAGATATACATTTATTGGGTTATTGATCAGAAGGGCTTGCTGATCAGAAGGTCGGCGGTTTGAATCCCTGTGATGGGGTGAGCTCCCGTTGCTCGGTCCCTGCTCCTGCCAACCTAGCAGTTCGAAAGCACGTCAAAGTGCAAGTAGATAAATAGGTACTGCTCCGGCGGGAAGGTAAACGGTGTTTCTGTACGCTGCTCTGGTCATGCTGGCTTAGTCATGCTGGCCACATGACCTGGAAGCTGTACGCCGGCTCCCTTGGCCAATAAAGCAAGATGAGCGCCGCAACCCCAGAGTCGGACACGACTGGACCTAATGGTCAGGGGTCCCTTTACCTTTATGAGTACAGCACTCTAACCATTATACCACAGCAACCCCGAGACCTGTGAAGTTGCATTGGAATCCTTCTCCAGGGCAAGGGGAACATGGCTAGCCTGGTTAGGGCTTTAAACCCTGGTCTCCCAGGCCCTAGACCGAAACTCTACCACTAGGGCATACTACCTTTCATGGCACTTGCTAATCCTGGCCCTGCCTGTTGAAATTGTACTTTCAGTCTTGTGTCTTTTCATCGCAGGCGTGAATGGCCAGCATCTGCAACTGGTTCTACAGCTCGAGAAGTACAATTGCATTTCGGGAGAGAGAGGGGGAAGGATTCAGGGCACATCTGGTCCTTTATTTACAGAGGTTCTGACATCCCCACATGAAAGAAGTTTGCCGACTTAAAACCGATAACGACCCCCCTCCCCTTTCCTCTCTTCCATCTGTCTTTGGGCACACACACAAAAAAAGCTCACCAAACAGACAAGCTTATTGTGTAGGAATTTATAGCATCTCAAGGAGAGAGGGAGAAAAGGGAGGAAGCTTCCAGAAGCGCAAGAGGCTGGGCTGCCAGCATCTGTCCGGCTTCCTGAACAATGACCATCCCTTATCATCCTCCCCTACAGAGGCGCCGTAAGCAGAACCACCAATCAGATTCACTGGCAACCAAAATCTACAGACAGGACACATTCCCGTTGGCAAAGAGAGAAAGAGAAAGAGGGAGAAAGAGATGAAGACACAGGAATCAGGCAGCCCAAGTTTCCAAGGAGGGAATAATGTCTTTGTAGGAAACTTAGAAAGCTGTCTTTATAATGAGTCAGGGTGTTGCTGCACCTATCTGGTCATTGCAAAGACTTAGCATGTGACTAGGAATGTGTACGTGGACTTGTTGCTTCTTTTCCCTTCCAGACCCTTTTCCTTGTGTGTTGCAACACTTCCACTGTAAACTTTATTTGGACTGAAGAGCAGGGTGATGATGAACGAACGAATGAATAAAAAGTGCCTGCAAAAGAATAGTTAATTGTGCATCCATTTCATTCGCCAATGCACTCATTTCTGAATAAACTTAAAAATAAAAAATCAGGTGAGCCCCATTTAATTCATATTCCAACCCCGACTCCACATAAAATGAGTTCTGCATCAGATTAGGGGGGCTGTCCTCATCCCCTCTCCCCAACATGCTCGGTAACTGTTGTGCTTGAACCAAGATTTCACTTCTTGTGTACCAAAAAGAGACAGGAAAAACTGTCAATTTAAGACCCTCCGTTTTTCAGTTCCCTGCATCAGTTTGTGAATTCTTTTTTAAGTTCTTCGTGAAAATTTGCCAGCTGTTTAGTGTAAATTTACCCTAAAATAAACTTTTTCCCAGTAATCCCCCCCCCCAGTATAATGTATTCTTGTATGCTTTTCCCACAAATATATCCATTTTTATGCTTTATCCTAGCATATGCTTTTTGGCACATATTACTTGGGTGGAAATCTGCACTGCAAAATTCAGAGAAGTGCAAATTTCAAAGGCTGGCTGTGTTTCGGTATATGTACTGCCTCAGAAAGTGTGAATTAGGTACATTCACCGGTATATGCAAACGGAATCGAATTTCTCTATCTCCGCTAGCAGCGAGGCTAGTATTCATTCATAAACCAGAACCTTGACTCGCAATCATGATTTATTTCCATAGTTTGCAGTTTTACACAAAAGCCACCAGGCGGAGCCCCATCCATCCTTTTGTTCTCTGAACTGTCTTTTGGCAGGCTTAATCATGCATGTCTGTTTAATAAGTTTACACACACATACACCCCCCAAAAAATCGAGAAAATGTAAATGCAAGCAAGATATAACTGCTACCCTAAGACCTTCTACAAAACCACAAACGAATATGCAGACATGAAGCTTCAGTGGGGAAAGAATTCCAAGTACCTACATCATAAAAGCCATTATTAGGAGCAATTACATATTTAAAAGCAGCAAGCTAGCTTCTGAGTTCATCAAACTTCTTCCTCTGACTGTGTGTTTTTTAAGGGACAAAGAGGAAGAATATCGTGCCTTGTTTTAAGAGGCTCATCTGTTTGGATGGTGAACACAACAGCCCTGCAAAGATGCCTCAGTCAATACAACTGATCTCCCCTGAAGCATGCTAACCTCAGGGCACTTACAGACAACCTGTTTATTCAGCATTCATCCCAATTTCTTTGTAAGGAGATTAGAGAATGCTGGTTGTTTAACAAACATTCATTTAAAGAAAAAAAAATCAAATTGTATTAAGAATTGTCAACATAAAACACAATAAAGTTGAAACTAATCTAAAGTAGATAAATAGGAAAGAAGCAAGAATAAGCAAAAGTAGAAAATAAAGAAAAAGGAAAAAGAGAAGAGAAAGAAGAGAGAATAAACACCAGGCCCTCTATCACAATTATATCTTAATACTTTTTCCACACATAGAAAAGTGAACCCTCCAAGCTCTCACCTGGGAACTTCAAACATTCATTCTAATCTGCTTATGGGGAAGTTAGATGATGTTGCATCCAATGCATTCGCCCATTGCCTTCCTCAGCGTGAAAAAGTGTGATCTTTTGGGGAAGAGGATTTGTTGCACAAGACCTCCCAATCAACTGAGCCAATGACATTAGAGCCAACTAATTCTACTTTTGTCCCCATCCTCCTTTCTGCAGAGTTTGGAGAACGAGAAAACTGCTTGCCAGTGCTACAGTAAAAAGTCAGGGAGCTGGATAAGGGCAGAGTAAGGTTGCTGGGGCAGTGCCTCATTCATCCTAATGGACCAGCCTCCACTGTATATTGTCCATTCTAGGAACAGGGAGCTTGTGGCCCTCCATATGTTGTTGAACTCCCATCCTCTTTGACTCCTAGCTGGCAGGGGTCCATGGAAGCCGGACACCAACAACATCTGGGATGTCAAAGGCTCTGCACCCCTGACCTATTCTAAGCGGCGGCAGCTCTTCACAATGCAAGTGGTTGAGAGAGCCTTCCCATTGCTTGCTACCCTATCCTTTTTAAAGCTGGAAAGGAATCCATCCCCAGAAACTCGGCCAGAGTTTGCCATCCTCTCCATCACCCAGTCCTCTTGCTCCTGATGCTGCTGACTTGCTCCCATGTGGACATTAATCAGTTGAAACACCATCACTGGGGAACTGCTAACAAGCTCCAACTGGCAGTCACAGCCCATCATTCTGGGGAGAGAAGCATGATGGCATTGGGGGTTCAACTTCTGCATTAGCAGAAGATGAACTTAGCACTGGATCACTGTCAAAGGCACACACTTTGCCCTGGATATAATCCCGTTGAGATTAATATTAGAGGACAGTCAAATCAAGAATTAAGGAAAGAATGGGAAGAAATAAACGAATACATGGGAAAGTTCGGTCTGGAAGCAGTAATATAGGAAATTGGAAGGGGGAAACGCATAGGTAGTGAAGATGAAAAAACAAATGTTCGGAAGATAATAAGGAGTTATTAAAATGTAATGCAACTGATAACGAATAAGAAATAGAAGATAGGCTACAAGGTCACTCGGGGGGAGGGGAAGCCAGAAGGGGAGGGAGGGAACAGGGTGGAGGTTGAGGAGGATGAATTTTGGTTTGATGTAATATATAAATTTAGTTTAGCGATCATGTATGAGATCAATTTTTTCTTTTATTATCTTATTGTTATTTGCTTGTATTTTTGGATTTTTATACGTGGTCACTGAATGGTTGTAATTTTTTGGGAGTAAATAAAGTTTAAAACTATAAAAAAAAAAAAATCCCGTTGAGATTCTGAGTTTAGGGGAAACAAGAAAACTATGGTTTGGTTTAGTTTCTGTAGGAATTGCATGCCTGATAAGAAAGATCTGAGTTCTAACCAAGGAGAAGAGGCAACAAGTCAAGCTTGCTCCTGCAACTTGGATGGACAGACATCCGAAATTGACATCTCCTCTCCCAAGGTGGGGCATGGAGAAGAAGGGAGTCAGAAATGAGGTTGGCAACCCTACAAGGAAGGGAGGTCAGCACAGGGAAAAGGACAGTCTAGGAAGCTTGGAGGTTCCTCTTCTCTCTCCCTCTCCCCTCTCTCTCTCTCGGTGTCTCTCCATTTTCCATGCTGACACATCAGCCGCCAGGACAAGCCAAGTTGCATCCCAACACTTCCAACAAAGCCATGGCGGGTTTGTAAAGTGAAAAGACAGGTTCAACTGGTCTTGAAGTGGAGTTGGCATCCCCCTGTGCCCATTGGCACTCCTTTCCATTTCTATTAGTGTTCCTCTCCCAGCTGCTCTTATGAGAGTCGTCCAAGTGCATCAATAAACAGATGAACCAAACCCAGGCTGACAGCTGACAACCAGCAGCACACCAGCTACTGTGGGAGATTTGCAGTCAAATCTAACAAGGCATATTCTTGCGAGTTAGCGTGTGAGGGGGTAAGACCACATGGCCACATTGCTGATAGGCAGACTCAAACCATAGAAATGTAATTGGTAGAGTAGGCTCTGTGTGATGTCATTTCCCTTCCTCTCTTGGGAAGGAAGAATCAAATAAATATTTCCTGTTCCTTCCTTCCTTCTCTCTCTTTCTCTTCGACCAGCGATGAATACAACTGCTCCAGCACCAGTTACATTGGAGGTTGGAGGATGGATGGCGGCTAACAGATTGAGGTTGAATCCTGACAAGACAGAAGTGCTGTTTTGGGGGGACAGGAGGCGGGCAGGTGTGGAGGACTCCCTGGTCCTGAATGGGGTAACTGTGCCCCTGAAGGACCAGGTGCGCAGCCTGGGAGTCATTTTGGACTCACAGCTGTCCATGGAGGCGCAGGTTAATTCTGTATCCGGGGCAGCTGTCTACCAGCTCCATCTGGTACGCAGGCTGAGACCCTATCTGCCCGTGGACTGTCTCGCTAGAGTGGTGCATGCTCTAGTTATCTCCCGCTTGGACTACTGCAATGCGCTCTACGTGGGGCTACCTTTGAAGGTGACCCGGAAACTACAACTAATCCAGAATGCGGCAGCTAGACTGGTGACTGGGAGCGGCCGCCGAGACCAAATAACACCGGTCTTGAAAGACCTACACTGGCTCCCAGTATGTTTCTGAGCACAATTCAAAGTGTTGGTGCTGACCTTTAAAGCCCTAAATGGCTTCGGTCCAGTATACCTGAAGGAGCGTCTCCACCCCCATCGGTCAGCCCGGACACTGAGGTCCAGTGCCGAGGGCCTTCTGGCGGTTCCCTCGCTGCGTGAAGCCAAGTTACAGGGAACCAGGCAGAGGGCCTTCTCAGTAGTGGCACCCGCCCTGTGGAACGCCCTCCCTTCAGATGTCAAAGAGAACAACAATTACCAGACCTTTAGAAGACATCTGAAGGCAGCCCTGTTTAGCGAGGCTTTTAATGTTTTATAGATTATTGTATTTTAATGCTCTGTTGAAAGCCACCCAGAGTGGCTGGGGAAACCCAGCCAGATGGGCAGGGTATAAATAATAAATTATTATTATTAATAATATTATTATTATTATTAATATTAATATTATTATTATTATTACATGCTTGAGAATGTTTATACTGAAAATATAAGCGTTTTGCCTGCATTTATTTTACTGCTGTTGCTGCCGAGAATGAATGCATGATTATGAGTAAGTAAATCATATGTTAAACTTACTTCTCAGCCTGTTTTCTGAGAAGCATGGCGAGAAAGTGGGAGCCAGCTTACTTCACAGCTGGACTTAATTAAAAGAAGCCTTCACAGCCTATTCCTATGATTTCCATATTTCTGCTAAGGATGGGACTTGGAACTCCGCTCTGCCCCATATTTTAAATAAAATGGTAAGCTCTTTGTATACTCAACCCTCACACATGGGCACCTGGAGGGATAAATTGCAATTAATACATCCTCTCCTACCTATTAAAATCCACCCCACAATTACTGAAGCAGGAATGGGCAAGTGGTGACCCTAGAACAGGCTTCCTCAACCTCGGCCCTCCAGATGTTTTTGGCCTACAACTCCCATGATCCCTAGCTCGCAGTACCAGTGGTCAGGGATGCTGGGAATTGTAGTCTCAAAACATCTGGAGGGCCAAGGTTGAGGAAGCCTGCCCTAGAACCTTTCTTTGTTCTGAGGATCGCATTGCCTTTCAGGTAATTTTCCGGGGGCCACGTGCTGGTGGTGGGTGGGGCCAGAAGCAAAAGTAGGTGGAGTAATTGATGCAAATCTTACCTTTCTACAGCAGCTTAGATACACACACAAACACACCTCTATCCTCCATCCAGGCGAGAATTCAAGAACACATTCCAGCCAAGGAAAAACAGTCAGGGAGGATATGATGTAGGGCTGGTGAGGGGAGTGGCTTTTGGAGACGGGGTGGAGTCAAGGAAGGGGTGTGGCCTTGAAAGAGTCCCAAGAGGCAGATAGAGAGACCTGTGGGGCACATTTGACCCTTGGGCCTGAGGCTTTTCCCCACCCCATCCTTATGACACATGTGACTCTTTGCCTAATCTGAAAAGCCTTCTGCAAGTGACTGCTTCAGACATCTGGCAGGTGTGCTCTGCTCTCCCCCCAGAAGCCCTCTGGCCAGGGAGGAAGTGGGAGGGGAAAGTGTGTTTTAGAAAGAGAGAGACAGAAAAGGGATGGCACTACCCACATACAGCTCTGGCCCCTCCCACTGTCAGCAGGCAGCCCCCCAACAGGATAGGAGTCAGTGTGGCACAGTGTTTAGAGAATTAGACTAAGACCTCAGCAGCCAGGGTTCAAACCCCATGCTTGGCCATGAAGCTCACTGGCTGACTTTGGGCCAGTCCCTGCCTCTCAGCCTAACCTACCTCACAGGGTTGTTGTGATGATGACATGGGGAGAATGAGGAGGAATATTTACACCACCATGAGCTCCTTGGAGGGAAGGTGGGATATAAATGCAATAAATAATAAATTAATTAATTAATCATAACAAATGCTCAATAAAGACCAGGCATAAACTAAGCACCAAGTAAGCTTTATACAAGCAAACCAGGAAGGATGCTCACCTGCCCTTTGGCTGGCAGGGCAAACCACGCTCTTTATTTGCAACATGCAAATGCACTCTGTCAGCAACAGGTCTCCTCTTGCACACCTAATGTTTCAATCCATCAAACTATAAAACCTCCACATATTACCTTATCCTTAATCCCTCGGCTGCTTTACAAAGAGGAAAAGGCACAGCCACACATTGGAAACTGGCAGGAAATTGAATGGCTCCCAATGGGATGATAACAAAATAATTAGGCAGCTATAGACTCCCCACCCCCTTCTCTCATAATGTTGGGAAAAAGTAATAATACTCATTCTCACTAGACAGCAGGCGGCCAGCAATTATGAGCTGCGTGTAAAGTTCAAAAGTGCTTTCCGAGCCAAGAGATGTTCTTGCAGAAATGCTAGCTAACGGCTCTCCGTGGTACATCGGCCGAGATTGCAGAGGGGATGGCTGGCGGGAAAATAGGAGGACAGGAATTTGTTCGCAGACGGCTCTCTCTGGGAAAGAGAAGGCACTTTGGCTAGCTCTGGAGCCACCAGTGCAAAGGGGAGGGGGCCATAAACATGGACATTTTGCAAAGTCAGGGGGAGGGGATCAGAACAAAAATACAGATGTTGTTGCACTGGTCCTTGTGCCTATGCACACTTATTCTGAAAAGTCTGACCAAGGAAGCAAACGAGAGCTTTTAAGGTAGAACAATACAGGCATGGTTGTTTGTGGATCGCACCCTTGGGTGGATGGCTGCTGCACATCTAAAATCTGCCAGGACTAAATTCAGCCCCCTCTGTCCACAGTGACAGGGGCTCTTCCTTGTGAGTAAGAAAGAGACCTTTATTGGGGGGTACTAACCAATACTGGCGCAGCAGCAAACACAGGGACCAGAAGTCACGATTCCGAAGTATACAAACGAAGAAAGAGGTTCAGGTCTGAAGAGAAGCAACAAAGATGTCCCAATGGTTATCGCACCCTTCCTGCCAAGCTTTTAAAGAAACTTGCTTGCTTAGTGGGAATGCCACTTGTGCCAAGACACACACTTTGTCTGGGCACGTGTGCCTGATCCCATCTGCACAAGTGACACCTGGCTCTTGGTGACAAGGCTACATCCTGCCCCTCTGGCTCTGCTGCCACTGCCTCTTGCTCAGCCACCCCACAGGCTGGCTGAGGTCTTCTGCACTCCCCAATGGGGCTCTGAACGAGGGGCAACGGAGAGCGCTGGCAGATCGGCTTGTCCATCTCTGATACTTGGCATCAAAAGTGGAGAACCCCTGTCCACCAACCCTGGATGCCAACCTTAACACACATACACACCCTGCTACATATCTCTCCTAATTGTCCACATCCATCTGGGGCTGCCAGACCATGCCAAATCCCAACAAAGCCCATGCTGAGTTTTCAGAGTCCCTCAGAAGATTAAGTTTCATCCTAAATGCCCATCTCATCCAGCATTCCCCTTTGGAAGAGGGACGTAGCTCAGCGGTGGAGTATCTGCTTTGTAAGCGGAAAGTCCCAGGTTCAATTCCCGGCATCTCCAGGTAGGGTTAGGCAAGACTCCTGCCTGAAAGGCCTTTCAGTCAGCATGAGCAATACTGAGCTGGACTTGGAATAAGACAGCTTCCTATGTCCTTATCCGTAAACTTCAGGTTTTTTAAGAGAGAACAGAGGGAGGTTGTAATTTCGAAGAAAGAAAAAAAACCTGGGGTGAGTGTGTCAGGGCGGGGGGCTTGGGATTTCATAAATGGCCCCTTCTTCTCCCCCTGGTTTGAAGAGGGAGGTCAGGATATCAAATTCTTTGGCCTGCATGAAGCCAGATGAAATGGCAATGGGAGATTCAGCAGCAGCTGACAACTATAACTATTATTGCTGGCGGTCTTCCGAATGAGCAGAGAATCTGGAGCCAGGAGCTATCCTACACCAGATCATATTCCATCCAAGAAATATTGGAGGCTGCAATCTCATCACACCAGCTTCTTGTCACAGGAAGGGAATATTGTATACATGGACTTGGCCAGCCAGATGCTGGTGAGAAACCCACAAGACGAACCTGAGCACTGTTGTTGTTGTTGTTGATGTTGTTGTTTCTATACCATCCTTTGTCTGAGGATCACAGGGCAGTTTACAATATAATGACACAAAAATAAATACCATAGTAACAAATGAAAACAGTAACTCCCCCACCCCAGTTTAAAAAGTCATAGATTGTTTAATTAGCCAAAGGCCTGGGAGAAAAGGATATGTAACGAAGGGGCTAGGCGAGCCTCTCTGGAGAAAGCATTCCACAATGGGGAGCCACCACAGAAAAGGCCCATTCTGATGTTGCTGCCCTCCAGACCTCTCACGGAGGAGACACACAAAGAAGGGCCTCAGATGATGATTGCAGGGTCTGGGGCGGTTCCACTGGGGAGAGGCAGTCCTTGAGGTATTGCAGTCCTGAGCCATTTATGGCTTTATAGGTCAAAACCAGCACTTTGAATTGGGCCCGGAAACTAATCAGCAGCCAGTGCATTGCTGAGCCAGGATTGGCGTTATAGACTCAACCCGTCTTGCCCTGGTGAACAACCTGGTGGCTGAATCCTGCACTAGATGAAGTTTCCGAACCATCATCAGGGGCAGCCCCACATATAATGTGTTGCAGTAATCTAACCAAAAGCACTCTATGTGATGAAGTACTTCCTTTTGCCTGCCCTGAATCTTCCAGAATCCAGCTTCATTGCATGCCCCCAAGTTCTAGTATTATGGGAGGAGAACAACTTTTCTCTATGCACTTCCTCCATGCCATGCATAATTGTATTCTATCTTGATAGCCGACAATGAAGAATCAACTCAAAACTTCATTTACCCCAGCAGAATCTTATTCACTAACGCCCAGGAGTGAGTGAAGTCATAGATTATGGCTAGAGGTACACATTTCTCCTTTAACAGCCAGCAACATATGGATATTCATTCCAGATATGCAGAAGGTGGTGGCTGGTAGGCTCTGTGCTTTGGCGCTGGAATGCGTGCAAATACCTGCCGTATTAGCATGACTTAGTGAGCACAGGTTTTGCAAACAGCCTAAAAGGAGGCCCATCTGCCTAGCATATAGCAGTGAGGTGGAGCATGGAAACGTTTACACGTAGAGGAGGCTTCTGATATTGTCAACAGACCCTGGAAGAAGCAAGAGAAGATGCCACGATGCTAAGATTTGCTCTTTTCTTTGGTCCTGTCCTAGGTGTACAGAATCTCACTTTTAGCCCTCCAGCCATCTCCATCTAGCCCCCAGGACTCTCCCCAGGCCCAAACCATCACCAGCCCTATTTCACATCATGGTTTTGCCCAACTGGAACCTGTCCTTGAACTCTGAATGTGTCTTGCTTAGCTGGATGAAGGACAGAGAGAGGCGAGTGGAAACTAAGGGTCATATCCAACTAAGCCTTACTCAAGGTATACCAACTGAAATTCATGAACCTAAGTTAGACACACACACACACATATATATATATACACACACACACACATATACAGATAACTCCCGTTTCAGGCACGACCGATATGTAGAACCATAGATTCATAGAGTTAGAAGGGACCCTGAGTATCATTTAGTCCAACCCCCTGAAGTGCAGGAATATGCAGCTGTCCCTTACGGGGATCGAACCTGCAACCCTTGCGTTACCAGCACCACACTCTAATCAACTGAGCTATCTGCCTGTTGTACAGTGGTACCTCGGGTTACATACGCTTCAGGTTACAGACTCTGCTAACCCAGAAATATTACCTCGGGTTAAGAACTTTGCTTCAGGATGAGAACAGAAATTGGGCAGCGGCAGGGGGAGGCCCCATTAGCTAAAGTGGTGCTTCAGGTTAAGAACGTTTTCAGGTTAAGAACGGACCTCCAGAACGAATTACCGGTAAGTACATAACCAGAGGTACCACAGTACAGTGGTGCCTTGGTTCTCAAACTTAATCCATTCCGGGAGTCCGTTTGACTCCTGAAACTGTTCGAAAACCAAGGCATGGCTTCCTATTGGCTGCAGGAGCTTCCAGCACTCAAGTGGAAGCCACATCAGATGTTCGGCTTCCAAAAAAACGTTTGCAAACCGGAACACTTACTTCTGGGTTTGCGGCATTCAGGAGCTGATTTGTTCAGGAGCCAAGCCATTTGAGTACCAAGGTACCACTGTATGCTTTCCTTTCGACCACATCAGCAAGGCCAAGAGGGGGCCTTGTTGTTTAGGCAGCTCAGGACCTCCATACCCACCACCCAGGCTTGCGCCCCAGGGAGGTCACTTCGGTACTGCCAATGCAGTGGTTTGACTTCACCCCCGGAAGAGCACTCCATTGTCTCTTGAGGCAGATGGATGCCAACAGCAACTCCAGAGCCAAGGAGCCCTGATCTGCACTTCCCTAACTCCAGTTAGGCCTCTATGCAACAAATAATCAAGGCCTGCCTTGGCTCCTGCTTTCTCAACATGGGCATTCATCATCTGCATCTGACAAGCAAAATCAGACAACGTTCAAACATTTCTGGAGACCAGGGCCCGCCTGCGTAGCTCCTGCCAGCTGTTGCAACCGTTTACACTGCTTGTCAGCGAAAGCTTCTCCT
Organism: Darevskia mixta; assembly: GCA_034641385.1. Lineage (NCBI taxonomy): Eukaryota > Metazoa > Chordata > Lepidosauria > Squamata > Lacertidae > Darevskia > Darevskia mixta. The sequence continues at coordinate 8,530,024 of JAWWNH010000181.1, forward strand.
CCGAAAGCAGCCAAAGTGCCGCTATCAAGGAGCCCTGTTTCAGCTTGACGTTGTGCAGAGTAAGTACAGTTCAACAACCGCAAGGAAGAATGCAGGGGTGTCTGGAATGCACACAGCTTCCAAAGCATCTGAACGGGACCCAAGGATGGAGGGCAAGCTGAGAAGGGGCCTCCCTTTCTGCCATGCCCCTCATTAGTTATACCACCAAAGCTTGATGTGTTGTTGAGTATTCTCAGAACACACATAATCACTAATTAGCACATTCTCAACATTGCTTGGCTTCTTGAATTGTTGCATAAGCCACTCTGAGCTACGGGGAAGGGGTGTTATTGAAAATTAGAGGCTACATTTAAAAGGAAGGAAGGAAGGAAGGAAGGAAGGAAGGAAGGAAGGAAGGAAGGAAGGAAGGAAGGAAGGAAGGAAGTCAAGACCAGAAGAAGAACCATGCCCCATCTAGTCCATTAGCCTATTCTCACAGTGGCCAACAAGATGCCCATTCTTGGATGTCTACAAGCAGGACCTGAGCACAACAGCATTCTCCCCTTCTATGGTTTCCAACAACTAGAGTTAAGAAGCATACCGACAGCCTCCTCCTCCTCCATGAATTTGTCTAATCCTATCTCATAGTTACCCATGTTGATTGCCTTCACTGCTACTTGTGAGAGTCTGTTCCATAGCTTAGCCATAGAGATCACACCAAAACTTACTGTGGAATCATAGAAGTTAAGAGTTGGAAGGAATCTTTGAGATCACCTAGTCCAAACCCCTTTTGTTTTTTATGTCTCCCTTCCACTGAAAGGCATTGGAATCAATTATGGAATTAATCAGAGTAGCCACAGTGGATAGCAGGATGAATCATTTAGGTTTCAGCAGAAGCTGAACTGTAGCAGAACGGAAACAGTGCTGGTTGCACGGAATGCAAGATGGGATGGAAATTGCTATTTGCTTACATCCCTACTCGAGGCAAACTCCTGGGCTCTGAATTCTTTCATTCTAAGGGTATGCATTTTTTACTTTAGTTGGTAGATATGAGGGTTCAAGGGGGGGGAATGAAGAGGGAGATCCCACATTGTGATCCCTGCAATTATAGAGGTTGGACCAGATGAGCCTTTGGATTCCTTCCAGTGTTACAATTCTATGATCCTGTGACCTATGCTTACTGATCTAATGTGTAGATCTACTCAAAGAGTGTGTGTTGGAATGGAGAGGTGAAGAATCAACAGGATTCCTGCCCGCCCACCAGCACCTCTGTTTCTCACCTTCTCCAAAGCTCAGTGTGAGTGAGATAAGATACTCTCCCCACTGCTTGTTTCTCAAGCCTTCTGGCACACACACAGAGGGCTGGAGGGAGAGATATTTTTATGTGCTTTGGACAAGAAACAGCAGGAGCCTCTCCCACCCACTCCCCTCCTGTAAACTCAGAGGAGAGAGATCTCGCCTCTCTCCCACTGCCTCTACACCTGCCAGGGGACTTAGAGGGTTGTGTTAGTGAACACAGCTTGTGGCTAGCTAGAGGTTAGCCAAGCTGCTATTAGGAGACCCAAGGATTTGGGTTCCACTTACGATTGTCCCCAGGATCATCCCAGTGGTGACAGGTGCTCATTGCGGCTGATTGGGTGGAAGGCAGGGAGACGAACAGTAGGGGGAGCCAGAGCTGGTGACAGACAGAACACCCTCTCAGTGTTTGTAAGGAAGAAGACAGGCAGGCCTGGCTGAGGGCAAAGTGGGGGTTGGTGGGGCAACACCCTATTTGCCGTACTAGACTACCCTCTTCAACTGCCTTATCCTGAGACTGATAAGGCTGGGCTAAGCACCACTGGTGCGGACAGGATTTGTCAACTCCCAGCTGATTTCAACCTCCCACTCACCCTGTAAACATGACTCACCAGAGCTCCAGAGGAAAGCAAAAGAAAAGACCAGTTGGCTTCAACAAACGAAAAGCAGGACCCTAAAATAACAGATTTTTCAGCTGCCTGAACTTTTAGCTCCAGGTGTATAAATCAAGTTAATGAGCTGAGAAGTTGGAGGGCTTCTTGGCTTTCCTCTTTTTAACGTAACAAATTGATGATGGTGGTGGTTGGTGTGTATGTGTGTGTGACTCTTGTAAGAAGTGAAAATATTCCAGGTGAAGCTTTTTGTACGCAGCAGACAAATTATTTACCCTGGAGAAGAGAAGGTTAAGGGGTGATATGATAGCCATGTTCAAATATATAAAAGGATGTCATATAGAGGAGGGAGAAAGGTTGTTTTCTGCTGCTCCTGAGAAGAGGACCCGGAGCAATGGATTCAAACTACAAGAAAGAAGATTCCACCTAAACATTAGGAAGAACTTCCTGACAGTAAGAGCTGTTCGACAGTGGAATTTGCTGCCAAGGAGTGTGGTGGAGTCTCCTTCTTTGGAGGTCTTTAAGCAGAGGCTTGACAGCCATCTGTCAAGAATGCTTTGATGGTGTTCCTGCTTGGCAGGGGGTTGGACTGGATGTCCCTTGTGGTCTCTTCCAACTCTAGGATTCTATGATTCTATTTTAAACCTGATTTCAATCTCTCTGCACTCATCCTCTAAGACAATGGTCTTTTGCCATCCCAGATGGGGGAGTAGTTAATGAGACTCTTCCCCTGTCATCACTTCTTTGCTACAAATCTCTAACCCTGCATGCTCAGGGAATCATTAATTTGTGATCATTAACTAGTATTATTACCTTTATTTCTCACCTTGCCTTTAAGGAACTCAAGGCATCCCAATCGGTTCTCACCCCTGCTTCTCCATGTATCCACACAACAACCCTGAGAGATAGGTCAGGCTGAGAGGCAGGGGCTCATCCCAAGGTGAGCTTCATGCCTGAGTGGGGGTCTGAGCCCTGGTCTCTCATAATCTAGTCCAACGTTCTAACCATTGCAGCATGCTGGCTCTTAGAAACTCTGGTCCTCCACCACCCCTTGCTTCTGCAGCCAAAAACATAGAACTGTCCGGTCCAAGCCTATGCAATGCAGGAACCACAGCTCAAGAATCTTTGGCAGATTTGCTCTGCCCTTAGATCAGGGGTTTGGGAGCCCTTGGTCCTCCAGATGTTGCTCAACTACAGCTCCCATCATCCCTGACCATCAACCATGCTGATGGGAGCTGGAGTCCACCAACATCTGGAGAACCCCGTCCCCAATCCCCACTTTAAAAAGTAAAAATAATTTTTAAAAGGGAATCTCCAAACACTCCTTTTGTCCTGAGTGCATTCCATCCGCCTCCCGCCCCCCGGTTTAAATGCATTTACCAAACTTCCTTGCACAACTCAATAAGCTCCTCTAAGATGTTGGCTTGCTTCCCTTCCCAGCCTCTTTGTCAAAGTGTCTGGTGCTATCTGCTTGCCAACTATTAAATACCTAGTACTTGGCCGATGGACAGGCAGATAACTCAGGGCAAAGCGGAGCCTTGCTTTCCTCTCTCCCCCTGCTCCCCCCCCCCACTTTACCTGTCAGAGCCGGGAAATCACCAAACAAAAAGAGAGAGGATGAACAAAGGGGGAAATCAACAAGAACAAAACCGGAGGCATGAGCCAATTTTACTCCTCCACCGCCACCTAATATGCTAAGAAGCTAATGACCGTAATGGAAAAACCAGAAATACTGCAATGTAACTAATGGGGTGGGGTGGGGGGAACACCTACAGTGATATTAAGGTTGACTCAAGATTGTCCCAGTATGGAGAAGTAGAAAGGTGTCTAGAATCATAGAATTGTAGAGTTGGAAGGGACCACAAGGATCATCTAGTCCAACCCCCTGCCATGCAAGGAATCTTTTTGTCCAACGTGAGGCTTGAACCCGTGACCCTGAGATTACGAGTCTTGTGCTCTACCGACTGAGCTAACCCAGCTCTCTTACTTTTGTCCCAAATGACTGCAAGTCATTCACATGATGTTGTTTCTTCTACCTTCTCCTTGGAATCCTGTCTATTTCTGGCACGCTAAGACTGGAGATAAGTACACTGCTTTGCTTTCTCACACAAACACACTCCACCTCTTCATTCAGAAAAAAAATACATATTGCAGCTATTCTATGGAATCAGGTGATCCATTGTGAGGATACGTTTGTCTCAAAGAAAAGGGAACTGCTAAGGTCTAGTTTTTCTTTAGTACGGGTGCCTAAGGAACTTGATCTTGGTGAATTCTGATCCATACCAACCAAACTAATGCGGTCGCCAGCTTTCACACTTCAGTTACCGCCAGACAGTCTGCATTTTGCAGAGGGTGTGAGCTCGTGTCAGAAATTTAGGCTTGCAATTAAAAGCAGATTGAAGCTCTCCATCACCCTGGAACAACCGTTCCTCTTGGGGGGGATGGGCGGAGGATTTTTGCAGTTACAAACCTTGAAGGGGAAAGGCATTGGAAAGCATGGGATGGTGATCAAATGATGGGAGGGCGAGTAACCTCTGCTCACACAAATCAGGGCAGGGCACAGGCATGCATACAGAGTGTGCCTGGGCACACAAAAAAGTGCCCAGACCTTCTACCAAGGTAGCCCAGGCTGCTGCTCCACATCTTCCAATGAGCTGCACCCTGGTCATAGCTGTCAACACTCCCTTTTTTGCGGGAAACTCCCCTATTCCAATGCTGTTTCCCGCTGCTATCCCGGATTGTTGATATCCCTGAAATTTCCCGGATTTCAAAGGAAGCAGCTCCTCTCCCTCCCTGCCGGCCAGGGAGGCTCCTCAGCTGCGTTGCTCAGCTGCCAATAAGGAGTCTGAGACCGACTGGGGGCGGAGCTTGCATGCCTTGTGCAGCCAGACCCTCACGCGCAACCAGACAGACAGCCTGCCTGCCGTCTATGCGCTCACTCTTTCGCTCACCCGTTCGCGCGCAGCCTCTGGAGCGCAGGGTGGTTTCCCCGGGGGAAAAGGGAGGGTTGACAGCTATGCCCTGGTTCCTGAATGTTATTCAACTGGGCTACATTTGTTTTAACTCTTGGAGCCCCAAAAGGCTTGAGGCCAGGCTATTTGAAGGACCTTCTGTCTCATTACAAAGCTGTCCAGTTATTAAAATCTGCAGGGGAGGCCCTGCTGAGTATTTAACAGGGGCTTGCTTGATGTGCACAGGTGAGAAGGCTTTCTCCTGTGTATATTTGAAAAATTCACCGATGAATTTTCACGGAGGTTTTTTTATAAAAAGTGCACATTAATGCAGAAATGTGGATAACCGAATTTAAGATTGGAAGAATGACAAATGGAGAGAAACTAAAACTGTCAGATCCACCCAGCCCTGTTTTATATTTGTGGATAATATTTCATGCACCTGGCAAAATGGGCTCAAGTCTATAAAACCTAACATGCCATCATGTTAGCCTTTAAGGCAGGGGTCAGCAACGTTTTTCAGCTGTGGGCCGGTCCACCATCCCTCAGACCATGTGGTGGGCCGGACTATATTTTGAAAAAAAATATGAACGAATTCCTATGCCCCACAAATAACCCAGAGATGCATTTTAAATAAAAGGACACATTCTACTCATGTAAAAACACGCTGATTCCCAGACTGTCCGCGGGCCGGATTGAGAAGGCGATTGGGCCACATCCAGCCCACGGGCCTTAGGTTGCCTACCCCTGCTTTAAGGTGCCACATGATCCCGGGTTGGGTTTTGCTGCAACGGACCAACCCAGCTCACTCTCTAGGACTTCTTCCAAGTAGGGATTCTTTACCTGTGATTCCTGCATTTCAGGGATTTGGACTAGATGCCCCTTTTTTGGGGGGGGGGTCCTCTTCCAACTCTACATTTCTAGGATTCCATGAAACGCAAGTGACTACGGACAAAGTCCCCGCAAACCAGCATAGGATGGTCGCTGGCTACATGCAACAAGCAAATTAAACGGCTCAGGCCGCCTGTCTCATCTGCACGCTGAGCCCAGCATCTGTAGCTTATCTGCTGCATCACACGTCTCCACGTGCGGCGGCTCGGGTCTTCTTTTACACAAAGGGCTATGAAGATCGGTTTGCCAGGAAGCCCCCAAGCGAGTCAGAAGGGCTTTCATCTCTCCCCCACCCCACCGCTCGGGGGGGGGGGGGCCACGGGAAGATTGCTTTCCTGTCCACATTCTCTCCTTGGCCCAGGGGGATATCCGCAGAGCCAACTTAAAGCCACCTTGAGCACATAATGGAATTCAGGAAGATGTATCTGCGCTCGGGACCAAATTCCAGCAGCAAAGCCCATAAGCTTGTTACAGCTCTGCAGGGACCTCGCCATCAAACAGAACAGAAAGGCTGGCCTCAGACTAAAGGAGCTCTTTGTTTCAATGGGAGGGAGAGCGCAAGGGGGGGAATACATTTGGGGAAGGAAATTTCACCCTGGCAGCCTCACCGAGAAGGAGAAAAACGGCTTGTTCTTGGGGCCTCTCCAGATGGTTCTCTCGGTGCAATAGCCGTGCAAGCTCATTACTCAGCTGTTTGGAGAAATCCAACCTCCACCCGCTTCCCCAATCAACGTTGGGGGGGGGGGGAGGCGGGAAAGGAAGGCCCCTCTTGCAAGAATGTGGAATTTTCCCCAGTGCAAAAAGAGGGGCCTTTTGCGGCCGAGAAAATGCAGTGCTTGCCATCCTGATACTACATCACAACAGTGCCCGCTGGAAGGACATGCAAGGTAGTGATGGAACAGGTAGCAGCAAAATATTGCATTTACGATAGGGGAACCTCAGGCCCACATACGAATGTGGCCTCCAGAACTCTCCCCAGGCTACACTCTTCACTGTTCACTTCGCATACACTTTGAGTGTTTCAGCCTGGCTGGAATGTGTCCTTGATCTGATCGTGACCCTTGCTTGCATGGGGAATGGCAAATGAAAATGATGGACTATATGGAACTTGCCAAAATGACCGGAAGACTCCGAGACCAGATGGAAGAGACGGTGGAAAAAGATTGGAAAAAACTGAAAGACTACTTTAAAAAGTATTGTTCGATTTGAAACAGAGGATATAAAAGTTGGATTACTTAGGAGACTGCAGATTAATTAGTATGAAGTATTAACGATAGATGATTAAGGTTATGACTGCTGATTACAAAAATAATTTAAGGTGATATTTATATGGTTTAAAGATGTTAAGAGATTACTAAGATGATACAAAATGAAACGCAGCTGGGGGGAGGGGAGGAAGCCACCCCAAAGATGATATAAATTAGTGAGGAAAAAATGTTGTATGTTGTGTTTGAAATTATGGTCAATTTTTAGAAGTGATGTTAAGAAAATGATGAAATAAGTTTGTGTTTTGTTTGTTTTTTGTTTTTTGCTTTTTTTGTGTGAGTTGAAAAACCCAATAAAAAAATTTTTTTTTGGGGGGGGGGAGGATAGAGGCATGGAAATGTGCATGGAAACTAGCCTACGGTACAAAGGTAAAAATTTACAGTTGTTGCTCCATCCACTTTGACCTCACACTCCACCCACCATTGGCATACGGCCCCCGAAAGTGTGCCCAGAAGGGGCTGAGGCCCTTGGACTAAAAAGGTAAGGTTTTGTAAGCTTGCAGACTAAGAGCCTTCATAAAGGAGCTTCTTCACAAAGAAGAACCTGGAGAGGCGAGAGACTCTGCACTTGTTATCAAGGGATGGCTGCTTCTGCCTGCCTACTGTATAAAATAAATATTTGCATTTGCTGCCCCTCCCACTTTTGCCTCTGGCTCCACCCACTGCAGACATGTCACCCACAGAAGAGAACTGGCCTTGGGGCTGAAGGACAGACCCCCACTTCCTCTGCTCCATGGATGGTCATCTGTTATGGCCCCTTTAGTGGAGTTCCTGCATTGCAGGGGTTTGGGTTAGATGACCTTTGGGGTCCCTTCCAACTCTACAACTCTATGATTTCACTCCCCATCACTTTCCCCCTCTCCTGAGCTACATAATGAAGAAACAGAAAGAAAAAACCAGTATTTGAAAGGAGCTAGAACATGGGTTTTAATAGGAGGGGGAGAAATAGCCTTCTGTAAAATCGTCTAGAACAAACCGTCTACACCTGGACCGAAGTAACTCCCGTTTTAATAGCAAGGGAAATCCATTATTTCTGTCTGTGAGTTTTAAGCAGGTCATTAACGGGACGTACAAGAGCCAGGGCCAGAAAAGCATATTGCTATTTGGCTCGGCCTGAAACTGCTGTTTTGCACGCCATCCGATACCAGAATTTAGGAGGGGAGGCAATGGCTATCTTGGTGTCAGCCCTAAGGGCAAAGTGTGCACACAGGAAAATAAATCCTGCATGTACCCGTATATGGTAGGAAATTTGTTTTTATTTTATTTATTGTATTTGTATCCCATCTTTTTCTCCAAGGTGCTCACATGGTTATCATTTAACCCCCAAAACAAACCTGTGAGGTAGGTCCAGCTGAGCGGTATTGGCTCAGTGAGCTTCATGGCTGAGTGGGGATTTGAACCCTGGTCTCCCAGGTCCTAGTCCAACACATTAACCACTACACCACATTGGCTCTAGAAATCCAAGGGTCCTTCCTTAGGGGAAGATCAAGGGGGTGGAGGAACTCTGCTATGAGGAAAGGTTGCAGCATTTGGGACTTTTGAGTTTAGAGAAAAGGAGAGCAAGTTTCTTTGAAAGCTACTCCCCGGAAGGGGTCCCTAAGAGTCCCTAAGTTTATAGTATTATGCATGGCATGGAGACAGTGGGTGGACAAAAGTCCCCCACCCCCACCCTCATAACACTAGAAGCTGCGGACATCCAACAAAGCTGAGTGCTGAAAGAGTCAGGACAGATAAAAGAAAGTCCTTCTTCACATAGTGCATAGTTAAACTACAGAACTCACAAGGGTGCTCTTGTGCTTGTATCTTGCTTGAGGGTTTCCCATAAGGGACATCTGTGAGATGCTGGACTAGATGGGCCGTTGGCCTGATCCAGCTGGGTCTTCTTATGTTCTTAAGACTTTCTGCATCAGCTCAGCTGCCAAGGAGCCATTTGGAGTCACCGCCAACTAGATTCTACTCAGAGCAGGCCCCCTGCAATTAATGAGTCCCAAACTTAGGTCCATTAACTTCACTGGGTCTACTCTTGAGTAGCACTGGATATAAGCCTTGATCTGGGATGTGCACTCATGACAACCTGCATTTGTCCTCATTCACTGGAACAAAGTCTGAAGGAGAGCTATAGAAGGCCAGCTGTTTATTTGCATTCGTTCTGAGTTTTCATATGTGGAGATCGTACAACGTTGAGTGAAGCAAGTATTATCCTACACTTTCTAATGGGTTTTCCCCTCACTTTCCTTATTGCAGAAAGTATAATCTATTTTGGGGGGCGAGGGGGAGTCATTGATAGCCTTCATGCATTCTTCACTGGAAGCCATCCAAGTGAGAGGCAATCACTGCCTTTTGTGGGATACAGGGTTGGAGTACCTAGTCAGTAATAAATCTCACAGAACAGCATGGCACTTATCTCTGAGGAAATGTGCATTATAAAGAGCTCTCCTGATGTGCAAACCCAGCACACCAACTTTCCCCAACCTGGCGCCCCCATGTGCTTTTGGCTACAACTCCCATCAGCCCTGACCACCAACCCTTCTGGGCCTGGGACTCAAAGAGAGTTGGGCGTCCACTGACAGTTCGAGGGGGCCCAACTAGGGCAGGCTGCCATCCACACTGGCCAGAAAGCAAGTCCCACTGAAGCAAATGGAACTTACTTCTGAGTTGCGATGCAGAGGATTATGCAGTTACAGGTAGTCCAACAGGTAGTCTGTTTCAGTGTATCTGAAGAAGTGTGCATGCACACGAAAGCTCATACCAAGAACAAACTTAGTTGGTCTCTCTAAGGTGCTACTGGAAGGATTTTTTTTATTTTTTATTTTGTTTAGAGGATTTTTTATTTTGTTTAGAGGATTATGCAGTTGGCATTTACTTCCAAAAATGTGCAACGGAAAAGATTGGGGAAATTGGGATATTCTTTAATTTTGGAATGGAGCATGCAGTGGAAGTTATGCAGAGAGAAAGGGGGAATATATTTTGCAGGAGAGGATCGTGAGTTCTGCTGAACACACCACACCCATAGATAACAAACGGTCTCTTGCAACAGCATTATATTTGTGCTCTCTCTCTCTCTCTCTCTCTCTCTTTCTCTCTCTCTCTCTTTCTCTCTCTCTCTCTCTCTCTCTCTCTCTCTTTCTCTCTCTCTCTCTTTCTCTCTCTCTCTCTCTCTCTCTCTCTCTCTCTCTCTCTGTGTGTGTGTGTGTGTGTGTGTGTGTGTAGGGGATTGCATCTGCTTTCAACAGATTATCTGAAAGAGACTTCAAATGCCTTGATAGTGCTTCTATATTGTCACCTGTAATGATAATTACAGTTCATGAAAACAGATGTACCATGAAAGAAAGGGGAAGGAGGGAGAAAGCATGCTGAATCAGCAGCTAAAACCCACCTAACCAGATGAGTTCACGATTCTCCTGTAATCAGGACTCCCCAAAGCATGAAATGGATGTGTGCACTCAGCAACGGAGGTTCCTGAGGCCCATCGCAGCTCTGCATACTCCCGCCAGACTTAACATCAGAGGAAGCGAGATAGCTCAGTGGCAGAGCAGTTCCTCCACACCCAGAAGGTTCCAGGTTCAATCCCTGGCATTCTCCCAGTAGGATGTTTTATTATGTTTTTATATATGTTGGAAGCCACCAAGAGTGGCTGGGGCAACCCATTAAAATTAATTGTTGTTGTTGTTGTTGTTGTTGTTGTTTAGGACATCCCTATTTTCATCAGAGAAATGTTAGCAGGTATGTGGTATGTAGTGGAATTAAGCTCCCCCCCCCCACTTCAAGATCATTTTCCCCAATCCTGATTCGCCTCAGTCTCTCCCCCCAGCCCTCAAATCACTGTGCAGCTGTTTGGCTGGGGTGGGGGAGATTTAAAGAGAGAGGGGCATTCACACGCCTCCTTTGTAACATCCTGTCTGAGCCATAAAACATACCTGCTCAGAAATGTGCACCATTGAATGCATTGACCCCGAGTTCCCAAGCAAGCATGCCTAAGGTCAGGTTACTTAAAAAGAAAATTGTGTGATCTAGCGGGTTTGTGTGTGCGCATCATGGGTGTGTGTGTGTGTGTGTGTGTGTGTGATCCCTGAAGTTTGTTGCTGGAGGTAGGGGGAGACTTGGAATATTATATTACATATGAGTTATCATGTGAAGCAATGGAGTGCTAGTTGAGGGAAGTCAATTTAGATACAAAAGCTACACAAAATTAAGTATGAAAAAATATGTATCAGTTGGTTTGTTTATAGACTATTATTTAGTTGCTGGAGATAAAGAATCCAATGTATTATGAAGAAATCTGTGTAGACATGCATAATAATTTTTTATTTATGTATTTATCCATGTATATATTTATGTATTTTTGTGTTTGTTAGTTTTTGTCCTTTTTTTTCTTTTGTGATCTTTTTTCTTTCTCTTTGTAAAATGAAAAATGAATAAACAGAATTTTTTTAAAAAAGAAAGAGGTAGGGGGAGACACACACATCGTGCCAACTGGAAGATCTCTCTGAATTACAGGATGTAAGGAGCACTTTGCAGGGTCTTTCCCAGAGAGAACCTCTCTTGCTATGATGACCTAACTGCCCCCTCTCCCCAGCTGTTCTGAATCAATGGAAACTGGCAAAAAGGCAGAGGAGGAGACCGTGTCTCGTTTCCAAACACAGGATTGCAGTCGGCGCTCAGACATCACGCACACGTGCAGACATAAGAGGGAGACCTCGCTAGAAGACTTGAGATGTAAAAAGGAGAGGGCAGTGCAGCAAGACCATCAGTAAAAAAAAAAAAAAATCCAAACCAGCAGGTCAGCACCAATAGGATCACATAGCTCAGCTTAGCATGTTGCACAAGCCAGGCTGCAGATAGACTGACTCACTTAGACAAATATCAGCCACTAGCAACAGCAATTTGTACAAACACGTATGAACGTCAGTGGCGCTGTGGTCTAAACCGTGACGTTGTGAGCTCCCATTGCTTGGTCCCTGCTCCTGCCAACCTAGCAGTTCAAAAGCGCGTCAAAGTGCAAGTAGATCAATAGGTACCGCTCTGGCGGGAAGGTAAACGGCGTTTCCGTGCGCTGCTCTGGTTTGCCAGAAGCGGCTTAGTCATGCTGGCCACATGACCTGGAAGCTGTACGCTGGCTCCTTTGGCCAGTAAAGCGAGATGAGCGCCGCAACCCCAAAGTCGTCCGCAACTGGACCTAATGATCAGGGGTCCCTTTACCTTTACCTATATGAACACAACTATATATTAGATTATTTCAGGAACTGAAAAATTGGGCAGACAGTCCCTCAAGGTCCAAAGTGGCTATTGTCCACTTAGGAGTCAACTCCATCAGCCTGCTGTGTGTGCCAAGCCAGGTCTCCATCTTAAGACTGACATGGGAGCAAGGGTCAGTTTGAAGCGGCTACTCACCATATTGGCAGCTGGGGCCCTGGAAGCCTGCAGGGCAGTGGCAGACCTGAGAGGAGCCTTCCGCACACTTGCCTCCGTTGAAACACACGCCGTAATTGCAGACAGCTAAAAGAAAAAGAAAAGATATGGATGCACTGGATAACTCAGTCAGTAAAGTATGAGACTCTTAATCTCAGGGTTGTGGGTTTGAGCCCTACAGAGGGTGAAAGATTCCTGCATTGCTGGGGGTTGGACTAGATGAAGAAGAAGAGTTTGGATTTGATATCCCGCTTTATCACTACCCGAAGGAGTCTCAAAGTGGCTAACATTCTCCTTTCCCTTCCTCCCCCACAACAAACACTGTGAGTTGAATGGGGCTGAGAGACTTCAAAGTGTGACTAGCCCAAGCTGCATGTGGAGGAGCGGGGACACGAACCCAGTTCCCCAGATTACAAGTCTACGGCTCTTAACCACTACACCACACTGGCTTAACCACTACACCACACTGAGACCATCGACTGACACTCTAGAATATGGATTGGGGGCCATTCTCAACACAAGAGCCAAAAATCCTGTCTGGACGAGCTTCCAGGGAACGCCTGCTGGCAGTGGGCAAAAAGGCAAAAGTGGGGCAGATCGAGAAATGCAAATTTCACCTTGTTTTTACAAACATTCTCACACTCCTCTCCAGCCTCCATCTGGGCGAGCAGGAAGCCATCATCAGAGTTCAAGGATGCCTGCTCTCGGGTTGCTCTGGAGAAAGTGTGGGAAGAGCACCGAGGAGTTGCTCTTTTGTACACCTCACAGCTAAGCGTTTCAAGAGAATGGTGTGCAAGTCCCGCCATGTGCAATGGAACTTCCAAGGACAACACAGCTTAAGTCACCGCAAAAGAAGGTCACAGAGCACTCCAAATCATTTGGCATGTATGTCCACGGATCTAGCTGAAAGGCAATGCATGATGTCCGCATTGATCATTGTAATGTGTCCCTAGTTATTATTAGTGTATAATTATAAGGAAATTGCATAATCTTAGAAGGGAGTGTAGCTGTGACTATCCTAAAGGGACCTCGCACTTCCAAATTTGCCACTACCCTCCTGCAGCCAGCCCACTATACTATGCAGTAGAACAGAAAAACTCAACAACTTTTGTGTCCGGATTTTCACTTTTCGAAATATGGCAACCCTGCCATATTGTGTCATACCACTAGAAGGACCTTTTTCATTGTTGTTTATAAGGAGGAGGAGGAGGAAGAGGAGGAGGAGGAGGATCTCTTCAGCAGTAGCAAAAGACAAAATTCACGGGCAACTTTGGTACAATGGGGTACAACAGAATCACATACAATATTCAATTAGATATAAATTTTAAAAGCCCAAAGTACAATGCTATGTTTTCAAATACGCCTTCCATGAATATGACTTTATTTCTCAAGGCTCCCATATTATTATTATTATTATTATTATTATTATTATTATTATTATTAACCCACCCATCTGGCTGTGTTTCCCCAGCCACTCTAAACCTGCCTCCCTCATTTAAAGGGATATAATTCTTTATCAAATAAATCAAGTTCAGTTTCCCTTTGAATTACATGGCAGTGTTAAGTTGGATGTTCTGAGAGAGCTATATCCCATACATTCCTAAGCCACATCTCTTAGGGCATTAGCACTCAAGATTTCCAACAGGATGCTAATCTTGCAGAGGCTAATAGCTGGAATGCAAAAATCTTACGTGATACTACAGGATTAGAGTCACTTTCTGTGGACAATAGAGCCAGGGCTGGCTCTGCAGTTAGCTTCTGATGGGTACTGCATGCTATCTCTGAAAAGACCTCCAAATTTTTGCACTTTCCCACGTTCCCACCACAGGCAAAAATGTGTTTGTTACTCCACACAGTCTCCAACAACGTAGGGGCATAGATCATGTAATACGAGAGAGTGCCATTGGTGTCTGATGCCAGCTTAAGACAATTTAAGAACCACAGTCCAAAAACAGTGAAGTGATTAGCTCCGAAGACTGTGTAGCTCATACAGCATGGTGGCGATTAAAATGCTACAGATCTTGTCTGGCACTCTGACAAGGGGTCTGTTCCAGTGGATGATGTCCAGAGCAGAAGTCTTTGGACTAGATCCCACTGTGACGGAGAAATGCTCTGCTCAGCTTGGAAGTCAAGAGAAACAGAGCAATGTTTCTGAATTCCATACGAAACGACAGGGCAGCAGATTGGCCAAGGATCTCCCCACCGCATGGATGAACTCCATCCTCAAACATAGAGCTGCAGTCAATGCTAGCCCAAATCAAAGTAGACCTGCTATAGTTAACGGAGATGGTGATTCATAGAAGTATAGGGGGTTAGGAGGGACCCCAACGGTGGTCCAACTCCCAACAATGCAAGAATCAGAACTGAAAATACCTGACAGATGGCCACCCAACCTCTCCCAAGAAACCTCCATCACCTTTTGGAGCAGCCCGTTCCACTGTCAGAAAGTTCTTCCTAATGTTTAGTCGGATTCAGCTTTCTTGTAAGGTAAAGGTAAAGGGACCCCTGACCATTTGATCCAGTCGTGTCCGACTCTGGGGTTGCGGCGCTCATCTCACTTTATTGGCCGAGAGCCAGCGTACAGCTTCCAGGTCATGTGGCCAGCATGACAAAGCTGCTTCTGGCGAACCAGAGCAGCGCATGGAAACGCCGTTTACCTTCCCGCCGAAGTGGTTCCTATTTATCTACTTGCACTTTGACATGCTTTCGAACTGCTAGGTGGGCAGGAGCTGGGACCGAGCAACGGGAGCTCACCCCGTCGCAGGGATTCAAACTGCCGACCTTCTGATCAGCAAGCCCTAGGCTCTGTGGTTTAACCCACAGCGCCACCTGGGTCCCTGGCTTTCTTGTAGTTTGAATCTATTGGTTCAGTTCTTGAATCTATTGGTTCGGTCCTGTTTAGGGAAGTTTTTAATATATTTTAATCTTTTGTTGGAAGCCGCCCAGAGTGACTGGGGAAACCCAGCCAGATGGGCGGGGTATAAATAAATTATTATTATTATTATTATTATTATTATTATTATTATTATTATTATTATTATTCCCCTCTGGAGCAACAGAAAACAACCTGGCTCCATTTTCCATCTGACTCACAACATTTTAAAAATGCATACATTAGTGAAAACAACATACAGAAGATGTATTATGTTAGAGCAAGCTGCTTGTTAGTATGTGCATATTAGACAAAACTGAATACCATAAAAATGTGGATATTAAAAGAATTGCCCCTTAAAAGACTGGTGAATGTTCATTCATTTTCATTCCTGAAATATTTGGGGGGGGCTGAATTAAGTTTGGGGGTGAATAAGATGCTGGGTATTCGTCTGTTCCTGGGGACATTTATCAGCACATGTGTGGAATTCCCTTCACATGGCTTCCAACCACCTTGCCAGAGGAGATCATGGCCAGTAATCATTGGTTGCATCCAATGCTAGTCCTACTCAGAGTAGACTCAATGAAGTTGATAGACATGACTAATTCAGCTTCATTAAGGGTCATCTTTGGCAGCAGAAACTGATCCCTGCAACTCCCTCAAACATTCTTCTGCCCATTTCTGAACAGATGTGGACAGGGTTGTACCACAATGTACCCAGATAAATCTGCAGCCCTCGAGATTAAATGGGCAATCAATCACTTGCCTCTCCTGTATTCTTACCTCTAAAATTCCAAAAGAATCTCTTTTTGCAATGCTCAAAGTGGTGTTTTTGGCCAACTAACCCCAAACGTTTATTTCAAAGTGAGAAAGAAAAACACCTCTTTGCAAAAGAGATAAAGAGTTGCTCCTCAGCTGGGTAAAACAACATACTCGGAACACCCACAGAGGCTGGAAATCTTAACAATGGGAATTAGCAGGAGGAGGATTAGCACAATTGTTTTCCTGCAAATTTCAGGAACTTTTGTAAGAAATTCAAGTGGATAGGAGAAATAATCAGGCCGTGATCCACTATTTGCTCACTCCTGAGCATTTATACAGGATTAATAAAATTCCTCTGGAATAAATTAGTCTTGAGTTGAAGCCTACAAAATGGTTTTTGGGTTGAAGCAGTTTCCTATGCAATCATGCATGGTCCAGAGAAAATGGACAGGGGAAAGTTTTACTCCTTCTCTCTCGTAATGCTGGAATTTAGGAACATCCAACGAAGCTGAGTGCCGGAAGATCATAGTTAAACTACGGAATTTGCTCCTGCAAGGACCAGTAATGGCCACCAACTTGGACTGCTTTAAAAGAGGACTAGACAAATTCATGAAAGATAAGCCTATCAAAGACTACTGGCCACAAACACTAGGTTCTACCGGTAGGAACAAGCCTGGGGGGGCACACACAGCCCCCGGAATGAGACAAACCTCTCTGGGCATCCTCCTGATGAAGCGCAGCCCAGGACGTCCATAAATCTTCAGTCCCGGTGCGCACCAGCGACACATATCTAAAGATATGTGCACGCTCAGTCAGCAGAGCATAACAGAAACCATGTTATGTGTGTGCATTCTAAGTAATTTATTAAGCAATATATACATGACAAAGCATGGGCGTACCCAGGGGGGGCAGAGGGGGCAGCTGCCCCCCTCCCGAGAAGGCAGCCCTAGAAGCAAAAATGATCAGCGTCCATTCAAAGCAAACCTGAACGACCATGGCTTGCCCCCCCTAGTTTTGATCCTGGGTACGCCCCTGGGACAAAGGGACCCAGGTGGCGCTGTGGGTTAAACCACAGAGCCTAGGGCTTGCTGATCAGAAGGTCAGCGGTTCGAATCCCTGCGACGGGGTGAGCTCCCGTTGCTCGGTCCCAGCTTGTGCCTACCTAGCAGTTCGAAAGCACATCAAAGTGCAAGTAGATACAGTAAATAGGAACCGCTCTGGTGGGAAGGTAAACGGCGTTTCAGTGCGCTGCTCTGGTTCGCCAGAAGCAGCTTTGTCATGCTGGCCACATGACCCGGAAGCTGTACGCCAGCTCTCGGCCAATAAAGCGAGATGAGCGCCGCAACCCCAGAGTCGGACACGACTGGACCTAATGGTCAGGGGTCCCTTTACCTTTATATACAGGACAAAGCAATCATGGCGTCCTCTCACATCTTCTCTGAGAGAGAGAGAGTAAAGAAGTACAAAAGTACAGTACAAGTGGAAGACATAAGACTGGCTTCCATTCTCACACTTTCCAAGCCTGGAAAGTAAACACAGACACGTGATATAGCAATCACACACCCAGCAACAGAGGAGTGAAATGCTGTCGGAGGCAGTAGACCTCTGAACACTACTTGCCAGAAACTGCAGGTGGGGATTTGCTGCTGTACTCAGGGCAGTCTGGTTGGCCACTGTGAGAACAGGATTCTGGGAAAGATGGGCCATTGGTTTGACCCAGCAGCTAGTCTCTTCTTGTGTTGCTCCTTTGCATAAGTCATATCTGAAGAGGTCTGTCTGCAAAGGCACAGCTGTACCTTTTCATTTACAGTCAACCCCTTTCAGCTCTTGTGAGGCCCAGTGACACTAGCAGGTGTGATCCGGAGATCTCAAGTGGGTGTTAATTTACAGGAGCCATAAAACTAATGGGGAGAGGCCAGACATAACACAAGACAGACCAGCTGGATAGGGGATTTCCTTGCAGCGAGTTGAAGGCGGTTGCTGTACAACGAACAGCAGCCTGCTCTCACAGTGGCCAACCAGATGCCCATTGTGAGAATTGGGGGGAATTATTGAGGGGGGATGCAATGCATATACGAGGCAAAATTCTGTCTGAAATGCATAAATGTGCATGAATTTTCGTGTATTTTTAAAAACAAAACAAAGCAATTCACAAACAGATGTGGAAATGGGGTCAACCAAACAAAAATGGACAGATT
Source organism: Darevskia mixta (assembly GCA_034641385.1). Classification (NCBI taxonomy): domain Eukaryota; kingdom Metazoa; phylum Chordata; class Lepidosauria; order Squamata; family Lacertidae; genus Darevskia; species Darevskia mixta. The sequence goes on from JAWWNH010000181.1 coordinate 8,548,258, forward strand.
CATCAAACCCTACACCTCCATCTATGCAGATTACCCAGAAATAGCTCTCAGAGCCTTTTAGCTTCCTGACAAAATACCAAAGATTTTTTTTAAGAGCATTTAAGGGAAAAATCAACAGCACAGGGGAGATCAAAGCATTTTTGTGAGCCAACTTAGTCGCCAAAGAGGAGCTTGGGAAAGACCCCCACCCTGCCGCCAGCCGGAGAGAAGATAAATTTCTGCAGAGAGAAGGAGTAAACTGAGAAGAGAGCACCTTGGTGTCAGATAAGGGCCTGGGCTCAAAATGCATTCTGCATTCACCTGCACAATCTCTTGGATCTAGGGAAACCAAACAAAAAACCAGCCACAAAAGGAGGAGAGTAAATATATTCCCAGGGATACTTTGGGCGCCTCAAGACTGTGGGTATTTTCTAGGAGTGGTTCAAGCACACGCTGGGAAACTTTAGGCTTCTTCCATTAATTCAAGCGCTCCACTGCTCTAGTCTAGTGCAAGAAATCCACTTTTAAAAACTAGCAAATATGTTATGGTTCAGAAAGTGATGGTAAAACACATTGAAAGGTATGAGAGGCATGCAAATTAGTGGGAATATCTGTGAGCACCACACAAGAAACTCCACTCATCATTGAACCTCTCTGCAAAGAAAACTGAACAAATGCTCCACGAAGACTGGACATTGTCTAACCTCTGTTAGGATGAATGCTGTTTGTTGTATAACCTCCCCAGAAATAAATCAGAAAGAAAGCTCAGTGAAGACCAGACACTGGCTGCATCTGGATGTGAGAAATGTTGTGTTAGATTTCCTGGTTAAAATGCTGCCATTTCTGTCCTGTTTTCTAATGTTCCTTTCAAGTGCCTGTTGCATTATTGAACAATACTTTTGTACAGATATACTAGCATGTCGTGCTAAATTTCTTTCACACCAGTGGGCATGATGTGGCAAAACAACGGATGTCATTGGACAATGTCATTCTCCTCCATACATGCTTCTGTTTCCCCATCAAAACAGCAGGGTAGAGCTATTTGTTGGTATACCACCCCAATTTTCTGGATCCACAGGGTTGCAAACAGTTTGTTTTTTTCTTGAAGCAAGTGACACAGAAATGAACGTTAAGCTTCCACTAGATTTCCAGACGCTGCTTTTGTGTCATGTGTGTTGGAAATCCCAGATGCAAAGATCCAAACTTGGGGCAATTGTTCCTTGGTGAGAGAACCCCAGCTTAGATTTGATGTGGCAAAACATGCAGCAAAGAAAGCATGGGAATATAGGCTGTAAAACCTTTCACATGTACCCTTTCCAGTGAATCTCGACGTATCCCATTTCCCTAGCACAAAGATAGACCACAGGTTTAGAAAGTCATAAAATGGTATCCTCACAACATGCTTCAGAGGTCAGATTCGTGTGCTTTTCCATATAGCAATCAGAAATAGTTGCTCAGGCAGTAAAATGTTGCTTGGTTATAAAATGGTAAAAGTTCCTAAGCTATTGGTATAGGAAAACATTAGTTTCATACTTTATTCTTGTTTGAAACAAAAGAGGCTGCTTAAAGCCATGCAGCTAGAGGGAGCAGCTCAGACATCCTCACACACATAGACTAAGTAGAACAAAAAGCTTGGTTACCCGTTTCCTCCCAAGGTGAAGGGAAGTGACATAGGCAAAACCTGGCAGGACAGCTTACTCTATGGCATTAACCCCTTCATGCATTAATTAGACTCAAACATGCTGGTTATATGAGGCTGGTTCCCCTACAATGTGAAAGATCAAATGTAACACAGTACTTTAACCAACAATCCCTCTTTCCAGGGAACTCTGGGAATTGTAGCTCTGTGAGGGAAATAGGAGTCTCCTAACTCTGCACCCTTCACAAACTACAGTTTCCTGTATTTTGGGGGGGGAAGGCATGATTGCTTAAAGTGACAATGCTTTAAATGTATAGTGCAGATGGGGCCTTAGACTCTTTTCCAAAGCTTCCTTCATACTCACAAAGGATTTGGGCAGTTCTTTTAGCACTGAGTCAGACCACTGGTCCAGCTCAGTATTGTCTACACTGACTGGCAGCAGCTTTCCATGATTTCAGACAGGGGGCCTTTCCCAGCCCCACCTAGACGTGCCAGGTTTTGAACCTGCAACCTTCTGCGTGCAAAGCAGATACTTTACCACTGAGCCGTGACTCTTCCCACAACAGCTTAAGTATTTGCAGTTGTGTTAATCCATTTGGGGCGTGCACAGGGGAAGCAGCTCTTTTGCGCCACTCTTTATATTACTGACGATAATATTCATAAACACTTCTTTTGTTGGGTTTTATCACGGTGCCATCAATTATGACCCCGGTAATACAGAACAAGTTATACTCTGACAACATTTCCTGCTATTCTTGTTTCTGCCATGGGAAATTAAAGGCATTAAAATTTCAGCTTTCAGGAAGAATAAGGGAGGGACCTCAGTGAAGTGGTAGCACTCGTTCTTTCCATACATAATAAAGGAGCCAGTTTCACCTCTTGGCATCTCCAGGAAAAGACCTATATTTGAGGTCACCTCCAGGCTGCCAGCATTTTGTGGGAGAGAGTCAAGCGCATACCAGGAATTTAGGTTTGTTGAATTAAGAAGATTAAAGAACTCTGTCGTCCTGGCGCAACAAACCCACTTTAAAAAAAAAAAAAAAAAAAAAAAAGTGACTTTTTGCAGTTGGGAGAGTTAACAGGGAAAGCGTGGGTGTTATGTACTGAGTTGAATAGGATCTAAAATGCAGCAGTCTGATTGGTCCTAGAACAATATGATTCAGAATGCAGCAGTCTGATTGGTCCTAGAACAATAGGATCCAGAATGCAGCAGTCTGATTGGTCCGCAGGAGCCACCCAATCCAGCTCCAGGTGGAAGTGAATCCGCAACCGGATTGGCCTACAGGAGTATCCTGGAATTAGCCAATCATGTCGGGCCCATTGTGTAAATAATGTATATAAAGCAGATGTTCTGGGGAAACTTTCATTCCTCGCTACTATGAGCTGAATAAAGAGCATGAAATCCACACTCGACTCCGAGTATATTTCAGTGGGGCAAATGAACGATTAATGGGAAGATGTATAAGCATTGCACGCACAAGCAAATCAGGACGAATTTAGGAAGAATGCTGCCCACAAACAAATGAGAACAATGTTCAATATAGACCAGCTGTAGCCTGCTGTCTGCAAGCAAATGAGGATGGATGCTCAATTAAAGTTGGACATAGTCTAACCTCCGCATGAGCGTCACACAAGCAAATCAAGATGGATGCTAAATAAATAAGTCGCCTAAGGGGCCCCTGAGACTTTGGATAAACACTACCAATATAAAGAGACTGTACTGGACCTTTGCCCTGATGCAGCCAACTTGGTATCCAAAACCAAACCCTCCAAGTGACCCTGTTTTCTAGGGAAGTCCCGGGTTTACAGGAGCCATCCCAGTTTCTCATTTGATCCTGGATTGTCCGGCTTTTTCTTAGGCTGTCCCCATTTTCAGCTGAGAGATGTTGGAGGGTATGGAGTTATTGCAACCCCCCAAGCCAATGAGATAAGTAACTATACAACCTTTTACAGGTAGGTAGCCGTGTTGGTCTGCCATAGTCAAAACAAAATTAAAAAAATTAAAAAATGCCTTCCAGTAGCACCTTAGAGACCAACTAAGTTTGTTCTTGGTATGAGCTTTCGTGTGCATGCTCATACCAAGAACAAACTTAGTTGGTCTCTAAGGTGCTACTGGAATGATTTTTTTTATTTTTTATTGTTTTATACAACCTTTAGAAGACATCTGAAGGCAGCCCTGCATTGGAAAGTATGTTTAATGTTTTATTATGCTTTTATATATGCTGTACGCCACTTAGGGTGGCTGGGGCAACCCAGTCAGATGACGGGGTACAATGATGATGATGGGTGTCCCTATTTTCATAGAAGGAGGAGGAGGAGGAGGAGGAGTTCGGATTTGATATCTCGCTTTATCACTACCCGAAGACTTCAAAGAAGTGTGACTAGCCCAAGGTCACCCAGCAGCTGCATGTGGAGGAGTGGAGGAGTGGAGACGCGAACCCGGTTCACCAGATTACGAGTCTACCACTCTTAACCACTACACCACACTGGCTGGTGTAGGAGAAATGTCGGAGTGTATATGCTTTCCTAATGGCATATTTAGCATCACATCGATTTTGGCCCCTAGGAAACAATGTGACAGCACAAACGTCTGTTTGCTGTCATCCAAGGAAAGGCCGTAGCTTAGTAGCTGAGCATCTGCTATGCATGTAAAAGGTCCCACGTTCAATCTCCAGGTCACACTGGGAAGATCTCTGTCCGAAATTCTGGAGAGACATCACCAGTCAGCATGGGCAATACTGAACTGGACAGAACAATGGTTTGACTCTGGATCAGGCGGTTTCCTCGGTTCCCCACCTGCCAATGTGCACCGCACCAGAGTCTCTCTTTCCTCTTGGCTTACATCTCAGCTTGACCGACACCTGAACCCCGCCACTACTTTGGCTGAATCAGAAGAGCCACTCCTGAGCTTTGGAACCGGCTAGAATTGAATTGCGGGTCACAAGTCTCTTCAGAAGCATCCCCATCAATGGATGCTTAGCCAGACAAAAGGCAACGCTCAAGCCATGTTGCCTGTATCCCCAAGGTAATGAAACGGTGTTGAAAAGCCGCCGCCAGAATTCTACTTAAGATGTCGAGGAGGAGGAGTCCACAACCTGCTCAGTCCCTTTGGAGCTACATCAGACACCCGTAACTAAATCTGCATATTTCATTTGTGTTCACTGATTGCTTCACCACTCTGGAAACTCTAGCTCTGTGACGGGAACAGGGGTCTCCTAAAACCTGCCAGCACCCTTAACAAACTACAGATCCCAGAATTCTTTGGGGAAAGCCAGGACAGTTTAAAGTGGTATCATACTGCTTTAAATGTATAATGCAGATGCGCCCCATATCTCAACTATGCTTGAGTAACATTCTGGTGTTTCTTTTGAACCTTTAAGCAAACCTTGACCATCCAAACAGCCAAAAGCAAAAGACAAGAGGGTTTAAAGAAAAAAAGATAATCATGAAACCGAGAGAGAGAGAGAGAGAGAGAGAGAGAGAGAGAGAGAGAGAGACCGTTTATGAGGTGTGATCTGACAGCATGAGAGGACATTATGAATCCAGCAGACACACACACACATACACACACACACACGATGGAAAGAAGCCGCTAGGAAGCCCGATATTTCACAAGGCATTTTAAAGATCCCCTTGGAGTTGTTTAAAGTATACAGGCCTCTTCTTGCAGTGTCTTGTTCACCGTCTGTTTTCCGTGAAAGGTTTTCCATCCATCTCCCAGCTTTCCTTTCACAGGGATGAAGAAATTCTGAACTCAGCGACGGGGTTGTTAAAAAAGGGGGAATGAATTTGTAAGGGGAACAGTAAAAAGGTAAAGGGATCCCTGACCACTAGGTCCCGTCACAGGCGACTCTGGGGTTGTGGCACTCATCTCGCTCTATAGGCCGAGGGAGCCGGCGTACAGCTTCCGGGTCATGTGGCCAGCATGACTAAGCCACTTCTGGTGAACCAGAGCAGCGCACGGAAACGCCGTTTACCTTCCCACCGGAGTGGTACCTATTTATCTACTTGCACTTTGACGTGCTTTCGAACTGCTAGGTTGGCAGGAGCAGGAACCAAGCAAAGGGAGCTCACCCCGTCGCAGGGATTCGAACCGCCAACCTTCTGATCAGCAAGCCCTAGGCTCTGCGGTTTAACCCACAGCGCTACCCGCGTTCTAAGGGGAACGGTAATCCTGGGCAAATTTCACAGTTTGCATTGACACATTTGAGGTCAATGTTTGCCAAGGAATAAAAAGGTGGCTCGGAGTGCGTCAAATCATGAGAAGGTCCCGAGGAATGGGGGGAGGGGGAGAGAGAGAGATCATGATGCACTTTACAGAGGACAGCCCTCAATATCAAAGGTGATCAGATGGGGGGAAAAGGTGTTCAGAATGTTACAAGCTTTGCCAAATTACAAAATATACTTAAGTAAACATCAAAACACACACACACACACACACACACACACACACACACACACACAGGAATCTGAATGGTTTAATTTATAACCCCTCCCCAAATATTTGTTATTTAGGCTTTAAGGGTTGGGGGGGGGCATGTCAGAGAATGAACTTGAAGATAAAATAGATTTTTTTAAAAAAAAAATTCTACCTGAAAATGAACTTAATTCATATTCAGTTCACCTGGCACTTATAGAAACTACTTTCAAGTGTAGTTCAGAGATTCTTGAACTAATTCAATGAGTTTCATGAAACTGAACTAGTTTATTTCAAGCACGGTAGTGCGTGTGCGCATGTGTAAAGATACATAGCATGGTGGAAGAATGTATATTTATTAGTTTCTATCATGTCATCTTTAACTCCCTTTTTACCTAAACGAAAAAACCCCAAACATGGGAACTTTTTCCCATAGGGGAGTTGTTCCATCCCCTTGACTGTTTTTATTTCCCATTTGCTGAACCTTCTCCAGCTCCTTTTTGAGGCGAGGCAACCAGAACCATACCCACACAGTACGCCCACGACTTGCATTATGTTCCAGGGATCGTGTGTAAAGCCAAAATCGTGTATAGTCAAGACCCATTGGGCTCGATGGCGGTTGGCATCGCCAAGGACTTTTTCCCTGGAACCCATTTTTTTTTTTTTAAAAATTGCCCTACATGTAAGCTGAATGCACACAAGTTAAACACATTACCTGTACATGTATTCCAAATGTGGTCACACCATAGATTTGTACAATGGCATTGTGATATGAGCAGTTTTATTTTCAATTCCTTTCCTAATGACCCCTAGCATGGAATCTGCCTTTTTTCGGAGCTGGTGGGTTGACATCTTCAGAGCTTCACTGGATGGTTCCTGGGGTGTGGTGGTGTGTGGTGTGGTGTGGTGTGGTGTGGTGTGGTGTGGTGTGTGTGTGTCCCCTCTCCCCTTTCTCCACAGCATGCGAATTGTTGCTCAAACTGCAGCCATACAAAAACTCGTGGCAATTGCTAGCTGGCAACGACACACAGACTGGCAAACGCAGAAGCTCATTAGCTTTTAAGGCCGCTCCTGTTAGCAGGCAGTAAAAAAAAAAAAGCAAAAACACAAACATTCCTAACTTTGGGTTCTTCTGACAAATTACACACCAGTTCATAAACAGACACAGACTATTATTATCATTTTTCTTCTGCACAGACGCTCTTCCTCTTCGTGTCTGCCCCCATTATCTCTCTCGCCCCTTTCCAGCTACAAATGAGAGATTTCCTTCTCCTGAGAGTTCTCCGTGCCAGCAGTTCAAATGGCAAGCTAAGATGCTGCTCTAGGCGTCTCTCTTTCCTATACTGGACTTCTGCTTTCCTGAATGGAATTATTCACTTCCCCTGCAGGAAACCTTTATGAAAGTTCTTTTCCCTCCTGAGTTGAGCTAATTGGCTGATTGCCAATTCGGGTGTGCTTTTTTCTTCTTTTTGCCGAGTTCAGATAAGGCCATTATCTGGTCCTTCTCCAAAGATTCCTTTGAATTTTATTTTTTATTTTATTTTTTATTTTATATATTTTATTTTATTTTATTTTATTTTATTTTATTTTATTTTATTTTATTTTTTTATTTTATTTTATTTTATTTTTATTATTTTCTCTCTTCATCACCCTCCCACAGCAGACAAACTGGCCACATCTTGAGTTAAGCATTATGGTTGCTGTTGTTACAAATTCACTGTTTATTAATTTGTAGACTGCTTCGTGGCAAGACAGGTTTCTAAGCAGTATTAACCTAGTTACACAACCACTGAACTATAAAACACCCATCGTGAATCAGAGAATTGTAGCACTTGAAAGGACCCCAAGGGCTATCTAGACCTAACCCCTGCAATGCAAGAATCGCAGCTGACCACTGTTTAAAAACCACCAGTGTAGGAGACTCCCAACACCTTCTGAGGTAGTCCATTCCACAGTCAGCCAGATCTTCATGTCAGAAAGTCCTTCCTAATGTTGAGTTGGAATCTCATTTCTTGCAATTTAAAAATATACAATAAAACAAAGCAGTCGTGCTTTAAAGGGAATTCCTGAGCAATGTTTTGTTTATCTTCAACATGATTTTATAATGCTGGGGTGCAGTCTACCAGCGTTGGCTAGTACAGCCAATTTCTGGGCCCGGAATTAGAATATATAGTTTTATCTACACATAAACACAACCTGAGCATGGGAGGGACGGGCTCACAGCATTAACACTCCAACAGATGCTGCTTCCCCATTAGGTTTCCAAAATCCAGAACAGAGGAAGACCTGTCTCGCTCCCTCCAGTCCTCAGCAACTCTCACACACTGCTCTGGCTATTGAGGGGGTAGGGAAAGCCCCACCCATTTGCTTCTATGGCAACCTTTTGCACTTTTAAATTGCAGTACTTAGCTGGGACGTGGGTGGCGCTGTGGGCTAAACCGCAGAGCCTAGGGCTTGCTGATCACAAGGTTGGCGGTTCGAATCCCCGTGACAGGGTGAGCTCCTGTTGTTCGGTCCCAGCTCCTGCCCACCTAGCAGTTCGAAAGCACGTCAAAGTGCAAGTAGATAAATAGGTACCGCTCCAGCGGGAAAGTAAACGGTGTTTCTGTGTGCTGCTCTGGTTTGCCAGAAGCGGCTTAGTCATGCTGGCCACATGACCCAGAACCTGTCTGCAGATAAACGCCGGCTCCCTCGGCCTATAGAGTGAGGTGAGCGCTGCAACCCCAGAGTCGTCTGCAACTGGACCTAATGGTCAGGGGTCCCTTTACCTTTACTTAGCTGGCCAGCCAAAGCCATTGCCTCGACAAAGGAACTTGGGTTGGCAAAGCTTGCTTGTATGCATTTCGCCCTCAGAGATACGGGATTGCGGGTTGGGGAAAGAAATCCAGGGTTTCATCTAGACAGACTCGCCAAATTCATAATAATCGCCACCACCACTGCATCTCTCTAAACTTTGGGAATGGAATGCTGGACTATAATGGGCCTGTGGTCTTATCCAGCTATGAGCAACAATGCCTGGCTCCTTTCCCCACACAATTAATCAGCGTACATAGAGTGATTCCCAATTTACCTTCTTCAGCCCAAGCTATTAGGAAAAACTCCAGAACACATCGCACTAGCGGAGCGCAAAGGCATATCAGGCAACTCCCGGCGGCATGATCATTTCTACAAACATTCTGAAAAATGAGGAAGATGGATCTCGAAAACAGTCCAGAGTTTAATATCCTCAGTGCAGGTCTTTGCTTTAAATAGGAACGGACCTCAAGCCAACTAGCATTTCAATGATGTAAACTTAGAACACCTTCCATGCTAAGAAGAAGTAAGAACCAACCAAGAACAATGGAAAGGGTACAAAACAAAGACAAGATTCTTCAGAATATTTCTCTTGCTTTGCTACACACTTGTGGGGAACAAACAAAAACCCCTACTTTTGAGGTCCTGTGTAGGAATAAGCATCACCACCAGGCTACAATGTCTTTGCAAACTAGAATAGAGTTGCTTCTTCTTCTCCCCACACCCCTTTTGGCCAGGAGTGGAGAACTTCTTTCAGTCTTCTGGGCAACCCTGGGGAGAGGGCACATGCCAATAAGATCACCTTCACCAAGTTTCATGGTACTAATGAACTGGAAGAATAGAGATATGATTCCCCCTAATCAATGGCTTGACAACGTGACAACATTGGCAACATACGAACAGACGACTTATAGACGCAGACTTTGGATAAATACAGCGATATATGGAATGAGTTTACAAAGAATATATTGGGTTACTGACAATTATATGTTTATTAGGATAATAAGAATATGCACATCTGTATATTAATGTATGAAAATGTGATAGTATTCTTTCTTTCTTTCTCTTTCTTTCTTTCTTTCTTTACTCTATCTTTTCATAGATGAAATACTTGTTTTAAAAAAAGTTTCATTTCAAGTTGTTTCAGAGGTTATAGCTCAGGACTTTGAAATACCTCCACTTAGTTGTTGTTTTTCTCCACAAATGAGGAAGACAGATGGGTATAGAAGTCGGTTATGCAAGCCGGTAATTTTTCTGAGGTTGTCTCCTTGATGCTGGAACCAAAACAGAGTCTTGCACAATGATATCCATGCTGCCTGTGACCAAAATTCCAGGGTGGTTTTTTTTTGGGGGGGAGTGGAGTGGGGGAGTGGTGGTAGAGAGAGCACTGTTCACCCTAGGGGGTGAGTGGCGGATCGTTTTCAGCCCAAAACCTTCATCCCTTCTGAGCAACCTTTTGTCGGCCACACCGCAGTGGAGCCAGAGGCAAGAGTAGGCAGAGCAATGAATGCAAATTTTGCGTTTGTACAGTCACCTTGTTTCTAATCACACCAAATCAATCACACCAAAGCACACTCCTCTCTATTCTACATCCTGACAAGAAAGAGGCATTAGTGGAGTACAAGGATACCCTCCAGCCAGGCAAAAACACTTGAGGAGGGTGCAAAATATGACTGGCAAGGGGTATGGGCCTGTGGAGAGAGGGTGTGGCCTAAGAGAGACTTACAAGGGCCACATTTGGCCCCCGGGCTAGAGCTTTCTAGCCCTGTATGGCCAGGGAAGAGGTTTATATACAGTACAGTGTCCGCTTCCCTCTTGGAAAGATGCCCACATGAGGCTCACCACACATGAGCCAGTGTGGTGTAGTGGTTAAGAGCGGTAGACTTGTAATCTGGGGAACCGGGTTCGCGTCTCCGCTCCTCCACATGCAGCTGCTGGGTGACCTTGGGCTAGTCACACTTCTCTGAAGTCTCTCAGCCCCACTCACCTCACATAGTGTTTGTTGTGGGGAGGAAGGGAAAGGAGAATGTTAGCCGCTTTGAGACTCCTTCGGGTAGTGATAAAGCGGAATATCAAATCCAAACTCTTCTTCTTCTTCTCTCTGAGAAGGTCTCTTTGGTCCTCCACACTGTCACCACGTCCCATTCATTTGCTCTGTGTTCGTTTGAGCACATACAACTGCTCAGAGATTCAGCAAATGTTTGGTCCCTCTGCTCTGCCACACACAGAGAATTTGTCTTTGCTACCCCACTATTAAGAAGCACGACGTGGATCAGCAGGGGTGTTCACACACCGCACAATCTGCATACACAAACGTTACGGTTGCTCACCTACACCGTCCTACGAGTGTGCATTCTGGGTGTAGAGCGTATGCGTGGATCTCACCGGGTTTCTGTATTCACAGTTGAAGAGACACATCATAGAACTGTAGAGTTGGAAGGGACCGTGTGGATCATTCTATTCCGACCCACCTGCAATGTAGGAAATCTTTTGCCCAATGTGGGGCTCAAACCCACAACCCTGAGATTTAGAGTCCCATGCTCTACCGACTGAGCTATCCCAGGTGGCAAAACATGGCAGGAGGAAGGAGGGCCCACTTACGATAAAGGCAGCCTGCGTCCTCTCCAAACTGAGACCATCCCGGGCAGCACCTGTATACCGTCTGGTACTGCATGCTGTAGAGCTGCCTGTTGTCCATGTAATACACCATCCTGAGAAAAGAAAACATCAAAACAAGCAGTATTGTTTTACTGCAGCTGGAGGTTACAGCTGCATAATTCAGCAGAAATCAGAAGCAAAAAAGTTGCATCCAGTGTTAGTCCTACTCTGAGTAGACCTGTGGAACTTTAATGGACATAAATTAGCTCTGTCTATTAAGTTCAGCGGGTCTGCTCTAACATTGGCAGCAATCAAGCCATTGCAAATAGTGAGCAACACAGGAATCTGCCTTATCAGACCAAAGGTTCATCTGGGCCAATAATGTCTACACTGACTGGCAGCAGATCTCCAGTTTTTCAGACAGGAATCTTCCCCAGCCTTACCAGGATCAACTTTAACTGTGCAACCAGAATTTCTCAGTATATGATTGACTCCCACCCCCCAAAAAACCAGTGAAAGTCTGAAAGCGACCAAAAATACAGGTGAAAAAAATACTTTAACGTCACATATAGTTAAGACTCCAGTTGAGTTAGTCTAACTTCACTGTTAAACCATTCTGGTGGCTTTAACATATGTTTTCAACACATCTCATTGGCAAGAGATGAAACACAACTAACTGTAAAAGCCCCCAGAATGACTGCATGTATTTGAGTGTTGCACTCACACACACTTTGCTGCATAGCAGAAAATGCCAGGTGTATCCATTAAAATTCTTTCTTTTTTTTTAAGTGTCCAGACAAATCCTGGTTACTCAGTGCTTTTAATTCACAAAGAAATCGAATCATAAAAACACAGATTTGTACAACTGTTTCCCCAAGGGTGTCCTATCCCAACCCCTTGCAATGCAGGGCAAATGATATGGGTTGTATCCAACTAAGTTCCACTCAAAGTAGACCCAATGAAATTAAGGAGCCCAAGTTGGCCATGCCCATTAACTTCAAAAGGTCTAGTTTGAGTAGGACTAGCATGGGGCACAAACCTAAAGGCATAAACCGGCTTTATCCTAATGCACGACATCTCCAGTCCATTTTTGCAAGGAGGAAAAGAGGAATAAAACGGGGTTGTGGAAAACACGAAAATATTTTACCCGTTTCAGCCAAGCATGGAGAAAGCAATCAGGGCCCAGATGTGTCTGGGAAAGCAATATCCAGTCATTAGACAGCAAAACAGCTCGCAAACTGGCAAAAAGCCCAACTGGGTTGCGTGCTGCCAAAAAGACTCCCTTCTCCATTGTGCTCAAAACAGATATTGCTTTCAACGTCACGCAATCGGCTTTTTAAAAAATCCGCAGGTTTAGTATAAGTGATGGAGCAGATGCCCAGCAAGGAAAGCATGCCGAGGTTTGAAAAATTGAACGAAAACTCGTTGTTACATTCCCTCCACGGTTAACAGTTCGCATCAAGAGGGGTGGTGTTTGTTGTTTAGAACCAGGAGAAATTATTTGGGCTTCGAGAAACTCTCCTAGGTGACAAGAGACTTCTTCCCAAGCTGCTTACACACAGGAGGTAGGAGGACCTAACAAGATCTCTGCTGGATCAGGCCAGTGGCCCTTCTAGCCCAGCATCCTGTTCTTACAGGGCCCAGCAAAATGCAAGCAGGACTTGGGCACAACAGCACTCTCCCCACTTGGAATTTCCAGGACCTAGTATTCAAAGTCATACTCCCTCTAACAGTGGAGGTAGAACATAGCCAAGCATAGCTAGTCGCCATTGATAGCCTTGCCCTCTATGAATCTGGCTAATCCCAAGGGTCACCTAGTCCAACCCCCTGCAATGAATCACAGCTGAAGAATCCCTGGCAGATGTCCATCCAACTTCTGTTTAAAACCCTCCAGTGAAGGAAAGCCCACCACCTTCCAAGAGAGTCCGTTCCACTGTCAAATGTCTTTTCCCATCAGATAATTCTTCCTAATATTTAGTCAGAACCTCCTTTCTTGCAATGTAAATCGATTTGGATCCTACCCTCTGGAGCAGCAGAAAACAAGTTTCCTCCATGTCATGGAAGAAGAAGAAGAAGAAGAAGAAGAAGAAGAAGAAGAAGAAGAAGAGGAGGAGGAGGAGGAGGAGGAGGAGGAGGAGGAGTTTGGATTTGATATCCCGCTTTATCACTACCCAAAGGAGTCTCAAAGCAGCCAACAATCTCCTTTCCCTTTTTTGTTGTTCAGTCGTGTCCGACTCCTCGTGACCCCATGGACCAGAGCACGCCAGGCATGCCTATCCTTCACTGCCTCTCGCAGTTTGGCCAAACTCATGTTAGTAGCTTCGAGAACACTGTCCAACCATCTCATCCTCTGTCCTCCCCTTCTCTTTGTGCCCTCAATCTTTCCCAACATCAGGGTCTTTTCTAGGGAGTCTTCTCTTCTCATGAGGTGGCCAAAGTACTGGAGCCTCAATTTCAGGATCTGTCCTTCTAGTGAGCACGCAGGGCTGATTTCTTTAAGAATGCATAGGTTTGATCTTCTTGCAGTCCATGGGACTCTCAAGAGTCTCCTCCAGCACCATAATTCAAAAGCATCAATTCTTCAGTGATCAGCCTTCTTTATGGTCCAGCTCTCACTTCCGTACATTACTACTGGGAAAACCATAGCTTTAACTATACGGACCTTTGTTGGCAAGGTGATGTCTTTGCTTTTTAAGATGCTGTCTAGGTTTGTCATTGCTTTTCTCCCAAGAAGCAGGCATCTTCTAATTTCGTGACTGCTGTCACCATCTGAAGTGATCATGGAACCCAAGAAAGTGAAATCTCTCACTGACTCAATCCCTTCCTCCCCCACAACAAACACTCTGTGAGGTGAGTGGAGCTGAGAGATTTCAGAGAAGTGTAACTGGCCCAAGGTCACCCAACAGCTACATGTGGAGGAGCGGAGACGCGAACCCGGTTCCCCAGATTATGAGTCTACCGCTCTTAACCACTACACCACACTGGATTTGGGAGGGACACCCCCCCCCAATCCTAGAAATGGATAAATAGTAGGATTTTGATTAGTTGGGATATGGATGAAAAGTACAAGCTGCAGAACTCTGCCAGGCAAGGAATCCCTGGCAAAAGGGGCTGATGGGCCCTCAGAGAGGAGTCCTTTGGCCTGGGGAGACAGATGTAGCCCAGGGGATGGGGGGGGTGTTTGAGGTGGCAGGAAAAGAGAGTTTTGGAGCAAGGGGTTCTGGGAAGAAGGCGGCAGAAGAAAGACTGGGATCCATCTTGGGCAGGTTGGCTGAAGGCTGCCTGCACTGCTGTGGGGGGCAAACTCCTCTTGATATGGCCATGCTGTAAGAGCTGGACCCCCTCCATGCAGACTGATGGTGTAAATAGGCAAATAAACCATATTTCTTATAGCTACGACAGTCTCCACTGTGTCTCAGTCTTCCAAAGATACACAGACCTTGGGGGGGGGGGTGTCTTGGACTCTTGCCACCGCTCGGAAGAGGGAGGAGGAAGCACCCAACTTTTGTAACCCTCCATGTTCCATGCCGCAGCCCTTCAGATATTTGAAGACGGCTATTGGATCCCCTCTCAGGCTTCTCTTCTCCAACTGGAACTTTGCATAAGGCAGCACCCAACGTTTCTATTCGTGCAACAGGAAGGCCAAGGTGCCCAGCAGCAATCTGATGGGTTTGGTTTCTGACCCAGGTAGTACGGCAAGAGGCACAGTGTGGGAGCGGCCAGTTGGCATAAGAGTCCGCCTAGGAAGGATTCCCCTAGCAAGGAGGAGAGCTATCAGGCAACGCGGTTTCAAAGAGGGATGCCAATAAAAGCTCATGTTGTCGAGCCCAATAAAAATTAATATGGCTCCTTATTGCATTGAGAACTAAGCTGGAGAAAAATAGCCATACTTAACAGGACCCAGAGGAAGGGAGAGAGGAAGGGCAGGTGGAACCACTCTGACTGTCTTGCTCTGGGCTTGGCAGAAAACGTTGCTCTCGTCTCCAGAGCCCGCTGCTGCTCCAGGATGGAGGAGGTCAAGAATTCTACCTTCCAGATATGTGTTGCTCACAGGAGAGAGAGGGAGAGGGAGAGAATGTGGGTGCACACAGCTCCTTGAAAGCCATTCAGGCCAGCTTGAGCACTTTGGCTACAGGCAGACTTTTTTCAGACCTTTGTCTTTTGACCCAGTGTCAGCTACAGGCTTTGAGGGCTCGGGGCCAGAGACCCCCGGCTCCCCCTAGCCCTGAGCAGCTCCCCCATCCAGGGGCATAGGAAGGGGGGCGGTGGAGGCAGCTCGCTCCAGGTGCCATCCTTGAGGGGGGTGACAAAATCCCCCCTGGGCGGATCACCACGCCGCCACCCTAAGCAGATCGCTGCAGCAATCTGGGCGGATCACCCCGCCAATTGCCCCCAATGGGAGCCAATCGCCCTCCTGGGCGCCGATCACTGCACCCATCACCCCCCTGGGCGGCTCGCCCCATCCCCTGGGTGCACGGCATGTGCGCCACTCTGGGTGCCCAAATGGCTAGCTCCGCCGCTGCCCCCATCCTCTGTGGCTCAGCAGCAAAGAGTCCCAAAGTCAATCCATTTTGTCTCCTCTTAAGAAATCTCTCTCTCCCCCCTTTCTCCCTCTCCATATATATATTTTTAATGGGTATGTTTTGAACACTGTATTAGGCTTCATTCATAAACTTGATGCACATCAGAGAAAGGGCCATTAATAAATTTGTTGTTGTTCCTAATGTTAAAGACTACTGTGATCATCTGGCATCTAAGGAAGTCCAAAACCTCCTCTCGCTATCCTAGTTCATTTCATTGAAGGCTGGATGGCCCTCTGTCGGGGATTCTTTAACTGTGATTCCTGCATTGCAGGGGGTTGGACTAGATGACGCTTGGGTGCCTTCCTATAATTTTACGACAGAGTGGTCTGGAGGGGCACATTTGGCCCCTTGAATTGAAGCTCCCCACCTTTGGTCTAAAGTTACATAACTGCATACTCCTGGAATGACAAGGCAAAATCGGTCATAATTGTTTCCTGCCAAAAATTAGAACATTAAATGATGTGTGAGTTCTTCCAGAACTGCCAAAATGGTGCGTGCCCTTTGCCTGCCATTTTGCAACCCCTGCTTGGGCCATGCCCATGGCTAAGTGCCCCTGTTGTCCAATCTTCGTCACACAACTGCTTATAACAAAAAAAAAAAAGTGGAGCAGCTGCCGTGCCTCCCTGGTCCCATCAAGGAAATCCGCAACGCTGCAGCCAAGCTCCCGATTCATCTGCTTCCACAGCCCAGTGTTGGCCAATTGAAACAGCTCCAGAAGCCAACACAGAGGCCAGGAAACATACTTTGCATGATATGAACCATACACAGTGGAGCTATGAGCTTCCACTCCCAAGGATTGTGGATAGATGGGCTGCAAACTTTGACTAGTTAAACTGGTAGATCAGCCAACTAATATTTTAGGTTGATTAACAGGGGGCAGCAAGTCACAGTCATACCTGTTAAATGTAGCCTCCTGATGTTCAGCTGAAATCTAGCCCAACTCAAGCTCAATAATAACACAGGGACGTTCACAGAAATGTTGAGCTGGAAGGGACCATGAGGGTCATCTAGTCCAACCCCGGCAATACAGGAATCTTTTACCCAACGTGGGGCTCAAACCCACAACCCTGAGATTACGACTGAGCCAGCTTTTGAGTTGCCTTATACCAAGTCAGACCGTAAGTCCATCTAGCTCAGCACAGTGGAAGTTGGTCCATTTCGGCAAATGGGGCACTGCCACACCAACCTCATACTGCTCTTAGTCGGCCCCTGCCAGCCTGCCTTCTTCTCTCAATCCAAGAGGCCGCATGCCCTCTCAGCTTCCACGTCCTCCCTCATGTCAGAGTTGCCCCTTGTAGAACTCAGCAGGGAGACGGACAGGGGTCAAAACAGGAATTAATTGGCTCTGGCACCACCTACTGTTGGGCTCCCTGCCTGCCACCATACCAGCCTCAATGGGCCCCAGCCACTGCTGATCATCTACATTAACATGCAGCGGCTCTTCAGGACTTCACACACAGGACATTCCCTGGGTTGAATATGGGACCCTTCTGCATGCGAAGTAGATGCCCTACCACCAAATTATAGCCATAGCTGTCAACTTTCGGATTTGAAAATAAGGGATGCCGTGAGGGCGGTGCAATGGCACCAAGTAGCCTCGTCATCCTGCGCTCCAGAGGCTGCGCGTGAACAGGTGAGCGAAAGAGCGAGCGCATAGACGGCAGGCAGGCTGTCTGTCTGGTTGGGCGTGAGGCATGCAGGCTCCGCCCCCAGTTGGTCTCAGACTCCTTATTGGCAGCCGAGCAACGCAGCTGAGGAGCCGGCAGGGATGGAGAGGAGCTGCTTCCTTTGAAATCCGGGAAATTTAAGGGATATCAACAATCCGGGATAGCAGCGGGAAATGGCATTGGAATAAGGGAGTTTCCCGCAAAAAAAGGGAGTGTTGACAGCTATGGTTATAGCCCCTTGCTATACCGAGTCACTCCATTGGTCCAACCAGCTCAGTATTGCCTGCAGTGATTGGCTCTCCAGGGTTTCAGGCAAACCCTACTGGAGATGTCAGTATTCTCCCGTGGGCTTCCAGGAGGGAGAAAAAGTGACAGAGAAGGAACTGTTGAGATGGGAAGTGTGCTCCTCCATCCCCAAATTTCCAGGACAAAATGGGGGGGGGTAATGTTTCAGCCACGTTTCAGCCACACAAACACAGTTAAAAAAATTGATAGCACAGCCTCTTGAGGGCAAGACCCCTGCCTATTTGCTTATGTAACTCTTGCAAAATAATATACACAGCGATGGTATAACCTGGGATTTACTACCACTTTACCGGGTTGCCGTGCTCTGACTTGACAGTAAGCACAAACCCCTCTGACTTTGCGTGCCAAAAACGTGCATGTTTTTCAAGCCAGGAAGAGAGCAGCTAGAGCCTCACAGAGAAGAGAAGAGAGATTGTGTTTATGCTTCCTGATTTACAATGTTAAAGAGAGGGGATGGAGGGAGATCCATCGCATGAGAGCGAGCCGAACCTTTGCAAGACGGAGGAGTCTGAGCCTTTGAAGTGCTGCAGCAGCAGCAGCAGACAAAGCCCCTCACATTCCAAAGTGTCCTCTCTGCACCAGACAAAGACACAGACTTTGAGACCGAAAAAAGAAATAAATCAGTAAGTTCAGCCTTACTGGTGGACAGCTCTCCATCAGCAAGGTAATTGCTGACAATTACAGGCTGCAAGGGATTCCTTAAATACAAGACAGGACTTTCTTCAAAAAAGAAAGAAAGAAGGAGCTGCCTTCATTTCTTTCAGGGACACAGGGTTGCACCCAACGTTAGTCCTCTTTAGAGTGAACCCACTGAAACGGATAGACATGAATCTACTCTGAGTAGAGATGCAAGAAGCCATCATTTTCTGTTTCTGTATTTGTTGCGTGCAGCAGCACTGTCTCCATTCCACTGCAGTTCATCTGCTGCCCAAAACTGCATTATTCATCTTGCTGCCCACTGCGGTAAAATTAAATAATCCAGAACTAGATGGACCAATGGTTTGATTTTTGTGTACAGCAGTGGTGGGGAGCCCCTCCAGATGTGGCTGAACTCCAGCTCCCATCAACCCCAGCCAGCATGGCCAATGGTCAGGGATGAAGATGGGAGTTGTGGTCCCAAAACATCTGCAGGCACACAGGTTAGCCAGCCCAGCTGTAAGCAACTTCATATATTTATACTGGGTTGTGTCCAAGGTTGGTCCTACTCAGGCTGCATCTGCACCATACATTTAACACAATATGACACCACTTTAAGCATGTCTTCCCTCCCAAAAAATAATAATCTGGAAGCTGTAGTTTAACAGTGCTGTCATAGATCCTTGTCTGACAAGGATCTATGAAATTAAAGCCAGTACATCTGGACTACCTAACAATGACTGATGAGGATTCCTTATTTACAGAGAGTTTGTATGTTTTCGTTTTATTTTATATATGCCAATAAAGGTGTTGATTGATTGAGTGCTGTGAGTTGTTAGAAGACCCCTCTTCCTCTTACAGAGCTACAATTCTCAGAGCGATTTAACCATCAATCCTTCTTCCCAAAGAAACTCTGGGAATTGTAGCTCTGTGAGGGGAATAGGGATCTCCTAAGAATTCTCAGCAGCAGGGTTTTTTTTCCCAGCCAGAATTCAGTTCCGGCACCTCTCAGGTGGGCACCATTGCCATTATAAGAGAACAAGGGAGGCGTTCACAGTGATTTCTGGAACCTCTTTTTCTAGGGGGGGGGGGGATAGCCCGGCTTGGCACCCTTAAACTGCAGCTCCCAGGATCCCTTGGGGGAAGCCATTAAAGCCATGCCACTTAAAGCACTGGTATAATAGTGCTTTAATTGAAGGTGTGGGTGCAGCCTCAGAGACGGCCCTATGAAATCAGTGAACATGACTACAATAGGCCCATTCACTTTGATGGCTGTACGCACCCCCCAACTAAGTCCTACTCACTGAAATCAGTGGGCCTGAGTTTGTTGTGTCTGTTAACTTCAACGGTTCCACTCTGAACACGACTGACACTGAACGCATCCCGTTATGGTCCAGGGGTGGAGAGGCTGCTCCACCACGTTTTCAAGATGCAGGCAGCGTAGCAATTGGAAAGAGCAACAAAACAAATACGGGAGACCCAGTGCAGCGACGGCACATACCTCCTTTCATAGCCCAAGCACCACGGATGCCCTCGGCAACTTGGATTCCACACTTTAACCAACCGAGAGAAGCCGCTGATGCGTGGCTGTCGGTGACTGACCATTGAGAGTTGTCGCTCTGCACAGACGTTTGGCCTGGAGGGGAAAGAAAGGTGTTATTTATTTGCACGCCTGAACAGTGGGACAAAAAAATTTCAGGCACAGGGGACAAACCTGGCCCTCTAGGCTTTTTTTCTCTGGCCTTCAGACTACACTTCCTCTCCCTGGGCCACACCTCTAACTCGCCCTCCTTGATTGCTTTTGCCCGGTTGGAATACGTCCTTGATCTTTGGCCATGCTTTCCTCTTGCCTGGACATATGATGGCAAAAAGTGTGTGTAGGAACTAGCCTACCATAGTGTTGTAAGAATTTTAAGGTCTTATATATATATAATAAATGTTCATAAGTGTTCCAAGCAAACATGCCCACATGTCTGAAGACAGGCCACAGGCCTGTCTCCATTTTGACTCCCAGCTGACCAGTATTTCTCTGCAAGGAAGGAGGGGGTGATTGTCTCAGTGATAATTCTTGGCTTCCTGATACCCGAGTGCCAGACAAAATGGTGTGATTAACTTGGCTGGGAAACAGGGAAATGTAAATATCTCTTTTATTTTACTTGATGGGCTTTTGGTGGAGGGCAAGAGGAGGCATGGGGAGGGTCAAGGATGCTCAGATTACTGCTACCAGACCTCCCCTTTCATGATGTAACTGTGATGTATCTGGGAGGGGGTCCTGGGTTACACCCCTTTTTGTGATTTATGTATGATGTATAGGGGGTGGTCTTGAGCGGGAGGGGGGAATTTCAAAAGTCTATATAGGAGCTGGCACACCATTGTTCTGGGTTCCTCCTCCCTCCTCCATTTTGGGAGAGAGGGCCCTGTTGCAACAGATATAATAAAGATTTTGCTTCTCAATTTTTCTCTGGTTCGCCTCTGTAATTTACCGTACTCCTACCGATGGAGAACCTGAAAAGGCTCTTGTGTACCCCATAAGGGAATAAGAGCATATTTCTGTTTATTTCAATAGAAAGGCAAAATTTACATGTATCGTTCCTGCTACGTTTCCCTCTGGCATCTGCCCCTCAGGAAAGAATCCTGAACCCTCTGGCTGAAAACAGGTTGTGCGCCCCAACTTTCCAAGGTAGGCATCACAGCTGCCTTCTTTCAAAATAATTTAGGGATTGGCACAGAGAGGATATGGATTCCTTGGTGATTATGGTATGAATCCCTCCCCAACACCACCACACACACACTATTTTGGGCAAGGAGAATAACCTTTCAGGAATGCATCGTTTCGTAAAATTAGCTAGCAGCGTAATGCAAGAAAACACAACGCAAGTGAAACTGGGGAATGCAAATGGATCCAATACCAGTCCAATCTGAAAATAATTTGTTGTATCCTGAATGGGCCTATGTTAGATGCTCCCATTCATTTCAGTGGATCTGCTCTAACTAATGCTGGATTCGACCCAGGTTTCACCCCCCACCCACCCACCCCCGCCTCTCAATATAAAGACTGCCCACTCTCTCCTTGTTCCTATTTCCCACCTGCTTTTTTGCTGGCTGGAATGTAACCAATACTGCAAAGTTAAGAGTCGCTTTGCCTCTGGCCCTTCCAACCACTGACATGTGCCCCCCTCCCCTTGTTGTCCACAAGGGAATGTGGCCCTCAGGCTCCAAGAAAGTCCCCCACTCTGGCTCTAACTACTACACCAGCATCCCAGCCACTCAAGGTGAGGAAACGCCGATCCTACGGACGTTGCACGAGTCACGTTTGGCTCTCCGGGATTCCATTACCCCCAAACAGAAATGTTTGTTTACTGCCAGCCTAATTTTGTTCTTCATTCAGCTAAAACCGTGTCCTGAGAGTGAAATCTATTGTCTCCAGGGAAGCTGGAATGGAGGGGCAGGATGTGCTAAGCTAAATCAAGAGCTCATCAAAAGAAGTGTTCCAGTCAGTGATGATGAGTTAAGCTAACAGGGCTAGATTAAAGGCTGCAAGGGAGCCTCAGGATAAAACCCTATGTGTGTGTGGGGGGGGAATCCTCCCCACCTGTCTCTACTTTACCGGGACGTGCAGAGATAAACGCTGTCCTGGGCTGGGCTGCAGAACTGCCAACTTTTGCTTTCAGAGGTTTTGGCAGGTGAAGTTGAAAGGCTTTGGTTCGCAGCCAACGCTAGCCCTACTCAGAGCAGACCTGTCGACATTAATGGATCTAAAGTTGCCGTGTCCATTAATTTCAAAGGGCTTATTCCAAGTAGGTCCAGCATTGGATATAACCCTTTTGAGTATATCCAAAATGGAGCAGAGCTTTGCTTCCTTTAAAACAAAAAAACAAAAACAAATCTAAGGACAAAAAGGTGTTCCTGAGAGTGCACAGAGTGCTTTTACTCCCATTCTGAGCACATCAAACATTTGATTGAGCGCATCCATTTGGCAATTGGATCGCTGCAGACCCAAACGTGCAAGCTGCCTTTGTACTGAGCCAGAGCGTCCATGCAGTATGATCTCTGCTGACTGCCAGGGTTTCAGGCAGAGGTCTTCCCCAGAAGTACCTGGAGATGCTGGGGATTGAACCTGGGACCTCCTGCATGCAAAGCAGATGCTGTTACCATGAGCTACGGCTCCTTCCTCAATGGAACACACAGCATTCGCTTCAAGTTAGACCACTGGCCCATTGAGCCAATATCATCCGTAGCAGCAGCTCTCCAAGACCCCGAGAGAGAGAAGACTGTCTCCCATTATCTGCTCTCCCAACTCCTTTAATTGAACCACACCACCGCTCCCTTGAGCCACACACACAGTTGACCAAAGTGTACAAACATGCATCCAAATTTCCATATATCAGGGATTCCAACTGCACAGTCTATGGATGTCTAACCAGAGGTCCCACTGAGTTCAATGGGCCAGGTAAGTGTGTTTAGGCAGAAGGAGAGGCATGTCTTGTTGCTGCTGTTGTTAGACAACAGGGAAACCTTCCACAGCAAATCATCCTTGGTCCAGTATATCTGAAGGAGCGTCTCCACCCCCATCGTTCTGCCCGGACACTGAGGTTCAACGCCTAGGGCCTTCTGGCAGTTCCCTCGCTGCGAGAAGCCAAGTTACAGGGAACCAGGCAGAGGGTCTTCTCGGTAGTGGCACCCGCCCTGTGAAACGCCCTCCTATCAGATGTCAAAGAGAACAACAACTACCAGACTTTTAGAAGACATCTGAAGGCAGCCCTTTTTTAGGGAAGCTTTTGATGTTTGATTGATTATTGTATTTCAATATTTTGTTGGAAGCCGCCCAGAGTGGCTGGGGAAGCCCAGCCAGATGGGTGGGGTATAAATAATAAATTATTGTTATTTATTATTATCATTATCATTATTATTATCCTGCAGCACCCAATTTATCTTCTCCCTACAGTGGACTAGAATACTCAGTCCAGCCTTTGCCAGCCAGGTGCGCTCCAGATGTTTTAGACTACAACTCCCATCAACCCC
Source organism: Darevskia mixta (assembly GCA_034641385.1). Classification (NCBI taxonomy): domain Eukaryota; kingdom Metazoa; phylum Chordata; class Lepidosauria; order Squamata; family Lacertidae; genus Darevskia; species Darevskia mixta. The sequence continues at coordinate 8,571,898 of JAWWNH010000181.1, forward strand.
AGCCAATCTGATAAACCTCCAGATGTAGTGCAAAACATCTGGAGGGCACCAGGTTGACGAAGGCCAATGGAGATTTGTGGCGAGCCAATCCAAAGGGCAATAAATCCACTTGAATCCAAGCATTCTGGGGTTTGCCTGGGTTGTAATTCAGGCTACAACAACGGCTTTCTCAAAGCGCATTTGCTCTCAACCAGCCTAGGTTATCCCTGCCTCAAGCTGCTCAGCTTATAAACTTAACGAGTTCTCCAGAAATACGGAAAATGTCATCATGGCGGAGCCTTTCAAAGCGCATCGATGAGCATGGTCCTGTCCCCCCCGCCCTCAACCGCTAACACACACATCCCATCGCAGGGCGAACAACATATGGAAAAGATGGTCTGGATTTACTATGTTGTTCAATCCTGGTTCAGTTTACAAAGGAAAACATAACGATTTCACTGAGTCGAGAATGGAGCTCTTGGCCAGAACTCAAGCTTGTAAGGAAACTTTCCAAAGATTCACATAGTCGTATGCCGAGCGCCAGAGCTATAAGCTTTAATTGCGAGGAGAGGAAGACAGGAGGCAAATTCTGCGCTTGTAAAAATGAGCAATCCTTTCAACTGAGCAGCATGAACAACTTTCTCCTGGTTGAGCTCCTTAAGAAGGCAGCCTTAAAACACACACTTCCTGGGGGTGGGACAACTGAAAGCCCTTCCAGAAATCCATTTTATTCTGCATTTGCGATGATTTGAGCTCATGATGGTATCAGGGCAGTTATACACAATCCCACTTCCAATACTGTTTCAGCCTGCAAGAGTTCCGGGGCAGATGTCCTGTAGCTTCCTGATGAAATCCTGCAACTTCTCATAGCACAAATGTTCTGGGTTGTTTGTGGGGGCGGGGGGCAGAGGGTGTTGTTCTTTTGTTACACTGTAGGTAAAAAAAAAGGTAAAGGACCCCTGGACAGTTAAGTCAAGTCGAATTCGACTATGGGGTACATGCTCATCTGCACTTTCAAGCCAAGGGAGCCAGTATTTGTCTGCAGACAGCTTTTCTGGGTCATGTGGCCAGCATGACTAAACTGCTTCTGGCGCATGGAACACCATGATGGAGGCCAGAGCACACAGAAACATCATTTACCTTCCTGCTGCAGTGGTACCTATTTATCTACTCGCACTGGTGTGCTTTTGAACTTCTAGGTTGGCAGGAGCTGGGACAGAGCAACAGGAGCGTGGATTCGAACCACCGACCTTGTGATCAGCAAGCCCAAGAGGCTCCGTGGTTTAGACCACAGCGCCACCCGCGTCCCATGCTGCAAGAGTGCCCTTCCAGACAGCAATGATGCAGTAACATCAGGGAGGCTTTCCAGAACAACCGAGTGAATTGATGTGCGGGTGGTCCAACAGAAATCCACCACTATTGCTGCATCGATGGCATGTTGCAGAAGACACACACAAAAATGGAAACCAGTCCAAGGAGTCTGGTGTCATGTTTAAAGACTAATAACTTTACTTCAGCGGAAGCTTCTGTGGGCCACAGTTCACTTCTGTCTGAGGTGGAGTTTGACTGCAGCCCATAAAAGCTTCCAAATTTGTCTTTAAGGGGCCACAACATTAAGTGATTGACTTTGCTACAAGAGACTAACATGACTTCCCCTGTGGAACTTTCTCAGGTGGGGCGAGGGATGCTTTTTCAACTTAAGGGCCACTCTCCCTTCTGCACAATCTTCTGAGGGCCATGTGTCAGTGGTGGGTGGAGCTAGGGGCAAAAGTGAGCAAAGCAATCCATGTGAATTTTGCCTTTGTACAGTAAAATAGTTTACACACACACACACACACACACCCCTTCTGTCCTCTATCCAAGCAAGCAGGAACTATTATCGGAGTTCAGGGGCATATTCCAGCCAGGCAAAAACCACTCAAGGAGTCTGCAAAGCAGGGCAAGTGAGAGGAGTGCAGCCTGGGAAGACTTCCAGGGGCCGGACAGAAAGCCCTGGAGGGCCACATTTGGACCCCAGTCCCAAGGCTCTGCACCTCTGCTCTAGTGAACAGGTCCCATTGCACAGAGCGCCAATTACTTTCTGCACTCATGTGTTCTGTGAGTCTTTTAACAGCTGCCCAATACACAGATACTCAACTGGTAGAGCTTTTCCCATGCGGGCCAGGGGAAAAGGTAAGAAAAATGCTTCACCTACTGAACTGCTGCTTGGCACTAAAGTGTTCAACGCACAGGGGGGAATGCTGGCTGCCTCCTACACTTAAAATTCCTTCGCTGGCTTACAAGGAAAGCAAGAAAGGATTATTTAAACTACCTGGGATGTCCTCTTTTTTTTGCAAATGGAGTAGATTAGCTCTCATTCTCCTGGTGTCTGTCCTCCAGATGCACCAGCTTGGCAAAGGCTGGGAGTTGATTGTCAAAATGCATTTATTATTTTATAGCATTGCTTTCATATCCCAGCTCTTTCTCCAAGGAGCTCAAAGTGGCACACACAGTTCTGCCCTCCCCAATTAATCCTTACAGCAACCCTGCAATGTGGGTTAGGCAGAGAGTCAGTGACTGGCTCAAGGTCACCCAGTGAGCTTCATGGCCGAGTGGGGAGATTTGAACCCTGGTCTCCCAGGTTCTAGGCAGAAACTCTAACCACTACTCCACACTGTCTTTTTATTAATCTAGCCCAATACTGTGTTTAATTGGTTGTGGCTCCGAGCACTATGCACTATCCAGGTTAGGCTGGCTAACCTGCGGTACTCCAGATGTTGTTCAGATCTCATCAGCCCTCCCCGCCAAAGATGCTGGCTGGGGCGAATGGGAATTGGGAAGTCCAACAACATCTGGAGGACCCCACATGGACTACCTCTGATTTAAACAAATCCCCTTACTCGGGGGAATTTTAAAAAAAAAATCCCTCATTTAACACATTTCAGGCCAGAGCAACTTAAACTAAACTTTGCAAAGGAGCATGGCTGAGTGTACAAAGTGTTGAAATCTGTATTATCTGTAAAGCTGAGGTTCGATCAAATCCCACGGCAGTAGAATTGCAGTTCTACAAAATAAATTGGAATGTCTAAGTAAGAGCATTTTGTGGATTCTCTGAGCAGGGGGTGGGGAGAGGGAGGTAAAGGTGGGTTTAAGCAGATGTGCCACTGAACAGCACCCACCACTGTTATGGCAAGCATTTGGTGAACTGGTAACAGAGCAACCCTACAGGTTTACTTGGGAGGAAATGTTCCCCTAGTGCCCAAGGGAGCTTACTCCCAAGTAAGTTGGTTGGGAATCGCAGCATTGCTCTCATTAAGTCTCAGCGTCACCACCTGTTAAATGGCAACAGCGATAGTAACTGTTGTGCATTCCTCAAAAACATCGAGGAAAGTTCATAATGGCCCTTGGTGATCATCCAAAAATTAAAACCATCTGCTCTTTCCATTGCCTGCAGCAACAAGGACTCTTGCTCCTTTAAAAAAAACAGTGCACCAAGCAGAAATCAAACAGGTGAAGCATTTTCCTTTCTCCAGCCTAGAAAAAGCTACACCATCTGAATAATTATTTTTTATTATTTTTTATTTATACCCCGCCCATCTGGCTGGGTTTCCCCAGCCACTCTGGGCGGCTTCCAACAATATATTAAAATACAATAGTCTGTTAAACATTAAAAGCTTCCCTAAACAGGGCTGCCTTCAGATGTCTTCTAAAAGTCTGGTAGTTGTTTTTCTCTTTGACATCTGGTGGGAGGGCGTTCCACAGGGCGGGCGCCACTACCGAGAAGGCCCTCTGCCTGGTTCCCTGTAACTTGGCTTCTCGCAGTGAGGGAACCGCCAGAAGACCCTTGGCGCTGGACCTCACTGTCCGGGCAGAACGATGGGGCTGGAGACGCTCCTTCAGGAATATCTTTGCCCCACGAATGATAAAAGTACATGAGTCCAACAGGAGAAAAGAAATACAGAACCTTGCTAACCCTCATACTTAGCATTCACCACAGCACCTTAGAGTAATCATAGCAACTCACAACTATCATTAACTCAGGAATTCTTACACCAACTTTCCCAGGTAGGTCAGTATTATAACCCCCCTCCAATAGTGCAGATTTGGAGTGGGGGGGTGGCATGGGCAGCTGCACCCCCCCCCCTAGATCAAGTTAAAACAATAGAAATACTTAACTGACCAATCACGTTGGTTCTGCCCCCCCCCCCAAAAAATCCTGGCTACTCCCATGGGTAGAGGGGGTGGACACGGAGGAACAGCTGCAGAGAGCAGAATCTGAATCCAGGACTTCCCACTTCACAGTTCAGTTTCTTAGCCACCACCATCCTTTTCACACAGCACCCATATATAAAAAGTTTCCCGCCCGGCTTTGGCCCCAATCCAAAGACAAGTTTGAATACCTACATGTTGGGCAGCAGCTTGTTCCCGTAGGCAGGGAAAAGCAGCTTGAGGACAAAGATGTACCGGGCGAGGGCATGGACCGCCATCGCTGCCATCCTCGGCCCCTCACCTCCCCCAGTATCGAGGTGCCTCCAGCAAGTTGCAGCGAAGTCACAGTTGTGGCAGGTCCCCGATTTTCGGAGGAAGGAAGTCCATTGCTACCATTTGACCCAGCCGGGTCTGTTTGTCGCTGTTCCTCCTGCTGCTGCTGTTCCTTTACAAAAGAGCACTTTTGGAACTCTCTGTCCCCCTTGCCGGGAGATAGATATATCTGTCACCCGGGGACATTCCCTCTGGGGAGCAACCGATCTCTCCTCTCCCTCCTCACACATCCACGGGAAAGCAGCGAGACTTAAAAGCCAAAAGGCGCAACAAACAGCTGCCCTCTCCGGAGTGCTGCAGCCCAGCCTTAAAGGGCTTTGCTGCGACGGTGGCATTCAGGAGAAGAAGCCCACAGGTGGCAGGATCCGTCCAGACAAAGGGAGATGCATTCGCGAGTTTGATCCATGCTTCTTAAGGTGTAGTATTTTTTGTAGCAAAATCCAGGCGCGGTGAAAGAGAGGGAGAAGAAAAAAAGCGCGCGCGCACCTTTGCTGCTTCCAAACAGGATACAATGCGCATTCCAGGGCGCCTTCACGCACAATGAGGAGAAACTCCCATTAATTCTCTCTGTGTCTCTCTTTCTTTCTTTGCAGAATGCGAGCTATCCCGTTGCAGGAGAAGCTGTTTTCTCCCCTCCCCTTTTAAACAAGCCGCTGAATTTTGGAGACTCAAGTTAAGCAGAAAGCCATCCCACCCCACTTTTTCAGGTTCGGAGGAGGAGGAGGGGAGCCAGCTGGAAAGAGGAAGAGGATTTGGCTAGGGCAATTAATAGATGTGTTTTCTTTTTGCTCGAGTTGCAAGGATCTGCGTGCCAAGGTGGGAGCTTGCATCGGCGCCTCTTTCTCTCCCCCTCTTAAAATACCCAAAAGTAAAGCTGGATTTAGACAAAAACATCAGGATTCCCCCCTCTCCACCAACTTTGTAGCCTGATCTGATTGCACGTTTACTCCGAATGAAGCTGGCAAGAGCTTGTTCCTCAGTCAGACCCCGTGGGTCAACTGCCTGCAATGCCGGAATCTCAACCACATGAATCTCAACATGTTGCCCACCATCCAATTTGAAACCACACCAGTTCCTGCTCAGCTTTGCAAATGTGCTACCGGTAGGAGTTTTATGGCTGGTGTAGGGGTTAGAGTGCTGGACTAGGACCTGAGAGACCAGGGTTTGAATCCTCACTGGGCTGTGAAGCTCCCTGGGTGGCTTTAGGCCAGTCACTCACTCTCAGCCTAACCTACCTGGCAGGATTGTTGTGCGGGAGAACCACATAAACCACCTTGAGTTCCACGGAGCAAAAAGGTGGGCTATAAATTCAGGTGGTAAATAACAAATTCTAACAGAGCAGAGGGGAGTAGTAATATAAATTAGACACGATTTAAAACTGAGAATTATAATATAACAGATAAAATCACGCATGTGTAAGGGGAAGTAAGGGGGTAGGGATGAGGGCGGGGGGAGGAGGGGAAGGGGAATGATCAAAAGAACTTGTTTTGGGTTCGTTCTATGTTTTTAAGATTGTGTATTTGTGCATTTATGAATTCCTTTTTTTTTTTTTTTGCTTTCTAATGCATCTTATGTAAATTTGAATTTGAACCAATAAAGTTTATTAATTATTAAAAAAAAATTAAAAAAGGGGGGGGGAACAAATTCTAACCCTGCTTACCCAAAAGCAATCTGCACTGGCTTCTGTAAGACTTACTTCTGAGGAGGCACGGCTAGGATTGCACTGTTATAGACTGCAAACTTAGCTTGGGATGAGGAGCCGCTGAACTTGGAAGACTTGCTTTTGAGTAGACAGGCTCTGTAAACAAATGGGCAAATTTAGGATTGTACCCCTGCCAGTGCAAGCTTATCAAAGCCTGCTCAAGGAGTAAGTCAATTTAGTTGTGGGTCTACTCATAAAATCCATTGAGTTCAGTGGGATTTAATTCCAGGTAAGTGTAAAGGGACCCAGGTGGCGCTGTGGTTTAAACCACAGAGCCTAGGGCTTGATGATCAGAAGGTCGGCGGTTCGAATCCCCGTGACGGGGTAAGCTCCCATTGCTCGCTCCCAGCTCCTGCCCACGTAGCAGTTCGAAAGCACGTCAAAGTGCAAGTAGATAAATAGGAACCGCTCCGGCGGGAAGGTAAACGGCGTTTCCGTGCACTGCTCTGGTTCGCCAGAAGCTGCTTTGTCATGCTGTCCACATGACCCGGAAGCTGTACGCCAGCTCTCGGCCAATAAAGCGAGATGAGCGCCACAACCCCAGAGTCGGACACGACTGGACCTAATGGTCAGGGGTCCCTTTACCTTTAAGTGTAACTAGGATTGCATTCTTAACCAGGAAAAAGGTTCAAGGAGGAATTTGGATACCTGAGAGCCCATAACCCACACAAAGAGAACATAAGAGACTGCCTTGTCCTAAGCCAGACTATTGATCCATCTAGCTTAGTACCTACACTGACCGGCAGCAGCTCCCCACGGTTTCAGACACAGGTGTCTCTCTGTCCTACCTCAAGATGCCAGGGATTGAGCCTGGGACCTTCTGCATGCAAAGCAGATGCTCTCTCGTGGAGCCACATCCTTTTCCTAGTTGTAGGAGGAGGGTGTTGCGAGCAGGGAAAGGACATCGATGCCTGTGCTCATTTCTCTTCTTAAAGCTCATCTTACAAAGTTCACACAGCTGTGTTCATCAAGGGCCAGGCTGGAACCTGATGCCATTCATGCAATCAGCAATTTTGTGAATATTTTTTTTTTAAATAAAAGTAAACAGCAGGTGTGTGCCCCACCCACCCCTTTCCTGACTGGGACCCTGGCAGGGGGAGGTAAGGGGGCTTTAATCCTTATTCTCCCTGCCACACACACACACACACACACACACACACACACACACACTGCAGTCCTGATCTGGATCAGAGCCCAGATGGCTCTTTGCTTAGGAAGGACAAAAAAGAAGAAGGTAACTTTCAGGTGTGGCTGGCTCAGGCCTCCTAGATCAGCTGCAGCTGGATCTTCACTCTCCTCCTCCATCCATTTCATTGGCACCTTTGGCCACCACAAACTAAGTGACCTACTGCAGAGATGGGAGACCTGTTTTTCCACCAGAAGGCCTCCTTCTTTCATTGTCAGCCTACCAAGGTTCCAGCGGTGGGTGGGGCCAGAAACAAGAGTGGGTGGAGCCATGGGTGTGCCTCTTAGCTGTGATTCCTGCACTCCTGCAAGAGTCTTGCCTCTGTGCAACAGGGCACAACCCTGCTAGGCATAAGCCAGACGTTTCGATGTGCACACCCTGCGTACAGGCAGCTCTCCCTCCCTCCATCTGAGCTAGCAGGAGGCAATCAAGGGCACATTCCAGCCATGCAAAGGCAATCAAGGAAAGTCCAGAGCAGGACCCTGGTGAAGGTTGTGGCCTGGGGAGAGGGGCGTGGCTTAGGGAGAGCAGCATTTGATCCCTGGCCTTAGGTTCCCCCACCATTATCAAATGCGAACTACTCAGGGATGAGGGACCCTATGGCACTTCAGATGAGGTCAACCCCCACTGTCCCTGACCATGCTGGCTGAGGATGATGGGAGTTGGAGTCCCACAACATCTGGAGGGCAGCAGGTTCCCCGCCATGGGATTTTAAGAGCTGAAAGGGATCCTGGATGCTGTCTAGACCAACCAGCCGGGCAGTAGTCCGGGATCTTGCAGCTTGAACATCCTTGGCAGGTGGCCACCTACTCTCTGCTTAAATACCTCCGCCGACCACCAGCTCCTGGGGCAGATAGTTCTCCTACCGGAAAAGCTCTTCCCACCCGGAATCCCATGGAGCAGGCATCCCCAACCTTCGGCTCTCTCCCATCATCCCTGACCACTGGTCCTGTTAGCTAGGGATCATGGGAGTTGTAGGCCAAAACATCTGGAGGGCCACAGGTTGCAGATGCCTGCCATGGAGCAACAGAGGTTGAAAGCGGCAGCAAAGTGCTGGAAGATAGAGCTGGGTGTGGCATACAGCCTGCCCTTCTGCCTTCAGTTGTGATGGAGGATCCTGTCCTGCTATCAGTGTTGAGTTAGCTGCAACTGGAAGTCTAGTTGTCCCAGGGAGCACAATATTTTGGGGGGGGGGGATCATTTTCTTCTTCATCCGAGGCGGCTGTCATGGACTTGCAAGATCCCTTTATTTTCAAGTGGGACTTGCTTCTAAGTAGAGGTGGGCATATCTGTCAATTCTGCTTTTCCTCCTAGTCTACATTTTCCAGTCTTAAGGTCAGTTCTCCACATTTCCACATCAGTTTGCATTTTTAAAAAAGCAACCATTTTACGGTAGTTTGAATTTCTCCTAATATAAAAATGTTTGCATGCAGTTTTGCCTTACATGCACATTATTGCAAAGCAATATCCCATGACATAATGTATTTGTAGGTTATTTTCATTTTTTATGTTACATGTTGCCTTAATATATGCCCCCTTTTTTACACATTACTCTGTTGTAGAACCTCATTTCAAAATTCAGAGAAGCGCAAATCTTGATGAAGCGCTACGTTTCAGTTTGTGTATTGTTTGGGAAAGGGTACATAATAGGCAGAGTCACCTTTCAGTCGGAACTGAATTGAAGTTCTGCACCACCTCTCCTCTGAAGTAAGCCCTGCCAAAGGACAAAGATGCAAAAGTGCTTCTAAAGTTGCATCTTTTTTAAAATAATAATAATAATAATAATAATTTTGTAAATACAGAAAAGGAGAGAGAGAAATCAAACAGGCCCACTTCTAACCTTCCTGGTCAACCTGGTTGGTTCAATACAAATTATCCCAAAGTGCTGTTCCACATTATGTCCATGTCTGCTAGGCGGGTGAAAGTTCTGTTCCATTGCTACTGCATACAAAATAAAACTTCACCAGATGGTATAAAACTTATGATAAGCATGTTCATTGCTTGGGGCTCGAAGTTTATGAGTCGGTTGTTCCATCAGTGCCAAAGTCCCCATCTGAATAGTTCATTCTTTTGACAAGTTCTGCAAAGCTCAGCTATAAGGCATGCAATTAAATATTGCCTAGGGCTTGTCGATCAGAAGGTCGGCGGTTCGAATCCCCGCGAAGGGGTGAGCTCCCGTTGCTCGGTCCCTGCTCCTGCCAACCTAGCAGTTCGAAAGCACGTCAAAGTGCAAGTAGATAAATAGGTACCGCTCCGGCGGGAAGGTAAACGGCGTTTCCGTGCGCTGCTCTGGTTCGCCAGAAGCGGCTCAGTCATGCTGACCACATGACCCAGAAGCTGTACGCTGGTTCCCTCGGCCAGTAAAGCGAGATGAGTGCCGCAACCCCAGAGTCGTCCGCGACTGGACCTAATGGTCAGGGGTCCCTTTACCATAACAATGTTTCAGAATCAAAGAGAGAAATGAGAGTGAGTAGGACTGGGAGGTGGAAGCTTTGGGTTAGTTATATGTTTCATTTCCAAAAATGCTTTCCACCAGAATAAGGTGACTTTGGGCAGGACCACGACATGGGTTAACAAGAACCAGGGGCCCAGCACGCTCTCCGGCGTTTATCGTGCGTAGACTTCAAATTACCAATGGCGAGTGAGTTTAAAAGTGTTTTCCCTAACTCTGGCAGAAACTGACCTGGCATAAATCCAGCCCAGATTTCTCGCCAGTCTTTATCAGTTATGGGTTCCCCAGTGTCATGCTCCTGCCTCTTTCTCAGTCCACTGTCTAATGGGGTTTGAGCAAGGATTTAATAGAGTCTCCGCCCCCTGCCCCAAAAGTAATACAGTTTTATTATGGGAAAGGAGACCAGTATTCATCCCTGGGGGGTGTGGGGGTGTGACCAGAGCAGTTATACAATCATGCACAAATCATGCACAGCACATGATTTTCACACACACACCCAAGAAACCTTCTAATATCCTAATACAGAAAACAAAACAAAAATCCGCATTTTTAAAAAAACAAAAAACCCCAGTGAATCTGAAACCAATATACACTTACCAAGAACCGAACCCCATTGGCTGCCTATCATAATCTGGAAGATCTGGCACAATTTTGCCTGCTTCCACAGTCAGATAATTGAAATATGTGGATATCTTCTTTTATGCATATCTTAAAGAAAGAAAGGAAGCCATCAAGAACGTTTGAAAATGAGACATGAACCATTACTATCTATTGTGACTTATAAATTACCGTTATGTATTAGATTTGGTTTCTATATTAAAAAAAAAACCTCAACAAATTACCAGTCCGAAGGATTGTTTGTTTCTTTGCAAACCACAATTAAGCTGTACTAAGTCCTTCGGAGGAGGAACAGGGTAGCAATATAATAGATATTGTAGCTGACATAGGAGTAAACCCTCTGAAATTAATTAATTAGTGCTTATGTGAAAAGATCTATACTGGCCACATTTGACTCCTGAATGCAAGGTTCCCTAAATGTGAGGCTCCCTGACATACAGCAAAGTTAAATGCAGGAGTGCCCATTTCCTCCAAACAGCCTGGCTTTTGCTAACACTCCCCCACCCCTGTAAACATGCTTTGTAAAGCCAAACCGTTCTACAGAACTATTTGGTTGTCATTTTAAATCTGACTCGGAAAGCAGAAAACACTCCCTCCACCTGCAACAGACATTAAGGTTTTGGCTGAGGGGAAAAAATTGCAGGCAAAGCCACAAGCACTTCTTCTTTATTGACTTTGGAATCGTGTTGCAAGTAAAGAGGGCCTAGTTCAGGAAGTGGAATACACAGGGATTTTCTTTTCTCGGTCCAAGCCCACAGGGGAACGAAAACATGCTGTTAAGTGAGCAAACATGAAGGGGGGGCTGAGCTATTTCTGAACAGCAATGAATGCCTTAAATGAATTGGACAGATCGATATATCGGTCATTTTTGGGCTGTCACTGCTAGGGAAGATCGAGGGAATCTCCTCCTTCCATCTTATCAGCAAGGCAGAAGAGGCCAATGGCCGATTAAAACCAAGGCCCACAAGACCCACTCATGAGAATCAAGGAATTAAGCTTTTTGCACATTGCAATGGTCAATCATTCCATTCAAGGTCGCTTCCAGGCTGTCAAATAAAATAAAATAAAATAAAATAAAATAATAAAATAAAATAAAATAATATAAAATAAAATAAAATAAAATAAAATAAAATAAAATAAAATAATAAAATAAAATAAAATAAAATAAAATATAAAATAACTTTTATTTATACCCCGCCCTTCCCAGCCGAAACTGGGCTCAGGGCGGCTAACATCAATAAAATTACAATGAAATATAAAAAGAAAAACCGTTAATTAAAATACAGGTTAAAATACAATTTAAAATGCTGCTTAATTTATCGCCCATAATCAAAACCATAAGGGGAGGAAAACATCAGACTGAGTCCAACCCGAAGGCCAGGCGGAACAGCTCTGTCTTGCAGGCCCTGCGGAAAGATGTCAAATCCCGCAGGGCCCTGGTCTCTTGTGACAGAGTGTTCCACCAAGTTGGGGCCAGTACTGAAAAGGCCCTGGCCCTAGTTGAGACCAGTCTAACAGCCTTGTGGCTCGGGACCTCCAAAATGTTGTTATTTGTGGACCTTAAGGTCCTTTGCGGGGCATACCGGGAGAGGCGGTCCCGTGGGGAACCTGAATGCGCTCACAGGATCATCATTTTGTTGGAAGGATTCATTCAGTCGCATACCGGAAATTTAGGTTTCTGCAATCAAAGTGGATTAAAATGCTCTGGCACAACAAACCCACTTTTTTTTTAATGGCTTTGTATAGTTAGGAAAGTGATGGGGGGTACACTACAAAGTGTGGAATGAGCAGATTATTAATGGGAATATGTATAACGGCATATCGGTCACTCAATAAAAAGAGGCGTTGTCTAACCTCCGCATTAGCTTTGCACCAGCCTTCAGGATGAATGCTCCACAAACAGGCCACCTGGAGGAGAACCGCACCTTCTGATGGCTCAGAGAAATCGTGGGGAACCTGAATGCACTCACAGGATCAGTAAAACCCTCTTGGCGACTGATTGCCAAGCCGTTCTAGCTGACAGAGATCCAGGCCAGCTGTGAGGAGGACTGATGCAGAAATAATCAGAAATAGGACTTGGCCATTCCACAGCATCAGGAAAGTCCGTTTACAATGCTTTGAAAAGAAGCCCCTGTGACGGCTGGATTTGTGCATCCATGTAAATGATGTTCATTCCAGACGCTTCCAGCTAAGGTCCCTCGCGGGGCTGGAAGAAATGCAGTTGCGTCTTTGTGACAGGGATTAAATGAATTACAAATATTTTTTGCAGTGGAAGAAGAACCAATGCACACGCAAAATAAAGTTAACAACAGGGGGAGAGAAATAACTTGCAAACCCGTTCCGGGATAAAGGCATTTCCCGTTAAAACTGTTTAGCGATTGGCTCCCCCTTGTGTGCCTGGAACAGAGGAGCAACTAGAAAAAGGTGCTTCTCGCAAGACAAATTCCCTACGGGGGAAGTCGATATCCCACAAAGGAATGGGTATGACTCACGTCTGCTTAGTGGTGGGTGTAAGGGCATCGGCGTTCAGGGGGAGGAAGAGATTCTCAGCCAGATTCAAGGAGCCCCTTTGGGGTGTATTCAGAAGGATACAATGCAGGGGTTTTTAATAACTTTTGTTGTGGAAAAATGGGAAATTAGTACCGGGAAACAACATGTCGAAGGGAGAAGGGGCCCGAATTTGGAGGAATGTGGCCGAGTATATGATTGGTGTAAATATGGAAGAGAACATTTACAAAATAAATATTGGGATTTGAGGCTTCTATACAGTTGAAAGGTAGGTATAACATATAATGCGACTGTGCTTTGCTGCAAATTCCCACTCCCCCACAGCGAGTCCCTAATCTAAGTTCACAAGCTGCTATCCGCCACTTACCGTATTTCAAAGAGCTGCATACACAAACCTTCCACTGATTTAAAAAGAAATCCATTTGCTTTCTCCCTGCACATAAAATGGAAGGAAGGTGCCTGCTTGAGATTGTGGTGGCCAGAGATGAAGGAGGTCAAAGGCCATTGAAATTTTTAAAGAGTTTGATAGCAAATGAAATTTTTGCTTTCTTTCTTTCTTTCTTTTTAATTTTTTTTAATATAAACTCTTTATTGGTAGTTTTCATAAAAATACAAAACACACAAATACATCGACATCATCAGGTACTACAATCAAACAAAAAAGAAAGAAAGGGAAACAAAAAAGCGAACAGAAAGAAGGAAAAAGACAAGAGAAAAAAGGAAAGAAAAATGGAAAGAAAGAAGGAAATCCATAAACTAATGTTTGTAAAGAAAGAAAAATTATATTCTGGTAATATTTCTATTACAGTTTATGGAAAGAGATAATAATATAATAAAATAGTTTACAATTAAAATGTGACTTCTCACCGTTTGTGTATCGTCTGTTTCCTTTATTATTTCTTAAATTTGCTATATCTAGTATATTTCATTTTTAAATTATGAAAAGAAAAACTTCAAATATACCATGAATTCATTTAAACACAATACATATTATGGGGATGGGAAAAAGAAGATGAAATTTTTGCTTTCAGCGATGATCACTGGACATTCGAGGAGAGAGAGCACAGTTGAAGAGGAGGCACATTTTGTTGCAGATCCCCCTTGTGTTTCTCTGCCTACCAAGCATGCCGCCATCACATATATTGCTATGGTGTCGCGACCCGACTAGACAGGGTCGCGCCATGCGGGCGCCAGGAAGGGGAACCTTGCAGCGGGCCAGGAAAGGGGGCGACAGCGGAGCCAGGCGCGCAGGGGTTAAACCGAGCGCAGCAAGACCCGACCTCGCCCAGGCATGCCTCGAGGGGTAAACAACCCCAGGATGGGTGCGTACCTGATGGCCCAACCCCAGGTGCGGAAGGGAACCGCAAATCATCAGCGGCGGGCGGGAACCGTCAGCATCGCAATAACAATATAAAAAGCACCCATGAATAGTGCAGGTAGACCAGAGCAGTTAACTCTTTTGTCCAAGCCACCCCGGGTGGGGAAGAGGATTAACCCCGGACCTTTAGGGCAGAAGGGAGGGGGGAATTGGGAGTCACCCAGCAAGGTGTACATAAGGGGGATTCTGAGATGGCCTCCTCAGAATCCTCACGGACTTTCCACGTTTCTCTGTGTGCTGTACAATAAACTTCAAGACATCTTCTGCTGACTTCTCGGAGTGGCGTGCGTTCTTGACGGCTAGCTACAGTTACCATTGGGGACACGACATATGGTCACTTCCAGACAGCCTGTTTATATTCATCCTTGTGGAGTGGTGGACTTGCACAAAGTTTGCAGAAGTTGATTAGGCAACATCAACCCTTTATCAAATATTCGCTCCGATTTGTCTGCAGGGAAGCTTTGCGACATTGCACCAATCTACTGTTATCCCAAACTTCCCAGAGCAGTTGCCTATCACACAAAGTTCGGGGGGGCAAGTTTCTTACACAAGAGTGCCAAGCCAGTTTTACGTTGTGAACCGCCCCGAGATCTACAGATGAAGGGCGGCATACAAATTTAACAAACAAACAAATAATAACTGTGCCGCCTGAATTTGCTGGTGACCAAATCCCACCAGAAAAATTGCAACAGTCTGCCCAACGTCCTATGAGAGGCACAGGATCCGACCTTCTTTGGCATCTGCTCCCCAGAGTTGGGGAAGTCACACCTGTTTTGTTCGCTTTCACACTCATGTTGTTTACCGGTATTGACAGGAGTGAGCCAGCGGTCAATCACACGAAGCAAGTGGATTTAACTCTTCATTAGGAAATACAGGATCTGAACAGGAGTGCCAGGCCTAATGAGCACCGCAACGCATCTCTGGTAGGTCTTGCCCCCAGGAAGCAGGAGGGTGTGATGCAGAGCTAGGAGGGGACATGGCTTGGGAGAGTACCAAGATAGGGAGCCGTGGAGGGCTGCCTTTGCCCACCCATTCCTGACCCTCTCCAGACCTCGTTTAGAGTGAATAAATGGTTATGTTGCAATAAATTGGTTACCCTTTTTAAGTTACTGCATTTGGTGTGCCTCTGGAATTTGCCTCTTGCACAGCTGCATATTTACTGCATTTCAGCGCACATTTAAAACTCTCTTGCAATTGTTTTCCCCAAACTTGGGGGAGGTCCAACGCAACATGCAGTGATCTCCTCCTCCTGTTACAATGCAATTGGCAGGCTAGCCCTCCACATGTTTACTCAGGAGTAATTCTTGCTGAGTTCAAAGGGACTTACTTCCTAATCAGTAACCTTAAGGGTAGCTGCTTTGTTTTAAAGCTGTCAACTTCCTCCTGTTTCTGTCTGTTGCAATAGAGGCAGACAGCATTGCCACTTTGGAACAGGTAGCTGGGTAGACATTTGGAAGAATCTCATTCAGTTAAGACATAGCTATCCTGTTTCTCCATCCCCCAGAGGATGCCTAAAGCATATTTTTTATAACTAAATAAAAAAACTGTGATGAAAACACAGATATCCAATAAAACAGAAGGAATGTTATCAATGGGCTTAAAACCCAGTGACTGTTTGCTGTTCTTGCTCAGTTTCTATTTGCATGGGCTCAGACTCTTCCGCACTGAAACCACCACCACCCTGCCTTGAACATGCCCACAGTTTATTGGGCACCAATTGCTAGCCCCTCCTGCCACATGCCAGCCAAAATAAATGCTCTCCTTAGAGATAGAGCTCTCGGGACAGAATTTTTCGAAATCATGTCACTAGATGGCAGCACTTACCTGTAATCACATCAGTGCAGGTGAGGAGGGACATACCGTATTAAACTGCAGAGCTGTCACATGAAGAACTCCCAAATAAGGAACATATTGTGAGACCCTAAGAAAACGACATATTGCCTGTGTCACAACGTTAAGAGTCGTCAAAGCCAGACCCCACCTGGAGGCTTGTGTCCAGTTCTGGGCATCCCCGTTTAATAATTCTTCTTCCTCTTCCTCTTCTTCCTCTTCCTCTTCCTCTTCTTCTTCCTATTGTATTTTAATATTCTGTTGGAAGCTGCCCAGAGTGGCTGGGGAAACCCAGCCAGATGGGCGGGGTATAAATAATAAATTATTATTATTATTATTATTATTATTATTATTATTATTATTATTATTATTATTTGGTGATCACTCGTAGCCGAGTAAGATTGTCTTCCATGAACAAGGTCTTAACAGTGAGTCCGTAAGTGACTGTGCAGGCCAATTCTGGATCCCCACATCCTTCGACAGTGGGGACATAGGTTTCTGGGCAGGAGTTGATCACAGTGAGGGTTTGCCAAGCGTGCCTTCCTCTTGGCTCGTTTCTCCTTTTCACCCCGAGTTCTAGTGTCTTCAAGGTCCATGACACCTTTGGTAAAGGCTGTTCTCCAACTGGAGAGCTCGCAAGCCAGTGTTTCCCAGTTATCAGTGCTCATACTACATTTTTTAAGATTTGCCTTGAAAGCATCTTTAAACTTCTTGCTGTCCACCGGTATTTCACTTTCCATTTTCCACTTTCCACTTTCCAAACAATACAACAGTAGTATAAGAAGAGGGTGTTAAAAACCAATAAAAATAGGAGCTACGGGTATTCAAACAAATCAAAACCTGGGCATTGGTTTTAGTGAAGGGTAGATGTAGATGGTGATATCAGAAGGGAGCTGAATGCCTGCAGCACTTAACGCTGGCTGTTGCAAGGGCAATTCACAGCAAGCATAGACTGCAACATCCTCTGTTGTTCCTTTCCACGTGCTATGCTGTGAGCAATGCTTAAACATTGTCGTGCTTATTGACATCACAGGGGTTCGCCCCTAAATCCCAGGTCTGGTCCCTGACATCTCAGGGTCTGGGATGCTCCTAGAGCTGGAAAGGAAACACCGAGGGTCATCTCGTCCAACCCCCTGCAATGCAGGAATCTCAACGAAAGCATTCGTGACAGGTGGCCACCCTGGCTTGGCAACCCCAATCGCGAACACCAAAAACAGCCCTCCTGGATCAGGGCAAAGGTTGCCCACCTAAGTCCAGCAACCTGTTTCTCACAGCGACCAACCAGCTGCCCGTTACGGGAAGCCAGCAAGCAGGTGCTGAGCGCAGCAGCAGCAGCAGCAACTCTCCGGGCACTGAGCATCCCCAGCAGCTGAGACACGTGGAACATATGGGTGAAGCCGACTCGGAAGTTACGCCTTCGTCCTCCACGGTTGAGGAGTCTAAATTCCCCCCTCCGCGTGAGTCTACGGGCTGCCGAGTCCCCGCCCCTCAGGGCGGCCGTTGGGCGGCGCACGAGGGAAAGAGGAGAGGTGCTGCCGTTGCCGCCGCCGCGCAGGCGCAGAAGGCGCTGCTGTGAGGCGGCCGCCAGACAGGCCTGGCGCGCTGGGCGCCGGTGTGGGCGATGCTGCAGATGCGGGACTCGGTGGAAGGCGTCGGTCCGGGCTCCTGCGAGGGCTCCGGGGGGGCGGCGCTGCTGGTGCCCGCGGCCGAGGCCGACGTGCCCTTCACGCCGACGGGGGAGCTGCCGCCCAGCTCGCCGTCCGCCTCGCTGTTGGCGCAGGCGCCGCCCAGGCAGACCCTGCGGCCCCTCAGCGTCCGAAACCCCACCCGGGGGGGCCGCCTCAAGGAGTACTTCGTCTTCCGGGTGAGGAGGGGGGAGCGGCGGAGGCCACGCCCACCTCTCGCGCCCGGGAGCTCCTCTGCGGGTAGACTGCCCCTGTGGCTGGAGGCTCTCTTTGGAGTGGGGAGGGAGAGAGAAACGGGCACGCGATTCTGGGCGCGGTTAGGGCGATATTCTAGTGGGAAACCGTGGCTTGGAGGCTCTGGAGCGGGAGCGGAACAGTTATCGCCGAATGGTAGAGTTGGAAGGGACCCTGAAGGTCATCCAGTCCAACCCCCTTGGAATGTCCTACACGAGGATCGAACCTGCACCCTTGGTATCCCCAGCACCGTGCTCCAACCAGCTGAGCTATCCAAGGGCACATAATTTTGGAGTTCCAGTGCAGTTTCCCTCCATAATTTTGGGTGTTGGGTGGCGGATGTTTGGTGGGGTGGGGTTGTTAGATCGCAGTTATGGAGAGAAGAGGACAGAGAGAAATTTACTTTTGAAAGGAAAATATATTTGGGTAGGCCACCCCTGTGGCTGGAGGCTCTTGTTTGGGAGGGCTGACCAAAGGACACATAATTTTGGGCGGTGAGGAATATTTAGCAGGGAGTAGACTGCAGCTGTGGTGAGAAGAAAGACAAGAGAAGGAAATTAATTTTCAAGCGAAAGAAAGTCATTCTAGGGGTAGACTGCCCCTGTGGCTGGAAGCTCTGGGAAGCAGACAGGAGAAAGGGGCATGTAATTTTTTTTGGGGGGGGGGAATATCCTGGGGGTAGGACCGGTGCCAGGGTTTTTGGTGCCCTAGGCGAGGGGGCGGGGCACCGTACGTCATGCGCAATGACGTACAGTGCCCCGCCCCCTGCCTGCCGGGCGCCCCGCGCCGCCGAGATTTTCGCCACTGGTTGGGGCGGGGGGCAGGCTGGCCAGCGCCCCCTCCATTTTGGCGCCGCCGCGGTTTTCGCCCCAACCTGCTCGCTCCGCCGCTGGTTGGGGGGGGGCAGGCTGGCCAGCGCCCCATCCATTTTGGTGCTCTAGGCAACCGCCTAGTTTGCCTAAATGGAAGCGCTGGCCCTGCCTGGGGGTAGACTGCAATTGTGTATGGAGGCTCTGTTAGGGGTGAGAAGATGTCAATATTACACTAACTGGGGGAAATTTATTTCCTTTTTGTTTTAATTTAGCCAGGAACAATAGAACAGGCAGTGAACGAGATACGAGTGGTGGTGATGCCCACTGAAGATGGAGAAGTGCAGAGTGTATGGCTGCTGACTGAGTAAGTAGCAGATCTGATAAGCAGCTTCAGTGCAGTTTCCCTCCTTTCATTCTTTCCAACAAAGCAGGTGAAACTTAGGAGTGGTGGTTCAATTAACATCAGAAAAGCAAGCCAAGCTGCATGCAGAAGATCTTGTGATCTGGCAGGAGAAGTCTTTACAAAGTTCTTGACTGCAACCTCTTTAAAAGAAGCACTTGACCATGCCACCCCCAGGGCTCCCAAAAGCAGGGTGAGATGTAAACACAATGACCAGGTGCAGGAACCAGACTGACTTGTTTTGATCCAGGCAGTAAGGCAGCGGTGGGAAACCACAAGCCCAGAGGCCAAAGGTGACTCTGCAGGCCTCTCCATTTGACCCTCAGGACTCCCACAAGCCCCACTCCTTGCATGTTCTTGCCTTGCTAAAAATTTTATTGAACTAAGATCCTGCTTCTTTGCCTGTCTGCAAGAAGGATGGACAGGGGTAGAGTACACAGACCTATTGACTTTTGCAGAGCTGGAATGTATGGTTCAAAGATAAGGATCCTATCATTGCTCTGCCCACTTTTGCCTCTGCCCTAGAAAGTGTAAGGGTGGCCCATAAGCAGTGATTTAGAAGAGGTACTGGTGAATTATCATTCTATACTTCTTGATTTCAGGATTAGCTAACCATGCCACAAACCTTTTAGTGTGTATCTAACTGCAGTAAAAATACTTTCGATTTAAACTGGGACGGGCATGCTTACAAATAATTTATTTCTTAAAAGCCCTCCTCAGTTTATCATCTGTGTTTAGTTTAGGGAGATAAACCATGCTAACTCATCTTTATTTTTTTCCCCTTTCCAGAATTGATCACTGGAACAATGAGAAGGAGCGCTTGGTTCTCATTACTGATTGGTCCCTTTTGATCTGTAAATATGACTTCATCAGCCTGCAGTGCCAGCAAGTGACCAGAATATCACTTAATGCCGTTGATACAATTTCCATTGGAGAATTTGAGTTTCCTCCTAAATCACTGAACAAGTGGGTTCTGGTTCTGGTTCTGGTTCCTGTTCTTTGTTTTGTCTATCTTGTAAATCCCACTGCATTATAAAAGACTTGCAGTTGTTAGCTCCTGTCTTCTAGTAGATATGGACTATAGAAGCTTTTTGCTTAAGCTTCTAGCTTCCGGATCTCCATTTAAGCTCCTCATGCATCTTTAATTACTACAAAAACTATCAGGTTTCACAGTGTAACATATTTTTGTATAGGTTGTGTGTCACTGCTTTCCCATAACACAGTTTAAATGGTTGCAAGGTTCACAGAAACTGCATGACTGAAGGGGGAGCTTGAATGAGCATACAATCTTTCCCCTTTTCAGACGAGAAGGCTTTGGAATCAGAGTCCAGTGGGATAAACAAAGCCGTGCCTCCTTCATAAATAGATGGAACCCATGGTCCACAAATGTGCCATATGCGACCTTCACAGAACATCCGATGGCTGATGCTGATGAAAAGATTGCATCTCTTTGTCAAGTAAGGTGTTGCCATATGTGCGTTCTTTGCGTGACTTTAGTCGAGGTCAAGTTCTTTAGGTAGAAATCATAATAGAACTTTAGTACAGTGGGACCTCTAGTTACGAACTTAATTCGTTCCAGAGGTGCGTTCTTAACCTGAAACTGTTCTTAACTAGAGGCGTGCTTTCACTAATGGGGCCTCTTGCTGCCGCTGTGCTGCCGGCACATGATTTCCATTCTCATCCTGGGGCAAAGTTCTCAACTCGAGGTAACTCTTCCAGGTTAGCGGAGTTTGTAACCTGAAGTGTTTGTAACCTGAGGCGTTTGTAACTCGAGGTACCACTGTACATAAGACAGACCAGCATCCTACACTTTGTCCTTTCCGAGGGTTTGACGGAAGTGTAAAGACTTGATTTGGAGGAGAAAGGGCTGGGGTTGATTTTAGCTGCCTTAATATTGTTCTCCATTGCTACTGACCCCTTCTCCACTTGCCTTTTAAAAAATGAGTCTTCTCTTTGGTTTTCTTAGCACAAAATCCACACATCTAAGCATACTGTACATGCAGAAAGGTAGACAAGAGTTTGCAGTATAGACAACTTGATGCCAACTGAAAGGTCTTGAGACCTTCAAATAAATAAATTTGTAGGTACATCTAAGGTTCTGGACGCATCCTGTGAGGGTTGTTCTTTTATACTGCAGATACTCTTGCGATGCCAACAAACTGCTCTTGAGAGTCCCCATGGTTTCAAAAGTAACTTGCCATATGGCACGGAGGGATGCTGTTTGAGAAACAAGCCCTGTTCCAAAGTCCCATTGGCTGTACTAATTGTATGGCTTCTTACATCCTTCTGTTATGGAGTTAGAATGAAACCTGTTATTTCATGGCACACTTCTGGTGAGGAGTTTTAAAAAAAGTGCTTGAGCCATTTGCAGTTAGTTTTTCACAGATACAGAAGTTCTGCAGTGTTGGTTTACTGACTATCATGACTTCAGTATAATTAACAGGTATGGTTTGTGTTTGTTTTTTAAGTTGGAGAACTTCAAAACTCAACTGATCCAAGCTGTGAAGAAGGCCCACAAGGAGTGCCCTCTGCCTGGGAGGGCAAATGGAGTTCTGCTGCTGGAGCGCCCTCTTCTCATTGAGACCTATGTGGGATTGATGTCTTTCATCAATAATGAGGCCAAGTTGGGCTATTCAATGACAAGAGGCAAAATTGGATTTTAAAAATCTGCTTCCAAAAAAAGGGTGGAGAGATCACTGCCTATCAAGTCCCTGGAAGAAAGTGGGAGAGAGAACAACATATAGAGGAGTTTCCAGCTCATCTAACAGAAGTCTTGCTTGTCATAAAATTCATTTGGTGAGTCAAATAAATATTCCAGTGAAAAGTTCTTTCCCTCTGTCAGTGTGTCTCAAGTAAGCCACCTGTATATTTTGAAGCATGATTTCATTTTTAACTCTTATCAGTAAACACATTACTTTTGCAAGTGTCATATTATGTAGGCTTGAGGTTCTGTTTTGCAGGGATAAAAGTTCTCTCTCTTTTGATTTAAAGAGAGCACCTGTTGGTTTGACAGGTTGTGAACTGTTTTGCTAATGTGATTATTTTGTCGGAACCCAAGTTATTTTCTGTTAATCTTTGGAGACTGCACATTTGAGTGGAGATGTGGTTGAGTGATTGTAGTTGCCTTTAATAACCTTCTATAGTCAGATGCAAATGCATCTAGCTACAGCTTCTCGTTGCAGTCAGATATCCAAAGAAGTCTCACTGTGAACACACAAGCAGCAGTGTCTGATTTTTATATTAACTTTTGCCACATGGGATCAAGTTTTTTTTTTATCTTAAAGGAAAAGGGAATTTTTGATTAGCTTTCTACTTTGTTTTAATCTAAACTAGATGAATAGCACCAAAGTACCTCTCTAATAAGAGGGCTGGGCGAAAAGACTATGGACATTTCCTTAAAACTAGACAAACCTGTATCTCTTAAAAGTCAAGTATATAGAGACTTTCTGCTCTATTGCATGAATAATGTTCTGTGGCTGGGATCCAAAGGGCCATGTGAGGTTTGTGCATAAGGATTTATCGGAAACTCCTCATATCCTTCCTCCAAAAAGGTACCCCAAAAGGTCAAGGTTTCTTTCCAGGAGGCATTCCATGAGATAAGATGCTGCCAGAAGGGAGGAAATAGCAACCATGCCAGCCCTCCCAGTGCCTGCACATGAGCTTTGGCTCCCGGCCTGTGTCACCTTTGCTGGTTGAATCTTTCTATGCTTACTGAAAGTTTGTCACTAATATGCAAGAAATCCTGCTTTGGTATTGGTAATCCAATGTTTTATAGTGCTTATTTCTCTGAACCATTTTTTTTCCTCTGAAAATTTGTGTCAAAATATATGGTGCTGGAATGGAACCGAATGCATGACCCTTTTTTGTCTTAAGCAAGGTATATTTAAGCTTAATAAACTTGAAGTAAATGTGAATTTTAAATGTTATCTATTCCTTGTGGCAGGTTCAACAGTACTGGGTGTCAAAGGTTGGGCAGGGAGGAGCAAACAATTGTTTAATGGAAGGGAAACAACACACACACACACACACACACACTTTTTACATTGGGTGCTGCCAGTGGCCTTGTAACACTTTTGTATACCAAAGAAAAGCATTTTTAACCTAAAGCCCTTATCATAAGTTATTAGACCAGCTAACGTAATTACAAAATGCTGTGCAGGGTTGTGTTGACAGACCTCTTTGTCCAGCTATATAGTAAAAATACGGGGGGGGGGGCAATTGGCTAGTACTGTTCCCATCTGTGTCTGCATCTGGTAACAGCCTTAAGGTAGAGAGTGGGAGGGGGTAGCAGGCATTCAAATGAGGTTTTGTTAAGTGTGGTTTGTGTAGTACCAAGGCATACTGGGAAGAACAAACTGGCTGGAGATTTTAGGCTGTATGCTAAGTATAAAAAAAAAATCAAAACCAATTGGGTAGCTTTACTTAACAAACAGGTAGATGTTGGCAGCTGCTAATATACAGACTGCCTAGCTTTTCTTCATTTCTGTTTACCAAGGAACTGCAGTGGAGGCGTGGGGTGGAATCAAATGAGCACTGTGCTCCTTGCTCTTGATCCAAGCAGTTTTGTGTTTTCTAAGTCAATCAACAGGACAAGCAGCTCTTCTATCCAAATTGTTGCCTTGGTTATCATTGACTGCATCCGTAACAGTGAGTGGAAACCTCAGTAAAGGACTGAAGGGGCAGGTGCCAGGGACCTTCAAAACTGGCCAAATCCTGCTTCAGGCAGACCACTCCTGGGAACATTTCAGGTGCTGAGTTAACCTGAGAGCTTTCCCTTTATAAGTCAGCACTGCACACCTTCATTCAATTTTTAGTTTTCATAAGCAACAGCACATACTGTTCATACTCTGAAGAATGAAAAAAATGGCAGCCTTGTAGCCATGTTTTAATAATGCATTATGTAACAAAAATGTTTTCTTTTATTTCCAAAATAAACTAAGTAGTTTACACACTAAGATATACATTATGTTGTAAATGGATCTAGAAGTTTAAAGCTAAAACAACTGTTTCCTCACTATTTCATAACATTTTATACTGCTCAGCTGTTTAAAGTGCATCAAGGGCAAATACAAGCTTCCACACATCTATATACAGACTAAGTCCAGCAGCAGTTTCTCTCCACCCTCCCCCTCCACTTGCAATGCTGGAGAACCAGTACACAAAACCAGGCTTCCATTTTAACCCAGCTTAGCTTTGGGTGTAGCTATTTCACATCTTCCTCTTCTTTTTCTAAGTAACACATACAAAAATTGTCCTTACTCAGGAGAGCCAGAGAGTCCCCACTGGAGTGCCAGCACAGAGAAGTTACCTGGAAGTCACCTGTGGACATGGATCAAATTTTTTTACTGGCAAATACCCTTTACACACACAATTTTGCTAGGTGATCATTATGATGCCCTCCCCTTCAGATAAAAGATAGTTGTAGGCATATGTTTGCTCCAGTTTGCAGAATTGCACTGTACATGTAAATATTTAAGGACCAATTCCTAAAATGTATTCAAACACGTTGCTGCATGGAGCATTCCTGTTCATGGTCCCAACCACTCCATCTTGTTTCTGAGTCTTATTCCCTACCCTGACCAACAGCAGTCAACATTTTGTGGCCTCTTAAGCATGCTCAGAACTCGTTGGGCTGTTTTGAGGTTCTTCAAATACATATATTTGTTCTGTAAACCTTAGGTTCCCTCAGACCTCCTGATATCTCCCCTTTTGGGTGTGGGTGTTGCTGATTTGGTCACGGCTTCAGAATTTGAAAGGATGATTAAGAGAATAATAATCCTAATAGATTTTAGGATTCCTTTGTGTTTTCTTCAGTATCTTAAAAGTACAGAAAGCACTCTAGAATGTGTGCTGTAGCAGCTGATGTAGGAAGATGACTCAGATCAAATCAGATTGACCATCTAGCCTAGTGTTGTCTGCTCTGACTAGCAGTGACTCTAGAGCAGGCATCCCCAAACTGCGGCCCTCCAGATGTTTTGGCCTACAACTCCCATGATCCCTAGCTAACAGGACCAGTGGTCAGGGATGATGAGAATTGTAGTCCAAAACATCTGGAGGGCCAAAGTTTGGGGATGCCTGCTCTAGAGTCTCCATCAGTTTCATTCATCATCTGTTACTACTCCTTTGAACTGGAGATGTGAAGGATTGAGCCTTCACATGGGCTGTATTCCACTGTTAGTCCTACTCTGAGAAGGTTGACCAATTTTAATGGGCCTACTCAGAGTAGAATACACACATGCACCGTGTGCTTCATGACAGCAATGCAAGTATGATCTATATGGTTTTGGAGATTAGCAGAGTTAATCTCCAGTTGTGACATCTGCCTCAGTTTTTTTTACAGTCACGTGCAATGCATTTAATCAGCACTGCATATTTAACAACCAAATGAGGGCCAACCCGCACACTGCTTTCAGTTCCTTTCTGATGTGGTAACATCAATTCAAGCATTGACCTAGAGTTGTTGAAATGATCACACATCTAGAGAATGTGAGCTGTCTATTAAAGACATGTTGAAAATGATCAGCCAGTTTACAAAAAAGGCTTCACAGTTTAAGAAAATGTTAACGAAACCTGTTGTTGCTAATTGCCCAGTAGGTAACGGCAACCCATTCAAGGATACCCTTCTCCACTGTAGCAAAATTGCCCCTAGGCCTGACTTGTCTGCAGTATCAGTTTGTAGCTTCCTTACCTTCCACTGGTACCTGTACAGACACACATCCTGCTGGGGACCAGAGGTACACTCTGCTGTTCCCAGTACAAATGGCAAGCCGGGACTGACGGGGATCCCACTGGAAAAGCTGGATGGGGCACAGATGCTCTAGGATCACAAACAGCTTCATCTTTTGGACATCCCAGATCCAAAGAGCGTTAGGAAAATTATCTGTTAGATGCAAAACAGCAATTAAAGGTACAATACAGGCACACAATGCAATCAGCCCCTGGTTCACAATTGTACTAATAATTGGTCTACGGAACTGAGGCAGACAGACCTCAGCAACCACCCACAGTGAAAACTTACTGCAAAGCCCTTCAGGCAGTGAGTTCGATCTTTTGTTAATCTGGATAAAGATATACAACCTGTTCTGGAACCAAGTACTGTGTTAGTCGCCAAATACTAGAGAACCAAGCACAGCGTTTGGAGTTCCTCCTGGAACCAAGGTTATTTCTAGATGCCCAAGTTGCATCTGCAGCCAGGAATGCATTCTACTAGCTTTGGCTAGTTCACTGGCGGCAGCCTGGAGGAAGCCAGTTAACCATCTGCTTGTTACAGCCATACTAGATTACTTGCAATGCATTTAAAATTGAGCTGTCTTTAAAGACAAGCCAGAAGCTGCAGTTGATTCAGAATGTGTCAGAAGCAAGGTGGTGCAGACACACTACTACTCTGCTCGAATTGGTCACGCTGTTTGCCAATTCAAAACAAAACGGGGGATGACCAAATCCCTCAAGTTTGGGACCCGGTTATTGCTCGGGCCACCTATGCCAGGGGTGGGGAAGCTGTGGCCTCCCAAGTGTTGTTAGGAATCCAGCTACCATCAGCCCCAGCCAGCATGGCCAGTGGTCAAGAGTGAGGGCATCTGTAGTCCAGCAACATTTTGAGGGCCACAAGTTCCCCACCTATGTCCGTATGAACCTATTGAAGCCTCAGCATCCACATCCAAGGCCTGGCTTCTGGCCCTGCCGCTGACTGAGGATCAATCTGCAGGGAATAGCAGCTCCGTGGTGGTGGCTCTGTAGTGGCTCCGTGATTGTGGAACTCAGTCCTGAGGGAAATTCACCAAGCCTGCTCCCTGCATGCTTTTTGAGGGATAAATTCAAAAGACCTTTTAACTATCATGTTCTATTGGGAATCCTATTTTAAACAGCTGTTTTCATTCTATTGCTTGGTATTTGAATTTCTACTATCTGAAATAATATTTATTGCAGCTTAAGTGACTTTGTGATGGTTGTTAGGCAAAATGGGGTGAAAGTACCTTAATAAAATTATGCAGCCCCTTAGGCATGAATTAAAAGGTGGCAGCTTGTGCAACCAAGTTGTGTTCAAGTCATTTTTGGGAAAATCAGTCTGCAGGACAAGAGTTCACAAAGTTTAGGGTGCAATGTTCTGGACATACTCCCAGAGCAAGAGTTTCATAATCACAGTGTTCGTGCAAGGGCATGTGCATGTACGTGTGAGTGAGAGAAATGTGTTTCATTTTTCTCTAAGATCCATCCTCAAAAACATAAAAAGTCAACATGAATTCTTATTCCAAGCTAGTCAAGATGCTTACAAAACAAGAACACACAGCTTTACAGAAGTCACTAGCTGATGTCATGATGAAAACCTACAGTCCTGAATATTAACAGCTGACAGGTCCCTGTGCTCAATGTAAGAGCATTTTCATGCGCTAACCATTGAGCACACCACTCAGTCTGAACTGGGGAAACCTCCACAATTTGTCACACTCCTATTTGAGAGACTCTTGCCTTAAAAGCCTGTGCCAGGTAAGGTGGGGCACTTACTTTCCAGTCTATAACATGGGAAATGAGTCATATACACAAAGCCATACAATGAGTACATTCTAGAGGCAGGACTTGAAGGCGAAGCCACTAGGGCACACAATGGTCCTCAGTCAGCCCTCTTGAGATACTAACCATTTCTGGTTGCCAGGAAGCAGTTATCTGAGCTAAAAGCTAACATTCCGACTCCAATTCTAGGATTTGCCCGGTCCACCGCAGGTTTGACATGATGCAAAGAAACTGGGACCTGGGCAATTTCATCTGGAAGGAGAGGAAAAATTAAAAGTCATAATGACACTTAAACCATAGATCGTTCTATTTTATGGATCCTGGAATAAACTTCCTTTTAATATTATGATGCACACAGAGTATTGGGCTGCACATCCTCCCACAGCTTCAATTCAGGGCCCAATCAGGTGCCCCAATGGGGGCCTTGCAAAGTGTTTAATTAGCATTTAAAAACCAAATTAAACATGCATCAGCAGAGGGAAGACACCTGCAGGCTGCCTGCCTAGATCTCCTCCTCCCCACTCCCCAACCTTCACTACAAGACTGTCCTCCACCACCGCCGCCCCCCCTTGACAGCCCTGGATCACTCTGGGTAGATCCAATCCAACCTGGGGCTGCCTCAACCCATTCTGGCGGAATTATGGGTTGACCTGAATTGGCCAGATTCAGTTTGGGATTCCACCAGGACTGGTACACAGCCCTACTGAAGTGAAGGAGCTCAGGCCAGGAAGAACACATACCACCAGCTCCCAAGTGGCGTTGAGAAGACTCTATAATATATATGTTTTATTATTTTAAAACTAAATTACCTTGAGTGGCTTGACAGAAAGGCAGTGTATAAATCCAGTAAATCAACAGATACTTAGTCCAACCTTTTAAGTGCCCAGTCTCACAAAAATGAGGTGTATCTCACCATATACAACTGCAGTGTCTCACGATGTGGTTCATCTGCCTCATATAGACACATGCTGAATGGAAGCAGCCAGGACAGGAGATTTGGGGCGGGGGGGGAACTAGGAAAACTGAGCAATTACCTATTAGTATCTTTTGGTATCTGTTGACAGAATTAGAGAATCCACTCCACAGCAGTTGCTCAACATCTGCCAAGTCAAGCAGGTATGCTGCTAAGACCTTACAGTCAATGGTCTCAAAAGCCATCAAGATCTCACAAGAATCATATGGTATCACTCTGGGTATCGTGTATTTAAACCTTTTTCTGTGGCAAAATCAAATCTTTTTGGCACCTCCTTTCCCTAACCTGCTTCCACCCCAGCTGGCTGTTATAAGAAATACTGCTTGATATTTGTTTTTCCCCTCCTCCCCTCCTCTTTTTCCTTTTATGTCTTGCCTTTTACACAGTGCATCTGAGGGCACAGTACGTCTTGTATTTCACCATGGGGGTCTTTTGAGCAGCAGAAGAGAGTAAAAGTTATTTCAAATACTTTTAAGTAAGTAAACAGACAAGTAATAACGCTGCTTTGTACACACGGTCCCTGCTTCGACTTACATTTGCTCTTCGTCCTGAAGAGAGAGCTTGCCATTTTCTTGGTAGTGGGGAAGGTAAGTTTCTCCACTTCCACTGCTGGCGATTTCTCCACCTCCTTGTAGACAATCTGAAGAGAAAAGCAAGTCAGCCCTGCACCTCTTTATAGGAGACACATTGCTAGATCATCTACGCTCGGGCTGGAAAGTGTGGCAGTAAGCAAGGTCTGAGTGGTGGGGATGTCATCAGATCAAAACAGAAACTTAAGAATAAACAGGATGTGGGGTTTGGGTGAGAAGTCTCTTTAATCCTTCTCAAACTATTGTTAAAACACAAATCAGAACATAGATATCCAGACTGTGTGATGTAAAGAGAAATAGAAATGCAAGAGAACTTGCAGAATAGAAGCTGCAACATGGGTGTCCATGTTTTAAAAACCAATTCCATGGGGGAGGAAGAGCAGGAAGAAGAACACATGAACCAAGGCAGTGCCTCACATTTCTCCTAATCTCTGATCACAAAGCAATGCACCAATCCCCTTGAATCTGCGTATGTTTTTGGTTCAAACAAACAAACAAAAAGAAAATAATTATCAAAGCTGTCCATACCGGTACTAACCAGCACTTGGCTGGTTTACATCAAGTGACTAAAAGGCTGAGATGTGAACAGGAAGGCCCGTGTTCAAATCTCACCTCAGCTGCATGCTTACTAAATGACCTTAGCTAAGCCACACGGCCTGAACACCCTCATTGCTGGGGACAATGATACTGACCGCCCTTACAGAGTTTTTGTAAGGACTGCTGAAAACATTTTGAAGAATTATACAAATACCAAGTATTATCATTATAAGAGGTCTCAATGCCCCACCACCGCCACGTGTGTTTCCTGCAGCATGAGCCGACCACTCTTCTTTTTCTACTTACTATCTTTGGGCTAGCAATGTTTGTAGGATGCTCAAATTCTGTAATTTTCTTCCAAGTCACGTGGTTCAGAATGCGCACCTGATTAAGAGAGGAGAAAGCCCAGGGTGAAAACAAACACACACACACACACAGTGTGTGTGTGTGTGTGTGTGTGTGTGTGTGTGTGTGTGTACTGTGGCACGAACTCAACTTTGGCAGGACTTCAGAAGCCTTACCTTTTCATCAAAGCTGCCGATTGCCAAGAACTGGCTGCTGGGGCTCCAGGCGATAGATTTAATGCCTAGTGACCATTCATAAGCACAGTATGTGGACAGCAGACGCCCGTCGAGGGAGTACAGCAAAACTTTATACTGAAATAAAAAGTTTACATCTTTAAGACTGGCAATGGCTTAAGAGTTTTAGTCTGTCCCGTCTGAAGTTCTTGAAGCAAGCAACCCCCGCCCCAGTCCAAAAACGCATATGCACAGCCTGTCAATTATCCACACCCAAGTGCTGAGTGCTAAGCACTAAAGAAAGAGATGCAACAGAATGCATATGCTCAAAAAGTTGGTGCGAAGGCCATCTCTTGAGACAGGAAGGGGCAACCTGTGGCCCTCCAGATGTTGTTTGGGACTCCAGATCCCATCAGGCAGCATAGCTAATGGTCAGGGGTGGTGGGCATTGCAGTCCAGCAACATCTGGAGGGCCACAGACTATCCATGCCTGTTCTCAAGAGGCCATTACCTAGATAATGCTCTCATTAAAGCCACCTCTCAGCCACATTTCTATGTGGGCTATTAAGTCAATATGGACGCAGCTGCTCTGAAACGCTGCAATGGGTTTGGCAAAAGATCCCTCCACTGAGGCACTGGCAGTTTCCCCTCACCTCCAGGCAGCTGTCCCACACCGCCAACACGCAGCCGTTCGGGGCCCATTCTGTCCCAGCCAGGTCCTGTGTTTCAGTATCAAAATGCTTCCGAACAGAAACAAAGGAAATAATTTCAGTGTGAGCTTAAGGTGGGGAAACAGCAGAAGTGAGAGGTGCAGCTGCTTCCTATGCTTCTATAGTTGGTGGGTGGGGGCTGGTTGTCTCTGCTGTACTGCTACATCTTGGATCGGCCCATAGGTATGGTCCCCATTACGACAGCTGTTTCCATGTCTACTAATGTTTAAGAAGGCATCTTACATAATTGTTATATGAGGTACTGTAAAAAAAAACAATATTATTTTGACTTGGCTATTTGTGATATTTTAGGATGTGGAAAACAGCTTAGAAAATTTATCTGAAATATGAAGAAGTACATGACTCTCCTTCATTCGCTGTTTTTAAACAGAGGCTGGATGGCCATCTGTCAGGGATTCTTTAGCTGCAATTCCTGCAATGCAGAAGATTGCACTAAATGACCCTTGGGGTCCCTTCCAACTCTGTAATTATGTGATTCTAAATACATTACCCAAATAAATAAATAGTTTATTTTCTTTTATGAATATTGGACCACATTTTGAGAAGAATGGAGGTGTGGGGGTGGGGGTGTGTGGGGGTGTGTACATGAGCAACTTGTATCCATTAATGAATACAATCCTAACAGTGGAATTAAATATCCCGCTCTTCCAATTGTTCTATCTGTGCAAGCATACACACCCTCCTTGCTGTTCTGGGGATATTATCCTGACACTCCCTGAGCCAATTTCAGAGGGCGGGAAGCCCCATTGTGCATGAGGAAGTGCTTGTACAGGCCTTAGGTTAATGGAACTGGCTAGGTGAATCTAGCCCTGAGGTTCTAGCATTTGTAGAACCTGAGACATGAAGCAAAAATATTCAAGCACCATTCTTCTCACTTTTTGCAAGAAACTAGCCTGCTCCCCACTCCCACAATTCACTGTCTTACTTTGCCTTCTCCCCTGGAATAAGTCCCCTGGATTCCCAGGAGGATTAGCATTAACCATGGTTAAAGACAGCACCAGCTCTAGCCTATCAAAGAGAATCTGCAAATTGAACGAGGTGGGAGGAAAAGGCACAAACTGGTGGTCAACTCCTTATCGCTAAAGGGATTTGGAACATTACATCTGCACAGGCTCTATAAGGTTACAAGGCACACGGGAGCCTACAAGGGGAAGGTTAATAATGGGGGGAGGGTTACCCTCAGAAGCTGCCAATCACTGCATACAAAGAGGCTGATGTAGTCTTTGCAGTCCCTCCTCTCTGCCAAGGCCATGTACCGGCCATCCTTTGTGAATGCTATTCCTGCCAAACACACACACAAAAATGGCAGCACTTAGGAGAGAGGGAAATTGAGCAATTAATAATACCAGCCAAGGAATGGGCCAAACCCAAAGAAAAACAAAACCTGGACAGAAGAGGCATTTTTATTTTTTATTTTGAGGATGGATGAGTATGACTTAAGGCATATTTGTTGCTGCTTAGTTCCTGTTCTCTTGAGAAGCCTTGCATAACACACACGCTATACTTGCTCTGAAGTGGAGGTCTATTGCATTCATTCGACTCTTCAAGGCCCTGAAGTGCCACCATTGTAAACTCCGCTACTGGCAAGACCAAGTAATGGTAAGCCTGTCTGCGTGTGAAAGGAAAACAGAACCCTGACCCAGGACCCTTGACTCCCAGCTGTCCTTGTCTTATGTAGGTAAGAAGAAATGCTTTCTGAAAGGCCACACAAAACCACAAATGTTTGATTCAAAATATTGGTATGAACTATGTAAGGGGAGGGGAGGAGGTTAGTATTCTCACCTCTAGTTTAGACAAGAGATATTAGAATACTTCCCGAAGGCACATGATTTGAGTAACATTGATTGGACAAACTGGCGCTTATAACTACAAAGAATCCATATCTTGTGGAGTGGGGAGAGCCAGTCTAACAGCAGATTCACGAGACTGGTTATGCAATAACTACTATAATAATCAAAAACAACTGGGTGCATGTAACCTGAGATCAGATATCAGGGAGATACTGTTTTTGGAAGATAAAGCTACTTCTCAGTGCGTTCTTTAACCCTTCCACTTTTCTTGAACATTTCCACACATGCCATTCAAAGCATTTTCAGCCTCTCCTATGGTATTCATATTCATGTGTGTGCGAGAACATGGTAAATACAGAGAAGAGAGCCATGTTTAATTAAATTGCATGGGCTGCCCAATGGAATATGAACCTAAAATTAGAGCTGTTCAGTCGGGCCAAAGGGTCCAGCTTCCTGTTCTCAAAGTGGCCAACCAAATACCCCCAGGAAGCCCACAAGCAGGACTCAAGTACAACAGCAGCTCTCCCCTCCTGTGTTTCCCAGCTTACCAGTATTCAGAGGCACACTGCCTCCAACAGCGGAGATAGAACATAATCATCAAGGGCTGTAGAAATGAACAGCCACATTTTCCAAGTTGACACACATATCTTCTATGTTGGCATTGTTCTTCTACCCAAACACCTTTGTTATTTCTTATGTATGACAAGGCCTTCCCCGCTTGTACCAGGGGGAAAAACCTTTCTCTCTTCAGTGCTATATCCCCTGAACAGAAGCGCCAATTCACAGTGGCATGTAAGTTAGCAGAACTGGTTGTGGTTATTCAGTGGTAACAGAAAGATATACTACACATCCTCAGACATTCTGTCCTCCAGTCAGCCTGCACATGTTGGCTTAACAATATCAGGCTGCTCACCTGACTTCCTTCCTGCTCCAAAACTTTACCTACACTGAGGTCAGGAGTGTACTTTTAAGCTCACACACCCCAATCTCCTACTAATATGACTTCGTACTCTGGATTTTTATTCCACAGATCTCCACCAGTCAGACAGGTGCCTGCATCTGACAGAATACGGCTTGGGAATAAGAGGGGATTACTCACTTTGGAACACCAACATCCACTGGGACAAACATACACTGCAGTTACCCTGCCATATCAGTACTCTTCCTGCTGGTAGATAGGCATCAGTTGAAGGAGATACGGGATATCCCCAGATCATGGCAATCTTCGCTATAAAAATATTTTTTTAAAAAACCATTCCTGTTTTAGGTTAGCTCCACTTACCCTGCTGACAGGCCTTGGGATACTTGATATAAGACACAGATTTTGTACACAAGGACCAGACAGTTATCCGCAGCTGTTGGAAACAGAGAAAGAGACAGAGGAAGTATTTGTTTATCTTTGCAGATGAAATGCATGCAGGGGGAATGTTTTTTATACAGAACCCACTGAGCTTCATCTCTGCACTCGACAACGGTGTGGTTTTCATTCTGCAGAAAGAATGGAAAACCAAACTAGGGGACAAAACATGAAGACATACAGCAGTTTTGCTTCAAATACCTTCTTCCCAGCACACAAGCAAAAGCAAACTTACATCCCTTGAGCATCTTAACTGGTGCTTCCCTAAAGTTCTAAAAAAAGTGGTCTTCAACTGGTACACACCTGTGACCCCAATCTCCGACTCCCAAGCTGCATCGTGGGGTGCACTTTTGTGTTTTCACTTCTGATTTATACTTAGTTATGGTAATAATGCATGGTGTTAATCCTAAAATGGCAATTCACAGAGCAACGCATGCAGTGTTAACTTAGCATTTACTACTAAAGGAAAACCACTGCTGCCATGTGGCAGGAGAAAGTGCTTGATAAGAAATACGTATCTTATTTAAAAAACAACTGATGTCTTTCTCCTGCCACCCTGTGGCACTTGTGGAAATGGATGGAATCGGTGCCTTATTAAAATGTGTCCTGGTCTAGACACACATGTAGTTAACGCTCCTTAGACTAAGCTGGAAACCCACATGGCGACAACAGCTTCGTTGTGACCCCCTTGGTGTGGCCTCACAACCCACCTGTGGGTCTAAAAGTGTGGAATACACATACAGCTGGGCTTTAGTTTACTATAGGGTTTCCCAAACTCAGGTCCTCAGCTGTTTTCGGACTACAATTCCCATCATCCCTGACCGCTGGTCTTGCTGGCTAGGGATGATGGGAGTTGTAGTCCAAAATCAGCTGGAGACCCAAGTTTGGGAAATACTGGTTTACTATCTTGTGGCCCTAATCTCCCGGCTGTAAATGGGGGGGGGGGGGTTGAATAATGATGCTCTAAAGTTGGTGCTGACCTTTAAAGCCCTAAATGGCTTCGGTCCAGTATACCTGAAGGAGCGTCTCCACCCCCATCGTTCAGCCCGGACACTGAGGTCTAGTGCCGAGGGCCTTCTGGCGGTTCCCTCACTACGAGAAGCCAAGTTACAGGGAACCAGGCAGAGGGCCTTCTCGGTAGTGGCACCGGCCCTGTGGAACGCGCTCCCTTCAGATGTCAAAGAGAACAACAACTACCAGACCTTTAGAAGACATCTGAAGGCAGCCCTGTTTAGGGAGGCTTTTAATGTTTAATAGATTATTGTATTTTAATGTTCTGTTGAAAGCCGCCCAGAGTGGCTGGGGAAACCCAGCCAGATGGGCAGGGTATAAATAATAAATTATTATTATTATTATTATTATTATTATTATTATTATTATTATATAAAGTGTCTGGGTGGACAAGTAGCAGGGAGTGGTGAAGATGCTGCCCCAATTTCAGTTGTGGTTGGCAGGATGGGGTACAGTCAGAGTGGAGGGGCTTATTACCATCAAGGGCAAGGGCCTAGGAGTTTGGTCTCTTTTCCTTGTTCCAGCCCTCTCACTAGATGGAATCGGTAGCATATACATATTATTATTATTATTTATTAATTTATTTTTACAATCAAGCGGTGCACAAATTTTATGAGATAAATGAATAATTAGCGTTCAAGGGCACATTCAAGCCAGGCAAAAATACTCAACTGA
Source organism: Darevskia mixta (assembly GCA_034641385.1). Lineage (NCBI taxonomy): Eukaryota > Metazoa > Chordata > Lepidosauria > Squamata > Lacertidae > Darevskia > Darevskia mixta. Next base: position 8,607,893 of record JAWWNH010000181.1, read on the forward strand.
GGCTGTAAGGCAGGGCCAGTGAAGGGTGTGGCCTGGGGAAAGGAGGTGTGGCTCAGAAAGAGGTGTGGCATAATTATAGAGTCCCAAGGGCCAGACAGAGAGCCTTGGAGGGCCATATTTGGCCTTTGCGCCTTAGGTTCCTTATCCCCTACTCTAGTCTTTCAATCCACATACCTTCAGTTGAGTTTGAAGTTTCCCTCAGCAATGCAACATTAATCACAAGGTCATAAGCAATAAATTTCTATGTCCATTTTAAAAAAAAGATTAATTCTGGGTCTGAGCCAGTGAAAGGCTTTTTAGACCATCGTCTCATCAGCTTGTTTGCAGTCATGCCAAAATAAAAATTTCAGACTACACTCCTGACACCGGATATTTCTTTCGAAACACCAACACAATGCCTATCTCAGCAGAAGAGAGATAGCAGTGCACTGCCCAAGAGAATCTAGGGAGGATCAGGGAGCTACAGAGGTGATTTCAAATCTAGGCTGGAAAGAGGCATCCCCTTTCTCAGCCTTCCCCCACTTTGTGCCCTCAAGATGTTGTTCGCCTACAACTCACATCATCCCCGGTTTCAAATGGGAGTTGTAGTCCAACATCTGCAGGTTGGGCAAGAAGTGCACGATGATAAAGGCACACTCGTAGACAAGTGGTGATAAGGGATGGCCCCCTGCTACTTATCTGATATCCTTAGATCCACTGATAAACGGTTCAGAAAATTACAGAGCAGTTTCCAAAATATATTCTCCAGATTTTGCTGGACAGTAAAGGTAAAGGGACCCCTGACCATTAGGTCCAGTCGTGTCCGACTCTGGGGTTGCGGCGCTCATCTCGCTTTATTGGCCAAGAGCCGGCGTACAGCTTCCAGGTCATGTGGCCAGCATGACAAAGCCGCTTCTGGCGAACCAGAGCAGCACACAGAAACGCCGTTTACCTTCCCGCCATAGTGGTTCCTATTTATCTACTTGCACTTTGACGTGCTTTCGAACTGCTAGGTGGGCAGGAGCTGGGACCGAGCAATGGGAGCTCACCCTGTCACAGGGATTAGAACCGCCGACCTTCTGATCAGCAAGCCCTAGGATCTGTGGTTTAACCCACAGCGCCACCTGGGTCCCTGTTGTTGCTGGACAACAGAACCATAAACATTGACCTTAGCATTCCAGCAAGATGAAGCACACCCATAGACTGTTCTACGAACTGAATGTTCCCTGTACCTAATTAAACAGCAACCTCAAGAAGACCCAGAGGTCTGAGTAAAGAGGTACACCTTTGGGACCTGACAGAACTGGAGTATGGGCAATGACTAATGGTCTTCCAGAGACATGAAGTTCTACAAAGGATACCCAACATCCAGTGGTGGCCGATGCCCACTGGAATAAGTCGGGGCGGGAGGCGGACAGATCAACAGAAAATGGAGCCTGAATCAATCACAAGCAGAGCCAAGTAATTCCGGTTTTGCCCCCATCCTCTCTCTCTCTGTTGAGTTCTGCAAGGAGCAACACTGAGGCTAAGGAGGAGTAAGGTGATAGGCAGTGCCACCCTCTGGACTGTAAGTGAGGTGGCAGCTGCATTAGGAAAGGCTGAGGTTGGTGGGGCTGTGCCACCTTCACCCTAATAGGCCAGGCTCCAGTGCCAACACCGCTTCCCTGAATGTTGACTTTAAAAGAAAAGTATTTAGCCCTTCTGCTTACAGTAATAAGGAACAACAAGCGGGCAGTCCACAATTCGTGTGTCAAACTGTTCCCACCTTCCAGCATTGCAGATAATTAATGCCAAAGCACTTAGGCACCCAACGCCTGCACCCAACACCTACCACCACGAGATTCTCACTAGTCACCCCTCTTTTTATGTACAAGATTGAGAAAGTGAGAAATTTAACAATAGATTGTAATGTGGGGTGTGTGTGTGTGTGTGCAAATCCCAGCAAATGCCACTACAGCGTTTCCCTAACAGATTTTCCTTCCCGCCCACCCACACCCCCAAATGTGGGGGTTACGGACTTAATTAAAATTTCCAAACTCACATCCTACTGCTAAGGTGCCTGAGGAACATACAGCTGTTGTTTTGCAGCACAGGGCAGGGAAGGGTGGGAGGCGAAGCAGAAGCAGCATTTTTCAAATAGCCTAAAAACAGCTGAGAAACAAGAGGTATTTAGACAGTAACGCGATAAAACAGTCTGAAGAGCTGGGCTAAGGAGCTGCACCCAAGCTTTGACAACCCCAGGCAGGTGGCAAGACTGGCAATTTTCATTACACAAAACCCACGCTTAACAACCTTGCGTTCTCAAGTGACTGTCAACTTTTGTCCCAGACTTGACTAGGTCACTGGGCCTCCTTACATAGCTGTGTCTGTCAGCACAGGATTTCAGGGGATTACGCAGCACACATTCCTCGACAGAAAGTATTTTTCAACCAATATAGCCATTTACAGTTACTAAGGATTAGAGCGACAGGGCACCCAAGTATTCGCTGAAAGAGGGGGAACTGCCGCTAGCAGCTCCACTGGCCGTTCAGAGCACAAACATTGCTCCAAATGGTAATGAGTCAAGCAGCGACCCTGGAGCATTTTTAGTGTGCAAACACAAGCATCACACAACTGTAAGTTCACACTCGTCCTGCAAAATAACAGAGGTGTGTGGGTGTGGGTGTAGCAGGGGAATTACAATGCTGGACTGAAATGGGGTCTGGGCTCAGCATGAAACTTACTAAATGGCCTTGGCCAGTCCCACCTTCTCAGCCCAACCTACCTCACAAGGTTGACGTGAGGATAAAATGGGTTAGATAACCCATTGTATACTGGCTTCAGCTTCTTAGAAAAAGGATAGGAAACAAAGCATGAAAAATAAATAGGAATGGCTCACTCCTCAGATCTACATGGTGTCTAGCAGATGCATGGGAATAAATATATGTCTTATAACAATAACATGTATCTTCTGGTCAGCAAACAGCTTCTCAATAATTTGGTTCTCATTGGCTGCCCTATCATTGTGCAATGCGCTTCCTAAATCTCTTTAAGCTCAGGGCAATGTTTTCTAAGGACTTTTCTTGTCTGGGCTGGCATTCAATGGCTAGAAGTTAAGCGGGCATGGGAATTTAATGTTTATATCAAGGGTAGTCCATGCTTTCCCTAGAGATGTTGTTGGACTACAACTCATGGTATGCTTGACCGTTAGCCATGCTGACTGAGGATGGTGGAAGATGCAACCCAACAACATCTGGAGGACATCAGACAAACTTTTATGCCTCAGCCTTATAAAGGAAAAGTTAACCCTTCCTGCCCCCATCAATCAGCTACAACTATTTGAATAATACTCACAGCTTTGATAACTCTATCACTGTAAGAAATAAGGGGCCTCTCTTTAAAATCAGCACCTCATAGGAATATAAACTCTCCTCAATGCTATCACTTGCCTTCTTAAAATAGCTAGCATTACCAGAAATCATCCAAGAGTCACATAAAAGGAACTTGTTAACGCACTCTTCACTCCTTTACAGTCCTATTAGCTTACCAGGAGACAAATCAGAAAATGATCTTTCGGATACAATTTATTGCCACAGGTTAAGACTTGCCGTTTCATAATGAACAGCTTATCTATCTATTGGACTTACAGCCCACCCCATTTAGAGAACTCACATTAGGCAACAGTGTTTGCAAGCTTCCTCTACACTATCCCTGGCCACTGGGTGCCAGTCTGGAAAAGAAAGAAAAAAATCTTACAATATTTCCAGAAGTCGAATCTGCAAAGAAACAGAATTTCACTGCCAACAATATCTCCTTTTCTGTTGGCGCTTACGGACTGATCTGGCACATTTAGGGAGCATTCCCAGCCAATCTTAAACATCATCCTAGTCAAGCTCAAGCCACTGGGCTCCTTGAATGGCACTTGGAAATCAAAAGGGAGCTACCGTATTTTCCGGCATATAAGACGACTGGGCGTATAAGACGACCTCCAACTTTTCCAGTTAAAATATAGAGTTTGGGATATACTCGCCGTATAAGAAATACGACCCGGCGTATAAGACGACTCCCGACTTTTGAGAAGATTTTCCTGGGTTAAAAAGTAGTCCTATACGCAGGAAAATACTGTAATGCCAACATTGGAATCCTGGTGCAAGTTATTCTCAATAATCCTCTCCCATCAGAAGACAGTGGATCAGTGTCTTTTGCATCACCTGAAGCCTATGAATGGTAGTCCTGCAAAATGTTTAATACAGCGGGCTAGCCTCAAATCTATGAAGGTACAACATGACGGTCACTAGGTGTGCACCACTATGCAAAAGCAAGTCTTCTATTCATGATGCTGGTAGAAACCACTTCCGGCAAAACCGGGAGAGGAGGAGGACTGTAGCTCAGTGGTTAAGAGCGCTTATTCTACATGCAGCAGGTACCAGGTTCAAGTCCCGGCATCTCCAAGTAGAACTTCGGAAAACTTCTGCATGAAAGCCCGGCGCACCACTGCCAGTCAGTGCACACAATACTGAGCTAGATGAACCAGGGGTCTGACTCAGTACAAGGCAGTTTCCCATGTTCCAGCACCAACACCTGGAACCCAGGCACCTCCCAAGGCTACAAAACTGAGTGACCAGAAGGGACAAACCCAGCAGCAATGGGAATTCCAGTCCCCTCCCAGTTGCAATGCCTGCCAGTCATTACCGTGGCCACCAACTCTGACAGCTTTAAAATAGGACTAGACAAATATATGCAGGAGGTGGCTATCAATGGCTACTGGGTCATGATCCTCCCTCAACTGTCATCAGGCTGCAGGGGAGAAAGAGAGAGAGAGAGATGGGACCGCCGAGCCTTTCCATTGGCAGGATGCATTAAATAAGTAAAATACATGGAAACATGATCAGAGCCAACTATGTTTATACTCCGAAACTATGTCCATTAACTTCAATGAGTTGACTCTGAGCATAACTAGTGCTGGACACAACCCGGCCTTCTGAATGTGAGCAGCGGCGGCTGAGGAATAACTTGCAAAACCTTCTAAGCGATCCCTGAAATGGGCAATGTGCACAATGCAAGGATATTATGTATCCTTAAAGTGCTCATCTCAAAACACTAGTCCACAGTCTGCTCCGGCAGACGATGGATTTAGAGGACCTGAGAGAGTAAACAGTGCAGACACCAACATATCCCAGCCAGCTGTCTGCCACAAGTTAATTTAGCAACCTGTTTACAGCTGGGGAGAAAGTCTATCCCAAACACACATGCCAACTTGGCAAGGGCTTAATGAAAATCCTGCAGGGTCAAATGGAGTTCTGATGGCGGGTAATAAATAACTTGTCAGCCCGCCCCCACGTACATGTGCCATTTGGAAGCCATCAGAGGTATGCAGAGGGAGCCCACCATCTTCAATTCCTCGGGATGCTGTTAGCCATGCATCTGACTAACAAAATGAAGCCGGATAACTGGAATAGTTTTCACCCTATTAAAACTATCAAATACGGTGAAGTCTCGTGCCTGTTTTTTTTGCAGCATGGCCCCGGAAGAGCCATGGATCGAAAGGATGAACTGGCAAAGATGCAGGGACAGGATAAGCCCGCACCATGAGGATATTATTCACCTGTACTATGGGAGATTACCAGTAGCCTTGCCACAAAAAACCTAGAAGATTTTATTGCTGAGAAATGTGAGTAAAGACCTGTAAGCACATGGGAAACACTGGCAGCAGGAGAGACCAAAATGAGCAAGGGGATGCAGCGACTTCCCTTTGAGGAAAGGGTGTAGCATTCGGGACTTCTTGGTTTGCAAAAAGGCAAGTTAAGAGGTGGCATGACAGAAGTTTATAACATTGGGAGAAGTGGAAAGAGAAAAGCTTTTCTCACTTACATCACACTAGAACTCGTGGATAACTGATAATGCTAAAAGATCCAGGACAGATAAAAGAAAACACTTCTTCACACAGTGCATAAACTATGGAACTCACCCCCCACAGGAGACAGGGAGGGCCACCAACTTGGATGGCTTTAAAGGAGAATTAAACCAATTCATGGAGGCTATGCTCAGCTTCCATGGTTAGAGGCAATACTGCTTCTGAACACAGTAAGCCCCAACTTATGCACATTTAACTTGTGCACACTGAGCTTTACACGTGTGACAAAGGGGGTGGAAAGGGGGCTGGGTTCCGGGGAGAAATGACTTGGGCAATCCAATCCCCCATTGAACCCAGCGGGTTTTGACTATACATGATTTTGGCTTTAGGCGCGATCCTCAGGAACGTAACTCCGTAACTTGTGGGCTTACTGTACCAGTTGCTGGAAACCACAGGATGGGACAATGCTCTTTCCCACAGGTATCTGGTTGGGCACCGTGAGAACAGGATGCTGGATAAGATGGGCCACTGATCTGATTCAGCAGGCTCTTCTTACGCTCTTATGAGGGCTACTGCCCTCATATCCTGCTTGTGGGACTGTCATGCACATAGGACTGATCGTGGTGGGGACTGGGATGTTGGGATAGATGGGCCTTTGATCTGATACAGCAGAGCTCTTATGTTCTATGCAGAGTGGCTCTATGCGTACCATCATCTATGAATCTATTATTCCTTTATTTACTCAACCAGCAACAGTATTTCCACACCTGGGTAGTTATTACAGTTGAGGAAAAGCATCCGACAGGCTGTAATGCAATACGGGGGGGGGGGGGAATATCCTTCACAAACTAGCCCTTCAATTCGCTCAGTAAGATAAGCAGAAAAGTGTTCTCTCTCTCTTCCTTTGATTTTGGAACATTTCCACATTTGGGGAATCAGAGACAGTCCCGAGCAGAGACTCCACAACAGACCTTCACTTCACACATCCTTCTAACTGACTGCATATTTGGAGATGGAAATAAGCTTTACCCGAGATTAGGTTAGAAAGTGACCCTGTATTTTCTGACATGCGTTAAGGGGGGGGGGGGAGGTGACCTGCACAAAGCCATCTGAAGCTATTAAAAATATCAGTGGGAGAATAATTCCAATTCTAATTTGTATATTGCTTTGAAGTGTCCATATGCATTAATCACCTCAATAGTCCTTACCAGTGAGGTTGCTCAGTAACATGCACATAAATGCCAAAAAGAAAAAAAAGTGACTGAGATAGTGGTTTAATTAAATTAGTGGTGGTGAACAAGGAAACAAAGACTTCATGGCTCACTAATCCTGTTCTTGGCTACTAAACAACGCATCAGTCCTCAGAACTGGAGATAATGTTTATGATTCCTTATATACCCAAGATTATGTGACTAAAAATCTGAGACTTGTTACATTTATTTGTTGTATTCTCCTGCAAAGAATATTAAAGGAGCCTTTCCTTAATCATGCAGCTGCACTTTTTTTCTTTTTCTTTTTTTTAAAAAAGGTCCCACAAGTACAACTTAGCAGCACACTGCAGCTTTAAGAGCTTCAGGCTATTTTAGGGGCTAGGATGTAGACAGTAACATTTGATATCTTAGAAGAGCAGCCCCAATTTCACACTTACGTGGAACTCTGTAGTATTGAGAATGTGACGGCCATCCGGACTCCAGCAAGAAGCCACTAGTCCCGCTGAGCCTTCATCGATCTTGCAGTGCCAGTCAGGCTGCTCCAAGGACCAGACCTAAGCCAAGGGAGGAAGAACAGTCAAGTCAGCGCTGACTTGAACAAGGCACCCAAAGCCCTACCAGCTTCCTCTCAAGGATCACTCTTCAACAGAAAAAGACAAGCCCACCAGCAAAAGACCATGAAAGACTGGCGCTGGATCCCACTACAGAGGTAAGCCTTTTCTTCTTTTTCTTTACATCCAGTTAGATCCACAAAACTATTCCTAAAGAGCGTCTTTGAAGATCAAGAGGTTTGTGGTGGCACAGGATTGTATAGGCCTCCAGTAAAGATGGTGGCTGTTTTTAAGAGATCTGGACCACAATATATTTGTTTGACTTTAAAGATGTCACGGAGCTCTGATATTATTAAAGAACCACCACACATTAAAATTTCAAAAAATTGCAAGGGTTTGCCTAATTTTTTTTTGTTTATTGAATTTACATACTGCCCTATTTATATGGTGCTTTTCAGATGCAAAGTGCTTCACAACAGGCTCACACGTACCAAGTTGCCTGTGGCAAGCATGAATCACCTCCAGGTGACCAGGCAGGGAAATTTTATAACTGGTCTTTCATGAAGTATGATGTTGTTTCACTAAGTATATGTGAGCCATTAAAATAAAATGTATGGGCTAGGAAGTTTTGTGAAATTACTTTCAAGTCTGCTTTGCTAAGCATCACCTTGATGGTCCACCACTGCTATTCCCAGTTTGTAAATGATGATACCAAGCAAGTCTAGAAATCAGCTGGGTCCTTAACCCAGCTGCCCAGCCCAGTCATTTTCCACAGGACTGACAGCAGCTGTTTCTTTCTGAAACTAGCGAAACCCTAAGGCTACTTAAAAACCACAATTTTGCATCAGGGGATGTAGTTCTGCAGTTTGTTTGTTTGTTTCTGGAAAAGACATGCTCTTTTCAACCTTTTCAATCTAGCTCAGTACTGTCAATAGTGACTAGGACCAGCAATACAGGATTTCAGGGAGAAGTCTCTCTCAGCCCTACCTGGAGATGTCAGTGGTTGGACTTGGGATCTTCTGCATGCAAAACAGAGATGCTCTGCCACTGAGATATGGTCCTTCCCCTAAACATTAAAAATTCTAGTCCTCATATTTCTGAATAAAGACCTGATATTAATAGGAAGCTGCTTTAAACAGGGTCAGGCCAATGGTCCATCCACACTGGCTGGTAGAGGCTTTCCATGGTTTCAAGAAGACTCTATCATCCCTATCTAAAGATGCCAGTTTGAACTTGAGGCATTCTGTATGTAAAGTGCATTTGTTTCCTCAGCACCTGTATTAAATACTTGCTACGTAACACCATCAGTTTAGAAACTGGCAAGTTCCAGAAAAGAAAGCATATTTGCATGGGTGCCCACCTGCACAATTCCACGCTTGTACATTGCACATAATATAAAAAGAGAATCTGAAGACCACTCAATGTGCTGGATTTGGTCTAGGCAGGTGAAGAGCTGCAGAATTTGGAGACTGTTTACATCACGAACCACCAAACGATACTGGACACCGGAGGCCTGAATAGGACAAAAAATGAATAGCTTAGCTGGGGCGCTTCAGCTCAGTGACAGGGGGCAAAATTATTTCAGAGGTGATTCCTAAATCCTCTAGTATTAGAGACAGGAGAAACCATCAGAAAACCTGTAGAACAAGATGAAAGCTCTTCAAAATATAGACTGATGACATACCGCAGGCCTGTCAAGCAGTAAAAATAACTAATTTGTCAATTGCCAATTAATATATTAAATGTACCTGTTTTACAAATTTCAATATAGGTGCTTATTTGATATAAAATGAGGTGTAAGAAAAATATCTTGGGTTTTAATAGGAGCTGCCACTCCTACCACCGGGACTGCAAAAGAAATACAATCTTTCATACTTTCTTTTGCATTCCCTACTTTGTAACACAGCAAAACTACACATACAAAGATTTTTAGACCCACTGATAGATTTTCTGATGAGCTTCAGTAACTACAAGCCCTGAAATTTAGAGTCTGCTCCCAAACCCTTCTAAGGTTTTGTAGTCATTTAGTAGGGTTTTGTAGGGTGAATCCCGCATTTTGTAACCCTCAAACCAGAGGACATAGGTATCCCCCCAAAAGCCAACTTGGTCTGGTTCGTAGTTAATGAAGCTCTCCTGATGGCTTTAGTGGACGTCTCTACCCCCATACACATAGCTTCGTTCACACATAACTTCAGCCAACGACACAGAAACTATCCTTAGGCCTATGCAGGACAACCGATGCAATAAATGTGGCTGCTTCTCCAACTCCATCACACAAGCTTCAGTTGCTGAAGCTCCCTTTTCTATGTAACTATTACAGGTGCAGAAGCCCCCTCCTCTTTTATATCTGAACACCTTCGGTTTATGCACTCCTCCTCTTGAACTTCTTTGTCCTTGGCAAACCATTGTTTGTCATTTCATCTGACCAAGGCAAACTATGGTTTGCTACAAAAGAGGAAGTGCAGCTGGGGCAGAGAGGAACCCAAAATTTTTCATTTAAACCAAACTGGGGGCATTGGAATAGGTCAGTGGGGTTGACACTCCAAGAAGCAATGCACAGGAGTGCAGCTCTAAACAGCTACACCAGTTCTGCATACTAATGTCGCAGTAAACATGTGCACTTCTGCAGATATACTACAAGGCAAAGATTTGACATCATCATAATCCAGGTTGTTAGAACTACTAACCAAACATAGTAATAAAAGCTTATAAATTAAAAGACAAGACACATTAAGTAGGAAAGAGAAGGAGGGGCAGAGGTGGTGCTGATTAAAATGATTCTTATTTAAAATCACAGCTAATTTATACTTTGATATTACTATGCACATCTTCTGGGAATAGATTTCCTGGTGTCATTTAAAAACAGTTAAGAATTTAATGGGCAAATGTCATACAAGGTTGCTAACTAGGTGGAAAGGCTCATTTTATGGATGCTGCTCTCCGCAGCATAAATCAGATACTGTTTGGCTAAGGCTGTCCCAACATAAAACTGAGTAACAAGGAAATCATGTGTATTATCATCAAATATCAAAGACACCCCTGGTCCCCACATCTTCCATTCCTTCCCTGAATCCACAGCCAACCCTCCTGTCCGTCCACTCTTAGTCCTTGCCCCCCACCAACCCGATTTCAGTAAAATAGACACACACGGCACACCACAAGGCTAAGCTCACCAAGCATTTTCCATCCGGAGAGAACCTGCACAACTGACCGGAGAGTTTAAATGCCTCGGAGAAATTCATGTTGACCAAATAACAAGGCAGAAAGGGAGCCTAGCAAATGAGCAGGACCAAATCTAGTCTCCCAAGGGTGGAAGGCCTGTTAGAGGCCTGTTGCAGAGGCTAAGGAACAGGGAGCTTTCACATTACAGTTTTGCTCCAAGCAGAGAGCGATGTTCAGTGTAAGGGCTCTGTCCTAGGGAGCGGAGTGGAGGAGATACCCAGCAGATACTGGGAAAGATGCCACTTCCCATAAAGAAAGGTGTATGAGTGTGGGTGAAGGGGTGATATGAACTACCCCAGCCTTGGGAAATATATAATATAGAGGTATCCAGAATAGTAGAGACTTGCCCATGGGATGCTGCTGTATTTTGAGAAGTCTCAGAAAGTAGGGGAGGGGGACACATACAGAGGGAGAGAAATTTTCAAAAGAAAAGCACAGCCTCAAAGGAGGAGGTGTTGCCCATCAATGTCTAGGAGATAGAGGGGGTGAGAATTTGAGTAAGAGGTGGGGGAACCCCAAAGGAGTGGATGACACCCCCGCCAAAAAAAAACAACAACCTGGCAGATATATAATATATATCATTATCCCCAATAAAAGAAAACAGGGGAGAGGTCCTCCTCAAAGGTGTTGAATGCAACTCTTAAGGTCTCAAGGAATGCCAAAGAACTGTCCCCCGAAGAAAAGGAAGGAGGTACAAACGACCTCTAACCCACCCCAAAAAAGGAATATAGAAAAACGGGGGGAGGACGGGGAACACACCTCAGAAGATGCCGCCCCCTTAAAAGTTTCAAGGGAATAATTTGCCCCGCGCCCTGAAGGAAAAGAGGAGAGGAAGAGAGGAAGGAACAGCCCCCCTAACAATCCCCCCCAGCCTCAAAACACAAGTGGGGTGTGTGACCCACACACTTTATCCACAATTTTTAAAAAACAGAGGAGAGGGAGATCTGGTCTTGGAAGTGAGGAAGGAACTGGGACACACACACATACACACACCCAAAAAAGAGAATAATACAGGGAGAGAAAGGTGACCCACCCAGCCACCCCTCTGCGCAAAGGGGGCTGATTTGTAAGGCGCCCCCGCTGCACCCTCACTGACAGAGGAGGTAAGACCACCACTACCACCCCCCAAAAACCAGGCCCCTCTCTCTCTCTCGGGGGGGGGGGAGGTGGGCGGTGGAATGAGGTGGGGGAGGGGAAGGCGCAGCTGCCGAGGCGAAGAGGCAGCCTCGCTCCCGCTTCAAAGCCGCCCGCCAATCAGCCGGCTCTTCCCGGGCCGGAAACAGTTATCCGCTCCCTTCCGGAAAAGGCATGGGGTGGCGAGGAGGCCGCGAGGCACGCTGGGAGGTGTAGTTCTGCGGGGTGCACGGACTCTCCGAGCTAAAGGTTGCAAGCTAGGAAGGTCGGCCAAGGAGTTGTCAGCTGGCCGGTTTGCAGAGAAGGGGAGGATGCTTTTATTGCTGATGATAATGAAGATTCCACTAGGCCAGTAGGGGAGATGATGATAGATAGGTAGGTAGGTAGGTAGGTAGGTAGGTGTGCGTGTGTATGTATATGTATAAATATATATATTTATATATACTATAATACTATATCTAGATATACTATATAATACTATAATAAAAAATGTGTGTGTGTGTATGTATATGTATAAATATATATATTTATATATACTATAATACTATATCTAGATATACTATATAATACTATAATAAAAAAATTCCTTCCAGTAGCACCTTAGTTTGTTCTTGGTACCGGTATGAGCTTTCGTGTGCATGCACACTTCTTCAGATACCTGAAGAAGTGTGCATGCACACGAAAGCTCATACCAAGAACAAACTTAGTTGGTCTCTAAGGTGTTACTGGAAGGAATTTTTTTTATTTTGTTTCGACTACGGCAGACCAACACGGCTACCTACCTGTAACTGTATATAATACTAGATATAGATATAGATATAGATATAGATATAGATAGATATAAAACAAAAGTCATGTAGAAAGCAGTATACTGGTTAGAGAATCAGATCCGGGAGAGAGACCAGGGTTCAAATCACCCCACCCGGGCATGAAGCTTGCTGGGTGATCTTGGGGGGGGGGGGGAGGGCAGTCTCTGCTTTTTAGCCTAGCCCATTTTGCAGAGTTTTATTATTAAACCACAAAATCATAGTGTTGGGATTTCGGATACAATTTTGATACAATGGTGAAAGACTCTCTTTCGGTTCCAGCATCGGGGCCAACACGCCCAGGAAAGTTACCAGCTCATTCAGGTTTGCGCAACTCATACTCTGCACTCATCTGTCTTTCTCATTTGCGGAGGAAAGAGCAACTAAGAGAAGGTAGTCCATGGCCTACAACGATGGTAGGAGTTGGAAGGGACCTCAAGGGTCATCTAATCCTCTGCAGTGCAGGAATTGCACCTAAAGAATCTCTGACAGGTGGCCACCCAAGAAGGGTCATGGGTTCGAGCCCCACATTGGGCAAAGGATTCCTGCATTGCAGGGGCTTGGACCAGATGACCCGGTCCCTTCCAACTCTACAATGCTGTGATTCTATGATTCTGACCTCTGTTTAAAAACCTCAAATGAAGGAGAGTGGCCCACCTTCCGAGGAAGTCCTTTCCACTGTCAAACAGCTCTTAACACCAGGTTATTCTTCCTAATGTTTAGTCGGGATCTCGTTTCTTGTCCTTTGAATCCATTGGTTTGGGCCCCACCCTCTGTAGCAGTAGCAAACAAGCTTGCTCCATCTTCCATGTGACAGCCCTTCAGATATTGGGGTGTGGAGGGAGACAAATGATGTATCCCACCTTGAGCTGTATGGAGAAAAAGGATAGAAATGCAATAAATAAATAAAATAAATAATATGACGTTTCAGCCATAAACAGATAAAACTCAATGACAATTCAAACAAGGGCTGTAGCTTAGTGGTAGAGCATTTGTTTTGCATGCAAAACGTCCCAGGTTCAATCCCGGACAAGTCCAGAAAGGGCTGGAGGAATCTTTCCTGAAAACCCAGAAAGCTGCTGCCAGTCAGTGTAGAAAATATAGAGCTACTGGTAGTTGGACCACTGCTCTGATTCGGCAGCTTCCTCTGTTCCTGTTTAAACTGCAACAGGGCTGGGAATGTCTCCTGTCTGAAACCCTGGAAAGCTGCTGCCAGTCAGTGTAGACATTATGAAGCTATTTGGACCAATATTCTGACCCAATATCAAGCAGTTTTCTGGGTTCCTAATTAGGTTTTCAGGGGAGAGCCATAGCTCAGTGGTAAAGCATCTACTTTGCGTGCAACAGATCGCAGGTTCGATCCCTGGTATATCCAGACAGGGCTGGGAATTTCTCTGGTCTGAAACCTTGAAGAGCCGCTGCCAGTCAGTGTAGTACCCAATACTGAGCTTGATGGACCCAACCCCCTAGTTCTATGTGGTAGAGTACATGCGTTTGCATGCAGAAGAAGGCCCCAGATTCAGTCTCCAGGCAGGGATTGGAAAGCCCCCTCTCCGTTAAACCGCTGCCAGTTATTTTCCTAATGGAGAAATACTGCCCTCCTTTCCCGCTCAGCAAACAGAAAAAGCACAAGCAATTCCCGGGAAAGAGCGCGCCACCTTCCTAACGATCATCTGGGCAAACAGAGCTGCTCCGCCCCCAGCTATTTCTTTCTTTCTCTCTCACACACACCACCAGTTCATTCGTCGTCGCCCTTTAATTCCCAAATAAAATTTAAAACCCAGACAAAAATTTCCTTCTCCCTCCCACCCTCTCTCCTCTCTCCGTCCAATTTGCTCCGATCATGCATCCACAATCTGGATCTGAGATTCATAGGACAAACTCGCTTTTCAGTCCTGTGCATGTTTTCTTGGAAGTCCTACATTCAGAGAGGTTTACTCCCAGTGGAAGTTGGCGCGTAGGATTGCAACCAGACTGAGGCTGAGCCAGTTTTGCAAAAAAAAAAAAAAAAAGTGTTCGCAAAAATGAGAGGTTTTTATTTATTAGAGAAAAAGAAAGGAAGTCGGTGGGGTTTATACCTTCCTTCTTCCCATTACTCGGAAGTGAGTCGTTCGCGACTGAACTTAACTGCCAGGGGTCCTTTACCTTTACCTTTGTTAAGTCCTGACACTTGCTCCCAGATAATACGTGCATAGGCGACATGGGCGTAGCCAATTTTTTTGGGGGGGGGCAGGCCTTTTGTTTTTTGGGGGGGAGGAGAACCTCAGCAATTAATTTTTATTTATTTTTATTGATGGGGCTATCTGCCCCCCCCTACGCCCATGATAGCCGATACTGTGCTGTGCTGCAGGTATCTTCCTGACGCCAGGTGTGTGTATTTCTACTTTTGGGGTTAGGTCGGTGTGCCTATTGGGTTCTAGTCTATGACGAGCTTCAGTCCATTAATTTCAACGATTCTACTCTGAGTAGGACCAGACCAGTGCATTATACAAGGCGCATCATGACTTCCTCAAGGGATGAAAAGTCCCAGAGTTCATGATGTTATATACATTAAAGCCTCCAAATGTCCATATTATTGCCTGTGTGTGCGTGTGTTTTAAGTCTTTGCAGAGTGGATATGTAATAAAATTATGCCTATATTGATTGATTGTATTTCCAATGTTGCTTTTCATTCAAATGAAGCCTGAAGCTTCATTGAACAAACAATAAATACCGTAACAATAGAGTGAATCGTATAACATAATCATATAAAATAACAAATCAACAGTAAAACAACACAGCAGCAACTAAAAGAAAAATAAGCTAAGCATCCCAATCACAGCAAAAGGCATATTATATTATTCATGATCTATGCAACAATATTAACAACGTTAAATAAACAGCAGCTAATCAATAAGCTAAGAATTGCATGGCAGCCATAATAATACATTTTTTAAAAAATCTAGAAAAATGGAAAACTATTCAGATGAAGTAAGTTATATGCCTCAACCATATCCCCTAAAGTGCCTTATTAATAGCTTTGCAGCCAAACCCTATCCTTGACAATTCACAGAGTCGCCTCGCTTGTACTCTCCCTTTTAGATAGTGATGGAGGCAACTGAGGGACAGTAAAGGCAAGTGACGGTCCAAATCGGAACTGGGCTGGGAACCTGCTTCTCCCCAGATGTTGTTGGACTTTCAACTCCACATCCGTGGGTAGAAGGGGCTGTTTAGCGGAGAAGGGCCCTTTGTGTATGGTCAGAGGTCCTGTTTGTTGCTTTCTCGTTGTTCCGGGGCGCCTGACTTACCGTTGAAAATAGGTCCTGAATGATGAGCCTCAACGTTAGTGGTGATATTTTACTATTTATTTCGTGTTATTACTATTGTTGCTGCTGTTCTTTCGAAAGGACAGCTTAAGAAATAATGAAATCCCATTACAGGAAGTTCAACCGTGAAATCACGACTACTCGGAACTAAGTCAATCGAGTTCAATGGCGTTTACTCCCAAGTAAAACGGGGTTGGAGGGCTTTGAGATGCTCACTTTCTTTCTTTGTCCGGGAGAAAATAGGGTTCCGCCACCCTCTTGCAAATTTTTATAGAGCACTTCTCGCGTGCAAATGAGTTAAGTGGGTCAGATTTATTTCTGAATTAAAGTTGCATTCTGAAAAGTGCGTTCCCATTCAAAATTGTTGTTGTTATTCTATTCGTTTTGCTATCTGTTCCGGGATTTCTGCTCCTCTTTGGCCACATCGGGGCGCCGAGGGCGGCTCACGTGCATTAAAACAGCCTTCGCCAACCTGGTGCCCTCCAGATGCCATTTGAACTACAACTCCCACCACCCCCCTGCCAGCACCTGCTCATGGGAATTGTAGTCCAGCAACATTTGGAGAGTACCAGGTTGAAGAAGCTGCATAAAAACAAGAACATCTAAATATAGATTAAAAATTGACAGGACCAGAGTCTCACCTTTTCATCAAGCGTTCTACCAGGGGCCTGACATTATTACTAGCTATGACTTATTAAATAACCATAACCAGTGATTTTTAATGGGCTGTCGTTTTGTTGTTGTTGTTTTTTTTAAAAAATAGATTTTGTGTATTACTGCAAACCGCCTTGCGGCCTGTGCAAAGGGCGGTATATAAGTCACCTGAAGGAGTGGATAAAATATAACAACTTTAAAAGCAGCATCTTAATGCGAATAATAAGATTTAATACAGAACGAATGGCAATCTATGCGTTGCACCCGATGCTAGTCCTCCGCAGAGTAGACCGTTTGGACATGAGTAACAGCTTCATTAAGTTCAGTGGGTCTACTCTAAGCAGGACTTAGCTGGCCACACGCGAACTTGGAGGCCAGAGCCCCCACCGACCGTACGGATCGGATTCGCTCCGCTGTCGTAATGCTTGCCCCGTTTACACCTGATGTAGGAAGCACTTTGATTCGGATTGATCCTTGCAGCAGGGTCCAGGAATCCCGTTTAGCAGAATACGTAGCTAGCTTGAAACATTTCTGCATGCCATTTCGGCCCTGCTTGTGCTATTGCTGCTTTCAAAAGGAAATAAACCCCTGGCGCACAGATTCCCCCCCCCCCCCGCGTTGCTGTTTTGGTTGATGTCTCGAATCCCACTTCGCCGCCCCTCCCAATTTATTTATTTTTGCATCCACACGGGGCTCTGCGGCTGCGGGTTCATTCGGCGCACTGGCTAATTTGACACAAGACCAGCGCTGGCAGAGTTAGGCAACTGCCGCCACCCCCTCCACCCGCCTCTGTAATAAGCTCAAATAAACAACAAATGAACACCCAGGAAGAAGGGGGAAAACACCCTCAAAAACACCCACAAAGGAAGGGGTCCACCAAGAATCCGCAGCAAGCTGCAAAACCGCCTGCGATCCCGGAGCAATTTCCAAAAAGGTACATTCACATCTATATCTATATTTATATATGGCCTGATTGGTGAGGGGTCCCCATTAACAGTGGTGTGTGTGTGTGTGTGTGTAGATATATATATGATATCCGTTTGTTTAAAAACAAACAAATCTGTGTGCATTTTCGTTTCTTCTGTGCTTTAAAAAATAAAATAAAAAATCGCAACCCTCGACTGCTATTCAACCATTGGGGAAATGTTTAAAAGAAAACTCCCAGGGGGAGGAGTGGGTTGGTCTCTCTCTCTCTCTCTCTCTCTCTCTCTCTCTGTGTGTGTGTGTGTGTGTGTGTGTTAGTTTGCAAGAGGGCGAGCCGAGCATCGTAATAAATTGCCATGATAAAAGATGGACCTCCATGCCTTTTTTAAAGAGTTGGAACTGGGGAAGGGTAAGGTAACTTTTTTTTTATAATTTATAATGATGAAAATTGGAGGGGAGAATCTTTTGCGATGTGAGAAGCAAGCACGGGCAGGTGCTGCAGAAAAGTCCATGATGTGTACGCGTGTGCGTGTGTAAAGAAATGGGATGGGATCAGGAACAGGAACAGGAACAGGAGGATGGAATGATCACAGAGATCAATGTAAACAGATCCCTTTGGTTTTTTTTTTTAATAAATAACATGATAGCAATTTTCCCCCTGGAATGCAATGCGAACAGTGCCTACTCAGAAGTAAACCGTATTGTATCCAATGGGGAAGTGGGGTTATGATTGCAGCCTCGATTTGCCAATATGATTTCTAAAATCCTGCTCCCCTCCCACCCCCCCCCACTACCACCACCCGGTTATGTGGGGTAGGGTGCAGTCAGACGCTTCGGATTCTGTTGTTCCTGAGCTGCCTCCAAATTTGAAACAAGCGTGAGGCATAAATGGCGCGGAAAGGAAGGTCCCCAGTTCATGAATTCGCAAATAGAAACCCCAAAAGAGGAGACCATTTTTTCCTTTTGCTGCTGTCCTGCTTGGCACACGTGTGTGTGAGGTATCTGGCCATGGGCGTCCACGGGGTGCAAGGAGGGCACCCCCCTACCCACCCATGAACCATAATTTCCAGATCCCCCCATCTTAAAAAAAAAAAGTTTTTAGCATTTGTATAATGCAAAATATGCAAGCACGATTCTCCTCAAAAAAGGGTGTGTGTGAGAAATTAACCTGCCCCCCCCACACACAACGAAAAAAATTCTTGTGGATACCTAGGTGCCCCCTTTGAGTGACAGTTGTCAAGCTGAGTTACCTATATATCTATTTGACATAGAGTGAAATGCAACCCCACCCCATAGTTCAAAAGTAAGTCCCACTGAGATGTATCTAGCTAAGTCCTACAGAGAGTTAAACCTATTAAGGGGCCTTAGTTACCATGGCTGACATTTTACATGGCTTCACTCAATGTGTGTAAGACTAACATTGTCTAAAACCCGCTGAATGCAACCAACGGGATATTTAACAAGGTGATATTAGACTGAAGCCAGCATTAGAGGGAGATTCTAACCACATCTGCGCAAAAGTAAACCGCATTTAATTCAGCCGGGTTTATTCCCAGGAATGTGGGGTTAGGATTGCAGCAGCCCTAGGGTTGCATCCAACCAATTTCCAGCCAGAGCAGACCCACTGAAATTAACGGGCCTAAATTAAGCATGCCCATTAACTTCAATGGGTTTACTCTGAGCAGGATTCCTACGAGCTGCAACCCATAGTCTACGGTCCTCATCCACCACATGACTAACTTCTGAAGAGACCGTTCCTGTTTGTCAATGAACATGGGAATGGAGAAGGTAGTTTATCTGCAACAATGAAAATATGCTTGTCGTAGGTTAGTTTGGGTGTGGGCGATGTAGGTGGGAGAGTTGCCTTCAGGAGCTCTGTGAGTCTCCTCCCCATCTTTCCCCCTCTCTGCCTCTCTTTCTCTGCCTTCCCGCCTGCTCAGAGCGAAAAGGCGCCTTTCCTCCTGGCCACCCCCTTCCAAGAATGCCAGGGAAGGGTTAAAAAGGCAATGCATTGGGGGAAACACCCCCCTCCCAACAACCTGGAATCAAAGAGGGAGGGGAAGGAGGGGAGTAAAGCTCCATCTCATCCCTCCCAGCCCAGGCCAATGTCAAGTGGGGAAAAAACAAGAGAAGACTAGATGAGCAAGCTTGGCTCTGTTGGAAGAGGGTGCCAACCTCTGTCGCGTCCCCCTTTGGCAGAGCTGAACCCACACCCCAGTCAGCCAGGTAGGGAAGGGGGAATTGGGTTAGGCGGGTAGAGGGGAAAATGGCCCTAAGGATGGCTGGAGTATCCGGCCAGCTGCTAGGCTAGGGTATTTTGCTTTCTCTGATTCCTAAAATTCCAGTTATTTATTTAATCTGCAAATAAAGCAGGGGGGGAGGAGCCATAGCTCAGTGGCAGAGCATCTGCTTTGACGCAGAAGGTCTCAGGTTCAATCTTTGGCTTCTCCAGGTAGGGCTGGGAGAGACTCCTGAAGAGCCACTGCCAGTCAGTGTGGGCAATACTGAGCTAGATGGACCAAGAGTTTGATTTTGCATAATGTGGCTTCCAATGTCTTAAGGGGAGGGTCATAGTTCGGTGGTTAGAACACCTTGCACCAGAGTTTTGGTCCCTGGCATCTGCATGTCTCCCCTGCCTGAATCCCTGGAGAGCTGCTGCCAGTCAGTGTACGCAATACTGAGCTAGATGGACTTGGGAAAAGGCACCTTTCCACAGTCCTTATTGATTTTCTTTATTTACTACATTTATACCCTTCCCTTTCCCCCAAGAAGTCCAAGGCGGTAAACACGCTTTTCATTTCATCTTTGTAACAACCTTGCAAGGTAGGCAAGGCTGAGAGAGAACAACTGGTCCAAGGTCATGCAATGAGCTTCTTTGCTGAGTGGGGATTTGAACCTGGGTCTCTGGTCCTAGCCCAACAGTCTTAACTGCTATACTTCCCTGGCTCTCTTATTTGCTTAATCCTATTTTTTTTCCATAAAGGAGAATCCTCCCCCCTTCCCCCCCGTCCATTATATGGGGCAACCTCCTCCCCAATACCAGTTTAACAGGGGACAAAGGACCCGAGGAAATGAAATATTACTTTTATAGAGGGATAACTTAACCAGAGTTGGATCATTGGCTTACCTAGCTCCATAGTGTCTACACTGACAGCAGCTCTCTGGGATTTTTACAGGGCCTTAATCCCAGCATACCTGGAGATGCCAGGGACTGAACCAGGGACCTTCTGCATGCCAAGCAGATGTTCAGCTGCTGACACCAGTTCTAGACCACACATTTAAAGCACGTGGCTTCTTCTATCCTGGAAACTGTAGCCCTGTGAGCAGGAAGCTAGTTCCCAGGATTCTCTGGGGGAAATCATGTGCTTTGAATATGTGTTGAATGTATGATGTGGATATTATCTGAGTTACAAACCTTCCTGAGGAACAGGTGGGTCAACCCTCTGCTCCAACAAATGAAAAAGAAAAGAGCCTTTGATGGTACCTTAAAGATGGATGATAGCACCAACTAGCATAAGCTCTAGTCCAAAAAAAGGGAAAGAAAAACAAAACCCAATGCCCCAATCAAACCTGTTAGGCTTTATGTGACTTTGAGACTCTGGTTGTTTCGATAGTGAGATTCGGTTCTTCGTGGGATGCCGTTTAGGACTGGAAAAATAGTGTTGGCTGCTTCCCATTGAGACAGGTAGGGCGGAAGGCCTGGAGCCCAACAGTAGGTGGCGCCATAGTCAATTTCTAGTTTTGTTCCCACCCTCTCAAAGCTCAGGTTAACACAGATGGGTTTCTGTCCAACAACAACCTTGTTGGGTAGGCCAGAGGATTAACAAACATGATTTGCCCAGAACAGCAACCTTGCAGTCAGAGTGAGTGATTAGCTGATTTGGGCTTTCCCCCTCAACAATCATCCTGTTAGAATACATACATGAGTTTTCTGCCAAACAACAACCTTGTGGATCAGATCAGGGTGAGATTCACTGTTGGGCAAGGATTTGAGCAAATATCCACTACGCAGAGTCTAATATAATAAATGCTTTTGCAAATCAGAAGAAATCATAGGGGGTGGGGAATAGGTGATAGACTGCTATGATTGATGGAATGATTCAATTTAAATATTCAGTTCTTCTTCCCCAGTACCCTTAAATTGTTTGATGGAACTGCTGATCTCTTTGAACTCCTGATTCCTTCCTTTTTTCCAACATCCGGAGAGGTAGCCATGCTACCAATATATCGGATGCTTGGGGTTGCCGACGTGGTGCCCGTGGGCATGATATTGTCCACGAGGACTCCCCTTGGTGACTGTGCAGTCCTACCCTGCTCACATCACATGGTGTTTAGAGTGGTTAGCTCCTTCCCCTGCAATAGAGCTGAAGGAGGAAGTGAGAAGAAGGTTGCTCTTTCAAACTTCCTCTTTCAGCTCTATGGGCTTTTGGGGGCTCTGATCAGTAGGTGAGGCACTGAATGGAATGCAGGGTGGGAGAGAGATAAAGGGAGCATTCTGGGATACTGTGAGGAGAAGAATGGGAGAAAGTGGGATGTTACAAGAGGGGAGGGAGAGAAAGAACGAACACACACACACACACACACACACACACCAGTAAAATGGGTCCTCTTGGTTAATTTATTCACGAGTTTGTCTCCATAGCTGTCAACTTTCAGATTTGAAAATAAGGGATTTTCCAAAACTTTCAGATTTGAAAATAAGGGATGCCACGAGGGCGGTGCAATGGCACCAAGTAGCCTCGCCACCCTGCGCTCCAGAGGCTGCGCGCAAACGGGTGAGCGAAAGAGCGAGCGCATAGACAGCAGGCAGGCTGTCTGTCTGGTTGGGCGTGAGGGCCTGGCTGCACAAGGCATGCAAGCTCCACGCCCCCCAGTCGGTCTCAGACTCCTTATTGGCAGCCGAGCAACGCAGCTGAGGAGCCTCCCTGGCCGGCAGGGAAGGAGAGGAGCTGCTTCCTTTGAAATCTGGGAAATTTAAGGGATATCAACAATCTGGGATAGCAGAGGGAAACGGCATTGGAATAAGGGAGGGTTGACAGCTATGTTTGTCTCTCCCGCAACCATCACCAAATCATAAATCACATCTGCATCTGCTGACTAAACTGAGAAAACCATGTATCTCCTTGCTTTCCAAACCGATTATGGTTCAAAAACACGGATCCAAAGTACAGGTCCTCTCCCCGAGGAAGCCTGGCTGGTTGCTGTAGTTTACCCCTCTCAGAGCTGCAGTTCTCAGCACCCTTAGCAAGCTAAGGTTCCCAGGATTCTTTTGGAGGAGAAAGAAAGGTGCCTTAAATGCATGAATTGCGTGAAAACAAATCAGGACGAATACCCAAACAATAAGGCTGTCTGGATGCGCCCAAAGTGATCTGTTCCAAATGGAAAGCGCAAAGCAGCAAAGGACCTGAGTCAGGACTCGGGAGCCCCCGCCCCCCCCCGCTTTTAAGATAATGAGCCAAGTTTTTACCTGCAAGAGAGCGGGGCCCTCTGGGTTATCCCACACGCCCAGCCCAGCCGGCAAAAGCTTGGTGGCCCTGCCTTTGCATTGTGCAATTGTGTTACTATGGCGGTTGCCATAGAGGCTAGTGTAACCAACAAGGGGATATTGCAATGAACAGGTACAAAATGTAACAGAACTAGTCTAAAGAGCTTGTCCCTGGTGAAATCAGAGAAAACAAGAGCCTTCCAAAGGAGGGACAATAGCGCTGCATCTGTTTCGGGCTGTGATCTGGGGCGGAGGATCCTCCCACCTGTCACGCCTCCTCTCCCCAAGCTTGGGAAGGAGGCTCATTAAAACCACGCTTGAAAATTCCTGGCTGACTGGTCCAGAGTATCTTCCCTAAGCTTCCCATTGTGGTGCCTTAAGGCGAATTAAAAATAAAACCACTGCACCAAAAAGAAAAAAGAAAAGAAAACAACAACAACAACAACAACAACAACAACAACAACACCACACACACACACACACACACACACACACACACGAAGAAGCAGAGCAGCGCAGGAGCTGGTGGCTTCGATTTGAAGCCCAGTGTACATAACTAAAGTTGGCTTTGTATGGAGTTGTCACCCAAGACTAAGAACCTGCTTTTGAAGGTTATCGCGTGGGCAGGGGCTTCCCTACCAACCTGTAATACCCCTCCCACCCTCTCACTATATATAAGGGTCTGGTGACTTCTGTTTCAGTGTATCTGAAGAAGTGTGCATGCACACGGAAGCTCATACCACGAACAAACTTATTTGGTCTCTAAGGTGCTACTGGAAGGAATTTTTTAATTTTGTTTTGCCTCTAACTGGAGACACAGACACCCGAACCCGGGAACTGCTGCGTGCAAAGTGGGTGTTTTTGCCACTGAGCTACGAATCCTTGACCGGCTAAGTGCATGAGCTGGAGGGGGTGGGGAGGAGGTGTAACCCCACTTCTGCCATGAATTCGCCATGAATAATAAGCAATCACAGGAGCCCTGCTTCACGGCGGATACCTAACAGCAGTGTAACGTCAGCAGGATGTAGCTGGCATCATACGTCCTGTCATCATTGTGTACAAGGGCTGGCACCAGACTTCAGGTGACCCTTGGCAGCCCATCACTATTGCCCCTCCACACATAGTTTTATGGGTTCAAATCTCCACTCAGGCATAATGCTCACAGGGTATCCTTGGGCCAGTCGCTGGCCCTCTCAGCCCAGCTTACATCACAGGGCTGTTGTAGAGGCGAAAGCTGGGAGGGGGAAAGCAGTGTTTATGCCAGCTTTGAGCTCCTTGGAGAAAAAGGGTGAAATATCAATGTAACAACAACAACAACAACATGTAATAATAATAAACATAATAATGTAATAATAAACATTATTATCATCAACATTATTATTATTGCATCTATTATCTTTTTTAAATTTTTATTTATGATTTTCATTTATATACATTTCAATAGTAATTTAACAGTAATATATCGCATCTATATCAATATTATTTTATAAATATTAAATACAGTATTAAATAAATAATAATAAAGAAATATTAAAATATATTTTATTTTATAAATATTAACAACAAAAAATCTTAATGAAAAAGGTGATGATGATTAATAAAAGGTTTGATATTATATTACACCTGTATCGTTTTTTCCCTTCACCATCATTATTGAATTATTATTATTAATAAATTCATAGCAAACCTTTCATCACAATCATTATTTAACTAATAATAAAATAATAATAATAATAATAATAATAATAATAATAATAATATTTTAAAGTGTGTATTAAGTTGGCCTATACATCACTTTTACACAGATTCTATCAGCAAAGAAACTCTCATTCCATGTAAATTGCACCTTAAACTCAATTTTAAAAGAAACAGAAAGCATCAAATAGGAAAAAGAAAGACATTATTGTTACAACAACACCAACAATCACAATATAGCAACAACAACAACAACACGTGGAGGCCTCCAGGTTCCTCACCTGTAGGAGCATACAATCTAAATTTCAACACTGGGAGAATAATGCCTAACAAGCAGCAGGGAAAGTCTCCTGCTTTGCGGCCCCGTTCAGCTCCCTGAGTTGCCACAGAACAACATGCTCCCTGCAAGGTACCAGCTGGAGAATCAATTCACCTCTCATTGCCTTTGCCAGTTGTGTGGGCCTTTAATTGCCTGCCTGCTGCTCCTTGCAGTTCTGCTGCTCTCCAAGGAGTGCCTCTCCAGGGCTGGGTGGGGACCTTCCTGCGTAATTGGGCAGGCGTGCGTACATTTTGAACTGCCGCCACTGTTTCAGTCGCCTAGGATGTCCCCAGCTCCAGCTTGTGGCTCCACACCCAAACCAAGAGTTTGGTTTAACAGCCGAATTTCTAAAAACTGGACTTGGAATTTTGCAGTAGATCATGTTGGAACATGCCTGGGGGGCACACACAGCCCCCGGAAGGAGACAAACCTCTCCGGGCGTCTTCTTGATGAAGCGCAGCCAGGGACGTTCCCAAATCAGTCCCGGTGCACACCAGCGACACATATCAAAAGACATGTGCACGCTCACTCAGCAGAGTATAGCAGAAACGATCGTGGAGCGTGAGTGTAGCATTCTAAGTGATTTATTAAGCAATATATTTGTTGTTGTTGTTTAGTCGTTTCGTCATGTGCGACTCTTCATGACCCCATGGACCAGAGCACGCCAGGCACTCTTGTCTTCCACTGCCTCCCGCAGTTTGGTCAAACTCAATATATACAGGACAACAAAGCAACCATGGCGTTCTCTCACTTCTTCTTCTCTGAGAGAGAAAGAAAGTACAAAAGTACAGTACAGCGGAAGAGAGTTAAGACTGACTTCTGTTCTCACACTTTCCAAGCCTAGAAAGTAAGCACTGACATGTGATGTAACAATCACACATCCAGCAACGGAGGAGTGAAATGCTAACAGATCAGAGGCGAAGAGCTTTCCCCACCCCAAAGGCCACATCCCCAGGGGTGGGTGGTACCTGAGGCAAGAGTGGGTGGAGCAATGAATGCAAATTTCACCTTTGTAAAAATGGCTAGAGCAATGAAATTAAATTTTACTTTTTTGTCCATAGGCTAGCTGTTCCACACATTGTCCTCCACCCAGTCAGGCAAGCGGCATTATCTGAATT
Source organism: Darevskia mixta (assembly GCA_034641385.1). NCBI lineage: Eukaryota > Metazoa > Chordata > Lepidosauria > Squamata > Lacertidae > Darevskia > Darevskia mixta. Next base: position 8,634,129 of record JAWWNH010000181.1, read on the forward strand.
CAGTCCACTGTCATTATCTCAGTGATACTATTCACTAGTCCTACCCATTGTAGTAGCCTGAAAGTGGTTTTGTGGTTGTGGTAGGTAAGAGCGATGCCCCTCAACCAGTGATTTCATTTCCTGAGTTCAGATAAGACAAAGTTACAATAGGTGAAGTTTCTGCACATACTCCTCTCTGTCCTCCATCCAGACAGGCAAGCAGCATTATAGATCATAGAATCATAGAGTTGGAAGGGACCCTGAGGATCATCTAGTCCAAACCTCTGCAAGACAGGAATATGCAACTGTGACATATGGGGATCAAACCTGCAACCTTGGCATTATCAGCACCATGCTCTAACCAACTGAGTTATCCAGGGGCTGCCACGTAACTCATTATCTGAGTTCATTTTACCTTACACAGCAGGCTAATTTCTACACCAACACCCTTCTTGCTCCTCCATCCAGGCAAGCAAGAGGTATGATCAGAGCTCAAGGGCACATTCCAGCCAGGCAAAAACACTCAAGGAAGGCAAGACCCATGAGAGGTGTGGCCTGAGAAGAGAGAGAGAGCGGCCAGGGGAAAATCCCAAGGGGCAGATAGAAAAAGGGCCCCTGGTTATGGGGCTCCCCTGCTGCATTGTAATGCTGACTAACATCCTTACACATTAATAATGGCAAACCATGTTGAATATTTTTATATCGGAAGGGAATCTGTACCACACTTAATTACATGCAACACACTTCACCAGGCAATTAAACCTCCATTTCCCCCATCCCATCACTAATTCCCTAAAGCCTAGAAATGTCAACAAAACTCTGTTGTAATTAGAAGAGTCTCCTATAATATTTATCCCCCTTTTTTGTACATAAAGCATGTTCCAACTTGTCCCCCGATTCTTAATTTCTGATCACGGCCAGCGTCTCTGCTAATTATGGGACGTAATGAGAGAAAATCGATAACAACAGCTTGTGGAAGTTGCCCTCAGCTTTTAGGGAAAGGCTGCAAATTACAAAAGGAGAGGTAGGTAAACAAGTCACTAATTGGGTTAAAAGGGGAAATTATAGAGACTCCAGGGCTGCTTTTACATATATGGCCTTAGTGTAGCTTTTATATACTATGCCCATAACAACACAATACGCAACAGTAAAATCCAATGCAATACTCCATCAAATTTAAAAAAATGTTATGGGTGTATTTGCAATTCATATTACAGGTAGTACAAAACCAAACCATTTTAAAATTCAATGTGCTCAGAGAAATGTGTATATTAAATTAATGAAGATTCATACTCCCCTTATTCTCCATAAATGTCATACCTAAAATGAACACGACTCAATTCCAGTATGCTGAGAGCTTGCATCCACCCTCCCTGCCAGAAAGAATGCTTGTGCCTGAGTTTGCTTTTCATCTCTTCCCTCCCAGTCAATTTTCCTTTTGTGTTGTGTCACAATAGTAAGTGCAAGGGCAGGGACTGCCTTATTGATAATTGCAAACTGCTTGGGAGCTTTCTTTGGCTGAAGAGTGGGGTAAAAATACCTTAAATAAAATATCTGTTTCCTCCCCCTAATAGAAGTCACAGGACTAGATCCTAGACTGAGGCATCACTTATTTTGGCGTAAACTCCATTGCATTCCAGTGGACTTTCTTCTGAGTATACATGCTTAGAATGGCATGGTGGTTTAGTTAATTTAGCTCCAATCAAAATCGGCGTGGTGTAAGTTGGGTGATGAGAAAGGGTGAGGGATAAATTCACACAACAACATACATTATATCAGGATAAAAATGTCCTTACAAGGCAAAATCACATTCAAAAATGAGTATATTGGGAGAAATTTGCTGTAGAATGCTGATGGGTTTTTGTATGTAATAGCAAGCTGATCTCGAAATGTGGTATTCTTAAGACTGACAAAATGAGAATCAGAGAGAATTTGAAAATGGCAGCATTGTCCATCCTTGGTCATTGATTTCAGTGGGGTCTGTGCTCAGCTCACTTGTTCTGGATTTGACCCAGGCACAGAGCCTAGCTAGGTGATCTTGCAACCCTGGTAGAACCGTCCAGATTGCACCCCCTATTTCAAGAAAAAGGAATGTGGCACAGAAAAACATATAGAGAAAAACAGGGACCCCACATATCATATAAAGACCCACTATTTAAAACCTTTTCTTATGAGGCAATAATCAATATTTTCATTTATAGACATATTTATCAACATATTTTTAAGCCGATTTTGCATGCCCCCCTCACCTGCGCCTCTGGCGGGGGCCTCCCTCACCACCCCCTAGCTATGGCTCTGCCCAGACATTTCTTTAGGATTAAGATGGCCTCTTCCTGAGACAAATGGGAGAGAGAATTAATTTACAGATGGAGTGATGGCGACTGGTGACCCAATCTGTCTCCAGCATAGTTCCTGATTCTGAAGATATCTCTCCCAATTAATACAGTCTTGCATTTGTTTATCAGGTTGGGAGAAAACAGAAAAAACGCTTTAGCAGCCCTCTTTCCCAGAACAGCCACAAAACGATCAAGGGACTGGTTGTGAAATGACCTATCTGAACCAGAGAGCCACCAACACCCCCCACACCCCCCACACCCCTTGGTGCCTTTTGAAGAACAGACACTTTTTTCTTTTCTTTTTTGCTTTGAATAGCTGCATGACACAGGCAGAAATCCAACAGGTATGTTATTGCTCATTATTGCATCACCTTACTGGTGATGGAGAAGCTTTACCAGCTAAGTTCCGCCTGTTATGTAGCTGCCACAGTCTTAGATGGCGATGTGTATCATATTGCTTATCCAGTTCCCCATCTTTTTCATACAATTTAAGTAAGTGTGTGTGTGTGTGTGTGTGTGTGTGTGTGTGTATTAAAAACCCCCCAGTAAAAAATGGGATGGAATGAATTTATGGCTCAGCACATATGACACCGACACCGACCAGAAGCAGAGGGTTGCCTCCAGCTATGTTTTACTCACCCTGAAATTAATGGACCTAAGTTAGCCATGGCCATTAACTTCAGTGGGTCTGCTGTGAGTAGGACTAGCATTGGACACAAGTAGGAGAAGTAAAATTGGCTAAGCATCAGAGCAGGGATACCTTTGATCTGCATGCTGGTTCATGGATCTAGTACCGATATTATAAGGAGAACGTTGCAGGATTAAGGAAAGCAGTCTGGAAAAAGAAGCATGATGCACGTGTGGGTCTGCATGTCTGTGCATTTCAAGATCAGCCTCCAAAGAGTTTACTTTATGCGGAAGTTTTAACAGGCCTTAGCCCCAGCTTGACCCAAAGCTTTATGTTTGCCAAATTGCTACGCCTGATGATAAGGAAGCAAAGTTGTTTGCTGCGGCTGCACAGGTCACTCTTATCCAAATAATCAGATCAGGTGTGCTTCAATGAAACAATACAGGGCTGTTTGCATGAAATGGAAGGTCCAATCTGCCCCTTGTATAGTGCTGCCTGGACAAATCTTCTGAGACCATTAGTCCAAAAATTCTCTGGTCTTCCAGTGGAGACCTGCCTCACCCTATTACTGCAAGATACTGATTCGACCGTATCCTTGCAAGTGGCAAGATTTTTAACCTCTGTGTTGTCTTGTAAGAGGCGAAATGGAATGCTACAGGAATTTTGAAAGTTTTTTTTATGTATATGTTTTATATGTATATATTACTGGTTGTATCTACCCAATACTGGCTGTGTCTATTTTGTATGTGCATATGAGCTTAAAGCTGCAATAAACCTGATTGATTGATTGTGAAGGTCCAATGTCAGGTGATCAACCAGCACAACCTTCGCCAACCTTGGTGCCTTCCAATTAGAAACACAGAATTGTAGAGTTGGAAGGGACCCCGAGGGTCATCTAGTCCACTTAAAAACCTCCAATGAAGGAGAGTCCACCACCCTCCAAAGCAGTCTGTTCCACCGTCAAACAGCTCTTCCCACCATAAAGTTCTTCCCATAACCCTCCAGATGCTTTTGGCCACCAGTTCCTAGTAGCCCCAGACAACCTAGTCAGGGAACTGGAGTGCTGTGATTCCTACATTTCAGGGGGATGGACTAGATGACCCTTGGTGATCCCTTCCACCTCTACAGTTCTGTGATTCTGGGTTCCTCCTTCCTGGCTAAGATGGTGCCTGCTGTCAGAATTTTGCCTACACTATTTAACCAACAAAGGCAACCACTAAATCGGACAACAATGTGATTTGAAGCACCTTTACTCAGAAATAAATTGGGCTGTGTTTGAGCGGGCTGACTCCTAAGTGTGTACATACAGGATGTCAGCTGAAACGTAACAGTCAGCGGCCTCTTCCAGAACGACTATATATTGAGCATTCATCCCACATTGCTTCTACAAAGCTTACGCAGAGGTTAGATGGCGTTCAGGTCTGTTCATTCAGAGGTTAAAGGTAAAGGTAAAGGGACCCCTGACCATTAGGTCCAGTCGTGTCCGACTCTGGGGTTGCGGCGCTCATCTCGCTTTATTGGCCGAGAGCCGGCGTACAGCTTCCGGGTCATGTGGCCAGCATGACTAAGCCGCTTCTGGCGAACCAGAGCAGCGCACGGAAATGCCGTTTACCTTCCCGCCAGAGCGGTTCCTATTTATCTACTTGCACTTTGACGTGCTTTCAAACTGCTAGGTTGGCAGGAGCTGGGGCCGAGCAACGGGAGCTCACCCCGTCGCAGGGATTTGAACCGCCGACCTTCTGATCAGCAAGTCCTAGGCTCTGTGGTTTAACCCACAGCGCCACCTGGGTCCCCTTCATTCAGAGGTTATCTGACAATAAACATTCATCACAATTTGCTCACACAATCTGTCATTCCATTAATCATTTGCTCATCTTGCGCTTTTCAGTGCACTTTCTCCCGTCAGTTTCCTAACTGCAAAACAGGGAGGTCTGTTTCTTTTTCAAAGAGGCTGAAGCAGCGGAGTGCTTTAATCCACTTTGATTGCTGCGCAAACCTGACTTTCCCCGGTATGCCTTTTAAATCCCTTCTGCAAAAATATGGATAGCCTGGGAGGCACCCCGAGTTAGAAAGCTGGATGTGAGCAGGGGTCATATACCTACGCAGAATCTGCAAAAGGTGTTGGATGCTTTCAGGAGAGTTTGCAGGAAAAGAAAAAAAGAGGTGAGGAAAGTTGTCTAGAGTTTCCGCTCCAGGGCCTGCTCTCTAATTCCTCAAGGCAGGGACACAGTTGGGGGAGTGAACAGCCCCTCCCCGCCACACTTGGCGTTCCAGGAAGGAGTGCGCGGGCCTTTGCCACACATTTCACATAGCTTTCGACAGCTCCAATGTCATCACCTAGGCGACTGGGACGCTACTTTGTCAGCGGGTGCAGTTAAATAACTCAGAATCTCAACCCTTTAGGCCTCTCTCTCTCTCTCTCTCTCTCTGTGTCTCTTTGAGGGAAACCCAAACTTACTGGGGGCTGCGAACAGGTAAGAGGACACATTCCCCTTCCCCCCCCTTTGCTCTACTCTAGAAGCCTTTTTTTTGCTTTTAAAAGAAGGTGTGATTTGCACACTTTTGATGGTCACAATCAAGTCGTGGTGTTGCAGGCTGCGATGCAAGGGAAAGGGGGGTGGGATTTGCTTCCCTGGCTAATCCCCCTCTGGCAGCAAAGATAGGTCTCCATTTCTGGATGGGGCATTAGCGCTACAGCAGACACATGACCAGTTGGCAAAAGTTGTGTGTGGATGACTTGGCTCTAGAGAGTGATGCTCGCCGGCGTTTGCGTTCAACTGTTTCTATAATTTCAATAGGAATGGAAGGGTCTGCTCAGTTTTGGTTCTCTGGGGATCTCATTTCCCCCAGTCTTGAATTCAGTTATCCACGTTTTTGCAGCAATCTGCACTTAAAAACAACAACTCCTCCTCCTCAGCATTTTAGCGCAAATTTCTTCTAATCAGCATATTTCAGCAAAGCAATTTCCACTAATACATGCATTTGCACGCACACTTTACCCCAGTATGTGCCCTTTTTTTTGGTACACATTACTTGGATGGAAACCTGCATTGCAAAATCCAGACACATGTGAATTTCGGGTGATGGTTGTGTATTGGTTTGCATATTGTTTCAGAAAGTACAGGTTGCACAGGCTCACCTTTAAATGTGAACTGAATCACCCCCAAACATATACCGGTATGTGTTCTGAATCACAGCCTCAGCCTCCCACTGAAACAGTCAACAATTTCCAAGTGCTGAAGTTTGACCAGATTGAGCCAATGCTCTCACAAAGTTTTTGTTTATGTGGCAAGTGGTTATTGTTGCGGCACCAACAGAGTTATATAAATAGAGAAGTATTGCTTCAATCTAAAATGGACAATGCAGGTGAGAAACAGTCACAGAAGGGAGGGGTCAAATCACCTACAACCCCCCCCCCCCGATTCCACAAATATTATTGAAAAGCATTGAAACTTTTCTGAGGTTCTGCTCCCTCACGTGCAGAAGCTTGCCCCCGGCAATGTCCTACTGATGGGGTACGGTATTTTTATTTTTACCTGTGATTTCCCAAGAAAGGCTCAACAACTTTGATTCCCTAAAAAAAGCTCAACAATGCGGGCTGCCCCAAAAGAGCTGCTTTAACTGTAAAAATATAAATACTGTACCAGAAATGTGTCTTCAGCAGCTGGTCGTGGGGAAAGGCAGACTGTAGCCTTTCCTTTGTGAACAAAATGGAAGTAGTGGGCACAGAGGGTGACAGCACCCAGCAAAACATCACCACAGGGAATGTTTTTCCCCCCAGTCAAAACTCACAGAAACTCAGTTCCGGCACCTCTCAAGTGGGCACCATTGCCATTGTAAGAGAACAAGGGGAGGTGTTTGTGGCGATTTCTGACACATATTTTTCTAGAGAAATAGCACTGATCACAGGTACACACACACACACACACACACACACACACACACACACACACACACACACAGCAGGCAATATCCCAATCAAACAGGTCTTCCTCCCCCCAAAAAACCCACATTTCACAACATAGGAGTACTGTGAGTGGGGGCTGGGCGAACCACATTGGAGACCCCAGGCCTAGTAGTAGGGGCAATTTCATCCTTTATTTGCACACTGTGGCTCCAGTCCAAATCATCTGTCAGAGAGCTATTCCCAGGATGCAGGCAGGAGGCACCCATGAGGGTGCTGCCTCAGGAGCTTCTGCTGCCTCAGGCAGCTACTTCATGCCACTTCATGGGTGGGCTGGCCTTGCCTGAGGTCATTATGGGCATGCACACTGGTATCTGTCTACCTGTAAGCACAAACCTTTGTTTGTTTGTTTTTTAAATAGAAGTTTCTCAATCTACCAGATTTGCACAAAACAGCAGCCATCTCTCTCTCTCTCTCTCTCTCTCTCTCTCTCTCTCTCTCTCTCTCTCTCTCTCTGTGTGTGTGTGTGTGTGTGTTCCTCCAAGCCAAGAAACCTGAGATCCATGGGTATTTCTCTACATGTGCACATACACCTTTTGTGATTTACCATGCTTGCACAAAATAGCAATCCAAAACTAAAAATAAGTTATGCCTCGCTCCAAACTAGGTAAGGATTTGGAATGAGGCATATTGAAAAGCAAGTACTCAATTATCTGAGGTTTTGCCCTCACTCCCGCACAGAAGCCTGTCCCCCGCAATGTCTTATTTACAGGGTATATTTATCTGTGATTTCGATTTGGCTCGTGGGTCAAATCAATGATATGTACTTAGAATTTGGAAGGAGTACTGAATGGATGAGCCAAAGACCATATTTAAAAGCAGGGGGGTTGGGGGGGGGAGAGCCATGGAAGGGCTGTAGCTCGGTGGCAGAGCTTCCACTTTGCATGCAGAAGGACCTAGGTTCAATTACCAGCATTCTCAGATAGGATTGGGGTAGACCCCTGCCTGCATCTCCAGATAGGACTGCCTGCATTTCTGGAGAGCCACTGCCTGTTAACGCAGACAATACTACTTGGTATGGGGGTAGCTTTCTATTTAAACGGCTATTCATTTAGAACTATTCATGATAACTGGAATCTTTTTTTTTAAAATATCATTTTTATTTAGTTTCAAATTTTTACAATAATACCATTCATATACTTTTTTCACATCTTATACCTTTTCGGCTTTTACAGCCTTGACTTCCTTCAGACCTTCCAAGTGACTTTCTAATATCTATACCTTAATTTATATTTCTTATTTCTACCATTGTTTTACTATGTCTCTCTCTCTATCTTAATCACTATACATTCATATTTAACAACAATATTTCTTCCTTGGTCTACAAAACCTCTTGTAGTCCTACTAACGTATTCAATTGAGTACTTTCTTTTAAGTAGTCTGTAAATTTGGTCCAGTCTTTGACGAACTTCTGGTCCCGCTGCTCTCGGATTCTCCCCGTCATTTTGTCCAGTTCAGCATAGTCCAATAGTTTCATTTTCCATTCTTCCATTGTTGGTGTTTGTTCTTGTTTCCATTCTTGTGCTATTAACAGATAACTGGAATCTTATTATTGTTGAGAAAGGGGCTGCAGCACAGTGGGAGAGCAGCTTCCTGTGTTCCTGTGTGGCAGCAAGAGTTTGTCTAGAAAGAGCAGGGCTGGTGTCTGGTTTGAAGGGGCCCTGAGCAGTTCTTACTAGAGGGCAGCAGCACTGGGGCAACTGAGCAGGCAGTGGAGCACAGCAGCAGCAAACAGTCCAGAATTCTGAAAGTGCTGGGCAAAGTGGCTGAAGACTCTGACACCTTAATTTCTCGAGAATGCCTCTGAACATGAGAAAAGTCTTGCTAGAGCAAGCCAAGGACCCATACCAGTTGCTGGGGAATTGCAAGAGGTGAAAGCATGGCTGCTCTCTGGTCCTGCGGTTGGATTTCCCAGAGGTTGCTGGTTGGCTGTGGTTGAGAACCAGATTCTTATGATAACCTCAGGAGAAAAACCCTATCCAGTTTCCTTACAAGTCACCAAAGTTTCATATATGCAGGTCCACTGTTACTCATCCACTGTGACACCTCTATGAGGAAAGGTTGCAGCCTTTGGGACTTCTTAGTTTGGAGAATGGAGAAAACTTGTCCTCTCTCTGTTGTAATGTTAGAACTCATGGACATTCCATGAAGCTGCAATGCTCAGCACAGATAAAAGGAAGTCCTTTTTTATGCAACATATTTTTCAACTTTGGAACTCCCTCCCACAGGAGACAGTAGTGGCCACCAACTAGGATGGCTTTAAAAGAGCACTGGACAAAATCAAGAAAGAGAAGACTGGTGACTGGGAGCGGCCACCAGGACCATATAACACCGGTTCTAAAGGTTCTTTATTGGCTCCCAGTGCATTTCCGAGCACAATTCAAAGTGTTGGTGCTGACGTTTAAGCCCTAAATGACCTCAGCCCAGTATACCTGAAGGAGCATCTCCTCCCCCATTGTTCAACCCGGACAGTGAGGTCCTCCTCCGAGGGTCTTCTGCTGGTTCCCTCCCTGAGAGAAGTGAGGTTACAGGGAACCAGGCAGAGGGCCTTCTCGGTAGTGGTGCCCTCCCTGTGGATGTCAAGATGTCAAGGAAATAAACAACCACCTGACTTTTAGAAGACATCTGAAGGCAGCCCTGTATCAGGAAGTTTTTAATGTTTGATGTTTTAGTATGCTCTGAAATATGCTGTGAGCTACCCAGAGTGGCTGGGGAAACCCAGCCAGATGGGTGGGGTATAAATAAAATCATCATCATCATCATCATCATCATCATCATCAATGGCTACTAACCACAACAGTTATGCTCTGCCTCCATGTTCAGAACCAGTAATGCTTCTGAATACCAGTTGCTGGAAACCACAGGCGGGGAGAGCGCTCTTGCACTCGGATCCTGCTTGCAAGTTTCCCACAGGCATCTGTGTGGCCACTGTGGGAACAGGATGCTGGAGTAGGCAGGCCATGGGCCTAATCCAGCAGACTCTTCTTATGTTTGTTTTCTAAACTAAAAATCCCCGTACATCATAACCTTTTCTTGCAGGGGTGTTGCTCCAGCCCTTTGGTCATTTTCAGGGTCCAGAAGCATTCTGGAAACTTCAGGTGGTGGCTGCAGCTGCCTCACCAAATACTTATTTATAGAGTGCCTGGCTGTTAATAAACACCCTTCCTCAAGGAGGCTGATGTCACCAGCATGGCTGTCCATGTCAAGGCTAGCACCAGCAGTCAGCCAGGCTGATCCCTTGCTGAGAGTCCCAGGACGTGGCCCAGCTCATGGCCTGTTAACTGGCTTCCCACCTTGACCTCCTTGCCACATCTGGGCTCAGAGAAATTGCCAAGTGGGACCTACACAGAGCCTGGCTTTTTGGGAGAGGTGGCCAGTCACTGCCTGCCCTTCCCCATGGGATTCAGAATTCACCTGAAGAAGGGGAACATCACCCAGGCACATGGCGATTAGGAACAAAAAGCAAGGGGACAAAAGAGATATTTATTAATCCAAAATGGCAGCAGCTCTAAATGTTGTATATTTTCCAAAATTTCAACAAAGAAAAACCTCTAGAACTTGAAATGTGGTGGATTAATACCTTCCTGTCTCCCCCTCCTTTTGCTCCTACTTCCAGTTCATTTGGGGTTTTCCATTTTTGTTGCATCATGGCAATTATGGCTTCACTTAACAGTTTTGCTCAATAAGTTGTTCAGTAGATGTAAGAGTCCTCAGAAATGGATAACAGGGAAGGGGCACAGATTAGGGGTAAAGCATCTATTTTGCATGTAGAACCTGCTTTCCCAGGAATCTGTTTCCCCAGGTTTGAATGCCTGGCATCTCCAGGTAGGGCTGGGAACATTCACTGTCTGAAACCCAGAAGAGCTGCTGTCTGTTAGTGTATCAGGCACGTCCAACTCCCAAGAGACTGTGATCTACTCCCACTATAAAAAAAACTGGCTGTGATCTACCCATTGTCATTGCCAAGAGTTGTTGATCTTTTTTGGGGGGGTTTGATCAGAGTTGTTAAGCTTTTTGGGGGGAGGGTGACCCAGAGTTGTTGAGTTTTTCTGGGGGATCGATCAGGAGCATCCCAGAGATCTCGCGATCTACCTGGAACACCCCCGCGATCTACCGGTAGATTGCGATCTACCTGTTGGACATGCCTGGTGTAGGTGATACTGAGCTAGATGGACCAATAGGACCATAGCAGCACAAGGCAGTTTCTTGTCTTTTGAGGAAGGGCCATAGCACCTGCTTTGCATGCAAGAAGGTCCCAGGTTCAATCTTCAGCACCCCCAGGTAGGACTGGGAGAGACTCCCTGCTGCTGCCAGTCAATGTAGACAGTACAGAACTAGATGGACCAATGGTTTTGACTCACTTTAAGGCAGTGTGCTATGTTCTTAACAAGGTTTAGAAAACACAACTGGTATGTCAAGAGCCACAAGCTCAAGAAACCCAGAAGACAGCCAGCAGCCCCTCTGGGGTAGGAGCTAGTGTGAACTAGCTGCCCACCCCAATCCATTGAGATGAGATGGGGGCACCTGCATATTCCTGCATTGCAGGGGGTTGGACTAGATGACCCTTGGGGTCCTGCCATTTATGCAATTCTATGATTCTAAGTAAATAGGCAATTAATTATAGGCCTGATGCCTGCTTTTTTTTTTTTTTTTTAAGAATGCCAGAAGCTTTTTTACCTTTGACAGCCAAATAACAGGCTGAAATGGGGAGGGCAAAGCTTTCCTAGCAAGGACATGATGGGGTGGGTGGGAGAATCTATACCTGGTGAATTTCTACCTGTGACCCCAATGTGGAAAGCAAAAAGAGCATCTTTTGGCAGGGCTAATTAATTATGTTGTATTTTTATACAGAGGAACACCAGAGCCTCCGACCTTACTGGTGTGCAGGTTGCTTCCTTCCTTAATCCCTTGGCTGGTCCCCTGGTTCCAAGAGCTTGGGGATCTAGCACTCATCTCCTCTGTGGCCTTGTGCTTGGAAACAAAAGCCCTGTAGAACTCATTACATTGAATTGTTGCCATTTCAGCTCTAGGCAGAACTGGAACCTGGACTCAGATGTAGTAGCAAAGCACTGTAGCGCAGCCTGGGGCAGAGGGAGGCAGTAAGACAGATTGTTATCCTCCCCCCCCCCCCGCATGCAGACCAAATTTGACAGCTGAGTGGTGCATCACAGTGACGCCTGGTTGATCCTTTTTGCCTACATGGTTTGACACCAAACCATGCAGGCAAATGCACTCCACAGGATTCAGCAATCAGCTTATTGAGGGGTCTTGCAAAGGGCTTTTCAGGTGTCGATCAGCTGATTGGTGGTGCTTGTCCTACCAGTTTTGCCTGAACCAGGACGTTTACCTGTACATAGGAAGAGAGAAAGCTGCAGAGCCAGTCCATCTAGTTCAGCATTGTCTACACTGTCTGGCAGTGGGACATTCCTAGCCCTGAGATGCTCTGCCACTGCCTCCCCTGCACGATACCTAACTTCTTCTATGACATATCAGGTGTTGGGCAGATGGCTGTGGCTTGGCTGAAATGGCCTTGAGGGCCAAATGGCGAGGCTTGGTAGACCTTATAAATATCTGCACTTCTATTTTATTTTATTTTATTTTATTTTATTTTATTTTATTTTTAAGGCACTTTGTGTTTTAACATGGTACACCACCTTATTTTATGATGCAGCAGTATATGAACACTTCTATAAATAAAATATCTCAGAGCTTGCTAAGCTGATTTCCTCCTCCCTTTCTCCCCTTTAGGGCCATCTATCCTTCATCAGAGACCCCTGCTGTGAAGATGTCTGAGTCTTCCCCAGCAGACGAAGGCACCACATTTGAGCACCTTTGGAGCACCCTGTAAGTATAATTTGTATGCCACCGTCTAGGTGAACGGAGCTTTGCAGTGATGAGCCCCTGCCCCAAAGAGCTTACAGTAATGTCCTTGTTGCCCTGAGTGACTTTCCATGCACAATTTTGGCTAATTTTCTCTCCCCCTGCATGCAAACAGGAGACCCCACATGTATTGTTTTTTGATGTCCTAGCTGGATTTAGGAGCTTCACCTAGCTGATGCAGATAGCAGATAGCAGAAAGGGCTTATTTCCCCCCCCCCAATTGTCAAGCAGGTAACATCAATCTGCACAGACATCAGCAATACAGTAACCTGTGCTTTTGGCCAGGACCCCACAAGAGGAGCTGGCATGACTCAGTAACAGGACAGGCATTCAGGACCCTGGCTAGCTCCTTGAAGCACAGATACCACCAGCTAAGGATGCAGCTCTAGCAAAGGTGCAGAGCCACCTGGGGGGTTTAAATAATATTGCAGCCATCTAGCTCCACCCCCTCTGGGGGAAACTGCTGCACTTAAAGAGGGCATGCCCTATTTAAGCCAGAGGTTGCCAACCTTTCTGGGGGCCATGGGCCCATCTGCAAATAGAAGAAACTGTTGAGGTCAACAGATGTACAGACTCTGTTCAACTGGCTGCAGCAAAGTGCTGCCGAATTTTAGCAGAAGGAAGGGAACTGTGGGCACGTGCAGAGACAATTGCTATTTTAGGCATTGGCACCAGCAGGGCTGGGGACCCCCATTGCTGCTCCAGGCTGCAGAGTGGTAATAGCAAAGTGCCCTCCCTCCACTGTGGTCAGTTCCAAAGGGGACTTGTCCTCAGAGTCAGAGCCCTGTCCAGTGGGAGTTGACAGTGCAGGGTTGGTGTTTTCAGGGCTCTTACCAGGCCTGGCTCTGTCTGAACAGTTTCCCCCATCATCTCTATCATCTCTTCACCAATATTTCAGCCTTCACCAATCTGAAGTGCTCTAGACTGGTGGAGGTTGATCTATGCCACCAGGATTCTGGGACCATAATGAATGACTTTCTAATAATAATAATAATAATAATAATAATAATAATCCACAGTGTAATTTGCAACTTCAATAACAGCCATGCAACAACCAACGTTCATGCATTTGTATTCCAGATGAAATTAGTTTGCAGAGATGCACAGTTTCGAAAGGCAATTTTAAAATGCATGCATTCAAAATGATGTGTATCACAGGGACATAGGAAGCAGCCTTCTTCGGAGTCAGCCTATTGGCCTTACAAGCTTAATATTGTCTGAACTGCCTATATTGACTGGCATCAGCTCTCCAGAGTTACAGGCAGGAATCTATCTCCCAGCCCTACCTAGAGATTCCAGGGACTGGATCTTCTGCAGGCAAAGAGCACCACATAATGCTTGGTCTATGCTTGCAAGGAATCAGTCCTTCAGTGTGGCAGCACTTCTTATTTGGAATGCACTGCCCATTGATATTAAGTAAGTGTCTTCACTGTACTGTTTTCTGTGCCCCAGACAGGTAAATTTGACATGCTATTAAATTTGCAAATTAATTTCATTAGGTATATATTTAAACTTCTGCCTGTATTTTGCAAAAAGCAGCCCAGCTAACACCTGGTTTTATTGGTAATTTTAATGAGCGCCTTATATTGCTTGCCTGCCATGTACCAAGCAATCCTAAGTTTTGCCAGATGACACTCACTTCAGCTGGCAGAGCCCTGCTTAAGCTAGGATGTGGGACTTACTGACTGAGCTGAGGGTGGGGAACTTACTCTAGTGTAGCTCCAAATCAGTTGTGAAAACACAAGATCCTCTAAACTGCTGGCTGTATTTTGCAAAAAGCAGCCCAGCTAACACCTGATTTTATTGGTAATTTTAATGAGCGCCTTATGCTTGGCAGGGGGTTGGACTGGATGGCCCTTGTGGTCTCTTCCAACTCTATGATTCTATGATAAACCCATACTCTCTCATCCCAGGTAATCTTGAATTTTGATTGCACCATTGAAGATTTTGGGGATTAAGCCGGTATATATACTTTGCTAAATATGAATGAATGAATGAATGAATGAGTAGAAGTGCAAGGTGAGGCTGCATTCATTGGAGACCAGACCAGATGCACTGAAGCCTTCTTGTTTCCTTTCCACCAGGGAACCTGACAGCACTTATTTTGACCTTCCCCAGTCGGGGCATGCAGGGAGCAGTGAAGCTTCTAACCGCACAGAGGTCACCATGGATGTCTTCCAGATGAGAAGCATGAATGACTCCGTAATGGTAAGAGATGGCAAGAAAGTGGAAGGCTTTGTTGACTCTGTTGAGGCTGCAGAGGAACGACATGGTGATGGGTTGGTACAAGGGACACTTCAGACTTCAAGCAGTGGTGTCTGGACTGGTAGGGCGGAAGGTAGGGAGATGAACAGTAGGTGGCGCCAGAGCCAAGGGTAGTCAGAGCCAACTGATCCCAGTTTTGTCTCCATCTTCCTCTCTGTTGAGTTCTGCAAGAGGCAACACTGAGACTAAGGAAGTGGAAGCTGATAGGCAGTGCCACCTCCTGGGCTGTAAGTAAGAAGGCAATGCAGCTGGAGACTAGCTGAGATCATAGGACCCCTTTGGCCCTAATGGAACAGCCTCCTTCTACTACTACTACTACTACTACTACTACTACTATTACCACACACACACACACACACACACACACACACAGAGAGAGAGAGAGAGAGAGAGAGAGAGAGAGAGATTCCCCACTCCTAGTCTGAAATGGTACTGTCTGTCCTATCATTTCAAAACTCTACCAACTTGTCCTGCAGAGATTTGGCCTCAGGAAGTGTTTGCACCAGCTAAATTCTCAAGGGAAGGAGGAGGTGAGCTCTTTCAAGGTTGCCCCAATCCAGTAGATTGCTGCTTTAACACTACATCCTTTTCTTTTACATTTTGAATTTTGTGTGATGTGATTTCCTCACAATAAACCTCATTTTTGTTAATCACACTCTTAAACTACCAATGCCTATGAATTTGAATACATATTCCACAATTTGAGGGACCACTTTTGTCATCATGGCATCACAACAGGGGAGCAAAAGAGCAGCCAGTTCTTCTTCTTCTTCTTCTTCTTCTTCTTCTTCTTCTTCTTCTTCTTCTTCTTCTTCTTCTTCACCACCACCCTTTGTTGGTCCACATCCATCCCATGACCCCCTTCAGACACTGGTTCACTGTCTGCACTCTCTCTCCTGATCCAGATAACACAGAGAGATAGATATTGATGATGCTTTGCTTCAGATCTCTTGAGGACTGGTCCCAATGGATCTGTGAGGTTGTTAAATAGAAAGGGGGAGAAGATTCAACCTTGTGGGGTGGTGGTGCTCACAGAACAGTTCCCATGAGGCTGAGCAAAGGTTTCCCAATGCTATTCTCTGAAACGCCCTTGGAGGTCTTATCTACTGTAACTGATCCTTTTACTGGAGATTTTAGGGATTGACCTAAGACCTTCTGGATGCAAAGCAGATGCTCTACCATTGAGCTATGTTCCCTCTTCTAGAGTTGCTTTTGGCTAAATCAGACCATTGGGCCACCTTTTGTCTCCTCTAATTGACAGCAGCTCTCCAGATTCTCAGGCAGATGTCTTTCCCATCAGATGGTGAACTCAAGCCCCTTGACTTTAGCCACACAACAGCCTAGTGAAGTAGGTCAGGCTGGGAGACTGATCCAAGGTCCTCCAGTAAACTTCACAAGTGAGCAGAGATTTGAACCTGGGTCTCCCACCCAACCCCGACATTCTCAGTACACTAGCAGTGTGCTGAAATGTGTCCTCCGATTTCTCAAAATCTTGCTTTCCTCGCAAATGAAGCTTCATATTTTCTGCCTCCTTCTCCAGGCATTTTAGAATTTCTGTAGGATTTCTCTCAATGCAAGGGTTGGAGCTCACTTTATTGCTCCAAGGGGGTCACAGGTGGTTGATGTTACTTTCTTCCCCAGTAAACATTTCTTCAGGGCTCTGCAACCTCCTGCCCACTCCCCGTCCCCCCGTCCCCCGATTTGAGAAAGAGCTATGGGATGAGTCCCTCACAATAGCTTTCCCTGGGCTTTGATTGGAACATGGGCACCCAGGAAGGCTGCAGACCACTGATGAGATGATGTGTAGAATAAAAGCAAGGACGTTCACAGACCACTCCCTAGGCCTCCTCAAAAGGTATGCACAGCAAACAAACAAACAACCCGAGAATTTCTCTGAAATTTTCATCTCCCCTTTCAATATTTTGCAAATGCAGTTTCCTTTCATGTTATTGGATGGGAAAATTTTGGGGGGGGGGATGCAGGATGCAGGAGAAGATTTTGGCACAGCGCTCCTTTACATGCTGGATCAAATCAAGGACCCTCTGCATTCAAAAAGGAGTGATTTACCATGGAGTTGTGTGCCATCTTCTTCTCACAGAGGTACCTCTGGTAACTTTCCACAGATCCCTAAAGGCTTCTCTCTGGGAGACAGTGGTGGAGGCTACTCCATTAGGGCCAATGTGGCACACTGCCCCACCAATATCAGTGTCCCCTTTGCCTGCCACGTTGCTTACACCCAGTCAAGGGAGCAGCACTGCCTGCTGCTTCCTCTTCCTTCGTCTCTGTGCTGCCCTTGTAGAACTTCAGCAAGGAGGAGTGGCGGGGACCAACCCAGGATCAGCTGGCTCTGCCTGTCATTGGTTCTGGTGCCACCTACTGCTGGGCTCCTGCCTCCTGCCCCACAAGCCCCAGAGGGCACCTGTTGCCAGAGTTTCAAAACCAAAGCTGAAGTCACTGCCTATAGTTTCTCTTGGTTGGTTCCCTCTCCTTCCCCTCCCCATTCTCTTATCATGGTTGGGCCCATGGCTGCTGGGGTGGGGGAGGATATGAAGCAAGAATCCCAAGAGGGAGGACCTCCTTTAAAAAAAAAAAAGTTCATCCACCTCAGCTACGTCTTTCAGGTGTAGGAATGTGAATCATAAAATTGTAAACTTGGAAGGGACTCTGAGGACCATCTAGTTCAACCCCCTGCAAAGCAGGAATATGCAGCCAGGGATTGAACCTGCAACCTTGGTGTTTATTAGCACCACGCTCTAACCAACTGCGCTATCCAGGCTTAAAACTTCTGTTGCTTGACTGGACAAGTGGAAGGCAAACATTCTTGCAGTAGGTGGAGCACGTCAACAGCACAAAAGCAGAGGCTCTAATTTGTGCTGGTATAGAGTTATGCCGCAAGGAACCGTGAAAATGCTTTCCTGCGGTGATACCGATGCTGTAGTTCTAGGAATACAGGAAGTAGCCTTATACTGACTCAGACCGTTGGTCCACCTGGCTCAGTATTGTCTGCACAGAGGGCTCATCCACACTTCCGCTTGTCCCATGCCTAGGAAGTAGCGTCTGAGCGGATTCCTGCTTGCCTTGTTCTTTCTAGGCATGAGTGTGAGTGGTTTTGCCTTTGCCCCAGAAAACCCACTCTTTAGCCCTAAATTGGAGCAAAACTGCACTAAACCACAGGTTTTCCCTTGAGAAAGCAGGGGACAAACAGAGGAGATGATAAGCCCCAAGTCGCAGGTTTCAGGCAGGGCTTTCTCACTAGCCCTACCTATAGATGCTGTGGACTGGACCTTCCACACAAAATGCAGGTGCTCTACTGCTGAGCTACAAATGTTCCCTGAAGACACAGCAGCGCAGGATGGTGAGTCAGACGATTAGTCCATTTCAGTATTGTCTACACTGACTGACAACAACTCTTCAGGGTTTCATACAGGATCTCTCCCAGCTCTACCTGGAGGTGCTGGGGATTGGACCTGGGACCTTTTGCATGCAAAGTAGATGTTCTACCACTGAGCTATGACCCTTCCCCCTATGCACACTTAGTTAGGGGGTCAGCCCCTCTGAACTCATTGCTGAGTAGATATGCCTAGGTGGAGTAGCATTTTCTACAGAGACTGGCAGGAGTTCTCCAGGGATTCAGTTAGAGGTCTTTCTATTGGGGTAACAGGGTCCTATTATGTACTGAAACCCTGTCATATGCATATTGAGCAGTGTTTGTCTACTGAAGCTTGGTTAGAGAATAGATTTTGCCTGTTGAAATCACAAATAGAGAGATGCAAGAGAATAATAAAGTTGTTTGTTGTAGGAAATACACTACAAGGATTTTAGGAAATGCATAGCAGCTAGAAAGGTTTCTAGTTCTAGTCTAACTAGTCCAGAGAAGAACAAGGCACCATGCTTGCTCCTTCGTTCTCTCAGAGGCTAGTTCAAAGAGGACCTGTCATCTTGAGGTCTAAGAAAGAAGTGTGAAGAGGAGGAGGAGGAGGAGGAAGTTGTAAACACGTCACCTAAGATGTATCAGCCTAAACAGACAGGAGACAGAGAAAGAAGCTGATAGGTTAAATGCACAGGGATCATCTGGGGATATGGATGCCCCTCACTCTATCTGTCTTAACCCCAAGGGGAGTTGCACCCAAACTTCCAACACTTTCATCACCTAGCTGAGACTCTGGGAATTGAATCTGGGGCCAGCTGGTTGTGGGGAGAGGGGCAAGACACTCTGACCAGAGATCTGAACTGATATTTTGAAGAGGGGTTTTGAAAGTTGGGTGCATGCCGCCCCAGAGGTAGTGGTCCATTAGAGCAAATGGGGCACTGCCCCACCAACCTTGATTCCTCTGGCTAGAGCATGGTGCTGATAATGCCAAGTTGGCTAGAGCAGTTGGCTAGAGCATGGTGCTGATAATGCCAAGGCTGCAGGTTCGATCCCCGTATGGGACAACTGCATATTTCTGCATTGCAAGGGGTTGCACTAGATGACCTGCAGAGTCCCTTCCAACTCTATAATTCTATTATTCTATGTCCACCTGCCTTCTTACTTGCAACTTGCCTACAGGGTAGCCCTGGCTGTCTTCTTCAGACTCCTTAGTCTCAGTCCTTGCCCTTATAGAATTTAGCAGGTATGAAGAGTAGGATGGGGAGTAAAACTAGAATTAGTTGGCTCTGTCATTGCTTCTGGTGCCACCTGCTGTTGACTTCCCTGCTTTCTGCCCTTTCAGTCCCACTAGGCATCAGCTACCATTGCCTAGGGCAAGGATAGCCAATGCGGTGCTCTCTGTGTTGTTGGACTACAGTTCCCATCAGCCCCAATGACAAATGATTTGGGATGATGGGAGTTGGAAGCCAACATCTGGAGAGCACGACATGGCTAGGGCCACAGGTTTCCCAGCCCTCTTGGAAGCAAGGATCCTCTGTAACATTTTATTGCAGGTTCTGCTTGTGGAGTGCTAATATGCCAAGCCCTGTCAATAATATCTAAGCTGAATAGCTGTAACCCCACAATAACAGCCCCTTACGCGGGAGCCCAGAGGATGTGGTTGCATCCAGGTGAGTCCTGCTCAGAGAAGACCCAATGAAATCATTGGACCTAAGTTAGTCATGTTGAGGACTTTCAGTGGGTATGCTCTGAGTAGGATCCAATCCGGGGTTTACAGAAGAACTGATCTTGCCCAGAGTTGTAAAGTTCTGCACCAGGATCTATATCTGGTTTTCCCAAACTTCGGTCTCGAGCTGTTTTTGGAATACAATTCCCATCATCCCTGACTAGCTCCTGCTAGCTAGGGATGATGGGAGTTGTAGTCCAAAAACAGCTGGAGACCCAATTTTGGGAAACCCTGATCTATAGCCTAAGATACTGTGGGCTACAGGGCAGTGTTGCGGTCACTTGAACCAACACAAACCATGTCATGTACCCTACTTTATAGAGGACAGCCCTCTGTTGGAAGAGGACGAAGGAGAGACCTGGGAGATGTCCAGCCACAGTTTCCACCTGGACAGTAGCTCAAGCTGACCAAGCATGGTCATCCTCACTATGCTGAGAAGTTCCAATTAAATTGCTGTCTTTATCTCTAAATCTGCCCCTGCACATATAAATTAGCATTATGCGAATGTGACGCACATCTCTGTCCTCTTTTGCCCTCTTTTCCGGAGAAGTGAGAGTGGTCGTTCTCGCTGCCCCTCAGACTCTTTCAAGTCTGCTGGGAAAATGGAGCTCCGTTGCTCATGGAAAGTGTATGGATAAAGGGATGGTGGACGAATGCAAGGGGGATGGGTAGGAGGCAGGGAATGATAAAAGGAGGCTTCATCCCAATATCTCCAATGGTCCTGAGAGTGTGAATGTGGATCCAGATGAGCCTGCTGGTTGATATGCATGCACTTGTTAGTATGTGCACTCTGCATCCCTGAGTGTTGAGAAGTTCTTTTCCTATGGTTGGTAATTACCGGGCTAAGTTCAAAGTGCTGGTTTTGGTGTACTAAGCTCTCTATGGGGCCAGGACACCTGAAAGATCATCTCACCCCTTATATACCCAGTCAATCACTATGCTCTGCAGGTGGGGGCCTCCTGCAAATGCCATCTTACCAGGAGGTCCTTTGCTCACAACATAGAAATCGGGCCTTCAGTGTGGTGGCTCCTGCCCTCTGGAATGCCTTCCCCTTGAATATTTGACAGCTGCCGTCTCCGTCATATTTTCAGTGCCTACCCTCCTCCTCTCCCAACAAGCCTTTTAAGTTGAGATCTATCCCAGTCCACATCTGTATTGGAATTGTTTTCAAGGTGGTCTTTATCGTTTTACCACTTGTTGCTTGCTGCCCTGGGCTTCTTTGAGAAGGAAGCGCAGGACAGAAACAATTCCTTTGGAAGGAGAGGCGACTTGGAGTCCTGCTTTTGGCAGGCAAAAGCTCCTAAGCTTGGTTCTTGACAGAATTGGAAACGGGCCCTGTGAGAAAGGGTGGAGAGTCACTGTGGTAGGCCAGGGGTTAGGAACCTCAGTCCCAGAGCTGAATGTGGTTCTCCAAACCACACTTTGTGGCCCTTGGAACTCTTCCCAAGCCACAACTCTCAACTATATCCATAGGCCCTAGGGAACAAGGTGGACACTGAAGAATCACCATGGTGCCAGGGTTCTTTCTTGCTCAGATCTGGAACCAGGGGTCTCATTGGAGGAAGAGCAGGGGGAGGGCAGTCTCTCCTTGAGTGCTTCTGCCCAGGTGGACCATCCCTCTTGCTTGCCTGGTGAAGGATACAGATGAGTGTCTGCACAAAGCTGAAGTTTACATTCATTGCTCCACCTGCTCTTGCCTCTGGTACCACCCACCACTGGCATGTGGCCCCTGGAATATTGCCCAGAAGGCAATGTGTCCCACAAGCTGTAAAAAAAAATTCTGCATCTTTGCCGTTGATGATTCTGAGCTGGATGGACCAGTGGTCTGATGCAGTAAATAAGGCAGCTGCCCATCACCCTCCATGCTTCCCGGTGCTCTCTTTGCCAGTCCTTGAGACACAACAACAAAAATCAAAACACAAACTATTGCACATCCACACCATACATCCAAAGCATTTTCAGCACACAAGACTTCCCCCAGAGAATCCTGGGAACTGTAGTATGTTAAAGGCATGGCGGATTGTTGCTCCATGAGGGCTAAACTACAGTTCCCAGGGTACTTTGGGTGAAAGCTGAAAACATCCATTATTGCAGCCTGTGAACAAACTATTGGATACCAAACCAAGAAACACCAGGACTGGTTTGATGAGAATGACAGTGAGACTGAACACATGATTGACAAGAAAAGGAAGGCCTTTCAGATCTGGCAAAGAGATAGAAACTGTGCCACTAAGAAAAAAAACCTATGCCAACGCTAAGGCTGAGGTTCAAAGAAGAACCAGAGAACTAAAAAACACCTGGTGGATAAAAAAAGCTCAAGAGATCCAGCACTTAGCCGACACTCAAGATGCACAGAGTTTCTTTAAAGCCACAAAGACCATCTATGGGCCAATAGATCATGACATATGCCCCCTATGCTCAGCAGACGGTATCACACTTCTAAAAGATAAAGAAGCTATTGCACTGTGCTGGAAAGAACATTACCAATATCTCCTTAACCGCAACTCCCCCGTAGCTGCTGAGGTCCTCTCACAAATTCCGCAAAAACAAATTAGAGATGAGCTTGCAATATCTCCAAATCTGGGAGAGTTGTGTACAGCTATTAACCAAATGAAAAACAACAAAGCCAGTGGACCTGATGGGATACCTGCCGAAATCTTCAAAGTGGGTGGAATTGAACTTACACAACAACTTCACAAGCTCATCGAAAAAATCTGGGAAAGAGAAGAAAGCCCAGCAGACTTTAGAGATGCCAAAATTATCAATCACTTTAAAAAAGGTGACAGAACTGATTGTGGAAACTATCGAGGCATCTCTCTATTAGCTGCGGCCAGCAAAATTCTTGCAAGGATCTTAGCAAACCATCTCATAACAATATCCGAGGTGACCCTTCCTGAATCCCAAAATGGCTTTCGGCCTTCTAGGGGGACAATGGACATGATTTTCACCACTCGACAGCTTTAAGAAAAATGCAGAGAGCAAAACCAACCCCTGTATATGACGTTTATTGACCTGACTAAGGCTTTTGACACTGTAAATCGTAATGCCCTGTGGACTGTCCTTCTGGAAATTGGCTGCCCAGATAAATTTGTAAACATTTTTCTGCTCCTCCATGATAATATTGTGGGATGTAAACACTAGAGCAGTCAAGTACAACAATGCTAGAGCAGACAGTGGAGATTGCCTCAGTCCTCCAGCCACAACTTCCTGGTCACATGGATTGAGGCAATTTCCTCTTGCAACTAGATGTGGGAGTGGCTTCACCTGGGAAGGTATGAACAAAGAACCTCACAGGTCAGCGGCCATTCCATTCCATTCTACTCTCTCTCTCGAACTGTGAGGAGGATGCTCAGTTGGCTTCCACCCAACTGGGGCCTAGCGGACTTCTCTCCCACATGGGGAGATTCCAATTGTAAATATCTTTACTAAGAATAAGCCTGCCTTCTTTGGGATTTGTCTTGAGCTGGATATATGTGAGTAAACATTTTATATCTTTTTATAGAAGACGTGTGTTGTGTCTTATTTGAAGAGGGACAAAGGGGAAATATAGTGACAAACCAGGAAACTAGATTAAGTTGATTCTAGCGAATCAAAGCAACTTCCGCTGTGTGTATTTTAAAAGGGAATGTTACTCTGCTAGTTGAACTTGTTAGCACAAGTTAGGATGAGATATATTAAATTATAAATCTCCATCCACGTTCCAAAACATTCCCACAAATATGACAGCAACAATAGCAGACAACATTGGCTCTCAAAGTGAACCATTCACAGTGGGATCAGGTGTTATAAACAGGGTTGTGTTATTGCCCCAACTCTATTCACTATTTTCATTGCCATGATCCTAAACTTTGTTGAAGGGAAACTCCCCACCGGAGTAGAAATCATATATTGAACAGATGGAAAGCTCTTCAATCTGAGCAGACTGAAAGCAAAGAGTAAGGTTACCGTAACTTCCGTCATAGAGCTTCAGTATGCTGATGACAACGTAGTGTGTGCACACTCAGAGGATGACCTCCAAACCATCCTAAATATCTTTGCAGAAGCTTACAAAAAGCTTGGCCTATCACTCAACATCCAAAAAACCAAATTGCTACACCAAAAAGTACAAAATAACCCCTCTGCAGCACCACAAATCCAACTCAATGATGTAACGTTGGAAAATGTTGATCACTTCTCCTACCTAGGCAGTTATCTTTCCACAATGGCCAACATTGATGCCGAAATCCAGCATCGCCTGAGCTCTGTGAGTGCGGCTTTCTCCCGACTGAAGTGCAGAGTGTTTGAGGACCAGGACATTTACAGGGAACCAAAATGCTTGTTTACAAAGCTATTGTACTACCAACCTTACTATATGCTTGTGAAACATGGACCACTTATAAAGGCCATCTCCAATTCCTCGAAAGATTCCATCAACAGTGTCTCCAAAAATTTTTACACATCACTTGGGAAGACAGGCGAACTAATATCAGTGTACTTGAAGAAGCAAAGATCACCAGTGTTGAAGCAATGATTCTTCAACATCAACTTCGTTGGACTGGTCATGTTGTGCAGATGCCTGATGATCGTCTTCCAAAGCACTTTCCGAACTTAAAAATGGAAAGCGTAATGCTGGTGATCAACAAAAGAGGTTTAAAGACTGTCTCAAGGCAAATCTAAAAAAATGTAGTATAAACACTGACAACTGGGAAACACTGGCCTGCGAGCGCTCCATTTGGAGAACAGCCTTTACCAAAGGTGTCATGGGCTTTGAAGATACTTGAACTCAGGACACAAGGGAGAAACGTACTAGGAGGAAGGCATGCTTGGCAAATCCACACCATGATCAACTCCTGTTGGAAACCAATGTCCCCACTGTGGAAGGATGTGTGGATCCAGAATTGACCTCCACAGTCACTTATGGACTCATTGTTAAAACCGTGTTTATGGAAGACAATCTTACTCAGCTATGAGTGATCGCCAAAGAAGAAGAAGAAGAATTTCAGAAAGTGGAAATCCGGACACAAAAGTTGTTGAGCTTCTTTTGCAAAATCTCTTGCAAAATCTTTTGCAAAAAGCATGGGTTGCCATACGCCTGGGTTTTCACAGATATTTTGACCAATTTTCGGAAATTCCGCCCAGTCACTATTTTTGGCAGACGAATCCCAGCTATGTCCGGGAAATTCCAGACGTATGGCAGCCCTAATGGTGTGGACTGAAGCCTTATAGGTCAACAGGGAGAAGCTTTCATGCAGCTTGCCAGCTTGCAGAATCCATGATATTAAAATCCATTCACGCCAGTGGTATGGAAGCAGCACAATCAGTACCCCGCTTTGCACTCTTGCGTATATCTGCATCTATCGATCGATGGGTTGATCCATGTTTTTGTTGCAGAAAGAAGGCCTTCTCTTTAAAGCACAGAGTTCTATAATCTATTACTATCTGTCTTGGGAACAGACCTTTCTTTCAGCTTCACAAACACACACACACACACACACACACACACACACCTGGGGACAATTTCCAAATCGTTCCGTTTGCCCGTGCAGAGAAATCTCACTCTGTCCATGACAAAGGATAGCAACGTACCACCGAAATCTGTTTCATGCAGCTAAAAAAATATTTTGGACATGGGAATTAAGTCTGGCTTGGTTTTATTCTGCAGAAAGGACACCCACCTCACACTCCAACCCCCCCTTTCCACTGAGAACCAGTGGTACTGTCCAATACATCACCGGGCAAGTCTAGGCCTGCCTATTTCTTTAATGAATAGTCATGAGAGAGGAAAAGGGGTGGGTATGAGTTTTGTTGTTAGATGCAGCTAGATGACAGAACTAAGGTGTGGGGAGGGTGCCTGGGGGTGGGGGTAGAGAAGCAAGCAAAATAGCCAGCCACCAAAGTAGCCAGCCCCACATCTTTCCGCTGCCCTTTCCCCATTGGCACACCACAGGCACTTCACCGCCCTCCCCACTTTTGCATGCCGTTTAATGCCCCCCGCGGCTCCACCGTCCACCCCTTGACTCCATGACTCCGGCGACAGGGATTTCCCCTGTTACTTTTAAACCCCAAGAAGACAAAAATGCTGTACGCTAGCAACCCAATGCAGCACTACACTACGGTAGGTGCCGACTTTTCTTCTGCCGAGGGCTCGGTTCCCGTGACGCGGTGGCGCTTGGCTAGACCAAAACAGGGCACCTGTGGATTCTTGAGGAAAGCCAGCGTGGGCTGGCTCAGGATGGGTTGAAACAGGGTAGCGTTTGCTTTGCCTGTTAGCAAATGGTTCAGTGGCATAGGGCACCTGCTTTGCATGCAGAAGGTCCCGGGTTTAATCCCTGGCATCCCCAGGTAGGACTGGGAGAGTCTGAAAACCCGGAGAGACGCTGCCAGTCACTGTCTTTGCACTTCTGAGCATGTGGGGGAGAAGCATTGATCTCACTCTAGCAGGCTTGCATTGAAGATGGATTTGGGTCCCACAGCACAGGATGCTTGTTTGGCAAGGCATCTGGTACGGTGGCTCAGTGGTGTATTTTGACTTTTGTCTCCAGTTGAGATAAAGGTTGGGCTCCGACTTGACTCCCACATGTCAATTTTTTTAATGCTTCTCTTGCAGGTCTGGAGGTGGTATTTCCCCACGCATCCATAACTTTGTAAGGGAGACTGTTTAGGAAGCTGCTCAAGAGAACTGGGGTCAAAAAGGGATCTGTAAAACCAAAGACCCAGTACGTTTAGGATATGGCAGTCAACAAAGACCACAGGGGAATCCACACTGTCCTTTTTAGGAATGGGATCGTGTGATGTAGCCTACACTGTGACAGTTCAGCTGTTTGCAGGGGTTCCAATGCAATGCAACACAATGTTTTGGTCCTCAGCATGGTCTTCAAAGAGTGACAGAGGACATGCCCACAGAATTTGGCTCCTTACCACAGTGCATCGGAAACGAGCTTCCTTAGAATCAAAGAAAGGCACTCACTGGCAATTACTGATGAATGTGCTTGGCTCTTATTTCAAATATTATAAGTAGATAAATGCCTTTAATCCATAGTATGTGTCAGTTAAGTAGTCCATTAAGTGTTCCATTAAGTAGTCAGTTAGATTTTGCTCAGAGTAGACCCATTAGTCTTGATCTAACATTAGTCCTAGAGTAGACCAGTTCATGCCAATGAGTATTTTAGGTTAAACTTAGTTGGATACAACCCATTGAAATTAATGGGACTAATGTTTGATAAACCCAAACTCTTGTGTTGGTGCCCTAGCCTTTGAAATTATTGGATTACTGCTTGGTTACAGATAGGAAGGCTTGTTTCTTTAAGGGTTTTCTGTGTTTCAGCGATGGCATTCATACATTACTCTATGTGCTTTTAAGGCAAGTATATGAAGCACTTTTAGCAAGCGAGAAAGGAAGACTGAGTTCAATGAGACTTCTGCTTGAACATGTTACGTTCAGGTGGCGTGCTTCTTAGCTTTTCTGACATTATCCTTGACAATCCCAAACAGTAAATACCTTTTTATATAGAAAAATCACCATGTTATACTCTTAAAGCTATCTTGCAAAGAAAGCAATTTCACAGTAATTCTTTTCGTTTCTCTTTTGCTTTGATCCATGAAATTGCTGAACAATTAGCAACCCGCAAGAACATCTCCAATGCCACAGAAATCTCCATGAAGTTTACGACAAACAATCTCTCTCTCTCTCTCTCTCTCTCTCTCTCTCTCTCTCTCTCTCTCTCCCCCCATATATATGAACAATGGCAATGTTAATTCATTGCTGTAACTTTAAAAGTCGCTCCAGAGCTGGCTTCTAAGTTGCATTTATTAAATCCTGGCCATTTCATTGGGATCCTGCTTCCATGCTTGTACCCTAAATGTATTACCTAGAAGTGAATTGCACTAAAATCAAAGGGATTTATAATCTGATTCTTCACAGTTAGAAGTTGTCTGTCAATTTATCGCTCAGCATTTAAGGTGATCTGCCTTAGACCTTGTTGTCTACCAAACAGTGTAACACAGCAATGGTGTGAGCTCAGTGGGGTCTGACTCTTAACATTGCGCTAATTGGCGTGCGTCACTCACGGTAGCTGCCTCCGATCCTGTGTAATGCTCACAGGCCATGTGTTTTCTGTAACCTTAGGAGATAATTGCCAGAGTCAGAGTGACTGTGTCTCTTTAATTTGCTTCACCAGTAATCGCCACCGTTGTGGTTTTGTTTCTTCTTCTGTTAAAACAAGCCATTTATTATCTGTATATCTTGCGCTCCCGGTAATCTCTCGTCTAGATTTCTGATCTGATCCATGCTGGATTACATTTAGTAATTCTGTCATAGTACCACATGCTAAAGCTCTTGAGGGTGTAGCGCAATAAAAATGCTGACCAAGTTCATGGCATTTTCTCGTAATAGTATGCACAATCTAAATGCCATACATACACTTACTAGCAAGGAGACTTCCCTAACATGACGCATTTTCACTAATATATGCATTTCACTAGCATTTCTATGCACACTGCACCCCGCTCCAATATGTTCACAGCTTTGTACACATTATTTGGTTATTGAACTGCCACCAACTTTGATGGCCTTCAAAAGAGGATTGTACAAATTCACGGAGGAGAGGGCTACCAATGGCTACTAGTCGTGATGGCTATTCTCTGCCTCCATAGTTGGAGACAGTCATGCTTCTGAATACCAGTTGCTGAAAATCAACGGAGGGGAGAGTGATCTTGTACTCCGATCCTGCTTGCAGATTTCCCATTGAGGCACCTGGTAGGCTACCATGAGAACAGGATGCCGTGCTAGATGAGCCACTGTGCTGATTTTACAGGCTGTTACTGTGTTCTTTTATCTTTTCAGAAAGTGCCAGTTAGGCAGAGGTCCGCAATAGCATCCTAACCAAAGTGAATCCATACCATCTGCCCCCATTGCAATACTTCTATAGAAATCAGCCAAATGGTTCAAAATTAATATTTGGTCTATTGTAGATCTTCCAGGGCGAAAAACCCGCCTGCTCATCTGCAATGATATTATTGTTCTCCATCCAGTTTGATAGTTTATTTAGCAAATACCTAGAGTAGATCTTCCCAATGACATTTAACAGGCTGATTGGCCTAAAGTTGCTCAGCTCTGTGCGAGGGCCTTTCTTGTGTATTAATACAATCAACGCGGAGCTCCAGCTTGAAGGAAATTTTGCTGTTTTGTTTATATATGTATAAAGTACTGCTAGGAGTGGAACCCACCAATCTTTATTGGCTTTGATGGCATCAATAGATATAAGATCATCTCCAGGGGCCTTGCCCGCTTTAAATTGATCTATGTTTTACTCCAAAGTTCTTTTAGGTGTTTTAAGTTTGTATGGAAATGTACCGTTTCTGACTGACGGTCGAATAAAGAACTGAACTGAACTATAGAAATCTATGGTGCAGTCACATGTGGAATGCTGTGCCCAGTCTCTGAAGAGGTTGCAAATCAGAAAAAAGGAGTCGAAAAGGGCAACTAAAATGATCACCAGGGTGCAGCAACACCCCTATAAGAAAAGGCTGCAGGGATAGGAGCTTTTTAGTTCAAAAAAAGAAAAGAAAAGAAAGTTCGGATTCTCCAAGTGCCCCTATTTTCCAGGGACGGTCCCAGATCTAAAGAAGTCGTCCGGGTTTCTGATTTGATCCAGGAATGTGCTGCTTTTCCTTAGGATGTCCCTATTTCCATCAGAGAAATATTGGGGGGTATGGAATAGGACAGCCCTATTTTCACTGGAGAAATGTTTGGTATGAGTAAAGATGGGTGTGGGACTTGGCAGAGGTGTATTTTTTTAGAAAGTTAGACATGGTGTGGAGAGAGTGGGTGGGGAGGTTATTTTTTTTACCCTCTCTAATGAGACAAGGACACAGGATCAGCCGATGAAATGGATTGGTAGGAGATTCCAGCCCAAAGGAAGGACTTTCACACAGGGCATAGATAAACTATGGAAGCTGCTACCACAAAATTAGGTGATGGCTTGTGATGGCTTGAAAATGGGGGTTAGACACATTTTTGGTGGCGGAGGAGGAAGCTATCAGTGACATCTAGTCATGATGGCTGTATATTATGCCCCTGATGACTGGTTGTTGGGGAACAATGGTGGGATGGGCTTCTTGCAGCCATGTCCTTATGGTGGGCTTCCCATGTGCATCTGGTTGACCAGCTTAGGAAACTGGTTGCTGTACCTTTAGTCAGATCCAGAAAGACACCTCTGATGTTCTTGTTGCTGTTGTTTAGACATTTAGTCATGTCTGACTCTTCGTGACCCCATGGACCAGAGCACGCCAGGCACTCCTGTCTTCCACTGCCTCCCGCAGTTTGGTCAAACTCATGTTGGTAGCTTCTATAACACTGTCCAACCATCTCGTCTTCTGTCGTCCCCTTCTCCTTGTGCCCTCAATCTTTTCCAACATCAGGGTCTTTTCCAGGGAGTCTTCTCTTCTCATGAGGTGGCCAAAGTATGTTCTTATGCCTATTCAATTCCCCATCATTAGCAATGGAAGGATCTGCTAGTTTGTGGCATCTCAGTGTCCCATTTTTCCAATCTTAAATTCAGTTCTATCTCTTTCTGTAGCAATTTGCAATTCAATCTTCTTCATCATCATCACCATGAAAATTCTTCAGCATTTTAGTGTGAATTTCCTCCTGATAAACACATTTTTGTATTTTCATGTGTTTTTCAGCCAGAAGTCTGCCCTGTTCTTTTTTAAAAAAAGTTTTTAAAAAAATATTTTTAAAAATGAAAATGTTGTGCTTAAATTATATACATCCATGTACACACTTTCCCCTGAAATATGCATTTTTTGCACATACATTTGATGCATTTCTATTATAAAGTGCATACTTTATATGCCTTCCACCTTTGTATGCATTAGATGGAATCCAGTCCTAGTCCTACTCAGATTAGATCTTCTGAAATTAATGGGCATGACTACCTTAGTTTTGGTAATTTCAATGGGTCTAGTCTCATTAAGCCTAGCATTGGACACAACCCATTATCCTCATAAAATACAGATTTCAGTATATGTCTTTTGAACCAAAACTGCATTAAAAAAAACGGACTCTGCCGACTCTGTTCAAGCCACATATTAGCTGGAGAACTGTGAATTAGGTTGGTTTGCTTTAAAATGCAGACAAAATGAAATTTTCCTCAGTTCCTATTCTTGGGGATCTCTGTCTGAAGAGGCACCTCGAGATCCATGGTGCTGAGGGCGAAAGCACCCTGGAACTGTATTATCAAAGAGGACAAAGGAGTTTTGCATGCATATTTTCGGGGAGAAAAGAGGTGTTCTCCACCAGTGCAAGTTCAGTCTTGCTCCGAATTCCAACTGTTACTCACTGAACACTGATGATATTGTAGGAGTTGCAACGCGCTGGAGGTCTTGCTTGACATGGATGTCTCATGTTGGTACTTTTTAAAAAAAAGAAAAAGAAAGGAAGCTATTAGAGTGCAACATCAGAAAGATATCCGTGGGTGAGGTTGGAGAATCCCAAGTTATAACTTGTCCCTTGATTCCAAAGTCTGGTTAGTTTTAAAAAATCTTAAGATTGATGGCATGTTGGTAAGAAGGGGAGGGTAACTAAGTTGCATTGCTGTGTTGAACTGGGGGATCTGCAAAATGAAATCCATCCAGCTTCCGTTGCTTTGCAGACACATCTTCACAGAGTTTCACTTTATCTGGTGTAGAGTCAGGCCGTTGGGTGGGATCCAGTGCTAGAGTAGACCCATTGATGTTGATGGGCATAGCCAAAGAATGTATATGATAGGATTGCCATATGTCCAGATTTTCCCAGAGATGTCTGGGATTGCAATGGCGGAATTAGCATCTGGAGGGGGGAGGATTTTGGGAAATCGGCAAAATGTCCGGGTTTTTGAAACTCCCCCCCCCAAATGTCCAGATTTTTAGTTCTTGAAATATGACAACCCTAGTACATGCCAACCAGATGACCCTTGGGGTCCCTTACAAGTCTACAGTCCTATGATTCTTTGGCTGTACTACCCTCTCACCAGCAGAGCCGTCTTTCCCATTGGGCTTAGTGGCGCATTGAGCCAGGGTGCCGGCCTCTCAGGGGCGCCCCTGCAAATGGGGGAGCTTTGCGGCTTTGCCGGCGGCCTCCCCTTTCCCTCCTGCATGCCTGCCAGCTGCGCCCCGTCAAACATATGGCTGGCGGGTGTGCAGCTTGCCTCCCAAGACTCCGATCCCTGCAGAGGCTTGGGGAAATAGTCGGCAACTCTGGGAAACGGGGTAGGTGGGGTGCCAGAGGGATCTTTGCACCACAGCGCCGGATATGCTTAAGACGGCCCTGCTCACCAGGAAGGTAAGCTTAGCTCCAACAGTTTCCGGCGTATGCTGAAAACAAAAAAAACCCACTTATTTGCCCAAGCATTTTTCTGGACACAGATATTGTGCTGATAATTGCTGCTGGATGTTGTAGGTGCTGTTGCTCTGGCATTTCAGTGTTGGCTTATTGCATTTTTATAGTACATTAGCATTATCATCATCATTATAGATTGACTGTAAACTGCCCTTAAATCTTCTGAATGGAAGCAGCGGTGGAACATATGCCCACCCTGCCCAGGGCAGGCGCACACCCGAGGGGGGTGGAGCGCACTCCCGAGGGGGTATGTGCAGAGGGTGCCCTCCCAGGCGCAGGATAGCCACTCGGGTGCACGGGGCGGCACGCGCGCCTGCAGCCGGGGGCGGAGTGAGCCACCCACGGGGCGGAGCGAGCAGCTGATGGGGGACATTCAGAGCGCCACCCGCCCATGACCCCCAAGACTCTGCGAGCTGTCAAAACGAAGGGGGAGGGGGGATGCCGCCGGCAAAGTGGCGCAGCTCTCCCTTCTCCCGACAGCTTGGGGTAGGCTTATAAGTCGCGTGTGGGCGGTGTGCCAAATGTCACCCCCTCAGCGAAGACACCCAGGGCGGTCCGCCCCCACCGCTCCCCTTCCTCTGCTCCTGAATAGAAGGTGGCATATAAGTTTGTTTTTAAAAAATATATTTATAAATTATTTTAACTCATATGAGTAGATGATGAAGATGATGATGTTATTGTACTGATGTTTGATTCTTATGTACACTGCTCACACATTCATGTTCTGGATGAAGGTGCAGTTTAGGAATTTCCCAAAGAAATAAATGGCAATATTTTTCATGCCAGTAGTGAGGAAGGTCAGTTACAGGGCCTGAATATGCCTCTCCAAGCCTCTCTGTTTGACCTTCAGTGCTATCCCCATCCTCACACCTTCCTGGGCCGGTTTCACACCCTCCTTAAACCATCATAACCCCTCCTTCTTGGACCACTTCGGGTATCTCCCTCTCTCCTTCACATTTGCTTCAGATCTCTTAAGGGCTTCACCAATCAGTTGTTGTGCTCTCTATATTTTCCCTTGCATGCCATGGTGGCTGGTGGATCTTTGGGCTGGTGGGGCGGAAAGCAGGGAGCCCAACAGCAGGTGGCGCCAGAGCCAACGACAGGCACGGCTAACTGAGTCTAGCTTTGTCCCCATTCTTCTCCCAACTGCGTTCTGTAATGGCAACCATGAAGCGGACTTTATTTTTTGATACCTAGAGTGTGGATACAGGTAATGACGCAAGCTTTCTTTTGAACGCACCAGAGCAGACTTTCCTGTTGTTGGACCACAGCTCCCATCATCCCTGCCAGCTAGGGATGATGGGAGTTGTAGTGCAACAACTTCTGGGGACCCCAGGTTGAGAAAGGCTGCATTAGAGCCTTGAAGAACTCAGCAGAGAGGAGAATGGCAGCAGAAACTAGTTAGTTAGAATCATAGAAACTTATAATTGTGGAGTTGGAAGGGATCCCAAGGGTCATCTAGTCCAACCCTCTGCAATGCAGGAATCACAGCTAACTGGTAGTTGGCCCTGCCTGCCATGTGTTCCGGGCAGGGGATATTCCCAGCTGTACCGGGAGATGCCAGCAATTCAACCTGGGGCCTTCTCTGTGCAAAGCAGGAGCTCTAACCATTGGGTGTGTGGTCCCTCCCCAGCGAGTGATGCTAGAAAGCTATTGAAGCCCTGGCATGGGCCTTCAGCATGGACACCAAGCACAGGGCAAGGGAATCTGTGTGCCTGTTCTGGGGTGGAAGACCTGCGTACGTGCGGAGGCTTGCCTCTGCCAAGACCAAAAATATACTTTGTTCAAACACGCTCACGAACTGCCTCAAAGACCTCAAAAAGGTGGGAGATGCATATGTTGAAATAAGGAAAGCGGATCGGAAGGAGGCTTTGTAACTCAGCAAAGAGGGCATTTGCTTTCCGCACAGCATCTTCAGGTGTGGCACTATGGTGCCCATTGGGAGTGGTAGGGCTAAAGGGAGGAGGCCCAACAGCAGGTGGCGCCAGAGGCAGAGCCAACTCATTCTAGTTGTGCCCCATCTGCTTCCTTCTCCCTGCTGAGTTATACAAGGAGCAACACTCAGGCTAAGGTGGCGGAAGCTGATGGACAGTGCCCCCCCCCCCCGTTGACTAGTGGAAAGTCAGAAGGCTGGCAGGTGGGGGTTGGCTAAAGGTAGCTGGCAAGCCAGGATCCCATTTGCCCCCAGGGAAGATTCTTTGCAAAGTCTTCAAGATTTGTTTGCCCATCCAGGGGGAAATCAGTGAGGTAGCCTCATGGGTGCCATGCCCAAAGCCCATGGGCCACATCCACTGCAAGAGACCCACCAGCCCCCAGCAAAATCAGCACCCTCTTTTCTCCATCTCAGCGCTGAGTGGCTTAAAGTCCCTCTGCACAGCCCAGCACTGCAATGGTGAAATGGCCCAGTCAAAGCATGGAGTTGTGTGGAGAGGTTTACGCCACTCAGCCCAGCACTTCAGTGGCAATGAGCGTGGCATGCACATGACCTGTGTGAGTGGGTTTACATCTGCTGTGTGTGTGTGTGTATGTGTGGCATACAACCCTTGGAGGTTTGACCACCTTCAGCACACAGTCCTCATGCTGAAAAAAGGTAGATGGGTTTTGTGTAAGGCAATTATCACCTGCTTCCAGTTCCTTGGACAAGTTTACCTGCACAAGGAAGTAGAGAGCTGCTTTATTCTGAGCCAAACCATTGGTCTATCTAACTCAGTATTCTCTACACTAGTGGTGGCTAAACTTGGCACTCCAGATGTTTGGAACTACAAATCCCATCATCCCTAGCTAACAGGACCAGTGGTCAGGGATGATGGGAGTTGTAGTCCCAAAACATCTGGAGTGCCAAGGTTAGCCACCACTCTACACTGACTGGCTGTGGCTCTCCTGGGTTTTGGACACAGGAAATCCCCAGCTCTGCCTGGAGACGTCACGGTTTGAAGCTCTGCTCAGCATGCAAAGTTGATGCTCTTTCAACCGAGCCATGGCTGCAGTTCTCTTAATAGTTGTATGCTTCTCCACAGATGACTGCTGTGCTCACTCATTACATCTGTGGATGAGAATGCACTGCGGTCCATTGCAAGTAAACTTGCCCATAGACTTATAAAGCTGGGAGGATTCTTGGACATCACCTTCAGGTGTGGGGATCCTATGGGCCGTCCAGAGGTTGCTGGACTGCCACTCCCATCATCACTTTTGGCTGTATGCTGGCTGGGGCTCAGGGATGGAGGGAAAATTCATGTGGTCTGCATTTTAATGCAAACTTTTCAAATCTGCCCCACCCCCCAAACCGCTATGTGAAACAAAACACACTTCTCCTTTGGAATGAGCACTTCTCCAAGAGAAGATTTTCAATGAAATAGTCCAAGCAAAGACTGCATACAAGCAAGCATGCACGTATTGGTGAAAATAACAGTCAAACTTGCATCCTGTTGGAACATGGGGGAAACGACTTGCAAAAATTCTCACAGAAGGCTAATATGTGTTGCAAAAATGCACAAATAAGGAGAAACGTGTGTAAAAATGCACACACACAAACACACATTTTCATGCTGTCTTATGTAAAAGAAAAAAATGCAATGTGCAAACTAGCTTTAAGACTGGAAAAAGGAGAGGGACTGAAATGGATATCTCTTTCTATCTCTACCCACAGCTACACCTAGAGAGAGTTCATGAGGGTCAGTCACTTATGCAAATGCCTTCAGTCTCACTTTCAGAATGGACAGCGCCCAAATCACAAAACCTTTAGCTCTTCCCAAGGGCAAAATGCAAGGGTTCCATTTTGCTAAATTCGTTATATGTATTATATATGTATGTATGCATGTATGTATATATCCTGGGTGGTGTGGTGTTGTTGTTGTTGTTGTTGTTTTGAGGGGGAGGGTTGCACACGTGTCATCTCCATCCTGGATCAAGTTGAGGAACAAGGTCAGTCTTGTTAGAAAAAAAGGCAAAAGGCAAAAAAGAAGAAGAGAGTATCCTTCTCTTTTTCTAACAAGTGGCAGCTTGTTTGGAATTGGAGGTGGTGTAGTGGCTAAAGATAAGAAGCTGAGCCATGAATGGCCCACGCTGGTTTTCTCTGGAATGAGGCTACCCCTTTAAAGGTGCCTGTAACAAGACACCTGGAAAACTTTTTTTTTTTGGCAAAAAAAAGGAGTGTGTTGAGATTTCCATGTGTTTAAACTGGCAGTGTTATTTCTCTCCATCCCTTCCTTCCTCCTCCCCCCCCTTTCCATCCTCCTCCCCCTCCGTTTCCTTTCCTCCAGTCTCAGTTTAATTTGCTAAACAACAGCATGGATCAGAGCACTGACAGCAGGGCCGCCTCCTCTAGCCCTTATAGCTCCGAGCACGCCTCCAATGTCCCGACGCTCTCGCCTTACTCTCAGCCCAGCTCCACCTTCGACACCATGTCCCCAGCGCCTGTCATCCCGTCCAACACTGACTACCCGGGGCCGCATCACTTCGAGGTCACCTTCCAGCAATCCAGCACGGCTAAATCCGCGACCTGGACAGTAAGTTGCACAGCTTGATTGTTTTGGCTCTTTTGGGGGGCAAGGCCACAGCTCAGTGGAGGAACGGCTTCCCTTTGCATGCAGAAAGTCCCAGGTTTGATCCCTGGTGTCTCCAGGTAAATCTCATGCCTGAAGGTTTAGGGTGGAGAAGGGGAGACTAAGAGGTGATAGGAGAGCCATCTACAAATACCTGAAGGGCTGCTGCATAGAATATGGAGAGAGCTTGTTTTCTCCAGTGGGTAGGACCCAAACCAATAGATTCAAATTCCAAGAAAGGAGATTCTACCTAAATATTGTGAAGAACTTCCTGACAGCAAAAGCTGGTTAGATAGTGGGATGGACCACCTCGGAAGGTGGCGGACTCTCCTTCCTTGGAGGTTTTTAAGCAGAGGTTGGATGACCATCTGCCATGGATGCTTTAGTTGAGATTCCTGCATTGCAGGGCGGTTGGACTAGATGGCCCTTGAGGTCCCCTCCAGCTCTACAATTCTGTGATTCAGTGAAGCCCTGGAACACCACTGCAAGGCTGAGAAGACAATACTAGGGTAGATTGACCAATGGTCCTACTCAGTGCTTTTTTTCAAGGGGTACTCAAGGGCAGCACCTTTTTGTTGTTGTTAAAAAGCGTGGCACTTACTATAACAACTTCATGGTGAGTACCGGCACCTATTTTTCTAGGGGAAAAAGCACTGGTCCTACTCTTTATAAGGCAGCTTCTCATTTCCTTCAGCTGGGGATTTGCCAGCTAGGAATGCACTCCCAATAGGTTGCTATCTTATTTATTTATTTATTTTAGAACTTAAGCAGCTGCCTTGTGCAGACTCAGGCCACTGATCCATCTAACTCAGTGCTGCCTACACTGATGGGCAGAAGCCCCCCAGGGTTTCTGAAGGACCTGGAGATGCCAGGGATTGAATCTGAGCCCCTTTCCATGCTCAACATGTGCTCAACCCACTGAGTTATGGCTTTTCCGCAAATGTTGGTGCATGCCAATAGGCTTTCTTTCAAATATGCATTTGCCCGTATTGGGCAAGCGGACTTTTCAGATGTGTCAATGCATCTCACAACTATCTTGCCTTTTTCGCTCTTCAGTCCAACTTTGGGAGCTAGGTCGCCGGTATGTCCATTATATGGGACCTCTCTCTCAACAAGCCAGTTCCAAAATCCCATCACACCAGGTGCAATGCAAGCAAAAGGGTGCAGGGCATAGCCGAACAGATGTGGCACTTACTGTTCACTTATTTCACATATATCTGATCATACAACATAGTGCAGCATAGGCGGGGTTTCCCATGTAGACCAGACCTGATGATGATGATATGATAATAATAATAATAATAATAATAATAATAATAATAATAATAATAATTTATTTGTACCCCACCCATCTGGCTTGGTTGCCCCAGCCACTCTGTTTAAGTATGGCAAGTTGGCTGTGTCATATCCCTTTAGACTGGCAGTAGCCAAAAGTGTTGCCTTCCAGATTTTGTTGGACTACAATGCCCATCATCCCTGGCCTTGCTGGTTTGGGCTGATGGGAGCTGTAGTCCAACAACACCTGGAGAGAGCACCCTGTTGGCTGTAACTCTTAGACCGTGCCTTCAGAACTGGCTTCATTCAAAGTGTCACCCACTGAGCTCTATCAGACAAAGCGAACTAGTCTCTTTCCGCAGCAAGGTTGAGAGAGGTCTGAACCCACTTCTCTGGTATCACTCAGGTTAAGCAGCAGGTTTAGCCAGTTCCCTTCCTCAGCAGTCTCCAAATGGTCACCACACATGTGGTACATGGTACATAGAGAGGCATCCCTCTACGCTGCTCCTGCGACACACAGAGCCTTCCTTCCCACATGGTTCCTATCAGTAGGGGTGGAGGAGAAACTTGATTCACTTCACAGCTAAAGGCGAGCCTACCTGTTCCACACTTTCCGAAACAATATGCGAATGGAAACATGACCATCCTTTGAAATTTGTGCTTCTTTGAATTTTTCAAGGCAGCCAAGTTACGTGCATCAAAAGTGCATTGGCTGGGATGAAGAAGCGTGCATGAAAATGCATGACATTAAGTGAAAGCAACATGCAAAACTGTATTCTGTTAGGGGAAACTGCTTTGCAAAAAATGTGTATATAAGGCAGACTTGCAGACAAGCATGCGTACATTAGGAGATCGTCACGTTAAAATCATGGCGAATTTTCACGAGCACTTTATTGGGTGGTTGTTGTTTTTTTGAGAGAGAGAAAAAATCAGGAAATTGATGTGGAAATGTGCAGAACTGAACTTAAGTCTAAGAAAATAACCAAGAAGCTGAAGATGACAGATTCACTCATCCTTAGCAGTCAGGATAATGCAGCGTGAGTGGTGAGGAAAGTGCCAAGAGTACCACAGCACCGTTCTCTTCCTAAGTAAACTGTTTATTTGGGTACAAGGGCATTCTCATTGGCAGGGATGTGGCTTTGGAATTCATTGCCAGACCAAAAATGCTGCAGGCTTTTCTGAGATATTTGGGGACTCGGCCCCAACCCCAACCCTTTGCGGGCTCTCCCTAGAAGGGTTGTTTCTGGGTTTCCCTTTGCTTCAGGCCTTTGATGATATTGTAGTAATTTTGAGTGGGTCGGCCTGCCTTATCCATTACTGGTCTCCCAGTATTCTATTCACTAACTGTCGTCATTGCATTTCTGAGTTTTATTGCAAGCTGTCATGAAGGAGGCAGCATATAGCTGTTTCAAACCAATAAAATGATGCTGTTAAGGGCACCATCTCTGGGCAAAGCCTAGCCTCCATCACAGAATATAAGAAGCCACCTTAGACTGAATCAGACCACTGGTCCTTCTAACTCAGTACTGCCTTCACTGGCTACCAGTGGCTCTCCAGGAAATCTATGCAGGAGTTTCTCTCTGACATCCTTGGAGATGCTGGGGATTGAACCTGGGACCTTCTGTATTCAATGCAGGTGCTCCATCACTGAGCTACAGCCCTTTCCTTAAAACACAGGAACATAGTCAGCTGCTGTATACTGAGCCAAGCCATTGGTCCATCTAGCTCTGTATTTTTGACACTGGCTGCCAGCAACTTTCCAGGGCTTCAGGCAGAGGACATTCCCAGCCTCCCCTGGTGATTCTGCAGGGTTGTAGGACCTGTGCTCTTCTTGCATGAAAAGCAGGTGGTCTACCACCAGGCTTCCCTTCCCTGAACTGAACTCCCTTAGCTGAGTGGCCCAGTCCAGAGTGACCAGGATCCCACAGAAAGGCAGAATTTCTTTTCATGGCACAGACCTTAACGTGATTAGTAACAGCTCAACAGGTTAGAGCATAGTGCTGCAAATGCCAAGGTTGCAGGTTCAATCCCTGTATGGGACGGCTGCATATTGTAGGGGGTTGAACCTCAGGGTCCCTTCCAACTTTACAATTCTATGATTCTATGATCACTGACTAGTAGTTGCTAAAAGGGGAGCTGGCACTCAGACATAAATGCCCGTTGTCTGCACAAGCATGCAAATATTGTAGCATATGTTTAGCTGTTAAATCATCATGGTAATATTTATAAACTAGCCCAAGTTAAGTGGCGCACACAAAACTCTTCTCATACTGGAGGGTGTTAGGATGAGCTCATCGCCAGTCTTACATGCTACTGTCTAGCATTAAGATTTCAACTGATTTTTCACCACAAGCCTAAGCACACTTACAGTACCTGGGTGCCAGGTATGATGGGGGAAGAAATATGATTCAGTTTGCATTTAAAGGTGAACCTAATCTGTACTTTCTGCAACAAGACACATTCATCCTTGGGAATTTGGATGTCTCTGAATCTTGCTGTGTCTTTCTCCAGCGTATCAGAATGCATATACCAGGGTAAAGATGTCCATAAAGGGTGCATATATTGGTGTAAATGATGTACCAAAATGCACTGCACTGTGAGGAAACTGCTTTGCAAAAACTGTGCACATTAGGAAAACTTCATACCAAAAACTGTGCATGCTAGCAGGAATTCACAAATGCGGGTGAATTTTCATGAGAAGTACCGGTATATAAAAAATGGAATTCAGGCACTGATGTGGAGAAAACATGGGCTTGAGATTGGAAAAAGAAGAAACTGAAACAGACAGGTTTTACCCATTCGCAGTTGGGAGTAGCCCTGTTGAATTCAATGGAGCCCAACTCCTGAGGAAACGCACACGGACTCTGGATGCACATCTCCTTGACTATAGTCCTGCAGACAATTAGGCAGCTGCAATCTCAATGTGGAGATGCCTAGACAAACTCACCCGGGAGTAAGCCCCACCAAACATATTTCCAAATAAACAGGCATAGAACATGATTGCAATTGTGTTCAGAATCTGAGATGTTGCCTGCTCTGTGCAGTGGTGGTTTGCTTGCTTCTATCTATCTATCTATCTATCTATCTATCTATCTATCTATCTATGCTTTTATCTCCCACCTTCCCTTCAAGGAGCTCAAGGTGACATACATGGCGCTCTTCCTCTCCATTTTATTTTCACAACCCTGTGAGGTAGGTTAGGCTGAGATGATGACTGGCCCAAGAAGACCTACTTGGAATGTAAACTGTTTTGCCATCAGTGGGGATACTTTTGAGTAAGTGTTGCTAGGGACAGAGTGTCCAATGATCAGATATCCTGGGATTGCACATTTTTATTTATTTATTTATTTATTTATTTATTATTTAGCATAATGTATATACCACTTGAATGCAATAAACCTCTAAGTAGTGGTTTTCAAGAAATATTAAAATGATCAATTTTTTAAAAAAGTAACGCAAAACACATTCGAAAGAGAATTAACATTGGTAATTAAAATGAGATCAAAACACTCATCAGTGTTGTTGTATTTTAATATTTTGCTGGAAGCCGCCCAGAGTGGCTGGGAAACCCAGCCAAATGGGCTGGGTATAAATCATCACCACAATATATTATTATTATTATTATTATTATTATTATTATTATTATTATTATTATTATTATTTATTCTGCATGTCTGGATAGGCTTGCCAAAACAAAAATATTTCAAGCAGGTGCCAAAAAGAGTATAGCACAAAGGCCTCTCTGCCTTGTATCAATAGGCAGGGAGTTCCAAAGTGTAGGTGCTCCCCCACTAAATGATTGATTTCTTACAATTGTAGAATGAGTATTATGTGGCATCTGTAACAGGGCCAGTTCTGCTAATTGAAGCAGTCAACTGGGCACGCATGGGGTAAGCCTATCCCACAAGTAAACTTTCCCCAAGCCATTAAGGGCTTTATTATACCAATTGTGATGCCCTGAACTTGACCCAGTAATGAACAGGCAAACACTCCAGGTCTCTGAGCAGAGGTATTGCATGCTGACAGGGCCCCAACTCCTGTCTGCTCTATCTGCAATTCCCGGGTCAAGCACAAGGGAAACCCCACATAGAGTGCATTGCAGTTATCCAGTACAGAGGTCACCACTGCCTGATGTTCTATAGTTAAG
The DNA here is from genome assembly GCA_034641385.1 of Darevskia mixta. Classification (NCBI taxonomy): domain Eukaryota; kingdom Metazoa; phylum Chordata; class Lepidosauria; order Squamata; family Lacertidae; genus Darevskia; species Darevskia mixta. The sequence continues at coordinate 8,676,598 of JAWWNH010000181.1, forward strand.
CAGGCACCTCTGGTTAAAGGAGCTTCTAGCCGCTGTAAGTTCATGGGCCTCTGGTGGTAAAGCTGAGTTGAGATAACAGCTTGTCCAGGGCAACCCATTTCTCAATGTGCAGTATGGAATAATCAGCCTCCTGGTGGTTTGAGAGAGGCTGTGCTTCCAGAAGAGAAAACAACAATGACAACCCTGGGTTGCTTTCAAGTATGCTATACTTAGAGTAGACCCATTGAAATTAATGAATGCTGTAGGGGCCTCCCATTCTAGGGCAGAGATACCTGTATCCATTGATTATTGCGGGCATAGGCAAACTTGACCCTGCAGATGTTTTGGGACTATAATTCCCATCATCCTGTTAGCTAGGCATGATGGGAGTTGTAGTCCCAAAACATCTGGAGGGCCAAGTTTGCCTATGCCTGGATTATTGAGAGTCACTAGGGGAAAGTAGAAATCTTCCAAAGGCTACTGTTTCCCTTGCTCCGCCTCTGAAGAGAAAGATATTTAAGGAGGATATTGACAAGCTGGAACATGTGCAGAAGAGGGTGACCAGGACGACAAAGGGCCTGGAAGCCAAGCCTTATTAGGAACGGTTGAGGGAGTTGGGTATGTTTAGCCTGGCGAATAAAAGACTGAGAGGTGATATGATAGGCATCTTCAAATATCTGAAGGATACCCCATGGAAGATGAAGCAAGCTTGTTTTCTGCTGCTCCAGAGGAGAGGACACCAACCAATTGATTCAAACGACAATAAAGGCGATTCCAGCTAAATATTAGGAATAACTTTCTGGTGGTAAGAGTTGATTAATGGTGGAGCAAACTACATTGGAAGGTGGTGAACTCTCATTCATTGGATGTTTTAAAACAGAGCTTGGATGGCATCTCTCTGGGATTCTTTAGCTGTGATTCCTGCATTGCAGGGGATTGGACTAGATGAGCCTTGAGGTCCCTTCCAACTCTGTAGTTCTATGATTCTATACATATTGCCCAGGGCTTTTTTATCAGCTGGAACTTACTGGACAGCTATCTGATAGGGAGATGCAGGCCCTGAATTTCTATAACTCAATAGGGGTTCAGCTAGGATCACCTTTAGATTAACTATTTATTCTGCATTAATTATGATTTGTTTGCAGGGAGGTTATAAGATGTTGCATTAAGCAATTATTATCCCACACTTTCCATTTCATTTTCTGGTCACTTTCCTTATTCCATAATTTTTTTATTGGGGGTGGTGGGTTTGCTGTGCAAATCAACTTTAATTGTACAACCTGGATTTGCTAGTGTGTGATTGAATTCTACCTGAAAATATCAGCAGTCTTGAAGCACCCCAGATGCCCCATCAGCAGAGTGTTGCAGAGAGGCAAAATGTAATGCAAAATTTTGCTACTAAACACACACACACACACACACACACACACACACACACACTGTTTAGGGGTATGCGTACCCCTGCATCCCCCCAGAAGAAAGCATATATGAGACTGTGTCCTGCAAAAATCTATATATGCTACTCAAGACATTCCAAATTTAATAAATCCCGTCTTTATCCGCTCCTCAAAGTACTGAAATAATCATGTAATGAAAAAGCTAGCATATGTATGAAGGAGTCAATAAATGTTGACTTTGAATGTTTTAGTATTCTTTCCGCGATGGGATGTTTTTAGATGATAGTGGCTAACTGTTGTTGTTTAGCAATTAAAATATCATTCGGCACCTGGGTGTTCCCTTCTATTATTCTATTTCATCTTGGTACTCTTCCCCACACTTTTTTGTTTTGTTTTTAGCTTTGTGTTCTTGGGGGCTTCATCACATTTGTTGAGGGGGTGAATTCCCTGGAACTCTTCAGCAAAGATTGGGAACTCGGGTTCCTAGAGAGCACCTGCTGGAGCAAGGCTGTGCCTTCTAAGGACAATAGGATGACCTTGGGCGATTGACCACACATATCTGGCTTCCTTGGAGAGCAGCAGAGCAGCTTCAAAGGGAGTTCATGACAGAGGCGTGTACAATTATTATGCATGGCGTAGACAGGAAGAAGTGCTTCCTCCTCTTAGAATACTAGATATTTGGGACCACCCAATGAATCTGAATGCTGGGAGATTCAGGACAGACAAAATAAAATACCTCTCCACACAGCCCATAGTTAAACTATGAAATTTGCTCCCATGAGAGATAATGATGACCACCAACTTGGATGGCTTTCAAATAAATTTATGTTGGAGAGAGAGGTTTGGAAGAGAGATTCAAGTTTGCTTCAGCATATAAGACACCATCTTTAACTACATGGCATTTGTTCTTCTCAAAGTGCACTGTAAACCCTTTCTTGTCTAATGCAGAGATGTTTAGCATGTTGCAGCTCAGACTAGGAGCATACGAAAACATCAACCACATTGTTGGCCTCTTGGATTGTCATTTACTCTGCATCTTAACATTCTGGATCCCTTGCTTTGGATCTCCATTACATCACTGTTAGAAATCAGAATGTTCCTGCTCGTGGGTTCTAGACTCTTAAAGAAATTCCTGTTATGGGAACGGTGAGAAGAACACCCACTGTTGATAATCCTGCGAGAGGGATCCTGTAGGAACATATTGCTCATGTTGCTCTGTCTCCTTCTGGTTGTTCACATTCCTCTGGGGCTTCCCCCATTGTTGTCTAGAATGTGTTGCCTTGTGGGTAGGGTTGCTGCTCCAGCACACATTGGCCTTGTGCCCCTCCTACCCACATCTGAAGCAAGTAAGAGGGCAGGGCATTCTCCCTTGAATGGGAGAAGTCATTTGAGTCAGAAGGCTGTCTTTGTGACGAAAGGAACGCTTCATCCTTTGGGGAACAGTGTTCTTTCAGAAATGCCATGGCTCTGTCCAGGGCACCTCATCCTTCCATCATTGTTGCAAAAGCATCAAATTATCTCCTAGTGAGCTGATCAGAACTGAGACCTTTTGCTGGTCATTAAAAAGAAGCCTGTTAGGGCCAGTTGGTCAGTTGGTGTTAGCTCCTAGGTTAAATGCTTGCCACAGTCTCTTTCAGAATTCAGCCTTAGCCTGAATAGTTCCTTCACCCATCTTGCCTGAGACCTCTTGCAAACAAATCCAAATGGAAATTCTAGTTTTCTTCAAGCTTCAGCTGCAGTTTCACAATGCTCAAGGTGGATCAGCTGGCAATTCTCTAGGCCCATGGCAGAATTGCTTTCTCTGTCCCATTGGCATGCTTCCTTATCATTGGCTTTCGGCCTGGGATTCTCAATGCAATTTAATATGCCTTTCGCCTTTAAAAAGGATCTCCAATCTCATTTTGCAATGGACAATTGTGGAGTTTGTAAGCTTTGCAAGGGTGGAACTATGACAGATCATTGGATCCAGGGCTGTCATGGTTAAAAAACAATTTCCCCCAAAATGCTGGAACCCCCCCCCTCCGCTAAAATTGCAAAAGGAGGTGGGGGGGAAGCTCAGTAATAATAATAAAACCTTCCTGGAGACTTGAACACAAAACTGGTGGGTGGGGGTGGGGAGAAAAAAATGGTGGTGGGTACCTATCCCCCTCAGTAAAAACAAATGGACAAAAAGAATTCTCAAAAACCCTTTCATGCACCCAAGTGTGAGTCAGTAACTGTATATTACAACAGTTTCGACACATACATGGAGGATAAGCCTACCAATGGCTACCAGCTGCTGAAAATTGCAGGAGAGGAGAGTTGCTATTATGCTCAGGCCCAACTTGTGGGCTTCCCATTGAGGTATTTGCTTGGCCACTAGGAAACCAGGATGATGCACCAGGTAGGCTATTGGCTTGATTTTGTAGGGCTCTTTCAATGATGAGGAAGTTCTCTGGCATAAACCTCACTAAAATAAATGGAAGATTACACAAAGGAGAGGTGGACAAGCCTTTAGCCAGTGCTAACCCAAGACATGTTGGTTCACGAGGCAAAGGATAAGATGCCCTTCCCCCAATTGCATTCCCAAAATCTGGCCAGATGGACAGTTGATTCTTATTTCAGCTCTGGTGATGGGATAGCAGACTAGTTTGGAGGGTGAAGGCCAGACTGTGGGTCACATCTACAGGACTTCTTTCCAACGTGCTGCCACCATTTCCTGCTTCTCTTCATTTGTCACAAGAGGCAGCCGCCTCACTGGACCTTGGCTGCAGCCAGCTGTCCAAGGTGAGAGTGAAGAGGACCAGGAGGGTGTAGCCAATGAATTAACCAGAGAGTCAGAAATGGGGAACCAATCAGTAGGGATGGAGAAGAAAGCCACTTCCGTTCGCATCTAAAAGCGAGCTTATTTACTCCCTGAAGCAAACGGGCGAACCGAAACAACAGCCATCCTTCGGAATATGCGCTTCTCTAAATTTTATAGCAGAGTAAAATATGCAAATAAAATAAAATAAAATAAAATAATAAATAATGCATCTACACAGGTAATGTGTGCAAAAGTGAGAAACCAAAACCGACAGATTTGCCTGTCTCTAGCTGTAGTTCCCAGAGAAAAGGATCAATATTGTGGGAACTGTAGGTCTCTGAAGGGCATAGGGCTCTCCTAATAACTCTCAGAATCCTTAGCAAACTACAGTTCCCCTGGGTTCTTTGCCATTTTAAGTGGGCACCATAGGGCTTTAACAGTATGGTGCAGATGAAGCTTTAGAGTTGAACAGCCGCTGGAACGCCGCAGCTTCCCCACCCCCTGACTTCTGGAAGTGTTCAAAGCTGCAGTTCTCCGGCTCACCAGAAGAGTCCCAGTTTGATCCCTGGAATCTTCCTACAGACACCTTCACAACTGCCATGCAAGCTCCTGGTATTTATAGCAGCCCCAGCCAATCCAGAGGCTTCCCCTCTGCCAGCCAATCAAAGTTCTGGCATTACAAACCATCATTCCCTTTTGTGCTTGTAGGGGATGTGCCTGAGCTCTGAGCATACTCAGGTCTCGGGTAGCTTATCATGGCTAGCCCTCAGCCTCAAGGCATGGTGAGTGCTGCAACAAAGGATTGCTTGTGTCTCTCTTTATAGCAGCTTCTGCTGCATCTCGACCATCATCATCATTCACCCCTGAACAAGGACCTTATAGGGTAAATGTATTTATTTAGAGCAGGGGTGGTGAAGCTCAGGTCTATGGACAGAATGTGGCCATCCAGATTTCTCAAGGCTTGCTCCAGGCCACAACCCGTCTCCACCTATATCCCCTTCCCCAAGGTCACACTTGTCACCAGTCCTACTTTGTACCCTCCTTGGGCATTTTGACCTGGATGGAGAATAGAGAGAGGGGCGTTCATGCGTGCTTGTAGAAACTGGCCCATTTTACAAAGGCAAAACTTTACATTTCTTGCTCTGACCCCTTTTGTCTGTGGCCAAACCCGCCACCAGTGTAGGGGCTCTGGAAGCTTGCCCAGATGAGAATGTGGCCCCTCAAGCAGGAAAAGGTTCCCCACCCTTGATTTAGGAGATTTACACCCAACCTTTTAATCAAAGTGACTTGTAATAGATTGCAACAACATGCCCTAAATCCACACAGCCAAGCACTCTCTTAGTCCTCTGGCTGGTGGATGGTGCCTGGCTGGTTGCCCCCCAAACTATTATGTGCTTCCTGAGAGGCAGAGGGTGAAATTTCTCATTAGCCTTAGTATTGCGGCTGTTAAGATCTCAGAATCATAGAACTAGAGTTGGAAGGGATCCTGAGGATCATCTAGCCCAAACATAGGCAAATTCAGCCGTCCAGATGTTTTGGGACTACAACTCCCATCATCCCTAGCTAACAGGACCAGTGGTCAGGGATGATGGGAATTGTAGTCTCAAAACATCTGGAGGGCCGAGTTTGCCTATGCCTGATCTAGCCCAACCCCCAGCAATGCAGGAATATGCAGCTGTCCCATACGGGGATCGAACCTGCAACCTTGGCATTACCAACACCATGCTCTAACCAACTATAAATAATAGTACCAGAATGTGCCTCTGTTCAGTTTTATTTTTTATTTTTTAAAAAAAATTATGTACCCGTTGATTGTAGGGAAAGCGGTATACAAAAAAAAGAAAAAAACAATAAACTTATCAGTAAAAAATAAATAAATACAACCGTGATTTACAACACGCAGAAAGTTAAAACTGCAATAGCATAGACGAAAACAAATGGAAACTCCTACAAACTTCCTAAACATCTGGGTAGGCTTGTCTAAATAAGAAGGCAGGCACCTGGGCAACTGGCAGATGGAACAGAGAGGGAGAAGTCCACTTCCTGCATCTGCTTCTTCTCTGGCTGATGGAGGGGGCCTGGCTAGTCTTGCCCCCTTGCTAGAAGCTCTTCCTTGAGAGGCAGCAGGTGCACCCTCCTAGTGCCCTTTGGCCTCCTGACTAATGGACCAGTGGGTGCTCCCCTTCAGCTCTGAGGTCCTGGGTCAACTTGTAGAAACCCCACATCCTGGCAGCAATCCCCCCCTGCCACTCTCCTGTTTGTGATTCATTTTCATAGTGGGTGGGAGGCCAGAGAAGCTGGCTCTCTGATCCATGGGCATGATGGAGCATGTCAGTAGCCCGACAGCATGTGCAAAGCTATCAGGCTGTCTGCCTGCAGGAGCTGCCTGGACGTGTCAAAACCGGGAGCTGATCGCAGCTGCCATATCTGCCCCATGCCCCCCCTCCCTACCCTTGCCACGCCAGACAGCTGGTAACTGATAGATAATTAGTATTTTTCTCAAGTCCAATCGAGGCAGCAGCAATGGCAGCTGTGGGACGCGCTGCCTCCCTTCTTTAGCACTCCCCCCAAAAGCGTGGGGGATGCTTGAAGTGAGAAAAGCACCTTTGGCCCTCCATGCCTTGCATGCCACAGAGGAGACTTGCAAGAACGTAAGGACATAAATACACAGAAGAAGAGGAGGCCTGATGGACACCTAGCCCAGCGTCCTGCTCTCAGGGTCACCAGCCAAATGCTTGTGGGAAGCCCACAAGTAATAGCTGGATGCAGCAGGGAATGCAAACTTCACTGGAGGCTTCTAAGCAGAGGTTGACGGTGGCCATATTGACAGTGATTCTTTAGCTGTGATTCTGGAATTGCAGGGGGTCGGACTAGATGACCTATGGGGTCCCTTCCAACTATCCAATTCCATGATTCTGTGATCCCCTGCGATTCCCAGCAACTGGTATCCAAAGGCACACATTGTCTCCATCTGTGGAGGCATAGCAGAGAGTAGCCACTGATGGGTATCCCCCATGAATTTTTCTAACCCTTGTTTAAAGCTTATTCAAGTTGGTGGTCATCACTGCCCCTTGTGGGAGTGAGTTCCATCGTTTAACTATGCACTGTCTGAAGAGGTACTTTTGCCTGTCCTGAATCGTCCAGCGTTCCGCTCCATCGGATGGTCCTAGTATTACGAGAGGAAAAGGGCAAAATTCTTCCCGTCCTCTTTCTCCACATAACTGCATACAACTCTATCATGATCTCCCATTGGGAGCTGCCCTGGTGTTCTGCAAGGAAGTGGCCTTGTATGGTCCAGAACCCAAACTGTCTCCCGCTTCGGGCAAAAGAAGGGGTAATGAACATGTCTAGTTTGCATTGTTTATATTCTGCCATCAGCGTACACTACACTTAATGAATTTAACTCTCTGCTCGAGATTCTTCAAGTCCAAATTCAGACCAAGGGGTTGGAATAGGGCTGCCATATGTCTGGAATTTCCTGGATATCGCTGGCAATTGGAAACAGTGTCTGGGCAGAAATAGCTGAAACTATGGCAAGCCATGTCGGCAGTGTCATTTTTGGTGTCCCCCCCCCCTTAAAAATAGCTCAAATACGTCAATATTTTCGAGCTCAACAACTTTTCTGTCCAGATTTGAAATATGGAAACCCTAGTTTGTAGTGAGGAAGTGGGCAAAAGAGGAGGAGAGAAAATGAATTGAGAGGGAAAGGAAATGGGGATTATTTCCAGCAATCGCTATCATGCACACACATTGGTGTCTTCCAGTTTAGAAGTGCTCATGTGAAGCAGCCTTATAGCTCAGACTCTTTGTTAGTCTCACCCAAGGCTGCATTCACATGACAGTTTGTAGCATTGTCACAACTTTCCCCTTACTGCAACGTTCCACATTAAATTTGAGCTTTCATGCAACGTAAAAGCCACTTCTGGAACTATATAGTGCAACTTTAGTGTTCATTTTTGTGTTATTTGCTTCCAGGGGAAAAACAACAACCCCGTTTGCAAATGATATGGAAACGAGTGCTAAACTTGCACTATATTCTCTATAGTATCTGAAGAAGTGTGCATGCACACGAAAGCTCATACCAAGAACAAACTTAGTTGGTCTCTAAGGTGCTACTGGAAGGAATTTTTTTATTTTATATTCTCTATAGTTCTGGAAGTGACTTCTACATTGTGTGAAATTCCAGGAGTTAGCAGGGCTATAGTATGATGAATTTGCTAGCAGGATTTGCACTATGAGCAACAGAAGGAATTGGAGATTATTGTATCACTGTTATGATATAAAAGATAGAAGATAGGGTGCAGCAAGGGAGAGAAATAAAAAAAAAAACACAATGGAAAAGGGGATGCAAAGTTAACAAAACAAAAGAAAAATTTGTGATTTATTGGAGTGTATATGTTACATTGTTATGTATTGGAATGTTTATGTGAAATTTCTGGGAATTTATTAAAATATATTGGAAGCGGGGGGGGGGGGGGAGAGAGTTAGCAGGACCAGCCCACCCATTAGACAGGGTGAAGCAGCTGCCCCAGGCAGTGGAAGCTGCCAAGGTGATGCTTTGTGGGTGCCAGCAGAGAAGTGGCACCAGCCAATGGCAGAGGCAGCACTGTGTAGGTGGCACGGCAGGAGGCTCAGTGGGTGGAGCTGCACCTCAAGCGTCAAAACAGGATGCGCTGCCCCTGACAGTTGCGGAAATGTCATGCAAAATGGAATAAACTGCCCTGTGAATGCAGCCCCAGTTTTTATCCAGCAAACAGAGTCTTTGGGCCCCTCCAGGTAAACCCTCTTTACTGAGCCTTCATCCAGATTTGCTTGCACAGACAAGGGAGAGATTTGACTGGGTTGTCTCCCGCGTTAGTCCTACTCATTGCAGACACACAGGAATTAATGGATGTGACTAACCTCAGTCCATTCATTTCAATGGGCCTACTCTGGGTATGACTTAGTTGGCTGCAACCCTCTGCCCAGCCTTTGTCGAGTGTTTGTTATATGACATCAAGCATTTCTGCTGATTTGCTTGCACGGTGTTTACCAATCTTTGTGTTGGTCGTTTGTTCATCCCATGCCTTTCGATCCCGTTTCCTTGTCACTTTCCTAATTGCCGAATGCCTTTTTCTTTAAGTGCATTTGTTGTGCTAGGGGTGACAGAGCACTTGAATCCAATTTAATGGTGCAAACCCCAATTAACAGGTATATTGAAGATGCCCTAAATGAGAAACGATGATAAATTACAGGTGATCAGTGGCTGCTTGTCAAGATGGTTGTGTATTACCTCCCATTTCAGAGGCAGCATGGCACTGAGTACTGGTTGCTGCAAATCACAAGTGGGGAGAGTGTTGTTGCACTCAGGTCCTGCTTGTCAGCTTCTTAGAGGCACCTGGTTTGCCAGTGTAGGGATAAGATAGCCCCTTGGTCCAATTCAGCAAGGCACCTCGCCGATTGCTAGAAGTCCAAGTGCAATGGTTGCTTTTCTTGTTGTTGAGTTCACCTGGAAGGCATTCCTGCCTTCCCCCCTCCCCCTTTAGCTTGTTGAGGCTCTCCAATTGCATGGGCAGGATCAAAGATGATCCCTTGTTGCATTAAGGCCAGATTAAGAGCATTAACCATAAACTCCCACAAATACTCATGCCAGATTTCGACAAGAGTCTAGCATATTTGAATGCAACACTAATTTTAATTGCTTTGTTTTCCTTGCAATGGAGTGATTCTTTGAATTCAACACAGGCTCCCTCTGGGACCCTTCCCCATACCTCAGTTTCATAACCTGTAAAACCAGTAGGCAGGGGAAATAGTTGTTCACCTTCTTGGGCTCTAAACCTGCGTTTGTTGACTTCAGTTCCATAGCGGGCAGCTAGAAGCTTTTTGCACATATAAAGCAGGGGTGGGGAATCTCTTTCAACCTGGGGACCACATTTCCTTCCAGACAACCTTCCAAGGGCCACATGCTAATAATGGGTTGGTCCAGTGGCTATACTGGGTGGAGCAATGAATGTAAATTTCACCTTTTGTACAGTAGACTAGTTTCTACATACACACACAACTCTCTCTCTCTCTCTCTTCCACCCAGACAAGCAAGAAGCATGCTTAATGACACATTCCAGAAAGGCAAAAACACTCAAGGAGGGTGCGAAATAGGGCATGGCCATTCTGGCTGGGGTTGATGGAAGTTGTAGTCCAAAACATTTCCAGGGTACTACAGTAGGTTGGTGAAATCTGTTCTGAAAGTAGCCAGGGCTGTTATCTTGGTAACCTAGCAATATCTATCAAGGTTCTTCCCTTGTAAGGAAAGTAGTTTTGATTTCACAGGGCCATTCATGTTTGTTATCAAAGGCCTCGTTTATTTTATTACTCATGAATTGAAATAATATTAGGTTGGTCACTTAGGATGATAACCAACATTGTCCTACTCGGCATCCATTGAAATTAATGGAACAAAATTAGGTATGCCCATTAATTTCAATGGGTCTGCTTCGTATAGGACTAACGTTGAATGCAACTCGCATTCATAAACGTCACATTCATTTTGTTCCTCACATTTTTATTAATTTACGCATTCTTAAAATATACTGCTTAATGTAATATTGAGGTGTGTTATGAAAAGACATTTCTTAGAATTGAAATTTAGTAAAAAAAAAATTAAAACCTAGATAAAAACAAGACAAAACTTCATATCACAAATAAAACTGAGCATTATACAGAGCAGAGTTAAAAAGGTAAGAGTCCAGGAAAGCTTGGGGGGAAACCTTTAAGTTTTAAAGATGTATTTAAAGATCATTATGGCCTCTGCCTCACAGATTCAATTGGACTTGCTCCCAAGTAAGTGGAATTAGGGTTTCAGCCTAATTTGTTTCCCCCCCCTTCCACTGGGGCAATTGAGAAAATAAATTGAAAGCTACTAGGAGGAGTTACTAATATCAGCTCCACTGTGGACAGAGATGGTTAAACACTCTCACCCAGCACAGATTGAGTCATGAAAACAAAGCCCATTCATTTCCACTAGTATTTGAAAAATGAAATGGCTCGTTCTTTTCATTCATTACAAAATGCACCCACCACTACCCTACTCTGTATAAGTGCACGTTGTCTGTGTTATTCTGAGTTGTTCCATTGGCTATTGCATTGTTTGAGATTGTAGAGCGCAGAAAAGTTTCAGAAAAGGGCAGCAAAAATAATCATGCGGGTGGAGCAACTCCCTTATGAGGAAAGGTTACAGAATTTGGTCTTGGGTTTTCTTTTTCTTTTTTCTTTAGTTTAGATAAAAGACAAGTAAGAGAAGACATAGCTGTTGTTGCTTTTGTTATCTGACTGTTTGAGAGACAATAGATAGGAGTGTATAAAATCCGACATAGTGTGAAAGTAGCGGGGAAATGGATCTACTTCTTCATGCAGTGAATAAACTGTGGAATCAGTGATGACCACCAACCCAGATGGCTTTAAAAAGGGAGTTAAATACATTCATGGAGAATAAGGCTATCATTAGCAACTAGCCGAGAGATGGGCTACATTTTACCTGCGTTGTCAGAGGCAGGATCCCTCTAAATACCAGTTGCTAGGAATCACAAGTGGGGCGAGAACCCTGTCGCCTTCTTGTCAGGCTCCTCATAACAGGCAACTGATTGGCCACTGTGAAAACCAGCAAGCCCAGCATTGTCTGTGTCAGGGCAGGGATAGCAAGATCTACAAAACCTGCTTCTCATTGTGCAAAGATTCCGCCAGCTCTGGACCACAATTCCTTCCCTCCCCCCCCCCACCACCACTCCGCGCCCCGATTTTGGGTGGGTGGGTGAGTCTTGCTCTTATCCATAATAATGAAAAAATAAAATAAAATAAGGAGGCAAGCTTTGCGGTAGGCATGTGCTCTCATCTCCCAGGATCCGTCCTAACAGATTTGGCCAAGCTGGTTAACGGTATTTGCGGTTTGCAAGATCCTACATGTCGAAGGGAAATGACAGACGCATTATTATCACCTCTCCGCTGCTATCTGCCCAAACCTGCCCAAACCAGGGAAGGGGGTCCTTGCAGCTGCTTGCTCAGGGAACGCAGAGAAATTAGCAGCCCGGGGCGCAATTCCCCCCCTTTCTTCCCCCACCCCCCTTGTCTTGCTCCCTCTTTCCAGGGTAGCAGTTTCCTTAGGATCCATTGACTGCTGCATCCCCAAACACGTCTGCAGGAGAACTCTAATGAGGAGAATGGAATGCAAAAACAAAAAACCAACCCTAACAAAAGAAAAATTAAGGGTGTGGCTTTTTGGGGGGGATGGGAATGAGTAGGAAACAACAGTAATGGTTTGGATCATTTCCTTTAAGAAAGAAGGAGGACAAACCCCTCCCTGTGCTTTTCAAGTCTAGACACTTCTGTGTCAAAAGCTGATGATAAACGGGATCTTATCAGTTGGGATTCTGTTGAGACACATCCACCTAGCGGTTCCGGACACAGAGATATTTCTCCGAAGGAATATTTCTGGGCAAGGCAAGGCTAGCCTTCAGCTCTCCAAATGCTAAGGGGGTGGGGGAGAGAGAGACATTTATTGCCTTGTCTCTGCCTTTTCTCCCTCTTTTATTTTCTACAATGTATAAGGAGAGGTGGATCTTGCTATGAAGCAGCCAGAAGAGATTTTGAGGGTCACAGAGTGGGAGGTGGAGAGATCCCATCTGGCAACTGGGTATGGGCTGCAGCTCTAGTAGGGGGGCAGGAGCTCAACGCCTTGCATGCAGAAGGTCCCAGGTTCAATCCCCAACATCTTCATGTAGGGCTCAGAGAAACTCCTTCCATAGCCTTGGAGAGTTGCTACCAGTCCCGGTGAACAATCCTGAGCTAGATGGAACAATGGCCAGGCAGTTTTTCTATGCAAGAGTTTCTCCCCAAGTCAACTGAGAGAGACTATAATCCCAAGCACAATAAGCAAATATTGTTAGTCTATTTTTGATGGCCAGTCAGACTTAGGACATGAGAGTCTAGGAAAAACAGTGAAGGGTCTACTATGACATATTGATTTGCATCCAACTGACTTAGTGCAAGACACCACTTTGGGGCAGGGATGTATCCAATATATAGATATAGGCACTGCAGGAATAACAAAACAATATCCAAAAGAAACCTGTGGAATCCCCTGTCTCTCAAGAATCGTCCTAAGAGGCACACAGGTGGCGCTGTGGTCTAAACCACTGAGCCTCTTGGGCTCGCTGGTTGGAAGGTTGGTAGTTCGAATCCGTGTGATGGGGTGAGCTCCCGTTGCTCTGTCCCAGCTTCTGCCAACCTAGCAGTTCGAAAGCATGCCAGTGCAAGTAGATAAATAGGTACCGCTGCGGCAGGAAGGTAAACGGCGTTTCCGTGCACTCTGGTTTCCGTCACGGTGTTCCAATGCACCAAAAGTGGATTAGTCATGCTGACCTCATGACCCAGAAAGCTGTCTGTGGACAAACGCCGGCTCCCTCGGCCTGAAGCAAGATGGACACCCCATAGTCGCCTTTAACTGGTTGTAATGCACAGGACTCCTATAAGATCCAGTGATGGTCATTGACTTGGAAATATTTAAAGGGGGAATTAGACAAATTCATGAAGGATAAGGCTGTCATTGGCTACTGGCTGTGATGGCTATGTTCTGCCTGCATGTCTCAGAGGCAATTGCTGGGATACCAGTTTCTGGAGCTCACAAGTGGGGAGAATGTTGTTTCATTTGGGTCCTGCTTGTGGGTTTCCCATTGGGGCATCTGGTTGGCCACTGTGAGAAAAGGGTGCTGGACCTGATGGGCCAACAGGACTATTCTGAAAGTTTAATACTCACAATGCATTCAAAGGAAAGAGAAAAGAAAATTCCCCATATTTGAAGAATCCGAACCAAGTGCCTAATTGCATGGGACACCCATTTGCATAAAAAATAGCAAAGCCATCACCTGCCCCTGTCACCCCAAAAGTGTGTCTTACACCTGGTTTTCGTTTTACAACTAGACCAGGGTTTGGCATATTTCAGGCTAGTCAGTTCTATCCTGCCTTTTACTAGAACCCCCAAGATCTCCCAACCAGATGCATAATTGGTATTGTTGGCCATGATACAATACTTCACGATGTGAGAATGATTCCTCTTTATTGCCTCTCCTTCGCCCTCTTCTCAGCCACAATGTCCACAGTATCAGCTGCTGTTGTTGTTTTCATTTCACTCCATAGGACAAATACCAGGGACAGCTCCTTTGACAAATTGCCAAATCAAAAGGCCAAACAACAAAGAACACCAGTCAGCTGTAATGGTCCTGAAATGATCTGGTCTTTTCTCCTTGCAATAAAGGAAGAGGGAAATGGAAACAATGAGTGTGGTTTTCTTTTTACACCTAAACCAGGGTTTGGCATATTTCAGGCTAGTCAGTTCTACCCTGTTTTTTACTAGAACCCCCAAGATCTCCAAACCAGATGCATAATTGGTATTGTTGGTGCCCCCTAGGACTGGTAGGGTGGGAGGCAGGGAGCCCAACAGTAGGTGGCGCCAGAGCCAACCCATTCCAGTTTTGCACCAATCCTCCTCCCTGCTGAGTTCTATAAGAACAACACTGAGATTAAAGAGGAAGAGGGAGCTGACGGGCCATGCTGCCCCTTGAACTCAAATAAAGACAGGCCGTTAGAGACCAGCTAGGAGAGTCAGCATAGTGCAGTGGTTAGAGTGTTGGACTAGGAACTGGGAGATCAGGGTTCAAATCCCCACTTAGTCTTCTTTAATAAGATAATAGCTGCAATTATTATGTCTGATGAAGCATGGGTGGGCAGATCAGTCTATTCCTGTTCATTCAGGAACCCAGTATGTCCCGGTTTTGCATTAACCTGCAATTACTTAAATATGCATTTTAAACATATTTTAAAGTTGAGAAATGCACCACAAAATTCAGAGAGGGAGAAACCAGAGGCACAAAATATGGGAAATAACTGTGTTCTGGTTGTGCATATCACTCTAGAACAAGGGAGGTAAAAGTTTTTTTAACCTTCAGATAACAATGCCATCCCCTGCTCTACCCACTTTTGCCTCTGGCCCCACAGACCACTGGCATGTGGGATGGTCACCTGTGGTCTGACAAAAGGTATCCCTGCTCCTTTTTCTACAGAGATGTTCTCTTGCTGCTCTCTCTTTGCTTGCTTCCTCCCTCTAGAAGCAAAGTGCATGGCTTGACTAGTCCTTACATGGCAGGGCACGTTTTTTGCCGTCAAAAACATTCCTCCCATCTCCCCGCAAAATGCAACCCGAGCACCAAAACAACACGCACCACCAAAAAGTCCCTTAAAAACACCAGCTCACATCAAAAGCTCCCAAGGAATGTTCATCACCTGCCCAAACATGCCCTTCCAGGTAATATCCCAGGATTTAGAATGTGGTACCTAAGAGAGAAAAGGCGGGTAAAACCTCAAGTTTTGCTTTGCTTACATCTCCATAGTCACTTGGTGGAACCCCGTAAGCCTACAAGGAGAGCCCTGCTGGATCGGGACAAAGGCTGGTTTAGTCCAGCATCCTCACAGAAACTAACCAGATTCCTCTGGGAAGTCCGCAAGTAGGACTCTCCGTGTGCCAGAAAAGCAAGGTTTCCTTCTCTGTGTGCAATAGTCCTTGCTGAGATGGCGAGGTGCTTTGTCGAAAGATTTTTGAAAGTCCAAGTAAGTACACTATGTCGACCAGATCACTACTATCTATGTTCTCGTTGACACTCTCAAAGAATTGTGCATTAGTCCTTGCTGAGATGGGTACCAATTCTGTAAAAAAAAATTTTAAAAAACAACTCAATTTGAAACAGGGAAGAAGAAGAAGAGTTTGGATTTGATATCCCGCTTTATCACTACCCGAAGGAGTCTCAAAGCGGCTAACATTCTCCTTTCCCTTCTTCCCCCACAACAAACACTCTGTGAGGTGAGTGGGGCTGAGATTTCAAAGAAGTGTGACTAGCCCAAGGTCACCCAACAGCTGCATGTGGAGGAGCGGAGACGCGAACCCGGTTCCCCAGATTACAAATCTACCGCTCTTAACCACTACACCACACTGGCTCTCAGGGAAGGGAGATGTTATTTTGACTTTTCACTTCAGATGTGAAATAGTCTAGAGTCAGCACTGCCTTTGGGGGTTATGCCTTCACTTCACTTGGTTGTGAATCACGACTAAGACATACACACCCCAACAATGACTTGAGGGTGGGTTGTGGGGATCTTACATTCCTTTCATCCTTAGACATGGAATCCTAACAATTATCTTCCTCTTTTTTATATATATATAAATGCTATTCTATCACCACCATGGTGGGTTCCAACTAGCCACATGTAACAGGAACACAAGGAGAGAGAAGAAGGAGGGGAGATACCCCACAAGCCAGGAAATCATTAATTTGAACCAGGCTAGCCAACATAAATATCATACTTTCTTTGTGCGAAATTATGTTGTACATGTTTTGCCTCTCACGGTGGCCCACAAATTGCTGCTGCAGATTGAACATGATAAGAGAAGCATTTAGGAAACTGGATTTTTATAATGTTTTATGGTATCATTTAAGAAGTTTGATGCAATTAAATCTTTTTTAAAAAATATATATGAAATGATAGGTATTTTATCATTGCAGCATCGTGTACATTAAACAATTGTTAGCTGCCCAGAATTTGCAAATAAGGAAGAAGGGATATACAGCTTGGACACTAACAACAGACAACAGTGCACTGCCACAAAACGTTGCAGTGTGAAGTGCTTCTGTCCAGGGTTCCAACCAACCCTCCAGTCGGTTCCTCTTGCACTCAAATGTGTTAGCAAGGCAGGATGTAGCCCAACATAAACATATGAGAATAAAGAGAATTATACATAATGCATAACCGCCCTGAGATCTACAGCTAAAGGGTGGGGTAATCAATCAATCTATCAATCCCTTATGCTGTTATCTGCATACTTCTAGACCTGGGGTATGGAATATTTTTTTTAAATGCAAGGGTTGCATTCCTTTCAAGAGACGCATCCCAGTGACAGACGGAGCAGAAGACAAAGTGGGTGGTTCTCCCCTCCCTCCTCAATTAATCCCCACAATAACCCTGTGAGGTAGGTTGGTTTGAGAAGCAGTGTCTGGCCCATGGTTAACCCCCAGTGAGCTTTATGGCCAAGTAGGGCTTTGAACCCTAGTTTCTCCCAGGCGCCAGCCTGCTACTCTAAACAGTGCATGGCCTTATCATACCAATTTGCCAAAAGGCCTCCTTCCGCATATTTCCCCCATCCCTACTGACATCAACAAAAGTCTCAAACTCTGGTCCTGCCTGTGAAACTGCCTTAATGTATCTGCTGACCCATTTATGTGAAAACATTCCTTGGTTTCCAACCTCTCCCCAGTTTCCCCGAGAGCTTCACTGTCCATTTGTGAAGAGTCCAATAATCCCTCCGGGGTTCCCCTTTGGGGAGGGGTTGGGGATTATAGGGGGGGATTTCCCCCTCCCCTGGCCAGGTGTTAAGCACATGGATGACTCCTGTCAAAGGATCCCTTTCATGGCCGACATTCCCAGGCACGTCCCCAGCATGTCTGGGAAACGAAAAAGTTCTGGGACAGCGGAGGTGCTTTACGCTAAGCCGCTCAGTACAAATTATCTCGTTATGCCATGTTATGACACGGAGAAGAAACCTTTTCTTGAGCAGCAGCAGCAGCAGCTCAGAGCCTTGGGGGGGAGGCTGCCACAACCCCACACAGACAAGCCTCCTCTGATAACCCCATCAAGTCTCAACAGCTCCTGCGAGGCCTCCAGAGATTCTTCGAAAACAACAATCCCCTTTCGGCGGCACGTGCAAAGCGTTGCCATGTTGGGAGGGAACGTGGATGGGCCACTGGCCGTTGATGGTGCTTTGGGGTTGATTTATGTGGCTGGTTATTCCTATTGTTTTGCTTGGTGGAGCATGGAAAGGGAACCTCCTCGGGTCCCTTGTGCATAGAGAGGAAACGCATTGACAGGCATCGAGGGGTGCAAGTAGCCCTCCCAAGTAGAGAGACTTAACAAGCAGCTAGGAACATAGCTGTCAACTTTCGGATTTGAAAATAAGGGATTTTTTCAAACTTTCGGATTTGAAAATAAGGGATGCCGCGAGGGCGGTGCAATGGCACCAAGTAGCCTCGCCACCCTGCACTCCAGAGGCTGCGCGCAAATGGGTGAGAGAAAGAGCGAGCGCATAGACGGCAGGCAGGCTGTCTGTCTGGTTGGGCGTGAGGGTCTGGCTGCACAAGGCATGCAAGCTCCGCCCCCAGTCGGTCTCAGACTCCTTATTGGCAGCCGAGCAACACAGCTGAGGAGCCTCCCTGGTCGGCAGGGAGGGAGAGGAGCTGCTTCCTTTGAAATCAGAGAAATTTAAGGGATATCAACAATCCGGGATAGCAGCGGGAAACGGCATTGGAATAAGGGAGTTTCCCGCAAAAGAAGGGAGGGTTGACAGCTATGGCTAGGAAGGATCATGCCCACTGTGCATGTTGGGTAGGGGGGCAGGGACGGCCCACCCAAGAGGCAAGGTGAAGTGACCGCCTCAGGTGGCAGGATCCGTAGGGGCAGCAGATCCAGCCTCCAAGGAATCCACTGCTACTGCTTCTGTGGAAGCGACAGCTGCAGCACGCTCCTTGGCAGACCAGATCTGTGACTTCCTTGGCAGACCCCACCTCCCATGTCGTCTCTACAATGGCCACTTGGTGACTAGGAGGCACTGCCGTTCTCCTCCCTCCCGTAGGGAGGAAATGGTGGGGGCTGCCCTCTGGAGTCCTCTGGACTCTGCACCCGCCTGGTGTGATTCAGAGTGCCCCCCTGCACTGCAAAAGCCTTTGGTTCTCACTTCAACCACCCAGTAAGGTTGATTTGATTCCCCTCCCCTTGATCCAGATGTAGATCTTTACTCTCCCCTGCCCCATTGTTCCCAATGTAGATCTTAATTTTTCATCCTTTCCCCCGATGCAGATATTTATTCCACACACACACACACACACACACACCTGTTCCTGGTGTAGCTCTTCATTCACCCCCTTCTTCCCTGGCTGTGGGGTGGGGTGGGCGTTTTGTGGTTCGCCTCAGGTGCCAAAATGTATTGGGCTGGCCCTGTGGGGAAGGAATAACCAGCATAATCCTGTGACAGCCCCCACCTCCCTCACACACTGAAAGAACAATCACCTTATCTCAGCATGTTCAGTAAATACAAGAGATGTAGAGCCCACCAGAAACTGCCCCTCAAACAGGGGTGCCAACTTTAATAAAATACTGTGGGGGCCAGGTAAGCCCCGCCCCACATAATCGATCACATGAAACAGCAGATGCACACCATTTGAATGACAATGCCCATCAACTTTGGGGGGGAGGGCCAGGCCCCTCAAGTATTTTATTGGGGGGCAGAAGGGACCTCGGCCCCTAGGAGTTCACTCCTATGTCCTCAAATGACTCCACATTGAACTCCCTACAGAATGCTTTTTCTTTGGCACAAAAGGAGTGGGGGGAGGGGGAGAGAATTATTAGTTTTCATGATAGCAATTATTCAAAATTTACTGCTCTTGTGCAACTTTTGGACTGATGGGCTTGGAATGTGACAAAAATTAATCAGTCAGCAAAGCAGGCGGACTGTATAAATTAGGAGGAGTGTCAGTATAAGTTGGGCTTTTCCTTACATTTTTTCCAAAACCTGAAGTCTGTATATGACGGTGGCTTGAACTTTGTGAAGCCCAGAAAATTAACTGCACCCCTTAAGCATTGCATTTCAAAGCTGGAGTCTTTCCGCTAGGAAAATGGCATTTGTACTTCCGCTGTGCACTCTGTTGGGTGTGTGTGTTGAGGGTTTAAAAACTATGGACCAGAAGCTTGAAGTTGACAAAGCATGCAGATGCACAATGGGATGAGGAGGAAAGGGAAGGGAGTGGAGGAAGAAAGTATTCTCCATCATGGGGATCTCCCTTCAACCGAGTCAGACCATTGCTCCATCCAGCTCAGTATTGCCAACACTGACTTGCAGTGGCTCTCCAGGGTTTCAGGCAGGGATCTTTCCCAGCCCTACCTGAAGATGCCAAGGACTGAACCTGGGGTCTTCTGCATGCAAAGCATGTGCTCTACAACTGACCCATGCCTCTTTCCAGATCAATGCAGAGGGGAGATTCGTTACTACACCAATATCCCATCAGATGTCCAAACATTAACAAGGAGGGTTGCCACTTTTTTTTTTCTTGCCCCAGAGCCTCTAATAGCAATGTGCCATGGGTGGCGCTGTGGTCTAAACCACTGAGCCTAGGGCTTGCCGATCAGAAGGTCGGCAGTTCGAATCCCCGCGACGGGGTGAGATCCTGTTGCTCGGTCCCTGCTCCTGTCCACCTAGCAGTTTGAAAGCACGCCAGTGCAAGTAGACAAATAAGTACTGCTCCGGCGGGAAGGTAAAAGGCATTTCCGTGCTCTGCTCTGGTTCGCCAGAAGCGGCTTAGTCATGCTGGCCACATGACCCGGAAGCTGTACGCCGGCTCCCTCGGCCAGTAAAGCGAGATGTGCGCCTCAACCCCAGAGTCGTTCGTGACTGGACCTAATGGTCAGGGGTCCTGGCCTTTACCTTTACCTTTTAGGGGGTAAGTGATGGGCTGTGCAATCACTTGCTAAATTATCAGTGTCAGGTTGCCATTGTCTTTACCTGTTCAAATCTCTTTTTCTTTTTTTGGAGCTGGGTATTCTAGATTTTTCAACAGTGAGGTCTTGTTATTCTCGGCTTCCACCTCAAGCCAACTTGTCCCAGCAGATCCATGCAAGGAGCAAACTCAGTGTGAATTTTTGGGATCTCTGAGCAAAGGTGCTTGTTCCAGCATGTTGGGGAAACCCCTCCCATTCTCAGTCCTTGCCATGAAAGGGAGAGAGAGGGAGGCCAACCAAATAATCAGGATACCACTGGTGGGTGCAGAGGGGTGTGCCTAATAGAGGCTGGTCCACAATGGGTGGCAAAGTGGGCCTGTGGCCTTTGCTAGGGATGTTTGCATTCAAACAAGAAGCTACCTAATTTGCACTTCTTGGACCACTACATGAACCAAAATGCAGCTGCCATTCAGAATTTGCATTTTGCAAGGCTGCTCTCCTGCCAATGTTTGCAACAACAACAAAAAATACATATATGAGGGGGGAATGTGCATTAAAAATGAACATGCTAGGGGGAAATGACATACACAAATGCATTGTATATGGGATAATTGCTAGCAGAAGTGTGTACCTGAGTCAAAAGCATTCGTTACAGTAGGTCTACTGGGAGCAGGATTTAACTAGATACAACCATGTGCATTTGCATTTTGTCTTATGTCATCTGGCGGTACCCTGCTCAGATAGCTTCCTCTGTAGACAGACAGAGAGACAGGTAGATAATTAGCATGAGTTGTGCTTGGTGGTGGTGTATCTATTGACTGAACTTGACACAGGTCAGCTTCTCGTTCCTGATCATGCATCTGCATCTGGCTATTGAAAACAAAAAGGAGTTTGGCAAGTAGAATTGCGTATAATTTATTATTTCAAATTTTAATTCGTTATACTTAGTTATAACGTGTTGTTTATACGAAAGTTCAAAGTAGCTTGCATTTAAAACTAACTACCCATCAAACTATGGAAATAGTTTAAGCTGACTTGGGCTGCATGCACTCTATGCAGCGCAAAAATGGAGTTTTTCTCAAGTCATTCAAGCTCATCTTCAACATGCTGCTTCTATCAAGATTGAGTCTCGATCCTGCTGCCCACAAGGGTTGGTGCAGTTACTTGATATAAATCTGAAAACCCTCCCCTTGATTAGGTTAGCCATGCCTTTTCCACCTTGCACCTGCCTGAGGTGAATGAAGGAGGAAGTGGCGATTGTGATCTTGGTATATGCCCACACCTGCACAGTGTCATCGGACAGGTGTGGATGCATCTTCCCTCCACTGCCGGCCCTGCCTACACCTGTTTTCTAACATGGACATGCTGTGGAGTAACGCAAGATCAATGTGCAATGAGCTTTTATTTTCAGAATGAAACCGATTCCTCAAGAAACATTTGCCCATCCAAGGCAAAAGAAAAAATTAAGAAAGAAAGAAGACGTACTAAATCTAGATTGTGCGTGGACAATGTCAAAGAAACAAGTACTCAGTCTCCATTGATTCCAGAATAAAATGGCATGTGTATGCAGCCTTTGAGTACTTGTCAATCAATTTCTCCCTGTCAAGCATAACCTATTAGCTGATAGGGATCAAGTGGAACTATAATTGGATGGGTGGATCAAAAGAGCAGTAGATTGAACTGCTTTGTATCAGAGATCTGCAATACTTTTTTCTTCTTTTTCATTATCACTTTTGGGTTATTGTTTTTAGGATCCTAATTTGTTCCATTATAACTTAACTTAACTTAACTTAACTTAACTTAACTTAACTTACTTAACCTAACCTAACCTAACCTAACCTAACCTAACCTAACTTAGTATTAGATTTACACTCCCAACTTTCTTCTAAGGTGCTCAAGGTAGCATATAGTGTTTTCCTCTTCCTCCCCATCTTGATCCTCACAACAACCCTGGGAGGTGGGTTAGGCTGAGAGATTGTGTCCAGCCCAAGGTCGTTCAACAAGTAGAGGATTTGAATCCAGGTCTCCCAAATCCTAGCTTAGCTCTCTAACCACTACACCATACTGGCATTAATTTAGTTGTTTGTTCATTTGGATTTTGTATTCATTTTGTTGATTATTTCCTCTTTTTTCTTTTTAAAACAGTTTTTAAAATAAAAAAAAATTGTTTTATTTTGGAATCCAGCAACAAAGCTGGATTCTGGAGCCATTCCAAGAGACCTCCCCCCCTTTCAGACCCCCCCCCCCAAATCAGCATTTCTGAAGGGGGGAATGGTGGCCCCCACTAGCAGTTGTCATTTCCCCTCTAAAAGAACTATGCAACATCCAGGGCATTCTGGGAGGCAATAAATGATGGCCATTAGATACAGGACTCAGCTACATTTGTAAAGATAAAGCGCTTTATATGTGTTAGAACACTATGACACCGACAGAACTTCCCTGTATGAAGTTTACAATGTGTTTAACTGAATTGCTTCTTTGATGTATCTAGATCCAGCCACAATTACAGACGTCAGCTCTATAACCACAAGCACCAAAACAAACCAGTGCTTCCCTCAAGCCTCTGATAGGAGACCAAATGGGCATGAGCTGCAGTTCCACATCTGACTCGATAATTCACTCCTCTCTGCATTAATTTCAGAACATATCTGAAAACTGTACTGAGAGGTACACATTCAGCCAAATTTTCCATTTGTTCTGAAATGAATTTTGTAAACTCAGTGGTAGATAACTCATCTGCTTTGCATGCAAGAGGTCTCAGTTTCATTCACTGCCATCCCAGGTAGGGTTAGAAAAAAAAACCCTGGAGAGTTGCTATTGGCCCATGTAGACAGTACTGAGTTAGACAGACCCATGGTCTGACTTGGAAGCTTCCTATACAGTCGTACCTCGGAAGTCGAACAGAATCCATTCCGGAAGTTCATTCAACTTTTGAATTGTTCGACTTCCAAAGCGCAGCTCCTGCAGCCAATCAGAAGCTACAGAAGCCCCATCGGACATTCGACACTCACTTCCGGTTTCCGATCGTTCGGGAGCCAGAACGTTCGAGTCCCAAGGCATTTGGTAGCCGAGGTACGACTGTATTTCTTTGAATGCATATTCCTACTTATGAATGCACACACCTGATTTAGACATGCTACATAGAATCATAGAATTGTAGAGTTGGAAGGGACACTGAGGATCATCTAGTCCAACCCCCTGCAAGGCAGGAATATGCAGCTGTCCCATACGGGGATCAAACCTGCCACCTTGGCGTGATCAGCACCACACTCTAACCAACTGAGCTATCCAATGCCTGTCGAAAACCCACAAGCAGGACCCTGGCACAAGAGTGTTCTTCCTTCCTGTGGTTTTAAACAACTGGTATTCAGAAGCATTATGGCCTCTGACCATGGAGGAAGGCTACTGTTGCTAGTAGTCATTGATAGCATTATTCTCTATGAATTTGCCCAATCCTCTTTTAAAGCCATCCAAGATGGTGGCCATTGCTGCCTCCTGAAGGAGTAAGTCCCATAGTACTTTCTTTTTACCTGTTCTGAATCTTCCAGCATTCAGCTTCATTGGATGTCCACAAGTTTTAATGTTGGCTTGCAGAATGACATCATGATTGATTCTGCCACTTGGCAAATGCAAAGGTCAGTGCTGGTTAGGAGGAGAACAGGTTTTCCAAATCCACCGTCCAAGCAAATGGGTTGTCCCCTCTTGGTGGCCATCCATGGAGAACGAATGAGAAGTGCTAGCACACCCTCATTCACATTTGCACCTTGTTCCTCTTTCCAGTATTCCCCGTTGCTCAAGAAGCTCTACTGTCAGATTGCGAAGACGTGCCCCATCCAGATCAAAGTGTCAACGCCTCCTCCTCCGGGGACTGTCATCCGAGCCATGCCAGTCTACAAGAAGGCGGAGCATGTGACGGAAGTGGTGAAGCGGTGTCCAAACCATGAGCTCGGGCGCGACTTCAATGATGGTGAGATCAGGTTCAACAGGAATTGTGTGCTGTTGGTTCTCAAGAAGTTCTGGAATGCATTGGGTTGTCTCCAGCTATGATTTACTCAGAACAGACCCACTGAAATCAGTGGACCTTAGTTATCCATAGGACCATACAACTGTAGAGTTGAAAGGGACCCAACAGGCCATCTGGTCAATCTTCATGTCTTTTCATTTCAATGTGTCCACTTTGAGCAGGGCTCACACTGGATATGACCCTCTGCCCCCTTATAATGGGTTGTCCATTGTGATTGGTTCAGCAGAAGGCAGTGAGAGCAACACTAGGTGGCACCAGAGCCAATGAGAGGCAAAGTTCATCCCTTACTGATGGCAAGACAGCAGGCACATCAGGGCAGACTGAGGTTGGTAAGGTGGATTGCTTCCCCCCAGCAGCCAGTCAGAAGGACAATCTTGTTGGTTTACGTTACGATGGGTCTTGGCCTCACAGGAATTTCTGCTGTTGATGTTGACATTCCGTTGAGTGGCATTTCTGGCTTCTCCATCCAAAAAGACAACTAAAGGAGCAAATACTTGCAGTTAAGCCTGCTTTTTGTCTTCACAGGTCTCTCGGCTCCTGCAAGCCACTTAATCCGCGTGGAAGGCAACAACCTATCTCAATACGTGGATGACCCTGTAACTGGGAGGCAGAGCGTGATGGTTCCTTATGAACCTCCCCAGGTAATCTGACTTGCTAATGGGGGGGGGGGAAACAGCAAAGTTTGAAGCAATAGGCATAATTTCTCTCTCTCTCTCTCTTTTGCGGGTGGTGGGTGGAGGTTGCTAGACCTCTTGAGGCTCTGAGCCAGAGGGAGGAGCCCAGGAATCCACAATGTGGATTGGAGAACAGAGTTGAGCTTTCAGGGAAAGCATGCTTCTCATGTAGAGGCAGCTGCTGGCAGACTGAAGTTTTAAATTCACAATTCTCACCATTGTATGGTAACAGCCAGAGGTTTCACATACACACCAGTCCTGCATTCATCTCTTCATCCAGGCAAACAAGAGGCAGTATATCAGTCACCTTGAATAAAATATTGGAGGGGCCCAGGTAAGCCCCGCCCTGCATAATCGATCACATGATGTGGTGCAGTGCACTATTTGAATGGCAATGCCCATCAACTTGGGGGGCCCCTCAAATATTTTATTGGGGGGACCGATGACCCCTTGGCCCCTAGGAGTTGGCTCCTACAATCACAGTCAAGGAGGAGGGCAGAACAGGGCCATCGAGAGACATTGTGTGAGGATGGGAGAAGGGGCGTTACCTGAGAAGAGTCCCAAGGGCCATATAGAAAGACCCTTGAGGGCCGCATCCAGCTCTTGGGCCTGAAGTTCCCCACTCCTGCTGCACAGAGTGCAGCCTCCCGCTGTGTGGGAAAGGAAGAGGACACCAGTGCAAGTCAGGTTTCTCCACTTCTAAGGGCCAAGCATGTTAAATATGCTTTAAAAGGCAACAGGGAAGAAGCAGTATTTAAGCTGGCCGGTTTTTATTCTGAAGGAAAAGCAGCTACGCGTGAGCATTGCCCAGTCTTAATCCACCACAGAGGTTGTAGCTCAGTGGCAGAGCATTTATTTTGCATGCAGATGGTCCCAGGTCCAATCCCCAGCATTTTCAGGTCCCCCTTCCTGAAAGATAAGCTACTTGGACCGATGGTCTGACTAGATACAATGCAGCTTCTTTAACAGCTCCTCATCTGGAACCATGAGGACTAGAATCTTAGTTTCACTTTAAGGGAAGAGATCACACAACTCAGTGGTAGAGAAGCTGCTTCGCCTGCAGGAGGTTCCAGGTTTAATTTTCAGCATCTCCTGGAAAGGTCCCCTGCCTGGAACTCTCAAGACCTGCTGCCAGCCAGCGGAGACAGTATTGAGCCAGATGGATCAATAGCCTGTCTTAGTATAATGAAGGGCTGCAGCTAAGTTGCAGAGCATCTGTTGTGTACGCAGATGGTCCCAGGTATCTCTAGGTAGGGCTGGGAATGTCCCTGTGTCTGAAATCCTGGAAAGCCACTGGTAGTCAGCATAGGCAATCCTGATCTAGCTGGACCACTGGTTTTACTTGGTGCAAAGCAGCCTCCTAACTTTTGCATTAGCTTCCTTCTTCATTTATTGAACTAGGGATCTGGGGGTATGGCATATGTACTGCCAGTTTGCAAACCCCAGGAAGAAAAACCAAATGTTGGCTGCATCTACATTCAGGATGGGAACACCTACCAGGTGTGCTGTGCCTATCAAGAAGCATGCCTGTAGCTCCTTGCTCTTTAAAGGATATGCCCACCTTCTACTGCTCTAAACTCACATACATTGCAGCATCTCGAAGGAGGAGAAATGCAGGAGAGTTTTAGGGGGAAGCCACAGAAGGAAAAATGAAGACTGTCCATAGGAAGGCTTGGATCTCCCCCTACTGTTGGGCAGAATTATTGCAACTCTGATTCCTCACCCAATATGTAATATGCTTCAATTTTGGGCATCATTACTGCAACTTTGATTCCACGCTTGCAATGCTTCATTTTGTTTATTCGTGCCTTTTGTTCTATGCCAAAGAGCTCAAAGTGGCATGTGTAGTTCTCCCCTTCCCATCTTATACTTACAACAACCCTGCGAGGTAGGTCAGGCTGAGAAATAGTGACTGGCCCAGGGAAATCCAGCAAGCTTCATGGCTGAGTGAGACTTGAACCTGGGTCTCCGGAGTCCTTGTCTGCCACTCTAACCACTACACCACACTGAGCCTCTGCTTTCCACTTCAGGAAAGGGTCTGAGACTTCGAAAGGTGACCTACATTGAGGTGGGCAGAAGATGTACTAGTGGAGTTCTGAATGATCTTCTGCAGATCAGCAAGGATTCTGACTCCTGTTTGTTTAATGAAAGATGCAACAACAACAAAGGATTCCCCCTTATAAATTTCACCCTCTGAACTGTTTTCTTTTTTGGTGGAGGAAGGAGGCTTGTTTATGGGGTTACTTTAAACCTATTATTATTATTATTATTATTATTATTATTATTATTATTATTAATTGCCCCGCCTTTTTCCCTGGCAGGACTCAAGGCAGCTTACAGATAAAAATGAGAACTGCTAAAAACGTAGACGAAAGCCATCATTTAAAATATTCTTAAACCATGCCAGCATGTTGGCTCTCCACACAAATAATTTTGGGAGACTTAGGACTTAAAGAAGAATCAGAATTGGCTGTTTGGTTTGTGAAATTATGGATTGAATTTGGGATCCTGCCCTTGCACAGACCTTCCTTTAGATTAGTACTGTCTACAATGATTGGCAGTGCCTCTCCAAGGTTTCATACTGCCTTACCTGGAAATGCCACAGATTGAACCTGGGGCCATCTGCGTGCATAGCAGATGCTGTACTGCTGAGCCATGCCTTTTCCTCAAACCCATTCCCATCCAGCCGACCCCTTCTACTCTTCACCCTTTCCCCTGTCCTCTTCCAACAAATGGGCCAGATCCCCTGCCACCTCCAGCTATAATAATAATGTTATGCACATCCCAAACATGGCTCACCACACCTTCTTCCCCCTCTTTCTCCTTCATCAGGTGGGTACCGAATTCACCACCATCCTCTACAACTTCATGTGCAACAGCAGCTGCGTGGGTGGAATGAACAGGAGACCCATCCTCATCATCATCACCTTGGAGACCAGAGAGTGAGTCGGCCATGTGAACACCAGCTCTGCAAGAGGACATGCAACTCCCCTGACAATATAGTCCCCAATGGATAGTCAGATGAGTGGGGTTGATTTGCGTTGGGTTGGGAAGGTAGATGAAGATCGGAGCCATGCCTACATCATGGCAATTTTCTCTATAGGGGGTATTCCCTTGAAGACAGTTTGGAAATGCATGCAAAGTGCAGTCAACAGGTTGCTTACTGGCACATGATTTTCAGACTGGCCTTATGTCAGCTTCACTGCGAGAAGAAAAGCTACAGGGAACCAGGCAGAGGGCCTTCTCGGTAGTGGCGCCCACCCTGTGGAACGCCCTCCCATCAGAGGTTAAAGCAATCAACAACTACATAACATTTAGGAAATACCTGAAGGCAGCCCTGTTCAGGGAAGTTTTTAATCTGTAATATGTTAATGTATTGTTTTTTAATATTTGCTGGAAGCCGCCCAGAGTGGCTGGGGAGACCCAGCCAGATGGGCGGGGTACAAATAATAAAATAATAATAATAATAATAATAATAATTATTATTATTATTATTATTATTATTATTATTACTATGTCAAGTGCACTGGGTTCCGATTTGTTTCCATGCCAAGCCCAAGGTGATGGTTCTTACTTCTGATGTGCTAAACCATGGGTAGGAAGCCAGTGATTCTCCAGAGATTACAACTCCATTATCCCTGACCATTGGCCATGCTGGGTGTGTGTGTTGGCAGAATTTGAATTGGTGGCACAGAAGGAAAAGGTTGGATCCCATGCCCCACTACCCACACCAAGTCAGCCCTCCCTCTAATTGCTATTAACTGAAGAAATAACAGCAGGAGATGGATCCACCAACTCCTGTGTCATGTCTAGTTTGGCCCTAACACACTCAGAGTCAGGCTTTGGACCTTCCTCGTTTATTATCACTCATCTGCTTCCCACTGCTGCCACCACACAGCAGCTCAGGGAAGTATGCAAAGTTATCCCCTTTCCATTTGACAACTAGTACGGTGGTTTAGTGTATCAGCTTAGCAGATAGGAGACCTCAATATCTCCTGATCTGAACCCACCCAGACCATTAGATCTCTTCTAAGGTCCTCCACTGGGTTCCTTCTTTAAGGGAGGCTTGGAGGAGGATGGCAAGGTAGAGGGCCTTTTCAGTTGTGGCTCCCAGACTGCAGAACACTCTCCCCAGTGAGCCCCACCTGACACCTTCATTGACATATTGTTGATGCCAAGTAAAAATATATATTTCCCTACTTCCAGCTTTTGATAAACTAGGAAGATTATGGTTTTTGCTGCTAAAGCTTTCCACGGCCATTCTTTTGGGGAGGGATTGTTTTGAATATTTTTATGACTTGCACATTTTTTTAAAAAATGAATGTGTTAACATTACAAGACATTACACTGTATTTATGTTTTTATGTTACTGCTAATCACAGTAACATGTCAATAATTATTATAATAATTATAAACAAGGTCACTGGGTTGCATCCAACTATGGCTGGGGAAACCCAGCCAGATGGGTGGGGTATAAATAAATTGTTGTTGTTGTTGTTGTTGTTGTTGTTGTTGTTGTTGTTGTTGTTGTTGTTGTTGTTATGTTCTGCTCAAAGCAGACCCCCTGAAATTAATGGACTCAAGGTAGTCATGTCCATAGGTTTCAGTGGGTCTTCTCTGGGTAGGACTAACATTAGATACAGCCCACTGTTGGTATAGAGGTTTACATCTGCTGACATTGCCTTTGCTTCTCAGTGGACAGGTCTTGGGGAGGAGGTCATTCGAAGGCCGAATCTGTGCTTGTCCCGGCAGAGACCGGAAAGCGGATGAGGACCATTACCGAGAGCAGCAGGCCCTGAATGAAAGCGTGGCGAAAAACGGCAACCCAAATAAGCGGAGTAAGTCTTTGGGTTGTAGATCATGGGCAGCATTCAAGGAAGGACAGCTGCCCCCAACCTGCTGCCTGTTACTGCAGTCAATACTGAGCGAGGTGGGCCTGTGGACTGGTCTGGGATAAGGCATCCGCCTATATAAAAGGTAAAGGGACCCCTGACCATTAGGTCCAGTCGTGTCCGACTCTGGGGTTGTGGCGCTCATCTCGCTTTATTGGCTGAGAGCCGGCGTACAGCTTCCGGGTCATGTGGCCAGCATGACTAAGCTGCTTCTGGCGAACCAGAGCAGCACACGGAAACGCTGTTTACCTTCCCGCCGGAGCGGTACCTATTTATCTACTTGCACTTTGACGTGCTTTCGAACTGCTAGGTGGGCAGGAGCTGGGACCGAGCAATGGGAGCTCACCCCGTTGCAGGGATTCGAACCGCCGACCTTCTGATCAGCAAGCCCTAGGCTCTGTGGTTTAACCCACAGCGCCACCTGGCTGCCTATATACCAAAAGTTAAAATGACCCAAATGACTGAAGCTAATTGGCCGTAGGATCCTAGGTACGAACAGGGCTTTCAGGACCATGGACAGGTCACTGGAAGCTGCTTATCTATTGCTGCATGAGATAAAAGAAAGTACTTCTTCATGCAGCAAATGGTTAAACGCTGGAACTCGCAACCACAGGAGCCAGCAATGGCCACCAACTTGGGCAGCTTTAAAAGCAGGTTAGACAAATTCATGGAGAAGTCTTATCTATAGCCATGATGGACCGTTGAGGCAGCAAAGCATTACACCACCTTGAGCTGCAGGTTCTCTGCCATTCTCCCCAAGATGCCTTTGTGCTGTGGCAGTGTGGTAACCTTGGCTCAGATTAAGCCTTGTCTAATAGCAGTCATTGTTTCCTTCTCTCCCCTCGCCCAGCTTTCAAGCAAAGTCCTCAAGGTATTCCAGCACTGGGAGCTGGAGTGAAGAAAAGGAGGCATGGGGAAGAAGAGACATATTACGTACCTGTAAGTAACACCTGAGAGTGGTTTGTGGGTGTATGGAATGCTGTACAAGTGACAAGCCACTCTAGTATGCTTTAAGATAAACTAGACCACAGCTTTCCAACGTGGCATGCACAGTCACCTGTGAACTCACCACTGCCTCTCATGATGCCTGCAAAAGGTCCCAATGAACGTTCCCCCCACCCAAAAAAATCCATAGCACATTTGAACTGCGATCATAGAACCATAGAACTGATGAGTTGGAAAGGACCCCCAAGTGTCATCTAGTCCAAGAGTCATCTTGAGAGGTGGTGGGCTCTCCTACGCTGGAGGTATAAAAGCAGAGGCTGCGGCTGAAGATCCTGCACTGAACAGGGGGAGGGTTAGATCGGATGACCCCCCCCCCCGGGTCCTTTCCAACTCTTTTGATTCTAACTCACATCTGTTCTCCTTGATTCAGGTACGCGGCAGAGAGAACTTTGAGATCCTGATGAAGATCAAGGAGAGCCTGGAGCTGGTGGAGCTGGTTCCCCAACAGCTGGTCGACTCCTATCGCCAGCAACAACAGCAGCTCTTGCAACGCCAGTAAGTCCCCAATTGTCTTTCCCCACTCTTCCCCAAAACAACTTGCAGCACTATTATAATAATAATATTTTTTTTATTTGTACCCCGCCCATCTGGCCGGGTCTCCTCAGCCACTCTGGGCGGCCTCCAACAGATATTAAAATACATTAAAATATCACAGGTTAAAAACTTCTGTAAAAACATTCAGGTATTTTCTGAATGTCAGATAGTTGTTTATCTCTTTGACCTCTGCTGGGAGGGCGTTCCACAGGGCGGGCGCCACTACCGAGAAAGCCCTCTGCCTGGTTCCCTGTAGCTTTGCTTCTCACAGTGAGGGAACCGCCAGAAGGCCCTCGGCGCTGGATCTCAGTGTCCGGGCTGAACAATGGGGGTGGAGACGCTCCTTCAGGTATACAGGACCAAGGCCGTTTAGGGCTTTAAAGGTCAGCACCAACACTTTGGATTGTGCTCGGAAACGTACTGGGAGCCAATATAGGTCTTTCAGGACCGGTGTTATGTGGTCCCAGCGGCCACTCCCAGTCACCAGTCTAGCTGCCGCATTCTGGATTAATTGCAGTTTCCGGGTCACCTTCAAAGGTAGCCCCACATAGAGCGCATTGCAGTAGTCCAAGCGGGAGATAACCAGAGCATGCACCACTCTGGCAAGACAGTCTGCGGGCAGGTAGGGTCTCAGCCTGCGTACCGGATGGAGCTGGTAGACAGCCGCCCTAGACACAGAATTAACCTGCGCCTCCATGGACAGCTGTGAGTCCAAAATGACTCCCAGGCTGCGCACCTGGTCCTTCAGGTTAGGGTGAACAGGGTGCTGGAGGAGGATGGGGACAAAACAAGGTTTAGTTGGGTCTGCCTCTAATTCGCTCTGGCACCACCTGTTGTGTTCTCTGTGTTGCAGGTCACTTTATTTATACTTTTACAGAAGAGAGGATTTTGTGTTTTCAAAACCATTCAACAAATTTCAAATATTTCAAGGGTGATTAACCCTTTTTTCCATCAGCTATTGCAGGATGGCAGTTCGCATGAGAGCGCAAGTTTAAATAAGCTGATTAAATAAATAAATAAATAAATGTGTACTGGAGCAAACTTCTCCTACCTTCCCACTCATCCCTGCCCCTGACCACCAAACTCCATTCCCCATGCAGGACTCACCTTCAGCCTCCTTCTTCCTATGGCCCAGTTCTCTCGCCAATCAACAAGCATCATACGGGAGGGATCAATAAGCTGCCGTCCGTCAACCAGCTCGTGGGCCAGCCCCCGCAGCACAGTTCCGGCGCTGGGACCACCCTTGGGCCAATGGGTAAGGCAAGGCACCTAATGCAAAAGGCCAAGAATGTTTACTTATTGTCTGTGCAGCACACTTTGAATCTTCCTGATCCCTATAGGCACCCGGTCATTTCATTTCCTGTAGTCAATTTCAGTGTGCCGGTATTTGGGGATTCTTGCATGCTACCTGAGCCAGCCTCTCAGGACTGTATAGGGTGGGATATATAGTTTTCTAAATAAAACGGAAAGCCTCGCTCTTCCTTTTGGAATGGAGATGGGGCAATTTGGGAATATGGAAGCGTAAACAGCTGCTTTGTGCTGAGTCAAACCATTGGATCATCTAGCTTACTGTTGTCCACACTGACTGGCAGCAGCTCTCCTGGGTGTCATACTCAGGGGGTATTCCCAGCCCTACCTGGAGAAGCCAGGGATTGATCTTGGGATGGGGTTCTTCATGCAAAACAGACACTCTACCACTGAGCTACAGCCCTTCCCCAAACTTGTGACAGCTACTTTGTGGTTCCTTTTTTTTTTTTTACAAAACTCCCAAGGTTCTAGCAAACTGGATTCAAGTTTTAAATAATGACTGTCAGGAGAGTGGGAATCCCCTCAAACAGCCAAGAATAGGCGATGCCATCTGGATTTGGCTGCCCGTTTTTTGACCACCCTAAATCTCTGTTTTAAAAGCAAATTAAATTTAAAATTGCTTTCCTTTCCCACAATGTATTCTTGACTTGTAATTGATCAGCTAAACTGTCTTTGCCTGATGCCTGAGTGAGGAAAATGGGATATGACATCAAGCTTACATTGAGCTGCAAAATCAACCCCAAGTTACCTGGCGGTAATAACCCCACTAAATTCAGCGGGACTTACTTCTGAGTGAACATGGATAGGTTTGGAGCCATAGATGGCTTTGAATGGGCTAATGGCCCATCACAAAGCCATTTTTGGCTCTTTGTTGTTTTGGCTGCAAAAATTCTAAGAGGGCTACCCTTATGGAAATTTATTAAATTTGGAAGGGAACATGCAAGGAAGGATTGTGAATATCTGTTGATGACTGAGTTTTTTGTGTCTGTTGTGTGCTACGCACACACACACACACACACACCCCACATTGAAAAATACATACCCATGTTTCTCCTAAAATAAGACACCGTCTTATATTCCCCCCCCCCTCAAAAAACACAGTATGGCTTATTTTCGGGGGATGTCTTATTTTAACTGCTCCGCGTCGGTATGCTGCATAGCCACGCCTATCCAGGCCGTCTTAAGGGAGAGGTGCCGCATCACTATGTCTTATTTTCGGGGTATGGCTTATTTTCGGGTATGGCTTATATTTCACAAATGTGTAGAAATCCTGCTATGGCTTATTTTATGGCTACGCCTTATTTTAGGAGAAACAGGGTACTTGTTGCATCAGAGGATGACTAGATGGAACACAGACATGTGCAAAATGACCCAATTGCAGCAGAACAAAAATTGCCAGGTGAAATGGCAAATGAATATTGGAATGGATTGAGGCATGTCCAAACATCCCTACCTGGGTGTAAACCCAAGTGAACACAATGGGATTTACTTCTGAGTACACACATGCACCATTGTATTGTGAGACTGTCCTAAGCACCTTTCCCTGGCAGCATGCGCCTGGGGAACATTGATACTTACACATGGTGCCAATCAATGCATGTGTGCCCACCTTTACCCACTTTGGAGCCATCACAATGTCCCCGCTAAATACATATCTTTTCCCGCTCTTTTGGATGGGGTAGCCATTTTTTATTATGCCCCACCCCCAAGGCATCCATTTTGCGCTACGCTGCAGCCATTTTGCGGCATTTTCTCAACATTCCCTATGATCCCATTGGCCCCGAAGGGTTGGCAGCCCCTGAATTGTGTAAGGTTGTACCTGGAATGTATTTTCCAAACTCACCAGGCTGGTTTGCTGCCATTTCTTGAACCCAGGGCCGGGAATGCTGAACAGCCACACCATGCAGTCCAATGGAGAAATGAACGGTGGGCACCCCTCGCAGTCCATGGTCTCAGGGTCGCATTGCACGCCCCCTCCGCCCTACAACCCAGACCCAAACCTTGTCAGGTAGGAAGGAGGTGGCTCAGCGTGGGTCAACTCAGCAACGCCTGGTTTTGTTTTTGTTTAACCACACACTAACCTCTGTAGCAACTGGTTTGCTTAGGCCAGAGCTTTCTAAACTTTTCATGTCGGTGGCGCACTTTTTAGACGTGCATCATTTCGCGAAACAGTAATTCAGTTTTGCTAGCGAACTGGAGGTTAAACTAACCCCTTATGAGAGATACGGGCACTTATCGCGCGACAACACTTCAGCCGACACACTAAACAGGCATCCCCAAACTGCGGCCCTCCAGATGTTTTGGCCTACAACTCCCATGATCCCTAGCTAACAGGACCAGTGGTCAGGGATGATGGGAAATGTAGTCCAAAACATCTGGAGGGCCGAAGTTAACATGTTGCGACACACAGTTTGGAAAGCTCTGGCTTAGGCAATGCTCTGTTGGGAGGGGGGTGGGAGAGAAAGGCGAGCGCTCCGTTCACAACTTGTTTTCTTTAGCTAAGGTATAACAAGATGTTTAAAGTGGCATCACAGAGTTTTAAATGTTTGGTATGGATGTGGCTTAGATGTTGCTGCCCTCCAGCTCCGACCAGCAGGTCCAAAGCTCATGGATGATGGAAGTTGTAGTCCAGCAACATTTGAAGGGCGCCACGTTGGCTACCCCTGCCTTAAGCCACATTTCCTACCACAGCTGTTCCTATTAACCCATCATATTCTTTAAAAAAAATTCTGTCAGCATTAAATGGGAGCCAGGGGACGGGGGCACGTTATGGGAACCATTTCCCCTCAATATTAAAAAAATATCTTGTCAGTTATTGGAGCCATCTTAGGATATGAGAAGCTTGTCCATTATTTTACCATTCCTAGCTTACCTTACTGATAAGAGTTTAATGTACCTGAGGACTGAACTCCGCTTCTATTCCCCCCCCCCAATATCTATATCTATATTTTTTTTCTTTTTTTTCTTCTGCAGTTTTTTAACAGGTTTGGGGTGCTCAAACTGCATTGACTATTTCACTTCACAAGGGTTACAGACTCTTTACCACCTGCAGAACTTAACTCTAGAGGTAAATACCGAGAAGATCTGTCGCTCATTGCTCTGTTTCTCTTGGGGCTGTGGCTCTCAAAACAACGTTTTTGGGGATGGGATTGTGGGGGGGACGGACTGGGGATCTCGAGCAGTTGAAATGCAAGCTTGTCACAGGAGAAATATATTGAAGATAATATTACTTCAACAATAAAGACAATTACCTAGGGCACCCTTCCCCCTCTACCTTGGGTACTCAGGTATGGTTGAAAAGGCCAAAAACTCAGTGGTAGAACATCTGCTTTGCATGCAAAATAATAATAATAATAATAATAATAATAATAATAATAATAATAATAATAATAATGTGACTTTCCCACACAATCATCGGTTGCATTTTTGTTCTAAAAATATGTAGAGGACATAGCAGAAAATGGTGAAATAATGTGGTCAGTTCTGTCAAGCACTGAACATTTAATGCAAAACTTCATGTAACTTTCAAAATAATCCAGCTTTACTCTGTAAACCACATTGAGTCTCTTTTAGGGAAAAAGGTGGTATACTACTACTAGTAGTAGTAGTAGTAGTAGTAGTATTTATATGCCACCCATCTAACTGGGTTGCCCCAGCCACTCTGGGTGGCTCCCAACAAAATATTAAAAACACAATCAAACATTAACCATTAAAAACCTCTCTGAACAGGGCTGCCTTCAGATGTCTTCTAAAAGTCAAATAGTCATTTATTTGTTTACATCTGATGGGAAGGTTCCTAGTTCAATCTCCAGGTAGGAAATGTCCCCTACCTGAAACCCATCAGTGAGCTTGCAGGATGATATTGAGCTAGATACATATTCTGAGGGAAAGCACACATTTAAATATGTATTCTGACAGAAAAACATATTCTGAGAGTGAATATGTGTTAGAACCCGTAATCTGAAAGAAAAATATATTCTGACAGAAAACACGCCTTTGCATATGTGTTCTGAGGAAAAAACATATTCTGAGAGAGAATACAATGTACTGTATTCTGAGAGAAAATGCACAACTAAATATGTATTCTGAGCGAAAAACATATTGCGAGGAAGAACACACCTTTAAGCACCTTCTAAGAAAAATGAGCATTTCAATACATATTCTGAGAGAAAATGCACATTTAAATATTAATTCTGTGAGAAAAACATATTCTGAGAGAGAATACAACGTATTCTGAGGGAAAACACACAATTTAATATGTATTCTCAGCAAAAAACACATTGTGAGAAAGAACACACCTTCAAGCACCTCCTGAGAAAAATGAACATTCCGATACATATTCTGAGAGAAAATGCACATTTAAATATGCATTCTGTGAGAAAAACATTCGGAGAGAGAATACAATGTATTCTGAGGGGAAAATGCACATTTGATTACGTACTTTGAATGAAAAACATATGAGAAAGAATACACATTTAAACACGAGGGGGGAAAGGCCTATTTTGATATGTGCTCTGAGAGAAAATGGACATTTAGATATGTGTTGTGAGAGAAAATACCTTAAATGTGTATTCTGTGAGGAAAACATATTCTGAGAGGATACATATTTAAACACATATTCTGAGAAAAGCACACATTTAAACACCTGTTCTGAGAGAAAATATGCAGTTAAGCATGGGTTTTGTGCAGAGGCATACCCAGGATCAAAACTGGGGGGGGGGGGCAAGCCATGGTCGTTCAGGTTTGCTTTGAACGGACGCTGGTCATTTTTGCTTCTAGGGGGGGCAGCTGCCCCCTCTGTCCCCCCCTGGGTAGGCCCATGGTTTTGTGGGTTTTTTAAATATATATATATATATATATATATATATATATATATATATATATATATGTATGATGGCAGATGCAAGGGAATTATAGGTAAAAACATATGAAAGCGGTAAGGATCAGAAATTGGGAAGAGTTCTGTACCCTACCCACTGTCCCCTGAGCTGTGAGACACCATCCCTTCGCCTCTCAGGCAACCTTCCCCAAACCTTCTGCCCTCCTATCATCCTTGATGATCGGCCATGCTGGGATGGGAGTTGGAGTCCAGTCATGTCTGGCAGGTTCCAGGCTGGAAAAGGCTGCTCTAAGGGAACCCTACACACATGTCTGCCCAATAAATGCCACATGTTGCACAGAACCAAGTCTTCACCATGTCGTATTTTGGTGCCATGCATTGTATGTCATTTTCCGCTCTGGGCTTCAAGCACTGAACAGAAAACCCGCAGAATAAAAGCTTTTCCCCTCCACAAACACCTGGAGCCAGTTGCACAATCTTAGACTAGAATCAAAAGCTGCTTGCTGTTTAACCCCATAAAGTTTAGCGTTGTGTGTTTGCTTGTTTTTTTAAAAAAAGAAACATCCCATTTTTGCATGAAGACTTTCTATGTTTGCTGAGTTATGCCCATACCTAACTCCCAACAGAGAAGCCTTTCATAACTTGACGCTCTCCAGACGTTTTGGGCTCCAACTCTTTTTGTTGTCATTGTTTTTTTAAAAAACCCATGAGGTGCTGATACTCATTTCTTCATAAAAGTTCTCTGAGTGCCGGTACAAAATGGCTGGCTTCATCGGCAAGAAAGGAGAGGCAATGGTACTGCCAATTCCCTCCAAAATAAATCCAAAACATCTGTAAGGCACAAAGTTAGGGAAAGCTGTAATAGAGTATTATTACAGTGCTTACTGTTTTAACTAAATTAACACTTGCGCATGAATCCTTGGCTGTTTTCATGAGTGGGACTTAAAACTGGCTGTGTTGTGAATCAGTCCTCCGAGAAGAACGTGAGGCTTGTTTGGGCCTCTGTGTCTCCTCATTTCCCCCCCCAAATTCTCTCCTGCATGAATCACACACGGAGGGCCAGAGCACTTGCTATGTTAAACGTGTAGTACTTGGGCCTTCCATGTTTGTTTATTATTTATTTATCTTGAAATAGTAGCCGTGAGGTAAAGAGATCAGGACTGGATGAGGCAAATCCCTAGAGAGGGATGTTGATGGCTATGAGCCACGATGGCTATGTGGAGAGAGGCAGCATTGCTTCTGAATGTGAATTATTGGAAAACACTGGAGGGAAGAGTGCTCTTGGTGGGCTTTTCAAAGGCATCTGATGACCTCTGTGAGAACAGGATGCTGGGCGAGATGGGCTGTTGGCCTGATCCAGCAGGCTCTTCTTATATTCTTACAGTTCACCCAGTCCTTTTGTCAATCCAATCTCCCAAACACCTTTCTCTGCAGGATCTTGGAGCACTGAAGATCCCGGAGCAGTACCGGATGATTATCTGGAGGGGCCTCCAGGAACTGAAGCAGGGCCACGACTACGGAGCCCAGCAGCTCATCCGCTCCAGCAGCAATGCCTCCACCATCTCCATCGGCACGTCCGGCGAGCTGCAGAGGCAACGTGTCATGGAAGCCGTTCACTTCCGCGTCCGCCATACCATCACCATCCCGAACCGCAGTGGGGCCGATGAGTGGGCGGACTTCGGCTTTGACCTCCCGGACTGCAAGTCCCGCAAACAGTCCATCAAAGAGGAATTCACAGAGGGAGAAATCAACTGAGTGTCTCTAGAGAGGCGCACGGAAGCCGGCGAATTAAGGGCAAGGAACTGAACAGTTGGACCTGAAAGGTATTTGGCACAGCAGCCAGGCGGAACGAGCCTTTCAGGTAGCCACCGAAAAGTATTTTTTTCAGAGCTTTGGGCAGGACGTGACGGTTGCGCTCTGGAGCTTAAATGCAGTCCTTTACCTTTTCACGAAGGGTAGCTAATTTGGCAGTTGCATTTAGCAGCAGGACATGCACTGGGTTAAAAAAAAACACAACCTGTGTTGTGTTGCACTTGGTTGTGCAGCAAACCTGGGTCAATTTTGTATCACAGCATCAAGGACCTTAAGGATAACACGTGTCTCATCCACATTCTCTTCCACCTCGTCAGAAAAGTCTCCAAGCCCCTAACTTCTTTAAGTGAGAACAGGGCTGACCTGTCACACATCGTGGGAGGTCTCCACGGCCAACTGGAACCAAACCACTTAGGGACTTATTTTCTTTAACAGACTGCCAAAAAAAGTGTTTGTTTTTCTACAGTACTTTGCAGAACAGAAAAGCAGCTCTTTACGATTTGATTAACCTGAGGGATATCTGTGTTAGCTGGGTGAAGGCGTTGCCTAGCAAGACGACTTTGTACACACACGCTGTATATACAGTATACTCGCCATGATGTTGTAAGGTTTATTTTCTATGTAAGCTATTGTGAAAAGTTCACAGACGGACAAGGTTCCCCCCCCTTCTGAGGGGGTGCAAAGATGGCATCATTCTTCCCCTCCCCAAGAAAGGAAAAAAATTCCACAACTGTTTCTAGAGCCAAAGGTTTATTGCTTGATCAAATCCAAATCATTATTTGGTCTTTGTAATGGATTCCTAAGCAAAACATCAAAAAAAAAAGCTATAGTTTTCGTCTTTGGGAGAACTGGGCTCTCTGTCATTACACTTCTCCACACACAAAAACACACACAATGATATATAGTTTGGTGCTAGCTGTTTCTTGCTTAGAAGCCCTATAGATGGGTTATGTTCCCTAGATTTCAGAACAAATTCATGCTTAGGTGATAAGAGGTTGCATTCAACAATGTGTGTATTTTATTGGCTCGGGTGCAAAAATTTGCTTTGTAAGAAACTTGCTCTCTTTTTCTTTAAATTTTATTCTTTTTTTGTCGCAGCACATTTCAATAGACTCCAGAAAGGTAAGAGGTTTTGGAGGGAGCTTCCAAATGTTATTGCACTCCAACTCTCACCAGCTCCAGGCAGTATGGCCAAAGGTTAGGGATAATGGGAATTGTAGTCCAACCACTTCTGGAAGGACCACTGGTTAGTCACCCTTGCTTTAAAGCAACTCATTCCATCAGGTTGGCCACTTTGGGAACAGGATGTAGCTACAAAACAAGGGGTATATAAATTTTGTTAAATAAATCATCTGGATAGCTCAGTTGGTTAGAGCGTGGTGTTAATGACACCAAGGTTGCAGGTTTGATCTCCATAAGGGACAGCTACATATTCCTGCATTGCAGAGAGCTGGACTAGATGAACTTGGTTCCTCATAAGGCTTGGTTACCAGAATCTTGATTCTCTTGATTGCCATCCTCTACCCTCCAGTTTAGGGACACGGGTGGCGCTGTGGTCTAAACCACAGAGCCTAGGGCTTGCTGATCAGAAGGTCAGCAGTTCGAATCCCCATGATGGGGTGAGCTTCTGTTGCTCGGTCCCAGCTCCTGCCAACCTAGCAGTTCGAAAGCACGTCAAAGTGCAAGTAGATAAATAGGTACTGCTCTGGCGGGAAGGTAAACGGCATTTCCGTGTACTGCTCTGGTTCACCAGAAGCGGCTTAGTCATGTTGGCCACATGACCTGGAAGCTGTCTGCGGACAAACGCCGGCTCCCTCGGCCTGTAAAGCGAGATGAGTGCCACAACCCCAGAGTCGTCCGCGACTGGACTTAACGGTCAGGGGTCCCTTTACCTTTACCTTTACCCTCCAGCTTGGGTGCCTAGAATTGGACATAGTACTCTTATAAACCCTCCAGATGTTGTTATCGATTCCAATTCCCATGAGCCCCAACCAACATGGCTAAGTGTCAGGGACGATGCAAGCTGTAGCCTAGCAATACCTGGAAGGCCAGAGGTTCCCCATTCTATCCCAGGTGCACATAAACGGTACCTCTGAAAATTTCCTCCAGATTCTGACCAGGATTTTCGACATTGACTTTCCTTGTTTCACATGCTTCTGCTATTGTATGTTTTTGTTTTCTTGTCTTTGCTAAGAACAGTTTGCAATTCACCCATCCTGTTGCAGCATCCAGGTAGAATTTTAGAGCCCCCTTTTGTGACACTGTGTGATTTTGTTTGTTTGTTTAAAAACCCCTTGCAGGGCAAGGGGGAAACACTTTGATTTGGGTTTGGGTTTCTTGGTTTTTCAATAGGCTTCTTCTGGACTTCCATCCCTTAAAGAGAGGACTCTTTCAGAGGACTGCCCACTGTAAAGCAGGACACATACATTAGCTGCCCCTGCCACTGAACTAGCATAGACAAAATGCTACAGATCTGTCACTCATTACCCAGCAAAAAAATTTTTCTCCTTCTCTCTCTCACCCACTTTGCATCACTACTCAGTGAATATCTCTAGGGAGCACCCAGATTTGCACCTTGTTAAAGATCCTGTCTGAAAACTGTGCGTGTGTTTTTGTCCTGCAGGGGCTGAGACTTTGGGAACAGCCAAGATGCAATAGTGCTTGTGAAGTAGCAGCGAGTTAAAGCACTTTATGTTGTTCTTTTCCCCCCTCACTCACATCTTCAGTGGTCACAAAAACGCTTTCCCTGAGCAGTATTACTATATATAATTACTCTGTGTGTGAGTGAGTGTGCGTGTGCATCTGCATGCTTATGTTACTAGCAAATTTCAAAATGTTGGGCACATGTCATGAGCAGCTTGAGCAAAAATCCAGAAGCTCTGGAAGCATCCTGGAGTCAGCAGCAGGGATGGGAGAGTACATTTGTTTAGTATGCATGCAAAAGTGAGCCTTCATTCACACTTTCTGAAACAATATGAGAACCAAAGCACAGCACAGTAATGTGTACAAACATGCATGTAAAGTGTACTTGTACCTAGAGGTATACAAGGTTCACAGTTTGCAGGAGAAAGGCCTATCATGTTTTGTCGATTCATAGCCATACTGGAGAACAGAGACCCACGGGATGCACAGAGAGCGTGCATGTTGTTGACCTACCTGGGCTTCAGCTAGAGTCAGGCCTATATACACCTGCCAAAATCACAGCTTACTCTGGTAGATTCAAAACCATGAAAAGGGAAAGAAAGGTGTTGGCACTCTAGATAACTATAGGGAAATCTGGAGTGGCATCTCTCTTTCCCTCCCCCTCTCTTTCTCTTCCTCCCTCCCTCCCTCCCTCCCTTCTTCCCTGTCCCATGTTGAGAAAGAACGTATGAGGAAGGAAGCCAGCACTTACAGGCTTCCACACAGTCTGAAAACCCAGGCTGTCCACAGTGATGGGCTTGTGCCTGTTAGGACTGGAAAGCAGGTGGCTCCAGAGCCAATGACAGGCAAAACCAACTAATTACTTTTGTCCTCCTCCTCTTTCTCTGTGCTGAGTTCTACAAGGGCAGAGCTTCTCAAGGCAGGTGAGCTTGGAGGAATCAAGGCTGAAGTTGGTGAGGCAGTGCCCTAATGGAGAGGTGTGTGGGGCCCAGCTCCCTATGCCCATAGACATCCAGGATGCCTCATTATTATTTTGACTCTATTTTCCCTGCTGTAACAAGTGGTGCTGAACAAGAGTCCCTTCTGGAATAACTGGGGGCAACGTTAGATATCAGCTGGCTAATGCTCAGAGGTCCACACTCAGTGTACGGACAACAAGGGATGCGCTCCCATGTGGCATTGTGCATGAAGTCAAACCAGTACCATGACCCCATTGCCCCTTCTATGGGTGGGGACTCCTCCTCCTTCGTGCACAGGTCTTTCATGCAGTTGTATTTCCCAGATGAAGCAGGGCAAAGAACAATCCATCTACATTGGTTTGTTCTGGAAATGGCCAGTAAACTTTCAGCAACCTCTGCATCTCGTCCTTCCGATGGCTGCCTGACCCTTCTCAGGTGTGCGTGCCCGAGCTTTTTGGGATTCACCTTA
Source organism: Darevskia mixta (assembly GCA_034641385.1). Taxonomy (NCBI): domain Eukaryota; kingdom Metazoa; phylum Chordata; class Lepidosauria; order Squamata; family Lacertidae; genus Darevskia; species Darevskia mixta. Next base: position 8,720,479 of record JAWWNH010000181.1, read on the forward strand.
ACATGGGCTTAAGAAACACAAGTGGAGTTTAAACTTTGTCATGAATTGTGAGGTTTCGTTTCGTTTTTATTGTAATGATATCTTTGAGGGGGAGGGGCGGGGAAATGTGTTATTTTTATAGCTTTCTTGGGGTAACACAATAAATGGATTTCAAACATCGTTTGACTCAAAAGGGAGAGATGCATCGCAGTTGCACACACATGCACAAATGCGCACCCTTCCTTTCATGCTCCCAGTGCAGGGCAAAGGAATTGTTTCAAGCCAAAGGGTTGCATTCCCTTCTGGGGGCCACAAGCCAGTGGAGGTGGGGTGTGCCTTTTCACAGAAGGCTAGTTTCTACACACATTTTCTCTTCCCCCATCCTGGCAAGCAAGAAGCATTCTCAAGAGTACAAGGGCACATTCCAGCCAGGCAAAAACACTTGGGTGCAAACCAGAGGGGGTAGGGGGTGTGGCTGGGGAGGGGTGTGCCCTGGGGAGAGTCCTGAGCGCCAGATAAAGAGGCATGGAGAGTCTCCTTCAGTCTCCAGGCCTAAGGGGAGTGACAAAGCATAGCAACTTTTTAAGCACAGCTTAGGCACACTACTGTGAATTACATCATGCTTCCCTCTTTTTTCACTTTAAAAAAGCTGTCTGGTTTCCGAATTCGATGGCGGCAGCATTAGCACTGGGGGCAGGAATGCTTGACCCTTCCCACTCGTTACAGATAGAACAGATGTCGCAGGAGAAGCATTGAAGGTGCCTGGTCTTCTCCTGGACATGCTAACTTTTCTACGGCAGGGATTGCTGTTGAGCTGCAGACACATTCTGTGATGTGACCCACCCCATCGGCAGCTTGAAATGGTGGTACAGCCTCTGACACAGGCTGTTGAATCAGGAGCGGCCCTACCAATAGGCAGGGTGGGATAGCACCTCAGTGGACACAGCACTAGGGGATCTGATGGAGCTGGGAGAGCCACATAGAATCGTAGAGTTGGAAGGGTCCCCGAGGGTCATCCAGTCCCACCCCCTGCGGCGCAGGAATCTTTTGCCCAACAAGGGACTCGAACCCAAAACCTTGAGATTAAGAGCGTCATCCTCAACCAACTGAGCTATCCCCTCCCCTTTACCCTCTAAACTAGTCTGCTCCCCTCACGTGCTTTGAAGAATGCTATCCCGTCAACACTGCAGGAGTAAGCTCTATTACCAGTCCTGTTGAGTGCTGTATTACCATAATAATAAGTAAAAAGTACCCTGCAGGATCAGGTTCTCTCAGCGCCTAGCCAAAGATGCCGGGACCTGAAAACCTCTGATATTGCAGGGTAAACATGGCCAATCTGGCTAGGAGCTGCCAATTGCCTTATCCTCCTTCAAAGCCATCAAAGGTGGGTATGCAGGATAGGACTAATCCGTGCTGGACCATGTTGGAGGCTCATCTTCTCCAGCATTCTGCAGCCAAGCAGATGCCAACGGGAAACCTGCAGGCAGGACTTGAATGCAACAGAACTCTCCCTACTTGCCACCTTCTTCAACTGGTTTTCAGCCAAGGATAGTCTTACCCAGGGGTAGGCAACCTAAGGCCCGGGGGCCGGATCCAGCCCAATCGCCTTCTAAATCCGGCCCGCGGTCAGTCCGGGAATCAGCGTGTTTTTACATGAGTAGAATGTGTCCTTTTATTTAAAATGCATCTTCGGGTTATTTGTGGGGCCTGCCTGGTGTTTTTACATGAGTAGAATGTGTGCTTTTATTTAAAATGCATCTCTGGGTTATTTGTGGAGCATAGGAATTCGTTCACCCCCCCAAAAAAAAATAAAGTCCGGCCCACGGCTGAAAAAGGTTGCTGACCCCTGGTCTTACCCTTTGGGCTTTGTCTATATCTCCTTTTGAAGCCCACCAAGTTGGTCGCCACCATTAATTCTTGTGGGAGCAAATTCCATAGTTTAAAGACACGCTGTGCTCTTTCGTCTGCCCTGAATTTTCCTCCATTTCATGCAGCAAAATGTCTTCTAGGAGAAGATTGGTCTTTTATGATGGATGCATGAAACCTATGCCACCCTGAACACCCCTGGAAGTAGAAGTCCTTTCTGTTTCACAGGGTAATAATGGTGCTGCGGAAGCCTTGCAAAACTAAGAGAATAATAATAATAATAATAATAATAATAATAATAATAATAATTTGATTCAGTATAAAAGCTGGGGGAACTTTAATCACATTCATCATTGACTAGTCTTTGCCCTTTGCTGCCTGGGACCAGAAACTCCTCCAATCATCTGCTTTACTGTGGTACATCTGGGTTCCTCAAATGACCACAGTGCACAGGCCCCTCTGCAAACACCACATCTGTGTTCGTTTCCAAAGACTCTTGTGCACCCATGCAAAATCCATTAACTGTGGACATAGTCGTGCATGATATTTCACAGGATGCTTCATTCCAGAGAAGATACTCAACAGCCCAACTCCAGGTGTTTCTCAGTGGAATTAATACAGTTCCAAAGTTTTCTTCCCAAACCATTCTTTGCTAAAGTTGTCCATTGGTGCTATTCTTTTCTCTCTCCCCTGCCCGCCCATTAGCTTCTGGGCAACTGAGAATGGTTCTGTCTGCACAGGCCCCAATTCTCACTAAGCAGTGGGTGGATTGTCCTTTACAACACCATGAAGTTTGAGCCACAAACTGAGAGAAGCCATACTTGGCCGGTTGCTGGTATTCTTCCCATTGCTGCATTGGCCAATGTTTGGGTACTACTCATTGAATCAGTTTTCCTGTTATTATAGATTCAGATGGCTCGGCCAGGTATTTGCAGAAAGCCTCCTGCATGCAATAAATAAATAAAAATTAGAGAGAGAGAAAGATGAGACAGAAGAGTGTGTCAATATCCAGAATGACAACATATTGAAAGATTGTGGTGGGGCAGGCACAATCTGCAGGTTGGAGATGCTGGATTTCCTGTGCATTGCTAAAACCTCACCACTGCAATTTTCAGAACAGAAAGCACAGAACATGCTTGCCTTTTAAAAACAGCAACAACAACCCTGTGGGACAGAATGCTTTTGGAAAGTAGTTTGCTAGTGGCCAAATCCCTTAGCCCTTTCCCTTTGGGCTGCTATCTAAATTAAAACCCTTCCTCCAAAACTGCTACTTGTCCTGGGAGGGGACATACTGAAACAATTAAATCCCCCTCCACTGGTGCAATGATCCTGATCTGGGTACTCCCCTCCCGGAATTTGGACCAAGGATGATGGGAGTTGTAGTCACAGGTTCCCCATCCCTGTCTGATAACGTTCTCCTCTTCCTTTGTAGCCACGATTTCAAAAACCTGCTTCTCTCACCGGAAATCCACAAGAGCCTTCCTCGTGCCCATGCCCACTGCAGTTATTCCCTCCATGCTGTGGGGCAGGGCTGTTGCACTGTCGAGATCGGCTCACGACTCCTAGTCCACAGGTGACAGGGCAGGGAGTCCAGGATGCCCAGGGAGACCACATTCCATCAACTGAGGCAGAGAGAAAGTGAAGGGTTCAATTTGGGCTTCCCACTGGCAGGGTCAGCCCATGATATTCCGCTGCCTCCAGACGGTCAGTATTTTGTATAAAATATTCAAGTGCATACTTTAGGTTTGCACAATTAAAGGGAGGCAGGTGAAAGCATCATGCTGAATAAACAAGACTTTTGCAGTTAGGAAAGTGATGGGGAAGTGCATTGAAAAGTGTGGAAGGGACAAGTGATTCGTGAGTTGGCCACTGTGGGAACAGCATGTTGGACCGGTGGGGCCTCATCCAGCAGGGCTCTCCTTATGTTCTTGTCTTGGGGAAAGGGAATGTGAGAATGTAAGATGAGCCCTGCTGAATCAGACCAAAGACCCATCCAGCAGCCTGTTCTTGGATGCTTTCAGGCAGGGCCGGCCCTAGCATTAGGCAGAAAGAGGCAGCGGCAGCCTCAGGCGGCAGACACTGGGACGGAGGAGGGAGTCGTGGCGAGGTGCTAGAGGGACAGCATCTCCATGCCATGCAGCCTGCTCTGTGCCCTCTACGTTTGTCTGATGCCTTCATATGTAGGAGAGGACCCTGTCCTGTTACTGGTGTGTTGACGTAAGAGTCACCTGCCAGTCCAACCCATCGCCCTCGCCTTTTGGGCAGGAAGAGCTTTGCAGCTGGGGAAGGTTCTAAGGATTTCTAAGGATTCAGCATTCAAGCCCAAAGGGTGCCTTGTGCTTCTCCCAGCAAGGTCCCCTTCATGCTCGCCCAATCCCTCTGCAAGATGGTGGCTGCACCTGGACACTGGCTGTTGTTGCACATCTCAAGCTCCTCCTTCTCCCCTTCACAAGGCAAGCCCCCTCCGGAAGGAGCAGGGCTGTCGCAGATTCGAATCCTTTTCTTGATCCCAGAACACGTCTCTGAACACACGGACCAGGGTGACCACTCTGACCATTGGCCATTGTCTAAAGGAAGGAAAGGAGAAAATTGTTGACTGATTCTCTACATCAGTTTTGGACAAGCGGGTTTCTTCTTCATCTTCTTCTTCTTCTTGACACACAAGGAAATAGGAATGGGAGAGGGGAGGAGAATGGTTCCACTTCCTCTGGACTTGAGTTAAACAATAGGGAAGAGGGGATAAAAAGCAGTCAAGTGACAAATGACATACAGTAAGAGGTGCTGTGAGGTCAGAGAGAGCTCTGACAAAGGGGGAGCAGGGGAGGGAGGGACATCTCAGAATAGGTACAGGACAGAATTTTGGTTTTGTTTGCTGCCTAACTCACCCTTTCTAAATCAATATGCAGAATAACAGCATACTGTATATGCAATATGAAGAACAACCGTCCTTCAGAATTTGCAATCCTCTGAATTTTGTGGTGCAGTTCTCCAACAAAACAATATACACTTAAATGCATGCATCGCAATGCAAAAGGAAATGTGTGTATGAGCATATATTTGCACTGAAACAATGGCACATTTTCATGGGGATTTTAAAAAAGAAAGAGAGAAAAGAAAGAAAGAAATGCAAAGTGCTTGGGAAAGTGGAGAACTGAACTTCAAGACTGGAGAAACTAGAAACAGAGAGAAACCAGAACTAACAGATTCACCCAACCATAGTTGCAAGAACAAACCAGGAATCTTTGGGAGAAACCATGGGCCTCTCCAGACTAGTGGTTTATTGCAAGCATACTCTGGAACCTGTTTTTGACACAAGAGGAGTGGTGCCACATTCGAGGTGGATTTATTCTGCTTTATTAATTGTTCTGGGGTGCTTCCCCAAGGCTTCCACATGATTGCTGTCCAGAGGGGCTGCAGCAGAGCAAAAGTGGAACAAATATAAACCAGAACATTTCTGGTATAAAGATTTGTAGAGATTTCTCATGAGGAGGTTATGTGATGTGCACTAACTGGAAATGAAGCAGTGTCACTGAAATCTGGACTGCATATGGCCACCCTGTTAGCGGTGTGAGCACAACTGGAGGTTGTCTGGCGGGCCCCCATGAAGATATAAAAGGAAGAGAAGAAGAAGAGTTTGGATTTGATATCCCGCTTTATCACTACCCGAAGGAGTCTCAAAGCAGCTCACATTCTCCTTTCCCTTCCTCCCCCACAACAAACACTCGGTGAGGTGAGTGGGGCTGAGAGACTTCAAAGAAGTGTGACTAGCCCAAGGTCACCCAGCAGCTGCATGTGGAGGAGCAGAGACGCGAACCCGGTTCACCAGATTACGAGTCTACCGCTCTTAACCACTACACCACACTGGAACATGCTTTTGCAGCGGAGATGTGCCTTTGGCAAGGGAGGTCTGCCTACCCCAGCTTAATAAGTGAAGGCCAGCTTACATGGGCAGGGGTTCATCTTAGGACAGAGCTTGAGATCGGCGGAAGGGCCCACACATCGCATGCCGCTCTCCGGGTGAGTGCACTGCCGGATGCGCATCTGGTTCTGGAGGCCGCAGGTGGCGGAACAGACGGACCACGGAGACCATGGGGACCAGCTGCTTTTTGCTGTAATGGGAGAAGAGAGAGGTGAAAAGACATACACGCACACATGTGGGAGGATGTGGAGCCCAAATCTCAAATGCACGATTGGCAGACAGTCACAAACAGGGGCAATGGCACCGTGGAGTTTCAGAACCAGTACAGAGGGGACTCTATGATGTCATACCCCCAAACCCGGCCACAGGAAAAAGACAATGGGTTAATCCCTACCTCTTCCATCGGGTCACACACTCATTTTTCCCCCTGCCTGCGATGGGGGAGGACATTTCTTTGCTCTCCTCCAGATAGCAATCTCCATTTTGAACTGCACTATGGATATCTGTAACGTTTAAGGATTATTGCCTGCCTTATTTTAATCCCTGTAACTGTTGAATCTTGGCAATACTTTTGATGTGAGTAAACCTTGTATTTTTCTTGTTTACTAAACAGTCTGAGAGTGATTTCTTTGTTCAGAGGGAAACAAAAAAAAATATGGGAAAAGATAATCCAAGTCTGCCTAAAGCATCCCTGGATATCATAATTGATCTAGAGGTGCAACCTTGTCCTAATAGGTTTATAGAGATAACATGTGCATGGATGGTGATTTTTAACTCTGCTGAAATACATATTTGCATTCTCACACAAGTGACTAAGAGGAAGTATAATTACTAAGTAAACTATCCTCTCCTGCTCATTTATAACTATCCAACACACACTTCTACCATAGATAATCAACTTGCTTCCAGGACGATTTCATACGACTAGGAAAGGGTAACATAGATGGTCAAGGGACAGAACATTTCCCTGCCCAGGAAGGCTTTTCTGTTTAGGGGATAAAGCCCACAATTATAGGAGGACATGAAAGTCTTGATAATATGAATGGTGTAGAGAAAGCGGGACGGCAGGAGGTTGCTTCATTCTCTCTCATAGTAGTTTGGAGCCATTCTACAAATCTGATTGGTTAGAGTGTAGGGATGGAGGGGGGGGGAATTCAATTCAGTCCGCGTTTAAAGCCAAAGTCAAATTCACACTCCCCCTGCCAAAAAAAAAAAAAAGTGAACCCAATCAGAGCTATCCTTCGAAATTGGCACTAATGGGCAAATTTTGCAATACGGCTGCTTTAGTTCAACAAAACAGCCATGTTCAGGGGCAGTATATCTCTGAATAATGGTCATTACAGGGGCAAACGATAAGGGGCAGTCTGTTTCATTTGCGCTTTGCTTGCGGGCTTCCTGAAATCACCTGGTGAAAAGCAGGACTTTTTTCTTTTCTTTCCAATCTGTGCAATTTACCTTCACAGTGAACACCGTCACCGATAAATCCGCTTTGGCAAACGCAGAAGTAGGATCCCAGGGTGTTCAAGCACGTCGCGTCCTGGTTGCAGGCATGGGAATCCCTGGCGCATTCGTCTATGTCTAAAAGGTGAGGGTGAGAGAGAAGCTGCACAATGGGAGGTCATGTCCTAGACCTGTTTTTCTCCTTGTCTGCTGGGGCTGCCAGGGATTGAGCCTGGAACCTCTACCGCTTCTGCATGCAAAGTCAGGTCTGCTACACCTGAGCTACAGGCCACCCATTACAGACCAGAAATGGGGGACCTGTAAGTGGTACATATATTGACACCCAATATATTGTTGGACACCCCCCCCCCACACACCCATGAGCTCCAGCCGGCACAGCCAAGGTTCAGGGATGCCCTGTTAGCTGGACTGGATTACTGCAATCCACACTGCATGGGACTGCCCTTGAAGACGATGCTTAAACTTCAATGGCTCCAAAATGCAGTGTCCAGGTTACTGGGGCTCCATTTGGGACGCACATAGCCTCTATTTTGAAACAGCCACAATGCTTCTCCATTCCAGGCCCAATTTCAGCCACTCACTCTCGCGCTTAAAGCCCTAAGGCCCCAAATATCTGAAAGGCTGCCTCCCTTCCTACAGGCCCCCTTGGCTCTGCTAAGATTGGCAGAGGGGGTCCTCTTGGTAATTCTACCGCCCTCAGAAGTGCAGGCAGTGGCGGCCCAGGAGAGGGCCTTCTCTGCGGCAGCCCCCAGGTATAATATTAATAATAATAATAATACCTCTCCACCGGTATAATAATAATAATAATAATAATAATAATAATAATAATAATAATAATTTATTATTTATACCCGCCCATCTGGCTGGGTTTCCCCAGACACTCTGGGCGGCTTCCAATAGAACATTAAAATGCAGTAATCTATTAAACATTAAAAGCCCTAAACAGGGCTGCCTTCAGATGTCTTCTAAAAGTCTGGTAGTTGTTTTTCTCTTTGACATCTGGTGGGAGGGCGTTCCACAGGGCAGGTGCCACTACTGAGAAGGCCCTCTACCTGGTTCCCTGTAACTTGGCTTCTCGTAGTGAGGGAACTGCCAGAAGGCCCTCGGCACTGGACCTCAGTGTCTGGGCAGAACGATGGGGGTGGAGACGCTCCTTCAGGTATGTGTCTGGCACCTTCACTGTGCAGTTTACATTAATGCAATGACATTGGTGGTGATAGACTCTGCAGCAATACCCAGAGGGGACACAGTTTCCCCAGCCCAGCCCAGCTATTCTTCACAACCAGAGACATTGGTGTTTCCTCTACCTATGCAGCTGAGCACACCGTCTCCTTCCAAGCCTTTCGGACAGCGACAAAAATACGATCCGTATGTGTTGATGCAGCTTGCTTCAGCCAGGCAATGCATAGCCATCTCCTGCTTGCACTCGTCTATGTCTTTGCAGAAAAGAAGAAAACGAGACTATATAGGAGCATGCTCTACATACATGTCCACACACAAGAGAGATTTGCCCATCAAGTCCAGCGTTGTCTACGCTGACTGGCAGTAGCTCTCCAGCCCTTCCCCTGCCACCTGAATCCTTTTAAATGGAACAGGATGGTGGCCCTTCCCTTAAAAATAAAGCAAGGCCCTAGTCCTCATGGTTCTGAATACAGGGGTGATTTAAACAGGGATTTAAGAAGCTGTCTTTCACTCAATATTGCCTACACTGACTGGCAGCAGGACTGCAGGGTTTCCAACAAGGTTCCATCCTAGCCCTGCCTGGAGATGCCAGGGATTGAACCTGGGACCTTCTGCATGCAGAGCATGTGTGCTACCACTCAGCTGTGGGTATTCCAACACAGGTTTTGCCAACCTTTTTGCAGCCTACGGACACAATAGGAATTTTAAGGTAGTGTTGTGGGGCCACACACACAAAATTGATGCTGTGAGGTGTGTGGCATCACACAAGATGGCTCTGTTATGTCACAATAATTCATGCATCAAAGCTATATGTGGAAAATAAATGGTTGTTTATAGCAGCATTATGATCATTATGCACTATGCTAAAATAAAGACTACAAGAAGCAAAGCTCACAATTATTTACCAACACAGTGTATACCATTTCCCTCAAATCCTGGATTGCATTTGCAGTTTTCTTCATCCCGGCTTCCACTGCAGGTTTTGCTGATATCTGATAGGAAACACGTGAATAGCAGAAACTTGAACACAGACACAAAATACCACGACAGGGTCTTCAGATTAAAAAGAGTACCAAGCACAGCCTTACTGACACAGTATTTAGGAATATAGAGGCTGTATATTTATGATTCCAAAATGTTTCAATGATCACATTTCCACTGTGTCATTGCTTCATCTTGTTTTTCTTATGCTTCTGTTTTATATTTTATTAGCAGGGAGTGTTGCCCAGATATTTTTAGAAATAAAAAAGACGTGTTTTTTGTTTTTGTTTTAATGGCTACAATTTGTGAGTTTGGACTCATCACACAAAAAATTGGGTGAAGCCAGTCCAAAGTCATGTTTTGGCCCACCATCTTGATTCAAAATGGTGCCTGGAATTCAAACAGTAACGAAGTCTGCCAGCCCACCTCGTGCCAAGTCTGATGACGATACCTCGAGAGCTGTCCAAACGTATAGAGAACAAACAAACAAACAAACAAACAAACAGACAAACCACTTTCCAAAATATCTAGCAGATGAAGTGAATGGATTGAGAAAGGACATTGGGCTGTATTTTAAACTGGCTGAAATTGTTGTTGCAGGTACTGTTTGGCCACACTATCGTAAGCTGCTCTGAACATACTTTGGTGCAGAATAGTTAATATCTATAATATTAGAATCATAGAATTGTAAATGTCAGGGACGTGCCCTCCCCTGCCAGTCCGGCACTGAGTGGGTACCGGCAGCCTCAGCCTCTGTTGTCGACGGACACGTTTCCCAGTGAGTCTGCCAGCTCCTCCCTGGGGGAGGAGGAGTTACCAGGGAGGAGCCAAGTGGGAAGGGGTCTCCAGGATGATGCAGAAAGACCCAGCACCACTCAGCAGACCCACTCTGAGGGGGAGACACCGTTTCCGGCGCCTGCTTTACGCAGAAGGGTCAGGGGAGAAAGGAGGCGGCACTTTAGGGTGCCGAGACTCTGGTGTTGGCGCCGCAGCAGGAGGGGGGCACTTCCGGATTCTGCTAGCGACTAGGTGGTCATGTTTTAGGATAGCTCTGCACTGTACATACTTTGCACAATAAAATAGTTGAAAGACAAGACGGACTTGGTCTTTACTCATGAGCAACTGTTAAGCGAATCTGACAGTAGAGTTGGAAGGGACCCAGAGGATCATCTAGTCCAACCCCCTACAACGCAGGAATATGCAGCTGTCCCATACAGGGATCGAACCTGCCACCTTGGCATTACCAGCACCATGCTCTAACCAACTGAGCTATCCAGGCATTGGTTGTTCATTTGTGTAGCTGAAGCTATTGCAGAGCAAAACCTGGAATAGTTGGGTATAAACTGACCATCGAGAAAAGGATAGTTGAGTATCGCTTTAACAACCATTAACCACAACAGGATTTTTTAAGAAGTGGGAGGGAGGTTGAGATTCCATACCCCTATTTATTAAGAAGAGTCTCTGAGCGTTTAACACCCTTCCGGGGACATCAGGGCTAAAATCGTAGACAAGTGCTCGGAAATAGCCAAAGTCAGTGTCCCTAAGAGATGAGGAAAGGGATAACAATGGTGAGATATGTTTCATGAAATCTTGAAACCCAAAGAGCAAAAAAATCTAGAAATGCTCAGTTCTAGATACCCTCATGCACACACACACACACACACACACACACACACACACACACACACTTACTTTCCTGCACACACATTCTCTCTCCGACATGTGCACACTCTAATTAAGTTAAAATTTTATAAAAATTATGTATGGCACGGAGACAGTAGATGGAGAATTGCTTCCTCCCTCCTCTCGTAAGACTAGAACTCGTGGACATCCAGCGAAGTTGAATGCTGGAAGATTTGGGACAGATTTTTTAAAAAGTACTTCGTCATGCAGTGCATGAACTGTGAATCTTGATCCCACAGGAGAGACAGTGATGGCCACCAACTTTAAAGGAGGATTAGAGAAATTCATGGCGGATATCGAGGACTGCTAGCCATGATGGCAGGTTGTTTCTGAATACCAGTTGCAAGAAGGCATAGGAGGGGAGAGTGCTGCTGTGCACGGGTCTTGCGTTTGGGCTTCCCATTGGGTCGTCTGGGTGTCCACATGGATGCTGGACTAGGTGAGCCATTGGACCCAATCCAGGAGGCTCTTGTTATGATCTTACAATACACAACACCCTTCCTTCCCAGAATGTAGGGGCTACTGCGTTAGAAGATCAGGTCCTTACACGTGCAGAACAAAGACCGGTTCCATGATCAAAGGCTTGTGAATGCTTGTGAATCCCATGTGCTGGAAACCACAGGAGGGGAAGAGCGCTCTCGCACTCGGACCCTGCTTGTGAGTTTCCCACAGGCATCTGGTTGGCCACTGTGGGAACAGGATGCTGGGCCAGATGGGCCGTTCGACTGATCCAGCAGGCTATTCTTATGTTCTTGTGTCAGGAGCAGCTGGAACCTGTTCTCCCCATTGAAGAACCTTTGAAATGCAAGGTGTCAGCCTTCTCAGTGAAGATATTGCGGGACTACAACTCCCATCCTCCCTGTTGGCTAGGCTGGATGGTGCTGATAGGAACTGGAATTTGACAACATCTGGAGAGCCACACGTTTCCCCACCCCTGATGCATACAATTTATTATGAAGATTATTATAAATATATATACTTCTTGATAACCAAAGAAGCCTCCTTCAAAGCCTAGGATGCAAAAATTAAAATATTCAGCATTACAATACACCATGAAGCGATCCCGCCACCCTTTACATTAAACCGTGTTGGTTTTTTCCATAGTTCCCGCAAGATTCTCACGGCAGACACCGTCGAAATAAATAAGCCCTCCCCCTAAAGTGGGAAGTTGGAGGACACCTTTCTGTTTATAGGCTGAGCCTGAAAGCACCCGGATGATGGCAAGCGTACATTAATCCTCTGATCTCAATCTCATCCAGGCCATTGGCCAACACCACTGCATGGCTGTCCAGCAGCGTCATGGGGCGGGGCTCCTTGATCCACCGGACAAAGCTGGATGGAGGAAGCCGGAGGTATTTCGGCAACGGGATGGCAACGTTGTCCCCTTCCAAGAACTCTCCGACCTCTAAAAATAAAAGCAAAAGAAGAAAACAGAGAGACCTCTCAATGCACTGGGTCGTGAGCTGCCATGTCAAGAGTGTTGACTCGTGGCTACGGGGCAGAGGAGGGAGACCTGTAAAGCTCTAGATCAGGATTCTCCGGCTGTTTTGGGACTACAATTCCCATCATCCCTAGCTAGCAGGACCAGTGGTCAGGGGTGGTGGGGATTGTAGTCCAAAAACAGCCAGACACCAGGTTTGGGGAACCCTGCTCTAGATAAAGTTGGGCTACAGTTCCCATCACCACCCCTGGCTGTCGGCTATGCTAGCTGGGGCTGATGGGAGCTGGAGTCTCGCGACATCTGGAGGTGCACCACATTGGCTACTCCTGGTTTAAGGAGCAGGTACACCTCCTCAGTGAATAGGCTAGTGCAACACTGTATTTAGTGCCTTTGTTGAAATTAACCCCCTACAACTACAATTCCCATTATCATCCCAGATCATTTGGTCATGCCGGGCGGCACTGATGGGAGATGGGAGTCCGACAACATCCGGCTCCCCACCTCTGCTGCAGGAGCGGAAAGCAGAGAGATGGATCCAGGAGGTGGCTCCACAGCCAATGACAGATGGAGCCAGAGCTAATGGCAGACCAATGGCGAAGCCAAACAATTCCAGTTTTGTCCCTGTCATCCTCCCTGCTTAGTTTTGCAAGGACTAAGGAAGAGGAAACTGCCACACTCTAGACCAGCTTTAAATAGGAAGGCAGGTTGGTGGTTGGTGGGAGGGTGCCCCACTTGCACCAAGAGCATCTCCTTCCACCCACTGTCCTGTTACATTCTGAGCTCCTACAGCTACTTGTCTCGTGTTTACACAGCTCTCAAAGACCATTTTAAAAATAATAACATCCAACAAAAAAGGGGCTTAACTGCTCAGTCTGCTTTGATTTCCATAACTTGTGCCGCAGTTACATGAATTTGGGGTTTTCATCGCTCACCCAATGGTCCAACCTTTGGCAAAATTCAGTCAAAATGACAATCGTTCCCTCTAACAGCGAATCTGGGTGCTAATTTGGAAGTGAAATGAAGCTGGTCAGAAACAAGGTTGTGGTTTCTACACACTCAGTGTGTGTACGGGAAGGGGACCTCCTTTGGTATGTAGAAATATGGAAGTTTGTGTGTGTGTGTGTGTGTGTGTGTGTGTATTCCTTCTCATCTCATTGTATGGAGAGGAAATGACCGGGTTTGAAACTTATGTCTGCTGCTATTTTAAGGCAGAACTGACATGAGGGGGCATGCTAATGTTATGCTATTCTTATATAGGATGAGCATGGGCTTCCTTCCTTCCTTCCTTCCTTGAGCATATCTGCTGTCTTGAGTCAAGTTGCAACAAATCTAGGGGAGAATTAAAAAGTTGCCTTACCTATAGGCATGCTATCCAGAGCAAAATAGTATCTCAGATTGGAAGGATTTAGCAGCTGGAAGCCTGTCAGGTCATAGGCCTCAACCACGGCCGCCTTGGTGGGTGGTATGTTCGGTTTCACTTCTGCCCAGAAAAGATTTGGGTAAAAATCATCCTCTTTGATTGAAAGTAGCGTCAGCGCCTGCCCACGGTCATGCACAGCCATCCTCAGAGGCCTGTTCTTCCCAAGCGCCAATCTTCTTCGATAGCTGCAAAGCAACGTCTTAAGGTTAAGTGACGGCTGAGAATGTACCAAATAAGCCATTTAATTTCATCTCCCAAGATACATTCTCAAGCTTTCAGACCACCATTTGAAACCATTTCAGCCTTGCCTGCGTTCGGTTTCTCCGTGCTTCTCTCTCTCTCTCTCTTTTTCCAATTACATTTTATTAAGTTTCAACATTTTCAACAAATACAGTCAAAGCACAATTTAATCTTTTCTTTTTGTCAACTTCTCACCCCTTTTCCCATGGAGTGGTTGTTTCTCCTGTTCTGCTGCACCCCTATCTTCTGTCTATCAAATCACAACATTTACAATATAATCTAAATCCTTCTGCTGCTTGTAGCTCAAATCCTGCTTGTGAGTTCATCATACTATAATATTTCTTTAAATAGTCCAAAAAAGGCATCCATTCTTCCATAAAAGACTCATCACTGGATTCTCTTAATTTTGCCAGTTCTGCATAGTTCCTTATCTTAACTTATCCATTCTTCTTTGGCTGGAACTTCTTCATCCTTCCATTTCTGCACATCTGGAATCCTAGCTGCTGTTCTTTCATACATAAACAACTTTAGCATTTTGGAGGGGTGGGGTGGGGATTTCTGACCCTATAATCCGTAACAGAAATGCTTCGGGCTTTTCGGACATACTCATTTTAAACATCTTTTTTTTATCTCATCATGTATCATTTCCCAAAATACCCTCGCTTTCTTGCAAGTCCACTATATATATATATATATATATATATATATATATATATATATATATATATATATCCATCTACCTGTTTACACTTCCAGCAATTATTAGGAACCTTCTTATATATTTTAGATAATTTATTAGGTGTAAAGTACCATCTATGCATCATTTTCGTATTATACAGCGCTTCTCAACTCCTTATATGCTCCTTCCTCAAGCTTGAAATCCATCTGGGAACAGGACTTGGGGAAGGAAATTGACAGAGTTTAGCTGGAATAGGATCTGGTCTACAAAACCTTCTTCCTCTGTCTCAGCCACTATTATGTGCAAACTGCATGGAAACAACCCACAAGTACCGTATTTTTCGCTACATAAGACGCACTTTTTTCCTCCTAAAAAGTAGGGGGAAATGTCTGTGCGTCTTATGGAGTGAATGTGTGGTCCCTGGAGCTGAACTGCCCAGGGGCAAAAGCAGATCGTGCTTTTTTTAAAAAAAAGAGAGAGAGAGAGAGAGAGAGAAGGGGGTGTTGAAAGGAAGCCCCCTGAGCAGCTGCTCAGCAAACGATCAGGGAGAGAGATAAGGGAGAGAGATTCCAGCCCCGCCCCCTTGCAGAGGGAGGCTGTTTCCCCAGCGACATGTGACTGGCTGATTAGATTATCTGTCTGGAAACTGTAGAAATGGCTCCCTTTCCTGAAGCTGCAGAACAGTGAGTTAAACCCCATAAAACAGGGTTTTTTCCCTTTGCAAAGTAAGCTCAACAACTTTGAGCTGATCCTCAAAAAATGGGGCTTTTCTCCTCTAAAAACTAGGTGCGTCCTATGGTCAGGTGCGCCTTATAGAGTGAAAAATACGGTAGTTTTTACACTCCGGTCGGATTGGCACATGTTCATGGAATGGGCAATAAGCTTTGGGGGCGGAATTGCACCTTGGGTGGTCCTGCCCAACAGCCTTTGGGGTTGTAATAATTTCCGAAATCAGTGTCATTGTCGGTGACATTGTACATGCGGTGCCTGGCTTGTGTTCATTGTCTCGTTTCGAAGGGAGCAACTCATTGGTTGTTTGAAAGCCTCTTGTTATTGTTGGAAGCTTCTGTAATGGCTCAGAACTAGAAAGGCATCTCAAATGCCATAGTGGTGGACTTTGGGCTTTCAAATTTTAGCGGCAACCAGAGTGATGCCACAATCCAGCCCCTCCCTGCCTCTTGCCTTCTGTTCTAAGTCACTGAGTCACCCTCTCAGCTCGGTGCCCATTGCGGCCAAACCAGTCGTGTTCCCCGAAATCCACCTCTGGTGAACAGCTGCCTTGAAAAGGACTACAGATGGGGCTGCGTCTTAAGAGACGCACACCAGATTGTATTTTGCACTCCACGCAAGCATACCTGTAGAATTGTGGGCTTTGGCCGGAGTAGAATTTGTACCACCTCACTTCGTGCTTTTGGCGTCTGCCGAAGATGGAGACCGTGATGTTGAAGGTGACTTTCCTCTCTCTTGCCTTGAGGAGACAGACCTGCTCTCCGAACCCATCGCAAACAGATGCGTTGGAAATGGTGATGCGGAACCCAGGGTCTGCAGGCAGACAAAAGAGTGAGGTCAGTTCAGGTAGGTAGGTAGGTTTTTCAATGAGGCTATAATAAAGCCAATGAGAACACACTTTGAGCTCTTGCTAAGTTAACGATTAACTGATCGTTGTTTCTCTGGTAGCTAACATGTGAGTGTTGTGACCTTAGATTATGTGAGAGGTATTGGGTTGCAAATCTCCATTTTGAATCGAGTTGTCTTTGAGTCTTTTCTCTCAAACTCAATGGAGTGAGGATGTAAACTAAGAGTGTGGCTAGATGAGAGAGAGAGAGAGAGAGAGAGAGAGAGAGAGAGAGAGAGAGAGAGAGAGACCTTTGCTTTTAGGTCTGTTTGGATTATTTCCTATTTTGTAAAATGCTACGCTTGTGCTGGACAGCACAATACATTGTATGGATATTTTGGAGATGTGAATTGATGTATCCTTTTTTATTTTAAAAGAGTTGCTTCAGACTGGGCAATATTAATATCTGCAACGCTTGCTATTAATATTATAGGCAGCAAATTCTCAGTCTACGAAATTATCTTTTCAGTCTCTGCCTTTATCTCTTTCTTCCACAGAAGAGCTTTGTGAAGGAAGTGTTTAATCATATACCTAGTTTACAGATCGGGTAAATGGAGGCTGGGAGAGGGAGGGGGAGTGATCAACCAGGACCACACAATGTTACAAAGGTGAGTTTATTATTCACTTATTTCATGTATGAATCACATCCCACGAAACATCATGAAGCAATTAAACATTGATCTCCCTCCCTCCCCCCCCCTCCCCCCCTCTCACACAAACATTGAATCCAGGTCTTTCCAGTTCCAAGATATTTACGCACTGGGGATACAAGAGAAATTTGTATTTAATTCACATGTAATTCCCACAATATGTGGACCAAAGCACAACCTTTCTTTGAAATTTGCATTTTTCTGAAACTTGCAGTGCAGTTCCGCAGCCAAGTGCAAAAATACATATACTGGGGCAAAGCGTGCATGAAATGAATGCATTAGTATGACTTACAAAAATCCGTATGATGAAAAGTTGCTCTGTAAAAAATGTGTGCATTGGGCAAAATTGCATAGAAGCTTGTGTATATTAGGAGAAATCTGCACTAAAATGCTGATTAATTTTCAAGAGGACTTAAAAAAGAATGCAATGAGATGTGGAAATGTGGAGAACCAAACTTAGGACTGAGAAAATGAGAAACTTGGAGAAATAAAAATTGACAGATTCACCCATCACACACACATGCACACGCACGCACACACACACACACACACACTGCACTAAAAGCATTTTTAGGGTTCCTTGGGCTATCTGTGTGCACAAGAGGGAATGTTTTTAACATGGTATAGAAGACTGAATTCTAGCCACTGCGGGTCTCTGCCGCCTGCCCCCCCCCCAAAAAAGAGGCAGATGTGCACAGGTATTAACTTACCTTGGCAATTGTTTATTCCATCCCCCTTGTAGCCTGGCAGACACCGGCAATAGTAATCAGATGTCAGCTTGTCAAGTTGGCAAATGGCCTTCGGGTGACAGAGAATCCTCCTGGTGACACATTCCAGTTTATGTGGATCTGGAGAGAGGCCGGGAAGAGATGCAAATATGTTGATCACTCCCACCACCCTTAAAATGGAGGTGCATGGCTTCAGTAGTCAGAAAGGGCACAAATAAATGTTAAATCACCACTTCCTGGGGTGGGACATACTGGGACTTACCCAGTTCGGAGTAAAGTTCATTGTAAGTTGCGGACCCAGAAGGGAATGTGGCCCTTGGGGTGAAAAGCTCGGGGGCCCCGTGAGTTTTTTTTGGGGGGGGAGAGACAGAATGAATGGATGGGTACAGAAGAGAGAGGGGGGATGAATATCCACAAGGGAATATAGCCCTCAGCCCTGAAAATGTAGCTTCCCCTGTTCTAAGGGGCTCAAATTATCCCTAAATACAAAAAAGGCAACTAATACAAAAGCTGAGCATTCCTGCGCTCACTGAAGTCTGATTTGAAGCTGAACACCTGAGATACACCCTTTTGGGACCCACCCTCGATCATGCATTGCGTTTAGCAGATTTTAATCTTTTACTTTGACATTGCAATAATGCAACCCTGTGACCTTACAGGCAGGTAAGAAATGTTAGTTGTGCTTCCTGCATTGCAGGGGATTGGGTTAAGTGATCCTTCCAACTCTGCAATTCTTTGATTCTATGAAATCTAAGAACCTTTTTAAAAAAATTTTTTACAAAGGCGGTCACAGTAGGGGTTCCGGGTTTCATTCATCCCCCCCCCCTTCACTTAAGGGTCTTACCATGGATCTTGCTTAGGACCTGTGTGGTGATGAGGCAGAGGAGGGAAGCCAGGTGGCTCACTAGCATTTTCAGTTAAACCCCTCCTTTGTGGTTTGCTCGCATCTTGCTGGCTGCGGGCAGGATTAGGAGGACGGTGTTGGCGGCATGTCTGTGGGTCTGCAGGCAGGTATTGTTTTCTCTCTGGGATCTGCAGGCGGCAGGCACCAGGCCCAGCGTCCAGGAACAGAGAAGGTCCGTTTCAGTTCAAATTATCTCAAAGGTTCTGCTTCCGGGGTTCCAGGGGGCTTCCGATTGTGGGCCAGAGTTCCTCGTTCCGTCCTGCAGAATGGCAGTTTTCAAGCGATGTTCTACAAGATCCTGCGGGACAGGCTGCCGGTTCCGGTCTGCCTTAATGGAGGCAGCTCCCACGACAGCGGGAGATAGTTAGCGATCCTACTGATGCAGATCGATCAGATCCTGTCGTGCGTTGCAATAAATCCATGCTTTATTTATTTCAAAATTTCATTTCACGGTTTAGTATTGAGGTCCAGTGCCGAGGGCCTTCTGGCGGTTCCCTCACTACGAGAAGCCAAGTTACAGGAAACCAGGCAGAGGGCCTTTTCGGTAGTGGCGTCCACCCTGTGGAACGCCCTCCCTTCAGATGTCAAAGAGAACAACTATCAGACCTTTAGAAGACATCTGAAGGCAGCCCTGTTTAGGGAGGCTTTTAATGTTTAATAGATTATTGTATTTTAATGTTCTGTTGAAAGCCGCCCAGAGTGGCTGGGGAAACCCAGCCAGATGGGCGGGGTATAAATAATAAATTATGATTATTATTATTATTGATATCTTGAATTCCATTTTGGGGGGTGCACCATAATCTTTTCAGGCCTCGGGGCCTCTTCATTTGGCCCTGGTCTATCGTCTATTCATATAAATTAGCCTATGCAAAGTATATGCAAAATTGTGCCCTCCCTTTCCTGGCAAATCCCTTTCCTCCTTTTGGGTGATGTGCAAGTTATCCACTTAGCAGGGCACCCTGTTCACGTGGGGCAAAGGGGAGGCCCCAGGCAGGCTTGAGCTGATCGTGGACCCTAAAACAGGTGCAGGGAGACTTCCGGCTTACTGGATCTATTCCAGGGATGGACAATCTCAGACCCAAGACACAGCCCCCCCTTCTCCAGGCCTCTCTGTATGGGCCTTGGGACTCTCTCTGGGCCATACCCAGGTTACACCAAATTCGCATCTGCCCCCAAATCCCAGGATAAATTAAAACACCACTCATTTCCTAGGTCCCAGCTGTGCAAAACATTTAAAGCAGTGTTATATCATTTAAAACAACCACAGATTCTCTCCCCAAGAATCCAGGGAAATGTAGTTTAAAAAATATATATATTTATTAAAATGTATTAATAAATTTATTATTTAATATAATTTATTTTCAAAACAACAAAGGAAATGTAGTTTGTTCAGAGGTGGGGACAGCCGTCTACATTAATGTTTGGATGCCGTGCGCCATTTTGAATCAAGGTGGCAGACCGAAACATCACTTTGGCATGACTTTTCCCGTTTTCTGGGATAGGTTTGGCCACCTCTCGAGATACCATTGCCAACCTTGGGACGAAGGTTTCTAAGATGAGACGTGCATTGATGTTTGAAGTCCAGGTGCCATTTTGAATTAAGATAGCGGACTGAAACATTTTGGGTGTGACTTCACCCATTTTTTGGTATGGGTTCATACCGCCTCCTGAGATATTGTCACCAAATTTTGCATGAGGGTTCCCAAGGAGGGTGGTGGTGGTTTTCGTTGACGTTTGGTTGCTGGGAACCAATTAAGAATCAGGAAGGCAGACTGAAATGTGTGTTTCTTGTCACGGAATAGAGCAAATGTGCATTTTTCATGCCTTACTGAACACAGATAGTGAATGACCTGGCCTCCTGTCGATATTTATCCCATCAATATCAAGGGTGGGGACCCAACGTTAGTCCTACTCCGAGTATACTCACTGAAATTAATGGATATAACTAACTTAGATCCATTCAAAGGTAGATAGCCGTGTTGGTCTGTCATAGTCAAAACAAAATAAAATAAAAAAATTCCTTCCAGTAGCACCTTAGAGACCAACTAAGTTTGTTCTTGGTATGAGCTTTCGTGTGCGTGCACACTTCTTCAGATACAAGGGTCTGGTGACTTCTGTTTCAGTGTATCTGAAGAAGTGTGCATGCACACGAAAGCTCATACCAAGAACAAACTTAGTTGGTCTCTAAGGTGCTACTGGAAGGAATTTTTTTATTTTATTTTGTTTAGATCCATTCGTTTCAGTGGGTCTGCTCTGATTAGGATTTAACTGGATACAACCCTATAAATATATATCATCTGAACCGTTATTCCTGAGCAATTTTTATACCTGCGTCAGATTGATGCACAGTTAAAATTTACAGAATTTCTTGCCACAAGGTTATGCCATGAATGCAGACTGCTATATATTTTGGAAAGTTGCTTGTCTGTTCATTTAGCCACCTCTTAAGGTATTGTCACAAATTTAGCACGGTGGTTCCTGAGATCAAGGAGCAAGTTTTCGTCCATGTCTGGATACAGCCAGACACCATTTGGAATCACAATGGAGGGCTGCACTGATTTCAACCACTGATTTAAAAACTGCACTGATTTGTGTGTGTGTTTCTTAGAATTCCTTCGCAACACCAGGTACGAGACCCCTAGCGATAAAATTAAAATAAATAACGTGTTTTTTGAAAGTAGTTGCTACTGTTGAGTCTTCAAGCTATATTGCGACGATATGACACGACTGCTTTGGTGGTAATGCAAATTATTAGCATCTTAAACCTCTAGTAGGAGCAGGTTTCTTGCAGAATAAGAGGAAGCGGCAAGTAGGTCAGAGAGAAAAACTAAACATTAAGTGCAATCATTTAATTGGAGTCAGGAAAGGGAATTATAAAAGATGACCAAGAATGGATCAAGCCCCAGTTAGGAAATAATGTGAAGAGAGAGACTTTAGCTTTCAAATCTCTATCTGCTGGAACTCTTTTTCTTAGTGGTAGTGACTGGAGCGGGCGGTTCGGTGCCACCCAGAGCTGGGATTTTCACCCCTTTCTGTTTCAGCAACTGGTAAAAGTCTAGACGGTCTGTTATTATTTTCTGGAAGACAGATCCACAGAGGAGCTTTCTGTTAGAAATGGAGGCAGCTATTCCATTCCCCCATCCCGCTTCTGCATTGCAGCCACAGTGACAATCTGACTTCCACATGGTTGCCTTTACCTGCAAGGACTCTAAAACTTCGTCGTCTGTGATTTCGGCCTGGGGAGACTTGGTGCCAGGGGTGCTGTAAGTTGCCTGGATGATTCTGCTCCGAAACCTTTCAAACTTTCAGTGATAAGAAGGGCGGGGGAATGAAGTGGACAGTGCCTTAGTTCAAAAATTAGAGAATGTCATTCCTTAGAATCAAAGCTAATGCAGTGAGGCAGAGGTCACTCCCAGGCAACCTGTTTACATTTGTCCTGATAAAAAAAGGTAAAGGGACCCCTGACCATTAGGTCCAGTCGTGTCCGACTCTGGGGTTGCGGTGCTCATCTCGCTTTATTGGCCGAGGGAGCCGGCGTACATCTTCCGGGTCATGTGGCCAGCATGACTAAGCCGCTTCTGGCGAACCAGAGCAGCACATGGAAATGCCGTTTACCTTACCGCCGGAGCGGTATCTATTTATCTACTTGCACTACTTATCTACGTGTTTTCGAACTGCTAGGTTGGCAGGAGCAGGGACCGAGCAACGGGAGCTCACCCCGTCGCAGGGATTCGAACCGCCGACCTTCTGATCGGCAAGCCCTAGGCTCTGTGGTTTAACCCACAGTGCCACCTGGGTCCCAGAATCACAATTACATAATAGCAATAATTAATAGCGGTGGTAGCAGTGGTTGAAGAAGCCCTGTGATCTGCGCAGAAGATTACCCTGGCACTGATGCTTTCCAGAGTGACTCTGGTTTGCTGCTCTGCCCGCTGCAAGATCTCCAGCTGCCTCTGCAGATCATCCTGCCGGCTCAGCTGGTTCCCAACGTGGTGCTGATTCAGTAACAGCTCAGCCTGGAGACGGTTGACGTTGCTCTGCAAGTCGTCGATCATCAGGCTCTTGTCAGTTAGTTTGGATTCCAGATCAGTAAGGTCCTGCGTGGCAGGAGAGGAGAAGGAAAGAACTTTTAACTAAGAGTAAGGATGGAGGTTTTGATTTCGTTTGCTTTCTAATGGGAAACTATCTAATTTGCAGTTCCCGGACTAATAAACCGAAACGCAGCTATCCTTTGAAAATTCACACTGCGCAGAATTTTTCTCCAGCCAAACACTGCACGCAGCAATAATTGAAATGTGAGAGGGCAATGGGAGACATTGAGTGCTGGTCACAAATCGGCTGCTCTGGGGGCATGGCATATCACAAGACGGCTGCTGTTGGGGAACAGCTTGGGCCAATCATTATCTCTCATGCCTAACCTACCTCAAAGGGCTGTTGTGAGGATAAAGTGGAGAGAGGGAGACACGTATACAGCCCCTTGGAGGACAGGTGGGATAGAAATGTAGTAATAAATAAAGCAAAATACAAAACAGAATAATGGCTTGAATGTAAGAGAGGCTGAGACAGTAGAAACAGGAATGGAGCAGGAAAAGCTCAGTTTCTTTTTGCAGGTGTCTTAGGAGGTACTGGCAAGCACACTGCTGATGCCCACGGGAGTCCCACAATCAGAACTTAGGAACCTGCTTTGTGGATTCAGTTTGCGTTTAGAGGCAAAGCCACCTGATTTGCACTTTCTGAAACGAGAAATGAACTGAAGCACCACTGAAATTCACACTTCCCCAAATTTTCCAGTGCAGTTCCCCAGCCAAGTAATGTGTAGGAAAAATGCATACGCTAAGTGCATATACAAATGCATATATTAGGGGAAATATCATTTTGAAATGCATTAAATTAGGGAGAAATGCATGCAATAACATGCATATTAATTAAGAGAAATTCAAACAGAAATGCTGAGGAATTTTATGAGGACTCCCCCGCCCCCGCGACACAAAAAATTGCAAACTGATGTAGAAATGTGGAGAATTGAAGTTTAAGACCGGAAAAACGAGAGAAACCAAAACTGAGATATTCGCCCTCCCTACTGGCAGGGAGCAGCAACTCACCTGCCTGAGTTTGTAATTCTCTCTCTCGATGGAGCCCATCATTTCTTCGTGCTTCCTCTCCTCCCTCAAGTTGCTAAACTAAAATAAAAAGGCAAGCGTGATCAAGATATCTGAAGAAGTGTGTCACGCTTCGTGGGGTCCCTTCCCCAGCTGGGCGTTCAAAGAAAGACTCGAAGCCATTAAGCTATTAAGCTTTAATCTAGGCTAATTACTTTACAACTCGGAGTACATCATAAATACGTCAGGCTCAATCACTATCAGATTCCTGAACTACCGGTTTGCGATTCTCCCGCCAGGAAGCCCATCTAGGGAGACGGAAACACCTAGTCCGTCTTTTCCTGCCTTCCCCTGGCATGTTGCGAGGGCTCTGTGTGGCTGACGGGAGCCCTCCCACTGCTTTCCTTTCCTCGGAGCTTCCTCCAGACGTGGAGCTGGAATCTGTCTCCAAGATAGCTGGTGGTTCACGGTACTCGCTCAGAGCCGGGCTGGCAGGGGGGGGCAGCCACCTGACAAAGTGTGCATGCACACGAAAGCTCATACCAATAACAAACTTAGTTGGTCTCTAAGGTGCTACTGGAAGGAATTTTATTTTATTTTGTTTCGACAAAGGGCTCCCCAGTACAACCCCATTTAGTATGTTCGTGGGCCGGTGGAAATCCCAGCTGGAAGGTACAGCCCGTAAGAATATAGGAAGCTTCCTTAGACTGAGCATGGCTGCATCTAACTCAGTATTGCTTGGGTTACTTAAACTGCAGAACTTGCTCCCACAGGAGGCAGCAATGGTCACCAACCAATCCTTTAGGATTGGACAAATTCATGGATTCTAGCCACAATGGCTGTGCTCTGCCTCTGTAAGTTGGGAGGCAGTAATGCCACTGAACACCAATTGCTGGAAGGCACAGAAGGAAAGGGGGCTCTTGGCCACGGTGAGAACTGGGTGGGCCACTGGTCTGATCCGAGAGCAGGGCTCTTGGTATGTCCTTATGTCTACTCCCGACCGCCAGCAGCTCTGCAGGATCTTGGGCTGGGGAACTTTCCAGCACTGCCTGGAAAGTTTCCAGAGAGCCAGTGTGGTGTAGTGGTTAAGAGCGGTAGACTCGTAATCTGGTGAACCGGGTTCGTGTCTCCGCTCCTCCACATGCAGCTGCTGGGTGACCTTGGGCTAGTCACACTTCTTTGAAGTCTCTCAGCCCCACTCACCTCACCGAGTGTTTGTTGTGGGGGAGGAAGGGAAAGGAGAATGTTAGCCGCTTTGAGACTCCTTCGGGTAGTGATAAAGCGGGATATCAAATCCAAACTCTTCTTCTTCTTCTTCTGCCTAGAGGTACTGGGGATTGAACCTGGGTGACCTTCTGCATGCAAAGCAGATGCTCTACCACTGAGCCAGGGCAACTTCCTCCAAGTGCCACGTGGACCTCCAGCCAGCCACAGCCCTGCATTCTCTCCATAAGGCAATGATGATCTGAGCAGCAAACCTGCTAGAAACATGGCAATCCATTCTCTTAGCCCTCTCTGGGACCTAGGAAGCTATCTTATGCTGAGTCAACTAGCTCAGGATTGGCTGCACTGAATGCCAGTGGCTGTCTAGGGTTTCAGAGAGGAGTTTTTCCCAAATCCTTATCTGGAGATGGAGGGGATTGAACTGGATACCTTTTTTTGCCAATTAATTTTTATCGGTTTTCCAAATTTTTTACAAATTCATAACAAATTAAGCAACTTTTTCAAAAAAATAAAATGCCTTCCAGATGTGTCTATAATTTTCCCTGATTGCTGCTAATATTTCATAATTATCTCTTACATTTCACAATTATTTCCCCTTTTGTCCTTGTCCATCCATTTGTCAATTCCTGCTTGTACATTAGTTAACATTTCCAATGTTATCAAGTGAGGATTGCTCATCCGTTTATCAATCCACATTAACCCATTTTTATTTCTGAAACAAAACCTTCATTTCCCTCCATCTGCGTATTTAAAAACCTAATCATTCCCACTCTATAGTTGCTTTCCATTCGATTCTTAATTTGTAACAAATACGCATCAAATTAATTTGAATTCCCTACATCTTTAAAAGTGTCCTGAAGCGGAGACCTTCCTTACAGAAATCAGGTGCTCAACCACTGAGAAACGGCCCCCTCCTCACCATCTCAGCCTTCCCCGCAATCCAAACCCAGCAGAACTGTGTGAGCGCCCCTACCCCCATCAACATACTTTATTAGACATGGCTTCCAGCTGAGCTCCCCGCTCCCTCAGCTCCTTCTGCAATGATTCTCGTTCTGCATGAGCTTTCCGGAGCTGGGATGCCTCAAAGGACAGCTGCCTTTGCAAGGAAGATATAGCGCCTAGGGAATCAAGAGAAAAGCCTGTGAATGTGATCGAGGCTGCCCACTATGGATCGCCAGAAGGTCTCTCCATTTCCCACCCACCCCTTCTCAAAACTTTCTCCACTAGCATGAACCCTCTGAATTAACAAGAGAGGGACCTGCAAACCAATGTTGCTGTTTCGTTTTCGCCTTCTTGCAGGCATGCTCTCGTCCAATGGACAACCAATCCCAATCCCAGGAAACTCCATTCCATTTCCCATGCCCTAGTTTTGTTTTCTTTTCCCAACGGGCTACCATGCCTAATCCCAGGAAACTCCATTCCATTCTCCATTCCCTGGTTTTATTTTATTTTTTCAACAGACTACCATGCCCAATCCCAGGAAACTCCATTCCGTTCTCCATTCCCTGGTTTTATTTTCTTTTTTCAACGGGCTACCATGCCCAATCCCAGGAAACTCCATTCCATTCTCCATTCCCTGGTTTTATTTTCTTTTTTCAACGGGCTACCATGCCCAATCCCAGGAAACTCCATTCCATTCTCCATGCCCTAGTTTTGTTTTCTTTTCCCAACGGGCTACCATGCCCAATCCCAGGAAACTCCATTCCATTCTCCTGGTTTTATTTTCTTTTTTCAACAGGCTACCATGCCCAATCCCAGGAAACTCCATTCCATTCTCCATGCCCTGGTTTTATTTTCTTTTTTCAACGGGCTACCATGCCCAATCCAAGGAAACTCCATTCCATTCCCCATGCCCTGGGTTTTTTTTTCTTTTTTCCAACCGACACTCAGCAATCCATGGTTGCTGGGCACGCTCAGCGCTCATTGGGCTCTTGAGGAGGTCACCCGCTTAGGATTCCAAAATGATTGTTTTGCATTTCAACTGACCTCAGGGTTCCACTGAGCATGCTCACAACTCCCTCCTGTTTCTCAGTGGCCTCACCTTAGCTCCATTTCAATCAGCGCCTACAATGTGAGGGTGCCTCCAGAAGGAGTGACTCTTGGTTCCCCAAGGAAAATATTAGCCGACCTGTTTCCATATATAACCATCTCAGCTTTCCAAAGGTACCTGTGGCCATGTCATAATCGCTTTTCACTTTCTCCAGCTCATCGTACAGCTCGTCGTTCATCCTCTGGAACTCGATGAGCTTGATAAAAAGGAGCTCCTCGTCCGATTCTTCCATATGCACTTCTTCGTAAGACCCACTTTCCACACGCATCTCTTCCTCGCCCTCCGAGCGTACCTTTTCCCGCAATTCAGAGTACTGCACAGAGAGAGCGCAAAGAAAGATTGTGATGCCGAAGGAAGGGCAGGGAAGAAAGCCAATTTCATTCGCGTTTTAACAAGAAACTACCCAATTCGTACTTCTCAAAGCAACACGGGAGCCGGAGATGCAATTAGCCTTTTAAATTTGCACATCTCCAAATTTTGTGCTGCGGCTCTCCAAGCAAGAAAGGCATGCAAAATATGCACACCCTAAGGAGAAGATTTGCATAGAAATGCATACCTTACTGAAAACAGCATTCAAAAATGCATTATAGTAGGGAAAACTGCATCCCCCCCCCCAAAAAAAAGGGTATGTTAGGAGAAATCCACACTAAAATACCAATGAATTCTCATGAGAATTGAGGGGTTGTTGGGGTTCCCCCCCCCTTCAAAAGTGCAAATTGCTGTGGAAATGTGCACAACCAAATTTACAACTGGAAAATGGGGGAACTGGCCTCTGCTAGGTTCCTCCACTCAAACGTTCCCCCTTCTTCCTCCATTTTCCCTGTCTGGATTAATAATAATAATAATAATAATAATAATAATAATAATAATAATAATTTTTATTTATACCCCGCCCTCCCCAGCCAAGACCGGGCTCAGTGCGGCTAACACCAGGTATAAAAACAATTGATTAAAATACAACTTAAAAACAAGATTAAAATACAACATTAAAGTGCAGTCTCATTTCAGTAGAAACGCAAATAAAAAACTGTTTGGGGAAGAAAGCGTCAAATCTTCACCAAGGCCAACTGTCCAGACTGGTCCTATGTGGGCCAGAAAAAAAGCCAGGGAAGTCCCCAAATAGGAGTTCCATCACATAAGGAAAAATGAAAGGGGGGGGTCAAGTTGGTTCCAAGCCAAAGGCCAGGCAGAACAACTCTGTCTTACAGGGCCCTGGTCTCATGAGACAGGGTGTTCCACCAGGTTGGAGCCAGTGTTGAAAAGGCCCTAGCTCTGGTTGAGGCTAATCTAACTTCCTTAGGGCCCAGGACCTCTAGGGTGTTGCTATTTATGGACCTTAAGGTCCTCCGTAGGGCATACCAGGAGAGGCGATCCTGTAGGTACGAGGGTCCTAGGCCTTTTACTCATCAGGGAGGCACAACTTTAGGGAGCAGGTCCTAGGATCCCACAGTGTGAGCAGGTGGGCCCCCGTTAAATGCAGCAGGACTGACCACATTTGGAAGTAAGCGGAGTGACGAGGATGACTTAGGCACATAAAAGCTTTCTTAAACCAAGCCAGAAGCTTGCTCCACTTTGTTCAGCATTGTCTACACGGACTGGCAGCAGCTCAACAGGGTGACCTGGAGACACTGGGGATCGAAGCTTCTAAAGGAGTAGGGTCCTTAAGACCGGAGTCTGAAACCACCTAACTTCACCACTGCCAACTCTGACTCTGATAAGGAGGGTGCCAGCCAGGTCAGTTTAGACACTGGAGTCTGAGGTATTGCTGTGGCCTGGGGGAAAGGGAGGATGGCAAGGGAAAGGGAATCCCAAGGGCCAGGTAGACAATCCTGGGGGCCACATGTCTAGCTTGGGGAGGGGGCAGGGTTCTGCCCCAGCCCCATAGACGTTTTGTACTTCTGCAAATCTTTGTGTGTTCCCCATCCCTGCAGAAACTTCCCCTCTTTCGTGTGGACAGTGCTGTTTAAGCTCTATGGACACCAGAGCTCAGGAAACGAATTTGCTACGAGTGTAGAAAAATTTCTCCCCAACTGGCCTTTAGGCTCACCTCTTTCTCCAGCTGCTCCAGTTCATTCTGATCCTTCAGCAGCGTCTTGCTAAGGAGTTCCATCTTAGAGTCCACCTGTCTATCTGACTGGGCCAGCTCCAATTTCAACCGCTCCAATTCCTGCCGGAATTCTTCCGGGATGCTCTTCCGCTGCATAAGGACCGGCAGAGAGACACCTCGCCTGCGCACATTTGGGTCGCTCACTTGCACCGTAAGTTTTTCTTCTGGTGCCTTTTAAGGAGAGGGATAAAAGATTCAGAAGGCACTGAAGCTGGAAACTGAGGGTGCAGCCCTCCAGTAACTTGGAGAAATGCTGCTAGAACTTAGAAGGTTATCTCAGAACTGTTGTAGGAAATACTGGGCACAGAGGATGCAAAGCATAGGAAGCATAGGGACTCTGGCTGTGCCTGCCACTGGCTTTGGTGCCACCTACTGTTGGCCTCCAGGCCTTCCGCCCTACCAATCCCTATAGGCACCAGCCACCACTGAGGGCGAATCCACTAAGCATATCCCCAAGCATTTGCCATTAGCACAGAGGCTGTGCATTCACTTTCCCTGCTCTCCCTTTAGTTAGATTGCAAAGTAAGAGCCCCTGGCACATATAGAGGCTTACAAAATTACACAGACAGCCAATGTGGTGTTGTGTGATTCAGGATCCTTCTTTTCATAGAACTACAGAGTTGCAAGGGACCTTGTGAGTCCGTTAGTCAAACCCTCCGCAATGCAGGAATCAGAGAATCATAGAACTGTAGAGTTGGAAGGGACCATGAGGATTATCTAGTCCAACACCCTGCAATGAGGTAGCTGCCAGTGGTACCCCGTGGCTCGTATCCACTAGGAGCCTCTCTGTCTTCAGTGCCTTGGATCCAATTTTTGTGGCACTCCCTTCCAGTTGAGGTCGGGCAGGCCTGTTGAATGTCCAGTGCTTACTGATTTTTTTTTCTTTTCCAAAGATTATCTCAGCAGGTTGTCCAAGCGAATGTTGATTTCATAGTTTTAACTCACATTTAGTTTTACTGTATAGTGGTTAAGCGGCATGCAAACTGTTGAAATGAAAATTTTAAAAACAGTGGTTCACGTGTCAGACTAGGACCTGGGAGACCCGGGTTCGGATCCCCACTTGGGTGTGAAGCCTGCTGGTTAACCTTGGGCTAGCCTCAGCCTCTCAGCTTAACCTACCACACAGGGTTGTTGTGAGAGTAAAATGTGGGGCAGGGGAGAACCACGTATATGCCAATCTCAGCTCCTCGGAGGAAAGGCAGTAAATGAATAAACAAATAAGAAGGACTGGGCCAACCTTCTGGACGGGAACCTCCACTGGGGGGAGCTCACCCCCCTGCTGGGCCTGGTCCAGCTGCATCTGCATCACTTCCAGCTCCTCCCGGAGTACGGAGATCACGTCGTCCTTCCGGACGCTCTCTGCTTCGCAGTTGGCAAGGCGGACGAGTTCTGCTTCCATCCTTTGCAAAGTTGTATCCTGGGGGGAGGGGGGGAGAGATATGAGAACAGCCAACCTCAAAGACACTTCCTACAGTTGCATGACATAGGTGCCCCACCAGGCAAGGCTGTTTCTACAATAAACACTTTGTCCACTTACATGGAAGGGTGGGGAACTTCAGGTCACAGGTCAAAAGCAGCCGCCCAGGCCACTCTGCCTGGCCCTTGCAGCACTCCTCGGCCATTCCCCCTTACTGGCCCTACTCTATGCCTTCCTTGAGAGTTTCTGCCTGGCTGGAAGGTGTCCCGGAGCTCGGATCATGCCTCTTACTTGCCTTGGCAGAGTATGGAGAAATGGATGCTTCTGTACAGAAGCCCTGCTGGAATGTAGGCTGCTGTGCAAAGGAAAAGAGCTGCCCCCGCTGCCCCGCCTACTTTTCACCTCTGGCCATGCCCCCTGCTGGCATGTGGGCCCCGCAGAAGGCTCCCCACAAGGGAATGTGGCCTCAAGCTGAAAACAGGTGCCCTTGACTGTTGTATGGGGTAGGGAGAGAAGACAGCCATGCTCAGATACAAGGAAGACTACTGATGTAGCCCAGGGTTTTTTACTCTGGCAGGCAGAAGATCTTTCCATCAGCTGTGTTCCCAAGCCCCAATTCATCCTGCTGACTTGGGTCTATAAAGCTCCATGTAGTTCAGGACCCCTATATCTTTCAGAGCGCTTCTCCTGGTGTTGAACCTACTCAGATCCATTGACCTGCACCGGAGGCCCACTTCCTGGTGCCTCCCTGGAAGGGCACGTAGTGGAAATTATAGAACTGTATATGCTTTGATAAATAGCCTACACGTGATATAAAAACCTGTAACTGCGGAAGGATAGCTCTATTACTCCGGCTGCATTGTTTGTGCAGGAGAAAACCAGCCTGATGGAGAGAGGGCTCCAATACGACAGGCATGCTTTTCCTTTGAGAAAGGGACTTAGTTTCCATGCACCTGTAAAGCTAAGGTAAAGGCATGGCTCTATATAAGCCTGTATTTATAGGCTTGCGGGCTCCACTTTTGCGTTCTCCCCAGAGGCTGCTGCTGTGACCAAGTAAAGTTGCCTTAAACATCACAACAGTGTGGTTACTGAAGAACTCCACTACAGGCACGAGTCCCCCCCATGCTCAGCATCCAGGGTACCAGGAAGGGCCTGGCCAGTGCCAGTGCTTTCCAGTAAGCCTTGCACAGCCCAGTTCCCTGCTCCCTTTCCTCTGCCAAGCTGCTTTGACAGTCACATCCTTACCTTTTCTTGCAGCAGACTGACGTACCATGGGATTCTGCATCCTTTGAGGGTTTGGCTTTTCAAGTAGGCGCTGCCTGTGAAGCCCTCGGTGAAACTTTTCCACTTAGGCAACCCAGACATGCTCTGAGTTGATGAGGCCGGACAATCTGTGCGCGCAGTGGCAACGGAGTAGAGGAGAGAAAGGCACCGTCAAGCTAGAGCTATGGATCATCTCCGATGCTAGTCCTGAATCTGCTGGGATGCAATAGTCTGGAAGCACCCAGAGTCCCATGGGCAATGGTGGAGCCCTTTAACGATACATTTAATACATTGCCATTAAAAAAGGCTGTCCCGGGATGCACCGCATCGGAAGGCTAGAAATCGTCCAGCTCAATTGCCTGAAAAGAGGCGAGTTATAGCAGCTGAAACGAAAGCACTGCAGTTTTGTTTAAACATAGCAAAAGCTGCCCACCCCACGCCCCTTTCTGCACATAGTCCGGAGATGTAAACTCCGGTTTGCAGCAGGAAGGGGAGGGATCTGTGTGGGAACCAGCGAGTCAGACAAAGGCACTCACATCTGAGGTAGCTCTTTGACTCAAAGATATCTGGTCTCTGAAAAATCATGTTCCACTCTTCCAAGGAGAGCTGGGAGGACAGACTTATGGTGCTGATGTTGCAAGGCAGGTGGCCTTTGGGTATCTCATTCCCTGCAAGAAAGAGGAGGAGGAGGAGGAGGAGGAGGAAGGAGACGGTTAAATGGGTCTTTCACACACACGGTGCATGGAAACCGCCAACAATGGAGGCACCACTTTTTCAGTTTAGAGAGCGTGCAGCAAATCGCAAAACAAAACCTTCGGCTCTCAGCAGGTTGCTGGATGATCGCAACTCCCCTCTTCCCTGACCAATGGCCACGATGGTTGAGGCTAGTGGGAACTGAAGTCCAGCAACATCCTGGAGGACCACTGGTTCTCATGAGTACCCAAAGAGACATTTTGGATGCGAGAAGATTCTAGAAGAGGGGCAGGTTAGGGTTACAACAGCACTTAGCAAGTTCAGAAGTCAGTTATCTGGAATGCACGTCAATATTCTGACATTTCAAGTAAGATTTCTTGAGTTCAGTTAGGATGCCTTCTTGATTGATAACGATGGACGCAAGGATGCTCATTAAAGTACTTTGATGACTGCTTGCTCCTAGCTACTGCACAGATCTCACCTGCTTGGCTGCAGCCCCCAGAGCAGGGTGGGGAACCATTTTCATCCCAAGGGCCACATTTCCTTCTCAGCAACCTTCTGGGGGGGCACATGCTAGTGGTGGGTGGGGCCAGAGGCAAAACTGGGTGGAGCAATGAATTTAAATTTTACTTTTGTGGTATGGTAGGCTAGATTCTATAGGCACCCCCCACACCTCTCTCTATCTTTCCTGTGTGTTGATGAGGGTAGAGTGTAGGACTAGGACAGAATTTCCCAAACTTGGGCCTCCAACTGTTTATGGACTACAATTCCCATAGTCCCTGACCACTGGTCCTGCTAGCTAGGGAAAGGAAAGGAGATGTTAGCAGAGTACAATGATGCATCTCAGCCAGACAAAAGCATACATGCAGGTACACAGTAGGAGTGTGGGGTTGTGAACAGGATGTAGCCTGGAGGGAGTCCCAAGGGCCTAAAAGAGAGGCTTGAAGGGCCACCTTTGGTGCTGGGCTGAGGTTCCCCATCTCTGCACTACAGAAAAACACTTCAGCCTATTGCTCCACCTAGCTCAGGGATGGGGAACCTGCTGCCTTCTGTTTGTTGTTGGACTCCCAAGTCCCACCACTACTGACCATTGGCTATGCTGGCTGGGGGCTGATGGGAGTTGCAGCCCAGCAATGCCTGGATGGAGGACCATAGGTTGGGGAAAGCTGTCCTCCAGCCCACTACACCACACTGGCCTCCCACAGAGACTGCCTCTTCCTCTTGAGCCTTACCAAGGTGAGATGTTGAAGTAGCTCTGTGGCTGTACCTGGGGCACCCAGGGCGCATGAGGAAGGATTTCCGCAGTTCCTCCACCTCGGGCGTGTAGGGAGACCTTGTAGGGCTCGCCAGCTGTTCCTTAGCCTGGGGGAGGAGAGGAATTGAGGGTGCAAAGGAGACGAGAAAGGAGGCACCGCACCGGCAATCTCTGCCGTTAACGGCATCATGCACTGAGCAGGCAGGGCTGGACTAAATGTCGTCCAGGGCCCTTTCACATTCGTGCTAGGATTCTGCTCATATCAAGGCTTTGCCTACCTGCTTCTCGTAGTACTCCCTGACTGCTTGGCCTGCTTTGCTGGAGACGGTTTTGCCGCTAGATGGAGGAGTCCACACCGGATTGTTCTGCTGCTGCCGCTGCTTCCGGTTGCTCATTTCCTGCAGCACAGTGAAGCTCTTCCTCATCAAGGTGTCGCGTTTCTCCATGAGGGCAGCGGATCAGTTGCTCCCGTTGCAACAAAGGGGTAAAGAGCCCTGCAAAGTTTAAAAGCCCGTTATGAGAAAAAGAGGCCTTCTTATTGTCAGATGTGGTATATAAGACCGAACAAAGACTGTGAGCCTATGTACACTGTGTCTGTGAATAGACACACACACCTACTGAACATGAGTGGGACATACTTCTGACTGAGAAGAGCCCGGCTGCTGGATCAGGCCAATGGCTGATCCAACCCGGACCATGCACATGTCATCTGAGGCCCTTCTCTATGTCCCCCATCCCAGAGAAGTTCGGAGGTGACAAGAAGAGCCGGGCCTTTTCTGTGGTGGCTCCCCGATTGTGGAACGCTCTCCCCAGAGCCATCATTACATGTTTTTAGGCACCAGACAAAAACATTCTCCTCTACCCAGGCCTTTAGCCATTAAATAACCTATAGCCTGTGGAAAGTGTGTGGGAGGGGACTGTGATGACTATTGCCTTATTAGGCTGTCTGTACGTATGCTTTTTATGTTTTTATTATGGATGTTCTGTAATGTGTTTTTAATGTTGGACATAGCCCTGGGATCTTTTGATAGCTGGCGATATAAAAATTGAATTCATAATAATAAAAGTCCAAACTCCTGTCTTCGGAGTGGCCAACCAGAAGCCGCTGGGAAGCCTGTCAGCAGGACCTGAGTGAAGATACACTCTCTCCCAGCAACAGGTATTCAAGAGGTCGACTGCCTTCGACAGCCGAGCGCAGCCACCATGGCTAGTAGCCACAGGTAACCTTATCCTCCGCGAATAACATCACTTCCACTATTAAGACTTAAAGGTAAAGGTAAAGGGGACCCTGACCATTAGGTCCAGTCGCAGACGACTCTGGGGTTGCGGCGCTCATCTCGCTTTACTGGCTGAGGAAGCCAGTGTACAGCTTCCGGGTCATGTGGC
The DNA here is from genome assembly GCA_034641385.1 of Darevskia mixta. Taxonomy (NCBI): domain Eukaryota; kingdom Metazoa; phylum Chordata; class Lepidosauria; order Squamata; family Lacertidae; genus Darevskia; species Darevskia mixta. The sequence goes on from JAWWNH010000181.1 coordinate 8,755,721, forward strand.
CAGCATAACTAAGCCGCTTCTGGTGAACCAGAGCAACGCACGGAAACGCCGTTTACCTTCCCGCCAGAGCGGTACCTATTTATCTACTTGCACTTTGACGTTCTTTCAAACTGCTAGGTTGGCAGGAGCTGGGACCGAACAACGGGAGCTCACCCCATCGCAGGGATTCGAACCGCCGACCTTCTGATCGACAAGCCCTAGGCTCTGTAGTTTAACCCACAGCGCCACCCGCGTCCCTTTAAGACTTACCTTTGAGTAAATGCAGTTAGGAACGTGGCATAAACCGATCTATTTCAGGGCCACAAAGTTTAGTGACTAGATGAACCAATCATAACGTTTTTGTCGATCCGTCTGGAAAGACAAATTATAAAATGGTGGGGCTGAGTGAACAAGGAGAGAACCACATTTATTTCCTTTTCCAGCTGTTTTCGATGTCCTGGTACGTTCTAACAACAGGAAAAGCAAGAAAAAAGGAAAAAAGATTACAGACAGCCTGTCCTAACATGCGACAGCACACAATTTTAAATGTGGGTGGTTAAATTTTAAGTTCAGCGAATATACCAAACTATATACATTTTTTTTTAAAAAGCACCTATATCAAGGTTTGATGACGTGCAGAGTTATTTAAATTCATCAATTAATCCATTAAAAAAGAAGCCAATTTAATATGTGTGGGGTGCTTTAACCCCCGCAGGGGGTTGGACTAGATGACCCTGGGAATACCTTCTATGTAGGCTACCAGCGCACGCATGCGCATCGGAAGCCGGCAAGCGCAACAAAGGCGTGGCCAAAAGGGCGTGGCCAAAAGGCAGAGGTGGGGCCTGTTCTCTTATTCTCTCTCTGGCCGTTGTGCTGAAGCTTCTCTCGGCCTTTCGCTCCGCTCTCCTCCTCCTCCTTCCCCCTCACCTGCCAAAGGGCCACGAGCCGCGCCCTCCCCCGGCTCTCCTGCCGCGCGAGCCGGAGCCCGGCCAAGGAGCGCGCTGGCTGGTTCCCCGCCTGCGCGGCCTAATGCGGTTGCTTAGCAACGCGGAAAGGGAACTACTGCTCCCGTCGCTCTCTGGCGCATGCGCTTCGGCGGCATTTTTTTTTTTAATACACCGAATTCTGATTGGTCGCCGCTCCCACGCACGTCCCGCCGCTCGCGCCTCCCATCCGAGAACGCATGCGTGGGACCGACTCAAGCTCCTCACGTGGTTTCTGACCTCCAGGACATTGTAAGTAGTGTCTCTGCGGTTGTCGCTTGGAGGGGAATTGTGGTCGTGTGAACGAACCGAGTTGGCTTGCGCGGGTTTGGTGAATGGCAGCTAAGGGCTCAGGCAGCAGGTACAGCTGTCCCTGCCGCTCGCCACGCGGGGGAGAAGCCGGCTGTTTCAATCAGCCCCTTTTCTGGGAACCATGTGGACTAGCGCCTTACTTTATTTTGAGGGGAAGAAGCGTAGCTCAGTGGTTGAGCATCTGCTATGCACTCCCAAGGCCGGGAGTGTCCGCTATGTGAGACCTTGCAGAGCCGCTGCGGATGGATGATAATCGTGCTAAATTCAGGGTCGCCGCCTGTCCTGTATAATACAGGAGTGTCGCGTATTTCAGTGTAAAATGCTCTCTCTCTGTGTTAGGGATCCTCTCCAAATGCATGTGTTCGAAAGGGTGTGTGAAAGGTCATGTATTTAAGCTCTGGGTAGCCAAGCACAGACAGATTTACAAATTCGTGGGTGTGAGTGTGTGACAAATTCCAGAGGGGCCAATAGATTGTAATAGATTGCTTTGAATTCACTTCAACACCAGCTGGAAAAAATAATAATTCCCCCCCCCCCCCCCGCTCTGCCCCATCCTGTTCTATATTTTGTCAGAACACAGGTGGCAGTTGTAAATGGACTGGTGGTCTGACTGTATAAAAGGAGCTTTCTAAGTTCCCGGGTTAGGAATAATTGAGGAATGGACCACAAGGATTGTGTGTTCTTGTCCCTGGGCCTAGCTTCTATTCCACATCCCCCTCTCACATTTATTTTATAATTGCAGAAATTTAGGTAGCCTGGTTCCTTGTTTAATAAGTGTAAGTTGATGGTGCTTTTTTGTTTGTCTGTTTCATAAAGAGACTGTTACGAAGTGTCGGGATCTGATTTGTTACCTCTGTTTCCCCTTCTCCGCAGGAACCAGACATCATGGTTCAGCTGGGTAAGTGGGATTAATAATATTTTGTCATTGTGTAGTGATGGAACAACACTGGAACCAGTAAGAAAGCCCTGCTGGATCAGGCCAAAGGCCTATCAATTCTGGCATCCTGTTCTTGCAGTAGCCAACCGGGTGCCCTTTATGGGAAGATCACAGGAAGACCCGAACGCAACAGTGCTGTCCTTACTTGTGATTCCTATGAGCCTACCACATCCAGCAGTGGAGTTGTGTGACTTCCTCCATCATTATTAACTCTCAGGAGCAGTTTGAAAACCTTCCCATTTACCCAGGCATTTGGTGGCTGAAGAATACTATTCTGGGCAGTCTCTAAATCAGGGGTCAGCAAGGTTTATCTTGCCTGGGCCGGATTGGTCCCGCGGAGATCCCTCCGGGGGCCGGATCGCGTGCGTGAGCGCATGCGCCTGCGTTTTTCAGTGTCTGCGCAGACACAATTTTCGGTGCCGCAAAAGCAAGTCGCCATACTGTGCTGCACCGCTTGAGCGCAGCGCGCGAGCAGGCAGCTCAGTTCGGGGGCAGCTCGGGGGCCGGTCAAACGACCTCCGCGTGCTGCTTTCGGCCCATGGGCCTTAGGTTGCTGACCCCTGCTCTAGATCACTGGGTGAAAGAATGCTTTTAACTGTGACTGGTATTAGGTATTGTCAATTGTAGTAGCTTTTAGAATGCGTTAACTGTACAAGATTTGTTTTTTAAACTCTGCCTCTGTTTACGACCCTGGGCTCCTTGGGGAGGGAGGGTCAGGTATAAATTCAGTAAATAGCAATAACAATAAATAATAACAATGTAGACATCATGGCCAGTAGCCTTCTCATCCAGGAATTTGCCAAATCTTTTAAAGTTGTCCAGATGGACTGCTGTATGGTTTTTAAGGCATTGGAAGACTCTTAAAGCAGACATGTTTGAGATCTGGATGTCACAACTCTGCGGATTGATATTAATGGACAAACTGGCAAACCTTGTCCGAGAGAGTCGAACAGAGAAGAAAGCCACTAGTCTTCAATCAGCTGGGCATAGTTTTATTACATGTGCAACATTGATAGAACCTGTTTATAGGCCTCCCAAGAACACATGGTGATTTGTGGAATGGTACCATTGTTTTAAGACTGAAATGACTTAAAAATTAACTGTAACAAAACAGATATTTGGTACTTCTGGGCGGGGGGATGGGGTTGCAAAAACAAAAAGCAGCATTTATGAGTGATATATATTGCAGATGAAGAAAAGCACTATGGAGTTGGTGGTCAACACTGCGTCCATTGTGAGCGAGTTCCACAGCTTAACTATGCTCTGTGTAAAGAAGTATTTCCTTCAGCTTGAAATCTTCAATAAATGCAGGGTTTCTGTTGCCTTTGCACGGTCTCCCTTCCAGGGCACTGCCTCCTGAAAAAGTACTACAACGTGCATACCGTCATCCGCTTTGCTATGGGTGGCTGCGCCAACAGGCCTTACTTTCGGATCGTGGCCGCACACAACAAGCGAGCCAGGGACGGGAAGTACTTGGAGCAGATTGGGTGCTACGATCCGCTTCCCAACGACCACGACGAGAGGATCGTCGGTGTGAACTTCGAGCGGCTGAAATACTGGATTGCCAATGGCGCCCACCTCACCAAGCCCGTCGAGAAACTTCTGGGTAATGCCACCCGGTTTCCTTCTTTTGGGGGGGGGGAAATGTTGCTCCTATTTGTTGTCGCTTTCTGTGTTCCCTTACTTAGTTTGACATTTTGCTTGTTGAACAAAGCATTTATACAAAAATTAAATGTGGTTTATTCTTTTAATGGTTTCCCCACCATGCCAAACTCCTGCATTATTATAGCCTATCCCTATGGGGTTTTTTTGCTGAATAAAATGCTGATTATTGTACAGTTATCCATTGAGCTTAGGCAGTTCCTGATGACGATTCATAAAATCATTGGGGTGTAAGGGGCCCCAGGGCTTCTCCAATTCAACTACCTGCAATGCTGGAATTGTTTCTTAATCCTCCCATTTATTTTTAAGCTAAAAATTTGTCCGGGGGAACAAGTGGAACAGAAAGCACAGTGTGCTTCCTGATGTCACGGGCAACCAGGCAATCAGTTCTTTCACAGCTTTGCGCTTAAGCCTAGGGTTGGGGAAGCTGTATCTTTTTGGACTCCCAACTCCCAGTGTCCCTAACCATTGGCCATGTGGCTTGGGTCAGATGAGAGTTGTAGTCTTAACAGCAGCACGCACCCCTGACATATGACTGCGAAATAGTCAGTACATTTTCTGAAGGCGATGAACTCCAGATTTTGTGTATAGACAGTAACAACAAAGTGCCTTTTCTTTCCCCCGCCCAGGGCTTTCTGGATTCTTCCCCCTGCATCCGATGACCATCACAAACGCCGAAAGAGTGAGGAAAGCACAAGCCCAGCAGGCTGAGAGGGCTGCTCAGGAAGAAGCAAGCTCAGCTCGGAACGAATAAAGAGCAAAGTGGGGGGCTCTCGCTACCAGCTCAGAAGGCAGTGCCCGGATGAAGGACCGCCTGTTGTGCAGGAGAAGCAAGCAGACACTGCTTGCAACATGATAGAGCCACAGCCTTCTTCAGGTTTGGTGACGTGTGGCCCGCCAGATGCTCTTGGACCCTCCTCAACCCCTGCCAGAATGACCAGTGGGCAGGGATGATGGGAGCTGGAGCCCAGTTCCACCTGGAGGGCTGCAGCTTCCCCACCCCATGGCCTAGCTCACAGCCTGACTCGACATAAGCGTTTTAACACCTGCTAGGAGAGGTACTTCCAGAAACATTGGATGGGAGCCTTTGCAGGACTGCAACTCCCATTATCCCTGTCCACTGCCTTTGCTGCCAGTTGGGCATTTATCATCATCCAACCATGCGTAGGTTTCCTGCTCCCGTCTTTAAAAATTCAGTTCCTTCTCCATCCCTTGGCCAGATTTAACGCTTCTCTGGTGTCTGCACAGTCATTGCCTTGTGAGATACTTTATTGGGGGAAAGGCTTTCCTCCTGGACCACTTTGGCAGAGGAATGTTAATGGACTGATGGGAGGGAAGGGGAGTTTTCCATCTGCCTGTTGATCTGGTAAATAAAAAAAATAAAGTTTCTAGGTCTTGGTATGTTGTATATATGAATGTCCAAGGATGCCTAAGAGGTGTGTCTGGCAAAAAAACCAAAATAATTTGCAGGAGTTAGTGGATGAGATTTGAGGGCCCTGGCCACCTCTTAGCCATGATGAGCAGACTAAACAGTACTAAAGAATCATAGAATTATAGACTTGGAAGGGACCCTGAGGATCATCTAGTCCTGCAATGTAGGAATAAGCTGATGTCTCATGGGGCTCAAACCTGCAACATTGGCACTATCAGCACCATGATCTAAATAGTCTTGCTTTGTGGGTTTCCTCCTCAGTGGTAGAGCACATGCTTTTTTCTTTTGCATTTGGCAGATCCCAAAGGCAGATCAGTCTGCAAAACGGCTTTTATTATTTATTTTGTGAAATTTATACATAGCTTGAATGATTTTTTAAGACAAAGCGGTTTGCAAAAAGATAGAACAAAATCAATAAAAATTTACAGCTTTGCTTTAAAACATACAAAGGTTAAAACAGTAAAACAGTTTAAAGTTACCTCAACTTTCTAAGCACCTGGGTAGGCTGGTCTAAACAAGAATGTTTTTATCAGACGTTGAATAAAGTGAAGGCTCAATCTCAAAAGGCAGGGAGTCCCAAAGTGTAGGTGCTGCCATAATGAGCAACCGAATTCTTACAAATGCAGAGTCAGACCATTGGGCCCATTCTCTACACAAGTATTTCTCAAACGTGGGTCTCCAGCTGTTGTTGGGCTGCAACTCCCATCATCCCTAGCTAGCAGGACCAGTGGGCAGGGATGATGGGAGTTGTAGTCGAACTACATCTGGGGACCCAAGGTTGAGAAACACTGCTCTATACTGACTGGCAGCACTGCTGCAAGGTTCTCTCCTAGCACTACTGGGAGATGCCAGGAATTCATAGCATCACAGAATTGTATAATTATAACTTCTGCGTGCAAAGCAGATGTTCTGCTGGCAAAGGAGGGGTAGAACACTCGGTTAGAACATAAGAACTTTGCTGATGCAAATCGAAAGGGGTCATCTAGTCCAGGTTCCAGTTCCATCTCCCCCTTCCGCCCCCCCCCCCCAAGAGGCCAGCTAGATGCCGACAAGGAGGGGATGAATGAAATAGTTATCACACAATATTGCTTCCAGGCAACTAGGTATTCAGACACATATTGCCTCCATTACTGGACCTCTGGGTATAGGGCAATATATAAATTTAATTAATATTTTATAATACAGTGATCCCTCGACTTACGAATGCCCCGACTTAAGAATTTTTCGAGTTACGAGGGATCAAAGCGGCCGCCGCTTCTGAATTTTTTCGACTTCTGATCGGAAGCCGCGGCCGCTTTAGATAGGGTTTTTTCGACTTGCGAAGATTTTTTCGAGGTACGAATGCGTTCTCCAACGCATTCCTATGGGGACTCAACTTACGATTTTTTGGGGTTCCGACGCTCCCGTCGGAACGGATTACATTCGTAAGTCGAGGGTCCACTGTAATAGTATATAGCCAACGTGGCTACTAGTCACTGATTGCTTTATCCTTTGTAAATTTGTCTGAAGGGGGGGAAGCATAAGTTCGGTGGTAGAGAATCTGCTTTGCATACAGAATATTACCGTCAGTGATTTGTTAATCACCTTCTAAAGTGTCTCAAGTTGATGTACATGAATGGCCATTCAAAACCAGAAAATGTTTGAGTTTCAAACAAAACACAAATCATACTTAAGACTGATATCTGTGGCAAAGACCCATTCATCCTGCTGGGAAAACCAGCCGGAACAAAAATGTCTTCATTCATTTCAGAAAATGCAGATGTTAGGCACCTATTGTATCTCAATGTAAGCACTACAGATAATGGGTGGCTGTTGTGATGGAATAACAGTTCCATTGGGGCATTAAATTCAGGTAGGTAGCCGTGTTGGTCTGCTGTAGTAGAAATATATATATATATATAAATTATAAAAGAATAAAAAAATTGTCCAGTAGCACCTTGGAGACCAACTAAGTTTGTTCTTGGTATGAGCTTTCGTGTGCATGCACACTTCTTCAGATACACTGAAACAGAAGTCGCCAGACCCTTATATATAGCGAGAGGGTGGGGGGGTAGGTTTACCACACCTATCAGCCAATCACCCATTCCCACCACCCTTCTGAGTAAAACAAACTTAGTTGGTCTCTAAGGTGCTACTGGACAATTTTTTTATATATTTCTATTTGGGCATTAAAACATCCTTAATTAAAATATCTTGTTCTCTGGCATCTTCAGGTAGGAAGGGGAAACGGGCAGCTGTCTGAAACTCTGGAGGGGAGCTCCTCAAATACAAGACTGATCCATGGGTAAATTGTTTTATGAAGCGCCTTTCCCGTGAGGCGATTTGCAAGCATACAGTAAAATCAACAAAAGCAGGTTTTAAGAACAGTGCAAGCACCGACTGGAAAACAATATGAAACGTCTAAAACAGACCTTTTCACGCAACTGGGAAGAATTTAAAAAAACCAAAACGTCCTCTGGAGTTTCAAAAAAGTGCAAAGAATTCACACTGCCATACCTCAGCAGGGATGCTGTTCCTCAAAATATTGGAAGCCCCACTGAAAGCCCTCCTCCCCGGTTACTGTTGGAGGCTTCTTAGGGACTTCCAAGGAGAGAAACTCCTGCAGAATGCAAACCTATAAAACTGAAATACGTTCCTGTAGTTCTTGTGCTATAAAGGAATTATAAGGGTGCCCTTAAGATCTTTGGAATGCGAGCTATTAACTGCTTCATTTTAAGTATGCAAGCAAGCTGCTCCCTAAGTGATTCAGCTGCATATAGTAGCGTTAATCATAAGCCAGCATAGCAATTGACCATGAGATACAGCATCACCTCCCCTATCTTTTTCACAGTTCTAGAAGCACAACCCGATTCTCTTTTCTGGATCTCTCTGCTTCAAATACAAGGAGATGAGAGTTTAAGGTGTCATCTGGACCGGTTCGAATCAGGGATGGGTTATTCTCCTGTTTTTTTTCAGAGAAAAGCAAAAGATGTTTTAGCGAGGCCTGGAGATGAATAATAAACGCCTAGCAAACACCAGAGTGTTTGCATTCACATTTATTCTTGGGAATCCTTAAGGCAAGCCTGTAAGGTAGGTCCTGTTATTAGGTGTACCCATTGTACAGAAGATGGAACTGAGGCTGATGGAAGCCTTACCCAAGGCCAATTCAGAATGTTCCATGTGTACAAATCTGCATTTGCATGCAAAAAAAACCAAAACCCAGCAATGTTCCAACACACACGAAGTCTTGAAAGCACTGCAGGCTATGCGCTGTGGCTATCAGAAACCAGTGTACACACGGTACAGTCCTTATGACTCTAAAGATGGGTTTGAAAGCATAGTGGGCAATCTGAGAGGCAGGGGTGAGGGAGTGCGACAATACAATTCCATACTTATTGGGGAATTAAAGCAGGGTGCATGTGCATAATAAACTCACCGCTACAGCTGAAATGAAACTCTCCATGAGGTAGTAGTCAGCACCGCTATGAGCACTTAAACACATTGGGACACAGGCTGCTTTATTTGGAGAAAAGCTGTTTGTCTTCCTTTCCAGGAAATCATAAATCTCCACTGGTCCTGAACCCTCGCAGGAAAGTTCTCCCTAAAAAAATTTTTTTTTAAATGCAGGAAGGTAAAACTGTTTTATGAAGACCACCAGTGTTTAATATGACCAGAGGTGAAACTGACTGAAGGATTTTAATTTTATTCATTATCGTATGTACACCCCACCTTTTCTCCAAAGATCTCAAGGTAATGGGTGCACTCCCTCCCCCCCCCCACTCTCCATTCTATCCTTACAACAACCCTGTGAGGTAGGTAAGGCCGAGAGACAGTGACCGGCCCAGGTACCTTGGAGATCAGATTGCAGAATTGGTAATTTCCTGGGTGTGGCCTGCGGGTGCAATTTCATGCACAGAGCCCTGCAGTTAAGTTTACCTTTGTCCCATAGATGGTTGTTTTCCTCACGCCTAGTTTGTGTGTGAAGCCAACCATTGTCAAGGCGGCAGTGGCTCCACCTTCAAACTCCATATTGACAACCTGAGGAGGGACATGAAACAACAAGTGAAGACAGGTGTACAGAACATGGCAGGGAGCTGGAAGCAAGTTTCAATTTCCATTATTTAAAAGGATGCTTCTAGTCCTCAAGACTGGTTTCAAAGCATGCCTTCTGTAAGCACCAACTTGGGCTGATGGAAGTTATAGTCCAAACTATCTAAGAACTTGGCAAACTTGGAATAGAAAGAGGGTGTGGGTGTGATAGATTATAAAGGTAAAGGGACCCCTGACCATTAGGTTCAGTCGTGTCCGACTCTGGGGTTGCGGCGCTCATCTCGCTTTATTGGCCGAGGGAGCCGGCGTACAGCTTCCAGGTCATGTGGCCAGCAAGACTAAGCCGCTTCTGGCAAACCAGAGCAGCGCACGGAAACGCCGTTTACCTTCCTGCTGGAGCGGTACCTATTTATCTACTTGCACTTTGACGTGCTTTCAAACTGCTAGGTGGGCAGGAGCTGGGACCGATCAACGGGAGCTCACCCCATCGCAGGGATTCGAATTGCCGACCTTCTGATCAGCAAGCCCTAGGCTCTGTGGTTTAACCCACAGCGCCACCTGGGTCCTGTGGATTATACACATACACAAATATCTGAAACCTTGAAATCTTAAATCAGGGTTTCCCAAAGTTGGGTCTCCAGCTGTTTTTGGACTACAGTTCCCATCATTCTTGACCACTGATCCTGCTAGCTAGGGATGATGGCAGTTGTAGTCCAACAATGGCTGGAGAAGCCCTGTCTTAGATTAGCAAACTAGAACCGTAACAAAACTTCCCACCCCCAAAACTGACAATGAAAAATGTCACCATTCAGAAGTTTTATGATGAGCAATAACATTTGGGTTTCAAATTCAAAAGCAAGGCCAACTTTTATTGGCTTAAGGTCGTTACTGTTTTCACCGATCTGAAGGGACGTTTCTGATTGGTTAAATGAAAATGACGTAAGGAAATTCCCCCTGGCTATTTCGTGTCAGCTGTCAGGAGGCCATCAGAGGTGCATGTCAGATACTGCCAAATAGCTGACTGCCCTTGCAGACTCACTGGGAGCCAGCTGCTCTTAAACTATCAACTCCCTGAGAGTTTATGCCAGACTGGACTTTGTCCTTGAACTCTGATCATGCCTCTTGCTTTCCCAAACGGAAGGCAGAGATGTGTGTGTATAGAAAACTGCACAAAGGTCAAATTTGCGTTCTGTCTCCTTTTTGCTACCCAGAACATTACCCAGGAGAGAATGCAGCCCTCAGCTTGAAGAAAGATTCCCCAGTCCTGAACTATATTAAAGTCAAGCAATTCATACTTGTAGAGAATATTCACTGCAAAGGTGCAGAGGATAATTTGAGGGTGGAGAGCATAGGCTATGAGATTAACTGCACCCAATGGACTAGAATGTGGTCTAAACCTCCCTTTAAATTCATATCAGCGAAAAGGAAAAAACACTCTGAAACTCACAGATGGTACCTAACACCACGGAAACTAGCGCTAATACGCCCAGGAACCTCACCAAAATGCTGGTGAACCTCACCAGAATCCACAGGCACATACCTCCACATGTGGTGGGAATGCCCCAAAGTCCAACTCTTCTGGACAGCAATCATACAAGAAATATGCAAAATAACTAAACAAGTATTAGAAGTCACCCCAGAACATCTTCCAAGATAATAATGCTGCCATTTCTGTGACTTGTCAATTTGGTTAAGAAATAACCGGAGGGGGGCGGCTGGGGGGAAGAGGAAGGAAGGTTTAGTGCAAGGCTGCATACCTGGTGATTAACAACATCATTGTCACACTCGTAAACGCACCTTCCGTAGGGGCCGTGGCGTAAGGCATCAGTCAGCGATTCTATATCGTACTCACCGCTGTGGCAGACCACAGACACTGGCCACCCAAAGTATCCCTGGGATGAAACAAAAGGAAGACTGTGTCAACAGCAGCTGCCCAGCAGGATCCAGCCCATCCTCAACAAGTTCGGATCTTAGGAATGCAAGAAGAACTCCGCTGGATCCAGAGTCTGAACTGAATCTCCCCAGCCAGCACACTAACCACTACACCACACTGCTGCAGCCCAACTAGCCCCACAGCGTTTTGTGGCCGTTTACCATATACACCCAATATTGTGGGATTCCCTCCCAAGGGAAGTTAGACTGGCTCCCTCTTTGATGCCCTTCCACCAGAAGGCTGAGACCTGTTAAGAGAGGCCTTTGGAAACTAAGGTGCAGACAATGCTGACCTCTGGGCTGCTGACCGCGGAGCAAACTGTATTTTAGCTGCCGGTTCTAAATATGTCCTGATGTACTTTAATTATTGCGTTTAACTGGTTTCTTTTTATTACTTTGTATTTTAGAATGGTGTTTTTAAATGTCAAAAGCTACCTTGAATCCCAAGTTGGGAGAATGTCGAGATATATAAATACATTAAATTATATAGCTATAGATATAGAAATGTGTGTGTGTGTGTATAATTTTCTTGTTGCAAACTGAAATCATTTTCATAACTCTTTTTTTCTAAACTGCCAGGCACTTGCAAATTGATCAATGCACACCTCTACAGCCAAGAAAAAACAAAATCAAGTGGTTTGTTTTGTTTTGTTTTTCCTTACTGAGTAACTTGTTAACCGGTGGTGGTGGGGGGGGGGGAGAATAAATAAATCAACCTATCTCCAAGGTCAGAACCTCTCTCAGTACCTACCCCCTTGGCCTGTTCCAGATAAATCTTCTTTGCTGAATACGGGCAGGTTTGTTCAACCGAACAGTCTAAACAGCGATCTGCGGCACCTTCCGGCTAAGGGGAAGTTTGAGAGAAGTCATTGCTGAGAAACAATGGCGCGCTATAACTAATCCAGAATGCAGCAGGTAGACCGGTGATTGGGAGCGGTCACCGGGACCATATAACACCAGTCCTGAAGGATCTACACTGGCTCCCAGTATGTTTCCAGACACAATCCAAAGTGTTGGTGCTGAACTTTAAAGCCTCGGCCCCGTATACCTGAAGGAGCGTCTCCACCCCCATCGTTCTGCCCGGACACTGAGGTCCAGCTCCGAGGGCCTTCTGGCGGTTCCATCATTGTGAGAAGTGAAGCTATAGGGAACCAGGCAGAGGGCCTTCTCGGTAGTGGCGCCCGCCCTGTGGAACGCCCTCCCATCAGATGTCAAACAGATAAACAACTGTATGAATTTTAGAAGACATCTGAAGGCAGTCCTGTAAAGGGATTTTTTTTATTGTTTGATGTTTTATTGTGTTTTTTGTTGGAAGCTGCCCAGAGTGGCTGGGGGCAACCCAGTCAGATGGACGGGCTATAAGAAATAAACTATTATTACTATTAAATTCACAAACTGCATCTCAGAACATCGTCACAGTATGGATTAGAGGCTTGATTTTATTTCAGGGGCAAAGTTGAAAGCTGTCAGGAGGCAGCTCAAATTCTGCACTCACCCAGTGCGGCAAAATGCACAAAAGAGTCTTCCTTTAAGTACATTTTTTTTTAAAATCATTGGAAAGTTTGACCGACCTTGTGCTCTTTCGTGAAATGGGAAAGGTTGCCAAAAGACGACACTTTCAAACATCTGAAAGAAGAATCGGGGAGGGGAGGGGAAGAGGCATTTTGAGGTTTACTTTATTTATAATAATATTTATAAAACATCAGCACTTTTTTTTTAAGTATCAAGACATTGTACAATAAAAACAAAATAAAATCTAGACCAAAGGGCCAGCGTGGAACAAGATCCATTCTCTTTAAAACACTTGCAACTTGAAACAAATGCATTTTCTTTCCATGGTTCATTTTGCATATCTTACATCCCTGCATATTTTACAAAAACTATTCCATTCAGTTTTCCATTATTACATCCCTCAAAGATTATTTGCACTGTTGAATTCATCTTAATGCTGCCAGCGTTTTCAGCTCTGCACAGTTATTTTCCATATACTCAATGAACGTTTGACAATCTTTAAACGTATGTTCTTCTTGGTCTCTTATTCTATATGTTAAGCCTGCAAGTTGTGCATATTCTGTCAACTTAAGTTGCCAGTCTTCTTTAGTTGGGACCTCGCTCACTTTCCATTTTGGGGCTAACAAAACACTGGCCGCAGTTGTTGCATACATAAATAACCTTTTCTGACACCTGGGAATTTCAGTCTGAGTTACCCTCAATTGAAAGGACTCTGGTGGGGGGTTTTTTCGGGGGGGGGGGTACACTAATAAGTAATTCCTTGGACTTAGCTCAGGAATTGACTGGCAGCCAGGTTGACTCAAGGAGCCTGGCAATCACATCAAAGAGTCATGGGGGGGGCAGGAGCAGACAAAAGGTGTTTCTAAGTTTTATCAGGAGGCCACACAATACAAACAGACTTGGTGCACTGTGTTCCTTTCACCATAAACGTTCATATACACCTTTCGCCTATCCTCCATCAGGCCTCCCACAAAACAGTGGTGCAATATTTGTTTCCTTGGTACGGAATGTGTAAGCTATATAAATCAAGTTACAGGTTATAAAGGTCTGGTGACTTCTGTTTCAGTGTATCAGAAGAAGTGTGCATGCACACGAAAGCTCATACCAAGAACAAACTTAGTTGCTCTCTAAGGTGCTACTGGAAGGAATTTTTATTTTATTTTTAATTTTGTTTCTATATAAATCAAGGCACTCAGGGAAATCTACTCATTATTTAGGGGGCTGGACCAAATGGCCCTTGGGACAACTCTATTCTGTGGGCTGCCCCCTGCCTCCCTGGCATGGGACCCCCCCTGAACATATACATCAGCGGTGCCTGCCTGACCTACATCCAACATCCCATATCAATTAGCAACTGAATCGCAGGATTGTAGAGTTGGAAGGGAACCAACCATATAAGGGTCACCTAGCCCAAACCTCTGCAATGCAGGAATCACAGCTAAAGACTCCCTTGCAGATGCCCCCACCCAAAAATCCGGTTTAGAAACCTCCAAGGGAAGGAGAACCCATCCGTTCCACTGTCAAAACAGCTCTTGCCGTAAGGGGGGGGACACTTCCGTTGGATATCTCTGGTGGGGAGGGCAGATGTTCCCCAGCAGTTTCTCAGGGGAAGCTTAGGGCCCCACTCTTGGGCCCCCCAAAAAAATTTAAAGCAAAAGAAAACCAGATGTAAATTTCCAAAATATAATATAAAAACAAATAAAATAAAACCTACATACAGCAACAGTGTTTTGTGTTGTGTAGGCTCCTATGATGTAAGTCATGGGCTCCGCTTGCTAGCCTGCTCCCTAAAATATCACTGGTTTGCTCATTTCTATATATAGGGTGCCTACATTCTGCATGGACTGGTTGCATGGCAACATTTGCAAATGGCTTTAGATACCTATTAGGTCCATAAATTACCATATAGCATATATTCAACACAAAAAAACAGTGGCAATTTGTTGTTGACAACGGACAGCTGGACATATAAAGGGCCCAATTACCTTCAGTAGCTTAGGGCCTCATCAAACCTAAATCCGGTCTTGGCCACAGCCATTCACAGTTTTTCTCTTCCTCACCCCCCAAACCGCCTCTGCAAACAACAGCAGCCTCTTAAGAGGGAAGGCTTCTTCCTTGCATACCTTCTGCTGCCCATCCAGTAATTGATGAGGTCGACATCGTGGCACGATTTAGCGAGCAGCGAAAAGGTGCTCTCAGCTTCGTTCCGCCAGTTTCCTCGTACAAAGGAGTGGGCAAAATGCCAGAATCCAACCTGGGTGGGGGGCGGGGTCAGGGAGAGAAAAACAGCCCGTGGTCAGCCTCGAGACAGGGAGCAAGTGCTGCTGGAACGGAAAGCATGAAGCGCTAAGACTCAGGTGGGGAACTTGGGCCACCCCTGCCCCCCAAGCTGCTGGACCCTAACTCCCATTAGCTCCATCAGCCAGGGCAGGGGTAGGCAACCTAAAGCCCATGGGGGTTGTTTAATTGGCCCACGAGCCACCCCCGAACCGAGCCGCCCGCTCACGAGTCCCTGCACACTGCGCTAAACCGGCACTGCACTAAACCGGCACGGGGACCTGCTTCCGCGGCACTGGAAATCGCGTCTGCGCAGATGCCGACGCCAGAAATCGCATTTGCGCAGGCACCGGAAATCGCAGGTGTGCGCGCCTCTGGCCCACGGAGGGATCTCCACTGGAGTGAACCAGCCCAGGTGAGGTAAACCTTGCCAACCCCTAAGCCAGGGATGACGAGAGAGATTTTAAAACCTTTTTAGTTTAAACAGACTTTCCCCCAAAGGTGGCCCAACTCTGTACCACGAATAATGTGAACTTTTTGAAAATATAATAATATTATGTATTACTTGTTAGAGGCCCCTGAGAGACTTACAACTTACTTAACAGCATAAGCAAATTATAACATTAACATGTTCATGCAATGCAAGTCATAAACAAGTATAGGCGCACGTAAACATACACAGCCTTTCTGATGTTTTATTTGTGTTTTAGGAGATTATTTTTTCCTTCTTTTTTAAAAAAATGTATACTGTCCAGCAGACTTTTGTATTTGCATACTAATCTGTGCAAACAACTAAATGCGAGAAATTATTATGAGAGCTTGCCCCACCCGCTCAGAAACATAGCTAGACACTTTTACAAGTAGGCTGGAATAGCTTGATAATGTATCATTTGTCTGTATTGCACCATCCACACACATGGTCCTTTACCAAGAATTTGGGGACAGGTATACTGGCGCTGTGGTCTAAACCACAGAACCTAGGGCTTGCCGATCAGAAGGTCAGGGGTTCGCAGCCCCGCGACGGGGTGAGCTCCTGTTGTTCGGTCCCAGCTCCTGCCCACCTAGCAGTTTGAAAGCACGTCAAGTGCAAGTAGATAAATAGGTACTGCTCTGGCGGAAAGGTAAACGGCGTTTCCATGCGCTGCTCTGGTTTCGCCAGAAGTGGCTTAGTCATACTGGTCACATGACCCGGAAGCTGTTTGTGGACAAACGGCGGCTCCCTCGGCCAGTAAAGCGAGATGAGAGCCGCAACCCCAGAGTCGTCCGCGACTGGACCTAACGGTCAGGGGTCCCTTTATCTTTACCTTTTTACACTGCCCAAAAGGATGACTGGTAGGGTGGAAGGTAGATAGCCATGTTGGTCTGTCATAGTCAAAACAAAACAAAATAAAAAAATTCCTTCCAGTAGCACCTTAGAGACCAACTAAGTTTGTTCTTGGTATGAGCTTTCGTGTGCATGCACACTGGAAGGCAGGGAGCTCTACAGTAGGTGGCGCTAGAGCCAGTGGCAGGTGGAGTCAATGGATTCCAGTTTCATCCCTATCCTCCTCTCTGCTGAGTCTTACAAGGGGCAACACTGAGACTAAGGAGGAGGAAGCTGACAAGCTTTGCCACTCTCCAGAACTGATATTGTTACAAAGGCAGGCAGGCAGGTGGCTGAATAAGGGCAGCATGGGGCTAGTGGGGCAAGAGAAACAGGCAGGAGAAAACAGGGAGGGGCATGCTATTACATCATGGGTGCAAGGAAGCGTGTTTCATAGAATTCAGTGTAACTTGGGCATGTAATACTGAAAACAAAGCCTTATGACAAGTGCTTGGAGGAGCTGGGTATGTTTGGCATGGAAAATAGGAGACTGAGAGGAGATATGATAAAGGTAAAGGTAAAGGGACCCCTGACCATTAGGTCCAGTCGTGATCGACTCTGGGGTTGCGCGCTCATATCGCTTTATTGGCCGAGGGAGCCGGCGTACAGCTTCCGGGTCATGTGGCCAGAATGACAAAGCCGCTTCTGGCAAACCAGAGCAGCACACGGAAACGCCGTTTACCTTCCCGCCAGAGCGGTACCTATTTATCTACTTGCACTTTGACGTACTTTCGAACTGCTAGGTTGGCAGGAGCAGGGACCGAGCAACGGGATCTCATCCCGTCGCGGGGATTCGAACCGCCGACCTTCTGATCGGCAAGCCCTAGGCTCTGTGGTTCAACCCACAGCGCCACCTGGGTCCCTGGAGATATGATAGCCATCTTCAAATATCTGAAGGGCTGTCACATGGAAGATGGAGCAAGCTTGTTTCCTCCCGCTCTGGAGGGTAGGACTCGAACCAATGGCTTCATGTTACAAGAAAGGAGATTCCAACTAAACATCAGGAAGAATGTTCTGACAGGAAGAGCTGTTTGGCAGTGGAACAGTCCGCCTTGAGAGGTTGTGGACTCTCCTTCCTTGGAGGTTTTTAAGCAGAGGCTGGATGGCCCTCTGCCATGGATGCTTTAGATGAGATGCCTGCATTGCAGGGGGTTGGACTAGATGACCCATGAGGTCCCTTCTGACTCTATACTTACAGGTTCCAGGTGCTGAATGTGGCAAATGTCTCCAATCAGTCCAGCGTCTAGGAGTTCCTAAACAAAAATAGACAGACAGGGCAGAGAGTTGTCAGAGAAAAAGAAAACGGGGCCGGAAACTGAGGGTGTCCACTTGTTCGCCCCCTGCCTGGAACAGAAACCAATCCAGCAAATGCAGTTGGTTTCCTCTGCTTATTTGAGGTTTGTGTTGGGTAGAGGATCAGGAGACAACTGCACCCAATGAGGAGGCTGGACAAGAACTCACAGAGGAACCTCCCAGGCCTCCAGGCCCTGGACCCTCTCAGCCACCTTCCCCTGTGAAAGAGGTGAATGTAATTAAGGTCAAGCTTATGAACCACTGTTCCATGCCTTTTGACTCCCATTCACCTTTAAGAAAAGGAAATTTTGTGCATGCCAGTAGAGGTGTAGAGTAGGGAGAAGAGAACATGAAGGAGACTTAGAAAATAAATAGTGTGAATGAAAGCATTTTGTCAAGGGGATCCAGGAAGATTCCTTCTGTGGGAGCCAGCTGGGTGAATTACCACAGCATTGAAGAGACGGGAGAACTTTCTTATCAGGAGAATAAAAGGAGAGGCAAGCCACCTTTGACTCCTGTAAGAACTGCACTGTTTCCTTGCCCTTAAAAGGACTGCACCCTCTCGTGAACGAGAGAGAGGCTTAGTATTGAAGCCTTGCGTTAGGCGGGTTGCCTGTTTGCTCATCTAAACGCTACCTCTGAATTAAAAACTCGCGGTCCTCAGTCTCTGTGAGAACACTGGGGTTGGAGGGGAGAATCCGCTGTGCTGCAGAAACAACCAGCACTCCTTCCTTCAGGCCAGATGGTTTGGCCCTTTATAGCTCTGAGGTTCTCTGCAAGGAGGTGGAGCCGCCAGATTTGCACGCAGAAGGTCCCAATTTCAACTCCTGGCATCTCCAGCTAAAAGGAACAAGTATCAGGCAAAGAGAGAGGCCTTTCCCCCAGTCCCTAATCCCCCATGCCTCCTTCTCTAGCTTCTCAGTAGCCATGTCTCTCACATCCAGCCCAGTCGGCACTCACCGGTCAAGTTTGGAATTAGAGGGGCTGATATTTTTAAGAGTACAATGTCCTCCCCTCACTGTCTGCCTGACTAGCATACCTTTATTTTCAAGGCCACCGGGTGGTAGCGCAGGACGTGGCAGACTGCGAGGATGACGCCGTTGGTTTTACAGGCCAGAACTATTTCTTTACAGTCCTCTAGCGTTACCTGATCAATCGAAAGGGGGGGGAAATAAACAATCAGTTTCAGCCAAGGCAACACTGGTCACCTCACCTGGGGATAAGCCAACCTACTGCCCCCCCCCAGGTATGCCTGGACTACAACTCTCAACATCACTGGCAATACCAGCTGGGGCTCTTGGGATCTGTAGTTCAAGAAGCACAGCTTCGCTGGCTTTGTTTCCATTGATAAAAGCCAGATCAGCCACTTATGCAGAGACACAGCAGGGAGACTCCTTTTCGGGTGGTGCTTCCAGCATGGAGGATCCTTTAGCCCAGGGATGGGGAACCCAATGCACTCCAGGTATTACTGGACTACAACTCCCATCATCCCTGATTATTGACCATGGCTGATGGGAGTTGTAGTTCAACATCTGGAGGCCACCACCTTGGCTACCCCCTGCTCTTACCTATTTTAAGAGCGCAGGGCATTTCCTCTAGGGCAGGGGTTAGGCCTTCCAGAGACGTTGTTGGGCTCCAAGTCCCATCTGCCCCAACCAAGCACAGTCAATGGGTAGGGGATGATGGGAGTTGTAGTCCAACAATGCCCCCAGGATGTGGACATATGGAAACGGTCAATGGAGGAAGATCAACAACCAGCTAGAGTCACACTTGAAGGCGTTTGGGTCTTCTCAGCAGCGGTTAGAATTTCACAAGTGAGCAGAATGAGCAGGCGGGCTTCCAAAGACAGCGAGGTCGGCTGGCTGACCACGCGAGACCATTAAGCCCAGAGACTTAAAAAAGAAATGCTCAACTGCTCACAAGGAATTCAGTCAGAGATTCTGGCCTGAGGAAAGGAATTACAGCTGACATGCACACTTTTTGGCTCAGCTGAGTGTACATGTTTCGATCTCAGCCAAGTGCTACAAAGGCAGAGGAAATGCGTCAAAGAGTCAACAAACAGCAGAAGAACAAACCAAGGAAGAATTCTTGGGAGCCCAGAAAACAGACCCAGGAAGGAAAGACCCTCGCTTGGCATGCTCTGAAACAGCTTCTCCCTTCCACTGGGAAGCATGTCCTTATGGTCCACCATGCAGCCATTATACCCCTGTCTTAACCCTGGACTTGCCACTGTGGCCTCAACAACTTCCTCCACCGAAAGGTTCTGCCAGCACACTGCGCTCGAAATTCTCCAAGGCGAGATTTTGCACCTGGCCTTCAGCCACTTGCAACCAAGTGAAGATGCCCCTGGAGGCACATGCCTGGGGATCCTTGGATCTTGACTGTTTCCACAAACTAGCAACACATATAACAAATTCTATCCGTTATATTTTACTTGCACAATCGCAATGAATTTCAAGAACCAAGAAGTCGTATTGAAAAAAGACAACTTTCAAGTAGTCTGGCTTCCAAAAGCCAACTAGGCTATAATCCTGTTTTAAGGAGCCATTTAGTGCAGCGCATATTTAAGGAGCCATTTAGTACAACACACACACACATTTCTAACACAGGCAACACTTACCGCCATGGGCTTCTCCAGCAAGATGTGGTATCCTTTGTGAGCAAAAGCCACTGCCGGTGCCTGGTGGGGAAGAGACCGCCACAAATTACCATCAAGCAGCTGACATTTCAATGCATCCTTAGTGTCTTGGGAAAGGATTTTTCTAAATACATAGTTCTCTCCTTTTTTTTACAGCAACTTTAAGGCAGGCATCCTATTCAGTGGTCCCTCTCCTCTGGAACCGCAATGACTCCATTCTGCCTGTGTTTGGATGATGGTCTTCTGGCTTTCAGCAGAAGACGGAATTGCACAGCAACCATTGGCCAGTTCCTGCATCATTCACAATCAGTAGGGGCTGGCCCATCAGGTTGCATGGGGCAACCTCAGCCTGCCCCCACCTTGCTTCCTTCCTACTTACAGCTTAGCCCAGGTGTGGCACAGACCGCCAGCATCCTACTACACAGTCTCGGTGTTGCCCCTGGTAGAACTCTGCAGGGAGGAGGATGGGGACAAAACTAGAATTCCTTGGCTCTGCCGGCCACTGGCTCTAGCGCCACCTGATGGTGGGCTCCCTGCCTTCCACCCTACCTGGCTCCATGGGCACCAGCCACCGCTAAGCACAATCTCATATCCCCATCCCTTTCCCGAACCAAGGTTTTCAGAAGTGGCAACTGGCTGGCCCTTGGGTCACTCTCCAACAGGCTCCTCCTTCAGAACAGTTTTTAATGCATAAAACAAACTTTGGAAAAACCATACTAAAATGCATGGATAAGCATGCAAGGTGTTTCAGGGGGAAAGGGGTGTGTGTGATATGGCAAAGCGGATATTAGGGAAATCAGGCAGCATCCTTTCCTGTTCTGCCTTGCGCCCGTCACATGCATCGCTGTTTCCATGCCTCTACAGTTTGCTTTCTGCCAAAATGGATGCTATTCATGCTGCTGCCAGGAAACAACGTGGCTTAGGTAATTTGCAGAGTTAATTCACTGTGCACAATAAATTGCTGTCGAGTTACTCCACCCCACTCATATAAACATAAAAGGAAATGGAGGAGGTGGAATGTAACCAATTTCACATCCTTTGCAGACCAAAAGCAACAGCGGTGAATACCGATTGTTTTTCTGGACTTGGAAGGAACAAATTGACATTGGCAATTTCCACTGACATTCTCCAACATCCATGGCTGTATGGGGGACACTGTTAGATTCAAAAGGCTGTCTGTGCTCAAGCTAGACTCCTTCCTGTTTCAAAGTGTATCCCGAAGCTACTTCTACTTTAATTTCTCACTCAGGGATAAGCTGAGCACTGCCACCAAAACAGTTTGCACACAGGCAGAGTCGAGATGACTCAGACTTGACTCAAAAGAAGCCTCGAGTGGGAGAAGGTTGACAGTACCTTGTGAAGGCTGTCGGGCGTTGCTATGATAACAGCATCCGCAAACCTCTCTTTCTCGGCCGCTGCTGTCCAGTCTTAAAAGAATAAGATTGAACAGTGAAAGGATAAACAGCAAAAGCAGAAAATTACACATATTATGCTGCTGGGTTCTCTTCCCCTCCATTCCCTGTTATTTGGCACTAGTTGAAGTTAGCCCGTTGACTAACGGGCTCTAGAGGAAGAGGAGGCAGGAGGCGGCAGAGTGGCTCGCGGGGCCCCGGCGCGCCCTGCTCCCGGCCCCTGCTTTGAGCGCGCTCCGCGGCGCCCGCCAGCGCCCACCTTGCCGCCCCTCCGCAGGAGCAGCAGCGCCAGGAGGATGAGGGTTTAGCGGGGATCGTCCGGTGACACGCGTGTTCGCCCCGTCCCCCGGCGTGCGCGATCCAAGGCCGGCGAGGCGCCCCCTGCTCGGCTGGGCGGGCTGCGAGGCGCTCGCTCGGAGACACCCCCCCCGGGCCGGCCTTCTCGCGAGACGGGGCGGCGCCGGGTGAGCCGGAGGTGGAGCGGCTGCCGGGCGGTGTGGCTGGCTGGCCCAGGGAGGGAGGCAGGGAGGCGCCTCGGCGGCGGGAGGTTCCGCTGGCCCAGCGGCCCCGGGCAGGAGGTGAGATGGGCACCGCGAGGAGGTTGCGGGGCGGCGTCGGCGGCGTGCAGGAGGCTGCGGGAAGCGGCGCTTTGCGCCACTGCCCCCGCTCTTTGCTTTGTCCGAGCAGGAGTCTTGGCAGGGCAGCTCCAGCTCCGTGCGAGGCGGCGGCAGTGACCGAAATGACGGCGCGCATGCGCCGCCGCTGCCTCTCGGACACGCCCCCCTCTCCCGTCATCCAATCCGTGTGTCAGTGGGGCGCATGCCCACTTGTGATTTCCACTGACACACGGAAAGTACGGACGGACATAGGCTCTTTATTATATAGGATGTGTATCTGACATAACCTTTAAATGATTATTAGGAAGAAAATTCTTTAAAATATTTATCTATCTTAGAATCACCGCACCCACAAACAGGCATTTATCACAAATGTACATTCTCACATCTGGGGGGGACCCCATAATGGGGTGTATCCAACTAAGTTCTACACAAAGAAGACTCACTTAAATGAATCAACCTGCCTTAGTTCAATGGGTCTACTCTGAGTAGCACTGGCATTGGATACAACCCAGTCTGTGAAACAGAGCAAAATAAGATCTCAGCCGACGTTTCCAGAGGCAGGAGGAGAGAGAAAAAACCAAGCCCCCCAAAAAGCCAAAGGGATGTATTAATTTTTGCTCAGCCTCGCCTTCCTCACAGAGTTGTTGTGAGGATAAAACTAGGGGGGCAGGGGAGAAATAGCAGTGTGCATGTTGCAGTAAGCTCTTTGGAGATGGGGAGCATATTTATTGGGGGAACTTCTAGCTTCTGCGCAATGTCACAGGGATGTCAGAAGGCACCGTTTTTCCATTCCGCCCTGAATGAACCGCTGTTTCTGTTCTTCTGCAGTTCACCTCTGGCCAAAAACTACGGTTCGCTGTGCCGAAATTGCGTTTACATAATTTCCATAAAGAATCACCCAAATTACATCGCCAATAGGTTATCCACACCCCACACCCAATTTCAATGCAAAGAAAACACAAGGCATATTGAAATCAGCCAAACACACAAAAACGTGATCAGCTGATAAATCAGTCTCCACGTAACATAATTATTGAATATAAGAACCAACTAAACATATACAATTGTAACGAAATGTACAGTATAAAGTCACAAAACCAAAAATCCAAACATACAAGTATGCATAAACATGCTATCATAGAGCTGTAAAATCAAATGAGCCCTCATTGAGGACTGGCAAGATTACATTATTTATGTTCATCATGAACTCTTTTGACTTTTGGAACCTCCACTAGACACGTGTGGGTTGCACGGGACGTTTTGAATTTTGATTTTACAGCTCTATGTTTTTGTGTGTTTGGCATACTGCTATACGTGACTGTGGGTTTTTGAGTGTTATATATTGAAATCAGCAGCAACAGCAAATACCAATTGTATTTGCTGTGTTGGTTTCCTTTTCCAGACATGGGATGAATAAGCAAACATTGGCAATTGCCTCTCTCATTTTCACCAGAATTCTGACACCCAGAGGCTACATCCTGATAGTGGTCCATTTTCTCCATTCCCCCCCCCCCTCTTTTCCACACCTACATGAATTATGCTGAAGACCACAGATGGGACCCTCTCTGTTTTGGAGAAAGGGCAGGGCAGAGATATAGAGTAATAATTGCATACCATCAAATACATTGTCCTCATCAATGCCATGAGCTTCCTGGAGCCTCTTCCTCGCAAAGGGATGTGGGTCTGCCACACCAATCACCTAATGGAGGGAGAAAGCTGTCAGCATCTCACAAGCAAAGAGCTGGACTATGGCGGTCCAAGGCAGGCGATTTCAATACAGCTGTACCTTGGTTTTCGAACAGTTTAGTTCTGGAACGTTTTGGCTCCTGAACGCAGCGAACCTGGAAGCGAGTGTTCCCGTTTGCGAACAATTTTTGGAAGCCGAACATCCGAAGCGGCTTCCGCGGCTTCAGATTAGCTTCAGGGGCTTCCTGCAGCCAATCAGAAGCCACGCTTTGGTTTCTAAACGTTTTGGAAGCCGAACGGATTCCGTTCGACTTCCGAGGTACAACTGTACCATGGCATAGTGGTCCATTTAGTTCAACATCCTATGCTCACAGCAGCCCACCAGATGCCGACGGGAAGAAGAAGAAGAAGAGTTTGGATTTGATATCCCGCTTTATCACTACGCGAAGGAGTCTCAAAGCGGCTAACATTCTCCTTTCCCTTCCTCCCCCACAACAAACACTCTGTGAGGCGAGTGGGGCTGAGAGACTTCAGAGAAGTGTGACTAGCCCAAGGTCACCCAGCAGCTGCATGTGGAGGAGCGGAGACACGAACCCGGTTCACCAGATTACAAGTCTACCACTCTTAACCACTACACCACACTGGGAAGCGTGAGTGAAAGCAATATTCTCCGCACTTGTGAATAGGGCTGGGTGATATATTGATATAGTGTCCAAAACCAGTGTAAAGTCCATATCGTGATAGTGGTTTCATAATTTTTGACCTGGCAAAATTATGAATTGCATGAATAGCAAATCATGATGTGTGTGTGTGCGCACGCGCGCTATGCAAAAATCACAGTGCAGAAAAGTGGGGCATTTGCTGGGGGGGGGGAGGATGAGTGTCAAGTGTTTTGTTCGAAGTCCACTGCACCTTTAAATCTGGAGCTATTTTAACACCAGTAGAAGGGTGTGTTCACAAGCCCCAGAAGATCCCTGGGCAGCTCTTACCTTCATGCGTGCAGGAAACTGCTGAGCAAAAAAGGAATAATTCCTTCCCCGACTTCCAGCTCCAATCACGAGAACAGTGACTTGGCGAGACATCTCGGTGTTGCTTTCCATCTGTGTCAAGGAAACAAAAACTTAGGACAAGCTTATGGCTGGGACGTTCCTGCAAAGTTATGGCTTTATCTGGATTTGACTGCATCCCAGAATTTATTGCTGACAGCTTCAATGTACTTCCAGGGAATCGTGATCAATATTATTCATAGCTTTCTTTTTATCTCCCCGCAATAACCATGTCTCTGCTCTGCAACATTCTCCTTCTTAAATTGGGAGCCACAAGATGTCAAACATGCAAGGCCATTGTTTGTTTCTGCACCTCTGAAACATTTGTACTGTTATATGTAACGAAACGAACTATTTTTTTTAAAGAAAGAAAGAAAACGAAAATAACTCTTGCACAGAGAATTCAGGAAATGGAACTATCTGCAAACCACAATTTACTTACCGTACATGCCTCCTTTGTTTGCATTTCCTGGCTTCTTTTGCTAATCTTGGCAGAGATTCAGGGAAATGTCAAGAGGTTGTGAAGCCTCAAGCCTTAATAATCAGCTTCTAAAATGTCCTACAATGTCCCTAAGTTTTCAAGCCTACTTCTCAGTCATAAGGTCTAGAAACTTGATATATATTTAAAAAGAAGAGGAGGAGGAGGAGGGTCTCACAAAGTAGAATTCTATACTCAATATCAAATTCCAAATTACCCTAATCAATAAAAACATTATTTATTTATTTTAGATTTAAAAGGGGCATGTATAGAAGAGGCAAATCATGATGGAAGAGTATAAATGAGTAGTCAACGCTTGCAGGGAGAAGCTCAGAACGAGCTCAGGCTTGCAAGAGAGGTTAAAAATAATAATAAATGTTTTTCTGCAGCTATGTTTGAAGCAAGAGGAAGAACAAGCAAGTAGTAGGTCCTCTGCATGGAGAAGATGAAGAAATGCTATTGGGTGTCAGAGAGAAGGTAGGTTCAACACCTATCCAGGGCCTGCTGAGCTGCGTTCAAGGATTACCAAAGGAACTTACATATGGAATCTCAGAGCTTCCTTCTCTAACATTTGAGAATTCTTGGGGAACAGGTGAAGTCCCTGTGGGCTGGAAGCAGGAAGATTTTGCTCCCATCTTCAAAAAGGCAACTACCAACTGGTCAGCTTGATGTAGATACCAGGAAAGGTCCTAGAACAGAATTAAACAGTCGGTCTGTAAGCACTTAGAAAAGGATGCTGTGATTACTAAGACCAACCATGAGCTTCTGAAAAACAAGTCATGCCAGACTAATCTTATTTCGTTTCTCTTTTTTTGAGTTACAAGTTTGCTGGATCAGGGGAATGCTGTGGTTGTAGTATATCTTTATTTCAGTAGAGCTTCCTGGTAAAATGCAGGCTAACTAGACAATATTAGGTAGATTTGAAACTGGCTGACTGACCAAACCCAAACAGTGCTCACCAATGGTTCCTCGTCATCCCGGAAAAAAGTGAGAAGTGGGGTGCCGCAGGGTTCTATCCTGGGCCCAGTGTTGTTCAACATCTTTATAAATGACTTGGTTGAAGGAACTGAGCCGGGTGCTCATCAAACTTGCAGATGACACCAAATTAGGAAAAGTAGCTAATACCACATAAGACAAGAGTCAAGATTCAAGGATTTAACATAACCTTAGCAGATCGGAGAACTAGGCCAAAACTAACAAAATGAATTCCAATAGGGACAAATATAGGAAGGGGGACATCTGGGTTGACAGCAGCACAGCACATATAAGAAAGTTCTAGGAGTCTTAGTAGACCACAAGCTTAACACGAGTCAGGAGTGTGATGCAGCAGCAAAAAAAATCTAACACTGTTTTAGTCTGGGATCAACAGAAGTATAGTGTCCAGTTCTACTCTATTCTGCATCCTGTATCCAGTTCAGGACAACACAGTTTAAGAAGGATATTGACAAGCTGGAAAGTGTGCAGAGGAGAACCACCAAGATGATCATGGGTCTGGAAACCAAGCCTTATGAGGAACAGTTGAGGGAGTTGGGTATGTTTAGAATGGAGAAGAGAAGACTGAGAGATGAGATGAGAGCCATCTATGCTTCTATGAATAAAGTGTGTCCAATTTGTTTTTAAAACAGTTACCGGTAGTTTGGGGTGGCATCCAACATTAGTCCTGCTCAGAACAAACCCATTGAAATTAATAACCCAAGTTATAAATAATCCATTAACTTCAACGAGTCTACTTTGAGTTGAACGTCGGCTACACTTTACCTGTATTTTAATAATTTTTCCTTCCAGTAGCACCTTAGAGACCAACTAAGTTTGTTATTGGTATGAGCTTTCGTGTGCATGCACACTTCTTCAGATTCTTCTTATCTGAAGAAGTGTGCATGCACACAAAAGCTCCTACCAAGAACAAACTTAGTTGGTCTCTAAGGTGCTACTGGAAGGAATTTTTTTATTTTGTTTTGACTACGGCAGACCAACACGGCTACCTGCCTGTAACTGTTAATAACTTTTGTCTCCTTATTTTTTTATTTTATTTGTTGATACTTATTCAAAGATATGGAATGCGGGTGGCGCTGTGGGTTAAACCACAGAGCCTAGGGCTTGCCGATCAATAGGTCGGCAGTTCAAATCCGCGCGACGGGGTGAGCTCCCGTTGCTTGGTCCCTGCACCTGCCAACCTAGCAGTTCGAAAGCACATCAAAGTGCAAGTAGATAAATAGGAACCGCTCCGGCGGGAAGGTAAACAGCGTTTCCCTGCGCTGCTCTGGTTCGCCAGAAGCGGCTTTGTCATGCTGGCCACATGACCCGGATGCTGTACGCCGGCTCCCTTGGCCAATAATGCGAGATGAGCGCAGCAACCCCAGAGTCGGTCACGACTGGACCTAATGGTCAGGGGTCCCTTTACCTTTATTCAAAGATATACATAAATACATACCCATTACAAAGTATCTTTTTATGATATGCCGAAATAAAACTGCTCTCTTTTTTTATATTAAGTAGCTAAGTCAGAAGGAAGAAAATACAAGAAAATGAGAAATCTAAAGGAGAAAGGAAGAGAGATGGAAAATAAAGAAAAGGCTATATTTTGTGAACGTTTTATATTATTTTATGTAAACCGCTTACAGATGGTATTACCATTAGCATTATCAGGCAAAATACAAATCCTGGTAAATAAATATTTTAAATATTTAAGCCCCACCACCTTTCTACCTTGAGCTCCTTGGAGGAAACGTGGGATATAAAAGCATTTAATACAGCTTAAAAATGCAAGCCCGCCACATCCCACATAGCGCTGGCTAAAACAAGAAGAGGAGGGAAGTACCGGTATCTTAAACCTCAAACTAACGACGGGGAAGCTTTGCGGCGATGCTTTGAGACATCGCCCAGGTTTGTTTTAAAGTGATCTCCTCCCGCTAACAGCATCATTTCGTGTTATCAGTTTTATAGTTTGCATTGGCAGAGACTCACCAGACAACAGCACAGACTGCTCTGACCTGATCGCTGAACACGATTAACACCGACCTCAGAACACTCAGCTGGGCAGGGAGCCACGCCCACTTCCAGATTCCCCATTCACGCGGGGCTCTCCGAACTCAAGCCAATCAATGGGCGCGGATGACATCACACGGGAGGAATTTTATTGGCCGACAAGAAAAGTTAAGGCGGGGAAATGAGGATGCCAGCTCTTGATTGGTTCTGCGTTTAGACCGGTTAGCTTTGGACTCCAACCCCAATTAGTTAACGGTGAGGAATTATGGGGATTGTAGGCAAGAACATCTGGAGCGTACCAGGCTATCCCTGAGCTAATGTTCACACAGTGCCTACTCAGAGGTAAGCATCATTGAGACCAGCAGAGCTTACTCACAAGTATGTGCAACATACACTGTGTAGCATTGCAGCCTCAGATATCCTTTAAAATATAATAATAATAATAATAATAATAATATAGAATCATAGAATTGTAGAGTTGGAAGAGACCACAACGACCATCTCGTCCAGCTCCCTGCAATGCAGGAATCGAACTGACAAACCAAAGATTAAGAGTCCATATTCTACCAACTGAGCTATGTATCAATCTCCTTTCAGCGGATATGTACATGCTGCTTATATCTAAAAAAAATTCCTTCCAGAAGCACCTTAGAGACCAACTAAGTTTGTTCTTGGTATGAGCTTTCGTGTGCATGCACACTTCTTCAGATACACTGAAACAGAAGTCACCAGACCCTTATATATAGTGAGAGGGTGGGGAGGGGTATTACTCAGAAGGGTGGTGGGAATGGGTGATTGACTGATAGGTGTGGTAAACCTGTTGACGACTGCAATTGGTCTTGCAGGAAAAAGCAAGGGGTGAGATGGCTAAAAATAGCTTTATCATGTATAATTTTTTTATTTTGTTTTGACTACGACAGACCAGCACAGCTACCTACCTGTAACTACTGCTTATATCTATTTATTCTTAATTATGCAAGTGCATATTGATAATTTATTTTTAAAGTGTGTGGTTATTTAATTGTATCTGTCTGCCACCTTCCAAGGGAGCTCTTCCTGCTATCAAAGAGTTCTTGCCATCAGAAAATTCTTCCTAATGTTTAGTCAGAATCTCCTTTCTTATAACATGAATCCCATCTGCTGTATGGAGATAATAATACACACCCCTACCTTCCAGGACTGCTGTAAAGACTGCATGCGTGTGAAATGTTTAGAATAATGTGCTAGGCATTTATTGTTACCCTTATTACAAGTGAAGGGACGCAGGTGGCGCTGTGGTTTAAACCACTGAGCCTAGGGCTTACTGATCGGAAGGTCGGCGGTTCGAATCCCTGTGACAGGGTGAGCTCCCGTTGCTTGTTTCCCAGCTCCTGCCAACCTAGCACATCAAAGTGCAAGTAGATAAATAGGTACCATTCTGGCGGGAAGGTAAAAAGCGTTTCCGTGCGCTGCTCTGGTTTCACCAGAAGCGGCTTAGTCATGCTGGCCACATGATCCGGAAAAACTGTCTGTAGACAAACATTGGCTCCCTCGACCAGTAAAGCAGGATGAGTGACAAAACCCCAGAGTCGTTCACGACTGGACTTAACTGCCAGGGGTCCTTTACCTTTACCTTTATTACAAGTGAGAACCCACAACAAAATGTTGCAGTGTGGAGTGTGCCAACCAGCCAGCCAGCCATTCCTTCTACAGAATATTCCATGACAACCACAACTTTCTCGCTTTTTCTTTCCCAAGAAGCACTCATCATCCCAGGCCCTACTGCGCAGCCTAGTCCTCGTCGTGCTGTTCCCTGCCCCACCCATGCCCCAATAGTGCTTTCCCCCTAAAGATTTTTTCTTGGAGCTTCAGGACTCCCTTGAGTATGCTGACAACCTCATTGCTTCTGAGTAGACCATTTCATTCACCAACAGAGTTCACTACAGGAAGCTGTTATGTGTTTATTGCTTTTTTAATATTAATATTGATATTGATGTGGCATTTATTGGATTCGACGCTGAGCTCCCCCCCCCCATGGCTAATGCTTTTTAAAGTTATTTAGCTTACCTGTGGATTTCTGTAAACCACTCTGAGCACTGATGTGTTGCTCCAACAGATCACTTCCAGAGGCATATGGCTCTTGGGAAGGAAGGTTCCTTACCCCTGGCCTGCTTGTTTGAAAGGGCGGGTTACATTTTTCAAACAAACAAACAAACCAGCCTACTAACCCAGAAAACTGCAGGAGTAAAGTGGCAAAATCTGAAACGGTATACGATATACTTGCTTTCAGTGCCGGATTTACGTATAAGCTAAACAAGCTATAGCTTAGGACCCCACTCTCTTGGGGGCCCCAAAAAATATAAAGGAAAAATAACTGGATGTACATTTCTAAAATATAAGATAAAAAAACAAATAAAATAAAACCTACATACAGCAACAGTGTTTTGTGTTGTGTAGGCTCCTATGATGTAAGTCATGGGCCCCGCCTGCTAGCTTGCTCCCTAAAATATCACTGGTTTGCTCATTTCTATATATAGGGTGCCTACACTCTGCATGGGCAAATGGCTTTTAGATACCTATTAGGTCCATAAATTAAGGGACGCGGGTGGCGCTCTGGGTTAAACCACAGAGCCTAGGGCTTGCCAATCAGAAGGCTGGCGGTTCAAATCCCCGTGACGGGGTGAGCTCCCGTTGCTCAGTCCCTGCTCCTGCCAACCTAGCAGTTCGAAAGCACATCAAGTGCAAGTAGATAAATAGGTAACGCTCTGGTGGGAAGGTAAATGGCATTTCCCTGCGCTGCTCTGGTTCGCCAGAAGTGGCTTAGTCATGCTGGCCACATGACCTGGAAGCTGTACGCCAGCTCCCTCAGCCAATAATGCGAGATGAGCGCCGCAACCCCAGAGTCGGTCATGACTGGACCTAATGGTCAGGGGTCCCTTTACCTTTAGGTCCATAAATTACCATATATAGCATATATTCAACACAAAAAAACAGTGACAATTTGTTGTTGACAAAGGACAGCTGGACATATAAACAGCCCCATTACCTTCAGTAGCTTAGGGCTTCATCAAACCTAAATCCGGCCCTCCCTGCATTCATTTCTCCCTGTTTACATGTGAGAACAGAAGCATGCATGTGCGGAAAAGGTGGAGTAGTGGCAACTTTGTCCAACGACATTTGTCGTTGTGTCCGACTGCACCCACTGTTGTGAACGAAATTTAGCTGGTGACAAGCTGGTATGTTGGCCAAAAAGCCACATATCCATAACACAACAGGTCCTTGCAGTGGGAAAGGAACATCGGAACACAGGACAGAGGCACTAGTATTACAACTGTGAAAACCAAGACAACACAGCCCATGTCTGAATGTGCCCGGTGTTGCCGCATTATTGCCACCTGGAGCCGTAGTGCAACAAAATCAGGACAGCCACACCACCTGGGACATTTGTGGTATGAAGAGTCCCAGGATTTCAGCAGGAAGCGAAAGGAAATGCCCAGATTGAAAATGAAGCATTATGCCCGTCCCAAAACGTTTGCACATCTAAACGCTATTGAAAGCAGGTTTGCTCATGAGCACAAATCTCAGGTAGGGCAATGGGTCAGTGTGCCTGGCTGTTAAGCAGAAAATTGGTGGTTCAAGCCCACCCAGGGATGGCTGTGGGCAGGATTTGTGCGTTGCCAGGGGTTGGACTGGATGACCCCCGGAGTCCCTTCCGACTCTGCAATTGAATACAGAATAAGAAAGATGCCTGGAGGGAGCTGCTCCCTTTTCATTAATAATTTCTTCACCACACACTTTCCAACCTACAAAAAAGCTCCCTTTATTTCAGTGGATTTGTCGAGTATTTGAATCCTCAAGTACCAAACCTCAAGTTGTGGTCCATGCTTCATTCCCTCTCGCAGAGCGTTGACAACCTGGGAGCATCCTTGGGCTTCAACCCTAGACCTATTTACTTGGGAATGAGCCCCACTGAACTCAGCGGGACTTGCTTCTAAATAGACATGAGCAGGATTGCATTGCTGAGGTTGCCACTCCTCTCCTTCACTTAAAGACATCAAAAGGAGTCATGTGTGGTTTGTGTCTGTGTTTTGTTTATTAAGGGCACAGCTCCGTGATTTCCCTCCCCCCCTCCACTGTCTCTCGCACAGCACTGGCGGCGCGGGATCCCCCTCCCCGCGCCAGCTTCACGCGCTCAGAATCAGCGGCTGTTGCTCCTCAGCCATTTCCTCGCCCGGCGAGATCTCGTAAACGACGCAGAGGGACGAATACAGGCAGCCGACAAAGGAGACCACGCTGGAAAAGTACATCACCCCGTTGGCGCTGCCCACGGCAGCTGTCAAAGGCCCCATCACTATGGAGACGAGGATCTGTGCCAGGAAATACTGGCAGCTCAGGAGGGAGATGTCCACCCCCATGCCTCTTTTGGTGCCGTCTTCATTCGATCCCGCGAACTGTTCAGGGGACAGGGAAAAAAACCTCTGGTTGGAAAATGATTTCTCTGCAGAGGCGGCTGGCACCGCTTGGGAGTGGTGGGACGGAAGGCAGGGAGGCCAACCATTTTGGAGGGCCGCAGGTTCCCCGTCCTTCCTTTAAGTCCCTCGACCCGCAGTGCCAAGTATAGTTTTGATACCTGTGAGATGGAACCCCCCCCTCCCCAAGCGATACGTTGTGGGGCTGCCAAACCCGAGGCTCACCTTTTTACTCTGGTAGTAGTCGCACAGCAGCGAGTATGGAAGCGTGCAGAGTGTCGAAAACAAAATGCCGTAAGTTACGCACAGCGATAAAATGACGTAGACGTTCCGCGACAGCGTCGCCAGTCCTGTGCCAAGCCCGAAGGCGAGGTAGGCTATAAAATACAGCGTGCGGATGCTGAAATACTCCTCCAGTTTTTCCAGGGAGGCTGTGGGATGAAAAGGAAGGACGTTAACTATTCTCTCAACATTGCGGCAGCTGTAAATAAAGTTTGCTCTCCCATATTCTATGATTTAAATATCTTAGACAGCAGGATCAACTATGTTTCTAAGTTAATAATCCCAGCCCAACGTAGGGCATTTATGCTGGCCCGACTGAATGTCTTTCCCTCGGCATTTGTCAGGGGTAGATATCAGAACATTCCTAGAAACAAGAGATACTGCAGATGTTCCCTGAATGTAGAGCATATTCTCTTTCATTGTCCACTGCACAGTACGCTGCGTGAACTTGTGCTGTCCCCCCTCCTGGGTGGTTTGCAACCTCTGCACGGTGGAAGTGTTGGATTCTGTCTGTCTGACATTGACCAAAGGGTAACTGCGGGGGTAGCCGAGTTTTTGGCAGCAGTGTCCCAAGGAGTAGTTTAACAGGAAAAAATTCCAGATTTTATATATACATACATACAACTAGCCTATGTACTCAACTGTTGCTTCTTTGTATATATTTTAAGGCTCTTGTATGTGATTTTATCTCTTGTGGTTTTATTTGTAAAATGCCTAATAAAGGTTTGATAAGTAACTATTCTCTCGAGCAGATCCGGTGTGTTTTGCTGTGCCGGAGGGGCAACTCCAATTACGGCGTCACCTCCCAGCTAGATGGCAACGCTGGGGGGGTGGAGGGGGGAGATGGGAGACCCTCTAGAAGTTGTGAGGCTCCAACATCCATCGCCCCCTAACGTTCAGTAATGATGGGAGTTGTTGACCAGCAATATCCAATGTCGCCTCTCCTTTAAACATTCATCTGTTTTGGCCCTTACTCTCCAGTGCTCTCAATACAGAGGTTGGATGGCCATCTGTCATATATGATTGAGATTCCTGCATTGCAGGGGGTTGGCCTAGGTGACCCTCTGGGTCCCTTCCAACTCTACAATCCTATGATTCAAAACTGCTGTTATTTACATGCGTGTTGGACTGCAGCCTGCCATAACAGTGAGTGGGGAATCCAGATGTTGCTTTCAAACATGGGGTGATGGGAGCTGGAGCCCAGCAACATCTGGGGGGCCGCAGTTCCCCCAGCCCTGCCATCGTGTGTAAGAAATCATTGTTTTGTGGAGAGTGGCGAAGCTGGGTTTGCAGCAGGGCAGAGAGAGAGGGGGGGTGGCAGGGTGGTATGGGCAAGCTGCAAAGGTTTGGCAAGAAGAAAGGGGGATGCTTGCAGAATACTCTCCCCAGGAAGGCACGCCTGGTGCCATCTTTCATTCTAGGCTCAGGGGAGTGTCTTTGGCGAGGAGTAAGGGGAGGGGGGCTGGGGGTTCAGGGGTGGGTGGGTAGGTGCCTGGAAGGGCAAACTGAGTAGAAGCATCAGCCCCATGTGTTTATACATTCACATACCGGTACATGAAGAGTTTGGATTTGATATCCCGCTATATCACTACCCGAAGGAGTCTCAAAGCGGCTAACATTCTCCTTTCCCTTCCTCCCCCACAACAAACACTCTGTGAGGTGAGTGGGGCTGAGAGACTTCAAAGAAGTGTGACTAGCCCAAGGTCACCCAGCAGCTGCATGTGGAGGAGCGGAGACGCGAACCCGGTTCCCCAGATTACGAGACTACCGCTCTTAACCACTACACCACACTGGCTCACATGAATGTGCACAAATGTCACGCAAAGCCATGGCGATGTCCAAAACCAGACTGCATGTCCCCTCCAAAAAAAATGCTCCATGACGAAGGCCGGAGAAGTTTTGTACCTGAATAGAAGGCGGCGCTGAACGCATAGATACACATCCCCCAGCAGCCCATGGTGACTCCAGCGTTGTACTTCTGATACTCTGCAGAATCGTGGGGGGCTTTGGGGTCCCCTTGGAAGACCACCTCCCCCATGAAGTCGGTATAGAACAAGAGCATCCCTTCGAAGGAGAGCCAGCCTGGGGGAGGAATCGGGAGACAGTGAGGGAGGCAGCATGGTTTGGAAGGCGAGAAAACCAAGCGGCGGTTATGCAAGGCAGCGTGCTTCCAAGGACGTGGCAACCCCAGGGCTATATAGAGAAGCAGTGATTTGTATTTTTTTAAATAGAAATTGATTGATTAACCCTTGCAGAAAGCCAGCCCCTGCTTGCATGGGGCTCTTGACATCTGCCCTGAAGTTTTTTCTGATGGCACCACTACAGTTTACCTTGCAGTCTCACCCATTCCACAATGCCGGCAGTGTTGTTGACATTTGCTAATTGATAATATATCCTCTACTATGAATTGAGTAGGGACGCGGGTGGCGCTGTGGTCTAAACCTCTGAGCCTAGGGCTTGCCGATCAGAAGGTTGGCGGTTCGAATCCCTGCGACGGGGTGAGCTGTCAGGAGTGCGTGCAAGAGCCAGGCCCTGGGACCAGCAGAGCTTCGGCTTGTTCCAGAGAGGCAGGGCGCGGCCACACAGGTGAGGCTGCTTGGGAACTTGCTGAACCTGGTGAGGTTGATTGGGAACTTGCTGCACCTGGTGTCAAGAGCCAGCAGGGAATATAAGACCAGTTTTTCCCCTCAGCCCTTTGCCACAGCAACGCCTTTCCTGCCTTGCTGCGTTTGGCTCCTTGACTTCTTGACTCCTGGTTCCTGGTTCCTGACCCGTGGCTCCTTGACTCCTTGACTCCTGGTTCCTGATCCTCAGACCCTCGGCTCCTTGACTCCTAGTTCCTGACCCTTAGCTCCTTGACTTCTTGACTCCTGGTTCCTGGTTCCTGACCCTTGGCTCCTTGACTCCTTGACTCCTGGTTCCTGACCCTCAGACCCTTGGACTGTGACTCCTGTTCCTGCCATCTTGCCCCGGGTCCTGACGTGCCTTGCTGGGACTCTGGTTGCTACCAGCCCGGACCGTGACAGTTTGCTGTGGCCAACCCACGTCCCGGCCAGGGTGCAAGATGAACGGAGCCCAGCCTATGGACCTGGCTACAGTGCTGCAGAATCTCCACACGCAGGTAGCTACACTTCAGGGGGAGGTCCAAGCCCTTCGAGCAGCCCCTGTCGCGCCTCCTGCCCGGCGTGCTCCCCCTGTCCCATCGCCAGAGAGGTTCCGGGGAGAGCGTGGTGCCCTGCGAGGCTTTGTAAGCCAGTGCCGGTTGATGTTCGCCACCTGTGCTGCAGACTTTCCCACCCCACGAAGTCGGGTAAGCTTTATGGTCAGCTTACTCGCGGGCCCGGCTCTTTCTTGGGTCACCCCCTACCTTGAGGCGGATGACCCTCTGCTGGGGAATTTGGACGACTTCATTGCCGCTCTGGAGGGCATGTTTGGGGAGCCAGACCGTGTCCAGACGGCTGAGATGGCCCTGCAGAACCTCCGGCAAGGGGCTCGCCCGGTTACCGAGTACGCTGCGGAGTTCCGTCGGTGGGCTGCAGACACCCTGTGGAATGAGGCTGCACGTCGGTTCCACTTCCGTCAGGGACTGCACCCCCGCATCAAGGATGAACTGGCGCGAGTGACCCCCCCAGCAGCCCTGACGGACTTCATCACATTGTGCATTAACATTGACACACGCCTGTCTGAGAGGGATTCCGAGCGCAGGTCAAGGGAGCCTCCGGGGGTCAGCACTGCTGTGGGGTTTGAAGAGGAGCCCATGCAACTAGGTGCAGCCCGTCGTTCCCTCTCTAGCCAAGAGAAGAGTCGGAGGCGGGCCCAGGGACTCTGCTTGTATTGCGGAGAGGGGGGCCATTTCGCAGCAGAGTGTCCAGCGAAGAGGCCTGCGCCGGGAAACGCCAAGCCCCGGCTGCGCTAGAAGGGGCTCAGCCGGGGCCCAGTCACCGTGCACCCCATTTCCTGCTCCCCATTTGCATTCTCCTTCCCCAGGGAGGCATGTTGTCCCTGGAGGCAATGATTGACTCTGGGGCCTCTGGCATCTTTATGGACATAAGTTTCGCCAAGAAGTACCAAGTACCATCAGTAGCAAAAGCCTCGCCTGTTCCAGTGGTGGGGCTGGATGGGACTCCCCTTGCCTCCGGCCCCATCACCCGTGAAACCTGCCCGCTGGCCATGTTAGTGGCACCCCGACATCAGGAACTGTTAATCTTTGAACTAGTCCAGACGCCGCATTTCCCGGTGGTCCTGGGTAGCCCCTGGTTGGTCCAGCATGATCCCGCCATTTCTTGGGCGCAGCGGACTTTGTCTTTTTCGTCATCCTTCTGCCGTGACGTCTGTGCTCAACCTCCTGTGCTACCTCCATTGCCGCCAGCACCAGTGACACCTCACCAGCCGGTTCTCAGTTCTTCTACCTTGCAGGGGACTGCCCCAGAGGGGACAGGGTCTCCGGAGGTCAACGTAATCCCGGAACCCTACCGGGATTTGGCGGATGTATTTGAGAAAAAGGGGGCTGAGACTTTGCCTCCCCATCGGACGTATGACTGTCCTATTGACTTGCAGCCAGGAGCAGAGATTCCTTTTGGCCGCATTTATGCCTTGTCGGCTCCTGAACTCGGGGCCCTCCGAGAGTACTTAGATGATAACCTTGCCAGGGGGTTCATTCGCCCCTCTACCTCCCCTGCTGGGGCCCCCATCTTCTTTGTGAAGAAAAAGGATGGGGGGCTGCGCCCGTGTATTGATTACCGGAAGCTGAACCAGGTTACCATCAAGAACCGCTACCCTCTACCGCTAATTCCAGAACTGTTCGAGAGATTACAGGGTGCAAAGGTCTTTACTAAATTGGACTTACGTGGGGCCTACAACCTGGTTCGGATCCGGGAGGGGGATGAGTGGAAGACCGCGTTCCGGACTCGGTACGGCCATTTTGAGTACCGGGTCATGCCATTTGGACTATGTAACGCACCAGCCACGTTCCAGCACTTTGTGAACGACGTCCTACGCGACTTGCTGGACCGGTTTGTGGTCGCGTATTTGGACGATATATTGATATTTTCCGTATCACTTGAGGAGCATTGCCAGCATGTCCGCCTGGTCCTGCAGCGTCTTCGGCAGCATCGGCTGTACGCCAAGCTGGAGAAGTGTGCCTTTCATCAGGAGCGCATGGAGTTCCTGGGATACATCATCTCTCCTGCGGGTCTCCAGATGGATCCCCGGAAGGTGCAGGCAGTACTGGACTGGAGCCCTCCCAAGGATGTTAAGGGGGTACAACGGTTCATTGGGTTTGCCAACTTCTATCGCCGTTTCATTCGGGGCTTTTCGCATGTGGTCGCCCCCATTTGCGCCCTGGTCCGAAAGGATGCAACATTTCATTGGACGCCGGCCGCTCAAGAGGCTTTTGAGTTCCTGAAGGAGGCTTTTACCTCTGCTCCCATTCTGACCCACCCAGACTCCCAGCTCCCTTTCGTGCTTGAGGCAGATGCCTCGGACCGAGCAATTGGGGCTGTGCTGTCCCAACGACAGGGGCCGCAGCAGCAGCTTCACCCTTGTGCATTCTTTTCCCGTCAGCTTACTTCTGCAGAGCGAAATTATGATATTTGGGATCGGGAACTCCTTGCGATTAAGGTGGCGTTCGAGGAATGGCGCCACCTGCTGGAAGGGGCCCAGCACCCGGTTCAGGTCCTCACGGATCATCGGAACCTTGAACATTTCCAGACCATGAAATGTCTTAAGCCACGCCAAGCACGCTGGGCCTTGTTCTTTACACGCTTCAATTTCCAGATTGCCTATCGCCCTGGTACCCAGAATGGAAAGGCTGACGCGCTTTCCCGAAGGGACTCAGACTCCGGGGAGGACGGTTCGGAACCAGCGCCCATGTTGACTCCGACCAATTTTCTCCAGGGAACCTGGGAGCAGGACTTTGAGGCACAGGTCCGCCTGGCGGTCCGCCAGGACCCGTTCACGAAGGACTGGTTGGATACTGGCCCGGTACCTTCGGGACCGGGGAGTGCGCCGCTTGATATTCGGGACGGGTGTGTGTACCATCGCGGCCGGCTCTACATTCCAGAGGGGCCGCTCCGGACCCAGGTTTTGGAGCAGTGTCATGACGCACGGACCGCTGGACATGGAGGATACGCGAAGACACTGCAGCTACTGGCTCGTGCTTTCTGGTGGCCAGGGGTTCGGGGGGACATTAAAAGGTATGTGCGGTCCTGTGAGACTTGTGCCCGGACCAAGGTGCCACGACAGAGGCCTCTGGGGCTTCTCCAGCCATTACCCACCCCTCATAGGCCATGGTCCACGCTCTCCATGGACTTCATCGTGGACCTCCCTGCGTCCAAAGGGCAGTCAGTCATTCTGGTGGTGGTGGACACTCTCACCAAGATGGCGCACTTCATCCCGACTCGGAACCTTCCCACTGCACCACAGACGGCCCACCTGTTCCTCGAACACGTGTTTCGGCTACATGGACTTCCGGATGCTGTGATCTCCGATAGAGGCCCCCAGTTCACATCCCGGTTCTGGGCGGCCTTCCTCAAGGGTTTGGGTATTGAGAGACGTCTCTCTTCTGCGTACCACCCGCAGACGGACGGTCAGACGGAAAGGGTCAATCAAGTCCTGGAGCAATATCTCCGCTGCTTCCTGAGCTACCATCAGGACGATTGGCTGGACCTGCTGCCTCTGGCTGAGTTTTCCTATAACAACTCCTGCCATGCCTCCACGGGACAGAGTCCTTTTTACGCCAACTTTGGGTACCACCCACGTAACCACCCCTGCACACCAGCGGCATCTCTCGTGCCTTCCGCCAATGATCGGGTCTCCCACATCCAGGAGACACAAGCTGATCTGGCACGGCACCTGGAGAGAGCCAAGGCAGATTATAAGGCGCAAGCGGATCGAAGGCGCCAGCAGGGACCGGCGTTCCAGGTCGGTGACAAGGTCTGGCTGTCCCTAGAACACCACCGCACGGGACGTCCTTCAGCAAAGCTGGACTACAAGTACCAGGGACCGTTCACCATCCTGCAGCAGCTCAATCCGGTTGCCTACAAGTTGGAGCTTCCCCCCTCACTGAAGATCCACCCCGTGTTCCATGTGTCCCAGCTGAAACCGTGCCATGCAGACCATTTTCCGGGTCGCATCACCCCGCCACCACCACCAGTCCAGGTGGATGGTCATGAGGAATTCCAAGTTGCCCAGGTCCTGGATTCGAGACGATTCCGTGGCAAGCTCCAATACCTAATTGACTGGGTGGGGTATGGGCCGGAGGAACGATCCTGGGAACCGGCCGACTTCGTGCACGCGCCTGCCAAGATTCGGGCTTTTCATCGGAGGTTCCCAGACAAGCCCAGACCATGACCGGGGGTGGAACCCCGTTTTCCTATGGGGGGGAGTACTGTCAGGAGTGCGTGCAAGAGCCAGGCCCTGGGACCAGCAGAGCTTCGGCTTGTTCCAGAGAGGCAGGGCGCGGCCACACAGGTGAGGCTGCTTGGGAACTTGCTGAACCTGGTGAGGTTGATTGGGAACTTGCTGCACCTGGTGTCAAGAGCCAGCAGGGAATATAAGACCAGTTTTTCCCCTCAGCCCTTTGCCACAGCAACGCCTTTCCTGCCTTGCTGCGTTTGGCTCCTTGACTTCTTGACTCCTGGTTCCTGGTTCCTGACCCGTGGCTCCTTGACTCCTTGACTCCTGGTTCCTGATCCTCAGACCCTCGGCTCCTTGACTCCTAGTTCCTGACCCTTAGCTCCTTGACTTCTTGACTCCTGGTTCCTGACCCTTGGCTCCTTGACTCCTTGACTCCTGGTTCCTGACCCTCAGACCCTTGGACTGTGACTCCTGTTCCTGCCATCTTGCCCCGGGTCCTGACGTGCCTTGCTGGGACTCTGGTTGCTACCAGCCCGGACCGTGACATGAGCTCCCGTTGCTCGGTCCCTACTCCTGCCCACCTAGCAGTTCGAAAGCACGTCAAAGTGCAAGTAGATAAATAGGAACCGCTCTGGCGGGAAGGTAAACGGCGTTTCCGTGCGCTGCTCTGGTTCGCCAGAAGCGGCTTTGTCATGCTGGCCACATGAGCCGGAAGCTGTATGCCGGCTCTCGGCCAATAAAGCGAGATGAGCACCGCAACCCCAGAGTCGTCCGCGACTAGACCTAATGGTCAGGGGTCCCTTTACCTTTACCTTTACCTTTATGAATTAGGTACCAGGTTGCATCCCTAAGGTTCTCCCCACTAGTTCAAAATTGCAAGGCCAAAAAGGCTGTAGATTCTTTCAACCCTCAGCTCTTTTGTGTGTTCCTTTCTCTTCCACGCTGTCCGGGAAGTGGCTTTTCCAGAACAATCAAGACAGCATGCTTGAACTAAAACAGCCAATGCCATGCATCCAACAAATAACTGTGAAAGTGGCAAATAATAATTTGAATGGGATGCAAATAAAAATCAACAAAAGGATGAAGGAGAGACTCAGCTCAGTACACATTTGAAGATGAATCTACCAAATTTTCACTTTCTTAAATAATATGCGAGCCAAAACACAACTATCCTTCAAAATTCGTACTTATCCACATTGTGCATTGCAGTTCTCACAACAATGTATAAAGCTATGCACATATTATGGGAAAGTGTGCATTTAAAGATGTGTCCATTTTTAAAAAAATCATTATTTAAATGCAAATAGCTGCAAAATTTGGAGAACTGAATTTAAGATTGGAAAAAAATAAGGAGCTGGGAGAATAAAAATGGACAGAGCCTCCCATCCCTGTGCTGACAGTTTCAGGTGCCCAGAAAATGTATTTTCTCCACTATGGGTAATAAGTTTAAAAACACACAGAGACACATTTTATCCAGTAGCTCTGTTTGGCAGCAGTCAGCCAAAATCGGGGCCTCATCTTGGCCAAACGTTGAAGACCAGCAAGCAGTCCTGCAAAACCACTGCTTTGGAGGCATTGTGAAGTCTTGGGACCACAAATGTGCAAATTTAGCCAAAGCAGGAGCAACTCACAGGTTTACCTAGGAAGTGGTTGATGCAGAGGTTCCGCAAGGGTTTGGGCATCTGGCAGATGGTTGAGCAAAGGAGCTTCATTGAAAGTGGCTGCTCAGACAGTTCGCTCGATCCATTCAATTCGCTCTCGTACTTGACCCCGTTCAGCAAAATGTTTGCTACCTGCACCGCAAAGAGGATTCCCTGATCGGCATTCAAAAACGTACAAATAACATGGAACGGGAGCAAAAAGTCTCCGGAGTAAGATCTTTTTTCCCAGACTTGATTTACAGTGAAGTTTCCCCAGTAAAATGCACTTGTGCCCCCAGCGTGTCTGTGTGGAAAGTGCTGTTGAGGTTTTCAGTGATACTGTACCCTTAATTAGAAACTTCCTCCATCCACCTTTGGCTTTCAATGGCTTTCTGTGCTATTCAGCCCAGCGTTAACTGATGAATTGCCCCTTTATTACCCCATAACTAAGTACCGTATTTTTCGCTCTATAAGGCGCACCTAACCATAGGACGCACCTAGTTTTTAGAGGGGAAAAGCCCCATTTTTTTGAGGATCAGCTCGAATTTCTGCAGCTTCTTTTGCAAAGGAGAAAAGCCCCATTTTTTGAGGATCAGCTCAAAGTTGTTGAGCTTACTTTGCAAAGGGAAAAAATCCTGTTTTATGGGGTTTAACTCACAGTTCTGCAGCTTCAGGAATGGGAGCCATTTCTACAGTTTCCAGACAGATAATCTAATCAACCAGTCACATGTCGCTGGGGAAACAGCCTCCCTCTGCAAGGGGGCGGGGCTGAAATTTCTCTCCCTTATCTCTCTCCCCGATTTTGCTTTTGCCCCTGGGCAGTTCAGCTCCAGGGACCACACATTCGCTCCATAAGACGCACAGACATTTCCCCTTACTTTTTAGGAGGAAAAAAGTGCGTCTTATGGAGCGAAAAATATAAGTTCCTGTTCCCCACAAGGACAAAACATTTCATTGCAGGTTCCCTCTCGAGAACAAGAATAATGGGGAGGAAATCAGCCACCAAAGCCC
Source organism: Darevskia mixta (assembly GCA_034641385.1). Classification (NCBI taxonomy): domain Eukaryota; kingdom Metazoa; phylum Chordata; class Lepidosauria; order Squamata; family Lacertidae; genus Darevskia; species Darevskia mixta. The sequence goes on from JAWWNH010000181.1 coordinate 8,799,034, forward strand.
CACCCTATGGGAGCAGGATTTAACCTATTAAGGATAAGAGAGGAGGTTGATTAAACAGCTGAACCAAACTGGAAACCATTATAGACAGAATCAGCAAGAAGGAAGCTTCTAATTCAAGTTGCAGGGGCCTTTTGCTGAACTTGACTACTAAATAATCATTTTCACCACTCACCTGTTGGCTGAAGGTTACGTTCCTTCTCCTACTGCTCTCGGGGAGATTCCCTGTGATAATATCCGGGATGGCTAAAGTCTGCGGTCTTTTCAGGATTCCCGACGACCGTGTTTTTATCGCGTCCAGGGAACCCACCCTCAGGCAGTCTCCCTCTGGCCCAAGCACCCCGACGTTCTCTCCTGCTTCCAAGGCGGCACTTTCGTGGCAGTGGAATCCTTCGGGGGCCCTAGGGAGGCTGGCGCTTATGCCCTGCCGGGGCAAGCTAGTCGGGATGCTCAAGTAGCCATCGTGCCCTGCCGTGAAGCAGTCGATGAGCACGCTGTCAATATTCGAGGTCCCGAAAGATGAGGCGAACTCGCTCAGCCCCGTCAAGGAGTTGTCCCGGCTGATGAGGCTGCCGTACTTGGGCGTGAGTGGGCTGAGTGGGGATATGGGGCTCGTGAAACTGGCGTACAAACGGACGGGGTTCTGGGCCGTGAGGTTTTCGTTCCCGCAGTCCTCGAAGAGAAGGGGTGGCGAAGGAGGAAGAGGGAAGTTGGGGCTCTTCATCACCTTCTTCAGCTTGCTGAAAGACTGCAAGGGCCTTTCGGGAATGCTGACCAAAGTCAAGGCAGTCGCTAGCGTCAGCGTGATTGAGGTAAAAATGTAAATGACCCGGAGCTGGCCCCCTACCGCCCTGCCGAAGCCAGTCCGGTCCCAGTTGATTCCTCCCACAACGTAGCCAAAGCCACCTCCGAGACCTGCCAAGAGGGGAGGGGAACAGAGTTGAAATCGCCTCTCGCAGGCACTTACAAAGCTGCCTTATGACGGTTCAGGCCATTGGTCCATTTAGCTCAGTATTGCCTACACTGTCAGGCAGCAGCTCTCCAGGCTTTCAAACGGGGGGTTGGACCGGATGACCTGTTGGGTCACTTCCAATGCTACGATTCCATGATTCTAGAGTTCGCTCACAGCCCTATCTGGAGATGCATTTGGAGAGGCTGTGTGGTTTAGTGGTTAGTGTGTCGGACTAGGACCCGGAGACTGGGCCATGCAGTCTCTTAGCCTAACCGACTTCACAGGGTTGTTCTCAGGTTAATATGGGTGGGGGAGAACCATGGACACCACCTTTAGATCCTTGGAGGAGAGGTGGGGTATAAACATAATACATAAATGCCCAGAGATTTAAGAGGCTGAGCTATGATGAATCATAAAATTGCCCAGCTCAGGTCTCACCTCTGCCATGAATATGCCTAGATGTCCTTAGACCCACCTTTTCTTCCTCTTAGCTTTATCTGGCCATCTGATAATGCATAATAACGCACACCTATCTTTCAATGTTACTGTAAAGGTAAAGGTAAAAGGACCCCTGACCATTAGGTCCAGTTGCGGATGACTCTGGGGTCGCGGCGCTCATCTTGCTTTACTGGCCGAGGGAGCCGGCGTACAGCTTCCAGGTCATGTGGCCAGCATGACTAAGCCGCTTCTGGCGAACCAGAGCAGCGCACAGAAATGCCGTTTACCTTCCCGCTGGAGTGGTATCTATTTATCTACTTGCACTTTGACGTGCTTTTGAACTGCTAGGTTGGCAGGAGCAGGGACCAAGCAACGGGAGCTCACCCTGTCGCGGGGATTTGAACCGCCAACCTTCTGATCGGTAAGCCCTAGGCTCTGTGGTTTAACCCACAGCGCCACCCTCAATGTTACTGTAAGCAGTGCTTTTTTTCTGGGGGTATGCATACCCTTAACCATATTGTGAATCTAAGTTTGGCCTCATTGTGGGACAGTATTTCAATATGAGTAGGAAAATGAGAGTACCCCTAAACATTTGTTTGGGGGGGGGAAGCACTGGCTATAAGGATTATTTAAATGACTTGAATTTAGTTAAGCTCAAGGCAGCATACATGGTTCTGCACACACCCAACCACCCTGTGAGGTAGGCTCAGCTCAGAGATAACAGCAGACCCAAGGGTACCAAGTGAAGTGTGGATTTGAACCCAGATCTCCCATACACTATACTGGCTCACACTTTACAGCAAAATAATATGTGTTATGTCTCAGAGCACTCTAAAATCACCGACTACGTTTAAGAACTTGTCCTCCAGTTTGCTTTTTCCTCCTCCCTCCCGTTCCCTCTTTCCTTGCTTGCTGTGACATTTCGGTTTGTGAACCCGAGGGGCGGAACCGTCTCAGCAGCCGCTCTGGGCGTCTTTTCAGCTAGAGGGGCCAGGTCTAAATGCTGAAAATATGCAAACTTTCCCAGCACTACCATTGCCGATATGCCGAAAACCTCACCAGCTAGCAGCGCGTGCATGTTGAGTCCTCGGTCCTGATCCGACGGGCTGCACACGTCCATCATGTAGGCGTGACTGGGGTTGTCCGCAGAGTCGGCACTGAAGTCCATCAGAATGACTCCGCAGATGGTGAACGCAATTCCCCACTTGTGGTCACTCACAGTGTCGGTCAAGGCCGTGCCCATATCCCTCCCGTTCAGCATCAGCGAAAGGCCCAACAACGCCCCTGAGGAGGAGAAGGAGGAACCAAATCAAGGCAGTCAGAAAACAGCAAAGGCGGCTTGGGTTCAAGTTGGTACTTTTTCATGAGCCACAGATTGGTTGCGTTCCCTTCTGGGCAACTTTCCAGGGGTCACATGCCAGTGGCGGACGGAATAACAGCTGTAAATGTTGCCTTGGGTCTGGAAACCAAGCCTTATGAAGAATGGTTAGGGGAGTTGCGTGTGTTTAGCCTGGAGAAGAGGAGACTGGGAGGTGACATGAGAGCCGTTGCCATGGACTGGTTGGTAGTAGAGGAATGGTGGGAGGAACCAGCTGCAGAACCCCCAAGGGAAGAAGGCTCAGAGCCCAGGGATTGGTGGTGGGACAAGGGTAGGTGGTCCGAGGGAGACAAGGGAGAAGACTGAGGAGGTGTAAGCTGAAGAGGTAACAGGGCTTCGTGAGTGGGGAGAGTCTGTGGCAGAGAGGAGGCCAGAATCAGAATCAGAAGCTGAAGCAGGTGAGTGAGAGGAAGGAGGCCAAGAGGCAGAGGTTGGTGAAGAAGCACAGGTTGGTGAAGAAGCACAGGTGTCTCTCCCTCCTGCTGTGACAAGCTCCCCTCCCTGCTGGTCTCCCAAGAACCAGAAGAGGCATGAAAAGGGAGGCGGAGAGGTTGGCTGCATGCCGGCGCAGTCTCCGATTGCTTGGGGAAAGCCCCGAGAAGGCAGGGAATTTCAGTCTCAGCAACTGATTTTCATGGAGGAAGACCGCTAGGCATGAGCTGCTGTACTCATTAGGCCTAAGACTCAAGTCTGTGCAGATAGTGTTTTTGGTAAGAAATAGTGAAGTCCAACTTTAAACTGCACGATTACCTGTGACAGCCGTCTTCAAATATCTGAAAAGGGCTGTCACGTGGGAGATGGAGCAAGCTTGTTTTCTGCTGCTCCGGAGGGTAGGACTTGAACCAATGGATTCAAATGAGATTCCGACTAAACATTAGGAAGAACTTTCTGATATTAAGAGATGTTCGACCGTGGAGTGGACTGCCTTGGAAGGAGGTGGTCTCTCCTTCATAGGAGGTTTTTAAGCAGTGGTTGGCTGGCCATCTGCTGTCGGGGTTCTTTAGCTGTGATTCCTGCATTGCAAGAGCTTGGACTAGTTGACCCTGGGGGGTGGGTCTCTTCCAAGGGTATAAATCTGTGACTCTGCCTTTGTACAGCAGATTAGTTTCACACACCCCTCTGTCTTCCATGCAGGCAAGCAAGAGTCAGCAGAGTTCAAGGAGACATACCAGCCGGGGTGGTGGGGGAATGGTCATGAAGCACTTCATGCACTGCAACATTCTGCTGCAGTTCCCAGTTGTTTTGACATAGAATGAAAATGTATCTACAACTATGTGTAAGTAAATTCCGATATGCAATGACTGGGAATTACATCATGCCAGAATGAGAGGGACAGGGGGGCAAGGAGGGAAATAAAAGGACAACACGGATGCACTGTAAGTCGTAGGTCTGGAAGGCATTAGAAGAGCAGAGCTCAAACAAAGCATCTATTTACCAATTGCCAGGACCAGGATGAAGGGTCTCCTCCGTCCAAAAGGTGAGGTGCACCTGTCACTCCAGGCGCCCAGCAGGGGCTGCAGCAGGAAACCTGGAAGAGAAGAAGGGAGGTGGGTCATTCCTCCATATGATGTGGAAATGTAAAAAAATAAAAATAAATAAAGCTAAAGGCTTTTGGGAAATGATATATAATGAAATGAAGAAAATGTTTAAATGGGTTGTTCCTAAAAGACCAGAAGCTTTCCTTGCAGGTATAATAGGGACAGAAGTTCCAAAGAAGATGACTAAACTATTTATGTAAGTGAAAACAGCAGCTAGAATATTATATGCACAGAAATGGAAAGCAGAGAAGGTTCCGACGAAGGAGGAATAGCTTCTAAAAGCAACAGACTTAGCAGAAATGGCAAAGCTGACAACAAAATTTAAAGATAAAAATAATGAACTTTTCACAGAAGAATGGAGGCCTTTTGGGAACGATTTTTTAAAAATAAAAAATAAAATAAACCACCACAGTCAAATGAAATCATCAGCAGAATTCGAGATAAAAGCAACGGAAGGAAAATGCTAAGATAACAGTAAATGGAGAAACTTTTAGTAATAGATAAAGATATAATATAGTAGAAAATGTTTCAGTGGAAACACTGTGGAGGTGGGGATTTATGAAACAATGTAATTATTGGATATGGAGTTTATTGTGAAAATGTTTGAAAATTTCAATAAAAAATTATATTGCAAAAAAGAAGAAGAAGAATGTCATCCAGCACTTTCTGACCAGGGAGAGCAAGACAAAGGTCTCAGATAAAGGCTAATCTGTGCTGGGCTGTACCAGTTCAGCCTGTGACTGGGAAGCGGCAGGAGGGGATTGCCCTTAGGAACATTGCAAGTCCATGCAACCAAGCCCTGCTCAGAGCAGACCCATCAGAATGAATGGCACTGAGCTAGCTGCCCCCGTTGACTTCAATGGGTCTACAACACTGAGTAGGACTAGCGTTGGACACAACCCAGCCACCGTTCGCTTTGCCAAGTCCCACCAGTTCCCAGAGCAGTTAAACTCGCTTCCTGAGGATCAGGGCCCCAGCACTCACCCAGTATTGGGCTGATGAACCAGACCATCCCGTACAGCTGATCCGGCAAGCCCATCTGGAGCAAGACAGGCGTCACGTAGGCGGTCTCCATGGCGTAGCTGAACTCGATCCCAAAGAGAATGCATCCGTTGAACAACAGTTCCCAGAAGGACCTCTGCGGGTGGATCTCACCAAAGTGGACCCGGTCGATGGGGCAAGGGGTGTTGGGCGGCGGGGGAGGCGAAGGCCGGATGTGTTTCCTCCTCTTCGGGTGCCGCTTGAAGTTGTTGGCCCGGTGGCTGATGTGGCGGGTGACGGATCCGGCATACCCTGTCACCTGGGACCTCCACAGTTCCTGAGACGATAACGTGGGGAAGAGGGCGTCGCTGGAAGGGCTCGCCGTGGTGGGAGGAATCATCGTGGATTTGGCCTGCGAAGAAAAGCCAGCGCTTTATCTTCACTTATTATTTGCAACGTTTATCAGCTGCCCTAAATCAGACAGGCTTGTAATACGGAGTGGTAGTTTCAGCTGCACAGATCTGCCTTCCTGCAGAGCAGGGGGTTGGACTAGATGACAACTGGGGATCCATCCCAACTCTACATGTGTAGTTTGGGGTTTTTTTTGGTTTTGTTTTGTTTTGGGCAGGGGTATTCTGCAACGTGGCATCGGTCGCATCCAAACCATACTTTTAAAGCACGTTGGGTCACATTCAACAAAACAGCTGCGCTAGCTTTGAGCCAGCACAGTGAGTTCCTCTAGTGCAAAGTTACCCAAACTTGGGTCTCCAGCTGATTTTGGACTACAGTTCCCATCATCCTGTGGGAATGTTGAGGATAGTAGGAGAGGATATATTGATTACTCACTCACACTAGTGAGCTAGTAGCAGAGCACATTCCCTTGTACATAGCAGGAAGCTAGTTGATGGATCTGTTAGAACCTTTTGAGTTAAGCAATCCAGTCTGGCTTGTCCAGATTGGATTGTTCCTGGTAAATTCCCTTTGTTCCCTCTTAAAAACAATAATGGCACAACAGTCTTCTTTTAGAAAGTAATGATCATGTTTACTTACATTCAGTTCACAGTATGATCCTGAAGGCAGGCTTTAGCTTTTAGTTACAGTTACAGAGATAGGTGTGGGTTCATCCTCTTGTGAGGAATGAGTCCATGTGCTGCTGGCTGAGAGCCAGCACACAGCAAAAGAGCATATCAAGAGAGTCAAGAGAGAAGGGCGAAAAGGGGAAGATGGCTGCCTGACCACACGCAGGGGGAGGATGCTCCAGACCAGGTGTGACAGGAAGTCCTCCTGGCTGGAGCAACATTCCCCTGTGTGTCCACTCTGGGAAAACAGGAAATGTTGTATTTGGATGCTTTTGAGATGTTACATCCCACACATCCCTGACCACAGGTGCTGCTAGCTAGGGATGATGGGAGTTGTAGTCCAAAAAGAGCTGGAGACCCAAGTTGGGGGAACCCTGCTCCGCTGCAGTGGAGCTTTCTCCCGCTCTCCTTTGCCTGTATGTCCCCCCACATCCTTGCCCTATAGGATTCAGTTCTGTGGGGTCAGGAGAATCCCCCAAAGCAGAACTCAAGGGGAGTAGAGGGGGAAATGCTTGCACTGACAGAGTGCTGTTGAATTCTGCCCATTGCTTCTGCCAAGGAATTCTGGGAACTGGTGGGAGCAGTAAACTGCAACTCCCAGGATCCTTTGGGGGGAGCCAAGCACTCAAGTGTATGGTGCAGATGTGACCTACGAAGCAACGATCATGCATTGGTGGTGGCTTTTTTACCAGTTCGCCCACACATCATTAAACTTTGTTCATTGTTCTGCAATTCTTCCCCCATAGTTTTATGACATAACTTCATCAAATGATTCCGGGGCTGTGTGCAAAAAGTGTGAATGGAATTAATTCACAGAGATGCAAATGCATCCCGTCAGGTAAGTATAATAAAATACACAACACCTTTTTATCAAGCCCTTCCCCCAAATATCTCAAGGCAGCTTCCATTTTATGCCCACAACATATGCCCTGTGAGGTAAGTAGGTCAGTCTGAGACAGGGGTAGGCAACCTAAGGCCCATGGGCCACAAGCCGCCCATGGGGGTCGTTTAACCGGCCCACAAGCTGCCCCTGAAAAGAGCCACCTGCTTGGTGAGTCCCCACGTGCTGCGCTAAACCAGCATGGGGACTCGCTTCTGTGGCGCCAGAAATTGCGTCTGCGCAGACGCAGGCACCGGAAATTGTTATGCACGGACGCAGATGCTGGAAATCGCGGGTGGGCGTGCTCACACACACCCGATCCGGCCCATGGAGGCTCCAGGCAAGGTAAACCTTGCCAACCCCTGGTGTGAGAGATAAGTTACTGGCCTCAAGTCACCCAGTGGCTGAGTGGGAATTTGAACCTGGGTCTTCCCAGTCCTAGTCTCATAAACTCATCACTGTATTATGCTCAGTCTCTCCTCTTTACAAAACATTACCTTGAATAAATTCTTAATGGTAACATCTTTAATAATAATAATAATAATAATAATAATAATAATAATTGCACTCTTAACATTCATCAATTTGTTACCCCAATGCCTTTTCACTCATTGATTAGAAGACTGGAAAACAGGGGCAGATTTACTGGGCAGCCAGCTAGAATACAGCCCGCATATTTCTCTTTTTTATTTTTTTGCCTTATACCTCTACAACCAAAGGGACTAGAAACTTAACAAAAATAAAACTGAAAATTCATCTTCACTAATATATCTGGGACCAAAAGGACTAGAAACTTAACAGGGGGAGGGAATAAACCTGAAAATCCATTTTCTCCTTCTTATCTCTGGATCCAAAAGAGTAGAAACTTAAAAAAAAGCAAAAAAAAAGCTTAAGATTCACGAAAAGAGCCATGAGTATAGCCGTGTAGTCTAGACACCCTCATAGGCTAAGGCTCTATTGGATTATTCTAACCTGGGGGATAAAACCCTCAGTCACGGTCGTTCTCTGTGAAGGCAAAAGTCCACAGCACACCTAAAAATTCCACCACATTTCCCTCTCTTAACCACCATCATTCAAACACCCTCCTCCCTCCATCCCTCTTGGAGCTAAAACAGGCAGGTAAGGCGGCGCCCACCCCATCTCCTTTAGCAAGGAGGGCCTGGTCTCAACGATCTTAGGAAGCAGGCTGGCAGTGATTCAGTAGGGAATGGATTTACCTGTATTATGATAGATGGTAGAGCATCCTTCCAATAATAATAATAATTGAAAATAATATTTACAATAATGCCTGCAATTTTCCCCGGGATCCTTGGATTGACGGCGGCTGGCTCGCTCTCCGTCTTCTCTCTCTCTCTCTCCTCCCGCCCCCCTGCACTAGGATCCTGCGTTTCTGGCTGGGGAGGAGGCTGGGTGATGTCACTGTGTCTCCTGCCCTGCCTTTCCCCCAGCCCTGCAGAAACGCATCCGCCTTCTCTCCACCTCGTCCACCCCGTGCCTTAAAGACGCAGGAGCCAGGGATGCGATTCAGCATCCTTGCTGCACGGGTACCCTAGGCGGAGGGCAGGAAATGGATTGGTTGAAAGACGGGAGGGGAGGCGCGCGCGCGCGCGCACACACACACACACACACACACACACACACACACACACACACTGCTGAGGGAGGATCCAGATTCAGGTATGCTTTGGGGAGCACGGAAGGTGTTTGCTGAGAACTGGGTACCGAGGCAATCGCTGGATTGTATCCCTACATAACCCTTTTTCTAAAAAAAAAGGAAAGGAAAGTTTGGATTCGTGTCTGTTGACTCCAGAATCAGTGCCGGATTTAAGTATAAGCTAAACAAGCTATAGCTTAGGGCCCCACTCACCTGGAATACTGTGTCCAGTTCTGGGCACCACAGTTCAAGAAGGATACTGACAAGCTGGAATGTGTCCAGAGGAGGGCAACCAAAATGGTCAAAGGCCTGGAAACGATGCCTTATGAGGAACGGCTTAGAGTTGGGTATGTTTAGCCTGGAGAAGAGAAGGTTAAGGGGTGATATGATAGCCATGTTCAAATATATAAAAGGATGTCATATAGAGGAGGGAGAAAGGTTGTTTTCTGCTGCTCCAGAGAAGAGGACACGGAGCAATGGATTCAAACTACAAGAAAGAAGATTCCACCTAAACATTAGAAAGAACTTCCTGACAGTAAGAGCTGTTCGACAGTGGAATTTGCTGCCAAGGAGTGTGGTGGAGTCTCCTTCTTTGGAGGTCTTTAAGCAGAGGCTTGACAGCCACCTGTCAGGAATGCTTTGATGGTGTTTCCTGCTTGGCAGGGGGTTGGACTGGATGGCCCTTGGGGTCTCTTCCAACTCTAGGATTCTATGATTCTTCTCTCTGAGCTCCGACCAGCAGTTATTCCTCTTCTGGTCACTGCTGAGGATACACGACCTGTCTATCTCCAGGCACTGCAAGATCATCTGCAAGGGGTTGAGGTTGCCAGCCTTCATGTCACATTTGCTACCTACGTACTTAATCTGGATTGCTTCGCTATCCTACTGAATTTGTTCTACAGTTATTCAACTGTTGATTTTGTCTTACGGGGATGCAGCTTCCCTCCCCAGCTATGTGATGCATTTTGGTAGGAAGGGGTTTTAAAAATTTATTTGCAAGACCCTTTTTTGGCACAGGTTTATTATGGCAAAGAAGCATATAAAGAAACATTCCGTGTCACCTGGTAAAACTTTTCAGGATGAGGCACTATATTAGTATTAATAGTGAAATACAATTAAGAAGTACATTAATAGTGATATTTTAGGGAGCAGGCTAACAGGCTGCTTACATCATACACAACACAAAACACTGTTGCTGTATGTAGGTTTTATTTTGTTTGTTTTTTATCTTATATTTTGGAAATGTACATCCAGGTGTTTTTTTCCCTTTAATTTTTTTGGGGGGCCCCCAAGAGAGTGGGGCCCTAAGATCTTCAGTGCTATGAAGAGTCAGTACATTATGGCATGAGTTTTTAATGGGCTGCAGCTCACGTCATTAGATGCACATTGTGTTATCTTTATTTAGGATTACACTTGATGCATATGATGAAATGGAACCTGTTGTTGTTGTTATTATTATTATTATTATTATTATTATTATTATTATTACTGCTGCTGCTGCTGCTACTACTACTATTACTGCTGTAATTGTTAAATTTTTTATCTGCCCTCCACCAACAGGTCCCTGGGGGGGGGTTACAACAATCTAAAATCAAGAACTAAAAACATCTACAAGAGATTACAGTCACAGGAAAAGGGTGGGCCCTGAAAACACACATCTCAGAGGTCCAAGGCAAGGGTAAAGAGTCATCTTGTCAGCATTCGCCAAAAACTGTGTAGTTCTGGTGCCAGGTACACCTCTGTGACGAGGGCGTTCCACAACATAGAGGAAGTTACAGAGAAGAAGAAGAAGAAGAAGAAGAAGAAGAAGAAGAAGAAGAAGAAGAAGAAGAAGGGGAGTTTGGATTTGATATCCCGCTTTATCACTACGAAGAGTCTCAAAGCAGCTAACATTCTCCTTTCCCTTCCTCCCCCACAACCAACACTCTGTGAGGCGAGTGGGGCTGAGAGACTTCAAAGAAGTGTGACTAGCCCAAGGTCACCCAGCAGCTGCATGTGGAGGAGCGGAGACACGAACCCGGTTCCCCAGATTACGAGTCTACCGCTCTTAACCACTGCACCACACTGGCTGCCACCACCTTGAAATTCTGATGGCCTTAACACTCAGGAGTGTTTATGACCTGGGTGCTGGCTAGAGATGACAGGATTTGCAGCCTGTAGCACAAACACATACAAATACTGTAGTAATCCAGGAGAAAGTAAAAGCATATCTTTTTTTCCTCTTCCATAAGTGGAAGTCAACGAAACTTAAAACCAGCAACAAGAAGGAAGAAGCCAAAATGATCACATTTCTAACCACCACCACATTGGCAGTCAATATTCTTTTGCATCAGAAAAGCAGCTTGTATAGAAAATGAGCGATGTCCCAACTAAAGAAGAATGGCAACTTAAACGGATGGAATATGCGCAGCTTGCGAACCTAACATATAAAATAAGAGAACAAGAAGAACATACGTTTAAAGAAGATTGGAAAATGTTTATTGAATATATGGGGGGGGACTGTGTACACTTGAAAATGTTGGCAGCATTAAGATAAATTCAACAGTGTAAGCAAGTTTTGATGGATGTATTTTTTTATAATAGTTTTATTCATTTTATCATATAAAACAAAACAAGCACATAAACTACAAAAGAAAAACGTAACATAAACATATAAACACAACAATAAAGTATATAGTTTTGATGGATGTATTAATGGAATACTGAATGGTTTAGGACTCAGTGATGGCTAACCTTGACACTCCAGATGTTTTGGGACTACAACTCCCATCATCCCTGACCACTGGTCCTGTTAGCTAGGGATGATGGGAGTTGTAGTTCCAAAACATATAGGGTGTCAAGGTTAGCCACCACTGGTTAGGTTATGTAAAATATGCAGGGATTTACGTTATGCAAATTGAACCATGGAAAGAGAAGAAGGGAAGTCATTGACATTTTAAGGTTGTTTAAATGAGTATTTTCAATTGTAAAATAGAAAACTTAATAAAAATTATACACACAAAAAAGGAAAAACAGCTTGTAACAGAATTTCACCAGGAAGCCAGTGGACACAACCAACTACATTGCAAAGGGTTGCACTTGATGACCCTTGAGGTTCCTTCCAACTCTACAATTCTATGACTGGGAAATAGCACTTTATTCTCCTTCTCAGCTTTTAAACAGTTTCCCCCACTGTGCAAAGCCACCCATGATGGGGCGCATGGGGTGTTAGGAGAAGGGTAGTATGCTCCTTCCGGGGTAGTTTGCCCACCTTTGCTTCCCATCCTGCACTCAGCTCTCACCTGTGGCTCCAAGAAGCTGTCAGCATGGGACAATGGCCACGCTCCAGAAATGGCTTCACCTGGCCCTCTAAACCAGGTGAGGGTAGCCAATGGGTCTCAGACCCTCAGTGAGTTAGGGACTTCCCCCTGCATGCAAAAACAGGCTCTGGTGGATTGAGCGGACAAGACCAATAGCGGGTCCAATAGCCAAGAAGTTGGTTCCTGCATGTGCTGCAGAGGGAAGTGAGGAGCAGATGGGGGCCATCCACCTGGGAAGGTATCCCATCTAAGAGAAGGAAAACTCTGATCCTAAACCTTTGTTGCTTTGCAGGAAATCTTCGGGAGAAGAAAAGCCTGAGGGGAAAACCCTACCCCTATCCAGAGCGGAGTCCCTAAGACGGTTGGATGGCGCCTTTCATACGCCTCCTTCCGGCTTCTCCTACAGCCCAGCTGGTGCCAAATTGTATTGCTCTGCTTCCCTTTGGACCACATCGGGCTTGTGCCACCGGGGAAGTCACTTCACTTTATTTGCAGCTAACGCAGCAGTTTGACTTCGCCAACAAAAATGCATGTTCTTTCCATTTCCACAAGGGGGAACATGCTGGCTTTTACCAGCTCCCCTCCCTGCCAGTCCTTTCCACTTAGATCTGCTGGTCACCTTCTGGTCTACTGGTTCCAAGGAGAAAAGTGTGGTGGGTGTAGGTGGGTGTGATGTTGCGAAGGAAAATTTCTAGTTGAGCGTGGAATGGAGTTCCCGGGCATGGCCGTGGCAACAGACAGCCTGGCGATGGGATTGGGAGGCCTAGGCCTTTTGCTTCTCGTTCTGGGCGCCGGAGCAGATTGCTGGAGGGTAAGAAACAAATTAAGAGGACTTTAAAGCTGGGAAGGGGGCGAGGGGGTGGAATCAAAAGCTGTGTTGTGCCAAATACCTGCCCTTTGGTTTCCTTGGTTGTTTTCATTTTTTCCTGCCTCATCTGTGGGTAAAAAGGTAAAGGTAAAGGTACCCCTGACCGTTAGGTTCAGTCATAGACAACTCTGGAATTGCGGCACTCATCTCGCTCTATAGGCCGAGGGAGCCAGCATTTGTCCACAGACAGCTTCCGTGGCCAGCATGATTAAGCCGCTTCTGGCGAACCAGAGCAGCTCACAGAAACGCTGTTTACCTTCCCGCCGGAGCGGTACCTATTTATCTACTTGCACTTTGACGTTCTTTCGAACTGCTAGGTGGGCAGGAGCTGGGACCGAACAGCGGGAGCTCACCCCGTCGTGGGGATTTGAACCGCTGACCTTCTGATCAGCAAGCCCTAGGCTCAGTGGTTTAGACCACAGCGCCACCCGCGTCCTGCTGTGGGTTTGGATGCACAAACCTGTCAGATTTCCTTTTCCGAAGGCAAACTTCAAGTTCCAAAACGAGATGCTAAGTGCAACGTAGCCAACCTTTGCACTTCTCCGGATTTTGCAGGGCTGTTCTCCTCCACGCAATGTGTAGATAGCGTACACTGGATCGCAACCTGTAGAAGTCCCAAGCACTGAGAATATTATGGTGCCTCCCCCCCATGTGCAATTAAAAATAAAAACAATACTGAACCATAGAATAAAATTGTACTATTCGTAATGACACAGAACTCACATGTATGCTGAAATGCACATGCATGTATGTGATTTGCGACACCCGACAGGATCTGATTTCCTCACATTAGTTTGATCTGCATTAGGAGGACACTTCCCTGGCTTAGGTGGAGATAAGTAATAAAAAGAGAGCAGGAATAATGGGGGAAAGCTTTTTATTTTTTGGAAATCTCAAATGTTAAATTACTTCCCAAGAGAAATATCTTTGTGTGTGTGTGTGCACCCCTGCTTTGCTGGTACCTGAAACATGTGCTTAATCAGCCCATTGGGCAATCTAGCACTGTGTGCTACAAGACGAAGACACAAAGTCCTTCTGGGAATTTCTTCACCTTGGATCAGCTTCAGAGCCATCCCCTCATCCCAGCATACAAAATTTTCTTGGTCCCCCTTTCCCTCTCTGAAGAAATTGAAAACTTGTTTGATAGAAGAACTGGAGGGGGTGCTTGGCTTGAGCTGTTGTCAAACCCAAGGCCTGGTTGCCATAGGAACGTTAAGCTCTGGGGAAAATATATCACAGCGGCAAGGGCCGGTGTACTCCTGGAAAGGTCAAACCTGCTTCTGGTGATTTTGACAAAGAGGGGCCAGTAGGGGCAGCTTTGCCCTCGCTGGGTAAACACTGGCCACGGGAGCCATCGCTGTGGCTTCCTTTCTCCGTTGCTGAACCCCCTCCAGGTGTTGGGTGCACAGGAGCCTGCTCTGTCAAACGTATTTACTAATATTTATAAAAGTGAGCTGCCTGGGTGTGTGAAAGATAGAGACAGACAGACAGACAGACAGACAGACAGACAGACAGACAGACAGACAAAAGAGAGAGTGTGGGCTGTGAGGGTGAGAGTGCCTGAGACACAGTACAGTCAGAACATGATAACATAAGGGCCTACTGGATCTGGCCAATGGCCCATCTGGCCCAGCCTCCTGTTCTCACAGTGGTCAGCCAGATCCTCAAATGGGAAACCTGCAAGCAGGACCTGCCCACAAGAGCCCTCTCCCCCTCCTGTGGTTTCCAGCCACTGGTATTCAGAAGCATTGCTGCCTCTGACCGTGGTGGCAGAACGCAGCCACCATGGACAGCAGCCACTGATCGTCTTCTCCTCTAGGAGCTACTCCGATCCTCTTTGAAAGCTATCCAAGTATGGTGGCCACCACTGCCTCCTGCAGGAGTGAGTTCCACAGATTATGCACTGTGTGAAGAAGTTATTCTCAACTGCCCTGGTCTGTGGACCAGCTGAATGGGCTTCATGAGCAGCCTGTGGTCTGCAGGCCACTGCTTAAGAACCTCTAATTAAAAAATTAGTTCTCAAAGTCTCTCTCCACCCAACCCCCAATCATTCCTCCCTGCTCACCTTCCTTCTTTCTTACAACGAATCCAGAGTGTAGTCCTGGGTGTCTTCATCTTCCTCCTTAGTCTCAGCGTTGAACTCAAGGGGGGCAGGATGGGGACAAAACTAGAATGAGTTGGCTCTGCCTGCCATGCCCTCTGGCGCCACCTACTGTTGGCCTCCCTGCCTTCTGTCCTACCAGACCTCATGGGTACCAGCCTCCACTGACTACAATTCCCACCACCCCAGTTCATTAGTTCAACCACATCTGGAGAGCCTCAGGTTCTTTCCATCCTTGAACAGGGGACAGATTCCCTCCTGCCACAATCCTGAGGCTCCAACCCATTGGAGGGGCGGGCAGCCTGGGTGCAACTGAGTTAGTTCACCAACACCTTTCTACTCAACTCCATCTCACTTCACGCCACCTGCCTGTACAAAAACCCCAGCGGTGCCTCATTCCTGCACAAAACATTTCTTTCTCTCTTCCCTTCTCTAGCAAGATGCCAAGGACCCCCTGTCTTCGGTGGGGCTGAGTGCCCGGTGCCGGGGGTTGTGGAGCGAGTGTGTGTTTGATAACGTCGCCGACCTCTGGACCTGTGACATCCCGATCTCCTATCTCAGCGAGCATCCGGGTGAGGAAAATAAACCAGGTCCACCTAGTTGGAGCAGGTTGCAAAGGTGGACAGGACACACGGGAAGCTGCCTTGTACCATTAGTCCATCTAGCTTAATATTACCAGCACTGGCTGGCAGTGGTTCTCCAAAGTTTCAGACAGCAGTTTTTCCCC
Source organism: Darevskia mixta (assembly GCA_034641385.1). Lineage (NCBI taxonomy): Eukaryota > Metazoa > Chordata > Lepidosauria > Squamata > Lacertidae > Darevskia > Darevskia mixta. Next base: position 8,814,926 of record JAWWNH010000181.1, read on the forward strand.
AGCCTAACCTGGAGTTTTTTGGGGATTGAACCTGGGATCAGAGGCTCCCAGTCAAAGATGGAGTACTAAGACTCTCAGCTCAGTTATTGCCAGTGGGTTTATTCCATAAGTCACAACAATGGCCAAACAATTGGTCAGGTTACAAGGTGTGCAGGTCAAAAATCTCCGGGCGGAAATTGCTAAATGTCCGAGAAAATCTGGCCATATGGCAACCCATGTTGGGAGTGAAGATTTTGTCAATTTTTCTTTAAATAAGCTCATAAACTTCCCCTTTTGGGGGGGGGGATTTCCCCCTCAACAACTTTGTCAAAAACAGGTCAACAACTTTTGTGTCTGGATTTTCACTTTTTGAAATATGGCAACTCTACCCTAGGGGCATGGCTAGGCCTAAGCAAAGACATTTGACATGGCCCTAGGGGAGGGCACAGGTGGCTCCCTGGAGGTGGGGAACGTTTCAATGATGGGAGATATGGCACCAGAGTCACTTTAGATGGCTCCTCCTCAACTCCCAAACGTCTGACCGTACTGAGGCGGGACTTCCCCTCCAACAACCCGCTTGGCCCCTCCCCCAGTATCCAGATCTTCACCACCGTTGGGTGGGATCCAGATCCACAGCCTTAACCCCTCCCTCCTAGCCTTCTGACCAGCCCTGGCAAGACATCTCAGGGTTCAAGGCATGCGAAGCAGGTGTTCTGCTACTGAACGACGGCCCTTCACCGAACCCATCCTTCTCCAAACTCAAGGCCCCAAGGTCTGCAGAACTAACTGCCTACTACATCCCGTGAGCCATAATATGCAAAGTTAAAATCTACACCCAGTTTATAGAGATTGAGGGTTCTAAGAGTCTTGGGGCACTTCAAGATGACTGGGTTTTTGGGGTATTCCTCCTGATTTGTTTGCAGGGCGCTGGAGATGTAGTGATCATCGCATTCTGATTTGTTCATGGTGAGGTCAAAGCAAGTGTTATCCCAGGCTGCCCAATGCATCTCTCCATCACTTTTCTCATCCCCCCAAAAAGTCTGATCTTTGGGGAAAGTGGGTTGGTTGCACAAGACTTCCCAGGGAACTATGATTGCATAGCTTAGATTTGCCAGTATGCGACTGAATCACAGTCAAAAATAGCGGCAGCTTTGGCTCACCATGAGGGTTGTATTTGACTCACCACAAGCAGACCCATTTAAATTAAGGAACCCAAGTTAGCATGTCTTTTAACTCCAATGGGTCCATTCTGAGTAGGACTAGCATCGGATGCAACCCTCGGGGTGGGGTGTTTTGCAGACAAAGTTGCTATTTCATTTTCTAAGTTTATTTTGGTTAGCTAGTTGATTTATATCCCGTTTTGCATTTCAACAAATCTCTGCATGGTTTGTAAACCTCTCCCCCACCCTACCCACCAAAAGCAAGGAATTGATGTAAGAAACACAATACAAATCCCACATTCAAAATGAAGTGATACAACTCTATGGCTCAGCTGATAGAGCGTGAGACTCTTATCTCAGGGTTGTGGGTTCAAGCCCCATGTTGGGCAAAAGATTCCTGCATTGCAGGGGGTTGGACTAGAATCAGTGGTAGCTAACCTTGGCACTCCAGATGTTTTGGAACTACAACTCCCATCATCCCTAGCTAACAGGACCAGTGGTCAGGGATGATGGGAGTTGTAGTCCCAAAACATCTGGAGTGCCAAGGTTAGCCACCACTGGACTAGATGGTCCTAGTGGTCCCTTCTAACTCAACAATTCTATTATTCTAACCCAGAGGAGGTTTTTGGGAGAAGGGGGAGAGATTTTTTGTTGTTGCTGCTGCTGCTGCCGCCATTGTTAAATAACTGAGCATCAGAAACCCCACAGCAAAATTTGCCTGCAGTCTACCATTAAATCCTGATCTCCTTTCAAGGTGCCTTCCATGTTCTAAAGTCTTGTTCTCTCTCAATTCTTCACCCCATCCCACCAGCTGTTCTCGTGGTCACTCGGGTCTTGGTGATCCTCTCTGCCTTTCTGACTCTTTCTGCCATACCTCCCTTCATTGCTGGCATGAAATGTACCAAGCTAATGCGCGGCAGAGTCCTTCAGAAACAGAAGTTCTCCCTGGCTGCTGGGGTCCTGTTCCTCTTAGGAGGTAAGCACAGCCTTTCCTTGTTTCAAGTTGGCATTGTCCATTTATTGCAGTGGTAATAAAAGTTAGCTAGGTGGATATGCACCAGTTGAAGGTGTGTGCACAGCTTTTATATATATATATATATATATAAAGCTTAAAATTCTATTTTCCCTAGAGGAGATCTATCAAGGAAGCCACGGCAGCTGGAAACTCTAATGTAGAATGGTCTCCCTTTCACAGGGCTCTCTGGAGCGGTTGCTTCTCTGTGGTATGGCATCGACACCGTTCAGAAGTATAAGCTTGAGGTAAGTAAGGTAGCCTAAAAGAACATGTGAACAGAAGAATCATCGAACTGTAGAGTTGGAAGGGACCACACAAGGGTCATCTAGTCCAACCCCCTGCCTTGTGGTAATCTTCTGCCCTACATGGGGCTCAAACCCACCACCGTGAGATTAAGAGTCTCAGACTCTACTGACTGAGCTATATGGCAGAAGCTGCCTTATGCCAGTGTCTGCCAGCCCAGTATTCTCAACACTGACTGGCACCAGCTCTCTAGGAATTGAGTATTTCCCAGCCCAGTTTGGCAATGGCTAGGTTTGAACCTGGGACCTTCCTGCATGCAAAGTAGGTGCTCTACCACCCAGTTGTGGCCTATGGGAATGGAGTTTAGTATAGAACGCCTTGGAAGCTATATGGATTCTTTAGGGCGTTCCCCATCCACCTCCTGCTTTGACTGTCTCAGCCCTTTCCCAGAAGTACCTGAGATGCCAGGATTTGAACCTGGCGCTTTCTGCCCACAAAGCCCTACAAGTGAGAATTTTTTTGATGGTTATCAACATATGCTTTTAACATGCGCTGCTCCCACCCGCTTCGATGCCTGCAGAGTGTCCGGGATCGCTCACCATCTCAGTTCTCTTTCAGGTCAGCTTGGGCATCCCTGGCGTGACTTATGAGCTTGGCTATTCCTATTGGATGGCTGCCACGGGCGCCGCTTGCGCCACTTCCGGTGGTGCCTTGCTGATCGCTGCCAACTGTCTCGATGCCCAGGCACTGAAGAGAGAGCAGAACCTTCTCTGCAGCCCACTGACCTCCAAGGGGGCACAAACCTACCTATAAAGGCGACGTCCGGTCCTCTCTTCACTGACAAACCAACCCTTGGCTTTCTAGCAAATGTCGTTTGTAAAGGCTGCTGGGGATTATAGCTCTGCGAGGGGGGAAACTACGGTTCCCGGGCTTCTCTGGTGGAAGCCATATGCTTTAAATGCCACGTGCTTTAAAAACTATATGGTTTAAATGCATGAAGCGGGTGCGACCATAAAACAAGATTCCTATTAAACCAGAATCAGCTGGCTGGTCGGATTGCATTGTGTCTTTTCTGCATCGTCAGGCTGGTCTTCACACTTGCTTGCCGATTGGTAGCAGCGCCAACCGGGGAGCTGCCAGAAGGACCACATGGCCTTGGTCTCAAGCTCAAAGGGGGGGCTCAGATTTAGCCATGCATTCGTTTCATTTCTGCTGCGTTTGAGAAGTTTTGCAAATTTGTTTTTAAGTGCCGAAAGGTGACACGTTATCCTCCCTTGGAGCTGCAAATATATATATATAAGGAGTTATGATTTGATAAAAGACATCCAGTATTTAATGGTGGAGGGACCCAGGTGGCGCTGTGGGTTAAACCACAGAGCCTAGGGCTTGCTGATCAGAAAGTCGGCGGTTCAAATCCCTGCGAAGGGGTGAGTTCCCGTTGCTTGGTCCCTGCTCCTGCCAACCTAGCAGTTTGAAAGCACGTCAAAGTGCAAGTAGATAAATAGGTACCACTCTGGTGGGAAGGTAAACAGTGTTTCCGTGTGCTGCTCTGGTTTGCCAGAAGCGGCTTTGTTATGCTGGCCACATGACCCGGAAGCTGTATGCCGGCTCCCTCGGCCAATAAAGCGAGATGAGCACCGCAACCCCAGAGTCGGACACGACAGGACCTAATGGTCAGGGGTCCCTTTACCTTTATTTAATGATGGGTGAAGCTATCCATTTTGGTTGTCTCCGTTTCTCGTATTTCCAGCCTTAAGTTCAGTCCTCTTTGTTCCCACATCAGTTTTCAATTCTTTTTGAAAGTCCTTGTGGAAATTTGCCAGCGTTGTGGTGCAATTTTCTCCTAATATGCACAGGTTCGTATGCAATTTCCCCTAAGAAACACACTTTGGCAAAGCAATCTCCCCCATAGAATACATTTTTGAACATCATTTTCCCCACTGACAGGTGTTATTTTTTGGCACGCTTTCCCCTAGTAGAGGCATTTACTGGGTCGGAGAACCGCACTGCAAAACACAGAGAAGTGTGAATTTAGAATAATGGTTGCACTTCTATTTAGGGAAGTGCAAATTTCCATACGTTTGCCTTTAAATGTGAGATGAATTGAATCCCTCCACCCCCATCCAGCCCTTGCTGCAATATGACAACCCCATATATCTAGGGGTGCTATAAATATATGTAGCATCAGGATTCGACCCAAAGAGCTTGGGCCACATGGCAACCACATAGTGATTCCTTCCGGTTTCCCGACATGTCCCTAGCTGTTAATTTGAGCTTCCACATGACAAAGAAATATAGTGGGGCGTAGTGCAAGTTTAGTACTCGTTTCCATGTTATTTGCAAATGATTTTTCTTCTTTTTCCTGGAAGCAAGTAGCACATGAATGAGTGCTCAGCTTACACCATATTCCGCTGCATTTCTGGAAGGGGCTTTTACGTTATGTGGAAGCACAAATACAGTATAATGTGGGAATTCACAGATAGGGAAAGATCAGGGAAATGGAATAAACTGCCGTGTGAACGCAGCCCAGGTGTGGAGAGGCTGTGTTGCGATCAATAGCATTTCCATGCTCTAGGGCAGTGTTCCCCAACCTTGGGCCTCCAGCTGTTTTCGGACTACAATTCCCATCATCCCTGACCACTGGTCTTGCTAGCGAGGGATGATGGGAGTTGTAGTCCAAAAACAGCTGGAGGCCCAAGGTTGGGGAATACTGCTCTAGGGCACAAGTGTGTTTGCCTGTAGGACTTCCTTTGCAAACAGCTGCGCTCAATGTACAAGCATCAGAAAGTGGATCTGAGGCAGAGTCACAATATCAGGGGTGGGGCAAGGTGGGGCTCCCTGTTCCTGCTTCACCAAAAGTCATCTAAGCCACACAGTGGTAGGACTGTTGTTGGAGAGAAAAGGCTCGTGAGCAGCTGTTCCAGAGGCAGTTCGCTCGCTGGGACTGCTTGCTTCCATGTCACACGCGGGAAGCCATGGCATACATTTTGCAAGTGCCTACGGGCGAATGATGTGTCAGACGCTGAGGTCTCCTGCGGGGGGCAGCACCTGCATTGGAAAGAAGAATTGAAGCCACAATATTTAGAAATCGACGTGGCCCTCTCTAGTGCTCTTGGAGAGTGGTGCATACACAGTGGCGTATCATGGGTTGCCTCTGCCTGGGGCAAGGAAAGTATTGCGCTCCCTAAGAAAATTATTGTGCCCCCTAAGCGGCATTTCCATGCGGCACTGATGTCGCTACCGGGTGGAGCTTCAGCACAGCGACAGGACATGTGCGTGCACCTCCTTGGGCTGGGGCGCCACCACCGCGGCAAGCCTGCCTCCTCTACTGGTGGGGGGCGCCGCACAGCCCAGGCATGCAAAGGTCCATCCTCTCCCAGTTCCTGCTTGGCGTGCTGTTCAGGTGAGGCAGGCAGGCAGGACAGGGAGCACCTCTGGTTGGGGCAAAAGCTGCAGAGGCACACTCCTCAAAAATTCTGCGCTTGGAGCAATCGCCCGGGTAGCCCCACCACCATGCTACACCACTGTGCATACATTATCTTGTAACAACCCTGCTATGTTATCTTCAGCCATGCAGGAGGGGGAGCACCGTGAGCAGGGTTTCCTGACATCACCTCCAAATTGTCACTGTTGGGTGGGAGGAATTCAGCTAGGGCTCATCATCCCTAGGCAGCATGGCTAGTAGCTAGTAGGGTGGTTGGAACCTGTAGCCCAAGAATATCTGGAGAATGTAAGAACATATGGAGAGCCCTGCAGAATCAGGCCAAAGGCCCAACTAGTCCAGCATCCTATGGCCATCCAGATGCCCATTAGGGGAAGCCCCAAGCAGGATCTGAGCACGACAGCAACCCTCCCCGCTTGTGGTTCCCGGCAACTGGTATTCCAAAGCATAATGTCTCCAACAGTGGAGGCAGAACATAGTGATACAGTCATACCCTGGGTTGCGTACGCTCCTTGTTGCGTACGTTCGGGATGCGAACGCTGGCAACCCAGAAGTAGAATTTCGCCGCACGGACGCTTCTGTGCATGTCTGTGTGGTCCGTGGATGCGCAGAAGCGGTCTGCGCAGTTCGCGCATGCGCAGAAGCGCTCTCTCACACATGCGCAAAAGCGCCGCCCGGGTTGCACACTGTTCGGGTGCAAACGGCACCCCGGAACGAATTGAGTGCGCAACCCGGGGTACCACTGTAATGGCTAATAGCCATCGATAGCCTCCCTGAATTTGTCTAGTCCTCCTGTAAAGGTATCCGAGTTGGTGGCTCTCACTACCTCTTATTATAGTGAGTTCCATAATTTAACCATGTGTTGTGTGAAGAAGTACTTTTCCATGTCCTGGGTCCTCCTACGTTTGGTTTTCTTGGATGGCCCCAGGTCCTAGCATTATAGGGAGGCACAAGTTTCCTACCCCTCCCTTAGGACAATTGGGGGATATCCACAGCCAGTGATAACTACTATGGTTTTTCCTCTTACACCACCTTTGCTGCTGTATCTGGACTCTTTAGCTCTTCGTACTGACCTCCTGTGGCGGCAGAAAGGCAGCAGGTCAACACAATGGCCACCACGAAGCATCCCGAGGACCCCACCATTCCCAGCCAGCAAGACCATCCAAAGTCATAATGGACTCCCAAGAACACACTGTGCAAGACAAGAGTGGTCCTCTCCATATAGATGTCGACGGCATACCAGACAGAGCCCACCAGTCCAAGGACACCTGGCGGGCCAAGAAAACACAATTACCTCAAGAAAGGCAGAGGTGTTAGTCCATATGCTGGGCCGCTACCCAAATCCCTCCGTATATGTTCATATATGTGGCAAAATCATTCCATATCTACTGGCCAGGGGTCGCCAACCATTTTGGGGCAGTGGGCATATTTGGGCCAGTCACAAAATGGCTGCCTTGAGGTGTGCAGCATAACACAAAATGGCTGCTGGCTGTAGGCGTGGGGGCATAACACAAAATGGCTTCCATTGTGAGTCATGGCACAACACAGGATGGCTGTCTTATCTAAAGGAGCAGAAAAGGAGACCTGGATGGAAAACAGTGTGGTCCTGTCCCGGAATCAGGGGCAACGCATCCCATTGTGTAATTATGAGGGATGAGAGAGGTTGTACAGGAAACTCCACTTTCCACCTCAAGGCTTGCCTCAGTAGCTGTCCTGGTCGATAACAACAAAGCCAGACCCCAGTGGAAAAGGCGCTTACTTCCAACTCCCAGGACTAATCCTGACGAATAGCGCATCTTCAGCTTAACGTGCGGCTCGTCCTTGAGAAACTTGATGCAGTCGAGGCCCAGCGCCAGCAAGACTAACGCGAATCCCGAGAGGACGTCAGCTGTGATCAGCAATGCTCGAGTCACCACAATCTTCACTGAGAAGGGAGAGCAAAATCCAAGGTAGTTGAAGGTCAGCCAGAGAAGCATCCCACTGGCCTGGCGTCCCCTGGCTGACTCTGTTGGGAGGAACCTTGAGGGTCTGCTTAATACTGAGCCAGGTCATTTGTCCATCTAGACCAGGAATGTCCAACAGGTAGATCGTGATCTACCAGTAGATCACTGGACGTCTGCGATAGATCACTGGTAGATCATTGTTTCCCCCCAAAGAAGCTAAACAACTGTGGTTCCCCTTAAAAAAGCTCAACATTTTACCTCCTCCCTGAAAAAAACTCAACAACTTTGACCTGAACCCCCAAAAAGGGGGTAGATCACTGCCAGTTTTTAACTCTGTGAGTAGATCGCAGTCTCTTGGGAGTTGGCCACCCCTGATCTAGACTATGAATGTCTACACCAGTGGGCAGTAGCTCTCCAGGATTTCTCGCAGCAGTCTCTCCCATTTCTCTACCTGGATTAAAATGGGATTTTCTGCATGCATATATCAGGAGCTATAACCACTGAGCTAGGTCCTTCCCTAAAATTAAAGCAAGGTTCCAGATAAAGAGTTGATTTAAATAGAAACATAGGAAGCTAACATACTGAGTCATTGGTGTATCCAGCTCATGGTTGTCTACACTGACTGGAAGCAGCTGTACAGGCGCTCAGGCAGGCGTCTCTCCTAGGCTTACCTGGAGATGCCAGGGATTGAACCTGCAACCTGCTGCATGCAGAGCAGATGTTTTACCACTAAGCTATGGCTCTTCCCCCCTGGTTCTTCCCTGCTCAACCAGGCACCTGACCTGTCTTCTGATGACCTCTCTGCCTCTTCCTCTAGCTCCCGCTTCCTTATTTACCTAATCTGGTGCATCTGACCTCCAGCCCATCCAAGATTGTGCCTTCTGCCTCTGCCCCATTTTGCAGACCAGACCCTCCAAGGGTCACTATTTTCCAGGGACAGTTCCGGTTTACAGAAGCCGTCCCGGTTTCTGATTTGATCCCGGAATGTCCCGCTTTTCCTTAATGCACCCAAAGATGCTGTTGGAGACTTACAGGGGTGCTCTGCTAAAATGGAGTCGTACTGGTCGCAGGTCCTGATGCCGTCTTGCATGTTGGTGACACACTCCCTCCACAGTCCTCGGCATTTGTGGCTGACCTGCGAAGAACATCATTGAAGGTTTTGGGTGCAAAAATGGGGTTTGCTTGGGGCTGAGACAGATAGGGAAAGGGACCTCCACATTTCCAGGCTATCGCTGTACCTTTAAGCTTACTGTTTTATCTCATTGTTTTTAGACTGAAACATCTTAGGTTGCATCCTATTTACAACTTCCTCCTCCTCTGACTTCTCTTTTGAGAGGACATCTTGGATCTATCCTCTGAGAACAAAGGAGCAAGCATGGCTGCCTTTGTATTGCCCAGATTAGTTGGTTAGGATAGAACGAAGAAAATCTTCCCTATCCAAGTTATGTACCATACTACCTATAATAAACTACTTTTCTTACTCCACAAGCATCTCTGCATGTTGGATTGCAACAGGTAAAGTCGACTCTGCAACTGGATTCTCAACAGTACTACCGGTACTCACTTTGCATAGCAGAGCTCCAACAGGTAATTGGGCTCAGTTCCTATTATGATTAGGGACGCGGGTGGCGCTGTGGTCTAAACCACCAAGCCTCTTGGGCTTGCTGATCAGAAGGTTGGTGGTTCGAATCCGTGTGATGGTGTGAGCTCCTGTTGCTCTGTCCCAGCTTCTGCCAACCTAGCAGTTCGAAAGCACACCAGTGCAAGGAGATAAATAAGTACCGCTGCGGTGGGAAGGTAAACAATGTTTCTGTGTGCTCTGGCTTCCATTACGGTGTCCCGTTGCGCCAGAAGCGGTTTAGTCATGCTGGCCACGTGACCCAGAAAGCCGTCTGCGGACCAATGCCGTCTCTCTCGGCCTGAAAGTGAGATGATCGCCACAACTCCATAGTCGCCTTTGACTGGACTTAACCGTCCAGGGGTCCTTTACCTTTTTCTTACCATTTGTTTGTTTGTTCCTTCCTTCCTTCTTCTTCTTCTTCTTCTTCTTCTTCTTCTTCTTCTTCTTCTTCTTCTTCTTCTTCTTCTTCTTGCCTAACACAGGGCTGGCTTACAATTAAATTTCTCTAGGTGGCTTACAATCAAATTTCATCAAGTACCCCAGGAGAGACAAACATTCTAGCAGCCAAAATGTGCCCATTAGGACTGGTAGGGCAGAAGGCAGCGAGCCCGACAGTAGGTGGCACCAGAGCTAGTGACAGACAGAGCCAAGTGATTCCAGTTTTGGCTCCATTCTCCTCCCTGGTGAGTTCTGCAAGGGGCAACACTGAGACTAAGGAGCAGGGAGCCGACAGGCAGCGCCACCCTCTGAACTTGTTGTAAGCAGGAAGAGAGGTAGGAGTGCTGGCTGAGGGCAGATAGAGGCCTATTGAGCCCATTTTACTCTAATGGATCTGCCTCCACTGGATGGCCCCAGGTGGGCCTGGCTAGGGAAAAGTGCTGGATTTACATATAAGCTAAACAAGCTACAGTCATACCGTGCGGTCTGTGCATGCGCAGAAGCACGATATCGCACTTTCACGCATGCGCAAAAGCGCCGCTCGGGTTATGGACTTTTCGGGGTGCGAACGGCACCCCGGAAGGGATTGGGTTCGTAACCCGAGGTACCACTGTATAGCTTAGGGCCCCACTCTCTTGGGGGCCCAAAAAAAATTAAAGGGAAAAAAACTGGATGTACATTTCCAAAATATAATATTAATAAAACCCCTATATACAGCAACAGTGTTTTGTGTTGTGTAGGCTCCTATGATGTAAGTAATGGGCCCCGCCTGCTAGCCTGCTCCCTAAAATATCACTGGTTTGCTCATTTCTATATATAGGGTGCCTACATTCTGCTATTTTGTTATGTGCAAACGGCTTTAGATTCCTTTTAGGTCCATAAATTACCATATAGCATATATTCAACACAAAAAACTGCGACAATTTGTTGCTGACAAAGGACAGCTGGACATATAAAGGTAAAGGGTAAAGGGACCCCTGACCATTAGGTCCAGTCACAGACGACTCTGGGGTTGCGGCGCTCATCTCGCATTATTGGCCGAGGGAGCCAGCGTACAGCTTCCGGGTCATGTGGCCAGCATGAGTAAGCCACTTCTGGCAAACCAGAGCAGCTCACGGAAACGCCATTTACCTTCCCACCGGAGTGGTACCTATTTATTTACTTGCACTTGACTTATAAAGGGCCCCATTACTTTCAGTAGCTTAGGGCCTCATCAAACCTAAATCCAGCCCTGCCCGGGAAAGCACCTGAGGGAAGAGGGGGTGCAATTATAGATCTGGAGAATAGGGAATGGTTGCATATATAGGCACCAAGCTGGCTACCCCAGCGTAGTAGAATATGCTGGATCTCAGCTACCTGTTCCTGTTCCTCACCTCCAAGCTGTCGTCAGCATTGACCATCCAGCAGTCGGTCCATGTGGCCGCGACCAGGAAGAGGGTTGAAATGAGAGCGACGCAGAAGCACATCAGTTGCAAAGCCACCGCCATTGGGAGAAGTACGAAGGGCTAGGAGGAGACACACGTAAGGCTCTGGGTACCTCTCCACCTGCCCAAAATTGCCACGGCTTCCCCCCAAATTGCAGCAACCTCTGAGCTTTGCCTCCAACAAGGGATTCCAGCTTGTCCCCTGTTTGCTTTGGGTGGGGAGACGGATGTCGTTTGGAAAAAGAAAAAAGAAACTTACAAAATGAAGACACACAAACATTGCAGGAGGTTGGACTAGATGCCTCTTTGAACCCCTTCCAACGCTATAATTCTATGAAACGCACCTGTGCTCAGAGTCCATATATATACACTCTGCTCCCAAGAGACTATCAGAATCATATATATATATATATATATATATATATATATATATATATATATATATATCATGCTGATTTCCTTGACCAATGGCTTGAGGAAAATCGAGTTAGGCAAGCATGAAAAGACTTCCACCCTTACAAAAATAAAAATAAATAAAAATAAAGGGTGAGGGGGTTGCGCAATATTGCCAGTTCCAAGCACCTGAATTGTCCTCTGTGCTGACAGCTTTGCCACATAAAAAAAGGTTCCCCAAGGAATAAGGTAAGCTAGAAAATAAAAATTAAAACGGCATACTAAGACCTGGGCTAGGAAGAAGCACCAAGAACAAAACTCAAGGGCCCTGGCTTCTTTGGTCCACGCTGGAATTTGGGTGGATTTTCTTTTTAAAAGCTCAGTGCTCTCTACACTGACTGGCAGCATTTATCCAGGGCTTGCCCAGCCATACCTGAATTGAACCTGGGACTTTCTGCATGCAAGTCAGATGCTCTGCCTCTGAGCTATGAGTGATTTTAAGTTTTCGCCTGCACGGCCTGGTCGTGTTCAGGGGAAAAGGAAGGAAAGCAACCATCTAAACTCGGGGCACCAGGGGAAGGAGGCATGTGTTGATGAAAAGGGTGGCAAAGGATGTCCCGAGATTCTCGGTGTTTTGCAGGAGGGACCCTAGTGCATGCCATAATTGTAGGCTTGTGCGATTAAAACGGATTAAAGCGCTCTGTCACCCTATTGGAACAAATCCACTTTTGAAAAATAAATAAAAGGGAAGCGGACTTCTATGGGGGCAGGCAGCAAAAAGTCCTGCAAGAAGAAATTGCTCATTGACTGCTCATTGCTGTATAACAGCCCCGCAAATGAATCACAACAAACATTCAGTCAAGACTGCAGTAGCGTATCACTTTCAACAGTGATGGCTTTCCCCCCAAGGAATCCTGAGATCTGTACTTTGTTAAGGGCGCAGAGAGTTGTTAGCAGACCCCTATTCCTCCCACAGAGCTAAAACTCCCAGAGTGGTTTAACAATCGATCCCTCTTCCTAGGGAACTCTGGAATCTGTTAGCTCTGTGAAGGGAATAGAAGTTCTCCGTGTTTTGATTCACTGATTGTTTCAGAGGAAGTGACTTTGTTAGGTTTTCCTTTAAATCTGAATTTAATCCGCCATTTCTAGAAAAAACCCTCCCATCTTTCCAGAAAGAAAATAAGACTGTAAGAATCCCTACAACAGGTTATAGTATTATTTTCCTCCTGCCCCCATTCTATTGGAGGTGGAAACATGAGACTGTAGGGAAGGGCCTTAACTCAGTGACAGAGACTCTCTCACAGACCACAACGCCCTCCCAAGGAAGATCACAGCATTAGGAGTTTACCTTTAAGTCGGGTGCACAAGAGCCCCTGCTTCTGTCATCCTTGCGAATGAGATCCCACAGAACGTCCGAAGAGAAGTCAGAAATCCAGGTTAAATCTTTTCCAGGAGTTTTAAAACGCCAATATGGTGACATGAGTTTGGACCAGCAAACCCAGGAACTGTCACAGGGGGCAGAATCAAACCCCACCTGCCAGCCCTGCCACTGGCCTGCTTAGTAGCAATCGAAACTGTCTCTGGATCAGACTCCTTCAAAAAATAAAAATAAAATCCAAGCCATGTCAGCTGTGCTTTGGGCTTTAACAGCGTGATGGGCTTCCTTGCAATTAAAATGGCTATGGGTCAGAAAGCATAAACAGGTATTGGCATCTTTGGGAGCTTGGCAGGCGATACCGACACGCAGCGGTGTGCCCTCCCTCCAGAACTAAATCCATCACTTCTTCACTGAGGATCAAGACTACATCAATTATTTCCGGAATTAGAGGTTCCACTCAACCTCTCCAAAAGAAAGGCTGGGGGCCTTTCCTGCGGGATCCCTAGGTTCCTGGTAGAGGGTTTGTTCAGAGGTCAAGAATGCAATGGCTGATTTTGCTAAATCGGACCAAGATCCATCTTAGTCTGGCATTCTGTTGCCAACAGTGGCCAGCAGGATCAGGGGCGGCTGGTGCCCATTGAACAGAAGGGAGGGAGCCAAACAGTAGGTGGCGCTAGAGCCAATGACAGGCAAAACCAAGCAATGCTAGCTTTCTCCCCATCCTCTTCCCTGCTGAGTTCTACAAGGGGTGACCCTGGGACTAAAGAGGAAGAGCACTCGAGAGAGATCTCAGTTGGTAGAGCAGGCAGCTCTTAGTCTCAGGGCTGTGGGTTCGAGATTCCTGCATTGCAGGGGGGTTGGACAATTGATGCAAACGGCCCCTTCCAAATCTACAATTCTATGACCGCAGCTTTGGTGCAGAAAAGGCCAAAAGCCTCTCTGTCTCTTCCTGTTTCCCAAGTCTGCAGCTGGAATTGTCACATGTGCTTGTTCCCAGTGCCTGCAAAGTGTGGGCGTCTCCTCTTGATGCTGAGCATTAAGATAACAGGTTGGAGCTGCCATTGTTGCCATGAACAGTTAAATCATTCTCACAGCAGCTTCATTTGCCTTGAGCATCAGACAAGAGGCTGCTTGCAGGGTCCATCCAAACAGAAGTGTCTGTTAAAGCGGAAGAAAGAGCTTCTGTGTTTTGGTATGAAGCGTTCTGGAGCTCTGCCAGACAGCTCAAAGTCTTGAGGCCAGTTCAGGAGGGCCACGTAGATTGCTTTGTTGCCTGGGGTTCTGAAAAGGTTCATAGAAGATCATTCATTGGACTTTTCAACCAGGTCCACCCACCCCGTCCTGTTCATCTGGACCAAGGATGGATAAGTCCAAAACCTCCTGCAAGATGAGCTTTGATGCTCAAAGACAGCGCAGTGCACATCGGCTATTAGGGGGCATAAATCTTGAGCTGGGGAGTCTGGCCTGACCCAAATCTGATTTTTCTTTTCATTGCCATGAACTCGCTAGGCGAAGGTTGGCAGGTCACCGTTTTCTCAGCCCTGGCTTCTTTTGTTTGTGACACGGGAAGTAAGAACACTTGTAAGTTTGTAAGCCGTTACGTCCTTTGCCCCATAGGTTTAAAACACATGCCTTCCCACAAAGATTCCTGGAAATGGCTGCTTATTATATGTGCTGGCTGCTTTGTGTAGGGGAAATGACAGTTCCCAGGTGTCTTCCGGGGAATACATGTCCTTTACATGTATGGTGTGTGCGCAGCAGAGTTCACTTTGGGTATCCTTTGGAGGAGAGCATGCTGTCATTGTTAATATATGTAATACTGGCTTATTTACAAATATATCCATGCCACAGGTGGAAGTGCGATTTTCAGAGTCCTGGGCCAGGGGTCAGTGTGTGCCATGTATTTGTTGTTTTGCATGCCATTTTCAGAGGGGAAATGGCGAAGAATGCAGATCATTCTAGCCTTCCATTTAAAAGGCTGTCTGGTCCAAGTCTGGTTTAAAGACAGAGAAGCATAAGAAAGGAGATAAGCTAGTTCAGTGGTTTTTCAACCAGTGTGCTGTGGCACCCTGGGGCATAGCTGTCAACCCTCCCTTTTTTTGCGGGAAAATCCCTTATTCCAATGCCGTTTCCTGCTGCTATCCGGATTGTTGCTATCCCTTAAATTGCTATCCCTTAAACCCAACAAAGGGTGGGAGGGCGTGAGGCTGAAAAGGGGCGATTCAGCGTCACACCGTGGTTTAAATTGACTCCGGCCATGCCCCCCAAGCCGCCTGATTGGCTACTTGGCTAATTGGCATGGCCCATAGCTGTCAACCCTCCCTTTTTTTGCGGGAAACTCCCTTATTCCAATGCCGTTTCCCGCTGCTATCCCAGATTGTTGATATCCCTTAAATTTCCCGGATTTCAAAGGAAGCAGCTCCTCTCCCTCCCTGCCGGCCAGGGAGGCTCCTCAGCTGCGTTGCTCGGCTGCCAATAAGGAGTCTGAGACCGACTGGGGGCGGAGCTTGCATGCCTTGTGCAGCCAGACCCTCACGCCCAGCCAGCCAGCCAGCCTGCCTGCCGTCTATGCGCTCGCTCTTTCGCTCACCCGTTCGCACGCAGCCTCTGGAGCGCAGGGTGGCGAGGCTACTTGGTGCCATTGCACCGCCCTCGCGGCATCCCTTATTTTCAAATCCGAAAGTTTGGGGAAAATCCCTTATTTTCAAATCTGAAAGTTGACAGCTGTGCCCTGGGGTGCCTTGAATAATGGTCAGGGGTGCCGCAGGCAACACTGACATCTGTCCCTCCTTCCTGCCCTCCCTTCTCTGATGCCCTCTCTTGTCTTCCTCCCAAAGGCTTGCACAGCTGTTTGTTGCAGCAGCCCTGGCTACAAGCTCCCCAGGTGAATGGTGCCTCTAGGGCTGATCAGGGGGTGCTTCCCAGGTCCCTGTGGGCAGTGGGAGGAGGCACCTCTCTTTGGGGCAGGGAGGGCAGCTCAGAGACCAGGGGCGGCAGCAGTGGCTGCCTGGAGGACTCCCAAGGAGAGGGGAAAGGAGGCTGAGGGAACACTCCACAAGGGAGGGTGTTCGAAAAAGGGTGAGAGGCTGCCAGCTTTGCAGGGAAGGAGTGGAATAACTGGGCTCCTGAGCCCCACAGGGGTGCTGCAGAAAGAATGCAGTTGGCCAAGGGAGCCATGGACTCAAAAAGGTTGAAAACCTCTGAGCTAGGTAGACTGCAGTCTTCAGCTGTACACAACAGCAACCCGCTCCACTACTGGATCGACACCCCTGCTTAGATGGCTTAAAGAAGAACTGAGCCCAAACCAGTTTCAGGCTGGCTTGACACCCGAGCACACACTGTTTTCGGCAGCTCGTGATATCTTTGGGCCCAGCTGATTTTTGCAGAGGCTTCTGAAGCTGCCTAGAACTTCTGAAAGCAGCCCCAATTAGCCCACAAAAGCCGCAGGGGAGAAGATTACCTCTCCTTTGCCCCCACCCCTTTCCATGGCATCCTGCGTGTGCAGACGGATTAGGTTAATTAGCGTTTCCTGCATTCATCAGTCCAAAAAATGGGAGGGGGGGGGAGAGGAATGAACGATTTGGCTCAGAGTGGCTAGTTACAGGCGGCAGCAAAGCTGAGGTTCCCCAGTAGCAACAGGACGACTAGCAAGTGGGGGGGGGGGGCGGTTCCATCAGAAGCCAGGCAAAGCAGGATGCTGGCACACCAGACACAACATCATGGGGTCAAGAGGGCTAAGCTGGCTGGTGGTGGGAAAACCAGGAGTTAATTTTGCCACCAGGGATCTGCAGCTACAGCCTTGGGTTTGCTGGCTTTATTGGTCTTCCCAATATGGGTTTCCCCTCAAGCTATAGGGAAGGGCTGCAGCACGGTGGGCAAAGCATCCACTTTGCATGCAGAAGCTCCTAAATCCAGTCCCTGGCATTTCCAGACTGGACTAGGGAAGGGCCACTGTCCAGAACCCTGCTTTGCCACTGCCGGCTAGGCTAGATGTACGGGTGATCTGA
Organism: Darevskia mixta; assembly: GCA_034641385.1. NCBI lineage: Eukaryota > Metazoa > Chordata > Lepidosauria > Squamata > Lacertidae > Darevskia > Darevskia mixta. The sequence goes on from JAWWNH010000181.1 coordinate 8,831,969, forward strand.
CTCAATGTAAAGCCATTTATATGTCTGTATACGCACCATGCATTGAAAGCACATTTCTCTCTCTCTCTCTCCCCCACCCCCCAGTTCCAAAGAATCCTGGGAATTGTGGTTCGTTAAGGGTGCTGGGAATTGTAGTTTTCTGAGGTGCCAACTGCAATTCCCAGGTTCTTGGGCTGTGTCCATGCTAAAGTACATTCAAAGCACCTTCCTCCCCTGAATGAATTTTGGCCACTGTAGTTCAACCCTCACAGAGTTACAGTTCCCAGCAAGCCTTAACAAACTGCAGTTCCCAATTCTTTGAGAGAAAGAACGGGCTGCTTTAAAGGCACAAAGTGGACACAGCTTAAGTGGTGGCTGGGATGTGCTTTAAAAGTATGATGTATTCACAGCCTATTATGTTTTAAAGAAGTCTTCAACCTTTCCCAACCTAGGACCCACCTTTCACCCAAACATACATTTGGCGTCCCATACCTTAATTTGTTACCTTATATTTGCATGGTGGTAGTGCAGCTGTCGTGATCCACCTTAGTGTGGGAGATTGCAGACAAATCCAGCAATGCACATTCTTGATAGTCAGCAAGTTTAAGGGCGACCACAAGAGCTGTATTGCTGATAGGCAAAGACTCAGACCATAGAAAATGTGATTGGTAGAGAGGGCTCTGTGTGATGTCATTTCCCCTCCTCTCCGGGGAGGGAAGGAACATATGTAATTTCCTGTTTCCTTCCCCTTCTTTCTCTCTCTTCAAATAGCCATGAGCGCAGACCCATGCCCTGTGCTTGATCCATTCCCAGGCTGGAGACTGTTTTTTTTTACTGTAAATATAAGTATTTTACCTGCATAGCTTTTACAGCTACTGTAACTGAAAACCAGTACAAGACTATGGAGTAAGTAAACCATATTTTAAACTTACTTTCCAGTCTGTTCTCTGATTTCTTTGTTAAGCTGAGTAAGAAGGGAAAAGCTAGCCTAATTCCTATGCTTCAGTTTTGCTGCTATGGGTGGGACTTTTAAAACTCTGTTCAGTCCACACCTGCTTTGCATGCAGAAGGTCCTGTGTTCAATCCCCAGCATCTCCAGGTAGGTCTGGGAAGGTCCCCTGCGTGAAGCCCTCAGTGCAGAGAATATTGAGCTAGCCTGGCTGAGTATATAAGTTTCCTTACTACCCCCCCTCCCCCCAAAATGTGATGGGTAGTGAACTTGCTGGACCTTTCAGTTCAGCACTTATAAGGCACCCCAGATTCTGAGGAGGGATACAACGAACTTTAGAAAGCTGGCAATAAAAATATTTTAATAAGACAAATGTTTAGTACAAACCATTAGAAACATTTATATATTTTGTCGTTGTTGAAAAGGTAGAACCATCTTGTCAAGCAGTATAAACGGTACCATGGGGAAAAGTTAATGCAACCTTTTTACGTTTCGAAAGCGAGCAACTTTCATTTTCAAAGATGCATTTCTGGTTTTTCATTTTTCTCTCTCCCAATAAGGAAAAGGGGTCTTGGGGAAACACAGTGGGGACATTTTTTTGTTTTTAATGTCCTCGCTATAGTCACTTTGGTCTCTTGGATTGAAAAGCTCAGGCCCAGAACCATGTCTCTCTCTTCCCCCCGATGGCATTACACGGACTGATCTCCCCTTTTTACAGGGGGCCTGAAAAATGAAGGGGAAATAAAAAGAGGGCTGTTAGTTTCAAGCCCGCAGATACACAACAGGTGGGTGGAAAACGTATCACGAGGTTGGGACTCCCTTCCCACCGCTCACACGGGCCCATCTGTGATGCCATTTTGCAGAGCTGTGGGTGGGGAAGACGTTCCAAATCCCTCCTTGTGCATGGATCTGAGAAGGAACCAAAAATAATAATAACAATAACAACAACCCCTGAGATATTGTGCCTCTGGACTTTCTAGCCTGCTTGGAGCTGCATGAGGCAACTTGGCCCTCTCCATTCCACAGACATGTAAAGGAACCACCCGTCACTTGTCTCCACTCTTTCTTCCCTTGGGATTCAGACGTACTCTCTAGCCGTGGAAGGCTGCGACTGCCGGTAGTACTGCTGCCCTCGCTCTTCCGGTTTGGGGCAGGAGCAGGACAGGAAGGCTCCGCCCACCACAGTCAGGCTGCCTGCTGACCACCCCACAAAGAGAGCAGGTCCAAATTCATACCTAAGGCCAAAAAAAAAGAAGAAAAAAGAGTGTAGATTATAACAGCAGACATGTCGAGGTGTGCATCCTGATAAATCGGCTCCACCTCTTTGTGGGGACACGTTGCGGGCGAGCCGCCAAGCCTCCCCCCTCTGTATGGGGGCGGGACTGTGTCCCACCGTACGCTGGGGAGGCCCGGCCACGCCATAGCTGTCAACTTTCGGATTTGAAAATAAGGGATTTTTTCAAACTTTCGGATTTGAAAATAAGGGATGCCGCGAGGGCGGTGCAATGGCACCAAGTAGCCTCACCACCCTGCGCTCCAGAGGCTGCGCGCGAACGGGTGAGCGAAAGAGCGAGCACATAGATGGCAGGCAGGCTGTCTGTCTGGTTGGGCGTGAGGGTCTGGCTGCACAAGGCATGCAAGCTCCACCCCCAGTCGGTCTCAGACTCCTTATTGGCAGCCGAGCAACGCAGCTGAGGAGCCTCCCTGGCCGGCAGGGAGGGAAAGGAGCTGCTTCCTTTGAAATCCGGGAAATTTAAGGGATATCAACAATCTGGGATAGCAGCGGGAAACGGCATTGGAATAAGGGAGTTTCCCGCCAAAAAAGGGAGGGTTGACAGTTATGGGCCACGCCAGTTAGCCAAGTAGCCAATCAGGCGGCTTGGGGGGCATGGCCGGGGTCAATTTAAACCACGGTGTGACGCTGAATCGCCCCTTTTCAGCCTCACGCCCTCCCACCCTTTGTTCAGGTTGCGTCATTGGCCTTGCTATGGACTTCGGGTGGTCGCCGTTGAGGGGCCTGGTAGGACATTTTCCACTTGGCACATTGGCACTGGCCACTTGGTTTTCGCCTACCTTGTAGCAATCGTCACAACTTTGTAAGGTTAGGCAGTTAGGCATCGGAATAGCAATGTGGGGGGGAGAGGAGGTGCGGCCATCACCTGCCCCTCCGTGCTCAACGTTAAAGGAATCCGAGGGTGTGGATCTCGTCCGAAGCCCAGGGAAAGGCTAGGGAACCCAGGGGGTGCTTGAGTCGATCCACATTGGCGGGGCTCCCCCTACTGGTGGTTTACCTTTACCAGACTCCCTGCAAGGTGGGCAGGAGTCAGATATAGTCTGTTTATGCCAATGCCTAAGCCAATACCGCTCACATTCTATAATCAATAAAGTGGGGGCCTAAATTTTGCCCAGTAACATTAACCTAATTTCTGTGTTCTTGAGTCTTTATTCTCCTGGGGGGGGGTGGCTTGGGGCTTTGACACACAAACTCAGTTGCCTCAAGACGGCAAAAAAATAAAATTAAGGGCCACAGTGGAGTGGCAGAACAGAGCACCCGCTTTGCATGCAGGAGGTGCTGGGGATCGTTCCTTGGCACCCCCGGGTAGGGCTAGGCGACAACCCTGGTCTGGAACCCTGGAGAGCTGCTGACAGTCACTGTAGACAATACTGAGCTAGATGGTGTGACAACCAGCTTCCTGTTTCAGGAATTTATGGGAGGGATTGGAGTGCATACCAGAACTTGTGTTTTGCACAATTAAAGTGGGTTAAAGTGCTGTGTTGCCCTGGTGCATTAAATCAGTGCTGATTTCCAGCGAGATCTCACACAGCGATGCCAGTAGGGCATGGTGCAAGTCCTGTAGAGAGGGGTTTGTGAGTGTGTATCAAAATTAGCCTGGTGTGCAAAGGTAACATTTTCATTCATCCCTTTTCTCTACGGTCTCTCTCCCACCGCTGGCATGTGGCCCTCAGAAGGTTGTCCAGAAGGCATTGTGGCCCTTGGACTGAAAAACGTTCCCCACCTGTGATCGAGGGGGGATGCTGTACACAACTGGAACAATCTCTCTGGGTTTTGAAAGGCACACATCCGCTGCTGTGATTTCTGGTTTGACAAGAGGTGTAAGAAAGCACACTCTGTGCTGGCACAGCCACCCCTTGCCCAGGCCCTGCTCTCACCTGGCGTTAACCGGCGTGCTGGGATTGAAAAACTCGTACGTCACCCGTGCTGCGTACCACGAAACAGCCACCATAGTGCACAGACCTGGGGACAGAGAAGACAACACAAATTATCCAGTTAATAGGAATTGGGGGCCAAACTACACATTACACTCATGTTCCAGGATTGGGAGTCATCATGAGAACATTCTGCTGAATCAGACGAGGGACCCACCTAGCCCAGCATTCTCTCAGCCTCTGACCGCATGCCCGTGGGAAGCTCGCAAGCTAGACACAAGTGCAACAGCACTATCCCCACCTGCGATTCCCAGGAGCTGGTATTCGGAGGCGTAATATCTCTGACTGTGGAGGTAGAACATAGATGTTGTGGCAAGTAGCCATTGAGAGCCCTCTTTTCCCTTGAATTTGTCCAGTCCTCTTTTAAAGCCATTCAAGTTGGTGGCTTTCACTGTCTCCTGCAGGAGTGAGTTCCATAGTTCAACTAGGGGCTGCGTGAAGAAGGACTTCCTTTTATCTGTCTTGAATCTCCCAACATTCAGCTTTATGGGATGTTCTAATGTTGTTAGAGAGGGAGAAGACCTTTTCTCTGTCTGCTTTCTCCATGCAATGCATTGTGTTATTGTCAGGGATCTGCCCGCCCCTGCCAGTCCAGCTCTGAGTGTTTATAGAGAGCCGCAACCTGTGTTAACAACAGATTCATCTTCGAGTGAAACTGGCAGTCCAATCTCGGGGGAGGAGCAGTTAGTGGCTGGGAGCCAGGGAGTGCCAGGTGTCCAGAGAGATAGTGGGAGACCTGGCACCACCCAGCAGACTCGCGCGGAGGGGGAAACGTCAGTTCCGGCGCATATATCACGTAGGAGAAGGCGGCAATTTAGGATGCCGAAACTTTGGTGTTGGCGCCAAAACAGGAGGGAGGCACTTCCGGATTCTGCTAGTGACTGAGCAGACATGATAAGGCTGAGCTCTGCACTGTAAATAGTTTGGCACTGAATAAAATGACTTAAAGACAAATGACTTTGGCATTTCTATTGAACAACCGATAAGAGAACCTGACAGTTATAAACAAAAGGGCGGGGGAGAAATACAAGCAAGCCCAGGAACCCGTTCTTAAAGTGACACAATAGTCATGAACAGCTTGAATGGAAAATGTTTGAGGGGAGGAGCAACCAAATAGAGACGGTCTCTTAGCAAAGCCATTGAGAATGGGCCCTGCAGTCCTATATGTCTTATGGCTGCTGCTGTCTTGTGTCACATGTCTCCAATTCCCCCATCCCCGAAAGCAATATTCAGTGGTCGATGTACTTCATAAGGCACAGGACCAAGGAGAAACTGCTATGTGACCTGACCTACTGCCCTTACTAAGCCTCAGAGCAAGCTGATATGCCTAGCTTTTTCCTTTACTGTCTTGAACACATGCTTGTGTTCCCCAAATCATTATTTAAGCACCAGTATAACAAGAACTTTGATATGCATTTCCTGCTCCAAACCAGGATGTGCCCAGAACAGGTGCACCCGATAACCCTGTTATTGAGGAATAACCCACCTCGTTAACTTGTTTCCACAAAGTTATATTTGTTATGAGCTGCTTCCAGTCCACCGAATAAAGCAAGGGTGGAGTGTATTTTTCAACCACATTCTCTTCTGGGCGACCTTCTGGGGGCTACATGCCAGTGGTGGGCAGTAGGCCAGAAGCAAAAGTGGGTGGAGCAATAAATATTACTCTCGTCTTACTGTATAATTGCAACGTAAGACTGTTGTCAGGCTGCAGTTCACTTGGCCACCAACAGGTGTCACTTCAGTGTAGTGAGTGGTGGCAGATAGGCAGCCCAGGGAAACCGTGGGCTGACAGCAAGAGCACGCTGCAGCAGCCACCCAGCTCCACTGGCTCCCCCACCTGCCAGCCTCAAGGGCCTTGCCCCCAGGAGTCAGATACCCAGGCTGACCATTGGGCTGCTGGTCACCTACCCCCCTCTGCACCCTGTCTTGGAATCTGTTGCTATTGATTAACAGGAAGAATGGCAAGGAGGAGCAGAGCAGAGAGGTGGAGGATGCCCAGAAACATAGTCTGGCCTTGAATACTGCAGCAGGAGGAGCACAGAATGAAAAGAGACAAGGAAGGCTGTGCCTGTGGAATATTTCACATGTTGTGCTGATCAGAATGTTTTACCTGAACTGATGAAGCTATATAGCGAAACCTGTGAGTAATCCGGAGGACAGGTCTTCTTCGTCCTTCTCATGTGCCACTTGTGTTGATTTCGGCTGGATGGTGATGTTGCAAGACTCATATAAATATTCTGCATCTACCATTACATCCATGAGATTTTTGCTTTTAACCGTTGAAGAACTCTACTATCTATTCACCATCCACCAATTGTGAACGTTTTGTTGGCACCAAGATTTTGTTCCTATACCCAACCTGTTGCTGAATGGTTCAGTCACGTGAACATTATACATTCTGTTATATCACTTATATATGGCTTTGTTAATCTTGTGGCTTAATTGAAGGACTATTCGTTTTTCAGAAGAGTATTCCAGTAAATCTTTTATTACATTTTCAGCCATTGTGTGGTGGACTCAGCAGTGGCAACCTACCAGCCTCCAGATCTGCAGCACAATCCAATTTTCACGTGTTGTCATACACACGTCTGTCCTCCATCCAGGCAAGCAGGAGGGATTATCAGAGTTTGAGGACACAACCCAGCCAGGCAAAAACACCCAAGGATGTACAAAGATGGTCAGATGGAGATGCCCAGAGGGCCACATTTGGCACCCAGGCTGAGACAAGGCCCACAGGGTATATATTAGCCTTCAGCTTACTTACCTGCTAGTAGGAAGAAGACACCCCCCAACACAGCGATCCAGCTTTTCACCACAGGAGTCTCGTCTCCGACTTTGGTGCATTTCATCCCGATCACGCTGACAACAGCCCCCACGAAGCCCAGGAGGATGGAGACCACCATGAGTGCCCGGGAAGTCTGGATATGAACTGGAAAAAGAAGAAAGTGCCTGTCTTTGGGGTGTCCAAGGGGGGAAAGAGGCAGGTGCAATTGTATAGTTAAGTTCCTTAAAATGGCCCGTAGGGCTGCCATATTTTGAAGAGCAAAAAAGAGGTCACATTTGCTGACTTCTACTTTTAACTATGGGTCACTATGATGACTCTACATAGCGGGTGGCGCTGTGATCTAAACCACTGAGCCTCTTGGGCTTGCCGATCGGAAGTTTGGCAGTTCGAATCCCTGCAATGGCACGAGCTCCCGTTGCTCTGTCCCAGCTCCTGCCAACCTAGCAGTTCAAAAGCACGACAGTGCAAGTAGATAAACAGGTACCACTGTGGCGGGAAGGCAAACGGTATTTCCATGCGCTCTGGTTTCCATCATGGTGTTCTGTTGTGCCAGAAGTGGTTTAGTCATGTTGGCCACATGGTCTGGAAAGCTGTCTGTGGACAAACACCAGCTCCCTTGGCCTGAAAGCGAGATGAGCACCACACCCCATAGTCGCCTTTGACTGGACTTTACCGTCCAGGGGTTCTTTACCTTTACCTTTTTACCTCTACCCATGAAAAAGAGGATGTGACCTGGAAAAAGAGGACATTTGGCAACCCTTCCAGGAACTAATTTTTAACAAAGGCATTTTTAATTTAATTTAATTTAATTTAATTTAATTTAATTTAATTTAATTTAATTTAATTTAATTTAATTTAATTTAATTTAATTTAATTTAATTTTATTTTATTTTATTTTATTTTATTTTATTTTATTTTATTTTATTTTATTTTATTTTTTCATAAAAAACCCAATTAAGAGTGCCTTGTTCCAACCTCTGATGTATGGGCAAAGGGCTCCTTACCTGTTAAAGGCCTCTTTGACACATTGGCTACCGCTCTAACCAATGATTCTCGCCCATTGACACATAGTCAAAGGGCTCCTTTAACACTTACATGCAACACTTATGAAAAAGCTCTGACACAGAGCCGAAGAGCTATTTAACCCGGGCTCTACACCTTGAATCAGATCCACTGGCACACAGGCCAAAGGCTCCGTCTGCTGTGTATGCAAAGGTCTCTCTCAGCTAGGAAAGGGGTCTCCGATGCAGAGGCTAACGGACTCTCGCACACTGACACATGGGCGCCATTTTGAATCCATCTGTCAGGCCCAAACTGTGCCAGTTTGGATGCCTCTGAAGATCTCCTAATTCCAATTTGGCGTGACGGGCTCCCGATAGCGAGGAGTGGATTTTGGTCTATGTTTCTTAGATTCCTGGGGCAACACCGGGTGTACTTCCAGCTAGCTAAATAAATAAATAATAGTTAATCCTCAGCAAGCAGTAGCACCCATGCAAGAACCTCACACGCGCAGGCGCGCAGTTACTGTTTTAGATCTTCGCTCTGTTAGGGGTTGCTTTGCCCATGCAAAGCACTTAGAGAAGAGCCCTGGTAGCAGAGCGATCTGTTGAAGAATCAGCATCCCTACCGACTGGTAGCTTTCCCCCTCCTGGGGGGGTCTTCCACAATCAAATTGCATTAGTCAAAGCTGGCCCATCCATGAGGCGAAGCGAGGCAGTTGCCTCAAGGCGGCAGGCTCCAGACAGCCACAAGGAGTGGCAAATCCAGCTGCCAGGGAGCGTGCACCATGACTGTCAGGCTCCTTTTCCACTGCATGCCCGCCTGGCAGGCTGGCACACAACAACAGTGGAGAAAGCATTTTCCACTTTGTCTCCAGCAGCAAAACGTCCCGCCCTGGCCCTGGCATTAATGTTGGGTTTATTCTGGAAAGTCCATACACCACTCCTCTTTATTTGTTTTTGCTTCAATGCATCTCCAACATTACTGCATGGAGGGGTGCTCTTGCAGAGCAACGACAGTGGGACGCGCCCCACCCCACCCCCACCCTGGGCTTCCTTAGAGACAAGCCTCACCAGGAGTCACTTCCACCCAAGTCCACCCTGGATATTGAATACTGCAAAATAATAAAATTATCAATAATAATAGTTTGCATCCAGAGTTAGTTCCCACTCAGAGTAAATTCATGGGCTGTTGCATTAAGGCTGCTTTTTAATCTTTTAAATCTTTTAATCTGTATTTTAATTAATTGTTTTTCTTTTATGTTTCATGTTTTATTGTGATTTTGGTGGTGTGAGCCGCCCTGAGCCCGGCATTGCTGGGGAGGGCGGGGTACAAATAAAAATTATTATTATTATTATTAAACCAGCTGAAGTTAGTAGACATGGCTAACTTAGGTTCATTACCGCATTGGCCCGAATATAAGCCTCACTTTCCCCCCAAATTCCGACCGTGAAAAGTTAAAGTGCGGCTTATATTCGCGAACTTGCGCTATGCAGCCAGGAGCAAGGGGCAAACAGCGCCAGGAGCGCGGCAAAGCTGCGCCCGCCCCGTGAGTAGTCCTCTCCCCCAAGGCAGGGAAGGAAGAGAGCAAGGAAGGGGAAAGGCTGCTGGCAACGCCCCCAGTATGCAGACAGGAGCAGCGAGGAATGGAGCGGCTTATATTTGGGTATTTCCCCTTTTTTTCCCTTTCCCCTCTCCAATTTTAAAGGTGCGGCTTATATTCGGGTAGGGCTTATATTCGGGCCAATATAGTAATTGCAATGGGTCAACTCTAAGTAGCACTTACTTGGAGGCAGCCCCCAAATAATAAATAGCCACGACTGTCACCCCGAGGTTTCCTTTGAGGCAAGGTTCACCAGGGGTCACTTCCAGCACCTTTTTACGATGCCCAGGCTCAACGTGGATAGGAAATAGCACTAAATACTAAACAGTAATAAATAGCCACCACTATCACCCTGAGCCTACCCTTGAGACAAGGCTCACCAGAGGTCACTCGCAATGTCTTTATAGGATGCCAAGGTTCAGCTTGGATATGAAAGACTATGAAAGCTAATACTGTTATAAAAATAAAAGCAGAGGAGGATATATCAACGTGTGTGGCATTTTATCAGATTAACAAGAACACAGGTCTCTGCCCCTAAGAAGGTACAATCCAAAATTCAATTCACTGGAGACAATCGAAGGTGGGGGGGGAAGAGAAGGCTTTTTCTGTTCTTTTTTAGGAGGATAGAGAAGCAGAGCGCTCAGCCGCCGCCACTGCCTAACTAAAACCCACCACCACACACAAACACGCAGCGCGTTTGAGTGGGAAGCGGTTCCAGACCCAGGGATGCGGCCATGGGTGTAGCCAGGATTTATATTGGAGTGGGGGGGGGGCAGGACACCCACCTGTCACCATCCTCTTTCTAGCAGATTCTGAATCAAATGGCTCAACAATTGTCGTTTTAAATTTCTTTTGACCCCCAAGAGCTCAGGAACAAAATATCTGTCCAAATCTTTCTACAATGTCTACTTTTAGTAAATTGCTTTTATTTATTTACTTGATTTAGAGGGGGTAGTTGCCCCCCCCCCAACGCCCATGGATGCTGCGCTACATCCCGTCAGGCGAGAGCCCCGCTTCCCGCACCCACCCGCAGGCTGCCTGCCGGACGCCAGCGAGACGCAACCGCAGCCCCGGCTCGCCCGTCTCCCCCTGCACCCGTGAGACGCACCGTCGAGCGAGAGCAACGACTCGTGGAGCTTGCACTGGACCTGCCCGGTGCTCTGCGACGCGCAGCTCATCCAGAGGCCCTCGTACAGCCCGACGGCCGTGATGATGGCGTCCCCGGCGTACGAGCTCTGCTTCCACTGGGGCAGCGCCGACGAGCAGATGGAGCCCACCAAGCCGGCCAGAGCCATGAAGTAGCCCACCAGCTGCAGCCCCGCGCTGGCCATGGAGAGGAGACGACCGCGGGGAGCGACGGCAGGAGGAAGGAGGAGGAGGAGGAGAGGGCTCGCCTCTTCCGACGGGGCGATCTGCAGCAGCGACTGCAGCGGCGGCCGACGATGCCAGGGGCCGCCCCCGCGAAGGAACACGCTCTGGCAGCGGACGAGCTCGCCCGCCCGCGCTCCCTTGCTCTCGTTCTCTCTCTCCCCCCCACCCCATAGCAAGGCTGGCCCCGAAGCGGGAGGAGCCAGCCCTCGAGTCCAGGCAGCCTGAGCTCCGCTGGGCCCTTCGCAGCGATGCGCAAAAGGCATCACACAGAACCGCAGAATGGTACACCCCAAGGCAGCAAGTGCCATTGGATGTGAATAAATTTGTAGAGGATCAGGCTGTAAGGAACATTCTCATGTACACATAGAATGATGCCCGAGGGCTTCCCCTCCACCCCACACAGATATGCATCAAAAACTGGTGCATGCCAAGGGTATCAACTTGAATAAAATATTTGGGGGGCAGGCAGGCATGGGCGTTGCCAGGAATTGGGGGGGGGGAGGCAGGACACCCACCTGTCATCATCCTCTGTCTTGCTTTGTCTAGCAGATTTAGAATGATATTTCTCAACAACTGTTGTTTTAAATGACTTTCTTTTGCCCCCAAGTGTTCAGGAAAATCTGTCTGAACCTTCCTACAATTTCTACTTTTAGCTAAGGTTTTTTTTTAAAATAATTTTTTTTTTACTTGATTTAGGTAGGGGGCAGTTGCCCTCCCTGCCTCCCTGGCTACACCCATGGGAATCACATAATCAGTCACAAGTTGCAGCACGCACACACGCTATTTGAATGGCAATACCCATCAACTGGGGAGGGTGAGGGGCAGTGCCAGATTATCAAATAGGAAGAGTTATCAAATAGGAAGAGGGGCCTATGGTCCCCACGCTTTTGAGGGGCCCCACAACAACAGATCGAAATAATACTGATTTGATCTTGAAAGAAAACTACAATCAAACCGAGTAGAAGCTTTGAGATAACTTGCGAGGGCCCCCTCTGAGATTTCGACTGTCATGGGGCCTCCGCGGGGTTTAATCCAGCACTGGGGTGGGGGGCTCAAATATTTTATTGGGGGGGGGCGAAGGGAGCTGGCTCCTGTAGTGCATGGGCACCATTGCAGCCAGCGTCAGGTGCCTCGTTTAGCAGGATCAGGGCCTCCGAACACAATGGCATTTGGAAAGTTTGACCTGCCCCGCTCTCCTTTCTTCAACTCCTGCCCTTTGTCTAGTAAAGTAGCCCTGAGCTGCATGCTAATGAGCATAACCTTTCCCTCTCCTTGTCCAAAGGCTCGCTTTGTGCCTCGGCCCCGTACGTGGGGGGCGCTTGGCATTTGGGCTGGAATCCGGGTGGGCTCCGTCCGTAAACAAAAAACCTCATTGACACGAGACCGTTGGGAGTGTTCGGCTTCCTGCTGATTACATTGACTCTCCCCACCCCGCAAGTATGTGTGTAAAAAGAAAGAATGCATTAAAAAAATATAATAATAATCCTGGTGGAAAACAAAACAAAAACCACAGTCACAAACGGAGTATATCTTGCAGTTCAGTGCGCGCAGCCTCTGCTGCCCCCAGCGTGCATCCTGGCCCGAGGCCAGGACTCAATTCGCGCCCTGCACATTCCTGCCTAAAGCAGTTTGGAAAATTGCTCTGCAGGGTTGCCTTTGAGAGAATTGCTGGTGCGCTCCACACCAAGACACATGGTTTTTTAGAAGTCCATAGAATTATGCATGGAGTAGAGAAAGCAAAGAGCAAAACGTTTTCCTCCAACAGACACCAGAGGAAGCGGAATGTTGGAAGATTGGGGAGGGATAAAGGAAAGCACTTTGTTGTGCAGCGCTCGGTTAATCTGTGGAACTCCCTCCCTCAGGAGGCAGCAATGGCCAGCAACTTGGATGGCTGTAAAAGGGGACCAAATTCATGGGAAAAATTATTAATGGCGGCTAGCCATGATGGCCACGTTCTGCCTCCATGGTCGGAGGCAATAGTGCTTCTGAGACCACAAAAGGGGGAGAGGGCTCTTGTGCTCAGGTCCTGCTTGCTGGTTTCTCCCAGGCATCTGGGTGGCTACTATGAGAACAGGATGCCATTTGCCTGATCCAGCAGGCTCTTCTTAATGTTCTTATGCGCAAGAGGAAGGACTTTTGGAGAAGCCTCAATGTGAGGCTACTCTCTAAGATCACAGAATCCTAAAACTTCAGAGTTGGAAGGGACCACGTGGGTCATCTAGTCCAACCCCTGGCAATGCAGGATTTTCTTCTGCCCAAGGTGAGACTCGAACTCATGACCCTGAGATTAAGAGCCTCATGCTCTACCGACTGAGCTGTCCCAGATGACTTGGAAATGTCAGCTGACACAGAATATATTCATAGGCTAATAGGTGTGGAGAGGCAGGTTTTCTGAGAGCCCATTTCACATTGACGGTTCTATCGTGCATTTCTCCTGACCTGCTTGCACACAGCTTATGCAGAGGTTAGTTTATATCCAGCCTTTATTGAGCATTCGTTCTGATAGGTGTGCGGGGCAGTTATGCAACAATGAGCAGCTGCATTCATGCTCTGATTCGCTTGTGGGGCACTTACATGTTCAGTCGTTGGTTCATTCCAAACTTTTCAGTGCATTCCTTTGCAAATCACTCATGGTGATTTGCAAAGGAAGGGCTATAGAGCAGTGGTGGAGAACACCTGCCTTGCATGCAGAAGGCCCAAGGTGCAATCCACAGAATCTCCACTGAAAGAGGATGGCACGCTAGCAGACCTGGGGAAAATCTGGAGCAGTAGACAAAAAGTGGGTGAGATATCATTGGAGTTGATATAATGCACACCCCTGTATCCTTCCTTGAGGGAGGGGCATAGCTGAGGAGCAGGACTTTGCATTCAGAAGGTTCAGAGTTCCATCCCTGGCATTGCCATGTCCCTTACCTGAAGCCCCGGAGAGCTCTTGCCAAACAGCACCTGTGCTCTAACATGGTACGGTATAAGGGAATGTCCTTAGGAGCATACATGGCTCAAAGGAAGAGCACCTGCACTGAGTGCAGAAGGTCCCAGGTTGCAACAGCTTGAGGCAGCTATGTTCCTATGAGGGAGAGGGTTGTGTGCAACTGTGTGCGACAATTGTGCAGCTGCAATACAGTCTGTTGCCACAGAGAGGTAAGAGTCTTATCAACTGACCTACCCACCTTTAGCACCCAGCACTTGTCCACCCCTGGAATGTGGCCCCCAGACCGTTCTCCACAAGGGAATGTGGCCCCCCGGGCTGCAAAAGCTCCTCACCTCCTTAGAGCACTTGGATTCTCCTCCTTTCCTTTTTTTGCAATGTTCCCAGTCGTGAGCTTATTCCTTTTGGGGGCCCACCAAAACATCACACACCCAAAAAGCTGTCGAGGAGACTCGAATCACAATCCGATTCCCCTTCCCCACAGCTGAGAAATGGCCCCTGGCCGAGAGTTGCCCTCTGGGCCCGGTCCTCACCTGCCTTCCTCTCTCTCCTCCACCTCCAAGCTGCAAATATTTAACTCTCCCCGCTCATTAGCAATCTGCTCACGCTTTGCAATCTGGCTTTCACCTTCTTTCCTCGCAAGGAGAGCGCGACGCGTTTGCGTGTGCTGCGAGGAGGCAACGTAGACATGATAGAGGTTTATAGAGCGATGTGTGGCTTGGAGGAAGTGGAGATTCTCCCCACACCCTTGTTCATTTGTAATGCCCCAAAGCAGATGCTTTGGGTCTGTAAGGGACCCAGGTGGCGGTGTGGGTTAAACCACTGAGCCTAGGGCTTGCTGATCAGAAGGTTGGCGGTTCGAATCCCTGTGACGGGGTGAGCTCCCGTTGCTCGGTCCCAGCTCCTGCCCACCTAGCAGTTCGAAAGCATGTCAAAGTGCAAGTAGATAAATAGGGACCGCTCTGGCAGGAAGGTAAACGGCGTTTCCGTGCGCTGCTCTGGTTCGCCAGAAGCGGCTTGGTCATGCTGGCCACATGACCCGGAAAGTGTCTACGGACAAACGCTGGCTCCCTCGGCTTAGAGCGAGATAAGCGCGCAACCCCAGAGTCGGACACGACTGGACCTGATGGTCAGGGGCCCCTTTACCTTTAAAGCAGACGCACATGCTTTGCAGAGGTCAGAAAGGCAGAGGGGCTGTTACTCTGTATTTGAAGCCCTGTTTAGGGAAGTTTTTAATCTGTGATATTTTAATGTATTTTGATATTTGTTGGAAGCCGCCCAGAGTGGCTGGGGAGACCCGGCCAGATGGGCGGGGTACAAATAATAAATTATTATTAATTATTATTATTATTATTATTATTATTATTATTATTTGCAAATCCAGCTTAAAGGTAGAGAATCCCGAAAAGGAATAGGAGGGAGCCTCACAGGTGCTCTCCATAGCTGGCACCTGGTCAGCACACAGAAGATGCCTGGACACAGTTTCCCCCTATGTGGGACACGAGAATCTGCCTTATGGAGCCAGACAGCTGGTCCATTTAGTTTATAATTGTCTACACTGACTGGCAGGAGCTCTCCAGGGTTTCAGGCAGGGGTCATTCCCAACCCTACCTGGAATGCCAGGTGTATCTGAGACCAGATGCACTAGCCCTGACCTCTGGTCCTTCCCTTAAACATAAAGATTTTGGTCCTCCTGTTTTTGGATAAAGGGCTAACTTATATAGGAAGCTGCTTTCTGCTAAACAAGACCACTGGTCTGTGTTTAGCTCAGTGTTGTCTACATTGTTTGGCAGTGACTCTCCCGAGTTTACTCTCCCAGCCTGACTTGGGAGATCGAACCCAGGACCTTTTGCACGTGCTTTGCTGCGATAGCCCCTTTGTAACTTAAAGACACCGTGTTCCTCCTCTCCAGGCTCCCATTGGGCCTTGTTCTTTCCACTGCTCTCTTCGCTGTCACTGAGTTTATTGTCCTTTCTTCTGTTCACTAGAAGCATCCTTTTTCTCCTTAAGAAAGCGCTTCTCTCCCCTTCATCTGCTTGTACAGTCCCTTTGTGTGTCTCTAATATTGCAGACCTCCTCCTGTTTCGCATAACTGCTTATTTTCGTATAACTACGGCAGACCAACACGGCTACCTACCTGTAACTGCTTATTTTCTGCCGCAGCGCCTTAATTACGAAATGCCGTTCCTTCAAATATCTGCACTGCTCCTTCTTAAAAACTGCTTTTGAAGAAACCTCCTAGAACAGGGCAGTCCAGCTTTTCATACCAAGTGGACAGCAAGAGTATTTTGGCACAGAACCTACAGGCTACGTGCCAAATTAAATTGTCCCTTTTGTAAATTGAAGGCTTTGCAATATATTTAAACTCATTTAATATACACCATGTATTTAACTAAACACATATTTAAATACAAAACTAATAAGATTTCATTATTAAACAAATTTAATACACAGATTGCATGCACTTCTGTTAATAGTGCATGACATAAAAAATAAAATTTTAAGGCTTTAAGATTATTATTATTTTCTTGAATGTTGCCGAGGGCTGTCAAAAAGGCTGCAGGTTGAGCCACCCTGTCCTAGAACATACATTTTCCTTCATCTCACTGAATCTTTTCCTTTTTTGAACTCCTTTCCCCCATTTCATGTCAGCCCATCATCTCATTTCCTTCTCCCTCCACTGTCTAGTTTCCTCTTGTGTCGTGTCTGCTTTAGCCTACAGGCAGAATCTTTTGTCTACTTCGTTTTACATACAGTGCCTAAGCCACTGGGGGACACTCAGAATCATAGAATTTTAGAGCTGGAAAGGGCCTTGGAGGTCATTCCGGAATTAAAACCCCTTTGCTCAACGAAGGACTCAACTGCAGCGCCCCTGACGGATGGCCATCCAGCATCTACTTCAAGGTGGGGAATATATTCTTCAAGCCAAAGGCCACTTTCCATTCTAGGCAACCTTTCAGGGGCCACATGCTCATGGTGGGCGGGGCAAGAGGCAAAAGAGGGTGGAGAACAAATGCAAATTTTACCTCTGTATGAAGACTGGTTTCTACCTGCATGAGACACTTACTTGTTCCGGAGCAAGAAAGTGGTATCCATCTTATTTTATTTGGTACATTTGCATCCCGCTCTTCCTCCACAGATCTCAGGGCAGGCCCTGTTGGGCTGCCCCTGCTTTTATCCTCACAACAACCCTGTGAGGTAGGTTAGATTTGGAGACGGCGACTGGCCCACAAGTCGCCTGCTAGGTTTCGTAGCCGAGTGGGGATTTGAATTCAAGTCTCTGGGCAGCAGAGCTACTCCTGCTACCCCAAAACTGCCTCTCCCCCATTGGAAACGGCCTCAAGTTGAACCGAAACCCCTTTAAGCGGGGGCTCCAGAAACTTAAAAAAGAAAAGGAAAAATGAAAACGCAGTTGGCAGTGTGGCCCCCTTTGGAGAAACAGAACATCAGGGGAGGGAGGGAGAGGCAGACGGAAACAGGAAGCTTCCCCCTTCTCCCCCCCAAAGAAATCCTCCTGGGCCACAGCAACCATATGTAAGGCACTTTGGAGGTGGTCATGTTCAGTCTTGTTTGTTTGCCGGACGAGGGTCCCAATGCACAGGCTGGCGGTCCACTATGCTTCCCAGTGTCCCCAAAGTTCTGCCTGTTAGTGCCTCTCGCTGGGCTCTCTTGGTTGTGTGCATTTGTGTGTCGGCGTGCGGGAGATTACAGCTCGTCTTTCCCTAAAGTGGCGTCTTGCTCGGGGTCTTCCGCTGGGGCTGGCATGGAACTCTCCACCACGATCTCTTTCTCCGCCACGATCTCCTTCTCCGCCACGATCTCCTTCTCCGCCACAATCTCCTTCTCCGCCGCGATCTCCTTCTCCGCCGCGATCTCCTTCTCCGCCACGATCCCCTTCTCCGGAGGCAACTCTGCTTCCTCCGTGTTGAAGAGCATCCGCACCAGGTCATCAGCCTGGACTCTCTCCTGTGGTGGATGAGGAAGGAGACTTTGTTATGGGGGCGGGGTTGGGGTTGGGGGGGGGGGTTTCAGGCTCTTGAGAAGAGCCCCGGGGGTGCTCTCATTATCGACTCTACAACAGGCGCTCCCAAAATGCGCTCCGCCTGGGACCTTCTGCATGCAAAGCAGGCGCTATGACCACTAAACTGCAGCCACACCCAAAGCAGCTGCCCATTGTGCTGGATATTTAAATGCAGTCCAACCAACGACTCATGTTTTGCCAGAAGGCGCATGAAGGGGCTGAAGCTCACAGAGTGTTCCTGCAAAATTGCTAGAGAGAACTCGGTGGTCCTGACAGGAAGAAGGCAAAGCTATATAGCCTCCTCCCTGCCTGGGCTCATCCTCTTTCCACCCTTCTTAGCCATGAGAACACCTGCAAGTTCAGACTCCATCTTAAGCTAGACTTTAGCATGTTTTAGTCACTGAATTGCCATTTTAAGCCTATCTGAACAAACCGGCTGCATCTGTTATTCTTCAGGAGGTATACTGAGTGACTTGTGTTATTTCTACCCTTTACAAGACTGTGTGGTTGCTATTTTAAGGGGGAGAAAAAGG
The DNA here is from genome assembly GCA_034641385.1 of Darevskia mixta. NCBI lineage: Eukaryota > Metazoa > Chordata > Lepidosauria > Squamata > Lacertidae > Darevskia > Darevskia mixta. Next base: position 8,850,366 of record JAWWNH010000181.1, read on the forward strand.
GGGTAAATAACAGGAAAATCCAGTCTGTCTTAAAGCATCCTGGATTGCTAACACTAAAAAGGCTAACACTAGCCTATCTAAGCTTCCCTTTTAAGCTGCAAAGGGATAGCACTCTGCTGAATGCACAGATGTGAGGAAGGAGGGGTAATATCTAATAAACATATCCTCCCTTAGCATCTAATTACATCCCAACACATTTATCCACAGGGCTGCCTGTGAAATTATGAAAGGTATGAGAGGAGAACGAGGTGAGCAAACTAGCAAGCCTTTTGTAGAACTGTATCGTTGGTACCAGGGACCCAGGTGGCGCTGTGGGTTAAACCACAGAGCCTAGGGCTTGCTGATCAGAAGGTCGGCAGTTCGAATCCCTGCGACGGGGTGAGCTCCCATTGCTCGGTCCCTGCTCCTGCCAACCTAGCAGTTCAAAAGCACGTCAAAGTGTAAGTAGATAAACAGGTACCGCTCCGGCGGGAAGGTAAATGGCGTTTCCGTGCGCTGCTCTGGTTCGCCAGAAGCGGCTTAGTCATGCTGACCACATGACCCGGAAGCTGTACGTCGGCTTCCTCGGCCAGTAAAGCGAGATGAGTGCCGCAACCCCAGAGTCGGACACGACTGGACCTAATGGTCAGGGATCCCTTTACCTTTACCTATCATTGGTACATCCCTAAGAGGTCATCCATTCTAGCCCCCCGTTCATTGTGGGGTGCAGCTTCAGCCACCCAACCAGGTTTAAACACCTGCAGGTGAGGAGAACACACCACCTCCCTAGGCAGCTTGGCCTACAATCAAACAGCTCTTGAACATTTCGGTCACTGACCAGAATGCAACATATACAACAGCAGAGACCACACAAACACAAATCGATTAAAATTAAGCTCTGCGAGCTAATACACAACAAACAATTCCGATATAAAACAGCTAAAACATATAAGCTAAAACCTTAATCGCTAATTTAAAACACAGTTTAAAACCACCAGTCTGGTGGAACGCTCTCTCACAAGAGACCAGGGCCCTGCGAGATTTGACATCCTTCCGCAGGGCCTGCAAGACGGAGCTGTTCTGCCAGGTCAGGGTTCAGTCTGACTCATATTCTCTTTGTATAAGAACAAGAACGAAGGAGGTTTCCCAGCCCACTCACAGGTCCTTATAATATCAGCGGAAACAGCTGGTCCTGGCGAATATTAACCGCTTTCAATTTTAACCTGAGGATTTTCATTTGTCCAGTTTGAACTTTAATTTATTTAAATTAATTTTGAGATGCATTATAATCAATTTATTGCTTGTTTTTATGCATATTGTATTATTTATATGATGTTAGCCACTCTGAGCCCGGCACCGGCCAGGGTACAAATAAAAAAAATTATTATTATTAGACATTAGCCGTTAGAATTATTCAAAGCTTGTCTCCTTAATCTTATAGCAGCAGTACAGAATTTAGCCTCTTTTAAGGTAGTCTCTGGTTCCCTGTCCTCTATTAAGTATTTTAATAGTAATCATCAGTTCTGCTTGGGGGTTTGCTGCGTGACTGGAGTGACGAATACAGAGCGTATAACCTTGTAGTAATGACAACGCAGTAGGGCTTGAGTAGCAGTTTCAACTTCCTTCAAACCACATAGTTCACTCTGAATATGGTTTGCCTTCAAATCTGCCCTGCTGGTGGAAGGACATTAAATCTGGCAAGCGTAAAAAGCTCTTCTAAATTTGGGTATTTCTATTTTGAATAAATACCTCGCTTTGGATAAACCCCCTCCCGTTATCTTTAATTTCTGGATACCTTGTCATTTCAACTCATGTGTCATTGCAGCTCAACATCCCCTACTCATTGCTTAATTGTGGATTCAGCTTTTTTTCATATCCACAGGTTATCAGAGCCTGCAGTGCTCAGTTTCTCTTGCAGTGAGGATTTCCCCATTTTTGTTTTGCATGTGTCTATTAAAGTTAAGGGTGCCAGAACCTACCGGGAAGAAAAAGTAGTTTGTGCCAATAATGGATCTTCAGAATCCATATTCAGGACCTAAACAGCTCTTGCCATCCAGCAAGTGCCTCCAAACACTTAGCCAAAAGATCTGCTTCGATGCAGCGCCTACCCACTAGGCTTCCTTGCTCTGTCCTCTGCATAACAACCAGGTGTTTTAGAAAGCGCTTCCCTGGGAGGAAGAACGGAGGCAGAAAACTTGAGGCCGAGTCGCCTGCAATGCAGAAACGAAACTCAGCAAACCCACCCACCCCCCCTTATTTTTTGCAGAATTTTGCACACAGGCCTGGATATGGGGGCGGGAGAAAAAGAAGGGCATGGCAGGGTTGAGAAAGGAGGAATGAGGAAAAGCGACAGCCGTTCTACATACCCGTTCGCTGTGACGGGGGTCCAGGGTGAACCACAAGGCAATGGCGCAGCGCTGGCCCTTGGTCACGGCTTTCACGCCGTGCGGGTTTTCGGAGCCTGATGAGAAACCCACAGCCCGGCCACACTGGGGCTGAACCTCTGCCTGGAAACCAACAAAGGGGATCAGAGGACCATCTTGATTTGGACAGCACACCCCAAACTGAATTGCTCCCCGGAGGGGTAGCTGTGCTGACTGGAGCTGATGGGAGTTGTAGCCCCAAACACCTGGAAGGCAGATGACCTTTCTAGGTCAGTGGGCACATTAGAATCCATGAACAAACACTGGTGGTATTTGACTCCTAGTAAGGGGATGCGGGTGGCGCTTTGGTCTAAACCACAGAGCCTAAGGCTTGCTGATCAGAAGGTCGGCGGTTCGAATCCCCGCAATGAGGTGAGCTCCTGTTGCTCGGTCCCAGCTCCTGCCAACCTAGCAGTTCGAAAGCACGTCAAAGTGCAAGTAGATAAATAGGTACCGCTCCAGCGGGAAGGTAAACAGCATTTCCGTGCGCTGCTCTGGTTCGCCAGAAGCGGCTTAGTCATGCTGGCCACATGACCCGGAAGATGTACGCCGGCTCCCTCGGCCTATAAAGCGAGATGAGCGCCGCAACCCCAGAGTCGTCCGCGACTGGACCTAATGGTCAGGGGTCCCTTTACCTTTACCTAAGTTAGCAAAAATGTAAAGAACGGGTACAAATACCTGCTGGAAATGTAAAGAAAAAGAAGGTACCTTTTATCATATGTGGTGGACGGGTAAGAAAAGAAAAGCTTTCTGGGAGATGATATATAATGAAATGAAAAAAAATGTTTAAAATAACTTTTGTGAAAAAAACAGAAGCTTTATTATTAGGAATTATAGGTACTGACATCCCAAAGGAGCAGAAAAGACTTTTTATGTACAGCTGCTCGGATGTTACTAGCCCAGAGATAGAAGGAAGACAAAGTCCCTATCAGAGAGGAATGGCAAACTAAGCTGAAATGGCAAAGCTGACTGGAAAACTCAGGAACCAAGAGGACAAAAACTTTAAAAAAAGAATGGGGGAAATTTATAACTGATCTCGGAGGCCACTACAAGCAGATGGAAACATTAGCATGATTTTAATCTCACTTGTAATGTTAACGGAAACCATGGATAATTTGGACTGATATGAAATATAGAGTATGGAATAATATGCAGTTGTAAATGTTGATCATAGGACCCATGGAGGATAATAGGACCTCTGTGAGGATTCCCTTCGCCCAAAGACACCCGTAAGAGCACAGAACACAAAGAGAAACGACCGACTCACAGTCACTGTCGTGGCATCCAGCTCCGTGAAGTAAAATGCTCCTCCTTCAAAGTCACCGTTTAGGTAGAGAATAGCACTAGAATTAGCAGAGGAGAGGGGGAGATATTATGTCAATGCCTTTCCTTCTGGTGGAGCAGACAAACACACAGACTAACTTTCACCTGGTTTGTTTTGAAAGTTTTGAAAGTGTCCTTAAATGACCCTCTTCCCAGGGGCTGTCAATGTTTTTTGGCCACTGGGCTCATTTGCCTTTTTAAGAGAGCGTTGTGGGCACTTCCACGGATCTGAGACTTGAAAAAGGGCACAGAGCTGGAGGAGGAAGAGGGAAAGAGCGCCACACTCCCAACTTCTCATTTCAGCTCTATGTTCTCAGGGGAGAAAAAAGGTAATCGGTCTTTTGCCACCGCATGGCCATGGGGTGGGGCCCTCAGAGGTTCCACAAGCACCAGGGGAAGACCACAGGGCACCACTGCACCCGTGGGCACCACAATGGCAACTGCTGCTCCAGACTCTAACTTGCAGTGCGTTATGGAGCAAAGGCATACTCTGTTACAGTGCAGGGAATATGCATCAGAACTGCCTACCTCTTTCTTTTCCTTTTTTTTTTTAAAAAAGAGGGATTCTAGTCCTCATTGTTCAAGATGGAAATTGGAAACCCTGACAAATCCTTCTGAGCAGAAGGGGCAGAGCAAAATGTATGCAGATAGGTGAACCAAACATGTTCCCTTGGGTGCCAGCGTTGGTTTGTCTTGCAGACCCTTTATCCTCTTGGTCACCCTCCTCTGCACATGCTCCAGCTTGTCGATATCCTTCTAAAACTGTGGTGCCCAGAACTGGACACGGGACTCCGGCAAGTTGCTATTTCAAGAATAACCTGGCAGAGGTTGGCCATCTGTGCCTGATATGTCTTTCCTATGCTGTTCTTTTGATAGGCTGCTCTTATATTATTTTAAATGGGTATTTTAATCGCTTTACTCTCTTCCTGGGTAACGTAAGTCTTTGGAGCGGCTCTGAGGCCCCCTGGTGGAAAAACCTGGGATAGACACTTAAAGAAAATAAACAAGGCAGAAGTCTCTCTCTCTCTCTCTCTCTCTCTCTGTGTGTGTGTGTGTGTGTGTGTATGTAAAGTTTTGCAGGGATAGAGAGAGTGAACTATGCAATCCTGCAACCCCCCCTTGCTGATTGACCTGACCCACCACCAGAAAAAAGGGTTCCCCATACACTATTCTAAAAGGGTGGGTCTTCAGGCAGCTAGACCTTGCCAAGTATCTTAAGAACAGGGCGAGAGACTTTTGACCTTCCAGAGGTTGCTGGACTACAACTCCCACCTCACCCCTGACTGCTGGCCATGCTGGCTGGGGCTGATGGCTGCTGCAGTAGCCCAGCAACATCTAGAGATCCTCAGGTTCCCCATCAGCAGGGCAGTCACTCATGCAGGGACACAACACACAGCCTCCTTTCCGGATGGTGCTCCCAGGAGCCTTTAGCCCAGGGATGAGGAAGCTGTGGCCCTCCAGATGTTATAGACTATAACTCCCATCTTCCGTGACCACCGGGTGCACTGGCTGGGATTGATGGGAGTCGTAGTCCAACTACATCTAGAGGGACACAAGATCTGTGCCCTCCCTTAAGAGGTCAAAAAGCTGCTCAGGATCACAACCACTGCAGTGCCTTGCTGTTGTCAGCGGAGAAGGAATTTTTCATTCTCTCCACTTCCCCACAGCCGTTACCTGTAGTCCCGAAATGTGTAGGCTGGCGGCTCTTTGACACACACTAAAGCCTCTGCGTTAAGGATGCAGTTGTCCACGTGTACAGGGTGGCTCGGATCCGCCCGGTCTTCCTGTTTATCTGCACGGGAGACAGGCAGCACTGAAAGTTTGCACCACTGCGGCCAGCCTGCCACACTTCGCAGCGAAGATTCAATAACCCCAAGGATCCGGCTTTCGAAAGAAAGCAACCCCTCATGTTTCTAGTCCTCATGGTGCGCTTGGAAAGGCAAACTCCAGGCGGGCGAGAGGCCTTGTGAGAGTTGGAGGACACATTCCAGCCAGGCCAGAAACACCCAAAGAGGGAGCGAGGCAGGGCTGGTGGGGGTGGGGGTGGCCTGGAGAGGGGTGTGTGGCCTGAGGCAGGGGGTGTGCGCTAGAGGGTGTCCAGAATGCCCCACTTGCCTTCAATAGCAGTGCGGCACACCAGGTGGGAGTAAGAGAAGTGCAGGGGCGTGTCGAGGCGGAAATAGGACTCCATCACCAGCCGGACCTTCTCGGTCACGTTGTAGTAGAGGTAAGCACTTTGCATGGGCACTTTGCCTTCCTGTCCCAGCTGCGGAGGCACAAGATGGGCACAGAGGAGGTTCAAGTCCCGGGCAACAACAAACAACAAACAGCAACAACAACTTATTATTTATACCATGCCCATCTGGCTGGGTTTCCCCAGACACTCTGGGCGGCTCCCAACAGAATATTAAAAACACGATAAAAGGTCAAACATTAAAAGCTTCCCTAAACAGGGCTGCCTTCAGATGTCTTCTAAAAGTCGGATAGTTGTTTATTTCCTTGACATCTAGAATCATAGAATCATAGAGTTGGAAGAGACCACAAGGGTCATCCAGTCCAACCCCCCTGACAATCTGATGAGAGGCCTTCCACAGGACGGGTGCCACTACTGAGAAGGCCCTCTGCAAGGTTCCCTGTAACCTCACTTCTTGCAGGGAGGGAACTGCCAGAAGACCCTTGGAGCTGGACCTCAGTGTCCGGGCTGAACGATGGGGGTGGAGACGCTCCTTCAGGTATACTGGACAGAAGCCATTTAGGGCTTTAAAGGTCAGCACCAACACTTTGAATTGTGCTCGGAAACATACTGGGAGCCAATGTAGGTCTTTCAGGACTGGTGTTATATGGTATCGGCGGCCACTCCCAGTCACCAGTCTAGCTGCCGCATTCTGGATTAGTTGTAGTTTCAAAGGTAGCCCCACGTTGAGTGCATTGCAGCAGTCCAAGCGGGAGGTAACTAGAGCATGCACCACTCTGGCAAGACAGTTCACGGGCAGGTAGGGTATCAGCCTGCGTACCAGATGGAGCTGGTAGACAGCCGCCCTGGACACAGAATTAACCTGCGCCTCCATGGACAGCTGTGAGTCCAAAATGACTCCCAGGCTGTGCACCTGGTCCATCAGGGGCACAGCTACCCCATTCAGGACCAGGGAGTCCCCCACACCCGCTCACACCCCATCCCCCCAAAACAGTAATTCTGTCTTGTCAGGATTCAACCTCAATCTGTTAGCCGCCATCCATCTGCCAACTGCCTCCAGACACAGGACTTTCACCGCCTTCACTGGTTATGATTTAAAAGAGGGTTAGAGCTGGGAATCATCTGCATACTGATGAACACCCAGCCCAAACCCCCTGGTGATCTCTCCCAGCGGCATGTCCTGGTCCCTATTCCCGCTGGCTCGCCGGCTTTAAAAATGGACCACTGCCCTGAAGACAACAGGTCCTGCACTCCATCTTCCCTGACCCAGGCACCTGGTTCATTCGTTTATTTCATGGCATTTCACAGAATCATAAAACGGCAGAGTTGGACGGTCCTCCGAGAGTCATCTAGTCCAACCCCCTGCAATGCATGAATCTTTTGCCCAACTTGGGACCTCGAACTCATGACCCTTAGATTAAGATTCCCGTGCTCCACCGACTGAACTATCCTAGGCCTGCCGCTTGATTGTACACACACAGCAAAAACAACAACCTCAATAGCTGTTTACAAAAAAAGAAAAACGTTTATCGGTAAGAAAAATGAACAGCGACAATTCAAAACTCCCAAAAAGTTTAAGGAACAAACAGCCATGGCTTATTATTCGGCGGTAACGTTGGGATCTAGCTGAGGAGGCTGCAATGCTTTGTTTGTTTGTTACAGCCCAAACATCACTGAAAGCAACTTCCGCCTGCGTCTTTGATGACAAAGACAGAGATCTACACAGGAAACTGGCCCATGCAAGCAATTCGTGTCTACAAAACTGCACCATTGGAGACAGCAATGCTTCTGAATACCAGCTGTTGGGAACCACAGGAGGGGAGAGGGCTCGTGTTCGAATCCTGCTTGTGGGTTTCCCACGGTGCAAAAAGGATGCTGGACTAGGTCAGCCATCGGCCTGATCCAGCAGGGGGCCCCCCTTACATTCTTGTGTCCTGGATTCCCCCCCAGAAGTTTGATCCCAGCTTTCTGCTCTTTCAGAGGCTTACCTTGAGTGCTTTATAGACGGTGACACCATAAAAAGTCTCGCTGGGGGTGTGGGGGGAGGTCTTCCCACGGTAGCCGTCCCCGGCAGAGGCAGCTGCCTGCGTTGGGAGAGGGTAGAGAAAGTATATATAAAAAACTGAACACACACACAAAATTTGTGTGTTACATTTTGCGTTTTACAATTTAGAATATTCATTTATACAACCTTAAAATAGCAATGACCTCCCTTCTGTTTCCTTGGTTCATTTTACATAGCATAAATCCCTGCATATTTTATATAAACTAAACCATTCAGTATTCCATTATTACTTCCATCTATACTTATTTACACTGTTGAATTTATCTTAATGCTGCCAATGTTTTCAAGTGTACACAATTCCCCTCCCCCCATGTATTCAATAAACATTTTCCAATCTTCTTTAAACGCATGTTCTTCTTGTTCTCTTATTCTATACATTAGATCCGCAAGCTGCACGTATTCCATCAGTTTAAGTTGCCATTCTTCTTTGGTTGGGACCTCGCTCGATTTCCATTTTTGGGCTAACAAAACACAGGCCACCGTAGTGGCATACATAACCTTTTTTGACACCTGGGAATTTCCATCTGAATTATCCCCAACAAAAAGGACTCTGGGTTTTTATTGTTGTTGTTTTTTTGGAAAGGTGCTTTTAAACATTTTTCCCCCAATTCATTATACCAATTATTTCCCAATACTCTTTTACAGGTCCACCACACATGAAAGAACGTACCCTTGACCTCATTGCATCTCCAGCACTTATCTGATTCAGTCTTATACATCTTAGCAAGTCTACTCCAAGTAAAACTGAACATTTCAATCCTCTTTTTCTTCTGGGGTTGTGGTGAAAACCCCAGGTTAAAAAAAAAGAGTAAAGCATCCCTGGATGGTTAAGTCCAGTCAAATGCGACTACGGGGTGCGGTGCTCATCTCGCTTTTCAGGCTGAAGGAGCTGGCGTTTGTCCATAGACAGCTTTCGTGGTAATGTGTCCAGCATGACTAAACTGCTTCTGGCGCAACGGAACACTGTGACGGAAACCAGAGCGCACGGAAACGCCATTTACCTTCCCACCACAGTGGTACCTATTTATCTACTTGCACTGGTGTGCTTTCGAACTGCTAGGTAGGTAGGAGCTGGGACAGAGCAATGGGAGCTCACTCCGGATTCGAACCGCCGACCTTGTGATCAGCAAGCCCAAGAGGCTCAGTGGTTTAGACCACAGCGCCACCCGCATCCCTCCAGCAGGACTCATCTCAGGCCAAATGGCAGAGTCTGAGAACAGGCCCCTCGTGGTTCAATCCCTGTGCATCTCCAGGGTCAGACAAACAGCTAAGGCAGCTGAGCTGAGAAAGAACCACCCTGGACCAAGACTCTAGAGCGAGCTGCAGCCTCCCAGAGCATCCACAGTGCTGTGCTGGGACCCGAAGGGCAGCTACTCACATTGGTCAGCCTCTGCAGCGCCCGGCACTCCTCTTCGGAGAGAAAGCCATCCACCACCACACGCTGGGAGCCGTTGAGCAGCTTGGAGTTCATGGTGATGCCGAGCCCGTCGTACACCAAGGGGCCTCCTGTGTGAGACAACAAGAAGCAGCCGAGACGTTATGGAACCTGGAGGCCCTTCAAGATGCTGTGGGACTCCAGCTCCCATCAACCCTCAACTGATAGGGCTGCTGGGAGGTGTAGTCCACCATCCTCTGGGGGAGCCAATTGGCCAAGCCTCGTCCTTCCAGTCAACAATCTCGAGCTCTGCTCTAGCTTCAGTTTAGGTGCCTTTTTACTTTTATTATTTTTACGGCCAGAGGCCCATAATATAAAACCATATGCAAAACAGTATACATCTACACTGAATACAACAGAGTAAAATAAAACAATATATAAATAAGATAAGCTAAAATAATTCAATACTGTACATATATACGATTGTGATTTATGTAAATTCTTTAACTAAAATAGATGCGACAGTCCATTTTAATTCGGGAGATCTCCACTATAAATCAGGTAATAGGGTGGGATATCAGTAATCATAAAGTAAACCGTTTTTCCTTTTATACGGAAGAACTGTAATCAAAAATCTTGCTACAAGCAGTGTTCTGCACGGGTCATTGTCTTGTAGCAGATATATTAACTGAGACCCCGGGGTCTCAGCCAAGTTTTCTGAAATTAAAGGGAATAAAAATCTGGTCTGGGCAACCATGTACAAGGGAAAACAGAGTAATATAATAATAATAATAATAATAATAATAATAATAATAATAATAATAATAATTCTTTTATTTGTACCCCGCCCATCTGGCCGGGTCTCCCCAGCCACTCTGGGCGGCCTCCAACAGGTATAAAATACATTAAAATATCACAGGTTAAAAGCTTCCCTAAATATATGATGGAGGGAATTCTATAGTTTTGTTATCACATGCACATAGTGCTGAAATTTGTCCTTTGGTAAACCTATTACCCATGGCGTTGGATGGAAAGACGTTAAATCTAGCTTTAGTAAAAGCAAATCTATGGGCCGCTACTGGTAGAGATGACAGCTAAGCTGGAATCTGCGGTGTAAGCCATAAACCAAGGGCGGCCCCATGCATGAGTCACTGCAGCAGTCTAACCAGAGAGGAGGCAGAAGCTAGGTTAGAGGCATGTCAGGGGTGTGGCCCCTCTGGATGTCGCTGAAACCCGCATCATCTGCAGTCAACATAGCCAACGGTCGAGGATAAAGGGAGTTGGGAGTCCTTAGGGAGGGCCGCAGGTTCCCCACGCCCGAGGAAAGGGATTACACCTTGCGGTTGGGACACAAGAGCTGGAGACACAGCGGGAGCCATGGGAAGAGACCCCTTTCCCTTGGCCACCGAAAAACACCCAGGCTGCCCTGTCACCTTCTCGCACGAGCTTGTTCATGTCCGTGGACTCCTTCGTCTTCTCCTCCACCAGGTTCTCGATCTCCTTCATGAGGTTGCCTATTTCTTCGGAGATGCGGGCTGCCGTCTCGCGCTCCACCCTGCAGAGAATGCAGAGACAGGGCGGTGTCATCGGCTGGAAGGTCAACAGGTAGACCTTGGAATGGAGCCCATCGCCGGTCTGGGCAGTGCGGTTGGGGGGATGTGGGAAGGAGAGCCAGGTTCAAAATCCTAGCTCTGAGCTATAAGGCAGCCAGGGAGAACAAGCCAGGCAGGGACATAAGCAGAGAGCCAACATGGTTAGAGTATTGGACCAGGACCTGAGAGACCAGAGTTCAAATCCCCACTTGGCCATGACGCTCTCAATGGGTGACCTTGGAGCCAGTCCCTGCCTGTTAACCTAAGCTACCTAATTACAATAATGTAATTAAGATAATGGGGATAGTTGGAGAAATGTCAAAGGATAAGCTGGAAAAAGAGTGGAATGCCTTTGGGGGATACATCCAATAATATATCGAAAAAATCTGAGCTCCTATCAAAGTGAAACAAGTTCCGTGAGAAATGTAAAGTGGAAGAAAAACTTAAGGAAGGTTAAATATTAACAATGGGGGGAAATAGTATTAAATAAGAGTATACAAGAGAAATGAAAGGAGAATGAAGACATTGCAACTGAGAAGATTGGAAGTCAAACACTGGGTGAGGTGGGGGTGGTGAAGGATAAAGGTGATGGAGGGGTAAGAAGGAACACAAAAGGTGTGTATATTTGTAAAGGTATATATGTGTAGAGGTTTATATGTGTAGTATATGTATATGTATATGTATATATGTACAGTGGTACCTCGACTTACGAGCGATTCGACTTACGTTTTTTTCGACTTACGAATGACTTCCGGGAGAAACAAAATGGCCACCGCAACCGAATTTTTCGACTTACGAATGGAAGTCGTGGCCGCTTTGAATAGGATTTTTTCGACTTACGAATTTTTAATAGGATTTTTTCGACTTACGAATTTTTTTTGCTCAATGCATTCCTATGGGGATTTGACTTACGAATGTTTTCAACTGACGAAAATTGCGTCGGAACGCATTATCATCGTAAGTCGAGGTACCACTGTATATGTATATGTGTATGTCTTTTTTTTTTAACAAATAAATTTTTTAAAAAACCCAAAACCAAAACTTAAGCTACCTTGGAGGGTTGTTCTGGGGATTAAATGAGGAGGGGAGCCATGGGAGCCACCTGGGGCTCCTTGGAGGAAAAAGTGGGATATAAGAGCATCTTAAAAGGGGTGGGGAGAGAAAGTCTAATGAAAAAGGCGCTCACTTCTGCTTCTCTTGCAGCCTCTTAGGTATGACCTCTTCCGGTGTCCAAGTGTCCTTAAAAACAGGGGGAGAGAAAAAGAACTTAGCGCAAGGAATTCCCCGAAAACTTACAACCAGGGGTGGTGGAAATCTGGGCCTGCTGAGGTTCCTGGTCTCAGCTGCCCAGTCACTGTGGTCAGAAACTGGGGGTGATGGGAACTGTAATCCAATAACATGTAATTACCCACAGATCCCTTGACTCACACAGCGCCAGCTCTGTCACCTCCCCACCTCAAAGCCCTAGGCCCCACACTTTGCACCTTCCCCTCATCCGCCTTTCCTTTAAAAAAAAGGGCAAAACAGAGCGGGTGCCAGGCCGAAGGAGCCTCCTCTTACCGGGTCCACGAAGGGGATCCCAAAGACGTCGTAGGCGAAGAACAGCTGCTCTTTCTCCAGAAGGCTGCGTCTCCAATAGAGCTCGACATCCTGAGCAGCAGGGGGGAGAAAAGGAGGGCATAGAATCATAGAATCATAGAGTTGGAAGAGACCCCAAGGGCCATCCAGTCCAACCCCCTGCCAAGCAGGAACACCATCAAAGCATTCCTGACAGATGGCTGTCAAGCCTCTGCTTAAAGACCTCCAAAGAAGGAGACTCCATCACACTCCTTGGCAGCAAATTCCACTGTCGAACAGCTCTTACTGTCAGGAAGTTCTTCCTAATGTTTAGGTGGAATCTTCTTTCTTGTAGTTTGAATCCATTGCTCCGTGTCCGCTTCTCTGGAGCAGCAGAAAACAACCTTTCTCCCTCCTCTATATGACATCCTTTTATATATTTGAACATGGCTATCATATCACCCCTTAACCTTCTCTTCTCCAGGCTAAACATACCCAGCTCCCTAAGCCGTTCCTCAGAAGGCATCGTTTCCAGGCCTTTGACCATTTTGGTTGCCCTCCTCTGGACACGTTCCAGCTTGTCAGTATCTTTCTTGAACTGTGGTGCCCAGAACTGGACACAGTATTCCAGGTGAGGTCTGACCAGGGCAGGAAAGTCAGAAGCGGGCAAATCAAACAGATTTCTCGATTAGCCAGCACAGGGGTGAGGAACCTGTGCTGTGGTTCAGTTGAAGGACCGGATCTCCCTCTGCCTGGAGTCTGAGATCTCCTAGGGAAACCTTTCTCTCAATCCTGCCACCCTCCCAGGCATGTTTGGTGTGAGAGAGGGGCTTAGTAGCTGCCCCAGATTGGGGAACTTCTTTCCACGGGGAGCCTAGGCTGGTAGGGGTGTGTTGAATTTTTTCAACTTTCGAATTCCGAAAAAGGTGGGACGCTAAGAAGTCGTAACACAACATGGGAACCTGAAACATGTTTGGGTTGAATTGATATAATCTAGATTTGCTTGGTAAGCAAAACGTGTGTAAAACTGCATAGAAATAATCAAAAATGACTGCCAAGCACTTGCAGTTATATTTATGGTTACCTGACATTTACAGAAGGCAAAATTAAAATTCTTTGGTTTCCCGAGAGCAGTTTATGTGCCTCTTCATCAGACATAGGACTTATCAAGGTAAATGTTGTCCAATCACAAAAATAACAGCAGGTTTGAATTCCTCACACCCCAAAGCATATTTTTAAGATCCCACTCACTGGAGAAATTTACAAAAAAATAAGTTTCACTTCCTACTAGGATGGCCCCCTCTCTGCTTTCCTCTTGCTGGTAGGTAAAGACTTCATTTTCTAATATAAATTGGATATGCGTAATAAAAAGATATAAAATAAGTAACTGCAGAAAGGAGGAGAGGTAAGTTGAAGAAAATGCAGAATATGGATTGATGTAAAAACCCCAGCAAATATATGTAAAATGGAAAAAAAATAACATTTATCTAATAATCCCTGTGGGGGAAAAGACTTTCTTTTCTTGTTCAGACAGGTCTTTGGCCACTAACTGGCGGTTGTGTTGTAGCAGGCCTTCTGTGTGTGTTATGCACCCCCCCCCCCAGTGTTGTGTTTTTAAAACTGTTTTGTTTTGATTCAGTGCTGTTTTTTATAATATGCTCACTTATTTAGTCTTGATATTTATTGCGTGCTTTTCATTGTACCCGTGAGCCCCTGCACCCCACCCGCCAGGACACCCACCTTTCTGGGGCGTACGGGCTTGGCCAGGTTGTCCCCCAGCACAGCTGTGTAGTAGGCCAGGTTCTGTTTCATCACTTCGTCGTTAGGGAAGAAGAGCAAATAGGTTTTGGCACACTCGATGGCCTTCTCGTAGTCGCCACCTGGGAAAGGGGAGAACTAGCATAAGGACGGAAGAAGAAGAAGAAGACTTGCATCTGGATCAGGCCAGGCACCCATTTGGTCCAGAGGGGCGGGTTATCAGATGCCCCAAGGGGAATCCTGCAAGCAGGACCTGGGAGCAACAGCAACTGCTATAGGCATAGCAGTGGAGGGAGAATGTGACCATTGTGCCTAAGGATGGAAAGCAGACACTCTCCCCTTTTAGTGCTTTTAAAGAAGTGTCTTGCTCATCCATCATAAGAGGCTCTCCATTCTTTCCCAAAATTAGGAGCATCCTCCATGCTGACTTCTTCCATTTTTCTGGGCTCGAGTTGCTAGAGAGCGAGGACAGGGATTGCATCCGTCGACATGCCAGCCGTATGTTCAATTGCAGCTTCCCTAACATAAGAACTCAGGAAGCTGCCTTGAACGGAGACAGACCATTGGGCTCATCTAGCTTGGTGGCGTCTACAGCGACTGGAAGCCGCTCTCTGGGGCTGTTCCAAGCCGCGCTGAAGTTGCGTGCAAATGGGCACTCTGCCGCTGAGCTAAAACGCCAACCCCGGCACCCGTTACTAAAAGGTATACCACTCCTGAACATGGAAGTTCTATTTAACAATGATGGCTAACGGATTTTGACCCGTCCTTTTCTTTCATTTGCCAGGTTAACAGCTAAGTTATAAGCAACAACCATGGCATGAATCTTGTCCCCGTGTGAAGAATAACTGAAACCGCCGTGAGGAGCTCCAGAAAAAGTAAAGCAAGAAGTTACTGTATATTCCTGCGTATAAGACTACTTTTTAACCCAGGAAAATCTTCTCAAAAGTCGGGGGTCGTCTTATACGCCGGGTCGTATTTCTTATACTGCGAGTATATCCCAAACTCTATATTTTAACTGGAAAAGTTGGGGGTCGTCTTATACGCCCAGTCGTCTTATACGCCGGAATATACAGTATTTGTTTCCGGGGGGGGGGGCGGGGGGAGAGATGCAGAAAGAAAATTGCCCCATCTCTAAAGTGCTTTCTTTTATGAATATATAATAAATTATGGAGTGGGATCTATTTATTTGCTTATGTCGTTTGTTTAAGACAAAATTTATTGTGAGCCATATGGTGGTGCAGTTTGGGCCAGTGTGGTGTTGGGGTAGGACCTGAAAGGGACCAGGGTTCGAATTCCCACCCCGCCATGATCTTTATTTATTTATTATTTATTTAATCATTTTTTCGATATAAACATCAACCACAAAAAGCACAAACAATAAAAACCATAATAACAATAATAACACAGTTTGACAATTCCGATTTAAATACACTGATATACTTATGACTAGACCCTTCTTCTTCTTCTTCTTCCTCTTTTTTAAACACTATTTCCCCACCTCTCTCGCCTCCCTCTACCTCCCACCACTGTCCGCCTTATCACTTAAATATTCATTCCAGATTTCTTCATATTTATCCATTCTTATTTTGCGACAACATGCAATTCGTTCGTATGTAGCTAATCTGTCCATATTATCAATCCATGTGCTCAATGGAATCATTTTGCGGCTCTTCAAATTCATCAAAACAAGTTTTTTTTGCTTCTAATATAGCACGGTACATCCATTTTTTTTTGACCCCCTGAAATCTCCCACGTTTCCGGAATATAATTTAGAATTAAATTCAGTTCCCTTAAATAACAATTCCTTTTTATTACTCTTGCTATGATCTTGTTGGGTGACCTTGGGGGCCGGTCCCTGACATCAGCCTATAACCTACCTCGCAGGGCTGTTGTAGGGATTAAATGAGGAGCTGAAGAGCCATATATACCACCTTTTCCTTGGAGGAAAAGGCAGCACATAAATGAAATAAATACATCCTTAAATAAAGTGCCGTTTGCCTTTGCTTACTTCATTAAGGCAATATTTATTGTGCACCATATGATGCATTCACAGTATACTTGTAAATGCTTTTTAAAAAAATTGTACAGCATTTATTTATTTATTTATTTGCTTACACTGTTTATGTACAAGAAGCCCCAACTCTATTGGCATTCCACCAGCTTCTGAACTCTCAGTTAAGAGTCTCCTGTTGTTTCAATGGCATTATTTTATCTCATATTTTAATTGTGGAGATTTACGGTGGTGCAACTGGTTCTTATACTTGCAAACTGCTTAGAAGCTTCTTTGGGTGTTACGAAGTGTATATATTTACACATTATCTAGGCAAACACATTTATTGTATACTGTTGATGCTTTTGAATTATGGTGCTGGAAGAGACTCTTGAGAGTCCCATGGACTGCAAGAAGATCAAACCTATCCATTCTTAAAGAAATCAGCCCTGAGTGCTCACTAGAAGGACAGATCCTGAGGTTAAGGCTCCAGTACTTTGGCCACCTCATGAGAAGAGAAGACTCCCTAGAAAAGACCCTGGTGTTGGGAAAGATGGAGGGCACAAGGAGAAGGGGACGACAGAGGATGAGATGGTTGGACAGTGTTCTCGAAGCTACTAACATGAGTTTGGCCAAACTGTGAGAGGCAGTGAAGGATAGGCGTGCCTGGCATGCTCTGGTCCATGGGGTCATGAAGAGTCGGACACGACTGAACGACTGAACAACAAACAATGTGTGGTGCGTTTTAGGTATGTGATATCATGAGGGTCCAAAGGATACTTTTTTTTCCTGGAAAGGGGTCACAGAGTAAAACAGCTGAAGGGGGAAGCAGGCCAGTTGTTTTTTAACCACAAAAATAAGAACCATTGTGCCTGGACCTTTTCTCTCAACTTACTGTTGTAGTAGGCGAACTGAAGGTAGTTGAAATGCGATGGGAGGAAGTCCTCAATGGGCTTCTCACTTCCGGTTTGAGATGCAAGTTCTGTGACGCAGCCTTGCTTGCAGCTCAACACTTGAGTGTAGTGATCTGGCAAAAACAAACAAACGACAAACCAGGTTTCTTCTTAAGAACAGGACCAGAGAGTTAAAGTGGGTTTTGCAGGCCAGAGGCAGGGAACCTCCAGGTTGCGTGCCGTATCAGACCCAGGACAGCCCTTGGCTGCCTACCCCACACCTGATGTCATATGTGACATCAGGTGTGGGACAGGAAAGGGTGTGGCTACAAGGAAAAATCGGGTGCTTAAAGTGAGCTCCTGACTGTCCCTTTGCAAACCGGACTTGACGTTCAGTGCAGACAGCTTTGCAGCTGTGGTTTGGATTTAATTTTCCCAGACTGCATTGGCAAACAACTCCCATCCCTCTTCACTTCGTATGCTCCTGAGTGGTTAAAAAAAAAAAAGGTGAAGGACCCCTGGACAGTTAAGTCCAGTCAAAGGCGACTATGGGGTTGCAGCACTTATCTCGCTTTTATCTTGTTTAGGGAAGTTTTTAATCTGTGATATTTTAATGTATTTTGATATTTGTTGGAAGCCGCCCAGAGTGGCTGGGGAGACCCGGCCAGATGGGCGGGGTACAAATAATAAATTATTATTATTATTATTTCAGGCCGAGGGAGCCGGCGTTTGTCCGCAGACAGCTTTCCGGGTCATGTGGCCAGCATGACTAAACCGCTTCTGGTGCAATGGAACACCGTGACGAAAGCCAGAGCGCACGGAAATGCAGTTTTACCTTCCCGCTGCAGTGGTACCTATTTATCTACTTGCACTGGCATGCTTTCGAACTGCTAGGTTGGCAGGAGCTGGGACAGAGAAACGGGAACTCACCCTGCTGTGGGGATTTGAACCGCTGACCTTCTGATCTGCAAGCCCAAGAGGTTCAGTGGTTTAGACCACAGCACCACCCACGTCCCCTGCTCCTGCGTGGTACAGTCCAGCCACAAACTGAATGGGGCGCTTTGGCATTTAGAGAAAAGAATTCAAGGAGTTTCTTTCACTCGTTCCCCGGCACTCAGGCTGCTGGGTGGGGCTCACCAATGATAGCTTGGAAAAGGTCCGCGTTGTACTCAAGGTAGTTGTAGCCTTCGTAATCGTACGGCCCCTCGCAAAGGGCTCGGCACTCGGTGTCGGCGACCCAGTAGGCTTCTAGTGCCTTCTCCAGGTGCAAGATGGCCGCCTGGGGCTTCTCCTCCGTGTAGTAACTCACGCCCAGGCGGAATTCTTCCTACAAAAAAAGGGGAAGCAGTCAGAACTTGTGCGAGATGGGAAGCACAGATTGGAAGCTAGTCCAGCAACCTCAATCTTAGCTAGACTGCACGAAGCGTATGCTTGTAGGAATCTAGCTTTCTTAGACTGTATTAAGGCTCATGGCAAAGACCCTTTTTATCTGGCTGGCAAAGCCTGCCGGAACAAAAATGCCTCCGGTTATTTCTGGAAAGCGCAGAGGGTGGGTGCCTGTCGGATTCCCCAGAATGGGGCACCCACCTTGGAGGCCCTGCTGCAGGTCAATGCAGAGAGGGCTCCTAGGATCTTTGAAACCAGAAGGAGATACAGTCGTACCTCGTGATACGAACGCTGCATGTTGCGTTTGTCACGGGTTACGAACCTGCCGAACCCGGAAGTACCGGAACGGGTTACTTCCGGGTTCGGTGTTTGCACATGCGCAGACGCGCAAAATGACGTCATGCGCATGCGCAGAAGCACCTTCATGTTACGCGCTGCTCATGATGCAAACGAAGCTCTGGAACGGATCCTGTTCGCATCCAGAGGTACCACTGTACATAAGGGAGCAGGCCGTCTCTCAGGTGTACAGTAAGAAGCACAGTGCCTTGTACGTCAGCGCCTCAAACGTGGCCCAGTTGCAGTTTGGCCACCAGTGCGAATCCCACGAGCAAGATGTTATATGCTGGCAGTAGTTTGGCTCGACAAGCAATGTAGCTGGCTCTGGTCTGGACCAGCTCACCCCATTGCTCCCGCCACTGTCAGCAAGAATGAGGTGTTACAGCATGTGGTGTTGCCACTCATCTTGCCTGTCCCTGAGCAGAGAACTCGAGCTGCAATGCTTCGGGGACAATCCTGGGTCTTGCAAGAACTGAGACGTTCCGGCAATAGAAGGGGAGCAGGCCGGCAGCAATTGCTGTTTCGCCTGAGGTGGTGAAACAGGATGGGCCATCCCTAGGCACTGGGGTGGGAATTTCCCAGTCAGGAACCCAAGCAGCTGCTGCGGAGACCTCCAGTCTTATGGTGGGAATGACCGCGTTTGAACGTTGAGGGATACTGGAGATTTTTTTTTTTTTGTGGCGAGGGGGAGGGTTCTGCCTCCCCTCCTCCTCACAGGTGTCCCCAGGTTTCAGGCCTGGGCAGGATTGAACCCTGACACCTACTTGTTAAGTCTCCTGTGCAAAGTCACAGACACACACACGGTCCACAGAAAGACCAATTTGGAGACCACATTTGTGGCTTAAAATGTGGAATTTCTGTAGCCCAGGCTAGATTCTGGACCAGCTTAGGTAGTAATTCATAGGCAGAATCAGAGGCGCCGATTTGAATAAAATATTGGGGGGGGGCAGGTAATCCCCGCCCCTCATAATCGATCATACGATGTGGTGCACGCACACCATTTGAATGGCAATGCCCATCAACATGGGCGGAGGACGGGATGGTCCCCTCAAATATTTTATTTGGGCCCTAGGAGTTGGCTCCTGTGGGCAGAATATGGACTCTCTCTGTGCATGTGTGTTTATGTGCGTTGGGGGCAGAATCTGGGCGCGGGTGACATACAGTGGCCAATGGCATTCTCACCATGTGCGGCTTGGCCTCCAAGTCCACAAAGTCAGAGTCTTTGACGCCAGCCATCATCTGGTAGTAGTCCAAGTTCTGCCGCATCTCCATGTGGCCAGGGTTGGCCACAAAGAACGTGTGGGCTGCGGCCACGGCTTTGTCGAGCTTGTTGATCTGAGGGAGGGAGGAATGAAGACAGTGTTGAGTGCATGAGATGAAACTTGGTGGACCAAAGGTGGGGAGCCTTCCACAGCTTGGGGGTCCCCTTCTGTTTGAGCCAAACCTTCGTGGGGCGGGCATATGCCAGTAAAGAGTAGTACCAGAGGCCGAAGTGAGCAAAGAATTGAAAATAATAATGATGATGATTAGGCGTCTCAAAGAGGACAACAAAAACAGACCTAACAGACATTAAGATCAGATGCAAACACACCAGCAAACAAATCTGAAATACTTGTTCTTTTTTAAATATGTATCTTGCACAAGTTCTCCCTAAGGTAAAGGTAAAGGGACCCCTGACCATTAGGTCCAGTCGTGTCCGACTCTGGGGTTGCGGCGCTCATCTTGCATTATTGGCCGAGGGAGCCGGCGTACAGCTTCCGGGTCATTTGGCCAGCATGACTAAGCCGCTTCTGGCTAACCATAGCAGCGCACGGAAAGCCGTTTACCTTCCCGCCAGAGTGGTTCCTATTTATCTACTTGCACTTTGACGTGCTTTCGAACTGCTAGGTGGGCAGGAGCTGGGACCGAGCAACGGGAGCTCACCCCGTCGCAGGGATTCGAACCGCCGACCTTCTGATCAGCAAGCCCTAGGCTCAGTGGTTTAACCCACAGCGCCACCTGGGTCCCATACAAGTTCTCCCTACCCCACTTTAAAAAACGAGCATGAAAACAGCCAAGTTACATCCAAGTGACCCTCCCAATTAAAAACCAAGAGCCTGGGCAGATAAAATGTTTTACTTTTGTATAGCAGTCCAGTTTCTACACATGCAGAGGTGTTGAACCTGAGGTTACCATAATTGCAACAACAAGCACTGCTGTTTGAGAGTTTCAGGGCCAGCCAAAGACATTTTGCTGCTAGAGGCAGGAAAGGCTGCCCCTCCCTCACCCCCTTCTACCACCATTCAAAGCCAACCAGAGAGGCAGCCGAATTTTGCAACAACGCTAGTGATGCTGCAGTCACCTCCATGGCACCTGAGGGCATTGGGGTGGCTTGCCCTCAGCAGGCAATCTTTGTATTCTGATGGCCAGCAGGTCACACTGTCTGCCGTCCCTGAACAGCCAAAGAAACCCACCAAAGCCCCTCCAAATTGTTTGTGTGGATACTGCAACATGTCATAATGCGTTAGCAGTGAATTTCTAATGGACAGTCCACACACACATCATTCTGCTTTATTCACGGTTCTGTTTTGCTTCCTCAGAGTTAGCCCATTATTGACGTCTGGAGGGGCAATTCTGGAGCTACAGCACATCAAAGCAGAAAAAAATGAATGATATTTGTTATGGCCACTCCATTCAAGTTCGCTGAGAGATATAGACAATGAAAGCCTTCCAATGTTTCTGCTTTAGAAGTCATCTTAAAAAAGCTGGCCAGATCCCTCTTAAAGGACCTCCCCTATTTCTTAGTAAAAAAAATTCCTATTGCTGGGTTTTTAATTGGTTTTATTAGATATAGAAGTATAATCAGTCATACCAACAGGCAAAAAACCAGTTTCTATCCGTGGGCTGTTAGGTTGCTGAACGGAAAATAATATAGTACAACCGACTTTCGGGGTTGGTGTGTTGTGCGACAAGCACACAGAGTGCAATGAGATTGAGTGTTTGGGGGGGGGGGAAAGAGGCTCGGTTAATTTCATGGTACACAGGTTGTACATTGACAATAAAAGTATTATTATTATTATTACTACTTGGAAAATGATTGATATATTTTAATTTTTAAAAGATATACATATATATATTAAAGGGTTTTCGGAGGAAAAACCTGATTGCTGCTGTTATTAATGCCTGCTTAGTGATTTGTTGCTGTTTAACGGATTGTGTTTTCTAAAAACAATAAAGCTTAATTGAAAAAAACAAACAAACAAAGAACCTGAACATTTGCGAAAAGATTCCAGCAGGAAGTTTTGGAACACGCATCAATCGGAAAAGAAGGCGTGTGTCTGTGTAACGCGTCTAACCGTCCTGATACCATCATGAGCACAGCTTTGCACAAACACACAATGAAAAGGATTTCTGGAGAGGGCCCCCCAAAACCAACAGGAAGACATGCAAACACCCCACAAGCAGTTCACTGCGAAGGCAGGGCAGTCAACTGGAGCACATAAACCACCCTATCCGATAGATAGGAATAGCAGGAGGATTAAACTGCGAGTTTTCGCCTTTTAAGAATGGAGCCACAGAGAAGCCAACGGGGTTTTGGTGGGGGAGAAAGAGAGCCTGGCTCTTTCCATATTTGCTTTCTCAACTCCAGTTGTTGAATCCGCTCTGAAACCTGAGACCACGGGGGAGGGCCCCCCTCTTTTCCTTCTTCCTGCGCAGCAGCCCCTCTATGGACGTGGCACATCGCCCCTCCTAAGGAAGTAGGGAGGAGAGAGAAGAGAGAGAGGAAGGGCTGAACTTCTGGCCACAGGGGAAGGAGAAGGAAAACGCTTTCTAAGTGGCTGGAGTGAACATGTGGCAGACAAATGGATGGAGGACTAGAAGAGAGACAGGCCGGGTCAACTCTTCAGAACTGGAAACGTGATTAAAGGCAAAATCCTTTCTGCAAAAACTGTCCCTGAATCCAGGCAGCTCAAACTCATCAGCTCCTCCATCTCTGCTTTGTTCTCTTCAGACCCAGGGCTTTCTACAAGGCTGCTTCCTATATAAGGACAAAGTATTCCTTCATTTTCCAATTGTGCCACAGGAAATCTGGAACGACCTCAGATTTCCAGCGGCAGATTCAGTTGTCCAGCTTTTCCCAGACTTCCAACTAAGAGGAGATACTTCCAAGACTCGGGCATAGTCCAGGCATTGGTCAATGGGATTGCAACTGACCCAGCTACTGGTGCATGAGGCAAAAGAGAAGGCCCATAGGTTCATCCATGGGGGCGGCAGCAGCGGGATTGAGGCTGAAATGCAATGGCAGGTCCAGTCCTAAGCACGGATGTGAGGCAGATCTAATGCATGCTGGACCAGGCTAGTGGCCCACCTGGTCCAACATCCTCCTGTCACAGTGACCAACCAGAAGTCTCAATGGGAAGCCTGCAAGCTGGACCGGAGGGCAACAGCGCTCTCCTTGCTTGCAATGATTCCCAGCAACGGCAAAACGATTTCTCCGATAATGGATGCTTTTCGAGATGTAGATGGTGCTGTTTTTTGCTTGCTCCCAGTGTGATTATTTTCACCCACAGCTACAGTTTATTGCACAGATGCGATTATAATATGTTCAACCTCTGTGTGGCACTTTTAAGCGCTCGGCGTATTTCACATGCATTTATCTAGCTGCAATCCTTAGGAGCTTGCAAGATAAACCGATATTATTGTACCCAATTTTGCAGGCGGAGATGCGAAAGGGAGTGCAGCTTTTCAACTCTGCCTCTTAGCCATTTTGCAATTTCTATTTTCTTTCCCTCTCCTTCCTCCAGTCTCTGTACCTGTAGCCTGGTTTCTCTGTTTCTTTCCATCGGACCTCTTTAACGTTTCTGCGACCTGCATGATGCCAGACGGCAGGGAAGTGTTTTCTCTCCTGCCAGGACTGCCTAGTGCAGGGGTGGGGACTCTTCTTCAACCAGGGGCCCACCTTCCCTTCTGGTAAATCTTATGGGGGCCACATGCTAGTGATGAGGTAGACCAGAGGCAAAAGTGGGCAGAGCAACCACTGTGAATTGTAATTTCGTGTAGTAGGCAAGCTTATATATACACACACACAAACACACACACACCTCATCATCCATCCACGCAAGCAAGAGGCATAACTACGGCACGTCCCAGCCAAGCAAAGTATCTGGAGTGCAAAGCAGAGTCATTGAAAGGCCTGGGGAGATTTCCAAGAGCCAGATAAATGGGCCTGGAGGGCCATATTTGACCTCCTGTCCTAGCCACTGAGAGCTGTCTCTTTCAGGTCATGCTGGATCAGACCAAACTTCAACATCCTGTTTCCCCACGGGGGGGGGGGGAGTCTCTGGGAAGCCCACCAGCAGGGCATGAAAAAAAAAAGTATTTTGTGGTAAACTGCCTCTGAACCTGGAGGTTCAACAGAGGCATTTCGACTAGTGGCCACTGACCTTTTTCTTTCAAAAGCCCACCAAGTGGCAGTGAGGTCCATAGGCACAAGCCCTTTCTCTCAAGCTTCCCCCCCCCCATTCTCTTTGTTTCCCTTGTTTCTCAATTCCATCTCTCCTAAATTATCCCATCGCTGTATCTTCAAAATAAAAAAAACTTTGAGGGCTCCTCTTCAAAGGAGATTCCTTGCCGAATCAGATTAAAAGTCCATGTTGACCAACAATCTGTCTCCAGAAATACTGCATGGAAGCTCACAAGTGTGGTGAGAGAGACTGCCATCGCTATTTAAGTCCCACCACAAGAGAAGGTATACTGCTCTGAACTGGGGAGGCTTTGCTTTAGCTACCACAGATGCTCGTGGCATTTAATTTGACTTTAGGTTGTGTCCTGAACCTGCTATCGTTTTAGGTCCCTGAAAGGCCACACAGCTTACTGTTCAAGAAGGAAAACAATTTCTCGCCCTGCATGCCTACTCAGGCATGCCTACTCAGAAGTAAGCACCACCATGTTCAGTGAGGCTTAAAGAGGCAGTGGTGTGGAGACAGCACAATTTTGGACATGAATGTTAAAATCAAAGTGAATGTTGGAAGATCAGGGATCGCCAAAAGAAAGTACTTCTTCAGACAGTGCGTGAACTAAGGAATTCAGAGGCAGTGATGGCCATCAACTTGGACTGCTTTAAAAGAGGATTAGCCAAACTAAGGCTATCAATGGCTACTACCGGTAGCCCTGATGGCTATGTTTCTACCTCCACTGTTGGAGGAAGAAATGCTTCTGAATATCAGTTGCTGGAAACTACAGGAGGGGAGAGTGGACATGGATGACTCAGGGCCTGCTTGCCAGTTTCCAAGGTACGGAATCGTAGAATTTTAAGAGTTGGAAGGGACCCCGATGGTCATCCAGACCACCCTCCTGCAACGCAGGAATCTTCTGTCCAATGTGGGGCTCGAACCCACGACCCTGAGATTAAGAGCCTCCTGATCTGCTGACAAAGCTGTCCCAGTAGGCATCTGGTTGGCCACTGTGAGAACAGTAGGCTAGACTAGATTTGAGCTCTTCTCACATTCTTAAAGGAACATTAAAATCAGTTAGGGCTCCAAACAGCAGCATCAAATCATCTCTTCCAACCCCCTCAAACCTTTGCTAAAACTGAATCCAACTGAACTCGACGGGGCCTACTTCCCGGGTAAATACGCAGAGAGGATTGGGACGAATCCAAACCGAGCTGGATGGATCCCCCGGAGGGGCTCCCGTGACTCCTTTCCTCCCCGAGAAGGTCCCGATCCATTTGAAAAGATCCCCTCCCCCCCCATCCTATCGCCGTCAGTCCCCGATCCAAGTTAACAGGCTACCTTGAAATAAGCCACTTGGAGATAGTTGTACGGACTGCGCTTGCGGAACTCCAGCTCCGTCTCCTCGCCGAGCTGGTAGCGGGAGGAGCCGTCAGGGAGGCACTTGCGGAGGCAGCCGGCACGGCGGAGGAGCTGCCCGAAGAAACGGAGGTCGTCCAACGGGCGCCGCTCTCCGACGGCGGGAGGCGCCGGGTGCTGCTGTTCGTCCTCCGCCGGGCGAGGCGGGGCTCCGTCGGTGCTGTTGGCAGCGCAGCGCAAGCGGCACTGGATCAGGCGCGCCCGGTGCGCCTCCCGCGCCCGCAGCGCCCTCTCCATATGCAGGATGACGGCGTTCCAGTCCCCGCGGGCGTAAGCCTCCGTGCCCGCAGCCAGCAGCAAGTCCGCGGGCAGCAAGGAAGGGTCCGCCTCGGCCCCGACGGCAGGGACGGAGAGCTGCGCCGCCAGCACCAGGAGCCCAAAGAGGGGCCGCGCAAGCAGCTCCCGGGGCGCCATCGTGGCTCGCTTGCCGGCTGCGAAGGGGCGCGCAGGGGGGCTGGCCACGCCCACCCCGACGGGGAAGAGGCCCCGCCCTCGGTAGCAAATAGCCCCGCCCCTCTCCCGGAGGCCCCGCCTCCAGCATCTCTTCTAGCAGAGCCTCCGCCCTCCCTGCAGAGACGTCTAAGGTTGAGCGTCCTGCCAGTTT
Source organism: Darevskia mixta (assembly GCA_034641385.1). Lineage (NCBI taxonomy): Eukaryota > Metazoa > Chordata > Lepidosauria > Squamata > Lacertidae > Darevskia > Darevskia mixta. Next base: position 8,876,692 of record JAWWNH010000181.1, read on the forward strand.
TGTGCATAACCACGCCGATTTTTTTAGTGCTCGGTTTAAATTGTGTGTGTATGTTCTACTCTCCTGCAATTCTTATTTAGCTATTTTTATTTGTTCATTGCAAAGTTTGATGCTCTGCTTTGAACCTTGAAGTGGTTTATGAAAAAAGAAGAAATAAAAAAGAAACTCTCAGAAGCAGCTGTTTAAAACATTCAAGATTCAACCATCAAAAGCTAAAAATCAAAACACACGTCCGTGTTCTGTTGGATGGACTTGACTACCGGTAAACAAAAATGTTCTTGGCAGGTGCAATGCTACCGGTAAGTCCACTTACATGGGAGTAAAGCCCTTGAATTCAATAGCCTGCTTCTGAGTAGACACGGGTAGGGCTGCACAGTTGCACCGAAGGCTGTGAGATTTCTTTCCGATTGCGCTTCTTAAATGTCACAAGCGAAACAAAACCTGGATCAGAAAAAGGAGGGACTTTCTCTCGCTTGGCACTTTCCGCCCTGAGTTTGTTAAGTCACAGCTATCCGGTAACCTTAAAACTTTGGATTTCCCCTTGGGGGGAAAAGAGGGGGGGGAGTTCGGCTGATACCCGTAATACCACTTCACAAGCCTAGTGGTAATCTAAATTTTAGCAAGTCTATGCAACGCTCTCAGAAGCTCCGCCCATTTCCTGTCTTCTTCCTCAAGAGGGGCTCTGAGTGGCCACGCCTACAAAAGGGAACCGCGCCTCATATCTCCTGAGGCTCCGCCCCTCCGCGACTGGTACGTCCGCCCCGTTCCCCGTTCGTGGCTTCCCAATTGGCGGAAAGGCTGGTTCCGCCTACTCCGTTCTGTTCCCTGGGTGTCCCGCCTTCTTTCTGACGTAAAGCGATCGGAGGCCAATGGGCGGTCGAAGGGGGCGGGGCTTGTGCCACGAGGAATGGCGGCCATTGCGGAAGCGGAGCCCGAAGCCGGTGCCGCGGCTGAGTCTCCGGCAGCCTTGTTTCAGGAGGCGGCGCTGGTGGAGTCTAACTTCCAGCTGGCGCCTTCTGCGCGGAAGGCTCGGCCTTCGGACTTGGTGGCTCTAGCAGAGCAGGTGCAGAAGGTGAGCGAGGAGGGTGCCTCTGAGAGCATGCAGAGCGCATGTGTTTGATTAGCCTCCGGGCACGTGCAGAATGGGTTTTTTGTTTTGTTTATTAATGCCTGGTTGAATGTTCGGTGGTTGTTCCGTGCGTCTTGGCAATGGTGGCCTCTGGATGACAGCTAGGGTGAGCATGTCAGCGTGTTCCCCAAACTGGATTTGCCGGTTCGTGTAGTGTTTAGAATGCTGGACTTGGACCTGGGACACCGGGGTTCACATCCCCATTAGGCCACGAAGCTCTCACAGGGTGACCTTAGGGCAGTCACTGCCTCTCAGCCTAACCTACCTCACAAGGTTGTTGTGGGGATTAAACTATGAGGGGGAGAACAATGTACTCTGCCTTCAGCTCTGTAGAGAACAAAACACAGGATATAAACACAATAAAGAATAAATAAATAAATAAATAAATAGGGTCATTACTGCTACTCACATATGTCAAAATGTTTGAGCATACTAATGTTGGTTACACCCCTGAGTACACACCTTGAAGTTAATGGACATGACTTAACTATTTTCCATTAATTTCAATTGGTCTTCACTGATTAAAATGCATTATTGTTGTTCATTTATGAATGCCCTTCCGTGCAAATACAAAAACCACCCTTGAACTTTTGTTGCTTATATGGAGACCCAGACTTCCATTTTTTTTAATAAATTTTTATTTGCAGTTTTATAAATTTGACACTGTACATGTACATGTGAATAAACTTCTTTCAATTCAAAAATCTTTAAATTTTGCTTCTTGTCGTCTTCCATACCTAAAGAAAAAAGTTAAGAAAAATAGATTAAAAAAAGAAAAGGAGAAAAACAAAAACAAAAAAACCCCCCAGACTTCCAATCTCATTTAAAAAATATTCCTGTTTCCGTTCTTTTCTACAGGCCGATGATTTCACCCGAGCAAATGCCTGCAACAGACTGACCGTCATAGCAGAACAAATCCGGTACTTGCAGGAACAAGCCAGAAAGGTAAGTGTGGAGAGGGGAAGAACTCCATTATCTAAAATAACGCACCCCAGAGAGGTTTTTCCTCTACCTCCCTATTTTATCTTCACAGCAACCCCATCTCTAACCACTGCAGCACACTAGCCAATTGGCTGATTTGCTGGCGCCTTCAAAGCCAAGTGCAAAGAGGTCCACAAGATCTCTGCAGGCAAAAAAAGTCCCCTGAGGTGATTGCCTGGGTCATTAAGGGGAACAAAGGAAAAGGACTCTGTGTGAGATGGCAAATCCTTCCCCAGCACATGCTAGTTAGAAGGACAAAGCCAGAGTTCAGAGTTGAAAATTGCAGTGATGTGACTTGGGAGGAAAGCAGCAAGCTTGAGAGAAAAAGCAATATTTTATAGAATCAAAGAATTGCAGAGTTGGAAGGGACTTTGAAGACCACCATGCAATGCAGGAATATGCAGGTGTCCCATATGGGGATCGAACCTGTAACTTTGGCATTATCAGTGCCACATTCTAACCAACTGTTTGTGTCCAAGACTCTTTTGGGGTGTTGATGCTCTTTCTCTCTCTCTGTGGTGTTCTAGGTTTTGGAAGAGGCTAACAGAGATGCCGATCTGCACCACGTTGCCTGCAACTTTGTGAAAAAGCCGGGCAATGTCTACTACCTGTACAGGCGGGAGAGTGGCCAGCGCTACTTCTCCATGCTTTCACCTAAGGTACTGAGCCCTTTTAAAAGGGTTTTGAGTTTAGAGAAAAAGCAAGTAAGAGGCAACATTATAGAGGCTTATAAAAATAATGCCTGATGTGGAGAAAGTGAACAGAGGAAAGCTTCCCCCCCCCTCACCCTAAGACTGATGAAAATCCAATGAAGCTGAATGTTGGAAGACAGATAAAAGAAAGTACTTATTCACAATGAGTCTATAGCTAATCTATGGAACTCATTTCCACAGGAGGCAGCAATGGCCATCTGCTTGGATCGCTTTAAACATGGGTTAGACAAATTCATTGAGGGCAGTGGCTACTAACCTTGATGACTATGTTCTACTTCCACTGTCGGAGACAGTATGCTTCTGAGTGCCATTTGCTGGAAACCGCAGGAGGGGAGGGTTGCAATTGCGCCCAACTCCCACTTGTGTGCTTCATAAGAGGCATTTGCTTGGCCACTGTGAGAACAGGGTGCTGGATTAGATGGGCCACCGGCCTGACTTTCTTTACATTCCTAAGGATCGTGTCGGAATAAGAAAAGAAGTATCTTGTTTGTATTGTACTAGCAAAATGCTTGGCATCACTTTGTGGCAATGCAGATCTCTCTGCTTACAGGACGTCCCAATTCCAGCCCCTGGCTTCTCCAGGTGATGGAGAAAGACTTCTTGCCTGAGGCTCTGGAGACCATGGCCTGTAGCCCTCTAGATTTTACTGTACTTTTGCTTCCATCATCCCTGACTACTAGGCATGGTGGGTTAGGGCTGGTGGGATTTGGGAGTCCAGCAATGTCTGTAGGAACTCAGGTTCCCAATCCCAGCTGGAGACCTTGGACCCAGGAGAACTGCTATCATTCAGAGTAGGATATGCTGGGACCAGTGTACTTGGAGAAGGCAGATTTAGGGGTCGGCCAACATGCTTGTCATAGCATAGTGCAGGGTTCTTCAGGCTTGCACCCCAGATGTTAGTGGACTCCCAGCTCCCAATCATCCCCAGCCAGTGTTCAGGGGTGATGGGAGCTGTGGTCCGACAACAGCTAAGGACCCAAGCCTGAAGGACACTGGCCTAGCAGTAGAGAGCATCTGTTCTGCATGCCGATTTTGAGTGATTTGGTGCTCCATCAAGAGCACAGTGTAGACACTTTCTGCTGGCATCCTAGGGACTTGATAAGTGTTTCTTTCCTTCTCTTCCCCCCCTCCCACTTTCATAGGAATGGGGGGCCAGCTGCCCAAGCGAGTTCCTTGGTGCCTACAAACTGCAGCATGACATGTCCTGGACTCCTTCAGATGACATTGAGAAGCGTGACGCTGAGCTCAACGTTCTCGAGAAGCTGCTAAACCAGCAAGCAGCGCTACCCCCCTGCAGCGAACCCAACTTCCGAGGCCTTACTATGTAATGGTGGACCTAGACCAACCCCTCCTCCTAACTTGGTGCCTTCCACACACTTTGGACCACAACTCCCATCAGTTTCAGCGTTGTTGTTTTTGGACTACAACTCCCATCATTCCCAGCCTGTTCTACTTTCTGGTGCTGATGGAAGTTGTAGTCCAATATATCTGCAGGGCCCCAGGTTAAAAGCAGCACATGGAAGGCTGTAGCTGCATACCAGGTCAATCTTACTGCTGAACAAGGAGGCTCCAACCCAATATCATGACTAATTAAAACAAAACCAAAAACACACACGAGAATTGTCCTGCTGTATCAGGGATGGACAGAAGACAGATCAGGATCTGCTGGGAGATCTGCAATAGATCAAGAAGAGGTTCTGACTTCTGAATTACGTATGGTGCATCCAAATAAGTTATCATTGGAACAGATCTGATGAAATTAAAATCTATTGAAAATAATATGCCAGTATTATCAAGAGAACTCTTGGGTTGTATCCAACTAAATCCTATTCAGAGCTATGTTCATCTTCTTCTGTGGGTCTGTTCTGAGTAGGACTAGCTCCTAGTCAGTTACTTCTAGTTTAGGCCCTGTCAGGGTCTGACTTTTGAGGTGATGATCTGAACTGGAGGGCAATCTTGCAGCGCAGGGTTAAAACAGGTGAATTCATTCTCACAGGAGGTAGCGATGGTCACAACTTTGATGGCTTTAAAAGATTGGACAAATTCATGGAGGGAGAAGGCTATCAGTCACAACTACCTATGATTGCTATGCTCTGCCGCCACAGTTGGAGGCAGTAATACCAGCGGTAGTTGCTGAAAACCGCAGGAGAGGAGAGAGTGCTCCTGCTCTCGATTCTGGAATCTGGGTGGTAACTGCGAGGACAGGACGCTGGACTAACTGGGCCATTGGCCTGATCCAGCAGGCTGTTGGCTCTATACATAAGGCTGCTGTAGTGAGTGATTCCTCCTGCAGAACATTTGGCTGTTGTTCAAAGAGAGAACATAATTAAGTTGTTCTTTTTGAACTAAGAAGTTCAAACTGTGATGATGCTTGGTGCTTTTTCCTCAATTAAAAACAAATGCTTGCAAAAGAGCACATATATTAGGAAGTGGGTTTTTGACTCCTCCTGCAAGTTGCTTACAAAGGATATGCAACTCTCTAACCGGAAGAGTGCTGGTACTTGCCAGGCAGAGCTGCCCCGAAGCTGAGCAACTCGCTCGGGTTTCTTTTCTATCACACACCTCGGTCATAAAAGTGTCCTGTGGTTAGGATGCTTGACTGCCAATGTGGATGATGTTTTATCATTGCAAATAGTACAGCAGGGTAGAGAGCCTCAGGCCTGGGGGCCAAATGTGGCCCCTTCAGGACTTCCAAGGCCCCATCCCTGCTTCACAACTTTTTTGCCAAGCTGGAATGTGCCCTTAAAGTGTGGCCATGCCTCCTGCTTACCTGGATTGAAAGGCAGACACGTGTGTTTGTAAATGCATGCAGAAACCTTTTGTGGATGCAACGCAGAAACTGTACAAAGCAAGTCTTAACCCTCCTGCTCTGCACGCCACTGGCCTACTGCCCCCCTCAAACTGAAAAGGATTCCCCACTCCTGTCTTAAGGTACTGGGGAGCGAATCATAAGCGGCAGCAGTTCTAAAGCTTGCATGCTGGGAACTAAGTCTCATAGACCCAGTGCCGTTTCTTAATGAATTAGAAAAAGAGATGTTGGCACTCATCTTGATAAAAGTGTTGTAAAAAGGTAAAGGGACCCCTGACCATTAGGTCCAGTCGTGACCGACTGGGGTTGCGGCGCTCATCTCGCTTTATTGGCCGAGGGAGCCGGTGTACAGCTTCCAGGTCATGTGGCCAGCATGACTAAGCTGCTTCTGGCGAACCAGGTGGCTGCAAAATATGGCTGCCACAGGCTGCAAAATAAAAAAAGAGGTGACAGGACTACATACCAGTGAGTACAGTCATAAAAAGAGCATTGCGAAGTTACATTTTTTAAAATGTTATCAATAAAAAAGGACATATTGATCAACTGAGATTTGACAACATTGATAATGCAGCATAAGGAAGCAAACTATTGGCTGTTCCACTGACGTTTGAGGAAGAAAGAAAAGGGCACCATGGGGACAGTGCCACCACATCTAAGAGCCTCAATCAGGACAACCTCTCCAGTACTTGGGAGATGAAAGTTGGATTCATGTAACTTAATTTCTTCCATAATTGATTTTTTTTAAAATAAAAAACCCCTTTAATCAATCCATCTCTTAAGTATTGGGAGGCCTAATTGGAAAGCATAGTACCCGTAGTAATATCAGCAAACATGCTCAGAAGTTGTTTAGTGACCACTAAGGTTATATACAGTTAAGGAGATGCTTACTGTGAAGAGTTGCCAAGTGGTTCCAAGGAATAGGGTGAAATAGGGCAATAATACCACTTGGCATGGGGACCAGGAAGGGCATAAGAGAAGGACATCTGGTGGCACTTGGTTCTACAGAATGGAGGACTGGGGAAGTTGATCTACCGGGAAGCATCCTCTGCCAAGTCAGGCAGAAATTAACTTGCCCAATTTACTCACCGTGCTGGTGCTGTTTTTATTGTAATTATCTCTATGTTTTTAATAGATAATATATAGTTTTAATTCTATCAATTTTTATTTTCAATTATTTCCCTTGCTATATTTCTAGCTCCTCTTAACTTTATCTGTAAGCCACCTTTAGTCCGTAACAGGGGAAAAGGCAGGGTATGAATAAATATAGTAATAATTTTTTTTTCGTAATAATAAATACCATTCGCTCAGACTTCTTCTGCCAGAGATGCTGAGGAGGCTAAATCCTGAGAGTCATGGCCAAACTGTCTAGATCTGCCTACTTCCTAAGTTCAAGGCCAAAATTAATCGTAGCCAGGACTCTGTTTGCTGCAGATTTAAACAGGCAGGCTAAACTACAGTTCCTGGGAACTGCCTGGTATTTGACCGTAATAAAGATGGATTCGTTGGTTGCAGTTCCCAGGACTGGGAGAGAAGAGCAGAGTTCAGATTCCACTCGTTTCAGCCATGAAGGCTCTCACCGGGTGTGACCTTGGAGTCAGCCTCAGCCGACCTCACAGGGTTGTTGTTGGGGGGGTATTTAATTGAGGAGTGGGGGAGATAACCGGGTACACCCCCTTAGAGGAAAATGAATGCCCTATCAACGCAATAAATAAATAGAAATAAGCAGGGGAGAGGGCGGGGGAGTACCAACAGCGAGAAGCTGTTCCGCTCCCCCTCCCTCCCTCCTCCCACCCGAAACGACGAAGCCTCTGTTCCGTTCCCGGAGCCCCGCCTCCTGCGGAGCGCGGTGACGTCAGCGCGCACGCCCCGGCCCTCCTCCCCCTCCCGCCCTTGCTGCCCAGGCGAGGAGACCCCGCAGCGAGCTGCCAACGCCCGGCGGAGGAGAGCGAGAGCGCCCTGCGTGAGGTAAGGCGCTGGTGCCGCCGAGGCGAAGGCGGACGGGCCCGGGTGTGTACGGAGAGGGGTCGCGGGTGGAGGGGGGCCCCGTTTTTTTCTTGGCGGTGGGGCGGAGGCGGCGCGATGGGGGGAGACGCCGCCGCTGTCGCCCTGGGGTTTTTTTTTTTTCCTTTTCCGCTTGATTGACGGGGGGAGGGGAAACGGTTTCCCGAGCGAGGTGGGGGAGGGGCGACCGGAAGCTCCGTGAGGAGGAGGAAGAAGAAAGGAAGAAAGCGAGGGAGGGGGCTGCTTGCGGGGCGGGGGCGCGTCCGTTAGGCTCTTTATCCGCGCGCCCCGTTTATGAGGAGACAGTTCCTCTTCTCCCCACCAGCACCATCCTGAGGGAGGACACCGGGCCGCCTTTCCACCGGCTTCCCTTATCCGCCGGTTGGCCTCCCCGCTCGGTCCCCCCTCCCTCCCCGCTCGGTCTCGGTCCCCCCCCTCCCCATCCCGACATCCCTCCGTGTATATCCCCGTCGCAATCTCTCTCCCCCCCCCCCACCCGCAAGCTGGGCGTGAACGGGGCCCTCGCCAATGCAGAGGAAGGGGAAGAGGGAGAACGGGGAGGGGGCCTCCCGGGGACAGGGCTCTACTCTCTCTCTCTCCCTCTCCCCATCCAGGCCTATATGGAGCAGGCCTTTTCAGTCTGCTTCAGACCCACTTTCAAGAAAGAAAGGGCTCCCCCAAATGCACGTTTGGGTTAAAACGTGCATTTGGGGAGCCATTTATTTTATTTCTAATATATATATAAACATTTTGCCATATATATGTTTGAGTGGCGGGCGGTGCTCCTGTTGGATCAGGCCCCGACCCACCACCTGGAGACCATTCGCGGCTAGATCTAAGGGGGGCCGCCACGCAAATGTGTGTGTGTGTGTGTGTGTGTGGTGAAAAGAAATCGGTCCTAAAATGCATGTTTGGGTCAAAAGTGTGTCCTGGGTCTGAAAAAGGCAGAAGAGACCCGGTCTCTGGCCCACCAGTATAGAAGGTCGGGTGGGAGGATCTTGCTCGAGGTGGTGGGGATGTCCCTTTGCCTCCCTGCTGGGAGCAGTACCCTCCCCCCCATGACAGGCCCTCTTAATGCAGGAAACTGGCAAGAAAGAGACAGGAGGAGGGGGAGAGAAAAGGGGGGATTCTGTTGAATATAACCCTGCCCCCCAGAATCTTGTGAGGGGCTTACGGAGCAGATGGGAGGACAGGTTCCTTACCCCTGGGAGGGACTTAGGAGGAGTGGACAGGCCCCTGCTTCCAGTGGAGCAGAGAGGCTGGAGGAGGAAAGGGGATCTCTGTTGGCATGCCCCTGCCTCTCTCCCTTGCCCTCAGGGGGTTTACAGAGAGTGAGAGAACAGTTCTCTGCTCCAGAAGGGATTACAGAGGATAGGATGGTAGGCCCCTGCCTCTGACAGGTCTGTAATGTAGGACACTGGCAAGACAGAGATGACAGGGAAGGGGGTCCCTATTGAAGAGGTCCCTTCTTCTGAGGGGCTTGCAAAGGGTGACAGGGCAGGTCCCTGTATTGCAATACAGAAGGAGATACGTTGAAGGGGGAAATGGAGCTTTGTAGACAGGTTGTTGTCACTGAGAATCTAGGAAACGGAAAGGAGGGAGACAGCGAGAGGAAAATGGAGGATGGGGGGAAATATATAGTTATTCTGTATTCAGGCTTAGCTAAAACGGGATGATAATAATGCTGATCTCTTAATTAGGATTGTAGCCAGTTTTATGTGTGAAATGCTGTGAGTTCTAAATGCTATGGATTGCATGCAGTTTTGAGTAGTTGCATTGAAATCCATGGGACAAATTAGTAATGATTTGCCTCAAGTCCTGTTGATTTCATTGTGAGCTACATGCAGCAAACGTAGTCTGAACCCAAAACTGGTGTAATTTATTTCCTCTCTCTGCAGTATGAAAACCATAATCACTCCCTACCCACCCCACCCCCAACTCCAAAGCTGGTGAATCAATAGAGAGGTTTAGTTACTATTCAGGAAGTTTTTCTCACCTCTCCCCTGTCCTCTGCTGCCAGAAACTCCATAGGTGGGCTTATATAAGGCATGGGGAACCTTGGGCCCTCCAGATGTTGCTGAACTACAACTCATCAGCCCTATCAAGTATAGGCAATGGCCAGGGTTGATGGGCCTTAGATGAAGCTGCTCCAACATAAGACTTGCCCCATCTGTGATATTTGGAAGAGGATGCTAATTCTTCTGGCCTATTTCATATTGAGTACCTTCAACATCTTTATTGGTATTTTCTGTCCTGCCATCTGCAGTATGTGAATTAAAATACCAGTAATTCAGTGGCTAGGAGACTGGAACTTGCTAGGTGACACATAGACAAGCCACCCTTTCTGTCTCATCCTCCCAGTCAGATATACATTGCTATCCATGTATATAGATGTTTATGAAAGATCGAGGAGACAGATTGCTGATCTTTAGTGGTACTATATCACCGCCTTGCGTTAAGATCCTCTGTCTTTAGACAGCAAGGGATCCCATGCATCTGGGTGAATAAGTGGGGAGAGGACGGGTGAATAGTTCCATTGCTCCCCCTGCCAGTCTCTTTCATTTTCATGTTGGCCACAAAGAAGGGGAAGCCTCCTTGTTTGTGGGCAGCATGGAAACTAAGCAGGCATTTTTAATTTTATAGCCTGCTAGAAGGGCCACTAGCGTACATTTTTATGCTGGCTGAGGAGAAACACAGCCCACTATCCTACTTGGTAGCAAATTTAAGTAAGGCTAGAAACTTTAGTGACTTATTTATGAGGCTGTTGTTTTATGACAATAGTAAGAGCAGAATTGAGGTACTTAATGCTCCCCTTGAATCTATAACTTCACTGTGCCTGGGTGTTCACATTTCTTAAACAAATCTTAAAATTTACCACACAGAACAGAATATATTACAGTGCTTACACAGAATAAATTGCATGTTGCAAACAATTGGCATATGGAGCTGCCTTGTACTGAGTCAGTCCACTGTTCTATGTACAGCTGGTGTTGCAGAATGGCAGAGAGCTATCATTTGAGAAAACCCTGATTCACATTTCAGCTCTGCACAAGTGGGCCTTAGGAAGGGTACTCTCTTCCAGTGTGAGCCACTGAACTACAACCCTTATTATCAGTCTTACTGCTGTGTGTTAAAGTACAGTGAGTTATTGGGTGCCCTGACCAATTCCTCTGACATAGGTCACTGGTGCTATTAGGTATTGAGACCACCAGAAGCATGCTTTCTGTTAACAAATATTGTACTGGAAGAATGTTCACAGAAATCTTGTGATGGAAACTCCTTAGGTTGTTTGAGCCTGTATGTGTGCAATGAGATGTATGCAATATGAGGATCAGTTATTTATTCCAAGCATGGACACTAAAAGGACAGCCATAAAAGCAATTTTACTTTGTAATTAAACTCTCTGCATATGGCTGCAAACTTGTCTTTTCTCATAGCGTGCTTGTGCATGTGCTAATAATTAGATATTGATACATGTTGACTAGCATCCAGCATAGACTGAATCATGTAATAGTACTTTTTGGTGTAGAAAGCTTCCTATGAAGCTTCCTTTATGATAAGAAAGAATCAAATGGTAACGTGGTGCTTTCTGTAGTGGCTCTCTGTTTGTAGTCTTCTTTGGCTAGGAATTGATGCACTTAATCTGACCTTGAAGCTATGTACTGCCTGTTAGCTATAAATCAAATCCCCTAATGTATGTGTCCAGAGAAGTTAACCCAGATATTTCTTGTGTATATATGCAGACAGATGATAAATGGTGTTAGAAAAATGTCAGCCATGTTCACCCAGAATAATTCTCATTGATTACTGTAGGGCATTTGGAGGACTTTACTGTGGGTTAGTAGCCACCTAGGGAGTGTGTGGGCAAATCTCAGTTTACAGAGAGAGTAGCGCCTCTTTACAATACAATTTGTTTTAGAGGACAATGTTTCTAGAAATATGGGACAAATTATATACTGCTTTAACTATTGCAACACTTAAGCGTAGTTGAATTGTTTATGCAAAAATCGTTGTTTACTTGTTTGCTTAGCAAAGCAACCAGCAAGCTATTATTTTGTGTGTGTGTGCTTGTTAATCTAACAGTTTCCTTTTTCTATTGCTTGTTATCTCCATTGCATAAACTTGGAAGTTTCTATTTGAGGATGGTGTGTGTTTGTGTGTGTGTGTGATTGACATGAATCTTTTGAAATTGGGTTTGCAAGAGTTCTACTTCATATTCGTTTTTCCATGCAATTGTTTTCAGGTTTCCCAACCTTTCTTGGTCCTGGGAGCATTTGGAAATCTAAGAAACTGTTGTGGGCACCACAGGATACAATTTTCAGAGAAGAAAACTGGCAGTGCTCAGACTCCGCCTTCAGCAGGCAGAGCATGTACACTCTCACATACCAATAAAACACAGGCAAAAGAAAAAGACTCACTATTCATACGAAGGACAGGCACCCCCCCACATTACAACCCCAAAGCTTAAAAAAAAACACCTCATTTTTATAAATACCATAAAATAGAGATGGGCAGAGAGGGTCTTGCAATCATCAGTGATGTGTCTGAGAACACTGTGGTGCCCATGGGTGTTACATTCATCAGTCATTTTTTAAAGAAAGGTTAAAAGTCATGTAGTCCATTATGCATATGTAAATTTTTAATTCATATCTTATCAAAGCAATGCATTCCGTTGTACGCCTAAACTATTTAGCACGTTGTTGAGGTAAAGGTAAAGGGACCCCTGACCATTAGGTCCAGTCGTGTCCAACTCTGGGGTTGCGGCGCTCATCTCGCTTTATTGGCTGAGAGCCAGCGTACCGCTTCCGGGTCATGTGGCCAGCATGACTAAGCCGCTTCTGGCGAACCAGAGCAGCGCACGGAAACGCCATTTACCTTCCCGCCGGAGCAGTTCCTATTTATCTACTTGCACTTTGACATGCTTTCAAACTGCTAGGTTGGCAGGAGCTGGGACTGAGCAACGGGGGCTCACCCCATCGCAGGGATTCAAACCGCCAACCTTCTGATCAGCAAGCCCTAGGCTCTGTGGTTTAACCCACAGCGCCACGGAACCTGGATCCAAGTAATTGTGTTCAGGATTGCTGTCTTGGGCCAAGGGCTCAATGAGACATTCCTAAATCAACCTGTTTTATTGGACTGTTAGTATCACATTTACCTACTTTAAAGATCTTGACTATACTTTATATTTGTCATTTTAAATCAGGGTTTCTCACACTTGTGAGTCATGACCCATGTGTGAATACTGACATGTTCCTGTGTGGGTCACACAATGAATAGCTATTTTCATTTTGGGGGCTTCCCCCCCTTTTTTGCTAGACTGACTGCTATCTGTTTATTCTTTATTTGTTGCATTTATATTTCACCTTTTCTCCAAGGAGCTCAAGGTGGTGTCCATTGTTCTGCCCCTCTTCACAGCAAATCTGTGGAGGTAGGTTGGCTGAGAGGCAGTGACTGACTCAAGGTCACCTAGTGAGCTTCATAACTGCGTGGGAATTTGAACCCTTCTCTCCCAGGTTCTATTTTTGACACTCTAAACCAGGCACCCCCAACCTTCGGCCCTCCAGATGTTTTGGACTACAAATCCCATCATCCCTGACCACTGGTCCTGTTAGTTAGGGATCATGGGAGTTGTAGGCCAAAACATCTGGAGGGCTGCAGGTTGGGGGTGCCTGCTCTAAACACTACACCACACTGACTCTCTTACTATTATGCGGTTCCTTTAAGACACAGGCTTGCTTTTCCCTGCCTCTGTCATGCTTAAATTCTACTCAAATGTATTTAAAGATGAAAAATTAAAAATGTAAAATTTGTTCAGTGTTAACTACTGGTGAGGTAGTCTTAGCTTAGAAATGTTTATGAAGAACTGCTTTAAACCAAGCTATAACAATGCTCTCTTTTTCCTGCCTGTGTGTGTCAGAAGAAATGAGCATAGTGAGTTTAGGAAGAGAGCAGCTGGTTATTATTTGTGTGGAATTCAGGTAGCTTCTTAGTTTTCATGGCACCAGTAATTCTGTTGACTCTATTGCTAGGAGCTTCTGTGAAGCAAAGCATCTACTCAGTGCTCTTCATCTCCTTGTTTCCAGTGTATGTGTTCTGCTATTTGGAATATGTAACCTGAACAGGGTGATGATGGGTGTGGGAACATGTTTTTCATTTCCCCTCAAAATTAGGAAAGCAAATACCAGGGTGAATACTAAAAAAAGTCAGGATTGTATTCTTTGTTTTCTTTAAAAAAATATCATCCAGTGCTTTCAGGTTTAAAACAACAGTTGAGACTAATATATACCTAGCATTGATCTCTAGAAACTCACTCCATACTTTCTAAATATTTTTCTCATGCTTTTACATGTAATGAGATTAGAGAAAAATCTACCTTTGGTCATCAAAGCATTATAAGTATGGCACAGTGTTTGTCATCTGTGTATTGTGGGCTTGATACTGGGATCTAACACTAGCCCCACTCAGAAAAAGAATTTATTACTGGTGTTCAGATTCCATCTCTGGTTCACAGAAATAATCCACTGAGCCTACCTATGTGAGCTCATATTCTTGTTTTAAGCCCTTTAACTATCTAAATTTTGCAGGTAGGACCACTTTCAGTTAATATTTGTGGTTGTGCTAGTCCTTGTTCTGGAAAGGTAGTTTTCAAGCAAATGATCTTGCGTCACATTGCAAACTTGGTGCTGATAATGCCAAGGTCATGGGTTCAATCCCCATATGAGACAGCTGCATATTCCTGCATTGCAGGGGGTTTGACTAGATGACCCTCAGGGTCCCTTCCAATTGTACAGTTCTATGAAAAGAGGCAAACTGAAACTCACTAATTCAGAGTTATCCTCTCTAAATAGGACACTGTTATCAGAGTCAACAAATCTTGGCTTATTTGGCCAGCTAAAATGTATTATCGTGGCCCTACCCCACGATAGGGCCCTACCCCTACCTACTTCTTCTAGCATTATGTTGAGCATTGTTGTTCGCCACAGCTGCGGAGAGGAATGGAGCCATGTCCCCGTTCCATTAAACTTCAGAAAGCAGCAAGAAGTCTTGTGTCTCGGGCTCAGCACAGGATCAGGAACAGCCCTTACCATTTCCCAATGCTGCTGAAGTCAGACCTTCATGTTTCTCCAAGCATCGAAGAATACTGGAGAGTCTTGCTTGATCATGGGCTCTCTCCAGAGCAAAATACATATTTTCAGGTCAGGGCAGTTGTGGATGTGGACTGTGTTAGTAAAACTTCTTATTTACTCTTATAGGTTAGTATAAAGGTTGTACATGTGTTTGACCACGTATGGCAGATTTTTAGTCTACACTTTGGTTTACAAAATGGAAACTTCATCTAAATTTAGTCATAGCTGCATAATTGTTTGAACCAGGCCACCCTGAAAATGATCAGTGGATGTTCCTTTTAGTTTGCTCTTCTGATCTGAAGGGTAGTATATGTAAGATTAGAAGAGCTACCTATTTTCCTTTGGTGGCTGGTATGGTGAAGTCTAAGAATGGGTAATATTCCTGTTGGTTGACTTTTGTAGGAACACTTTGTGAACTAGGTAAAATGTGACACTTGTGAGGGAAGAAAAGTCAAGAAAGCTCTACTGAGATTACATCTCACAGTAAGGTGTGGCTTGTGTTCAAAGTAGGTGGGCGTGCATCAGAAGGCCCTGTTAAGTAGTTGTTCTGCTATAGCTGAGCATCAGCATAAGGACTCTACTGAGTGAGGTATGCTTTGATGAGAGGGTGTTAACAAGTGTTAGCAAAGCTTTCTAAATAATGCTTCTTAACTGCTAAAGGCAAGCTAGATGTATGCCCTCCCACCTTATCCAGTATTCCTCAGTACTTTTCCAGTCCTACTTCCGTGTTGGTGTGTCTCTGCAAAAGAGATAGTATAGCACACAGAGGAAAGGAACAAGGCAAAGTACAGTGACTCAAAGGAGAATACACCCAACAGTAGGAGGGAGCTGTGACCTCATCGATCAGTGTGTATCTATGCTGTTAGAAGTAAGAACAATGTATCTAGATGAAGGAAATACAGTGGTACCTTGGTTTACGAACTTAATCCGTTCCGGAAGTCCGTTCTTAAACCAAAGCATTCTTAAACCAAGGTGTGCTTTCCCATAGCAGCGGGGGACTCAATTTACAAATGGAACACACTCAATAGGAAGTGAAACATGTTCTTATTTCAAGGCAGGGTGGATAAAAATCAATGATTTTTTTAAAAAAATCAAAAAAATCAGATTTTTTAATTTAAATCGGATTTTTTTTTATTTAAAATGGATTTTTAAAATAAAATGCTTTTGGAGGGAAAATCTTTCTAAATATAGGCTTCTATTTAAGTTACATTGTAGTCCAAAGGCTATTCATCAGGAAATAAGGATTTGTTTTAAGTTTATCAAGTGTGCTAAAACTCAGTCTAAGTTTTTTTAAAAAAATGTTTAACCACATCAGTTAACAAACATGGATACATATGCTATCATGTTATTGTTTTAGTTAAATAAATTGTTTAAATGGTTATTAAGGAAATGATTATTTTTCTCCTTCCAATAAAGTACAGCAGAAAAGTTGTCCAAATATAAACAGTTAACTTATTAAACCTCACCATAATTTCATAATTATCTGTCTATGTATTTCTAGTAGTATAACCAAATCAGTAATTTTTGATATAACTGTAAAAACCACTCTGAAAATTTATTATTCCAAAAATGAAACCTTCATATGGTTGTAAATATTAAGATTATACCAGCAAGAATGAGTCTTTCTGTAAAAAAAATATTTAAATCAAGTCTTACTGACTAGTGATTTAAATCAAGCCTTACTGACTAGTGATTTAAATCGTGATTTAAATTGTGATTTAAATCAATTTGATTTAAATCAAATCCACCCTGTTTCAAGGCAAAGTTCACAAACCAAAACACCTACTTCCGGGTTTGCAGCGTTCTTAATCCAAGTTGTTCATAAACTAAGCTGTTCTTAAACCAAGGTACCTTTGTAGCTATCTTAGCGTTTCAAACAGTGAAAATCTGGACAGAAAGGTCTTTTAGCTATTTTTAAGGAAAATCGCAAAAAAAACGACACTCCCAACATGGGTTGCCATATGTCTGGATTTTCCCGGACACTTACCGGTAATTTTTTTTTGCGATTTCTACCCGGACACTGCTTCCGACTTCAGTATTCTGGAAAATTCTGGACACATGGCAACCCTAACGTAGCTGTACTAAATGGGGCTTTTTAAAGGAAGTGGGCAGCATACATATGTATGCATATGTAACTTGCTGAAATGTTTCATCTTCAGAAAAGCGCATTAACCTCTCACCACAGTAATAGCAAAAAGAGCTGCATCTGATTTGTATTTCCTTTAATAACTGGAAACTGATTTAGAGCACCAAAGGGTGGAATTAGATGCCATGTCAAGCCATATTTTGAAGGGTTCATATTAATGTTATTGATCTCAAACAGGCCAAAAGGTGTGGTGTGAAAGGTAGTATTTTTCCTATGTAGTAGAAATTGTTTCTGAAATTAAAATATCAATTGTTTAGTGTGTGTGTCTGGTTGGCTAGGATGTCATTGTTACTTCTGGGTGTCTATTTGCAAAACAGGAAGGAAAGGGCTTGTGGTTAGAAGGCAGATTCCAGCTGTGGTACCGGATATGTAGGCTGGAGGTCCCCAGCTTGGCAAGAACAAAACATTTAAAGCGTGTTATTAACTTTGAAATTCAGATTAGATAGAAATTGAAGTGTGTTGAGATGTATGTATATATCACATCATTTCTTCATAGACAAAATCATATAAAATGCATAATCATGCATAAATACTTGCTTCTTTCTTGTTCCTAACCTTATTTGAAAGCAGGGGAGCATTAATGTGTGAATACCTTATAAATAATGTGTCAGTAACTTTTTAGCAAATGTTTTCTCCACCATGGAGGCCCTTTGAGCTTCCATGAAGGTTTACTGGGTTTCCAAGTGATGAGGAAATAAAACTAGAGCCCAACTTGGAATTATTCTGTAATCAAATGTGGTTCCTTAGCAGATGTTGAGAAGGAAAATAGATTCATCTTGAAAGTCTCTTGCCTCTGAATTTTTTATTTCAACTTTTTAGCTGCTTCAACTGTCATAGACCTGTTTGACTAAAGTTATTGGGGTGCTAATACAGAAACTGTAATAGTGATGAAAAAATATTTCCCATTGTACAAAATTATAAAAATATGCAATTGTTTTCTTTTGTTCTTTCTAGATTAATCTTGGACCTGATAAAGTAGCAGGCTTCAGCTATGCAGACGATTAAGTGTGTAGTTGTGGGTGATGGTGCTGTTGGTAAAACATGTCTTCTAATTTCTTACACAACAAATAAATTCCCCTCTGAATACGTACCAACGGTGAGTAAAGAGTAACATTTCCATATTTTTCTTTTCTGTGCAACGTGGGTAATAGGGAATCTTAACCCTGTCAGTTAGATTACATACTGGTACATGTATATCATTGGTTGATTCATGTATTTTATGTGTTTTTGCTTTTAGGGATATTGTGTATACATGATGTGGCTGTGGCATTGTATTTTTGTATGTTTTACCATGTTTCTGAATCCATATTCTGTTTGAGGGATCAGTATTTCTCCTAGCATGTAGATATGGTAATTTACAGACTCCTTTGTTGAGGCCATTGGTTCTCTGTTCATATAAGTAATTATATAAGTCTCTAGTTTGCTCTGTCAACTATCCATTTGATCACTACACAGGTGTAAAATTTATGGATTTTTTAAAATAAAATTTGAAATGTATGTAGTACTTAATCAGACTTTAAAGACCATAAAAAGTATATAGCACATAAATTGTACTGTTTGGTAACAGGTGCATTTATGACTCTTTAAGTGACAGAAGTCTTAGTTTTATTCAAACGGTAATTACAAATGTTCCAGTATTTGAGATGGAGTAGCAAGCTGATGGGGGTGGGGGATAGAAAATCTGCAACACCAGAGGAGGTAGTGGGATAAGCATACTCATAAGCTATAATCCCTCTTTCAGAGAAATTCCAATTTATTTGCAACAGAAAAAGCAGAACTAGAGACTGACTCCAACTTAACAGGTCATAGTATTGATGATAATTAAAAATGGATGCTGAGTTTTGCTTTTTTAGTTTCAGAAAAAAATGATCAGCTTGAATGTTGAGTTAAATTACTAAGTAGTACAGTGTTATAAATTTCTAATCACAGCACAAAGTAAGTGTAGTAGTAATTGTGGTCAAAATTAACCACATGAAAGCCACATGCCACTTTAAAAAAATGTTTACCTATAAATCAGGCATGGTCAAACTTGGCCCTCCAGATGATTTGGGACTACAGTTCCCATCATCCCTGACCACTGGTCCTGTTAGCTAGGGATGATGGGAGTTGTAGTCCCAAACCATCTGGAGGGCCAAATTTGGCCATGCCTGCTATAAATACTAGCGTCACAAGCTTTTATATATTCAGTAACAGTGTCTGAAAGACACTGAAATTCAATTCAGAATTATTATTTTACTTAAATAAATTTCAGAAACTAAAGGTTTCAACAGATTGAAACAAGCCTTTCTACTCTAAACTATTCTCTTATTTCTTAATCTCGGTATTCGTAAACATAGACAATGTTTTCACTTGATGGAGAATCAAGGAATTTGAGAGATCTCCATGTTTACTGGAATTACTTATCATTTACCTTAAAGAATAATTACATGATTATTGGAAAGCATTTTGATAGTGTAAAGATAAAATAGTATTTTAAAACCTTGCCTTAAACCTTAAGGCTTAAAAGTATTTCCTTCATTCTGTAGTTCAGAAGAGGGTTTTGTGTGTGTGTGTTTTTCCCTATGTCTCTAATTTTTCCACTGGAAAACGTAAAGATTATTCCCCCCCCCCCCAGTTGTCTTCCATACCTTCACATCTCTAACCTCTACACCTTAGCAGTTAATGGATCTTCTATGCTCTACAGTAAATCCTTGTATTATTTTGTCCTCACCATATCAAATCTTAAGGATGTGAGCAGCTATGCTTTGAGCTGTCTTCTTTTGGAGTTCCTTTGATCTTCCCTTCAGGCTATCACATCTTGGTCCTCATAATAGCATGATAAAGCAAACCAGGGCTTTCTGGTGTAAGACAAGTTCCTCTAGTTTTGATAAGAGCATAGATCCCTTATAAGTTACTGTGGACTGCTGCCTAACTAAAGGTTTATCTTTAGATCAATATAGTATCCCTTTAGGGCATTTCCCCTTCTGCCACCGAATTGGTTTTCATTTGGCAAGCATGTATCTACATAGCTAAATAAAACGTAAAAGTGAGTTGCTAAGACAAAGCCATAATCTGAAAATCCTCACTTATCTCATTTGATGAAGGAAATTCTGTTGCAAGTTAGGGTCTGCAGAATGGACTGCCCAGACACCCTATTTCATACTGAATATCATTGAAATTACAATTCTTTCTTTCAATTAGCATCTGAGAGAGGCTGCTGCTGTACTGCTTCAGCAGTGAGACCAAGAAACAATGGCATGATACAAAGCATTATTGTATGGTTTGCTAAGCAAGGAAAGCTTGCAGTTAAGATGTTCTGTTGGAAAGGATTGTGTTCTGTGAATGTTTTCTCACACATGCATGTAGTGTAGTAGGTAAAATGTTCAGTTTTGACTATTCTGCTACACCATAATCAGAGCCCTGAACCCATTTTTCACTAGTTGACCAATGTGCTGCCTGTGTTAAGATGTAAATGTTAACATAAACTGCAGTCTATAACTTGAATCTTTTTAAGATTCCAGTCTTAATAAAAGTGGCAAATCTGCTTGTTCAGCTTTAAAAAAGAGAGAGAGAAATAAACAATTGTGCTATTTATTTTAGCTACTTGTTACAATCAGTTTTTTCATTTGATTTTCAGTAGACAAGAGTGGGCTATAGTTTTACTGTGTTGCTTACTTTATGCTTTGTACTTCATAACAGTGGCAACTGCAAATTTTGAAGAATATAATTAGTTTTTTGTAAGTTTCTTTTTATTGGCAGGTGTGCCAACTTCAATGTTGTTGTCTAGTGGCGATAATTGAACTCGACCATCTGATAGGTCATGAACACAAAGTCACACTTCTGTTTTGACTGTTGGTTTACCTGCCTGCGTATGGCTCATGTTTGGAAGGTGATGTTTTCACTCTGCCTCTTCTCTCTTATTCCCCAGGTGTTTGATAACTATGCTGTAACAGTGATGATCGGTGGAGAGCCATATACCTTAGGCCTCTTTGATACAGCAGGTAAGCTTTGTTTTGAAATTAAACCCATGGAGAAAACAGGTGACTTGGTTTCCTAGATGCTTACGTAAATTTTCAAGACTGGCTTTCGATTTTTGAAAAAACTTTCAACCATCAAGTATACACAGAATTGCAGAATATGACTGTATTATGTGGTCAAAGCAGTGTTTCCCAATTGGCCCCCAGGTGGTGAAGCTTAATCTCTTGTTATCCTGCATCCATAGCCTCTTAGGCAGTCCTTGAGCTCAGACCATTTTGTGAGGGTGTGAAAGGGATTTAAAATATAGTGGAGAGACTCTTTCCCTTCTAGTAAAAGTGGCTGTTTCAGCTAGAATTGAGAACTAATCTGGTAGGCACTTCTCTTGGGGGACTAGAGAAGGAACAGAATGAAGATGAACAGGACAGTAAAGGGAAAGAAGTAAAGAGGAAGAAGCCATTGTAACAGGAAGAGTAGAAGGGAGGATGTAGTATAGTTTGTGAGAATGGGGGAAGGTTTATTGTATTAGTTCATCTGAGGTGTATGAAATAGCATAGTTCACACTTTGTGGCTATGTTATGCAGTATGTTGTCTTAAGGATTGTGTGTGCACACTTCAGGTTCCAATCCAGGAATGCTGCTTTGGCAGCACTCTATCCTTTCTTGCCTTTAGGCAGGGTGGACATTGTCATTCATACAGTTTTCATGATGTTTCACAGTATTTCTAGGTTGTGAAATTAAGCACGGAGGGTGACTAAGGCTTCCAGTTCTTGCCTGGCTGGGATGGGCACTTATGCATAGATGGTGTAGTGCATGTGAGTAAGCGCTGTGGCAGATCAGCAGGGAGGAAGGATGGTTCCAGTGGAGTTGTTGCTTGCCAAATTCTGGTCAGTGGAGAGCAGCGTCTACTTCTCTTAGGGTGATTTGGCAATTTGCAATGTGCATGGCAGTAATAGGCTGCTTTTTTCTCGATGAAGTGGAGAATTGCTGCTGCTTATCTGCCTGATATCAGAGTAAGTCAGACTCATGGCACCTGTGGTATTGGTATCAAAGAATTCTTCCTACCTGGAACTGAAAATCTCAGGCTGAATTTCTTAGGATTTTTACATCACCATTCTACACCACCAAGGTGGCTGCTTGATCTGGTTTCTGGTTGATAAATTGATATACTAGATGAAAATTGTCAGTTTTCTGTTGTCTGCCCATAATCATGAGAGCAGAGATGGGTGCAAGGAAGATAAGTTGTTTGGGGTGTAAGAAGTTATTAATCTACAGTAGTATTCTTCCCCCCCCCCTGTATGCCTGCATAGTTATCTGAAAAAAATGACCCATTTATAAGGCCTTCCCCCTCAAGATAGGCTTCTGATGTCATTTTTTAAATTTTAATAGGACAGGAAGATTATGACAGATTACGGCCCCTCAGCTATCCACAGACAGATGTGTTTCTGGTCTGTTTCTCAGTGGTCTCGCCATCTTCATTTGAAAATGTGAAAGAAAAGGTGAGTATGCTTTGACCCCCAAACTAGTTTTTGTTAGGCTTTGTAAAAAGTGTCCTGTGTTGTTAGATATCCTGATCTTTGCATTATGACCATCACATTTTATCTTCTCTTCAGTGGGTACCTGAAATCACTCACCATTGTCCAAAGACTCCCTTTTTGCTTGTTGGGACCCAAATTGATCTCAGAGATGACCCTTCAACAATTGAGAAACTTGCCAAGAATAAGCAGAAGCCTATCACTCCTGAGACTGCTGAAAAGCTGGCACGGGACTTGAAGGCTGTCAAATATGTGGAATGCTCTGCACTCACACAGGTAAGCCTTCTCATTTATGGTGTTCTGGACTATTTCTTTCTTAGTAGTGTGGAATAGCTAAACATGCTCTTTGGGGAAGTGAGTTCTTTATGGTTCATTTAAGCTGCATGGGAAGAATTTAAATGTTTTTCACCTGAAGATACTAGAACTAGCTTCAAAAATTTATCAAGTATTCTGCACTTACTTTCTTGAGCATTTATTACTGCAAACAAATTATTTTCCATACACATGTTTATCACTGAGCATATAATAGAATAAACACAAATTTTGTCAGGATGGATAATTGTTGTGAAAAACGGCTAAATTATAGTCAAATAAAGCTGTGTATCTCATCATCATGGGTTCTGATATTCTGTAAGGGTTCTAGGTGATAGTGTGAGTGATTCTAATACAAGAACACTAATTTAAACAAGTGGACCAGTATGATTGACAATTCAAAACCAGTCCTATATAACACATACAGAATTGGATGAGTTTCTCACCTGCCTTTGATGCACAGGGAACACCTATTAATAAAAATAAACTGATATGTGAGATTGCATACTTCACAGCTAAATTTAATGCATGTATGTTGGTGAAACATTAGTGGTGTTACAGAACTGCAATAGTAATTATACCCAATCAGTTGATTTTATGCATGAGAATCATGATGAACTTGCACAAATAGTAAATGGCTTAAGGCTTTGAGTTACTTTTTCCTGCATATTACTGGCACTGCAGCAAAACTATGACACCTTTTCAGAAATTAGGCTTTTTCAGGGAATTGTGACTTTCCACAAATCCCTTTTCCAAATCCCAGCCAACACATAGTTGGACATGGAACTGTAATATCATCAAGCGCAGGGCTGGAAATGTTTCTGCTTATAATTCAGTGAATAGCATTAGGGCTTTACCTAAGTTCTTATTATCACTTGGTGGTATACACAAGTGGTGAAACACACTGTAGTTTTGAGCTGTGACCACCAGGTGCTCTCACCCATTGCTGCAGCAGGCCCTTCTTTCTGAGATTTCATAGATTCTAACTAGAAATTCCAACCAAAATTTTCCACATAATTCTTCCAAGTTAGGGCAACCTTTGCCAATCTGGTGCCCACCAGTTGTTTTGTACTACAGCTCCCATTCGGTTGGTGGGAGTTGTAGTCCAAACATCTGGAGGGCTACATATTGGGAATCTCATTACTGTATGCTGTAGCCTGTAGTTGTCTCAAATGATAATATCGCTTTTGGCCTTTTAAATGTTCCTAAACCCATTTTAGGCAACAATTTATAGAAAACATGATGAATTAAAAAACAACAACCTGTTTTTGTGAAATGGCTTTTCATAGGCCAGCCTGTCACAAATCTAAAACAAAGTTAACAAGCATGTTAAGGTTCAGATTGTACTTAGAACAGTTGCTTTCATACTCATAATCCAGGATCAGCTAAATTGCTTTTCTGTATAAAGAACAAAGCAAGGGAGAAACTGCTGCTTTATGGTGTAAAATATTATACCAGGCACGTCCAACAGGTAGATCGTGATCTACCGGTAGATCACTGGACGTCTGTGGTAGATCAGTGGCTCCCCCCAAAGAAGCTGAACAACTTTGGCTCCACTAAAAAAAGCTCAACATTTTGGCCCTTCACCCTCCAAAACCGGGCCTTCCCTCCTCTCTAAAAGAAGCTCAACAAGTTTGAACTGAACCCCCAAAAAGGACGTAGATCACTGCCAGTCTTTAACTCCATGAGTAGATCGCAGTCTCTTGGGAGTTGGCCACCCCTGGATTGTACCATTACACTACTTTATCATTATTACTCTGATACTTGTGTAATGGAGCTGGCAAATGATTACAGCAGGCACTGGGATGCAGTCCCTGGTTGCAGGAAATCCCTTCTGTGGCTCTCCAGAGGATATTGATCTTGTAGGCCTATTCCATGACGTCAGATCACTTAATCACATCATTTTTTCCCATGAAACCTCTGTTCAGTACAAGATTGTTTATCTAAAGTAGACAGATAAATGAAAAATGGTTTGTTTGGGGGTGGGGTGTTCGTGCTGGTAAGATGTATATTTGCAGGACCTATTTCTTTCACTCTCTGGGCTATTGGTTGCATATAGCGCAGTAGATTTAGGCGAGTCCAGTGTCTTCAGTTTCAGTTGCAAATATTTATCTCTCAATTTGTGACAGTGACAAATCTGTTACAGAGTTGCTGTTTCTTTTCTTAGAAATCCTGTTCCTGCAGATCATTGGTTTGTGCATTGATGTGTCTGTTGTAGACAGAAACGTTTGTTCACTTGGTGTTCAGAACACACAGTTGTCTAGAGCTCCCTTTTCTGAATTCTTTTGCCTGTCTTAGTGACCTCAGGGGCCATAATTGTTGTTGTTGACACAGTAATGAGCATACCATTTTATAAACTGGTGTGTGTTCATGCCAAAACCAGTGTTCGTGAGCTGCAAAACTCCTAGCTTCTCTGGACTTTATGGCAACCCCAGAGAGGTGGTGTGGAGCTGTCTTAACTTTAAACATGGTCAAGACAGTACTGATTTTCCCCATTCATTGAGAATTACTGAAAGATTTATTGATAGCCAATCCTCCCCACTGTTTGTGAACAGCACTTGAGCCTACATTTACATGCATCAGGTTCTTCTACAGTTGGCAGAGCATGCTATTAAACCATGAAAGTCGGTGGTGAGTATTTTGCTACTCATGAGTAGCAATATGAAATTGGGGAGCAGCAAATGAATTCCTGGGACATGCCACCCTGTGAGGGTTATAACCTCACCCATCCTTTGCTGTAATATCAGTAAGTTTTGAAATAACTAGAGGTTATATTTGGCCAAAAGTATTGCCTGTGGTGCTCTCCCATCGTAATACTCTGTGTAGGTAGGTGTTGCTACTGACATGAACTTGACAGCAGCAGATGGCCACCCAGAGCAAGTGCCATCAGGATGTGAAATGGGAGGGACTGCAGCTGAGCAGGGTGTGCCCTTAGATAAGCAACTACCTTGTGATTTTCTTGGCAGTGGTGGTGGCAGTGCCAGGAATGAGCCTTCCTGAGTAGATTTTGTTTCATTTTGAGAGGGACATGCAACTTTGAGGTGTTCACTAACACAACTACTTTTCAGCTCTTCCTTTTAATTTACAAAGCTCCTTTTGGAAAGAGATATGTTACAATATTTCACTCATAGGGTATGAAAACATCTATTCAGGTAGCATTCTTGCTAAGCCTCTGCTGTGCTTGTCTTGTTTCCTCTTTCCCTCAAAGATCTACTTTGTTACAAAGTAAATCTGCTTTGCTGACCACCTTTATCCTGAATGCTCTTTGTATCTGCTTGTGTGAGTGTGTGTGTGTTTGTCTCTCTCTCTCTCTAATCCTCTAACCTGGCTACTATTTTTTTCTCCTTCCCTCTGTCTTATAGAGAGGTCTGAAGAATGTGTTTGATGAGGCTATCCTAGCTGCCCTCGAGCCTCCGGAAACTCAACCCAAACGGAAATGCTGTATATTCTAAAACAGTTTCCTCTTTTTTTCCTTTCTTGTTGCTGCTTCCTCTGTCCTGCTGCTGTAGAAAGTTGGTTGAAAAACAAATAAAACCATCCTGATTGAAAGAAGCTGTGTCTTTACTTAACGTCTTAGAGCAAACTCTGTATTAGCTTTTGGATTGGAAACTGCTTATACGATTCGTTATGGCTATGGAACATGAACTGGACTCGCTTAAACCTTTTGCTTCTTGGGTTGCTGGATCTTTAATAGCTTTATAAGTTAGGTTGCTAAGGGACTGAAGGTCTATTTCAAAAGTTAAACTTGAGAGGAATAAGTGAAAACCTGGTTAAGAGTTTTTATATCCAAATGAGAAGTGATGTGCAATTCATTTTCTCTCTTGTGGCTCTGTTAACTGTATTTGCATGATGATTGTACCTGACATAGTGACCTGCAAGTGATGCTGAAATGGTGAAGGATTTTCTGGTTTTCCTCTGTGCAGTGGGGCTTGCTGTTGCTTTGGCTGTTTGTGCTGTAGTGGAGTATTTGTTGGTCCTCTAAGTGGGAGGGGAAGGAAGTTTGGTGTACCTGCTACTGCTTGACAGACGTCTTAACTTCTGTTTTCAGTGACACAGTATCACTTATTTTTACTCATTCTCAAAACTTGCAACTGTAAAATGTAAAGCATTCTTTAAAACAAAGTCATACCATTTGGCTTCTGTTGTCTGAAGGAAGGAAAAGACATACAATTGTAGTTCTTTACATTTCAAAATTAAAATTAGTTGTTTGTATAAATGCCTGATGAAGCATTATTCCTGTCTGCATTCATTTGCTTCAGTTTAACATTTATACACTATAGTACCTACCTGTTCATTTTCCCATTATTGAAGTCTACTCCCATTCCTTGCTTCCAAGTCTACTTCTGCTGCTTCAGTAACACATGGTACGTCACATGGCTTGGCTGATTTGTGCCAAAGGATTCTCCATTCTTGCTTGCTTGCTAATCTAACCTGGGTGTCACTTGCCCCCTTTCCTTGGATCATTACTTCTTTTTCAACACAGGGGATAATGCATTGTCATTAGCATGTGAGTTGTAATATCACACACACACACACACACACACACACACACACAGAGTCCACGGGAATTGCTTTAGTATATATACTTCATTTCTTGAAATATTGAGACTTGCTGAAAATGTCCTCAGGCTGTTTTATGGGCTTAAATGTTGGGTGCTCTGTATTATTATTATTATTATTATTATTATCATCATCATCATCATCATCATTTTAAAAATGATAAACAAGGTTCAAACACTTGGAAAGGAATATTGTTTCACTGCAGGATCTTCATCTCTACTCAATTTTTAACTTTGTCTTTGTGGGCTTTTTAAAACACGGTTTGCTTTTAATAACCCAGAAAATGAGACAGCCCCTTTCTCTTTGCCCCTTTTCAGAAAGGCCTAAAGAATGTATTTGACGAGGCGATATTGGCTGCCCTGGAGCCTCCGGAGCCGAAGAAGAGCCGCAGATGTGTGCTGCTATGAACATCCCTTCACGGCCCCCTTCTGCAAAGCTGGTGTTGATGTCATACTAAAAGCAATGTTGAAATCAAACTAAAGATTCAGATTTTCCCATTTGTTTTTGCAATAATGACAAATGTCGTGCACCCTCTTCCCATTCGCTCCCTGTGTGAGATGCAAATGTTAGTGCTCTTCCTCCAGTGCCCTTCAGTTAGTTGAATTTTTTAAAAAAAATAATAATAATATTGTATTTCAGCAAACACTGATCAGTACTAGGGTTTTTTGTTTGTTTACTGTTTAATTTTTTTTGTTTTTAAAATTCAGGCATGCTTGTGGTGATTTTTCTCTGTAACAGACTAACTTTTAGGCTCTGGCCTCCAAGCCTTTCCCCATCATGCTAGGCTGGCACTGCTTGGATTCTTTGATCTTCTGTGGCCAGCTTGCAGTCTAGGGTGAGCAGGTTTCAGTCCTTGGAACGTATTCTGGAAATGAGAATGTCCCAAAACTGGTGCTCCATTGAAGAGGGGTGTAGCTCATCCTGCACCTCCTCTGAAGTTGCCTTCGATCTGTTTCCCTTTCTTTTCTCCAAGCAGGTCAGAAATTCCCATCTTGCCCTTTAAGACACGAAATGTGTAAACAAGTCTTTTGTTTATATATTACGCCAAAAGCTTTTTTTGGGTGTGTGACACACACACACATCTACACAAACCCCACCTAACTTTGCCAATTACTAATTCTTTTGTAGTTAGTTTTCAAAACTTGACATTATTAGGCATTAATTGAAAGGGGAGAACTGCATCTTTTTAAAGTTAGTGCAGTCCATTGGATTTGCTAAACAACCAGCCTCTCTCTTGGCAAGCAGAGGCTTCTGATCAGCCACAGGAGTGAGATTTTGAAACCCACTCACATGGCCTTTGCCTGCTGTAATGGAGGGTTGAAGCTAACCAGCTGACTATGCCGCAAAACGGTTTAGCATTCTCTGTGAAGAGGGGGAAGGAGACACGCCTCCATCAGGAGAAAATATGGATGGGAAAGATGTTCAATACGGCACCTTGGGGACCAGTAGAGGAATTACCTTAAAAGTGCATTGTGTGTCAGCAGCTCTTGCCTCCCCAGGTTGTTGCTTAGGATAACACACCATGTGAGGGTCTTTGACTCCAGTGTTAATAGGGATCTTACTAGAACTATACTCTGGCTTAATATTTCTCAGTCTTCCCAAATTCTAATTCTTATAGTCTCGTTAGTGTTGAACTGATGCTTTTTTCCATGTCTAAGTTCTTTGTATATGCATTTTTCAGATGTATTAAACATAAAGTATCTTCACAAGCCCGACTGAGAATACTTTTATTTTCCCTGAGTGATTTATGTCTAAAGAGTTGAATCCAGCTAAATATTACTCACTACAGACCCATTAGAATTAATGAACCTTAGCTCGTCATGTCTATTAACTTCAATGGGTCTACTCTGAGTAGGACTGAGATTGGAGACAACCTATAGTCTGTGTGTCTTTTTAAAGAAATAAGCACACTTTCCCTCTCTAAAACCTCTTCTTCAGCTATGAGTTCAGGACCCCCCACCCCTTTATATAGATAATTTTTTTCAGGACTCCCTTTTCAACAACTAGTTTAAAACTTCCCTCCATGCTCTGCTGACTGGAGGCTTCTTGGCCAGTTTTGAGATTTATTTTGCCTTGTAGGGAGGATTTTGGAGATTTTGTTTTTACTTTGTGCATTCCAGAACCCTGTAGCTTAGAAGAAAATGTCAATTGATTACTTTGTGCTTGTGGTTTGGATTTAGTATCCAAATGTGGTGCCTTTCCTCAAAAGAGAAGTTTGTTCTCTTGTTGTAAAATAACGGCAAACAAATAAACTTTTTGGGATGTCCATGAATAACCTCTTGCACTGTGAGCTTCTAGCTGTTAAAGCACTTCTCAAAGCCTAGTTGAAGTAAAACATCTTCAAGAAATTCCTAGAGTAGTAGCACCCTGAGAATGGGTCACAAATGAAATGTGAGTGTTGGCTTCTAGCGCCTACTATGTATTTTGTGGGTAGGTTTTTTTTAGTGATCAGTTATTATGATGTACTTGCCTTACAGCAGTGTTCTTTATATTTTGGACAAGTCTTGGCATCTGTTCATTCAACCTGTGAGTTGATCATCCTCTGATACAGCAATTTCAGTTCTGGATTTTTCATCTAAGTGTGCTCTGGTAGGGGCCCTTGCTAGGCCTGATGCTTTATTCCAGGGGTATATAACATTTGGCCTTCCAGATGTTACTGGACCGGACTACACTTCCCCCCTCCCTGTCCATTAGTCCTGTTGGTACAGGCTGATGGGAGTTGGCATCCACCATCGTTTGAAGGGCCCATAGGCTAGTCATCAGCGTCCTGTTTGGCCTTACTATAGTAGTTCAGTTTAAAGCATGTAACGTTTAGCACTGCAAGATCCATACTTCATTTAGAGGCTGTTTTGCAAACAGAAATTGTTATTCAATAAGCAGAATGGAAAAGAGAGGCTGCTAAATGTTGCTTTTTTGATCGGTGGATTTCCTGCCCTCGCTCCTGATTTTTGAGCCTTCACTGGGCATTGTCCACCTGGTTCTTTAAAGTGATTTAAGACTTCATGGTTAAAAGGGAGCTGGAAAGGGCAGCTTGCCATATTCCCTATTATACAGTTCTGGATGACAAAGTGATTACCCTTTTTTTGTGGAGGGCAAGGCTCTCCAACAAGAAGTATAGCTAGTGTGTACATAATCGAACCATATATCTGCAGATCTGAATGGATTGCCAAAGGGAAGGGTGTACTTACCTGGGCTTTCTTGAGCTTTTTGCCTTCAGTCCAGGCTGAAGAAAAACAAGAGATTTTCCTCAACCACCAATCAGCAAAAAGTGTTAAAGGTGAAAAAAGAGCTAGCATTCTTTTTGTGTGTGTATGTATGCAGTATCAGAATATTGCTAGGCATTCTTTCTTCTGTCATGACACTCTGTATTAGTACGGTTGTGTTTTGTCTTTCAGCTTGGGCTAGAGAGGCTTGGGGGGGGGGGTTCCAGAAACTATTAACTGCATTTATTTGCTGTCAGTGCACTTAAGGTAGCCTGCAGTTTAAAATACTGAAATAGGACGGA
This sequence comes from Darevskia mixta, assembly GCA_034641385.1. Taxonomy (NCBI): domain Eukaryota; kingdom Metazoa; phylum Chordata; class Lepidosauria; order Squamata; family Lacertidae; genus Darevskia; species Darevskia mixta. The sequence goes on from JAWWNH010000181.1 coordinate 8,907,463, forward strand.
ACAAATAAACCAGAATTTTCTCAGGCCACTAGTGGTCTCTTCAGCAGCTGATAATGAGTTCCTTGGCCTGTTTCTTCATCTGCAGCTCCCAGGAATTATTTGTGGGGCCCGTACTGAATGAAAAATTAACAGAAGGCAGCTGTGGTTTTTATATGCATACTCTGCTCTTCCCCCTCCTCCTCCCTCTTGTAATATGAATTAGAATACTTATTCCTGTGATACTCTTTTCTGATCTTTGGAATCCTCTGGTCTCAACTTGGGGAATAGGACCTGTGTGCTAGGTGAGACAAAGCCAGGTTTTCCTGAGCTAGTGTCCTTGACAGTGGTACCTCTGATTATGAACTTAATTCGTTCGGGAGGTCCGTTCTTAACCCGAAACTGTTCTTAACATGAGGCGCGCTTTCACTAATGGGGCCTTCTGCTGCTGCTGACGCACGACTTCCGCTCGCATCCCAGGGCAAAGTTTGCAACCAGGAGCATCTATTTCTGAGTTAGTGGAGCTCATTACCCGAAGTGTTCATAAGGAGGACGGTACGTAACCCAAGGTTCCACTGTAGTTGTTGCTAAACTGCAACTCCTATCATCCGTAACTGTTGACCATGCCAGTTGGTGTTGACAGTCCCAATAACATTTTGTATTAAGTAGGTAGTACAAGAAGGTTTGCTTTAGAGAATAGAAGTTAACTCAATCTAAATAACAAAAAGAAGCACAAACGTAGAAAAAGAAATGCAAGGTATTGGATGGCCCTGCAAGAGCATCTGCCTTGCTTGGTAGGTAAGAGTAGTTGCGGCATTCCTGGACTATAATCCCTGCACAAGATGTGATTGTATTCCACTAGTTGTTGGAAACTGTAGGAGAAGACAGTGCTGATGTGCTCAAGTCCTGTGGGCATCCAGATGCTTCTGGGCTACAGCTCATCATTTCTGACCATTGATTGTGCTGGTTGGGACTGATGGGAGCTGGAGAATCACAGGTTCCTACCTTCAGTGGTAATGGAGGGCTTGCAGTATAAGATAATATTAACCCGTAGTCACTGGAACAGTTTCTGGAGAATACTGTGCACCCCTTTAATATAAAACTCATTCCCAGCATACAGCCTTTGTTGTGTACCAACCCATATCCTATTCTGAGCTGCAAGGCCTTTCAGAGCCAGATTGGTATACTTTCTGCAGTAATTTAGGATGGAACCAACCTCTGCGCACTTCTGAGGGGGGCCACTAGATGGTGAAAGTGGACTGCCTTTGCTAGCAATGCTGCTCTGTTGCTTCCCCGCCCCTCCCCAGAAAGAGGGAAGGCTTCTGTTACAAGATGTCCACGAGAGGCGTGACATATCCTAGCAATGGGGTTTGCATGCAGTCATTCATGTTTCCAGCATCTCCACGTTAAACTCAGTGCTGGCTGCATGGAGCGAACAAGCTGCCGAGCTGTTTACAAATGTGCTCCAAAGAGATCAACAAAGATTTCACTCGAAGAGCTGAGCAGCTGGGCCTAGGCGTGTTGAGGACCAGACTCTGCTCTAGAAAGTCTGCATGGTACAACTTGTGTCCGCATCCTACTGGTTCGTGCAGAAGTGTTGTCTCCTCTCTGATAGGCCAGTGACTTTTTATTAAAGAGACAACGGTGTCTCCAAGGTTGCAGGCTGCTCCATGGGCAGTTTGAGAATATCTGGAGAGCTACCTTGGGCAGCTGCCCACACCGCAGTTCAGCATTCCAAGTTTCACCTCATCCTTCCTGTTTCTAGAGCTAGCATCACCCGAACTTTCCTACTCGTCTTCATTGAACGTGCATTTTGCCACTAGGAAAAGTAAACTTAAGTCGAAGAGCAGGCTGTGGTGGTTTTTAATTTTCTCTTTTATAACCTGGGCTTTTAAACATCCTCTTGTCTAGCTGTGTCTGTTGAGTAAGATTGCTTTCCACAAGACACGGCGGGTGTGTGGGTGAGGAGGCAAGTAACCTGTCGATTTTTCTGCAGTTCTTTAAAACAATGGAGAAAGAGAAAGACTTGGAGAGCCTAAAGTCTTCCTCTGAAACCTGAAGTGTGTGACACTGGCTGTATACACACCATACATTTAAAAAAAAAACCACACTGGAATCCTGGGAACTGTAGTTAAGGGTGCTGGGAATTGTTGCTCTTTGCGTGTTAAGATTCAGTTCCCAAGATTCCTTGTGGGGAGCTGTACTTTAAATGGATGATGTGTATGCAGTTTGTTGCCATCCCGAAAGTACTTAGGTGTGTGGGCTGCCTTTCAGACCACCATGCAGTTATTGTAAAATCTGTAGAGGTTTATAAATTGCATTTGGTTGATCTCTGATAAGACAGGATTTTATTACTCTGTGTGTGTGGGAGGGGGAACCTTTCTATGTAGGGCCACATTCCCTCCTCGTTGATCTGCCAGGGGCCACCTGCAAGCAGTGGGTCAGGTGGGAACCAAAAGCAAATGGACCACATCCATCTCTGTTTTTCTCTTTGTGTCTTTCTCTTTCTCCCTCTCCCTTTTTCACCCCATTTTTCTTCTTTGCCACCTATTTGAAATTAGGCTGAGTGCCACAGGTTTCCCTCTTCTGTCCTTGCAGTAGGCATGGGGAACCTTTGGCCCTCCAGATGTTACTGATCTGCATCAGCCATAGGAAACATAGCCAGGGACAATGACAGTTTTAGCTCCCCATACTTCTGTTACTGCCTTGAATGTGTTATTTGTTTCCTTTACAATTCATGTTGCAAGTTCTGCAGCGTAATCCACGGGGCTGTCATACCACCGATGCACTCTGAGGGAAAGAGCAAGGCCAGCGAACTAAGAACTTGATGTTTCCATCCTATAAATCTGCCTGTGAGAGCCTTGTGGTTATAAACCCTGAGTCACGTGATCAAAACTTTTTCCAGCAGGTGGAGTCCAACTCTTTGGAACCACTTCTTTGTTCTACACAGCCAGCCAAGGTCCTCATCTTTGGTGAGGAAACCTGTGTGGCAACTTTCCTCGATAGATCTCCATTGACTGGCCACTCACCCACCCCGTGGCTTGAGCAAGTAGACGAGTGGTCACCAACTCAGCACTTGTGGGGGTAGTGGGGGTAGTTTCTTCACTTCTTCCCCCATCACTGTCCCCTTAGCCATGAAGTGGTGATGGGGTGGTTGCCTTTTTCTCCCTTGAAAAGCCCATAAAGGCGAAGTTGGAAGGTTGACTCTCATTCCCACTTCCTCTTTCAGCTCTGTGCTTTCCAAGGCTCGGGTTAATTCTACTAGACTTCCCCCCTTTTGGGGAAATGTTTGTGGGCACATTTTTAGTCTTTCTGTCTCGGACTGATCTGAGTGTGCGAAATGACCAGAGGAAGGGGTGCCCACAGCATCTCCAAATGTGCCCACGGGCCTTCAAAAGTTGGCAACCCCTGAAGCACAGCCTTTATGGAACTCATGGGAAGCCCACACCACCTAAGTATGCATAGTTAGGAGAAGGGGAAATAAATTTGTGCAGAAAGCAGTTCTGGCGAGTCACAACTCTGCTTACGAAACGCTCCTGAGCAGGACACCTTGCTTTGTTCGAGCAGCTCAGGGAGAGCTGGTGCTTCCCCACTCCCCAAGTGCTTCCTGGCCTTGGGTCCTCACATTGCTGTGCTCTACTACTCCTTCCCAGTCTGGAAGCTGGAAACGCCCTTGGAGCTCCCTCCCTTCTTCTCTCCCCCCCCCCCCCAGTTGTTGTTTCAGCTGTAAGTGTTGAAGCAGTGTTGGCCAGCACGCCTGGGTCTCTTGCCCACACAGGTGCTGTTTGCAGAGTATTTATATCATCTCAATGGAGCTCTTCGAAAGCCGGAGCTGTTTTGAAACCACAGCCGCGGCCTTGCATCGCCCGTCCTTCCCTTCCACCTTTAGTCGTGACGGGGGGTGTAGGGGAAGAGTTCTGCATACACAGGGCCTTGTTTCCTCCTCCGTCCTCTTCTTCCTTGACCCCAGGCCCTTGGAACACAGGCTGCCTTTCTGCCGGTTGCTGAGTGGACTCGTGTGTATGTTTATGTTTATGTGTGTGTGTGTGTGTGTGTGGGAGAGAGTGACTTGCTGGCCGGACCGCTCTGCCCCTCCAAGGCCGCCTCTTAACCTGAAGAAGCCCTGAATTATTTGTGTTGTTCTTGGCAAGACCGGCCTGGCCCTTCTCAAACACAGAGGTGAGTGTGCGCAGAGGTGCCGAGTGGGAGCCAGCACGTGCTGTTTGTGTTGGAGCTGCGGCGCAGGGAATTAATTCAACTCCGCTGCTAATTGCTCCTGAAGTGCAAGGCTCTGTGAAAACACACACAATAAGCGTGCGAGAGAAGGCGCGGGGGGGGGGGCTTACCCGTGTGCTTTGAAAGCTATAGCAATTGCCGGGTTTCAAGTTGGGATGGTGGACTGTTGAAGCACTCTGGCCACAGCCAGAAAACCTCCTTATAGGGGTCCCAGAGTTCAGTTTGAGGGTCTATGGCCTGCCCACTTCATTGCTGCTTGGTTCACATGCAGCTGCTACCCTATGGCAGGTGCCAGAGTTGAAAGGGTCCCCAAGGATCGTCCAGTCCAACCCCCTACAATGCAGGAATGCCAGCTACACAATCCCCGAGAGATGTCCATTCAATCTGTTTAAAAACCGCTGGTGAAGGAGAGTCTGCCACCTTCCATCTTGCCCAGCATATTCCCTTCTGTTAGCTGAGGGCTGGGGAAGCCTAATCCCAGAGGGCAGATGTGGCCCTCTGAGACGCTTGGTCTGGCCCTCAGGAATCATCCCAGGCTACACCCTCCCTATGCTCCCCCTACCCTCCTTGAAGCTGGCATGTCTCCTTGAACTGCAATAATGCCTCTTACTTACCTGGATGGATAAATTTCCATGTAGAAGAAACCTCTGACCATTACATAGCTGTAGTACAATGATAAGAGACACAATCGTTGCACCACCATCTGTTGCCATGTGGCCCTCGAGAGGTTGCACACTAGCAAACCTGGCTCAGGGAAAAGTTCCCCACCCCCGTTTTAGTGTATATCAGTTAGATGCTAGGTTGGCTGTTCCAAGAGGCTTGAAAGCCATTCTTACTGAATTTCTGTGGCTGTGAGTGATGGTAGACATTTGGGTGAAAATCACCAGGACAGGGAAGTGTGCAAGATGAAGGGGGGGCATTTTAGATTGAACACTGTGAGCATGCTAGATTGTCTTCTGCTGGTGCCTTGTAGGTTGAAGGGTGCCAAGACGACTGTCAAAGGCATCAGCTACAGAGTCCTTAAAATATATATGCTTTTTAAAAAAATATTTTTTGCAAATTCGTAAAAGAAAGAGGAAAACAATACAAAGAGAATGACATGCATAACCTTCCTGGTCAGCTCACATTCACAATACATTTCAACATCACTACATCCGTCTCAGTTTACACATACAGATCAATATAGATGGCATCCAAATATATGAAGCTGGTATTTATATGAAGTGCAGTCAAATTTAGCAAGGGTGTTGAGGTCATCAAGCCATTGCATTATTGACGGTGGATATTTATCCTTCCAGGCTTGAAGCAGAAGTGTCTTGGTGACCATTAGGGCACATAAAATCCATTCCTCTTTTCCTGCTGTTAATCCCTGTACAGCAGGAATATGCTTTAAAATTACGCGAAGATCTGCAAATATCAAGGATATTCACCAGCTGCAAATTCGTGATGGACATACATATTTATATCCCACCTTTTCCTCCAAGGAGCTCTAGGTGGTGCACATCGTTCTCCCTGCCCCAATTTGCCCTCACAACAACCCTGTGAGGTAGTCTAGGCTCAGAGACTGTGACTGGCCCAAAGTCACCCAGTAAGCTTCATGGCTGTGTGGAGATTCGAACCCTGGTCTCCCAGGGCATAGTCCAGCGCTCTGTCCGTTACCACTGGCTTTCTCCCAAGAGTGCTTATGCATAGAATTTCAAGCAGGGGTGGCATGTAGATCAGTATTGTCTGTACAAATGTTTCTCAACCGTGGGCCTCCACCTGTTTTTGGACTACAACTCCCATCACCCATGACCACTGGAGGCCCAAAGTTGAGGAACACTGGTCTATACATAGGATTGCCATATTTCAAAAAGTAAAAACCACGACACCCCCACCCCAAGTTGTTGAGCCTTTCAGAAGCTCCCTCCAGATGTGAATTCCACCTTTGAAATACTGGTAATGTCCGGGAAAATCTGGACATATGGCAGCCCTACTATACCATTGGTCTTAGACTGATGGATCGGGACCTTCAACCGAGTCATGGCCTGATCTAAGGTATATCACAGCAGCAGCACCATATCAAATGGAGTGGGGGAAGGTTTTATATCCCAAGGGCTGCATTCCCTTCTGGGCGACTTTCGGGGGGCAACATGCCCATGGTGGATGGGGCCAGAGGCAAAAGCTGGTGAAGCAGATAACTGAAGTCTTACCTTTGTACTGTAAGCTAGTTGCTACCCACACACACCTCTACCCTCCATCTAGGCAAGAGAGAGATACCATCAGAGTTTGAGGACATGTTCCAGCAAGCGAAAACACTCGAGGAGTGTGTGAAGCATGGCTGGTGAGATTTCAGCCTGGAGAGAGCCCCAGGGGCCAGAGAGAGAGAGAGAGATGGTTCCTGGCCCTGAAGTTCCCCACCCTTGATATAAATGTATGATTAAAAAAAGATGTATAGAATTGTAGAGTTGAAAGGGATCACGTGGGGCATCTAGTCCAGCCTCCTGCAATGCAGGAATCTTCTGCCCAACACAGGGCTCGAACCCACAACCCAGAGATTAAGAGTCTCAAGCTCTACTAACTGAGCTGTCCACCCAATCCAATTCTTAAAAGAGAAATAAATGGGTCCCTAACTTTAAACACAGGTTTGGATTAGAGGTGGGTCCAGGGGTCTGTATAAGCAAACTGACTGGCAGTGGCACCTCTAGGGTTTCGAGCAAGGGACATTTCCATCCATGCTGAGGACTGAACTTGGGACCTTCTGCTCACAAAGCAGATGCTCTCCCTCTGAGCTATGGCCCTGAGCTACAGAAGAATGATGCATGTGTAAACAAGCACAGCCCGTGCTCCTCCTCTTCTGTCGGAGCCTTGGAAATCAAGCTATAACTGATTGCCATTTGGAAAAAGGAACAGGAAGAAAGCAGCTTTGACATGATCTTGGTCTCGAAATCAGGAGCATAACTGACAAAACGCTCGTTTTTGGTCTTCTTTATTAGCACCTCCTCAGCCATGGAGGGGTAGAGTTTGAACATGCCTTTTCTGCTTCTCTCTCTCTCTCTCTCTCTCTCTCTCTCTCTCTCTCTCTCTCTCTCTCTCTGGTGTCTGTCTATACTCCTTTCTAGCAGATGGCAACCCCAGTTTGTGCTCTTATGTTCATGCATGCACTGTAGGTGTCTGTGCCTTGCATTGACATAACCAGGCAACAGCTATGTTGCAAGGCTGGACAGGGGGATAATCTCAGCAGAGAGGGAGAGTTGGAGCAGGAAATCAGGTAGACTTAGAGAAACAATACACACTTGTCAGGGCATTGCTGATTAAGATAGCTTTACACGCGTTAAGTCCGTTGGAGCTGGGTGATTATAATGCTCTTTGAGGTGGAGAAATTTATTAAGGCAGCACTCGAGTAAAACGATCTGAGGCCTTTGCCACCAAGAAAGGAGAAAGAGAAAGAGAGAATAGGCTTTCCGTGCTTCGCCGTGGTGAAAAGCAGAGTTGAAATGCCAGATAAAAGTGTTTTATCTGAAAACCGAGAGGCAGGTGAAAGGGATAAAAATGACATAATTCTTGGAGCAACGCAATATGTTGGAATTACCAAAGGATCAGAGATGTAATTTGGAAGGTAATATTAGAGAGAAAGAAATGGTTGATGTTAGATGAATGGAATAGAGGGAATAAGTAGCTTTCAGTGACTGCTTTTAATTTTTATGGAGGCAATCAAGATTCATAGGGAAACCTTTGCTGGTTTAGCCTGAGGAAGGGTCATAGCTTAGTGGTTGGGCCTCTGCTTTGTATGCAGAAGGTCCCAGGTTCAATCCCCACCATTTCCAGGTAGGGCTGAGATAGAACCTTGCCTGAAGCTCTGGTGAGCTGCTGCCAGTCAGTGTAGACGATGCTGAGCTTAGAGGGACCAGTAGTTTGACTTGGTTTAAAGCAGCAGCTTATGTTCCTAGGAAAGAGATGGGGGCTTCCTTGATGCTTGTAGAGGTGACTACTAGTTGCACCTTTCTGCAACCACAGATACAGGAAGCAAGCAGTTTCTGCAAAGCAGCACAGTTTTTCAACCACAGCTCAGAGGCAAAAGTTTTAGCAGCTATTACTTCCTGCAGAAGCGTTTTCCTTTTGTAACACACAGGCTTTCCTGGGGCCAAACTGCTTTGCAAGTCCCAGGTAGTATGCTATTGGGAGAATAGAAAACACACACACACACACACACCCTCCTGCAGAAATTCATAATGCTTCAATATGAGTTTGTAATTCATTGAAAGGGTTAGATAAAATGAGCCGGCTGCACATTTTTAACCCTCTTGCGACAACAAAGTCGTCCGCAAAGCTTGCAACCATTCTCTCTCCCCCCCCCCCCCAAGACGATGATGATAATCTGCCTGTGGACCAGGATAGATGGGGAAATTGAGCAATGAGCAAGAAGACCTTGAACAGCTGTCAGAATGTACGTAAGATATTTGGGTAACTTTGAATTGACCACATGTTTCTTTGGAACAAAATACCTTTTTAGCCGCCCTTGTTGCACATGGATATTCAAGTGGGAAGCACTTTCCTGAAATCCTTATGGAATTTCTGCTAGTTTTAGATAACGGTCCTTTTACAGATGTCCTCATCTTATAATTAATGTGGCTCTGGCGTAATTCAAACTGGACAGTAAATATTCTTACATAGTCCTCCAGCAACACCTAATTCCTATTTAAAAAGGAATTGTCCTCCTTGCAGAATAGCATTGCTGGCAGTGCCTGTTATACTTAAGCTGGAAGGCCTGTCTGTGTTGCAAATCACAACATGCACATCTGTTCCCGTGGCAGGTGGATAAGCACTTGCCTTTGCATCCCACAAATCTCTTAAGGTTGACTGCTTGGGGATGGCAGCATTGGGGGCAAAGAACCGGCTGATGAGGAAATCTGGAAAAGGAAAGAGATAAAGGGAGAGACATGGTATTTCTCAGTTATCTGAAGGGGATGGGGCAGGCTTGTTCTCTGTGGCTCCAGAGAACAGGATTAGAACCATTGATGGGAACCACAGGGAGGTATTTCTCAGTTAAAATGTTAGGAGAAACGTCCTAGTGGCAAGTTCAGCTTGACAGTGCGACAGGCTGCATCAGGAGGTTGGAAGGCTTCTCCTTTGCTGGAGATGTTTAAGCAGAGACTTGATGGCTATTTGTCAGGCATGTTGTAGTTGCATCCTGCATTGAGCCCATGGTTGTGCTGGATGATCTCTTAAGGTCCCAGCCAGTTACGTGAGTCTCTGAGCACACTGCTTTTAAACAGGTGGAAGGTTCCATAAAGTGACTTGGTCTTTTAAATCCAAGCTGAAGGCTCAGGGGCAAGAGCTGTGGGAAGGGCAAACCAACAGTAAGCTTCTAAAATTGAGTTCAGCATTTCAGTTGTGGTCAAATGCATCCCTTAAAGAGCTAAGGATTGTGCCCAACGAAGATCTATTCAGATCAGATTCGTCGCAATAGATGGGCCTAAGTTAAAGATGCCCATTAATTCCATTTTGTTTACTCTTGAGTAGGACTAGCACCGGATAAACAGAGCAGGTGCTCTTCTCCTGAACAGCCGCCCTTCCTTTTTAAAATAAAAATAATAAAAAAATAATTATTAAGGATTTTCTTGATTTACAAAGGTATATGCAATGTCTCTTTCGTGTTCTTTCCATGTAGCATTTTTATACAGCAGTTTCATTTTTTGAGACATTAGGAAGAAAAGGGGGGGGAGAGGTGGGCAGGATGGGGAGATGGGTAGGGTGGGGTGACGGTATTTCTACTTTACTTAGTATATGTAGCGTTCGGTGTCAGCGTCGTTTGTGCAGGTTCTCTGTTGTTCGCTTGTGCTCCTTTAGTGGTGAGAGAGGTCGGGGTTGGCGTAGGGTGTGATTGTTCTTTTGTGGTTGGCTGTGGTGGTCTTTGGTTTCCTGTGTGAGTGGGGTGGGTGAGTGTTTTTGGTCAGGTTAGCCATATTGATTTGTATGCTGCCGGTAGATTTCTGTCATTGTCTATTTGGGCTGTGTGTGTGATGAAGGGGAGCCATACCGGGGTGAAGGTGTCTTCTTCTGTTTGTCCCCGTGTCAGTTTTAGCTTACAGGTTAGTTTTTCTAGTAGTTTCCCATACTACTTGGTACCATTTGGTCCATGGCGCTGTGGGTTAAACCACAGGCTTGCTGATCAGAAGGTTGGCGGTTCGAATCCCCGTGATGGGGTGAGCTCCCGTTGCTCGGTCCCAGCTCCTGCCCACCTAGCAGTTCGAAAGCACGTTAAAGTGCAAGTAGATAAATAGGGACCGCTCTAGCGGGAAGGTAAACGGCGTTTCCGTGCGCTGCTCTGGTTCGCCAGAAGTGGCTTTGTCATGCTGGCCACATGACCCGGAGGCTGTCTTCGGACAAACGCCGGCTCCCTCGGCCTATAGAGCGAGATGAGCACGCAACCCCAGAGTCGGACACGACTGGACCTGATGGTCAGGGGTCCCTTTATCTTTATCTTTACCTTTACTCCTGACAGGTCTTTCCAGTGTCTGGTAATGATGTTTCTGGCTTAATGCCCACTTACGCCCTTCCTTTTAACCCTGGTGGTAGCAGTTAAAAATGCAAATAGACCCTACAAGCACCGGCAAGGAGCAGAAGGCAACTTGTTGAATATACTCCCTGCTAGGCCACCAGGTGGCATTATTCTAAGTTGAGAAACAGCGTAACTGGAGCATTGCCTTGCTGGATCAGACCAGAGGCCTGTCACTGGACACTTATAAGAGCAGATGTTTGCACAGTGAAAGGGGGGGGTGTCTACCTAGGGTGACACGAACAACTGCAAGGACCGAGCAAGCATCTTCCTGAATGTTCTCAAATACATGTCATGTTCGGGATAAACAGTGGAGTGTCCTCACGGCTGTGCCCTGCCCTTTCCCTTGATTGCTCCATGCTGGAAAGGAATCTTCTCTTCCCGCTGCCCCAGGTTTTGCTCAGCTTTCTGCTGGTTGTTTTCCCTGCGTACTTAGAACACGCTGGGTGCCCCATGCGTCCTTTGTTCCTTTTCCTTTCTCCTTTTGTTTGTTCGTCATCTGCGGAGGGGTAAAAGAGAAGTGTGTTTCTGTTTTGTTTTATTGCTCCGCCAGCAACTTCTCTTCCTCTTGCATTGAGAACATCCTTCTTGTCAGTCCTGCGGGGAGAGCTCGTCTCATTCTTGCTGTGATCGCAGTTCCTACACTGCCAGAGGCAAGTCCAGCACCTAGTTTCTGATGGTCGCTAACCACTGTATGGTAGGACCAGAGGTCTGATTTTAGTATAAATTAGCTGCTTGTTTGTATACACTTGCAAACATTGAAATGCACTTGCCACTTCCCTGCCCGTTCACCCAGTTTAGAGAACTCTTTTTGGAGTTTGCTCGCTTTCTCCCTCTCTGGCTTGGCTGTTTCCCTCTGCCCTCTTTCCTTCCCAGCTGCTGGGAAAAGCAGCCAAGCTCAATCATCAGGAAATGACGGCATTTGGGCAGGGATGCGCTCCCTGCTTTCTCGAGGCAGCCATGCAGCCCTTGGATCTGCTACCATTGAGGGACGAGGGATTTGCGGGACCCCCAAATGAGGTTGGACTTCAGTGCCCATCGGCATGGCCAATGGTCAGGGATGATGGGAGTTGTAGTGCAACAAACATCAAAAGTATGCTGCATCGGCTGCCCCTGACATAAGCTGATTTGGGGTCCCTACTGGAGCACACCTAGGTGAAAAACGCAGCATTGACATTGCTGTATCGAACAACTGTCAGCCTTGTACTCTAGAGGGTCGCCCAGGGATGGGAGACTGGGAGACCAGTGGGGTTCCAGATATTGCTGAACTCCAACTCCCATCATCCCTGATTTGGTTATTCTGGGTGAGACTCATGGGACCTATAGTCCAGCATAATTTGGAAGGCCACAGCTTCCGCCACTACCTGGAACAGAGGTGTTGCTTCTCCCACTGGTGGAATAGGGGAATCTCAGACCTGGCCCTTAGTCCTCTCTACCTGGCTGTTGGGACTCTTCTCAGTCCACACCCTCTGTTCTCAGGCTGTGCATCTCAGCGATCCTGTTCCCCCCTTGAGTGCTTTTGCCTGGCTGGAATGTTTTCATGAACTGTGATAATCCCTTGTTTTCCAGGATGGAGAGATGTGTGTTTGTGTGTGTGTGTGTGTGTGTGTGTTGTAACCTCTGACTTCCACTATGCAAAGGCAAAAGTCATGCCTGATCCCTCACCCACTTTTGCATTTGACCCCACCCACCATGGTTCTGCAGTCCCCACAGATTGCCCATGAAGGAACATGGCCTCTGGTTGCGAAAAGTTGCCCGCTCCTAGGCTACAACCACAGGGACTAGCCCCATGCTTCTAGTGAAAAGCTCAGATTTGGCAAACGGATATTCCAGCCTTTACTGAGCCTTGCTAAATGCTGAACATCTCCCTGTCCTTTCTCTCCCTGGCACAAGAGAAGCAGAAGAGTTCTACATTTAGCAAGGAATATAAGCTCAAATGAGCGGAACACATAATTGCCAGAATTACAGAAAAATCCCTTCTCTCTCTCTCAAATGGGAAAGAACCACTAAAAAATGTGAGTCAGGCTACATGATGGAAATATTGCAGCCAATCATACAGTATAAAAACAAGGGAGACCAAGGTTCAAAAAACAAGAGTCAAAAGTACCATGTGGTTTGGAATAGTAGCATCCAAAGTCTCGCACCAGCCCAGCTTCCAAGCAAAAATGTTGTGCCACAGGGGGAAACGTACGAGGGAAGTGGTCAGCCTTGGCCTTCCCCTCTCCTGAGCTGCCAACGGAGAGCAGAGTGCTGTGACAGCCAAAATGATTCAGAGAAGGGCAGACCCAAAATTGTCTGCGGCAATTTGACATTGTTTCCCCCTTGGATGAGGGGAGAAACACCATCAAGGAGAGTCACAAAGGGGTTTGCGTTGAAACCCCTGCTAAAAGGAAGGTGATTGACAGACAGACAGCCCTGCCCACCTGCCCAATGTGACCTACAAGACCTATTCTGATAAGGATCGGGTCCGTAGAACCAAAATGGTTCTCCACCCTGGATTAGGGGATGATTGGCCTACTGGAGTTGCCACTCCTGCAGTGATGAGGAACCCCAGGCCTGGGGGGGCCAAATCCCCCCCACATGCCTCTCTACCTGGCCTGTGGGGCTCTCTCAAGGCCCCATACCAACTAGAGCTGAGCCCCTCATCAGCTGCCCTTCTGACATATTTTTGACTGGCTGGAATGTGTCCTTGAGCTCTTATAATGCTTCTTCCTTACCTTGATGGGAGGGTAGAGATATGTATGTGTAGAAACTAGGCTACTGTACAAAGGTAAAAGTCACCTTCATTTTTGCCCTTGGACTCTCCCACCATGGGTATGTGACCCAAGAAGGTTGCCCAGAAGAGAATGCGGCCGTCCAGCTAAAAAGCTCCCACCCCCCTGCTCTGCTGTGTAGTTATGGCTGGAAGTGAACCTTGACAAAACAGCAACCTCCCTGCATTGTCTATGCCCTGCATCAGGGAGCCATCTATGATTCTATGTGGCCCATCTCCAGATGTTGATGAACTACAGCATCTGTCACCCTTCTCCATTGGCCATAGTTGCTGAGGGCTGATGGGAGTTGGAGTCCAGCAATACTTGGAGGGCCACAGGTTCCCCAGCCTTGGCCTACACTGATTGACGGCAGCTGTCCATGGTCTTTACCACTAACTACCTGATCATTTATTACCAGAGCAGTGAGGGATTGAACCTGGGGCATGTATTTTGCTGCTGAACCATGACCCTTCCCCAACTGGGGGGGACCATTGCTTGACAAATCAATCTGGTAATGTCCAGGTACCCAATCCTGCACTCAGCAAACCCACAGCAGTGGAGAATAGCCCTGCCATTATGCTCTTCCTGGTCTGAGTTCCTTGCGGAGGAATCTTCTTGGTAGTGAGGGACTTCTTGGTAGTGGCACCCACCCTGTGGAACGTCCCTCCCACCAGATGTCAAGGGGATTTAAGTACAACTTTTAGAAGACATCTGAAGGCATCCCTGTATAGAGAAGTTTTGAATGTTTGATGTTTTATTATGCTTTTATGTTTGTTGGAAGCCGCTCAGGGTGGCTGGGGCAACTCAGGCAGATGAGCAGGGTACAAATAATAAAATTATTATTATTATTATCAAGCTAAACTTCCTGAATTGCTCAAGGCTCAACCTCCATCTGGGTCCTTTGTGAACCTTTGGCTGGAATGAGTTTGTGTGAGCTGGACTCCGACACTTCACTGTGTTTGTATCTGAATTGGAATCTGGAGTAGGAGGAAAGGAACTACACTTGATTCCGAATCAACAGCCTGTCCCTCGGTGGGTGATCCCTATAGCTCCAGGGAATCGCGATGGTTCTTTTGTTTTGGGAACATAGGAAGCTTCCTTATACCATTGACTCAGGCCTAGCTCAGCGTTGTTAATGCCAGGGATTGAATTTGGGACCTTCTGCATACGCAGCCTATGCTCTGCCTCCGAGCTATGGCACACACTGCTTCGCACGCAAAGGAAGACAGGTCTGCTGTTCTGCAGCTGCCTTGAGAGCCGCTGGAACTCCAAGGCCGGGGTTAACCTCCTACCAGGGTTAAGGAGGCGGCTAGTGATGGATGGCTTCGTTTATTCATAGGCAGGCCAGCCTTGCTCTAGAGCAGTAGATTGGGAAATTGAAACCCAGCTCATCACTCCCTGTTCCAGGCAGGCTACAGCACTCCGCAGACTCTTCCAATTATCGCCAGCCAGCTGGAGCATCAGGAGAGGAGCCAGGGCCACCCAGAGCTTCCCAGCTGCCCCCTTATGTTGTGAGGCTGGTGCCTCAGCTCCGTTCTGTGCGGTTGCTACCTCTTGCACCGCAGAACAATGCCAACAGCTGACGGGGGGAGCCCATCCCACAATGTCGTCTCTGGCCGTGCATTCCCAAGAAACGACTCCACTGCCCTGCTTTCTGCTACCGCCCGTCACCGTGAAAAATTATCCAACAAAGACCACGCGTGGCTCAAGCCTCATCCTTGTAGCCACCTTTTTCTTTTTAAGTGGCTACGGTGTGCAAAGGCACCCACAAAATGGCATTTGGAGGCATGTAAGGTAAAGGTAAAGGGACCCCTGACCATTAGGTCCAGTCGTGACCGACTCTGGGGTTGCGGTGCTCATCTTGCTTTATTGGCTGAGGGAGCCAGCGTACAGCTTCCAGGTCATGTGGCTAGCATGACTAAGCCGCTTCTGGCGAACCAGAGCAGCGCACGGAAACACCGTTTACCTTCCCGCTGTAGTGGTACCTATTTATCTACTTGCACTTTGACGTGCTTTCGAACTGCTAGGTTGGCAGGAGTAGGGACCAAGCAACGGGAGCTCACCCCGTCGCGGGGATTCGAACCGCCGACCTTCTGATTGGCAAGCCCTAGGCTCTGTGGTTTAACCCACAGCGCCACCCGCTGGCCTCATGAGCTTACCAACATGACGTATAGGGTGGCTATACGCAGAGGTGGCTGGTGCCCCTAAAAGTTGATAGGACAAAAGACAAGGAGACCAACAGTAGAGGGAGCTAGCGCCAATGATAGGTGGAGCCGACCGATTCCAGTTTTGTCCCCATCCTTCTCATTGAGCTACACAAAGGCAGCGAGGAGGAGGAAACTAACAGCCAGGGCCACCCCTTAAATTGGTTGTAAGAAAGCAGATAGGTCTGTTGTGATGAATTACAATCCACCTTGGCATGAATGAACGTCGGAAGCTACTTTAGTCAGACCATTAGTACATCTAGCTCAGTATTGTTGACCCTTTCACTACATTGTGTGAGAACCTTGGTCCATCTAGTTCAGTATAGTCTGCACTGACTGGCAGTGGCTTTCTGGAGTTTGAGGCAGGAACCTCTCCCAGCCATTCTCAGAGACTGAACCCGGGACCTTCTGAATGCAAAGCAGATGCTCTACAGGTAAGCTAATGACCCTTCCCCAAAGTTGCCTTTCAGATTGTTGAAAAAAGCAAGTTACGTTTTTGACTAGGGGGGCTTTAGCAGCCTTCAGACCCATTGTGCAGGTATTTAATCCTCTTGTTGTTGTTGTTTGTTGTTAAGGAAGTCATTTGTAGTAGAGGCCACTGTGGCATCTTTTTCAGTGAGTACTGTAAAGCCTGTTAGGTTTTTAAGAGGATGAAGGAAGAGGGAATAAGGGATCTTTGATGCAGGCTCTGTCGAGACGGAGGGGAGCCTCTTCCGCTTGTGACTGAGGGAGTGGGGCTGTTGGTCTGAGTCAGGATGATGCTGCAGAGCCGAAAACATGAGGAGCAGGAGGGCCAGTGTCAATGCTGTTTCATGTCAAGAAAAACAAATCCCTCAGCTAATTTCACTTGGAACTCTTTTTTTTAACAGTCAACATAAATAAAAGAAAAAGCAAATCCTGGAGCAGGCTGACATTTACAAGGGTCACTCTTCAAGCGATGTGTCCAGGAACGCTAATCATACATGCTGATCTCGGTTGCCTTCTTGGCTGTTGTCCTAGCTGGATCCGTGCGGGAAGCCTGACAAGTGTCCTGCTGGCAGCCGCATCGCCGGACTCATCCCGAAAAGCAGGAGAGAGTGCCTCAACTTGAGGAGCTGCATACTCATACCCAGCCTGGCAGCAAGGTTTTGTGAGCAGGAAACGGAGCGCAGGACTGTCCCCCCCCCAAAAATGCCATTCTGTTGAATGGGGAAAGGGGTGGCATCCCGTTGAAAACACCACTCTTCCTAAAGTTAGAAGCTGACTTCTACCCAGGCCAATGTTTCCCAAACTTGAGTCTCCAGCTGTTTTTGGACTACAATTCCCATCGTCCCTGACCACTGCTCTTGCTAGCTAGGGATGATGGGAGTTGTAGTCCAGCTGGAGACCCAGGTTTGGGAAACACTGTGACCTAGCTCAATATCTACGCCAGCCTTCCCCAACCTGGTGTTCTCCGGATTTTGTTCTGATTCCAACTCCCACAAGCCCCGGCCATTTGGCCATGCTGATGGCAACTGGGTGTCCAACAACATCTGGAGAACATCAGGCTTTGGAAAGGCTGGCCTGTGTTGACCGGCAGTGGCTCTCTCCACAGTTTCCAGGAGTCTTTCCTAGCTCTTAACCGGAGAGGCCAGGGATTGAACCTGGGATGTTGTTTATGCCGAGCACAATGCTTTGCATGAGGCAGTGACGGCCGCCAACTTGGATGGCTTTAAAGGAGGATTAGACAAATTGATGGAGGAGAATAAGGTTATCCGTGGTGTTCCACTGCCAGTGGCAATATACCTCTGAATGCCAATTGCCGAGAACTGCAAGTCAGGTCCTCCTTGGGACTTTCCCACTGGGGCATCTGGTTGGCCACTGTGAGAACAGGATGCTGGACTATGATAAGCCCTTGACCTGATCCATCAGTGGCTTCCCCACTGCTAGGGTGAATGAAGGGACATAAACCTTGTGGCTGTCATACATTTGGATTGGCGCTTAAACTGGAGATGTTCAGAATGTGGATTTTTTTTTTTTAAGGAGGGCTAGGTTCTCCTCCTTCCGTGCCATGAATCACACAGGGCAAATTCCATAATATCTATCGCTCACCTAGTGGCGAGTCCGAACGCCGGATGTATCCAACAGGTATCCAGACTTTTTTAAAAAAGTGCAGTAAGAAAGCATCATTTGCTAAAAGGCTGGAGATAATAGGGGAGGGATGCTTTTCAGCCCCCTTCTTTGCACACCCACAGAAAAGAAGCAGAGAGTCTACAGGGAAGACTGCGGATGGGGCAGGATGCAAGCTTCTGCCTCCTTCTCCCTCCTGGCAGAGAGAGAGAGAGAGCAAAGGGGCCCATTCCGGGCAATCGGCTCAGCTCCCAACAACTGAATTTGCTGCTGTGTCGTTCAGCGGCCAAAATATTCCAGCCGGACCTCATCTGGAGCTTGTTCCAGTGACCACAGCACTCCCCCGCCACATCACTGCCACAGCAGAGACAGCCTTGAATGTGTGCCTGCATCCCCCCCTCCCTAACCTTTCCCCTCACTCTGTTAGGAAGAAGAAAAACGTGAGGCCCATAGAGCAAAAGAAAAACGTGCTCTGCTCATCCACCAATCCTACAAACTGTCCCAGAATCAAGCAGCAGGAGGTTGGGTGGTGGTGCTTTTCATGGGACTTTGGCTGCCTTATTAATAAGCAAATGTCCCCGAGACAAATGGGCACAGAGGTCCCCTATTGAATAGCAGTGGCAGGGAGGAGACTTACTGTATGTCTCATCTCAGAAACGAGGCCCATCAACCCCAGTGGGATTGACTCCTATGTACTTATAGACCCACAGAATTGTAGAGTTGGAAGGGACCATGGGGGTCATCTACCTCAACCCCCTGCAATGCAGGAATCTTTTGCCCAACGTGGGGCTCGAACCCATGACCCTGAGGTTAAGAGTCTCATGCTCTACCAACTGAGCTGTCCCAGCTTGCCCTCTGTCATGGACTGCCATCAGGTGGCTTGCGGAGATTTACGGTTGTATCCAATGCTAGCCCTGCTCGAAGTAGGGCCATTGAAATGAATGACCTGACTAGGGTTTAGGCTGCTCCCCAAAGATGGATCCAACCTTTAGATGGGAAAGCAGTGGCCCTTATGATCTTGCTAGACTCCCAACTCCCATCACCCTTGACTTTTGGCCATATTGGCTGGTGCCAATGGGAGTTGGGAGTCCAAAAACATCTGAGGGGCCACAGCTCCCCCCCCAGCCCTGCTTTAGATTTTCTGCTTCCACATGGGTGCATTTTCGAGGTAGACACTGATTTCTTCATCTACAACCAAATCTTCAGTCTGGTAAGATTGGTCCTCACCGGTTCCTCTCTCCCTGTTCCACCAGCCTCTCACTCCTACCTATTCATTTGTCCCATGTGGGTAGCGAACACCTCCTGCTGATCACTGCCTGGTCTGCCTGTGGCATCTTTGTTTGCCTTTAATATGTACCGCAGAAAAAAAGCAATGAGCCAATTTGGACAGCAGTTCCATGGTTCTGCTGTGGAAAGAACACTTTTGATTGTGCGGGGCAGGTAAGCCCCCCCACCCCCATATTTCGTTCAAGTTGGCACCCCTGACTGTAACTGTAAGTGGGGTCAGGTGGTGCCTCTGTGCATGTGCAAAGTACCCTTCCCACACTGTGCCCAGGCCCCACCCCTCACTGGCTCTGTTCTATAACCTCATCAAAGGCAGTGTGCCCTTGAACTGTGATAAAACCTCTCACCTGGATAGAGGGCAGAGAGGGCATCCGATCACACTCACTTTTGCCACTCCCACCAGTAGCATGAGACCCCGGAAGGCTGTCCACAAGGGGACAGCTGAAAAAGGTTCCTCACCCGTGGTCTAGAATCTACAACAGGTATAGGGGAAACCGTTGGCCCTGCAGGTGTTTTGGATGAACTACAACTCCCATCACCCCTGGCCATAGCCCATGCTTGCTCGGGCTGATGGGAGTTGTAGTTCAGCAAAATCTGCATGGCCAAAGGTCTACATCATGCGGTCTACATCCAGAGTCCTGTCTTAGATTAACACACACACACCCCCAGCAAGTATTACAAATAGCCTTGGGAGTCGGGGTGGTGTGGGGGAGATAAGGAAGCTTATCTACAAGGCAGTGTTAGAAACTGAGATATCAAAGCTAGGAGCTTAATGGCACCTTACACCTAGGTTATGGGCGGAACAATGTCTAGGCGCACTTTTTTATAACAAGAATACAAAGCTGAAAATAAACCGCAGCTAAAATATTACATTCATTTTTCACACGGTCTGGTCCTTCCCCTGCCCACCCACCCTAATATTCTTGAGAGGGTCTCTTCTCCAGTCTTCAGAGAGTAGCTGGAAGCGGGGAGGCAGAAAAAGGTCCTCCTTTCCTTCCACACTGCAGTTTTAATCTGAAATCTTAGGCGCAGTACAGCGCCCAGAGCTCAGAAACTGCTCGCGCTAACGAAATTCCCTGTAGCAAAATGCGCCTAGAACAATGGGAGTTTCGAACACTGCTACAAGGGCTTGTGGTTTTCTGGGAAATTACTTTGGCAGAGAGAGAGAGAGAGAGAGAGAGAGAGAGAGACTCACAGGTCGCGAACCTCATTCTGCACAAACCCCATAGAAGTGACCCACAGTGATGCAAGAGTTCATTTTGACGAGACGTGTCCTGGAAGGTGTCTTGGCAGATTGCACCCCGCGTTTATTATGTGGGGAGATGCAGGAAGGAAGGGGGACGTTGCCCTTTAGATGATCTGCCTCAGACGCCCCCCAACCCAACCCCAACGTCTTCCTGGTGGAAAAGCAGTTGCATCCAAAATCGTTCCATAACACCACATTTTCTTTCTTTTTTAATTGCCCCCCCCCTTCCGGGATCAGCCACTAGTCTCAAACATGCATCGTTGCAAAGGGCGATTTGTTCCAGGCGTGACCTTTCCTTTCCATTTTAGGTCTGTAGGCGGAGGCAGGAGGGTCTCGGGGTGATGCAGGTGATGCAGGTGGGGGGACACACTTTCCCCCGCAGCACCATGGAGCAGAGCAAACCCCCGTCTCTCACCCACCCCACCCCTCCAAAGCCAGGAGGAAAGGTTTCTGGTTCTGGGCAATAAATACAGCAGGCCAAAGAGGACAATGACGACGTTGAAAAATAAAAAATACAATCACTATTGGAACTTTTAAATATTTTTCCATTAAAAAAAAAATCTGTTTCCCTTTGAAGCGTCTCCCAAGCGGGACAATCCCTCTGGCCACGGAGTCTGCACTGCCCACGTCACCGGCAGGTGTGCATCTCTGCCACGCGGTGGCACTGTTTACACTTGACAAAGCAACACCAGTGGAACTTGCAGCTGCACCGCTCCACCACCTCCACCTCGTCCGTGTGGAAGCCGCGGCCGCAACACATCAGCTCACAGCCATCGATGGCCTTGGAAGTCTTGTTGCAGTGCCTGCCGCTGGTGCCCAGGACGCCGTTCCTCAGGTCGTGCTCGCAGAAGTCGGGGCTGGAGTCCAGGTAGACCAGGTCCTCGTCCGTGTGGGGCTTGAACTGGGAGTTCTTGGGGACTAGCACCTTGGTGGAGCCCACCTTCCGCTGCTCGACCTCCGTGGCCCCATCGAACTTCTCCTTCAGCACGTTGCCCACCTTGCGGAAGGGGGGCATGGCCTTCCAGCAGGTCTTCACCTCGCACGAGCCAGACACGCCGTGGCACTTGCACTCCACCCGCATGTGGTTCAGGATGGCCTTGGGGGGGGAAGGAGCAGAAATTCATTTACTTACAGACACGTTCCTTTCTTCCTTTCGTTCTTTAACCCCCCCCCCCAAAATAGAACAACAAAGCAGCAAACGATGACAATGAGGACGTGCCCGACATTTGTGACGTCTTACGTCAAGGCGGCATGGCTAGCCAGGGAAGCTGAATATTGGGAGATTCAGGGCAGGTTCATTCAGCGAATGCTTCAACAGCAGAACCTGCTCCTGCAGGTGGCAGTGATGACCACCAGTTTGGATCAAGAGAGGATTAGACAAATTCATGGAGGGACCCAGGTGGCGCTGTGGGTTAAACCACAGAGCCTAGGGCTTGCTGATCAGAAGGTCGGCGGTTTGAATCTCTGCAACGGGGTGAGCTCCCATTGCTCGGTCCCAGCTCCTGCCAACCTAGCAGTTCGAAAGCACGTCAAAAGTAGATAAATAGGTACCGCTGCAGCGGGAAGGTAAACGGCGTTTCCGTGCACTGCTCTGGTTCGCCAGAAGCGGCTTAGTCATGCTGGCCACATGACCCGGAAGCTGTACGCCGGCTCCCTCGGCCAGTAAAGCGAGATGAGCGCCGCAACCCCAGAGTCAGACACAACTGGACCTAATGGTCAGGGGTCCCTTTACCCTTTACCTTTAAGGCCAGCAGTGGCTGCGAGTCACAATGTGATGTAAGCCACCCAGAGTGACTAGGGAGACCCAGCCAGATGGGTGGGTTATATATATTAAAATTATGATTATTATTAAATCGGCTATCATCAACCTCCGCTGAATACCAGTTGCCGGGAGTCGCAGTTAGGCAGAGTGCTGTTGTGCTCAGATCCTGCTTGCGGGATTCCTATTGAGGGCACCTGGTTGGCCACTTTGAGAATAGGATGCCTGGCTAGTTGGGCCTTTGGCCTGATCCAACAGGCTCTTCTTATGTTCTCAACTGTGTTTAATTGTTGTTTTAAATTATATATGAAACTGTTTTTATTGCTAATGGGTTTTTTGTGTTTGTGTGAAATGGCTTCAAGATATTTCATAGAAAGAGATTCGTAAATGGAATTACACAAACTGCAAACACTTTAGGATTTTGAGGCAGGTGACATCCATTTACCCATATGTCAGTGGGGGTGGGATGGGGGAAGTACTTCTTTTCTGGGGGGAAAGTGGGGAAACTCAACATGAAGCTTGTTTGTTTGTTTGAGGCCCAGTCGCAGTGGCATACCCCACACACCGGTAGTGTCTGATTAATAAATTCAAGCAGACAATGTTCTGGATTAGAAATGGCCACAACTTTATTGATTACAGATATCGGTGGATTTTTGGCTCAGGCATTGGGTGTATATCCATTCTAGTCCCCCAGACACCCCAAGTTCCTGCTTTAAAAAAAAACAACCCCTGATGGTGAAGAAATGAAATATACCAAATGTACTGAGAGTAAAAGTTAGTCCACATCTGCTAATGCTTGTCCACGGAAAGACAGAAGACAGAATACACCCCCTCCTCCCTCCAAACATGGCAACTATTTTCGTTTCTTGCCAGTTCTGCAAGCTTTTTTAAATGTTGCATTCTTCACTTGGCCATGAGTGACATGGTAGGGCAACGCAGTCTTAACCGATCTGATGCCCTGCCTATGTGTTGGACTACAATTCCCATCAGCCATTGCTGGCTGGAAAGCTTTGGGGAAAAGATGGGGAAAGAGAAAAGATGACGCAGATGCACAGAGGAGGGAAACGCAGAGTGCTCATTCCTCCTCTGGCGTCCGAAAGGCTTGACCGGCTGTTTCCCACACGTTCAAGTTTCTCTCTGCAGATTTAAGGGCTAGAAAACTTGTTCTCTTCCAAAAGCCAGCAAGCGCAGGAAGAAGTGTGTGGCTGCCCCCCTCCCCCTGGAAAGCAAGATGCTCAAGCCTGCTGCTCTTACCTTCCTCCCGGCTTCGTTGTTATGAAGGTTCATGAGCGCCCTGCTGGAGGAAGCCCCTTTGCTCCTCTCCCTGACGTCAACGAAGGACTGAGAGAAGGCCACCCCGTAGGCAATGTTGTCGGAACAGCCGGACCACTGGAAGCCTGGAGCAAGGAGGCGAAGGAAAACAAAGGGCAGCACTTACGTGGGGAGGACAGCACAACTCATTCCACAGCGCTGCAGCCCAATGGCAAGAGAGGGACTCCCTCCCTCTTTGTCCTCTGGGAGGCTACAGGGCAGGGTGGGGAAACTCAAATGTGTCCCCCCCGGCCTCTCATCTGGCCCTCAGGACTCCCCTAGGCAACACCTCCTGTCTTCAGGAGACGCCCCTCAGAGGCCCTGCTCTGTGCACACCTCGATGCTTTTGCCTGTCTTGAATGTGTCCTTGAATTGTGGCACTGCCCCTTGCATGCCATGGGGTGATGGAAGGTGCAGTCCACCAACAGCTGGGGAACCAAGTTTGAGAAAAGCTCATCTATGCCAATGGTGGCCTTCCAGATGACGATGATCATTTTATCATTTATATGCTGCCCATCTGACTGGGTTGCCCAGCAAAATGTAAAAACACAATAAAACATCAAACGTTAAAAACTTCCCTATTCAGGGTTGCCTTCAGATGTCTTCTAAAAAGTCATATAGTTGTTGATCTCCTTGACATCTGACGGGAAGGCGTTCCCCACAGGGCGGGCGAAACTACCGAGAAGGCCCTCTACTTGGTTCGCTGTAACATCACTTCTCGCAGCGAGGGAACAGCCAGAAGGCCTTCGGAGATGGACTTCCGTGTCCGGGCAGAATGATGGGGGTGGAGACCCTCCTTCAGGTATACTGGGCTGAAGCCTTTTAGGGCTTTAAAGGTAGGCACCAACACTTTGAATTGTGCTTGGAAATGTACTGGGAGCCAATGTAGGTCTTTTAGAACCAGTGTTATAGGGTCCTAGCTGCCACATTCTGGATTACCGGTACTTGTAGTTTCCGAGTCACCTTCAAAGGTAGCCCCATGTAGTGCACATTGCAGATATCCTGGAATTCCAACTCCCATCAGGTCTAGCCAGTGGTGAGGGCAGATGGGAGTTGTAGTCCAGTGACATCTGGAGCAGGGAAGTTGGAGAATTCTAATGGAGGTGGCAATGGGGGCAGAAATTGCCAACGTTTGCTTATTTTGTCCCGTATCCGGAAAGGAAATAAGCAGAGTGAACAATAGCCAGCATCTGCTGCTGCTGTTGCTTTCAGGCTGCAAAACGATGTGCAATTGCTGTTCCTTTGCAGATACAGGGAATGGGGTGGAGTAGCACAACAGCAATGTCATTTACATAAGCAGTTACATAATATATGTGATTTGGGCACAGCAGACAGCACAGCAAACAATGCAACTTTGGGTGGAATGGAAACAGCGCTGCATGAGACAAACTTGGCGCAGAGCGCAAAACGTCCAGACATCCCTGTTCTGGAGGGCTGTCGGCCGCCCACCCCTTCGGTGGTCCCCCCTCCACCCCCTGAACTCCCACTCATGTACTTACCCTGAGGGCTGACCCCATGGACCGTGCGGTCGCACCCGCATTTGTCGAGTTCCCCGCTGCTGCATGCCCTTGTCACGGCAAAGGCAACGCCAGCGGAGGAAATGGCATACACAAAGGCGGCCTCCCGTGTCCCTGGCGGAGAAAACGGAGAAGAAGAATTGAATTGTGGCGTTGGAAAGGGACCCAAGGTATCATCTAGTCCAGGCTTCCTCAACCTTGGGCCTCCAGATGTTTTGAGACTACAATTCCCATCATCCCTGACCACTGGTCCTGCTAGCTAGGGATCATGGGAGTTGTAGGCCAAAAACATCTGGAGGGCCGAGTTTGAGGAAGCAGTGTTTTAGGGGACAAACCTACATGTTACACGGATCTGGCCAAATGGCTCGTTGCTCTGTACAAGCCCTTCACCAACCTGGTGCCCTCCAGGTGTGTTGTACTGACAAGAGATGTAGACCAGAACATGAGACCAGAGATGTAGTGAGACCCAGAGGGGGGGTCTTGTTGTCTGGGCAGCCCAGGACCCCCACGCTTGCACCCTGGGGAGGTGACTTTGATGTTGCTAACACAGCAGTTTGACTTCACCCAAAGAGGCGCACTCTGTCGTCTGTCAAGACAGACGGATGTCAACAACAATACCTCGTGAACTGCTTTTCATTCCAGCCCCTTTTTGACCCCTAGGTCTGCTTTCACTCCTGACACAGTCCCATCGACCCAGAGGTGTGTGTGTGTGTGTGTGTGTGTGTGTGTGTGTGTGTGTGTCAATGCCGACCGCTTTGGGAAACAAGTGTTTTCTCGTATTTAATTTTTTTATTCAGATTTTGTTCAATAATACGTATATCCATTTAATCAAAAAACAAAATATAAACATAAGTAAGGTATTTAACTTATTGATTTCTCATTGTTATTGTTTGTATCTTCTTTTAATAATGTTTTCAACCATTTTAACATCACAATGCCATTTTTCTTTACTTGATTTATACCTCCTTTAAAGGAAAGAAAAAAAGGGGGGGAAGGAGAGGGGAAAAAAATATTTTCCCCCACCATACATATAAAAAGAAAAGGAAAGGGGGAAAAAATCTGACTTCCTGTTAATTCCTTATGCTTATACATATTCTAAAAACATGAATGTACATAAATCAATAATCATTCTTTAAAGTACTTGTCTATTACACTCTAACAACACTTTGCATCCTTAGCTTTATTTTCCAACACATTATTTTTAATTAATCACTCGAAAGCTGGCATAGTTAATGAGTTGTTACTATATTTTTGAACGTACTTCATATATCCATCCCATTTTTCATTAAATTGTTGCTTTGATTTGCCTCTAAGACTATTTGTCAATTGGGCCATCTCTGGGAAACAAGTGTTTTCTGACAGTTCCTAACTCTGTTCTTTGCTAATTCTTAAACCTTTCCTTCTCTACCATGGTTCCAGAGCCACCCAGTATGCTTACGTGCTGGGTCAGTATTTGAACCCGTGGAGTTCCAATTAAAGCCTAGCAAGGAAAATTAAACACACACACACACACACACACACACACACACACACCCCTGTCCGAAACTCTGCTCCCAGGCTGGGAACATCTACCAAGCCAGGCTGAGAACTCCTCTTATTGCTTTTCTCTCTGCAACTCTGCAAAAGCAGGGGGTGGAGGAAGAGAAGAAGAGGTGAAGCTATGTTGGTGGCTCTGTGTGTTCTTCTCGCTACCTCCCCCCCCCTCCCCAGTCACCCTCATGTGGGTAGGTGCATGCGGGTGGAGTTAGCGAAAGAGGAATATTGGTTTAGCAGTTCTCAATTATGTCTTGCAACACTCCGTCCCTGCCAAGGGGTGGTTAGACTGGAACAGACCCTTCTGTCTTGGAAGATCCTGGCACAGGCCCCACCAAGAGGCCTTTGCTCCATTCTCATAGCCCCAAACAACCAGCAGGGAAGGACACAAATTCCCTTGAAAACACACACACACACACACACACACACACACACACACACACACACACACCAATCCCAGAGCCTCAACAGGAGAGAGGGGTGTCTGGGAAGGGGGGTGGGCGCAGAGAAATCAAACGTCCCGGCGGTCAGGACGGCTCAGGCACCAGAGACTCAAAGCAACCGAGCCACCTCCGAGTTAATCGAGGTTAATAGCAGGCCTAGCGTCCGTGGGTTTTGCTCTGTGGCCGCCCGAGAGGGAGACGGCTTCACTCGCTGGTATTTCTGGCATTTCCAGGGCGAAACCTTTGCAAGCACAAATCTGCAGCCCTTCTCTGAAGACGGCCGGAGGAAAGTTAAATAAGGAGGCGCAGCGGTGGCGAGGATGGCAACCTGAGTGTGGGTGGGTAGCTGTAAGGTGGGGGGGGGCAGTTCACAGAGAATGGCAGAGGCCTCTGGGTTGGTTTTTGTGTGTGTGTGTGTGTGGTGTGTGTATATAAATTAGCATCTGAAGGATGCCCCCAAACCAATCCCAGACCTTAATCCTGGACCTTTGAACCCTTGCACAAATTCATGGGAGGTTGAACGGTCAGATTTGGTAGCTATCGGCTGTGCCGGTGAAACAGAACCTCCACATCCAGGTGAAGTCTACCTTGGAATCCAGAGTGCTTCAAACAAGCGACAGGAGGAGTCTGCCGCCTTCATGCCCCGCTTGTCAGCCCTTTTCCCAGAGGATCCTGCTTGGCTGCTGTATCTGGCACGCCTGAACTATGAGACTCCTGAGCGGGGGTGGGGGCCCGCATGTGGTGGACACCAGCCTCACTCAGCATGGACAAGGGCCAGAGATGCTTGGATATTAATCCTGCCTATCTTCAACTTTGTAATGCATAATGCTGGGTTGGTCGGTCAGTTATGTATCTTACGCACTGAATTGCATTTTAAAAAAACTGATTTTAACTTTGAATTACCACTTTGAAGGCAGGGTGTGCTTTGGCCCTGAAAGCCTTTATAGAAGTATTCCTCCCCCCAATACATAATAATAATAATAATAATAATAATAATAATAATAATAATAATAATAATAATAATAATAATTTATTATTTATACCCTGCCCATCTGGCTGGGTTTCCCCAGCCACTCTGGGCGGCTTCCGAAAGAGTATTAAAATACAATAGTCTATTAAACATTAAAAGCTTCCCTAAACAGGGCTGCCTTCAGATGTCTTCTAAAAGTCTGGTAGTTGTTTTTCTCTTTGACATCTGGTGGGAGGGCGTTCCACAGGGCGGGTGCCACTACCGAGATATAAACGTTCCCCCCAATCTTGCTATGCCCCAGATGCCTGCATCTCTCCTAATCAACCCGCTTCTTTAAAATAGGATAGCTGCTGCCCGAGTCAGACGGTTGCTTAGGGCTGGGCGCTATCAGCTTTTCAACATTGCGGTGCATCGCCAGCCAAACATTGCGGTTTGGCGATATACCGCGATGTCGGAAAAACAAGATGCATGGGACACTGGGTGAAACTGCCCTAGTTCTCACCTCAAGGCAGTTTTGCCCAGGCTTGCAGGCTGGGACAATGCAGTTTGTTTGCACTGCTCAGCTGGAGGGAGGGAAGGTTCCCCCCCCCCCCCAGCTGAGATAGCCCCAGTGCTCTCGCCGGTTATGCGTGAATGGCAAGAGCATCAGGGCTCCTTTAACTGCGAGGAGCAGCAACCACACTCCCCCCAGCTTAGCAGTTTCACAGAGCCCCCACCTTGCTGCCAGCTTGCGGGAACCAGCGCTGGGCTGGGGGCTCCTTTAACTGCTTGACTGAGGCAAGGGCAGCTGGACACTCCTCAGTTGAGCAGCTTAAAGACACAGAGGGAGGAACAAGCTGTATCAGCGCCTCGCCGATACAGCTTGTTTCTCCCTCTCCGTCGTATGAGGGCAGAGTGTGATGGCGGTGTCACTCAGCGATATATCGCTGCTGAAACCGCCACCGCTTCTGAGTCGCTCTGCTAGCAGCGCCACTGGAGGAAGGAACTCTAGTGGATGCTGTTAGCAGAGGGACTCGGGAGCGGTGGCGATTTCCCCAGCGATATACTGCTGAGTGAAACCGACATTGCGGTCTGCTCCTCATACTGGTCCTGGGCGATATATCGATATATCTCCCAGGCCTACCATTGGTCCAGCTATTTCGTATTTTCCACACTGACCGACTGCCGCTCTCCAAGGTTTCTGGCAGGGGACATTTCCAGCTCTACCTGGAAACGACAGGGATTGAACCTGGGAGCCACTGCAAGCAAGCAGGTGCTTTTACAACTCTGCCATGGCCCTTCCATTAATAAAAAAGCAAGACGCTGGTCCTCATGATTCTGAGAAAAGCTTGCTTAAATAGGGAGACGCCTCACACCAAGACAGACCATCGGGCTCATCTAGCTCACCGACTTGCGACAGCACTCCAGGGTTGTCGAACAGGGGTATCTCCCAGCCTGGGGATTGAACCCTGGAC
Organism: Darevskia mixta; assembly: GCA_034641385.1. Taxonomy (NCBI): domain Eukaryota; kingdom Metazoa; phylum Chordata; class Lepidosauria; order Squamata; family Lacertidae; genus Darevskia; species Darevskia mixta. The sequence goes on from JAWWNH010000181.1 coordinate 8,936,775, forward strand.
TTTCTGCATGCATAGGTGAGGCTCTGTTATTGAGCTATGGCCCTCCCACTACCCAGGGAACCTTCTGCATGTGGTCCAATGCACCAAAAGGGGGGGAACCTCACCTTGTGTCACCACTTTCCCAAAGACTGGCAGGCTGTCCAGCATGGAGCAGTTCCAACGGCGGTTGCGGAACTGGAACTGGCACTCCTCAATGGCCAGCTGTGCCCCCCGGCGCACCGAGTCCATGACCTCCAAGTTCCTCTTGCACATCTGCACCTGCCGCTGGATCAGACCCTTCAGCTTCTCGCAGGTCTCTTCCTCAGAGATGCTTCCCACAGAAGACAACTTTGCCAAATATCTGCTAGGACGGTATCGGGATGGGGAGAGAAGGGAGGAGGAAGGAGAACAACAGTGAAGTGAGCAGCGGATCCTGGCCACCTAACAGCAAACCCAGTGGCCAAGGACCAAACTGCAGGTTTGCTGCATTATTATTTTTTTGCAGTGAGCATGCAGGTTTTAAGAAGTGCAAATAGCAGCGGGTGTGTTTGTGATTATCAGCATTACAGCAGGGGTGGAAAGCTCATTTAACCCTTTCCTCCCTTGATTCCTGGAATCACAGAATCACAGAACTGGAAGGGCACCCCAGGGGTCTAGTCCAACCCCCTGTAATCTTCAGGGAGGGGTGAGATATATATACCCTGAAGCAGGGGCAGAGAACCTTTTCAGCTCCATGGGCCAGGACCCTATCAGGATTGGCCTCCCAAGGCCAAATCTGACAAGTGGGTGGGGCTGCTCAGCTGTCAATCACCTGATGTCCCAAATGACATCAGGTGCAAGGTGCTCTGAAGTCCTCAAGTTTTTTTTAATTTTTTTGCATGGAATCTTGCGAAACTGAGCAGGATTCAAACCCCGGCCCATCAGGTGTTGAGCAAAAAGGGGTAAAATCCTGCTGTGTTGGGCTGCGTGCCCCATCTGTTCCCTAAGGCAGTGTTTCCCAACCAGTGTGCCTCCAGATGTTTTGGGACTACAATTCCCATCATCCCTGACCACTGGTATTGCTAGTGAGGGATGATGGGAGTTGTAGTCCCAAAACATCTGGAGGCACACTGGTTGGGAAACACTGCCCTAAGGGGAAAAGGTGCACGCATCCAATGCAGGGTTTAACCTTGCCCTCCTGCCCATCAGATGACATCACAAACCAAGTCAGCTGATGGGCAGGCGAGGTTTGTGGTTTCTGACAAATGACCTCAGGGCTTTCCAAGATGGGCCCATGGGATGGAGGTTCCCCATCCTACCAAAGGGAGTTATAGCAATAATTATCAGAATCGCAACAGACAGGAGGGGTACATAACCCTTGCCCCTCCCCTTGCTGCAATCCTGATGAAAATCCCTTATCTGAAGGTATTGCTTGCTTTGTGGGGAGAACCCCCCCCATTTCCCCCTTCCATCTCTGTTGTGATTCCGATAATTATCAGTATATCCCCTGCCTCATCTGATGCTCCTTTGCATTTCCCCCCAAAACCTGCACGTTAAATGCAAAGGCGCCTATAACGCATTGGCGTCACAAGGGGGCGGGGCGGGGTTCACCCCAGGTGCCATGTCTTGGGGGGGACGACAAGAAGGCACCTCGCGTGGTGCTCACCTTGCCGCCCCCCGGGCACAGCAGCGCGAGAAGCCATTGCCTCTCCGCAGCCGCATGTGGAGGATCTTCCGTTCGTGGCTGCAGCTGCGAGCAGAGGATCCCGCCACCATCCGTACAACGCATGCGCGCTGTTGCATGCATGTGCTGTACGTAGCGACGCCACACATGCACCCTACGTAGTGACGCCACGCATGTGCCATACTTATCGGTGCAATGCATGTGCAGCCGGCGGTTTGCCCTGCCCTGGGTGTTGGTTAGCCTTCGTTTGCCGCTGCCATAATGTCATGTCTGCTTTGGCCCCCAGCTCTTGCTAACTGTTCCACACAACTTCATTCTCTTTAATATATCACCCATATTTTGCTCAAAGAGCTCCCCATGGTGGCTAGCCATATAAGATCATTCAAAACTTTAGTAAAATGCATTGGAAATACCCACGAAAAGAAAAGAAAAATCCACAAACAGGGCCGGTGCTAGCAATTTTGGTGCCCTAGGCGAGGGGGCGGTCCACGTGACGTCATTGTGTATGACGCACGTTGCGGAGCGGTGCCCCGCCCCCTGCCCTGCCGGGCGCCCCGCGCCGCCGCGGTTTTCGCCCGAAGTTCCGCTGGTTGGGGCGGCACCGGGCGGGGGTGGGGGGCAGGCTGACCAGCGCCCCCTCCATTTTGGCGCTCTAGGCAACTGCCTAGTTCGCCTCAATGGACGCGCCGGCCCTGTCCACAAAACAGCAGCAGGAAAGCAAAACAGCAGCTGTGGCTACTCCATCTCTGACCCTGTCTCCAAATGCTTAGTGAAATGAAGATGCCTTCGCCAGCTTTGAAAAGGTTAAAATAAAAGTGTGTTACATACATCACTTTGCCCAAAGAATCCTGGGAACTCTAGTTTACCCCACACAGAGCTACAACTCCCAGCACTCTGAACAAGCTACAGTTCCCAGGATTCTTTGGGGGAAATGATGCGCTCTAAGTGTGCTTGAAATATATGGGGTGTGTGCAGCCATGCAGCCAGCTCACATTTTGCTGCTTAGCATGAAAGAACATAGGAAACTGCCTTAGAAGGAGTCACCCTGTTAGTCCATCTAGCCCAGTAATGCCTACACTGACTGGCACTCCAAGGTTTTGGGCAGGGGCCTCGCCCAGCCCAGCTAGAGATGCCGGCGATTGAACCTGGGGTTCTTTTGCTTGCAAAGCGGGGCCCTGCCGCTGAGGTACAGCCCTTCCTCAGAAGGTACCCCACTCCCCACTGCAAATGCATGCACAGTGGCACCTTGGTTCTCAAACGCCTTGGTACTCAAACGCCGAAAACCCAGAAGAAAGTGTTCCCGTTTTCGAATGTTTTTCGGAAACCGAACATCCGATGCGGCTGGCGGCTATTGTTTCCGGGGCGCCTGCACCAATCAGAAACTGCGCCTTGGTTTTCGAACATTTCAAAAGTCAAATGGACTTCCAGAACGGATTAAGTTTTGCGCTTTTGCTATTTATTTTGCGTTTTAGTTTTTGAGGCTTTTTTAGTTAATTTCTTTTTGTGACTGTGTGGAACCCAGTTCAGCTACTGATTGATTGTGTGACTGCGAAAATGGCAGTCTCCCCCATCCAAAGCCCCTCCCCCATCCAAACAATGACTATCATCAGTGCAGGTAAGAAAAATTTTTATTTTTAATTTTATCATCTACAATACTGTCTTATCTATTTTATAGTACAGTACATTGATTATTGCTTTCATTTTATGGATCAATGGTCTCGTTAAATAGTAAAAGTCATGTTAAATTGCTGTTTTAGGGTGTATTTTTTTAAAGTTTGGAACAGATTAATCTGTTTTGCATTACTTTCTATGGGAAAGCGCACCTTGGTTTTGGAACACTTTGGTTTTGGAACGGACTTCCAGAACGGATTAAGTTTGAGAACCAAGGTACCACTGTATAGAAGTTGACTCAACCAGCAGCTAAATCAGGGATCAGCAACCTTTTTCAGCCATGGGCTGTTCCACTGTTCCTCAGACCATGTGGGGGGCCGGACTATAATTTGAAAAATAATAATGAATGAATTCCTATGCCCCACAAATAACCCAGAGATGCATTTTAAATAAAAGGACACATTCTACTCGGACCGTCCGTGGGCCGGATTGAGAAGGCGATTGGGCCGCATCTGGCCCACGGGCCTTAGGTTGCCTACCCCTGAGCTAAATGCTACCCCCAGGACTTGCAGTGAGCCCGCCTGCTCCACTGCACCCAGGCCAGCAGGCTAACTTAGGGAATAAAGGCCACACACCTCTGACTTCAGACACCAAGATGCTATTGCCTGTCCACCCCCTGCCAGCACCCAGTGCTTGCATTTGCCTAACAGCAGGGCCGGCTCTGCAAAGATGCCTCCATGGGGATGGGCATCTGACCCAAAAAGATTTCATCAACTTCCCACTTTTAAAGCATTACTGTCACAAGAACGAAAGGGAAGTTCTAAAAGCTAAGATTACGATAACCACCCACCAAGGAAGCGGATCGCTGTGAAACCACGAGAATTTCTTATTTACAAATAAAAAGTTGCAAATGGTTTTATTGCATTTTCATCCTGCCGTTCCCCCTCACGGCCACTGAAAAAGCTCGAGCTGACATACACAGTTCCTCCCATTTTGCCCTTGCAACAACTCTGAGAGGCAGGCGAAGCCATGAATGTATGACTGGCCCAGAGTCACCTTGACTGGGCAAGCACTTGAACCTGGATCTCCCTGATGCTAGGATGACCTTTTGCTGATTAGGTCACCCTTGCCTTTTCCCCCTGGATAACTATTTCGAGGTACTGCCTGGAGAGGCCTGCCACAACCTTGCACCTTGCTTACTCGGAAGTAAACCCCACTGAATTCAATGGGACTTACTTCTGTGAACAGGATTGCACCATGAGCCAGGAAGAGAAGCGCTTTCTGGATGCCAGGAATCTCCCCAGCAAATTGCCCTCGCTGCTCTGCTTCCTAACAAACAACACTGTCATGAAATAAAAAAGGAAGACTGGCACCAACACCATGACACTCTTTTAATCCAGGGATGGTGAACCTCACACCCAGGAGCCAAACGTGGACCTCCAAACCTCTGTCTGGCCCTTGAGAGTCTCCGCAGACCATAGCAACCCTGCATTACACTCTTCTGGGGTGTTTTCTGCCTGGTTGGAAGGTGTCCTTCAGCTCTCATAATGAAAATATTCCCCCCCAAAACCCTCTCTGTCCCGCTTTCTACCCCCCCTCTTTTCCCCAATGTCTATTACAATAGTGTCTCATACTGAATGTAAACAAACTGAAAAAAAGAATATGGCTTGAAACTGGAGATGCTATATGTACTTTTCCTTGTTTATTTGTTTGTTTTGAACCACAAATCTTTAATAAAAAATAATACTTCTTGCTTACCATGATAGAGAGGAGGAGTGTGTGTAGAGAAATTAGCTTAAGGTAAAGGTAAAGGAACCTCTGACCATTAGGTCCAGTCCTGACTGACTCTGGGGTTGCGGCACTCATCTCGCTTTATTGGCCGAGAGCCGGCGTACAGCTTCCAGGTCATGTGGCCAGCATGACTAAGCCGCTTCTGGCGAACCAGAGCAGCGCACGGAAACGGCGTTTACCTTCCTGCCGGAGCGGTACCTATTTATCTACTTGCACTTTGACGTGCTTTTGAACTGCTAGGTTGGCAGGAGCTTGGACCGAGCAACGGGAGCTCACCCCGTTGCAGGGATTCGAACCGCCGACCTTCTGACCGGCAAGCCCTAGGCTCTGTGGTTTAGACCACAGCGCAACCCTTAGTGTGCAAAATAATATTTGCATCCATTGCTCCACCCACTTTGGGCCTCTGCTCCTGCCCCCCACTGGCCTGTGGCCCTTGAAAGGTTGTACAGAAAGGGATGTGGCCCCCGGGCTGAGAAAGGCACCTCAGCCCTTGACTAGTCAACTCATTTCACAGGCTTCAATTTACAATGCAGAAGTAGACCTAGGCTTCCTACTTCCTCTTGCCACGGGATAGTTGCCTGACTCAACTCGAGTTCAAAAAGCTGTTGCAAGAGCTAGATGCTTTTGCAAACACATCACCCCGCTTTGAGTTCTGGCCCATCGCTGTTCAAGAGCTTCTTTTGCTGGTCTTGCCAGCTCCCCTTGTACTTCACCTCTTTGGGTGCTAGAGGGCGCCAGGATCCCTTTCCCCCGACATCCTGCAGGCCCCAGAAGTCAAGAGGTGTTGCGTTTACGTTCCACCCCAAAGCATGCAAAAGAAAGTGTATCTCCACGACACACTACTGGCCCAGAATGCCACACCTTAGCATCGCACACTGTTCCAAACTGCACCGCTTTAAGCGCTCTGTTGGTTAGGGAGAAATTAAATTCCGTCCACATCTAAAAGTGAAGCTACTGAATTCACACTTTCTAAAAACACACAAAGAGAAATGCACACTTCTAAATGCACACGCCTCCAGACTTTTCAGTGCAGTTCTCCAGCCAAGTAATATGTGAAAAAATATATAGGCAACAGTCAAGCATGCATAAAAATGCATATATTAGTGAAAACGGCATTGAAAAATGCATTGGGGCGCATTCAGCTAAACTGGTGCACTAGTAGAGGCTAGAGCAAGGGCTCTTGCTAGTGCGGTGGGGATTTCCCCTCCCCTCTCCTCCCCACACATATCCCCCAAATCTGCTTTGGAGAGTCAGGAGAAGCTCGAGAACAGCACACAGGGGAAGGAAGCAGGGGATTGTTCTGGCAAGCACAAAGACTTGTGCTAATGGAACAACCAGAGAAGAAGAAGAGGAGTTTGGATTTGATATCCTGCTTTATCACTACCCGAAGGAGTCTCAAAGCGGCTAACATTCTCCTTTCCCTTCCTCCCCCACAACAAACACTCTGTGAGGTGAGTGGGGCTGAGAGACTTCAGAGAAGTGTGACTAGCCCAAGGTCACCCAGCAGCTGCATGTGGAGGAGCGGAGACGCCAACCCGGTTCCCCAGATTACGAATCCACCGCTCTTAACCACTACACCACACTGGCTCTCAGAGGACTATGACGCTGAATTCCTCCCATTACATTAGGGGAAATTGCTTTGCAAAACACGTGTATAATTACTCATGCTTGCATGCAAACATGTGTCCGTTAGGAGGAATCCGAACTGAGTTGCTGATGAATTTTTCGCGAGGACCTCCCCACCCCCCCACTGTCTTTTTTAATCGCAATCCAGTGTGGAAACATAAAGAAAGGAACTTAACAGCGGAGAATGGAACCCGAAACGGAGAGATTTCACTTATCCCTAGCTGCTACTGTACACAAGATGTACAAATGGGCTTGGAGGTATTCCCTCCTCTCCCTGCCTCTTCTCTCTCTCTCTCTCTCTCTCTCTCTCTCTCTCTCTCTCTCTCTCCCCCCCCCCAGCCTGGGAGCTTGATGCTCTCCCGAGCTCAACAGCTGTCCTTTGTCTCTCCAGAATGGAGAGGGATAGGACTTGCCCTGTCAGGGCTGAGGAGTCACAGTGTATCCAAGGGCTATTAGGAGAAGCCAAAGTGGTGGAGAGCCGGCCAAAGTCAGCAGAGCGAAGGACACTGGCTGCCAGCGCTGGCTGCCACAACCCTCCCTCAGCACGGGCAGCGTTCTGATCACCAGAGGCTCCCTCAAAACCACTTCCCTCCTGAAGGCCAGGCTGAGCTTTTCCTGGCTCCCTGTTCTCTTCACAGAGTCAGGCCTTTCAACCACTGGGCAAGCCAGGCTGCGCCGCCAGGACAAGCTCAAGATTTGGGCAGTAACATAGAAGGCCCCATACAGTGTGAGGCCCAGGTTACTCGAGAGGCTGCCTTGCTCCTTACAGGCCCAGGAGGTGACAGGAGAGTCCCTCCTTCATCCCCTCTGCCCCCCACCAAAGACTGGAAGCCCGCCCAAATTAACTCCGTGCAGGGCTTTCATCGGGGCTGCCCCCATATCTCTGCTGAGATACGACAAGCAGAAGCATTTCAAGACATATTTGTTTGTTCTTTTCAGCAGGCTTTTCCAGGTGGGTGGAAAGGTCTTTTCTGTGGTTTGTGCTGATTTTTTAATCAGCCTTTCAATTGGGTTTTCTTTTGGGGGGGGCGCAATGTTTTCCTAAGTATTTGTAGATTATTTCATGGTGTTTGTGTGGAGGTTGCTTTGAGACTCATGTAGAAGATTCCTGAAGCTAGTTTATTAATGAGAAGAAAGCTGATTTGCAACAATGCTTGCGTCCATCTGGCACGGACTGGAAGTGGTCCTCTGGTATTTCAAGCAAAGGACATTCCCAGCCCTGCCTAGAGATGGCCAATGGGGATTGACCTGAGCTCCTTATTCCTGCAAAACAGATGCCCTTTACCAGCCCCAGCTGAAGCCTTTTGCGGACTAACCCACTGGGGACTGGGCACATTCTGTGGGGTCCCTGAGGCCCTACCACCTCCAAGTCTCTCCCTCCTCTCTTCCAAGCCAAGCTGGGTGGTAGGGGAAGCAGCCCAAGGAGAGGCCTCCTCCATGTTTGGTTGTGAGAAGAAGCAACTTGGGATGGAATGGGACCAAGCCAGAAGAAGCTTCCAATCGACAGAGAGCTCAGCCCATCGACACCTCCAGCTCCTTCTGTCTGCCTGACTTGTTTGCTTTTTAAAAATAAATAAAAATTAACTCTTGGGAACCGTTGCTCTTCCTCTTGCAGCCAAACATGGAACAGAGGAAGCCGCCTTATACTGAGCCCAGACCATTGGTCCATCTAGCTCTCAGTATCACTCACTGGTTGTATCTCTCCAGAGTTCCAGACTGGGATCTCTCCCAGTCCTACCTGCAGATGTTGGGGGTTTAAGTTGGGACCTTCTAGACTCGTAGAGTTGGAAGGGATCCCGAGGATCATCTGGTCCAATCCCCTGCAATGCAGGAATATGCAGGTGTCACTTACGGGGATCAAACCTGCAACCTTGGCATTATCAGCACCACACTCTAAGCAGCCAAGCCATCCCGATGCTGTAGTCACAGCTCTTCCTCTAACATGCTATGGATTCTTCCCGTTCCAAAGCCCGCCACCAAACAGTAGCTGTTCTCTGCTGGCTCGAAATATACTCTGAACTGTGCATGGCCCACCCTAGAAATATCTCCATTCCTCGCTCTCAGTGGCGGCTTTGCTGACTGTTCCGTAGCCGTAATGCCCACCAGAAGCTGAAGGGGCAGCAGCATTCCGTGCACTTCCGACTTCCCTTTTCACAGGGTCCATATCGGTAATCCTGGCTGTCGGAGGCATCAGAAATGTGTCAATTTCACATGAGAATCCGGTGGCCTCTTTTAAGGTGGACATACGAACCAGCCATGCTGAGCCCATTGCACACTCTCGAATTCATCATTACTTGCTCTAACTGGCAGCAGTTCTCCATGGTCTCAGGTCACCTGCTGCTTGGCCCTTTTAAACAGCAGATGCTGAAAACTGAGCCTGGAAGACCTTCCCTCTCTGGGTAAAGCACGTGCCCCTTTCTCCAAGTTAGGTAAAGATAAAGGGACCCCTGACCATTAGGTCCAGTCGTGTCCGACTCTGGGGTTGCGGCGCTCATCTCGCTTTATTGGCCGAGAGCCGGCATACAGCTTCCGGGTCATGTGGCCAGCATGACTAAGCCGCTTCTGGTGAACCAGAGCAGCGCACGGAAACGCCGTTTACCTTCCCGCCAGAGCGGTTCCTATTTATCTACTTGCACTTTGACGTGCTTTCGAACTACTAGGTTGGCAGGAGCTGGGACCGAGCAACAGGAGCTCACTCTGTCGCAGGGATTCAAACCGCCGACCTTCTGATCAGCAAGCCCTAGGCTCTGTGGTTTAACCCACAGCGCCACCTGGGTCCCTTTTCTCCAAGTTGCAGCCCCTCAAATGGAGCAGTTTTGACGGGAGCAGGCATGCTTTTCAGAGATATAACTCACTTTTTCTGGCAAAGGTTTTTTTTCTTTTTTCCCCTGGATATTAGGGGTGAAGGAGAAATTCAATTCAGTACACACACACACACACACACACACACACACGCGTGTGTGTGTGTGTGTGTGTGTGTATGCTTTTGAATTACAGTCATACCTTGGAAGTCAAATGGAATCTATTCCAGAAGTCTGTTTGACTTCCAAAGCGTTTGGTAACCAAAGTGCGGCTTCTGATTGGCTGCAAGAAGCCCCTGCAGCCAGTCGGAAGCCGCGGAAGCCCCAACAGACATTTGGCTTACAAAAATAGTTCACAAACTGGAACAGTCACTTCCGGGTTTGCTGCGTTCGGGAGCCAAAACGTTCGGGAACTAAGCTGTTTGAAAACCAAGGTACGGCTGTATTATTGAACCACATAGACCAATAAGCAAAAGCAAAAATGTAGTAATATGCCCAACTAAAGGCAGGTGTGGGAAACAAAAACATATCAAATAATAACACCCCATCTAAAATCACGACAACTGTATTTCTCTAGATGACACAGGGAGGGAATTCAGTTTGCATTTAAAGGCAAACATCTCTAATTTGCACTTTCTGAAACAACACGCAAAGCATCCTTTGAAACCCGCACTTCTCGGAATTTTGCAAGGCAGCTCTCCAGCCAAGCAGTGTGTACACAAATACACCTACTATGGTAAAGTAAAGTGTGCCTATAGAGGCCTATTTTCGTGGGGAAAACTCATCACATTAGGAGAAATTGCTTTGCAATGATGTGAACATTAGGCAAAATTGCGCACACAAAAAATGCGCCTCTTAGCAGAAATTCGCACCATAATGCCTGTGGTTTCTCACAATTTTAAAAAAACGCAAACTGAGATGGAAATGTGGAGAACTGACTTTAAGAGTGGGGGAAATGAGGAAGACAAAGAAGTAAAAAGTGGACAGTTTTGCTCATCCATACTGCATATGCACCATCAGCAAGCAGTCACAAGACTGGACCTATGGAATGCCAAAATCTGGCTCACGGCTCTTTCTGCAGTCCTCTTCTGCCCATGACCAACCTGCTGGAAATCCCAGATGCCCCCTATTGCCCAGATGGGGAACTGCAGCCTTCTAGACCTAGTTGGACTAGCCAGCATGGCCAATGTATGACCAAAGATGCTGGAAATTGTAGGCCAAATGACACCTAGCATGCCATGGACACCCCCCCCCACTAGCTGTGTCCTACAGCCTCTGCAGTCCCTTTCCCAAGACAATGTTGCAAGCAGCACAAGATATCCCCAGCGGCAGCAGTAAGAGGTGCCAGGGAAGCATGAGAAATTCCAGTTGGCAATGGACGAGGACGCCCGTTCAAAGGCCCAAGATATTTCCCAGATCTTTCCAGACGATGGGAGCATCCGAAACTCAAGCGGAGGAGGAGCCCTTTCAAACGCTTCCAAAACAGATGCTCCCGATAAGAGCCTTCCCAAACAAACACTTATTGCGGCTCCAGAGGATGAAAATGAAGATAAGGTGTGTGGTTTCAATGATAGAGTGGAGTGTCATGGCATAATCGTAACCAGCTCTAGAAATACAGTTGCCAGATGTTGCTCCCTGCAGCTCACACCAGTCCCAGGGCCTCTCCTGCACTCTGCAAAAATGTCCTAAATAGGTGCCCCAGAGACTCTAATGCAGTGGTGGCTAACCTTGGCACTCCAGATGTTTTGGAACTACAACTCCCATCATCCCTAGCTAACAGGACCAGTGGTCAGGGATGATGGGAGTTGTAGTCCCAAAGCATCTGGAGTGCCAAGGTTAGCCACCACTGCTCTAATGATATCCCAGTCACTGTCCCAAATAGCCTTATGTTTAACTCATCTGGTCACCATAGACGACCAAGGATTCTCCGAAGGCTAGGGTATATTGAGCATGGAAACCAGCCTTGTAAATTAAACCTGCAAAAGTTACTAGCCAAAACCCACCCACCCCCCTTTTATTGATTTATTAACAAGTGCAAAAATAACAAAGAACCCAAAATTTAAACTCCAAAGCGCCGTCGCCTGGAAGGATGAAAGTACAACGATCCAGCACAGCTCCTATGGGATAATAAACTCATACAAAGATTCCCTTTACAAATAACACGGATTTATAAAAAAATAAATAAAAGTATTATCCATTATTATTGAGAATAAAGGGTCTATGTAGTTAAGAGAAGGTTCTGTATAGCCTTAAAAGAGCCAGACATCTAAGCCATAATCATTAGCTTCAGCGGGACTACTCTGAGTAAGACTAGCATTTCCTGCAACCCTTAAAACCCATTGCACAAACCTTTAAATATAAATATCCATGCTGTTGACATGATCTATGAATTTTATGACATTTATATGCCCTCATCTTAGCCAAAAAGGCTCTCAGAGCAGCTTGCAGAGGTCAGTTCTCTCAGGTTGACAATTTAAAAAGACATAGCACACGAGGAAAAAGGAATGGAAGGGAGGAAGAAGCAAGCGTTGGCCCAAGTTCTTAAAGTTACAGTTCTTACAACACAAGACTTCACTCTGCAAGTACTTATTTATATAATCTAAATGAGCTCCGTTGTTTTTTTGCAGCTATTCCCATATAAATATAAAGCAAATGTTATGTGAACGGTCCAGTATAATCTTTACTGTTTTGATGACATGTTGGAGAATGCACCCGCAAAAACAAAGCCCAGTATGAAGAGACTCACAAATCAATCCCTCCTGAAGTATTTCCCCTTTGAATGAAAAACAAGCAGTGCAGCGAGAATTACAGCCGACTTAAGTCTTACTCAGGGTAGACCCATTGAAATTAGTGAACCTAAGTTAGAACCACAGAACTGTAGAGTTGGGTCCATGCAATGCAGGTTAGTCATGACCACTGATTTCAGCGGGTCTACTCTGGGTAAAAAAAGGGGGGGATGCGGGTGGCGCTGTGATCTAAACCACAGAGCCTAGGACTTGCCAGTCAGAAGGTCGGCAGTTCGAATCCCAGCGATGGGGTGAGCTCCTGTTGCTCGGTCCCAGCTCTTGCCAACCTAGCAGTTCGGAAGCACGTCAAAGTGCAAGTAGTTAAATAGGTACCGCTCCGGCAGGAAAGGTAAACAGTGTTTCTGTGTGCTGCTCTGGTTCGCCAGAAGCGGCTTAGTCATGCTGGCCACATGACCCGGAAGCTGTACGCCGGCTCCCTCAGCCAGTAAAGCAAGATGAGCGCCGCAACCCCACAGTCGTCCGCAACTGGACCTAACGGTCAGGGGTCCCTTTACCTTTACCTTTACTCTGGGTAACTCTATCACCAGATGCAACTCTGAGTTTCTTGCATGTTCTAGATACAGTGGTGGCTAACCTTGGCACTCCAGATATTTTGGGACTACAACTCCCATCATCCCTGACCACTGTTCCTGTTAGCTAGGGATGATGGGAGTTGTAGTTCCAAAACATCTGAAGTGCCAAGGTTAGCCACCACTGTTCTAGAAACAAGCTTAACCTGCAGTGAGCTTTCAGCCGTGTGGCAAAAGCAATGTAAGGGGGTGGAGAATAGCTTTTGCAGGTCAGTTAAGATCTGGCGCTTATGCAGGTAGGAGCAGGTAAAAGTAGGATTGTGGGGTGGGGAGGGAGAGGAGAGGAGAAATAAATTGCAGAGAAAAGGAGAGAGATTTTCAGGGGAACGTTGTTTTGAGAGCAAAGTCGGTTAGTTCCCTCTAGGCCGAATTCGCTCACGCCAATTGGGGGGTGGGGGGGGGGAAATGCGAGCAGCGACACGTCCCGTGAGCTTTTCGCTGTCTGACAGTTTGACAGGTTCTCCTCCCTTTCTTTACGGACAACAAACAAAATAAATGTTCTGCGGCTTCTCAGGTTTAGGAGAGTCCAAACAGAGGGAGGGAGGGAGAGAGAGAGAGAGAAAGCATCCTTTTCGCCTTTGGAAGCCAACTGCTGGGGCACGTGTCTTGGCACAGAACTTGAACGGGAGCGTTCTCACTCAGGTTTCCGTCTCGCTCAGGTTTCCATCTGTGCAGAGCAGCTCTGCCCAGGCCTGGCACCAGCACCCAGCACCCTCAAGCACTTGCTGGGACCCCAAGCCAGACCCCCAGCAGGAATTGGCAGCACCGCCTATTCTAGGCATCTTACTTGGCAGTGGTAACGGCGGCAAGCAGCCATTTAAATTCCCCACGATGGCCTAGACTCTAAGGAACAAGAATGCATCAGGCACACCAGGGCATTGTGGGAAATTAAAATGGCGGCCCTCGGGGGCCAAGGGCTCCCTCAAACCTGGAGCAAATGCCCAGTCTCCTCTAGACTCTGCTGCCTTTAACACTAATCTCCTGATCTCTCTTGGTTCGAAGCTGGTTATCTCACTCATTTCTTCTGTCCCAACTTTCCTCCAAGGAAATGGTGTACTCTTCCTGCTTTTATCCTCACATCAATCCTCGCTCAAGCCCAAGCAACTGGCTCACGTTCTGCCAATGAGCTATGTGGAGGAGTGAGGATTTGAACCCAGTTCTCTCCAGTTATAGCCCCACACTCTTAACCACTCTGCCAATCTTTCCCAGTCTGGTGCCCTCCTTCAGATTTTTTGGACTGTGGCTCCCGGCATCTCTGACCATGGGCCATACTGGCTGGAGCAGATGGAAGTTGCAGCTCAAAACATCTGAAGGACATCAAGCCAGGGAAGGTTGCACTATGCCATAGTGCCTCGTTCGGGGTTATTGTATACAATCCAATTTATTCGACCGTCAGTCAGAGCACAATCATTATCCATACAAAATTTAAAAAACATCTAAACATCTCGGAAGGCTTTACACTAAAACATACAATGAGAAGTAGATTATATGGTACATTTAGACTCATGTCAATACTGTCAATTTTAACCTTACGGCGTTTAAAGGCCAAAAAAAGAAATTTGGCCACCAAGAGGGTTGTGGTACCAGTAAGGTCTATGAGATTATCAGAGGGTAGGACCCAAAAACCAATGGATTCAAATGAGAAGAAAGGAGATTCTGGCTCAACATTAGGAAGAACCTTCTGACCGTAAGAGCTGCTTGACAGTGGAATAGATTTCCTTGGAAGGTGGTGGACTCTCCTTCCATTGAGTTTTTTAAGCAGAGGTTGGTTGGCCATCTGCCAGGGACTCTTTAGCTGTGATTCCTGCATTGCAGGGGGTTGGACTAAGATGGCCCTTGGGTTCCCTTCCAACCTGACAATTCTACGATTCTGTTTGTCAAGAACAGGCATAGGCAAACTTGGCCATCCAGATGTTTTGGGACTACAACTCCCATCATCCCTGACCACTGGTGCTGTTAGCTAGGGATGATGGGAGTTGTAGCCCCAAAACATCTGGAGGGCCGAATTTGCCCATGCCTGGTCAAGAAACTATGGGATCGATATGGATTGTGGCTAACATTGTGTGGATGAGGCTTCAAAAGCTAGCAAATTGAGCACACCGGATATGGAGTATGTGTTTTGTGGACATGACCTGATCCTGCCACCACCATTTGCACCTTTGCACAGCACAGTGGGGGGCACAGCCGTACGAAGCCTTAACACAGGATCTGGTCATGTGGCACAATAAATCTATTGATTCATTGGTTTGCTTGCTGCTTGTACAGGGATCCTGCTTGTTACAGGGAACCAGGCAGAGGGCCTTCTCGGTAGTGGCACCCGCCCTGTGGAACACCCTCCCATCAGATGTCAAGAAAATAAACAACTATCTGACTTTTAGAAGACATCAGGGAAGTTTTGAATGTTTCCTGTTTTATCGTGTTTTTCATATTCTGTTGGGAGCCACCCAAAGTGACTGGGGAAACCCAGCCAGAAGAGTGGGATATAAATTTTAAAATTATTATTATATTATTATGTGGCACAAGACTCCATGGGCATGCTTTTGAACTAACAAGCTTGGATGGTGAACGAGGCCCTCATCCACCATGAAAGATTTACTCTATGCAAGCCATCTCAAGACATTGCTCAGCCACTGCTATTCCAAAGAGCGACCCCGACATGCTTGGCTTACTCATTATCAGACCAGAAAAACGGCAAAAGGCTCCCCCACAGACAGAAACATCTCATCAGTTTAAACAGAAACCCAGAGTCCCATTTACGTTCACAACTCCGAGCTTCTCTTTGCAACCATTGTAATTTAATACCTAAAAGGTAATTTCAGTCCCTTATATATTAGTCACTCCATTCTAGGAGACAACTTCTGCAGATACATTTTTATCAGGATGACCGTTCCATATGATATAGGAACGGGGCCTTCAGTGTGGTGGCCCCCATCTCTTGGAACACCTGTTAAATATTAGATGGATGACGTCCATCTTTTTGGCACCTGCTAAAGACCTTCCTCTTTCAAGAAGATATTTTGATCCTAATCCACATCTATACTGGAACTGTTTTTAATTGTATTTATATGTGGGATTTTTAATTGCTTCTACGCTTTCTTGCTTTCTTTTAGTTGTTTGATTGTATTGTTTTATTAGTGATGTGTCTGCCACCCTGGGCCCCTTTGGGAGGAAGGGAGAGATACAAATTTAACGAAGAAGCAAACAAACTCTAAAGCGCTCTCAAAATCAAGGGTGGTTGGGTGACCACAGGCAGTTCCTAATCATAACTATAAATCCAAAATACTGATAAGCAGCTATTATTAATCTGCTTCTGTAGGCGCTTCCACATACAGTGTGGACTAGGACCTGGGAGAGACTCCCCACTCAGCCATGAATCTCACTGGGTGGTATTGGGTCAGTCGCTGCCTCTCAGCCTAACCTACCTTACAGGGTCGTTGTGGGAATCAATCGAGGAGCGGGACAACCCTAAATGCCACCTTGAGCTCCTTAGAGAGCCAGTGTGGTGTAGTGGTTAAGAGCGGTAGACTCGTAATCTGGGGAACCGGGTTCGCGTCTCTGCTCCTCCACATGCAGCTGCTGGGTGACCTTGGGCTAGTCACACTTCTCTGAAGTCTCTCAGCCCCACTCACCTCACAGAGTGTTTGTTGTGGGGGAGGAAGGGAAAGGAGAATGTGAGCCGCTTTGAGACTCCTTCGGGTAGTGATAAAGCGGGATATCAAATCCAAACTCTTCTTCTTCTTCTTCTTCTTTCTTCTTCTTCGAGAAAAAGGTGGGGTATAAATGCAATGAATGCAAAATGAAATATACACTGGGGCAGAAGACAGATTGGGAGCTACGGCTTCGTGACTTGCCACAGAATGGTGATGTCTTATTCTTCTTCCCAAACCTTCGTATCAGCCAACCATTACATAAACATGTCAGAGGAGGTTCGCGTCATAACGTACAGGACTGCGTTATTTTGCAAACAAGAAAGAAAGTGCAGCCTTTCAGTACAGGTTTCGTGAAATGCAGGGATCACAGAAGTCTAAAAATTTATAAAGGACATAAAAACCCCTTTTGAATTCCAACTATTTGCTCAAGATGGTAAAGGTAAAGGGACCCCTGACCATTAGGTCCAGTCATGTCCGACTCTGGGGTTGCGGCGCTCATCTCGCTTTATTGGCCGAGAGCCGGCGTACAGCTTCCAGGTCATGTGGCCAGCATGACTAAGCCGCTTCTGGCGAACCAGAGTAGCACACAGAAACGCCGTTTACCTTCCCGCCAAAGCGGTTCCTATTTATCTACTTGCACTTTGATGTGCTTTCGAACTGCTAGGTGGGCAGGAGCAGGGACCGAGCAACGTGAGCTCACCCCGTCGCAGGGCTAAGAACTGCCGACCTTCTGATCAGCAAGCCCTAGGCTCTTTGGTTTAACCCACAGCGCCACCTGGGTCCCTTCGCAAGATGATAAAAGGAATGACAAATATGAAATTGGTCTCCTGAAATGAAATGGGTGTAAAAGGGCTGGGAGTTCAGGTCAGTTCTGGTACTGAAATAACTTCTGGGGCTCAGAATGTGCCCCAACGAGGCACTCAGCTCTTGAATTCTAACTACATGTCTTTTGCACATGATGGCTCCAGCTGGTTCTGGTAAAAATGAATCCAAACCAAACTATTTCCCACAACTCTGAAATCTACCCACCTCTGCTTAAAGGACTGAAATGGCCATGAGAGACAGGTCTAAGCCCCGAGGTGCTCACATATAGATCTGGGGCTGGACAGAGAGAGCACTGAACCCATTAGAATTAAATGGCATCAAATGCAGCTTTCGGAACTGCATTTTTAAAAATGATTGCCTAGCAGCCCTTAGCGCAGAGAGGCTAAACCTCAAAATATCAAGGAAAAAACAAAAAATATCAGGGGTTGTTTCCTTTGACTCAATTGCACACACCAAGCTGTGTGTTCCTGGAACGCCGCCCAAGTCCAGGTTGCAGATTTGCTAGGTGAGTCGTCGTCGGGTGTGTGTGTGTGTGTGTGTGTGTGTGTGTGTGTGTGCTGCCTGCCAGCTAACCTCTGATCATCGAGCGAGACCTCTTCTCCGCTTGGAGGTACCGCCAAGTGCAGAGAAGGTGCTGCCAGCTCTGAAGAGGAGCCCTGCCTACTCCCGGCTAAGCCCAAGAGCTTCTGCTGGGAGGAGAAAAGGATCCCTTAAACCCACTCTTGTTTTTCTTGCAACACTAAAATTAGCTGCTTGCAGGACTCAACAGAGGGGGGAAATTCCTGTAGAGTTAAGTGGTAGCTTTTCTCTGGCTTTACCCTGCTGGAGCTTGCCTCCCCCTGTTCCCCGCTTCCCAGGTCATTCGCCCTACCAGTACAACCAGACTATTGTCTACATAGGGGGGGGAATCGTTTTTTTAAAGCCTCTTCATCACCTATGGGTGCTGAAAAAGACAGTGTATCAGAGAACAGCTACAAATACGTTGCAAGCCCATGCTATTCAAACAACAGCAGCCCACAGTTCAGCTTTGCATGCAGAAGGTCCTAATTTCAATCCCTGGCATCTACAGGTAAGGATTGTCCCATGCCTGAGAGCTGAAATAGAGTCAGTGTAGACAGTGCTAAACTAGATGGATGTTTGATGCAGTACAAGGCAGCTTCCTTTGTTCTTATGTCTTAACCCCAGCTCTAAGCAGAACCACATGGCTCTATTACGCTTAAATAAAATTGCAATCCCACACCAAGAGAAGTTTAATTGCGACACTGTTCTTAACCCAGTGACCCAGGTGGCGCTGTGGGTTAAACCACAGAGCCTAGGACTTGCTGATCAGAAGGTCGGCAGTTCGAATCCCTGCGACGGGGTGAGCTCCCGTTGCTCGGTCCCTGCTCCTGCCAACCTAGCAATTCGAAAGCACGTCAAAGTGCAAGTAGATAAATAGGAACTGCTCTGGCGGGAAGGTAAACGGCGTTTCCGTGCGCTGCTCTGGTTCGTCAGAAGTGGCTTTGTCGTGCTGGCCACATGACCTGGAAGCTGTATGCAGGCTCTCGGCCAATAAAGCGAGATGAGCACCGCAACCCCAGAGTCGGACACGACTGGACCTAATGGTCAGGGGTCCCTTTACCTTTACCTTTACCTCTTAATTATAATTATTAAGTGTGGTGTAGTGGTTAAAGTTGGTAGAGCATGAGACTCTTGATCTCAGGGTTATGGGTTCGAGTCCCACATTGGGCCAAAGATTATTGCATTGCTGGGGGTTGGACTAGATGACACTTGTGGCCCCTTCCAACTCTGCGATTCCAACTGGGCAGACCTGGGTCCAAACCCCTACTCAGCTGTGAAGCAAGCTCTGTGCTGTTTCATTTCAGACAGGCACTGCCTGTACAGACAGGCACTATCTCTGTAGTTTCTTGGGCACCTGTTGGAGACTTTGTTCTTTCAACAAGCCTCCTGAAGGGAAGGTTTTAAAAAATATATCCCAATGTATATGCATTTTTAGAACTGCAGTTCTTCAATTTCATAGGAAGCGGTTCATAAATCGTACAGTTGGGTGGGCCACCGAGGATCATCTAGTCCAACCCCCTGCAATGCAGGAATCTCAACTTGATCATACATGACAGATGGTCATCCAACCTCTGCTTAAAAACCTCCAAGGAAGGTGGAGTCCACAACCACCTGAGGGAGTCTGTTCCACAGCTCTTACCTTCAGAAAGTTCTTCCTGATCAGAATCTCCTTTTTTTGTTACTCAAAGCCATTTGTTCAAGCCTACCCTCCAGTGCAGGAGAAAACAAGCTTGCTCCATTTTCCATGAGACAGCCCTTCAGATATTTGAAGATGGCTATCATATCTCCCTCTTTTCCAGGCTAAACATACCCAACTACCTCAACTGGATTTCCAGACCCGTGGTCATCTTGGTCGCTCTCCTCTGTACAAGTTCCAGCTTCTCAATAAAAAGGTCAAGGTAAAGGGACCCCTGACCATTAGGTCCAGTCGTGTCCGACTCTGGGGTTGCGTTGCTCATCTCGCTTTATTGGCCGAGAGCCGGCGTACAGCTTCCAGGTCATGTGGCCAGCATGACAAAGCCGCTTCTTGCGAACCAGAGCAGAGCACGGAAACGCCGTTTACCTTCCTGCCAGAGCGGTTCCTATTTATCTACTTGCACTTTGACGTGCTTTCGAACTGCTAGGTGGGCAGGAGCTGGGACCAAGCAACGGGAGCTCACCCCGTCGCAGGGATTCGAACCGCCGACCTTCTGATCAGCAAGCCCTAGGCTCTGTGGTTTAACCCACAGCGCCACCTGGGTCCCTGACAGCTTCTCAATACCCTTCTTAAATTGTGGCACCCAGAACTGGACACAGTATTCCAGGCGTGGTCTGACCAAGGCAGAACAGACTGGGACTGTTGCTTCCCTTGATCTGGACAATAGATCGATGAAAATTAAAACAGAAATGGAACCCTAAGAACAGCCTGGGTGCTGGATCATCCCATTGACCCATCTCATTCAGCATGCTGCTCTCCCTGCGGCCTATCAGGTGCCACAACGGGGAGCCAGAAGCCCATTCTATTCCCCTTGCAGTACAACAAGGGGAGCCGGCTGCCCAGGTAACAATGTTTTCCGAGCATGCCCAGGCCAGAAATACATTGCACAAACCTGCTGTCCCTCCTCTGCAGACACTGTATCTCTCGTACAGACAGTCCTCGGGCCATCTGCGTAAGAAAAACATTTACACAAAAACATCCAATCCGCTTAGCAACCGAAGCACCGCTGCCTGGGCTCTTCTCTATAAGTCAAGTCTTCGCCCCCAGGGCTGCTTCGCCACACACGCACTCTCGTTAAAAATAAGAGGTGAGGTGGCGCCACGCCCTCAACCCAGCCCGAGGGGCCACGAACCCCTGTCCTGCGGTGCCCTTTCCGAGGCCAGGAAGGAACCAGAATGGGCGGCAAGCACCTCTCCGAAATAAGACAGTAACAGCCCTGCAGGATCAAGCCAGTGGCCCATCTAACCCAGCATCCTGCTCTCACAGTGGCCAACCAGATGCCTCAAACGGGAAGCCCGCAAGCCGGACCCGAGGGCAGCAGCAGCAACTCTCCCCACCTGCGATTCCCAGAAGCTCGCATGCAGAGGACCCTACCCTGCCTCTGACAACAGGAAATAGCCATTGTGGGTGGCAGCCATTGATAGTCTTACCCTCCAGGATCGCTGTCCAATTTGGTGGCCATCCCTGCCTCTTGTGGGAGTCTAGATTTTTGGCTGAGCATCTTCTTGACTGTACGAATCAATTGCCCAGAACAGGGGGGCGGGGAATCATTTTTGCTCCGCTGAGCAAGCCAGCTGCGACAGATGGGACAACCCACCTGTCAATCGTTTGTCGTTATTGACATGTCCTGCCCCAACCCGGTCAAACTCTATTGCACAGGGTTCCTGCTGTAGCTTTGGATTTCTGCCATCAAGCAGGCTGTTTAACTTACAAGACTGCTCCCCCCCCTGAAAAAACAACAACAAAACCCTCTATATTGGTGGGGGAAGGCTCAAGATGTCTTTGGCTTTTTTACCTCTGTCCCCCCCAAAAGTCATTCCTTGAAATCACAGTAGCGCAGCAGTGGAGAAGCTGAGCTTGAGTTCGAATTTTGCCTCGGCTATGACATCATCAGGTGGCCTCAAAGCAGGGGCCGCCACGGCAGTTCCTCCAGATTTTGCTGAGCCACAAACCCATAGCTGTCAACCCTCCCTTTTTGGGTGGGAAACTCCCTTATTCCAATGCCGTTTCCCGCTGCTATCCCGGATTGTTGATATCCCTTAAATTTCCCAGATTTCAAAGGAAGCAGCTCCTCTCCCTCCCTGCCAGCCAGGGAGGCTCCTCAGCTGTGTTGCTCGGCTGCCAATAAGGAGTCTGAGACCGACTGGGGGCGGAGCTTGCATGCCTCATGCCCAGACAGACAGCCTGCCTGCCATCTACGCACTCGCTCTTTCACTCACCCGTTCGCGCGCAGCCTCTGGAGCGCAGGGTGGCAAGGCTACTTGGTGCCATTGTGCCGCCCTGGCGGCATCCCTTATTTTCAAATCCGAAAGTTCGGGAAAATCCCTTATTTTCAAATTCGAAAGTTGACAGCTATGCACAAACTTCATCACCTCTCACCTCTGCCTGTGCTGGTTGGGGCTGACGGGAGCAACATCTGCAGGGTGCCACGTTGGCTACTCCTGTCTTAAAGTAAACCAGTCTCTCTGCCTGCCCTCTGCTTCCCATTTGCAACAGGGCAAGAACAAAACTGGCCCGCCTTACAAAGTCGTCGTTGGAACTGGAGCAAGAAAACAGACACAAAGTGCTGCAAGCTTTTGAAACTGCTATTCAGAATGCTATGCATTAAAAAATTATTAGCAATAACCCAGGAGGTGGGAAGGGGTGTGTGGGTGTGTTATTACATTCATACATATATATATATATATCTCCAAGGAAATTCTGGTGCAAAGGATTAATAAAGGCACAGAAGAAATATTCAGTTCAACCTCACTGGTTTTTAATGATGCTTGACCCCTCTGCTGCTCTTATCTGGGGTTTCTCTTTAACTTTGCTTGGCTCCTACCGTCTTCATATTTACTGGCGATTTTATCTGATGTTGTGCGTTCGTGTGTGGTGTGTGTGTGTGTGTGTGTGTGTGTGTGTTCGTGCTTGCTTTCACTTTGCATGGCTTATTGTATTTTTGCAATTCCGGCGGCAAAGCTGCCTCGAAGCAATTTTGCAAAACAAACAAACAAAAAGGTGGGGTCAATTTATGTATTCAGTTGTCAGATTTCTCTGCAGCCCCCTTCACCGTAAGGTCCCAGGGGTTTCAGCAACACAGTCGTACAATTAAAAACATTTTCTGAAAAAGCAAAACACAGCTTATATACAATTACAGAAAAATGTTTAACAACGATTCCATGCAACAGCAGCGTAGTATAGAATTAGCCAAAATATAAGCAGCTGAGTCTCGTAACAGTAACTTAACTACCAAAGACCATAGTAAAGAATTTGGTTAGAATTAGAGAAGGGTGAATATTATTTTTGTAAAGGTTTTGCCAACGCTGAATTTGTCTGGGGAGGCCTTTCTCTCATTGGATGGGCGGGGTACAAATAAATTATTATTATTATTATTATTATTATTATTATTATTATTATTATTCCCGCCACCCTCAAAGGCGCGTTTGGTGAGGACACGAGAGAGGGCTGTGCCTACATTAAAAACTAAGATTTATGATGGCAGGTATCTGGAGCATATGTCCTCATATGGAATGCTATCTCCAGTTGGCACAATATATGCATACAGGTAAAGAGATAAAAATTGAACTGAAAGCATTAATTATTATTATTATTATTCTACTACGAAGAAGAAGGTGGTATGTACCTCATTTCCATCCGGTTCCACAGCTTACCATTTCCTGCTTACGTGCCCATTCTCTACACCTGAAAACTGAGGCAAGCACAACATCTTTCTCACTATTGGACTGTAACTCACAAAGGCTTCTGAGTAGCATAAATTTGTTGGGTTTAAGGTACTGCCAAGTCCCTGTGTTGCATTTATGAATGAGCAGAGGATGAGATTTCAGAGTATTCAGTTTGCCTAATTATTCTGCTTTAGTTTCATCCCAAATTAGAGTTTAGTGTACATTGCAAACTGTGTGAATTTGGTAAGAGAACCAAATTCTCTTATTTCAAGGTTTGAGCAGCATATAATGAAGGTGCGCATTCAGAAGATATTAGGTGGGGGATCATGATTGTTGAAGAGAATTTCTTAAAGTCAAATCTGTTTAGAAAATGAGTTTGATATAAACAGGTGCTGAGTAGAAGGCCCTCTACACTTGAGTCAGGATTTACCAATATAAAGGATGGATACAAGTAAAAACTTTAAAATATTAT
Source organism: Darevskia mixta (assembly GCA_034641385.1). Classification (NCBI taxonomy): domain Eukaryota; kingdom Metazoa; phylum Chordata; class Lepidosauria; order Squamata; family Lacertidae; genus Darevskia; species Darevskia mixta. The sequence goes on from JAWWNH010000181.1 coordinate 8,960,491, forward strand.
ATAGATTATATTATATTACCGGTATATTATATTTAAAATATTATATAGATATGTTTCCGAATGTAATATTCCAGAGGAATATAGTCTCTTACTCAGAGATTGAAAGGGATTCCTTTGGTGTGAACACTTCTATGTTCTCTATTGTGTTCACGAATATCTCAGTGTACACGAGCAATTAAGAGAAGCAAGAGAATTTGAGAAGTTAATAATGAAAAACAACAAACATGGATTTGCAAAGATGTTATTGACTGCTTGTCAAATATGATACAGAGCCAGAACGAATTAGGGAATATAGGGTGAACTGGGCTTAGGGTTCCCACAAAGGGTTTTTTTTGGGGGGGGGGGTTGCGGATAGATGAAAAAAACCGTCCACTTCCCTAGAATGTGGCAATTACAGAGAACTGTTACAAGCTAAAGAGACTATATTACTTCTGCGCTAATGCATAAAATGATTAAGAATTACTCCCCCGCCACAAAAATAGGAAAGGGGGGGGATATATGTATTTTTCTATGTGTGGTTGGAGTATAAGGGGTTTTTTTAAAGAGAAAAATAAAATATTTGCAGATTGTGCCCAACTAAGCTGTACTCAGAGTAGACCCATAGAAATTGCTGTGTTGTATGCCACGTTAGTCCTACTCAGAGAAGATCCATTAAAGTGCATGAACATGACTAAAGTAGGACTAGGGTGGGATACAAGCCTAAAGTTTTTAAGATGAGAAATAGCTCTAGATGCAGTGCTATACTTACTCCCAATACGTATTGTTGGGAGCCGCCCAGGGTGGCTAGGGCAACCCAGTCAGATGGGTGGCAAACAAACAAACAAACAGGGAATGTGATCTGCCAGGGGTTCAAATATGGCCTGTGAAGCTCCAACCACATCTGCCTGCCCCACACCCTAAATAATACGAATACTACTAATACTAGTACCAATAATTAATGGGCATGACTAACTTAGGTCCATTCATTCCAATGGTTCGTCTCTGAGCAGGACTCAGACACAACCCCAAACCAGGATAATTTCATGGCTAATTGAATTACATTCATTAAATATCGCAATAAATGTTGGTTACCGCCAAATGTACAACATGGGTTTGCAATGTTCGATTAGATCAGTTCAGGTTATGCATGATGTATTAAAATTAATTGGGGTACTTGGATAATACAATGACATATACTGAAATACCATATCAATATATGTTTGTCACCTGGAACTATTTATTTTTTTCAACAGCACATTGGACATTAATCCAGACCATTGTATGAATAGCTTTGTGAATTTTTAGCTTTGTGGCTATTAGCCATGATGGCCAAGTTCTACCTCCGCTTTTAGAAGTATTATGCCTCTGGTGACCAGTTGCTGGCAATCACAGGTGGGCAGAGTCCTGCTGGACTTAGGGCCCGCTGATGGACTTCCCAGGGACATCTGGAAGAACAGGATCCACTGGCCTGATCCAGCAGGCCTCTTCTTATGTCTCTAGCACTGAGGAAAAAATGAAACGCACGGCTGCGCGTAACGTGCCATTGGCACCGAGAATCTGACAGAACGTTCCCTTCTATATTTGATTTCTCCGAAATGCCGCGGAGTGCGAGTTCCTACAGGCTTTATTTTTCCTTTTTTTTTTTTTAAAGGGCTTGTGGGACATGGGGAGCGGGAAGGCGGGGGGGGGGGGGGTTAGAGAAAGAAAAACCAAAGAAACACCCTCTTGTCTTGTGAAACGCTCCCCGAGCTTAACCACTAATCCGGCAGGTTTTCTGAAAAGGGAAGACTCCACCAAGCTGCCTGCGGAGACAGCAAACACCTCCCCGCCATGCTAAAGCAACAGAGAATGCCACACACACCTGGGCATGCAGCAGGCAGGATCTGGGCCAAGTGCAGGCCCCACCCCACCGTTGGGGGGACCCCAGGTGACCCACACAGACCTATAGCAGCTCAGAATGGGACAGCAGTGAAGCAAAAGTGGGGGGGAAGAGGGGAAAAATGCTGCAAGACCAGATTCATTCCAGCACGGGAGCCGTCCAAGCATTTGATATCTCCTGAAAGTCGCCTAACTCTATGTTCGCTGGCCCTCTGGCAGTCTCTCAAGTCCTCCTAGATGTGGGTTGGAAGGGTGGGGGGGGGGAAAGTTCTCCATCCAATAAGCCAAAAATGTAATAAAAGCTGCCACCTGTGGTCTTCTCATCTTGCAGCCTTCAAGACCCCTACTTGACCAGAAGGGTCCAATGTTTCCATCCCTCACCTCTCGAGGTGAAAGGACTTTGGTAGGTAGGACATTGGGAAACAAGTTCCAGGGACTGGATTGGAGAGTCTCTGTGTCAATCTGAGAAGAGGGCGGGGACAAAACCGGAATTAGTTGTCTGTCCCCGACTCTGGCGCCACCTACTGTTGGCCTCCTTGCCCTCTGCCGCACCAGCCCCAATGGGCACCAGCTGCCACTGAGCGGTCAAGATGCCTGCCAGCTTGGAGGAGACAGGTCTGAATTTCAGCTCATTTTTAGATTAACCATTCCTAGCAAAGTTGAAGAGAGGCCCATCAGGAGTGCCTCACAGGGACTAGCACCTTAATACCACGTGGAGGAACAGAGCAAGAGGCTCCCAGCTGAAATGAGAGAGGGTTCCTTTTTAGTATTAAAGGGTGTGCCATTTCGTTTCAGACAGAGGCCATTCAGAGAAAATCTCATTCCCTTCTATTTCAAGACAAACCTATTTGCACTTTCTGAAACATAGCCATCCTTTGAAATTCCCGCTTCTCCGAATTTTGCAAGGCAATACTCCAGCCCAGCAATGAGTACCAAAAAAATGCATGTAACAGTGTAAAGTGTGCACAAAGGCACACATAATAGAATATTAGAACTGTAGGGTTGGAAGGGACCCCAAGGATCATCTAGTCCAGGGGTAGGCAACCTTCGGCTCCCAGATGTTTTGGGACTACAACTCCCATCATCCCTGACCACTGGTCCTGTTAGCTAGGGATCATGGGAGTTGTAGTCCCAAAACATCTGGGAGCCGAAGGTTGCCTACCCCTGATCTAGTCTAACCCCCTGCAATGCAAGAATATCTTCCTGAAAAGGACATACCAAAAATGCATTCTCTATTAGGGTGGGATTTCTTTGAAAACATGAGTACAGTGGAACCTTGGTTCTTGAACGGCTTAGTCGACAAACAAATCGGCTCCCAAACGCCAAAAACCCAGAAGTAAGTGTTCCGGTTTTTGAACGTTTTTCAGAAGCCGAACGTCCGACGCAGCTTCCGCTTGAGTGCAGGAAGCTCCTGCAGCCAATTGGAAGCCACACCTTGGTTTTCAAACGCTTTCGGGAGTCGAATGGACTTCCAGAACGGATTAAGTTCAAGAACCAAGGTTCCACTGTATATTAGGCAAAATTGCTCACCCCAAAACGCACGTTAGGAGAAATTCGTACTCTAATGCTGACAAATTTTCACGAGGCCTTGTTTTTCACTTGCAAACCGATGTGGAAAACTCTGCTTAAGATGGGGTTGGGGGTGGGAAAGAAATGAGGAAAATTAAACAGACAGAAATGCCCATCCCTGGAGTGCAGACGGCAGGCCACGGGAAGACAAACCCAAGGCAGGCTTAACACCCTCCGTCGCTACCTGCCGACACAGATCTGCCGCACTCAGGAGTGAGAGACAGAAGCCCTCTGGCGCATTTTCCTCCAGCTCGCACCCAGAACGAGTCGCAACAGTTTCACGCTCGTCTCCAGTAATGCATATGGTATGTGGTCGTCCCCCCCATCTCCCTTTGCCCTGAGGCTAGAGTTTATCTCCAGGTTAGGCAGTGGAAGTCTAATGGCAATGAGAAGGCAGTCCATTTAATTGCATCCCACCCAGTTGGCAAAACTCTCTCTCTCTCTCTCTGCTTATATATCTTCATTCCAAGGATAAAAAGGTAAGAAGACCTAGGCTGCTGGATCAGACCAAAGGCCCATCTATCCCAACACCCTGTTCTCAGAAAGACCAATCAGGCGCCTCTGGGAATCCTATCAAAAAGGATATTGTCGAGTTGGAAAATGTTCGGAAAAGGGCAAGCAAGATGACCAAGGGGGTGGGGAGTGACACCCCCATCAAGAAGAAAGGCTGCAGCTTTTGTGACTTTTTAGTTTGGAGAAAGGGGGAGTAAGAGCATGGTGCTGATAATGCCAAGCTTGAAGGTTCAATCCCCGTATGGGACTGCTGCATATTCCTTGGACTAGATCTGGGTTTCCCAAACTTGGGTCTCCAGCTGTTTTTGGACTACAACTCCCACCATCCCAAGGTAGCAGCAGCAGTGGTCAGGGATGATGGGAATTGTAGTCCAAAAACAGCTGAAGACAGCAAGTTTGGGAAACCCCGGACTAGATGATACTCAGAGTCCCTCCCAGCTTTACAATTCTATGATTCAAAGAGGCGACGGATAGAAGTTTATAGAATTACATTGGCATGGAGAAAGTGGATAGAGAAAAGTTCCATCTTCAACACAGGCAACACTAGAACTTGTGGCCCTCCAATGAAGCTGAATGTTGGGCAATTCCAGACAGGTAAAATAAAGTCCTTCATGTAGTGCAACTATGGAACTCCCTGCAAGGAAGTCCCAAGAACAACTGAGCTCTCACCACTTGCAACTCCCAGCAAGTGGAATTCGGTTTTTGAAAATGACTGGCTGGTAGCTACTGATAGCCTTTCCTCTATGACTTTGCGTGATCTCCTTTTAAGGCCATCCAATTTTGCCACCATCACTACTACTGGGGCAACCCAGCAGATGGGGGTGGTAAAAGTAAAATCATCACCATCATCATCTTACAGGAGTCCGGTGCAGTTAAAGTAGAAGAGAAGAAGAAGAAGAGTTTGGATTTGATATCCCGCTTTATCACTACCCGAAGGAGTCTCAAAGCAGCTAACATTCTCCTTTCCCTTCCTCCCCCACAACAAACACTCTGTGAGGTGAGTGGGGCTGAGAGACTTCAGAGAAGTGTGACTAGCCCAAGGTCACCCAGCAGCTGCATGTGGAGGAGCGGAGACGCGAACCAGGTTCCCCAGATTACGAGTCTACCGCTCTTAACCACTATACCACACTGGCTGTGAACAAGAAGAGCCCTGCTAGATCTGGATTCTATTCCAACTTCCTCCTATTTCATTGGCCAACCAGAGGCCTATGGGAAGCTCACAAGCAACAACACCCTCTCTCCACTTGCGATTCCCAGCCACTAGTATTCATGTGAGGGCAGGAAGCTTTCTTATACCGAGTCAGACTATTGGGCTGCCTAGCTCAGTATTGTCTGCTCTGACCGGCGGTGCTTCTCCAGGGTCTCAGACAGGGGACCCAGCCAGCCCTGCCTGGAGATGTCAGCCACCAAACCTGGGACCTTCCTTGTAGCTCAGTCGGTAAAGCATGAGACTCTTAATCTCAGGGCTGTGGGTTCGAGTCCCAGGTTGGGCAAAAGATTCTTGCATTGCAGGGGGTTGGACTAGATGAGCCTCGGGGTCCCTCTTCCAGCTCTACGATTCTGCATTCCAAGGAAGATGCTCTACCATGGAGCTATGGCCCTTCTCCAAAAGTTACACAAACCTCCCGCTTGCCACAGCCCTGCCATCTCATCCACAGCCTGCTGTAAATACGTAGGGATGCCAATCCTTTCTTATAGCCCTTCTCAGGGATCTCGGAGGCTGTCTTCCACTGAGTCAGTTCTAAGCTCGGTTACTGTCTGTACTTCCTGGCAGTGGTTCCCCGGGATTTCGGGAAGGGGTGCTGGAGGTGTCGCAGCAGATGTGCCATCTCCATGGAGCGAGCTCCTATCTCGCCTCTTCCTGGCAGGCAGCACCGCTCAGCTCCCTCCACGCACAGCTGTAGCCCCCACGCGGCCAGCTGGATTTAAAAGGAACAGGCTCGGCAGGAGCTCTGGATGCTGATAAATAAGCAAGGTCCCCCCCCTCCATTCCCACCCCTTCTGAAGGATAAGCTCAAAGAACTGCGCCTGGCGAGTCTCTCTCTCTCTCTCTCTCTCTCTCTCTCTCTCTCTCTCTCTCTCTCTCTCACACACACACACACACACACACTTCGGGGACTCCCAGTTGAGGGTCACCATCAAAACGACATCAAAAGGACAGCTGTGCCGGGAAGCCCAGACTTAGAGAGGCCATCCTCGCCTCCAAAAGCCAGCCCCGGAGACACCTTTCAATGAGGGCTCATAGGATATGAGCCAATAGTTTGTCCTGCTTTATTCATTTAATTTTATTTACTTATTTATTAGCTTTAGGTACCGTCCCCCCTCATCATAAGATCTCAGGGCAGCTCACAGAATAAAATAATACAGGATAAAAACAAGTAAATAACTAAATAACTAAATAAATAAATAACTAAAGGCACAACAGCAAAGCCTCCCCTTCCAACAGACATATTTAAAAGGCCTGGCTAGGGGAGTCTTTTAATGTGTAATGTTTTATTATGTTTTTATATGTGTTAGAAGCTGCCCAGAGTAGCTGGGGCAAACCAGTCAGATAGATATAGATTTTATTATTTGTTCCCTGCCTATCTATCTATCTATCTATCTATCCAGTGCCTTTTTTTCCAAAAAATGTTTAGGGGTACTCCCATTTAGACTCAAGAAAATCACCATTTTATAGTTCAAATTGGGGAAAAATAAATACAGTAAATGGACAAAAGTACAAAGATTCACAAAATGTTTAGGGGTATGTATACCCCTGCATCTCCCCAGAAAAAGCACTGTATGTATGTATGTATGTATGTATGTATGTATCTATCTATCTATCTATCTATCTATCTATCTATCTATCTATCTATCTATCTATCATCTGCCTGCTAAAGGCCTTGTTGAAGAGGAAATGTTTTTGCCTGGCACCTAAAAATATAAAATGAAGGCTGCCGGTGAACGTCCCCCAGAAGAGCATCCCACAAATGAGGAACCACTACAGAAAAGGCATGTTCTCGTGTTGCCACCCTCTGGACCTCACGTGGAGAAGGCGCATGAAGGAGGGCCTCAGAGGATGAACACAGAGTCCAGGACAGTTTATATGGGGAGAGGTGGTCCTTCGGGTTTTGCGGTCCTGAGCCGTTTAAATCATTGCTTTGACTTTGCGATTCCTGCATCACAAGGGGGCTGGACCAGAAGACTCTTGGGACCCCCTTTTCCAACACTACAGTTCTATACAGTGGTCCCTCGACTTACGAATTTAATCCGTTCCGAATGGACATTCGTAGGTCGAAAAAGTTCGTAAGTCGATTTCCCATAGGAATGCATTGGGAGATAAATATTCAGAAAAATTCGTAAGTCAAAAAAACCGCATCTAAAATTCGTAAGTCAAGGAAACCGCATCTAAAACCGGCAACGATTTCCATTCGGATGTCGAAAAATTCGTAGGCGTGCGGCCACTTTTTTTTCATTCGTAAGTCGAAAAATACGGATGTCGAGTACTTCGTAAGTTGAGGGACCACTGTAATTCTATTATATTTTATACCCCCCTCCCCCCCAGATGAAAGGCTCTTCCAGACTGGTGGGGCAGGAGCTGCAGGTGCATAGATGCAACAATAGTGCATTACTAGGGGATTCACGATGGACTGTCCACGGATCCTTTCCCTTTGTTAATTGCTCTGCATTGCTTCCTCTGCCCCCGTGCTGTCCGGAGGGGCACTCTTGCACTACACAGCACAACAAAAGCGGGCCAATAACAAAAATCAAATGAACCGGAAAGTTTTATGGCATGAAAAGGGACAGGATCTCAGCAGGGCACACACACACACACTGGGAAATGAAGCAAGGCATCTGCCCCGCAAACCTCTTGCAGGTGCAAAAACAGTATTGACAGCAGGATGGTGTATAACCGCCCTGATACCGTCATCGCAAGTTCTCGTGACTGCGTGATGAAAAAGATGTCTGGAGGGGCCCAAAAGCTGTCCCCCCCCCCGCCCAAAGCAGCACAGGTCCATTTAAAACAATAAAATAAAAATAAGGGAGGGAAAGAGAAATCGCCGGGATCCCAGAATACAGTGGTGACCAGTAAAATGGTATTTGCATCCTTCTGGACCCAAGCTGTGGTTGTCCTGTATAGAAGTTGCACATAATTAATGTTTAATTGGTGCACTATTTAAAAGCTGCTTTTGGTTGGGGGGGGCAGAGATCTCAAAGTCTCGTACATTAAAACAGGGGTGGAGAACCTCAGTCCAGAAGCTAAATGCTGCCCTCCAGGCCTCTCTATCTGACCCTGGGGACTCTCTCCAGGCCACACCCCTCACTAGTCGTTCTTCATCTCCTCCCAGAGTGTTTTTGCCTGGCTGGAATGTGCCCCTGAGCTCTGATAACATCTCTCACTGGCCTGGATGGTGCGTAGAGAGGGGTGTGTCAGTGTGTGGAGAAACTACCGGTAGCCTATTGCACAAAGGTCACATTTGCATCTGCTGCCCCCCCCCACGAAGGTTGCCCCAAAGGGACTGCAGCCCTTGAAGTGAAAAAACAAATAATTAAAATTCCTCTCCCTTAGACATCTGAGAGGCGGCAGAGAGGCCATAGGCAGGCACCCACCCTCACATAGAGGGAACCTGGAATATCCCCTGAAGCAGGTGAGCAAGGTTTCAGAGCAGACAGTGGCTGACCACCCAGCAGATGCTGTAGCTGTGGATTTCCTGCACTGGCAGGGGGTTGGGCTAGATGGCCTTTGGGGTACTCCCCAACTCTCTGATTCCACAGTCCCAGGGCAGATAAAACGATGACAAGGAGATCTATATAGTTTGTGGTGCAGGCGTGTACAAAGCAGTTCTGCGGGGCTTACTCAGCACACTGGCTGGGGCTGATGGGCACCAGGTTGGCGATGGGCACATCTACTAACCAAGGCTGGGCCCAACCCAGTACTTATCAGCTTTCTTTCTGCTTGACTAATTGCTCGAGCCTATATGTGCTTCCTCAGAAGTAAACACTGTGCTCGATAGGACTTACTCCCAAGTAAGCTTGGAGTGGCTACTACAGCTTAGGCTGCCTTTCATTAGAAGGCAGCCCCATTGATAAAGGAGGTACCTATTGATCAGATTAGAAGTGAATCATGCACATTCTCTTAGAAATTCTTGAACAACCACTCTGTTTGGCAAGGTTGATATTTTTATACCTATATTATAGACAAAAGATTGAGACTGAGAGGGTGGCTTTCCTTAGAACCTTCCCCCCCCAATGTCAGTGAATTCACCAACAGACAAATCCCTTTGTGGGTGCGGGAAGAAATCACACAATCCGGTATAAATAAAAGTGGCAGTATTCAGAATCTGGCAGAAAATTTCAGTGTAATTCGGGATCAAAAGGAGCCATATTTGGATAGCAGAATTTGAAAGGTAGACTCTCACATGAAACTGCTGAATTATAACTCATCAAGAAGCTCAACACTATTCATTTGGGTCTGAATAAAGATAATGTTTCCTTGTATCATTGAAGATTTTAAAGCAATTATCTTAGCCTTGCTGAGTGAATCACCACTGGTTTGCTGCTGCAAAGGGTAACTGCGCATATTTCACATACATTTAAGCACCAGCTTACCGGTAATTATCACCAACTGTACTTTTTTGTTAGTTGGTTTTGCATCTCATTGCCTTTCAGCTATCACCTAATTCAATTATCACCAACTGTACTTGTCTGGATCTCATTGCCAATCATCTCCCGCCTTACATTCCCCTCCTTTCTTTGTGGCCTGTCCTACCTCCAGCTGTCAGCTGAGGTTTCGCTTCATCCGCCTGACAACATGGACTTCTTAAAGTCCACAAAAGCTTCTGCTACAATATATACATTGCATAGGAGCAAACTCCTACGGAACGAGGTCCCTTCAACCACCCCCCCAAAAAAAATATTTGAGAGGGCTGGGCTCCCCCAAAGGTGATGGGCATTGCCATTCAAATAGTGAGCGTGCATCATGCCTTGTGATCGATTATGTGCTTACTTGCCTCTCCCAATATTTTATTCAAGTCGGCACCCCTGTAGATTTGTTAGTCTGTAAAGTGTCCGTAAAGTGGGACACGGGTGGCGCTGTGGTCTAAACCACTGAGCCTAGGGCTTGCCGATCGGAAGGTTGGCAGTTCAAATCCCCGCGATGGGGTGAGCTCCTGTTGCTCGATTCCTGCTCCTGCCCACCTAGCAGTTCGAAAGCACGTCAAAGTGCAAGTAGATAAATAGGTACCGCTCTGGCGGGAAGGTAAACGGTGTTTCCATGCGCTGCTCTGGTTTCGCCAGAAGCGGCTTAGTCATGCTGGCCACATGACCCGGAAAGTCTGTCTGCGGACAAACGTCGGCTCCCTCAGCCTGTAAAGTGAGATGAGCGCTGCAACCCCAGAGTTGTTCATGACTGGACTTAACTGTCAGGGGTCCTTTACCTTTTAAAAGTGTCACAGGGCTCCTTGATGTTTTGCCTGCAACGGACTATCACAGCTACCCCTCTAGAAATAGTAGGTTCGTGGCAAAATTACTACAGTGGTACCTCGGGTTACAGATGCTTCAGGTTACAGACGCTTCAGGTTACAGACTCCGCTAACCCAGAAATAGGTACCTCGGGTTAAGAACTTTGCTTCAGGATGAGAACAGAAATCGCGTGGCGGCAACGGGAGGCCCCATTAGCTAAAGTGGTACCTCAGGTTAAGAACAGTTTCAGGTTAAGAACGGACCTCCAGAACGAATTAAGTTCTTAACCCGAGGTACCACTGTATATGGCTACCAGCTCAGCTTTAAGAGTGGATCAGACAAATTCAAGACCATCAGCGGCTTCGACTGTTTCTGAATACCAGTTACTGGGGAGCAACAGCAGGAGAGAGACAGGGCACTCATGTCCTGCCCAGAAGCATCTGGTTGGCAACTGTGGGAAGAGAAGATGAGCCAAGCTGGATCAGGCCAAAGGCCTGCCATAGCCCAGAGTTCTCACAGGAGCCAGCCATATACCTATGGGAAACCCCTGCAAGCAGATCCTAATGCAACAGAATTCAGTACAGATGTGTTCTGCCTCTGACAGTGGAGGAAGACCGTAGACTTCATAGCTAGTAGCTAGTGATAGCCATCTCCTCTGCGAACTTGTCAAATCCTCTTTTAAGGATGATTGTTACCTTTTGTGGGAGCAACTTTATGTGCTGAGTCTATGAGCACTGTTCCGCAAGTATATATTTATGTGCATTACAGAAGTGTTTATGAAATACGTCTATGTTCTATTGCTGCGCTGAAGAAGTTCTCACGGAACAGTGGATTATATCCAGAAACACTGTACATCCTCGACGACAAGTCCATAGACTACTTGAGCCACGTTGGCACTTCACATAACAAAGCAGTTCAGTTTGCTTGTTATATCGTGACAGTTTGTTTGCTACTTCAGCTACTTTGGAACTTTGCAATACAAAGCTTTTCAGCTTGTCCTTATTGGATGTTTTCCTGCTATTTGGTTCTATTCATTTCAGCAGTGACTTTCAGAGACCTGATAGATTTTTTGTTTTATGTGTATTACATTAGATATGCTTGGTTTCAAGTCTTGTTATTGATATTACATTAATTGTGAATACATTCTGTTCATTTGAATATTGGTCACGTGTTGCCCAGTTTTTGTTTCACTGAGAAACTGGCACAGACAGGCCTTTGGTCTCATTCAGCGGGACGGTTCTGGTTCTTCTTCCTTATCTTTTTTTTACTGAATAGCAGCTTTGATACACCAGGCAAGTTGCATTTAGTTCATCCAAAGTGAGGTCAAATCCCTGCCACGAGTGCTACCATAGAGAATGCCAACTTTGCCCATACATGGGAACAGGAAGCTGCCTTATACCCAAGTCGGACGGCAGTCTAATATTCTCTCCATTGGCCACCAGCAGTTTTCCAGAGTTTCAGATGCGGGAGAGTTCCAGTCCTAGCTGGAGATGCCGGGGATCGAACCTGGGACCTTCTGCATGCAAAGCTGATGCTCTAATCACTGAGCTACACCCCCTTGCTTGTACGGATCACACCAATTGTGACTGTGGAAGGGTGATGGGGGAGAAATAGGGGGCCTTGGTTAATCCCTGCTCAGAAAATGTCAGCACAACTCCACTGCCACCCCAGCCCAAGACCTAAACACATATCCACTCAAGCTGTTTGTAGCTCTGCTCCAAAGGACTCTGAGGAGTCCTTGAACTTGACTTCTGATGCCTTGCTCTCAACCACGTAGGTGTGATCACTGCTATTTGAGACCCTAAGGGGCTAACATGAGGGAAGTGCTCTAGCTTGCAACAAATGATCTGTGCACTCAGGAAGCACGCATGTCACACAGAATGCACATATTAAACATGCACAGTAAACACGCCTGGCTGGTGCACGTTGGGACTGATAGGATGGAAAGGAGGGAGCCCAACAGTAGGTGGCGCCAGAGCCAACAGCAGGCAAAATGAATTCGTTCTAGTTTTGTCCCCATCCCTTTTCCCTGCTGATGTTCTGCAAGGGCAACACTGAGATTGAGGAGGAGAGGGAAGCTGACAGTCAGGTCCACCTCTTGGACTGCTTGTAGGTCAGACAGTCGTGTGAAATCACAGCGCCACCCCCCTCTCAGGGCCACCCCCACCCCCTTGCAGCAGGCATGCGCACAACAACAGCAAAATGCAGATTGAATTGTTTTCTTTAAAAGCCATGGGTTGGTGTTGGTAAGAAAAAACAGCTGCAGGGGGTTAGGGCTGGGGGAGGAAGGAGGAGTTGCAACACCCAGCACCCAAAAAACTCCTGCAACAAATGCAAAAATGGCACTTGTGAACTTGCAGCAGTTGCACAAAGAGCTACCTTCCTGCAGGTGCCTTGTTAGCACCTGACGGAAATTCAGCCAAGGCCCCTTGTGCAAAATGTCTAGCAATGAAATGGCTTGTTGAGAAGCTGTGGAGGAGAGAGGGGTGTTTTAACCCTTTCTCGCCCCCTTCTTCGTTTGCTCTGAATTGCTGTCACACACAGTCCTCCACGAAGACAGCAAAGGCACGGTTTTTGGGGTGGGGGTGGGGCTCTGTAGGAAGGCAAGAGCATGGGGAGGCAGTTTGGAAAAGACATGAAGCAGGCTGCAAGTGAGGAAAAGGGTTAAGCACACACATATGCTGCCTTTGCATTCTAGATCCACCCCCCTCTTTTTTTCTTAGAAAAAGCAGCCCCCAGGCATCTCTTACATGTGTAGCTCCACCCTAAGCTACAAATCTACAAGTCAAAGAAGTCATGCATTATCATCACTATTTAGAGAAGGGCCATGGCTCAGTGGTAGAGCATCTGCTTTGCATGCACAGTCCAATCCCTAATATCTCCAGGTAGGACTGGGGGTGTCCCCTGCCTGAAACCCTGGAGAGCTGCTGCCAGTCAGTGTAGACAACACTGGCTAGATGGACCAATGGATCTGACGCCAGATAAGGCAGATTCCAAGGTTTCTATGTCTGAAGGGAGGGGTGGTAGAGCACCTGCTTTGCATACAGAAGGTCCCAGTTCAATTCCTGGCATCTTCAAGTAGGGCTGGGGGTGTCCCCTGCCTGAAACCCTGGAGAGCTGCTGCCAGTCAGTGTCAGCAACACTGGCTATATGGACCAACAGTCTGACTCTGCATAAAGCAGCTCCCTATGTTTCCATTATGAAGGAGTTTTGACATCTCTACTCCACCTTTTTCCTGCGCTGAAAATCAAACGTAAGGCGTCTTGAAAATAAATAAGACAAAATACAGTAAGACAAAATACACAGCATTCCCCCCCAACCCCACAGCAGCCTAAAAATGTCACCACAAAGGCTCAAATTAAAAGAAAGTATAGCTTTAAAAAGCATTTTAAGAGTTGGCAAAGAGATGGTGAGACATACCTCTCCTGGGTTGGAGGGCTCTTCTGCTGTGTACTGCATAGCTGAGATAGCTCACCTGGTAGAGCACCAGACTCTTAATCTCAGGGTCATGGGTTTGAGCCCCACATTGGGCAAAAGATTGGGCATTGCATGGGGTTGGACCCTCATAGTCCCTTCCAACGCTACCATTCTATGTCCTGCATATTATACCCCAGAATCAAAAAATAAGCAAAAGCAACAAGATCCCACTGACAACTTTAGAAAGAGGAAAAGATTATTTCTTCCACTTGCGTAGGTTACAACCAAGCTTAGAACAAGCATGGCTGCTGGATCAGGCCAATGGCTATCTAAGTCCAGCATTCTGTTCTCCCAGTGGCCCATCTGAGCATGAAAGCAACTCACCCCACCTGCAATTCCCAGAAACTGGTATTCAGAGGAATACTGCCTCTGGCTGTGGAGGTTCAGCCTACCCATTGTGGCTAGGAGCCATCAATAGCTTCATCCTCCACGCATTTGTCTTTGAAAGCCACCCAAGTTATTTGCCATCTTGGATTCTTCAAGTTAATCATCAACCCAAATCAGCAATCTATGGTTAATTATGCATGGCAAACCACAAGCTGGATAAAGCATGCAAGCCAAACATTTTTGATGCTATTTCTCTCACTGCGAATAGATTCACTCTGCCTCTACCCCCCAAATAAAAACACCCCCCCCCCAATAAATGTCTTTTGTCCATTTCTGTGGCTTCTGGGATTTCACCCTTCTTCTGTGCCCACCCACTCTTAAAGCATGAGGTCTAGAAACTTGACTGATGCTTTTTAAACGAAAAGCTGAATTGTAATATCTGAGCCGTGTGCACGCGGTGAATGGGGGTGCAGAACCATCACATTCCTACAAAACATATAGGCCTATGGTGCAGTTTAAAGGCCCGCAATGGCTTGCCTCAAAACAGGCACCAACCCCCAAACAAATCAGACTTGTTCACAGCTTTAAATCGGACCATTGCTAAAGCAGCTTTGAATGGCACAGGTAGCCAAGAGTTTTTAACTAGGTAGGAAAACCCCTCCATCTGGAGGACACCAGAGACTGGTAGTGACAGGCGACAATCCCTTTCTTCAGTTATCTACTGCAATTCCACAAGAAGGTTAGCAAAGAGTGGCATTGGGAGATAGGGGAATTTCACAGCTCCCTCTCTTTAGATCTGTTGCACTAAGAGTCCAGCTACTTTTGGATGGGGTAGCAGATGCTGTTGCAAGTAGCCCAAGAACAGAAAACTTCAAGCCAATGAACTGAGCCAAGTTGACTCAAAGGGCCAAAAAGGGGTCTCCCTCAAAGGACATACAACAGAGCCCTTAGACCTTGCAAACTACCAGACGCCATAGTTTCTTGCTTGGCTTCTCTTGAACGCCGCAGAGTGCGCAAGCACATAAAAAGAGCCTTGCTGCTGGAACAAACTGGTGGCTCGTCTAGTCCCTCAATGTGCTATCACAGAAGCCAACCAGATGCCCATGGGAAGCCGGCAAGCAGGAGCCGACCACAACAGCACTCTCCTCACCTGCGACTCCTAGGCAACACTGCTTCTGACAGTGGCAGCAGAACATTTTTCTTAGACTACATTTTGCAAGCACAACAAGTCACCCTTCTGGAACCCAGACCTGTGAATTAAGCTGCGCAGAACCTCCGGATTCTTCAGTGTTACATCAGCACTGTCTTCCAAGTGGGATTTGTGTCTATTGACAGGGCGGAGCGACTTTAGCAAAACTTGAGCATCGTGGGTGTTCCACAGCAAAATGCTAACAGGCTAAGTGGGGAGTTAACTGCACAGACTCCGAAAGCTTGAGAGATGTACATCAAACAGCATAACCCTTGCAGTATACACAAACCCCAGGAACTGCCTGCTATTCTTCTCCCCGGCACCCAATTTTCTGCAAGCCTGGAACCACATCAAGGTCCTCCCCCCTTCCACAAAAAGTGGTATTGTCCACGTTAAAATGAACAAGAGTTAACACACTCTGAACAGCATTTAGAAACACCCAGAGGACAGAGTGGGTAGCAGAATTCACGTTTGGGTTAAGCAAAGTTGGAAGTACAACAGGTGGCCATCAAATTCACAATCTTATCAGCCCAACTATTAAACCAACTGAAAACAAAATATAACCTAATTTTGAAAAACTTTTTAACTGAATTGGCTTTAAAAGCAGAGGTCTTCACTTCCAGTCCTTGCTCATTTTTACTTAAAAAATAAAAGTTACAGTGGCTTTTATTCCTTTTAGAGATTAAAAATTCACTCGGAGAGATTGCAGTGCAACCACTGTTTTATCAAGGATAATAATATTAACTTAATTTCGCAGGGTGTGTGTGTCAGATTTCCCCATGAAACCACACCCTCTGTTCCGAAAACTGCTCTACAATAAGTTCTCATTTTTGTTCACGAGAGCCTTTCGCCAAGGCACTCTGGCTAACATACATCAGGTTATTTCATGTCACAACGATCCCACAAGGTAGGCCAACCTGAAAAAATCACACCAGCTCTTCAAGTCAGGCCCTCTGTCTGCTGCCCATGTTCCAGGAGTCAAAGACCATCAATTAAATAAAATAACACAAATCAGCTTCTGGGGCTAATGTGCTCACTGCACAGTAAGCCCCATTGAATTCAGTGGGAATTCTTCTGTCTCACTGAATTAATGGGGCTTACTCCCAGGAAAGTGAGCAGAGGATTCTAGCCTGGGAGACCTACAGCCTTGACACGCCTTGGAGCTTCATTGAAGGGGTTCTGAGGGTCAAGAACCCCGATGCTGGGATAGGGAACGTCACAGCGAGGGGGTGGGGGAAACAACCACAGCAAGACTGCCCTTGAGCGCGTGCAGAAGGCGCCTTCGCAGCCTCCCGGTGGAGGTCTAGGATTGGATCTCTAGGCTGCTTCGAGTCCCAAAATACTATTGCTACAGAAGGTCGACTTTTTAAACAAAACGTGCATTTGCAGCTAAGAGCGGAGCAGCGCGCCTCGCTCGCCAACCCTGGCACCTTGAAGGGACGGAGTGCGCGCCAGATATTTCCCAGAAAGAGACCCCGTCCAGGCAGCAGGGTCTGATGAGGCAGGCAAATGGGACCTGCTCGGGGTCCCAATCCCCCTTCCCGAGCAGGGTGAAGCCAGACAACACGACAAGGGAGGAGGAGGGAACCTCGACAGCTCCGTCTCTGCCGCTGCCCGCAGTCTGGCTGGCTCGGCGAGGCTGGCGCTTGCTCCGGCTGCCGGCACCTGCTGCAAGCGAGGGCGGCGGCGTCGGCAGCTCCCGGCGGCCCCTAGCTCTCCTCGGCCGGCGGGCCAGGCTCGGCTTCTCCTCCGCCTTCCCTCCCACCCCGTCGCGGCGCCCGCACTCACAGCCAGTTGCTGGCGTTGGCCGAGAAGGCGGCGAGGATCAGCAGCAGCAGCGAGCGCAGGAAGTAGCGCGGGCTCATCCTGGACGGCGCGGCCGGGCGGGCGGGCGGTCGAGGGCGGACGGCGGGGCAGCGGAGCCGCGGCGGCGGGAGGCAGGGCCGGCGGCGGCGGGCCGCAGCGCAGCCGGACCCGCGGCCGCCCGGGCTCAGGTGCTGCTGCTACTGCTGCCGCGGCCGCCCGGCGCTCTGACCCGACGGCTCGAGCAGCAGGGCGCAGCCGGGGCTGATGCGCCGGCGGCAGCTGCGGAGCCGGACTGTCAGCTCGGCCGGGAGCTCCCGGGATGGAGCGGCGGGCGGGCGGGGCGCGGCCCCAGGAGGCGGCTCTCGGGGCGGGACCGGGACACCCCTGAGGCGGAGCGCGCGGCGCCCGGGAGCCGCCTCGCCTGCTGCCGTCCGCGTCCCGGGCCGGCCCAGCGCGGCTCGAGGGGGCTTACTCGGGAGTAAAGCGGCGCGGAGCCCACGCGCGGGCTACTCCCGAGTAAGAGAGCGGGCGTCCCCGAGCAAGTTTGAATTATGCCTATACTTCCAAAGCACATTGCTCTTCTTTCTCGTTCTCTCTCTCCCTGCAACTAGAGCTCTTCTGGGTTTTTCTGGAAATGCACTAAGCATTCTGCACTAGCTCAGAGAATCCCTCTTCCTTTTACTTTCACCGCATGTGTTTTCTCAAAGGGGAAGTGCTTGCTTGCCTGAAGCCTCTCCCATCTCTTTGCCTTAGAAGTCCAAACTTCCTGGTTGCAGATGCAGGGGACTTCTTAGCCTGGGGAAGGGTGGAGGTTGAGAAATGGGGCACTCTGTGCATGATTAGGGGTGCCTGGGTGTTCTTGCTTTTGTTTGCTTCGCATGCTATAGAGCTGACAGCTCTGGCAGTGAACGCAGCTTTAAAGGATTAGCCAGGGCGAGCTAGGGGAATGGCTAAATGGTCTGCTTGCTATGTGAGCTCATTTATGAAATGCTAACTGTTTCTTAAGGGATTGGGACATAAACTGTACTGTACAGCCTTCTTGGCTGCAAAATGTCTTGGGTGTAGAGCTCCGCCCACACAATCCCCCTCCTTCCTTTTAAAGGTCAAGTTTCCAGCCCTCAAGGCTACAGAGAGTGAAGGTTGAAAGTCTGCAGGCCCTTTTACCAGGGGAAACCTCAGCAGCACAGGGGTGGGGCTGAGCAGGTGAGAGTTCAGGGACAGCTGTAGCTCTCCCCTTCCCCTGGATTAGCAGAACCAGCAAATTTATGCAAAATAAGCAGAATTCCGCTAAACCGGGTATATAGCCGAAGGTAGAACAAGGAAAACTGGCATGGGCTGAAACGACGGGCAGGCCTTGACCTGTCCTACAGTGGTGGTTCTTTCTGCTTTTCAGACTTTTAAAAATCCATGCAGAGAAGGCCTGCATTCCTTCCATTGTCTCCTTGCCCAGAGAGAGTAGCTGCAGTAGATCAGTAAAAGTGTGTGTGTGTGTGTGTGTGTGTGTGTGTGAGAGAGAGAGAGAGAGAGAGAGAGAGAAGCTTCCAATACTTGTTTTAAAGCCCGTTGCCTTTCCCCAAATGCCTCAGCTTGGGCTTGCACTAGTAATAGGATGGGGAACCTCTGGATGTCGATGGACTCCAGCTGCCAGATGGACCCTGGCTGGGGCTGATGGGAGCAACACCTGCAGGGACACAGGCTCCCCACCCCTGCGGTATTATTTTGGTAGAAGAAGGGTCATCGGAAAAGATGTACCATATAAGCTGCTTTGCACTGAGTGAGAACATTCATCTATTTAGCTCAGCATCGCCTGCACCAGGAATCATCAATGTGGTGCCCGTGGGCACATAAAGACTTTCATTGGTCTCCCTAGGCAGGTTCCCCAGATGCTGAGCTGCTGCTTCTTCTTTTTTAAAAAAGTCCGTAGGCCACTAAAATCATAGAATGGTAGAGCTAGAAGGGACCCTAAGAGCCATCTAGTCCAACCCCCTTCAATGCAGGAGTCGCAGCCAAAGAATCCCTGAAGAGATGCCCCCCCAACTCTGCTTTAAAGTGAAGAAGAGGACACCACCTTCCGAGGGAGTCCATTATCGCCTCGAGTAGCTCTTTCTTAGAAACATTGTTATGGGCCGAAATGTGCAGGTACCTTGAAATGATGGTGTGATGTGGGCATGTTGTATATTTTTCCTGTTGCTGTTGTTATTAGGCAGCAAAAGCATCAGTTACTCTCTCTGTATGTAATCAATAAAAAAAGAGCCTGGCTGCTCAAACAGCCATTGGCTTTGGTGCCATCTACTGTCAGGCTCCCTGTCTTCCACCCTACCAACCCTGTTTTCCTTGGTATGTGTGTGTGGGAGACTTCGTATGCTGCTGCTTTTGTAGTGACTTTTGCTGCTCCCCTCCTCCCTGGAAGGCCAAACATGGGCAGGTGGGCACCCCTCCCAATCAGCAATATTACTGTTATTGTTGTTGTTATTATTATCACCTGGGTTTTAAAAAATCTTCTTCCTCCTCCAACGAGCCAGCAGTTGTGGTATATGTGGAGTCCTCACATTTCATCCTCACAACAGCCCTGTAAAGTAGGTGAGATTAGGAGACAGTGGGTTGTATCCGACAGCAGTCCTATTTGGAGTAGATCCATAGAAATTAATTGACCTAGATAACTTATTCCTGTTAATTTCAATGACTCGCTTTGGAGCTAAGGAAAGAATCCACACATGTGATCCACACATCCACATTTTCCCCCTTAGCTCTCTGGTCAAAGCCCAGCGCCTTTTACATACTGACCCCTAAGAAATCCATGTTCACTAGCTGGGATGTAGCGGACTACCATTTCCAAGGGAAGCGCAGAGGTGATTTTGAGGTCTTAGGCTATTAGCAGTTGCTCGACTAGCCACTAGAGGGAGACATGATCACATATAACTCAAGACCTGAGCACCATCCCCCTTTGGGGCTGGGCCTGAGTATCTCCAACCCCCCATCCCAAGGTTAGAGAGTTGGACCCTCACAAGCATCATTTCTGGAACAGGCTGACGTTTCAGTCGGCCAGTGCCGCAGCAACTCACGATCCCTCCTCTTGTTCTGGAGAAGTGGAAGGCTGGTTTCACTGGTCTGGAGATGTGGAAAGCTTCTTGCTATGTCTGGATAGGGTTCTGAAGGCCTCTGAGGAAAGGTGGTCTTCCCCCTTCCGACTGATGGCAATGGGTGGGGGCAGACGATCAGGCTTTGACATGAGTAGATCTGGAAACTGGTAAGTATCCCAAGTCCATGTTAAAAAGAAGTGGGTCTACCTGGATGGTCCTCCTACCCTCCTACCCCCATTTTCAGGATCTAAGCCACCTTCAGCTTGATCTCCACTGGTCCAATCTTCCCAGCTGCTTGCATCCTAATCATAAAGCACATCTGCCTAGAGTGGCAGAGGAATGACGCTCTACATACCATGCTCTGTGGTTGCATCCCGCCTCCCTGCTGGATCTCCTGTTTTTCACTGCCGTGCCGGCATTGGCATAGAGGTACCAAGGGGCTGGAGACAGGGAGGCTGAGGGCCAACTTGTGCCTTATTAGGAAGATGCCACAGTGTGAGGTTGGATGGTCATCTGACAGGGCTTCTTTAGCTGTGATTCCTGCATTGCATTGATGAAGAAGAAGAAGAAGAAGAGTTTGGATTTGATATCCCGCTTTATCACTACCCGAAGGAGTCTCAAAGCGGCTAACATTCTCCTTTCCCTTCCTCCCCCCCAACAAACACTCTGTGAGGTGAGTGGGACTGAGAGACTTCAAAGAAGGGTGACTAGCCCAAGGTCACCCAGCAGCTGTATGTGGAGGAGCGGGGAATCAAACCCGGTTCACCAGATTACGAGTCTACCGCTCTTAACCACTACACCACACTGGCTCTCATGATGAGCCTTGGGGGTCCTTGTCAAATAATGTCAGATCCCCATGAAATGGTAGGTGTGCTATGCAGAACGGAACACAGAGAGCGCTTCCAGACTCTCGCTGTTTTTGAGCGGGATTCAATCACATCCAGGCAAATTCAATCAAAGCACAATCAACACTGATTGGCGGCTCTTTTGAAACAAAGCCACTTCCTTCGCAATATGGGATCATCTATTCTCCTCAGAAACAAATCAGGACGAATACTCATGAAGCAAGTTGCCTGGATCCGGAAACAATTATTATGTTATTGTTTTACCATTCTCCTCGGCTCTGTTATCAGAGTCTATTTATTTATTATTCAAGGAGAAGCAATGCATATAGCTGTGGGCAGGGGATTGCGAGAGGGTGAATTGAAAGAGGAGTTATTGTATATTAAAAATGATTTAGCAAGGGGGTGGTGGTGGTGGAATCAAATAAACTATTAGTACCAAAACTGGTGTTGACCTACCTTAAAGGGTTGTTGCAAGGAATACTCAAGTGAGCACAAGTTAGGGTTGGGTGCTGTGCTGTGTAGCCGGTTACCACACTTAAAACCAGAAGCAATCTCTGCTTATCCTCAGGCCTTTGTGGTGGGGAGAGAGTCACTCAGTCTGGTTCGCTTGAGGCTGATCCAGAATTTATGATTAACCCAATAGCCAAACTTTGTGCAAGGCTCTGGGATCAGGGGAGATCAGAGCAGAGATACCTTTCAGTATATAGCTATAATAATAATAGCAACAATGATAATAATAATAATTAATAATAATAATAGGCTGGGTTCAAAGCGCCACATTTATGCTGATGGCATTTTTCTTATTATTTGCTTCTTCCTGTTGTTACTTGTGTCCAACCTGTTTTGGACATTGCGGCACAATTGTGAACCAAAACAGAACATAAGAAGTGTCCAGCTGGATCAGGCCAAAGACTCATCTTGTCCCAGTGGGATACCTGCAAGCAGGACCCGAAAATAGATCCCATTTTGGGGCATTTCTCTCCCTCCTGCATTGCAGTTACACTGACTGTTGCTCATGGTCCCTTTTCAGTTTTTTCTTTTTGCTAGGGCTTATTCCCCTGTCAGCAGTTTTCAAGTGTTATCAGACTGCAATCTATCTTTTCATCTCCACTCTAACTCTGTTGTGAAGGCTTCCGAGTTGTTCACCTTGGAGAAAACAACACCCACTTCTTCCTTTTGATGTCACGAAGGCTCTGCATCGTGTTTGGGCTATTTCTAACTCCATGATGCCCATATTCCTTTTATTGACTGGCAGAGTGCCTTGTAGCTAGTGGCACCTTCCCTGTGAAACGCCCTCCCATCAGTTGTCAAGGAGATAGGTAACTATACAACTTTTAGAAGACACCTGAAGGCAGCCCTATATCTGGAATTTTTTATGTTTGATGTTTTATTGTGCTTTTACAGTACAGTGGTACCTTGGTTTACGAACTTAATCCGTTCCAGAAGTCTGTTCTTAAACCAAAGCGTTCTTAAACTAAGGCGTGCTTTCCCATAGCAGCAGGGGACTCAATTTACAAATGGAACACACTCAGCATGTTCTGCTTCCAAGGCAAAGTTCACAAACCAAAACACCTACTTCCAGGTTTGCAGCGTTCTTAATCCAAGTTGTTCATAAACTAAGCTGTTCATAAACCAAGGTACCACTGTATATGTGTTGGGTGGGGTACCAATAAAAAATAAAATAAAATAAAATTGGCTACAGCAGGGGCAGGATGCTGCAGCCCAGACGGTGATTTGCACTAAGGAATATGCCATGGCAGCCTATTAACCACTGAGCCAGTTTTCTTCCATTGCCAGATATGGGCTTTAGATCAGCAAATGGAACCTGCTTAGTTTTGCTGCAGCCTGATTATTATTGGCTTGTGGTAACCTGGAGGTAGGCCTTTTCACTAGTGGCCCCAGTGTTGCAGAATGCTCTTCCTGCTGAAATAAGGGGTGCCCCATCCGTATTGGCATCCTGCCAACTACTGATGACACAGTATGGTTTAGACAAGCGTTTCCCCGATCTCCAGACTTGAATCAGCAGCTTTGATTTATTGTTTTGTTATGCTGTTTTAATGGGCTTGTCGTATTGCAGGTTGTATCCAACGCCAGCTCGGAGTAGACCCATTGAACTTATTGGATTGTGACTACCTTGGGTCCATTAATTTCAGGATGGACTTCGTTGGATACAATCCATTATATTTGAATTACGCATGTTTTAACACAGTTGTTTTACTATGTATTTTAATTACTGGGAGATTCTTTAAAAAATTGTTATTCTTGCCATTTTTCTGCTCACTTTTGTTTGTGAGATGCCTTGGCATTTCTTCCTGAAATGACAGTATATTCTTCCTCTTGAAATGAAAGATTATTATTATTATTATTATTATTAATTTGTGGTTTCCAGACCTGGTTGCTAAGGTAGCCATGTGATTACTTTACAGAGGACAATCTTCCGTTTGATGGTGTCTTCTCTTTGAAGCGAATAGCAAACACCCTCAAGCCAAGCAGGAAATAGTCTGTTCCCTTGGTTAACTTTGGACTGCCTTCCTCGCTTAAGATTTTAGTTCTTCCTCTGGAGACCTTGAGAAGAAGACTTGAGCTGCAACCCCATGCAGGCTTTCTAGGGCACCCTTCCTCAACCTGGTGGCCTCCAGATATTTTGACTACAGCTCCCCTCAGCCCTCACCAACATTGTCAATGGTCAGCATTGATGGGAGTTGTAGGCTAAACATCTGGTGGGCACCACCTTGGAGAAGGCTGCTGGGTGACACAATTTCCAATGAGATCAGTGTGAGCTATTTCTTAATAAACATGTGGATAGGACTGCATTTCATGCAGAAGTTCCCATGTTCCATCTCCAGCACCTCCAGGGGGAGCTAAGAGAGGCTCCCTGCCTGAGACCACGAGGAGATGCTGTTAGTCAGTGCAGGCAGTACTGAGGTAGATGAACAAATAACCTGAGGGGAGGAGCCATAGCTCAGGGGAAGAGCACCTGCTTTGCATGTGGAAGGTCTCAGGTTCAATCCCAGGGAGGGCTGGGAGAGACTCCTGCGGAGCTGCTGCCAGCCAGTGTAGGCAAAACTGAGCTAGATGGATCGCACAGTATAAAGCGGCTTTCTGTGTGAAGGATTGTGCTGCAGAACTCTGAAACGTCGGGCCAAACCTTGAGATGTGGCAACAGCCAGCACAGCCTAGAAGCCTTGTGCGTTCCTGCCATGTGATAAGGCCTTCACGGGAGAGAGCGAGAGCCCAGAAAGCTGACGAGAGTGATCCTGTTTCCTCCGCCTCCTCCTCCGCTGCTCCTCTTCACCCCCTTTTTGCTTCGACCCAGGCTATTTCTGGAGCTTTTTATAGCTGCAATTTGTTTATGAATACAGTAAACAGTCAGTGCGGCCCAGGCAGATGCAAACACATCTGCGGCCGGCAGAGAGGCGAGTTGGGCCTGGGCCACTCAGAGAGGAGAGCACAGCTGGCAGACGGTTGGAGGGTGCCCTTTCCAGAGGTTACAGATGTGTGCTGGACGTTTGTGGGGATTTATTGTTTCTAACAAGAGGAATTGGTTTATTCCTGAGGTAAGCTGTATAAATAGGAGGAGGGGGAGACGATGTTTCCTGTTCCAGCACAAATTGGACAGTGGCCTACGAGCATTGCTGCATTGGCTATAAAGCAGCAGCGGCTCGTGCCCATTAGGACTGGAGGGCAGGGAGGTCCAACAGTAGGTGGCGCCAGAGCCAACGACAGGTGGAGGCATGCCATTGTAGTATTTACTTTACTGTATTTATTTATTGGATTTATATCTCAGTTTTCCTCCCGCTCCAAGGAGGTCAAAGGAGGCATCTGTGGGTCTCTCCCCTTCCTCACTTAATCCCCACAACAACCCTATGAGGTAGGTTAGGCTGAGAGGCAGTAACTGGCCCAAGGCCCACTGACCCACTGAGCTTCCTGGCTGTGTGGTGATTCGAACCCTGATCTCCTAGGTCCTAATTTGACTCTCTATAACCCCTACACCACACTGGCTCTCTTGTGTCAGAAAATGTGAATTGGGTAGGTTTGCATCAGCAGTGCCATCTAGAATAAAATGTGTGTGTGTGTGTGGGGGGGTGTTAGTAAGCCCCGCCCTGCATAATCAATCACAAGATTGATTTGAATGGCAATGCCTATCAACTTTGGGCCCTCTCAAATATTTTATCGGTGGGGGGGGGGGACCTAGGAGTTGGCTCCTATGGTTTGCATTGACATTTTATCCCACAGTTCCCCTGCTCCCCTCCAGTTCCTACTAGCAATGAGTCTCTGAGCCGAATGTCAATTTTTGCCCTGTCTAGATCCTCAGATTTGGGCTGATGCATTGTGTGTGCACTGGATAAAAGTAAAGGGACCCCTGACCATTAGGCCCAGTCGTGACCGACTCTGGGGTTGCGGCACTCATCTCACTTTATTGACCGAGAGCCGGCGTACAGCTTCCAGGTCATGTGGCCGGCATGACTAAGCCGCTTCTGGCGAACCAGAGCAGCGCACGGAAACGCCGTTTACCTTCCCGCTGGAGCGGTACCTGTTTATCTACTTGCACTTTGACGTGCTTTAGTGCTGGTAGGTGGGCAGGAGCAGGGACTGAGCAACAGGAGCTCACCCCATTGCGGGGATTCGAACCGCCGACCTTCTGATCGGCAAGCCAAACTGGCTTCTCACCATGGTCAACCAGAAGCCCCAGTTTGGAAGCCCACCAGTGTGGTGTAGTGGTTAAGAGCGGTAGACTCATAATCTGGTGAACTGGGTTCGCGTCTCCGCTCCTCCACATGCAGCTGCTGGGTGACCTTGGGCTAGTCACACTTCTCTGAAGTCTCTCAGCCCCACTCACCTCACAGAGTGTTTGTTGTAGGGGAGGAAGGCAAAGGAGAATGTTAGCAGCTTTGAGACTCCTTCGGGTACTGATAATGCGGGATATCACATCCAAACTCTTCTTCACCAGCTTCCACAGATCTCGGCCCACCTGCAATTCCCAGCCACTGGTATTCAGAGTCCTAAAACCTCTGACAGCAGAGATATGACTTAGCCACCGCGGCTGGCGGCCATTGACAGTCTTCCCCTTCATGGATTGACCTAATCCCCATCAAAGAAAACCGCAATTGTTAACCTAAGAAGAGCCTGCTGGATCAGGCCAATGGCCCATCGAGGTCAGCATCCTGTTTTCCCAGTGGCCAACCAGATGCCTGTGGGAAACCCTCGACTCTCGATACTGAAAGCGGAGTGGAGGCATTTGCGTGTTTGTGTGCGACATCTTTCCCTTTCCCTTCATCTTCTACCCTCTTGTTTTGCAACCAACATCCACGGAATATCAGCAGCAGCAGCAGGATGCTGGAAAGCCAATTTCCTTTCCCCCGCTGGGGTCCGTTATCATTCATTTGCGCTCTGAAAGCGAAGGAGCGGCGAGGAGAGAGAAAAGGAGAAAGAGAGCAAACACCCCACAGAGTATTTCAAGCCCAAGCACAATATATGGCTTTGTTTTGGAAGGGTTTCTTCGCATAAACCATCTCCTGCAAGGCTTCCTAAGAACAAACAAAAGAGCAGAGAGAGAGAGGGAGAGACCCCTTTAGCTGAGTTGGAATGATTGAGGGCCCGGTCCAGGGCAATTCAAGAGCTCTCTTGAGAGGGCAAGGTGCCAAAAGGGGGTGGGATGGAGGATCTCCCACCCTTTGCCCAAGGGTAAAGGACACAGACGGGTGGCTCTGGATAAAGGGAGAACCACCATTCATTGGTGGAGCTGCTCAATGGGGATGGGCTGCAAGGATTGATGGATGGCTTTGGAAGCCAAGCGAATGCCGAAATGGAAGTCTAGGGAGGGGCAAAGTGAGGATGGGGGGGAATCCTATGTTGAAAGCGGGAGGCTGATCACTGGGCAGGTCAACCTAAGACAGGGCAAGGAGGCATGTGTCAGGGGACTGCCCTCCCCTTGCCCTTCCAGCCCGGCTCTGAGTGAATACCGGCAGCCGCCAGCTATCTTGGAGACAGATTCCAGCAGAACGTCTGGAGGAAGCTCCGAGGAAAGGAAAGCAGTGAGAGGGCTTCCATCA
Source organism: Darevskia mixta (assembly GCA_034641385.1). Classification (NCBI taxonomy): domain Eukaryota; kingdom Metazoa; phylum Chordata; class Lepidosauria; order Squamata; family Lacertidae; genus Darevskia; species Darevskia mixta. The sequence continues at coordinate 8,987,648 of JAWWNH010000181.1, forward strand.
GCATCACAGAGCCATCGCAACATGCCAGGGGAAAGAAAGAGAAAGCGCAGGAGGTGCTTCCGTCTCCTGAGATGCCTTGGTGGTTGGCGGGAGAACAGGCATCCGGCAGTTGAGGAAACTGAAAGTGATGGAGATTGACGCATTTACAATGTGCTCGGAGTTGTAAACCAATTAAAGCTTTGATAGCTGAATGGGTCGGAGTCTTTTTGAATGCCCAGCTGAAAAGGGGCCCTGTAGGGCCTGACAGCATGGTTTTTAACCAGGTGGCAGCTGGATGTGGCCCTCCACACCTCTCGATCTGGCCCCCAGAATTCCCCCTGGGCTGCAACCCACCCTAAGCAGCCCTCCTTTGCGCACCCTCCTTGAGCTCCAAGGAGATGCTTCACCGTGCCATCACAGACCCGAAGGACATAAAATGAACCATAGCACAAGTAGAATCTTGTGTAATACATAAATGGTATAAAGTACCAGGAATGCCGGAAACATGTCTAAAATAAGATATGCAGCATGATGTATGAATTAAGAGCCAGTCAGTTGCAAAAAAAAAAAAAAAAAAAAAAAAAAAAAATTACAACCAAATTAAAAATTGCAATGTATGAGAACAGCGGCTGGGTGGGCAGGGTAGATTTAATCAAGGAGTGATTTCCTCTCAAAAGAGAAATCTAGCCACAGTCTCTGTTAATAATTTGTTTGAATTTGCGGAAAGGTAGGCCAGGTGCCATTCAGAAGCCCTACCTTGGAAATTCTGAGAGAATAGGAGTTGCCAATCCAATTCGGTTTCTTTGTAAAGCGAAAAGCACATGAGCCCTCTGCATGGGGAGGCAGGCTGTAAGGGGTACCCTACAACTGGGCATCCAATACAGCAGAGGGCAAGCAATTAAACCTAGTTTCAGTGAAAATCCAATTGCATTCAGGAATAACTGGATTCTCCAAGTATCTCACATGGCTTACTGGCAGATGCAGGGTGCGGGGGGAGAGGGGAAATGCAGCGCAGGGAACAAACCTTCCAGTACAAGGATATGCAATACTGACTATCAGTGTTCTTAATCCGACAAGCGAGAGCAGATTTCTCCTGGAGATAGGCCAGAGCAAGGAATGAGTTTATGGATCAACCTAGAAATTGCAGTTTGTTGATAAGGGGCTTCTACAGCCCCCCTGCCATACTGATCCTGTTGGAGGAGCTATAGTAGAATAATAGAATTGTAGAGTTGGAAGGGATCGCCAGGGTCATCTAGTTCAGCCCCCTGCAATGCAGGAATCTTTGTACCCAATGTGGGGCTTGAACCCACGGCCTTGAGATTAAGGGTCTCTTGCTCTACCATGTTTTTGCCTGGCTGCCAAGGAGCCCTTGAACTCTGACAATGCCTCTTGCTTGCCTGGATGGAGAGGGGATGTGGGTAGAATCTTGCCTACTGAACAAAGGTCAGTCTAGCTCAGTAGTATTGCCTACACTGACTGGCAGCAGCGCTCCAGGTTTTCAGATGGGTGGCATTCCCAAACCTACCTGGAGATGGAACTTAGGGATGTGAGTTGATGCTTCTCCATTGGACATGAGAAAGTGTTCTCCTTCCCAGGAACTCTGACGATATAAGGCAGAGCAGAGGAGTTGGTTGTGGTACTCCAAACATAACCAGACATGGTGTTCAGAGAACTTCCAGCTCAAACCTAGTTAGTACTCACTGCTTAAGCCTAGAAAGGACCCCAAAATTTCCAAGCAGGGACCACTGGGTTCTTTCTCCACTGTCAGAGGACACCAGTTGTTGGGAATCATGGCTGGAGAGAGTTGTTGTTGCGCTCAAGTCTTTCTTAGAATCGTAGAGTTTTAGAGTTAGGGTCCCGTGGGTCATCTGGTCCAACTCCCCTGCAATGCAGGCCTCCCAGAGGCACCTTGTTGACCACTGGGAGAACAGGGATGCTGGGCCAGATGCGGGTGGCGCTGTCGTCTAAACCACTGAGCCTCTTGGACTTGCCGATCGGAAGGTCGGTGGTTCAAATCCCTGCGCCAGGGTGAGCTCCCGTTGCTCTGTCCCAGCTCCTGCCAACCTAGCAGTTTGAAAGCATGCCAGTGCAAGTAGATAAATAGGTACCGCTGCGGCGGGAAGGTAAACGGTGTTTCCATGCGCTCTGGTTTCCTTCACAGTGTTCCATTGCGCCAGAAGCGGTTTAGTCATGCTGGCTACATGACCCGGAAAGCTGTCTGTGGACAAACGCCGGCTCCCTTGACCTGAAAGGGAGATGAGCGCCGCAACCCCAGAGTTGCCTTTGACTGGACTTAACTGTCAGGGGGTCCTTTACCTGCCTCTGATCTGATCTGGTAGGGCTCTTCTCGGGTAACTAAGCCCCTCAGGCTTACAATCTGAAAGGCGCAACAGAAAATTAAGGAACGCGGCTCGTAGCATGACACAAAAGGAAAAGTGATTGGGAGGCAGGAGGGAATGCCTCAGCATTTGCACTGTCTTGCTGATCTACTGTGGGAGTCTCTTTTTTTTGGCTGAAAAAAGTCATTCAAATAAATAAGCAAATGGGAGAGGGGGAGGAAGCCCCATGTCCCCCCCCTTCATTCATTTTAGCTGGATCTGGCAGCAACAGACCAGTTAACCGAGAATCATTGGGATCCTCACAAAACGTATCCGTTCAGAGTTCATCCTGGCAAAATGATGGCCGTTAAACCGGTTTCAAAACAGTTTGTGCATGGTGTGGACACACCTAGAAAGCTTGGTTTTTTTGTTTGGGTTTTTGTCAGAGTCTGCAGCAGCCGGCAAGAAGCGAGAGGAGGCAAGGGACCAAAGACATTGAAGGACATCCCTAAACATGTTGAGGATCATTCAACAACAACAACAACCACTCAGGGTAGATTTGGACGCACTGCAGCTTCAGGCAGTCCAGGGCTTTCCTTGGCCCCCTGGACAAGCGTGCAAGAGAGGAATCTCTTTTGAGATGGCATTGCCACCTGGAGCCTGGCACTCTGATCCAACCCCCCCATTGTTTTAGAAGCCACCTGGAATTCCACCCCCCTGCCCCCCAAATATATTTAATCAACCCCTGCTCCACGCCTCCCGAAAGCATCTTCCAAGGCGGTTATGAATCTGAAATCCTGTTAGTCTTGAATTAATTGCCTTTTCTCGCAGGGCAGTGGCCTGGAACTGTCTGCCGAGGCCAGTAATCATTAACCGGAGGGGGTGAGCCCTGCTAAAAAGGCTCGTGCTGTGCCTGGCTTCGGAAAAACTAGTGTCTCTGCTCCCCCCAGCTCCCCCCCCCACCTCCCTGGGCTTTCTCTGCGCTGACTTTCTTCCCGCATACATCAGCCAACCTTTTATCTAGGAAGGGTCAGAGGGCTGCTCAACTAGATTTATTTATTTTTAACCACAAAGAAAGGATAACAAAATTGGGCTCATCTGGCTCATTCAGAACAAATGCGACTGCCCCAGTCCTCTCTTTCTGGCCCTCAGAACACTCTCCACAAGTCCTGCTTCACACCTGAAGTAATTTTTAGCTTGGCTGGGATGTTTCCTCGAACTCTGAACTCCAGTTGCCTGGGCAGAGAGGGGAGTATGTGTCAGCATGTATAGAAGCTTGCCTACTGTACATATGTAACATTTGTGGCTCCCACCATTTTTATTTATGATTTTTGCTTCATGAAATCTATGTACCACTTGATTGTAGGGAAAAGAAAGCCTCAAAGCAGTTTACAAAATAATAATAATAATAATAATAATAATAATAATAATAATGAAACAATAAGATAATCACAGCCCTTAATCTAAAAGGTGCAGAAAGTCAAACCACAACAAAATAGGCTAAAACAACTTATAACTCCTTCAAACCTTTTAAGCGTTTGGACAGATTTGTCTAAAGAAGAACGTCTTCATCAGGCGCTGAAAAGTGTAAAGTGAAGAATGCAGCCTGCCTGATATCAATTGGCAGGGAGTTCCAAAGGGCCCGGAGCTGCCACACTTAAATGGGTCCACCAAAATGACAGCAAAACTGCACCATCAATAGGCAGCAAAATTCTCAGTTTCGATCAAGTGTCTGGGAGAAGATACCAGTTTTTGCTTGGCACTGAAAGGATGTTAATGACGGTGCTAGGCAGACCTCACTGAGGAGAGTATTCCACAAACAGGGAGCCACCATTGAAAAGGCCTTTCTGTCGCTACCGCTGAACCTCCTGGGGTGGGAGACCTAGAGGACACCCTTAGATTATTTCATAACTGTCAGAGTGGCATACCAGAACCTGGGAGACCAAGGGTCAAATATTCAGCAACGAAACTCGACTTGGGCCTAACCTCTCGGCCTAACCTGCCTCACAGGGTTGTTGTGGGGATTAAACAATGAGAGGGAGAACCTTGTACGTCACCTTGAGCTCCTTGGAGAAAAAGGATGGGATAAAAATGCAACAAATAAATAAAAAACTTTTAAATAAATGAACTTTTTTTTAAAAAAGTGCCAGAGTTTAAGCAACCCTGGAAAATGGTGGAGTGCAAGAATCATAGAATCATAGAATTGGAAGAGACCACAAGGGCCATACAGTCCAACCCCCTGCCAAGCATTCTCTCTGTGCCCCTGCCCACGCTTCTGTCTAGCTCAGTGATGGCTAACCTTGACACTCCAGATGTTTTGGAACTACAACTCCCATCATCCCTAGCTAACAGGACCAGTGGTCAGGGATGATGGGAGTTGTAGTCCCAAAACATCTGGAGTGTCAAGGTTAGCCATCACTGGTCTAGCTGGTGAGAACCCAGGAGAGCTTTTGGCAGTGGTGGCTGGCGCCCATTGGGACTGGTGGCGCGGAAGGCGGGGAGGCCAACAGTAGGTGGCGCCAGAGCAAATGACAGACGGAGCCGATTGATTCTAGGTTTGCCTCTCCACCCCCACCCCATGTTCTACAAGGTGCATCACTGCGTCTAAGGAGGAGGAAGCTGATAGGTCTCCAATTGAGCATCATTTACAAATCACCCTAGCAGAACCTGGATGCAATCTGTCCGTTCGAGATTTTTGTTTGTTTGTGTGCTGCTTTACACAGAGACAGAGATCTAAGCGACCTGCAGAGGCTGAAAGCAGAGATCGGCAGGCCAGCTTCTAATGCCCAAAACTGATGAGACAATTTTAGAGCCAGAATTTCCGAGAAGAGCGGAACTCAGGGAAGTGTGAAGCAGAGAACAGTAAACAAACGGAAGCTGGATAAATGCTTTTATTTTCTGCATCCACCTTTGTCAACCTGATCCGTGAAGCTGGGGAGTGCTAGTCTTGCAACAACCCCCCATCCTGACAGGAATGCTCAAGTGCAAGATGGTCTGTTTCTAGATGATCTGGACTTCACTGACTGCTGGCCTTTGACCTAGGTGTCTCTCTGCCCAAAGCCATTCATTGAAACCCCAGCAGAATGGCAGTTAAGAAAGTGATCTGTGCGCCGGTGACACTGTTTGACTTTTGCCTTGCCCAGGACATTGTTAGAAGGCCTTTAGCTGGGATTCCTGCAAGGCAGAGGGTTGGACTAGATGGCTCATGGGGTCCCTTCCAACTCTGCAGTTCTATGATTTTAACATGATGTCCCTGCAGACCCTCCAAATGTCCCTATTTTCCAGGGACAGTCCTGGATTTACAGAAGCCTTCGCGGTTTCTGATTTGACCCCCAAATGTCCTTGTTTTCCTTTGGACGTCCCTATTTTCACTGGAGGGTATGGCAGGATGTGACCTCCGAGCCAAGGAGATAAGAAACTACACAACCTTTAGAAGACATCTGAAGGCAGCCCTGTATAGGGAAGTTTTAAAATGTTTTATTATGTTTTTATGTACATTGGAAGCTGTCCAAGGTGGCTGGGGCCAGGACAACAACAACAGCAACAACAACAACAACAATTTATTTATACCCCGCCCATCTGGCTAGGTTTCCCCAGCCACTCTGGGCGGCTCCCAACAGAATATTAAAAACACGATAAAACATCAAACATTAAAAACTTCCCTAAACAGGGCTGCCTTCAGATGTCTTCTAAAAGTCAGATAGTTGTTTATTTCCTTGACATCTGATGGGAGGGGGTTCCCCAGGGCGGGTGCCACTACTGAGAAGGCCCTCTGTCTGGTTCCCTGTAACCTGACTTCTCGCAGTGAGGGAACCGACAGAAGGCCCTCGGCGCTGGACCTCAGTGTCCGGCCTGAACGACGGAGGTGGAGACGCTCCTTAAGGTATACTGGGCTGAGGATAGAAATATAATAATAATAATAATAATAATAATAATAATAATAATAATAATAATAATGGACTAGAAGTCCCTATTTTCGTCGGAGAAATGTTGGAGGGTATGGACATGGCTGGACTTTGTCTCCCGTCCCCCCAGACCATTGGCCCTGCTTGCTGGTATGGATGGTAGCAGCAATCCAACATCATTCTCTCATGTTCCCAGACCTTGCCTTTGGGGGTTAACTGTGGTTATTTAAAAGAGGTAGGGAGATGGATGGGGGGCAGGGGGTTCAAACCTGCAACCAGGTAAAATCCAAGGGTCATGCTGTGGTTGGAGATGAGGAAGGCGCTGAATTAAAATGTTGCTTGTGGCTCCAGCTTTTGTTGTTGTTGTTACAAAAACAACACCCATTAATAAATCTTGTTTCAGGTCTGTGTGTGACAGAAAGGCACCACGGCCTGTATGAGCTCCATGACTGGGGAAGGGTGGAGGGGGAGGACGGACCCTTGGGCGACGCACGCCAGTTTGCCCAGCCTCGCTGACGGGATTAAGCGGGATCCCTCCTCACAACTGTGGCTCGGTGGGCAGCATGAAACAGGAACTTCGACTTCCCAGACAAAAAGTTATTTTGGTAGCGCTGCGTAAACCTTTCCCCCTTTGGAAAATGTGACACGCTCTGATCCCCGCTTTTGTATTTGCTCACCAAACACTAATTAAGGCATGTAATGAAGACAGGGGCGTCCATTAATAAAGAATAATTATGGAGTGGGATTAGGCAGCTTATCGGAAACAGGTGGCGGCGAGGAGCCCGTCTGCTTGTTGGGCAGGCGAGGCATGAGCTAACCTTCTCCCACTTGTCCGGGGACCGGGGGGCTAATCCTGGGAACAAGGCCCCACCTTTCGCCGGTCCCCAGAACAGCCTTCCCTTTTGTCAGCTGTTCCTTTCCTTTGATACTTGACTTGGTGCGGTCGCAGCAATGCTGAGAGCCCTGCTAATGAATTGCCCGGGAACCAGCCAGCCAACAATTGCATTTCTCCCCTCCCTCTTGCCTCTGTCTATTCTCTGGTCGTAATCCCACAGGCGGGAAGCGTTGTGTGCATTTCCCCCTTTCCTATATATATATATATATATATATATAGAGAGAGAGAGAGAGAGAGAGAGATTTGCTAAACAACAACCAAAAAGCGCAAACGTAACAGAAAGAGGAAAACACACACACTAAAGCAATCAAAGATGGAATCCGTGAGGGTTGCAACCTGAAAAGGACAAAAGTACACAGGTCTAGCACAGCCAAGGGGATAATGAAGTGTTAACTCATACAAAGACTCACTTGACAAATAAGAAAGATTTCGTTATTATTGAGAATAAAGGTTCTGTATAGTCTGAAATGAGCCAGGAATTTGCATATATACCAATGGCAGTGAGTGAAGAAAGAAATCATGCCCTAGATGTGTCAGGGTGGCTGTATTTCAAAACTGTTTCAGACTGCTGTATTCCAGCTACATCCAGGAAATTCCGGGTGTATGGCAACCCTAAATATGTGTGTGTGTGTGTGTGTGTGTTGTTCAAGCTCTGCTCTTTCGATACTTTTAGATCATGAGATAATCTTTGTCAAGAAGGGAAACAGCAGAAGATGAAAGGATGGGGCCGTCTTCCTTATGGGAGTCATACAGGCCTTTGCAAAAAAAAAAATATTCATTCTTTGGCTCCAACCCATGTTTGCAAATGGGGTCGAGTGAGTTTTGGGGCGACACACCCTGAGTTTCCCCTAGAATCCCATGCACCTGGGAATAAGTCAAATTGGACTTACCTCTGGGAAGGGATGGTGGGAGGAATACAACTTGGTTTGCACTTTAAAGCAAACGGACTGAATTCACTCTTCCTGAAACAACAGAGTAACCTAAACACAGCTATCCATTGAAACCTACGCTTCTGCAAATTTTGCAGTGTGCTTCACCAGCCAAGTAATGTCTGCATTAAATTGTACATGTTGTTGAACACAGCACCCCAAAATTCATTATATTAGAGGAAAACAAACTGTGTATCTAGGGAAAATCACAAAAGTTTCCGTTTTCCATTTTGCAGTGCAATTCTCCATCCAAGTCATGCGCGTGCTAGAGTCAAGTGTCCTTTAAAACTGCACATTAGTGAAAACAAGATACAAAAAGTGCCTTATATTAGGAGAAATTGCTTTGCAAAAAATATGTACATTAGGCACAATTCCACACAAACGTGAATATTAGAAGTTTGCCCCCAAATGCCATTCAGTTTTAAGGGATGGGACCACAGCTCAGTAGTAAGAGTATCTGCTTCACATGCAGATGTTCCCAGGTTCGATCCCTGGCATCTCCAGGTAAGGCTGAGAGAGATACCTGTTTGAAACCCTGGAGAGCTGCTGCCAGTCAGTGTAGACAATACTGAGCTGGATGGACTGACAGTCTGACTCAGTACAAGGCAGCTTCAAATGTTCCCAAGGTGAGGGGGAGTGACCTAGCTAAGCCTGGCAGGATTCTATGGCATTAACCCCTTCTTGCATTAATTAGACTTAAGCATGTTGGTTATATGAGGCTAGTTATCCTATGAAGAGCGTGGCAGCAACTCCACCACTTGTGATTCTCAGCAACTGGTATTGAGAAGCATTCCTGCCTCCAACAGGGGAGGTGGAACTTGGCCACAGTGCATAGTAAAAAGGTAAAGGGACCCCTGACCATTAGGTCCAGTCGTGACCGACTCTGGGGTTGCGGCGCTCATCTCGCTTTATTGGCCGATGGAGCTGGAGCTGGCATACAGCTTCCAGGTCATGTGGCCAGCATGACTAAGCCGCTTCTGGCGAACCAGAGCAGCACACGGAAACGCCGTTTACCTTCCCGCCAGAGCGGTACCTATTTATCTACTTGCACTTTGACATGCTTTTGAACTGCTAGGTGGGCAGGAGCAGGGACCGAGCAACGGGAGCTCACCCCGTCGCGGGGATTCGAACCGCCGACCTTCTGATCAGCAAGCCCTAGGATCTGTGGTTTAACCCACAGCGCCACCCACGTCCCTCGGCCAATAAAGCGAGTGCATTTTATTAACTTGTAGTGCTTGGAGCATGGGCATAGCCAAGGGAGGGCAGGGGATGTAGATGCCCACCCCTAAATCAATAAAAAATCAATGAAAAAATACTTAACTAACTCCCTCCCTCTGCCTCCCTAACAAAAATCCTGGCTATGCCCATGGCTTCGAGAAAGAGCTTATTCATCCACAGTGGTCCTAGCAACTTTAATTTTAAATGTAGCAGGGGCATTTGGGGGAGGGGGAAGAAACTGTCTGCCCTTTTAAGAAAGGAATCTCAATTATAATTTTTTTTAAGAAATGAAGAAGACAGCACTGACTTGCGATGTACGTACTTCCCCACCCAACCAAGGTGGCTGTTCCTGTTTGTGGCAGGGATAAGAGAGAAATTATTGTGTTTTAATGAGGATTTAACTCAGGCACCCCCAAACTCCATATGTTTTGGGACTACAATTCCCATCATCCCTGACCACTGGTCCTGTTAGCTAGCGATCATGGGAGTTGTAGTCTCAAAACATCTGGAGGGCCGAGTTTGGGGATGTCTGATCTAACTAATGTCTACATCTTCACCCAAGTCTTGACTCAAAACACAGCCATCCTTCAAAATTCACATTGCCTCAATTTTGTGTTGCAACCAAGCAGTGTGTATGAAAGCACAAATATTAATTTTAAAAAGAATAGAAAGAAGCATTCTATTAGGAGAAATGGCTGAAAATGGTATACACATATGTGGATATTAGGATAAATTTGCACTCAAACGCAAATTTGCGCTCAGACGCTGATGAATTTTCACAAGGATTGCATTCTTTTGTTGCAAATTTCTGCGGAAATGTGGCAAAGCGAATTTAAGAATGGAAAAAGCGAGTGACTGAAATTGATAGATTCGTTCTGTTAAATAAATAGAAGCACTACGCAGCTATGTAAAGTTGGCATGCATTTTAATAATGCATTTTTAAAAATAAAAAAATGTATATTTTAAACTGTTATTGTTATTTGTATTGTTTACTATCTAAGGTCCACTTGATGCCTATATTATGCAAACTGCTTAGAGAGTTTACAATTAAGTGGTATACAATTCTGTTTGGCAATTTAAAAAATGCAATAAATAATGGACGAATATGTAGGGTTGGGTATGAAACCCGGAGGAACCGAGCCTCTGAAATGATCCTTGCCCTGATTCGCATCCATCCATAAAAAGTTTTGCAGGAGGGCGATTTGTGGCAACCCAGAGAAAATTGCTTGATCCAAGTGGTAAATTGCTGCATGCTAACAGATTGTCACAAGGAGACAGACACACTGCAGAAGGACTTAAAACACCCCTGTGCCTGACCCTAAGCCCTTGTCGAACAGTTGCACCCCACACAGTGCCGGATTATCAAATAGGCAGAGGAGGCACCAGCTTATGGGCCCCACGCCTTTTAGGGGCCCCACGACAACGGATCAAAATAATATCGATTTGCTCTTGAGAGAAAATGACAATCAAGCTTTCTTAGTTCCACTAAAGCACACACAGAGATTTTGACTGCCTAGGAGCCTCCACAGGGCTGAATCCAGCACTGGCCACACACCATAGCTGTCAACTTTCGGATTTGAAAATAAGGGATTTTTTCAAACTTTCGGATTTGAAAATAAGGGATGCCGCGAGGGCGGTGCAATGGCACCAAGTAGCCTCGCCACCCTGCGCTCCAGAGGCTGCGCGCAAACGGGTGAGCGAAAGAGCGAGTGCATAGATGGCAGGTAGGCTGGCTGTCTGGTTGGGCATGAGGGTCTGGCTGCACAAGGCATGCAAGCTCTGCCCCCAGTTGGTCTCAGACTCCTTATTGGCAGCCGAGCAACGCAGCTGAGGAGCCTCCCTGGCCGGCAGGGAGGGAGAGGAGCTGCTTCCTTTGAAATCCGGGAAATTTAAGGGATATCAACAATCCGGGATAGCAGCGGGAAACGGCATTGGAATAAGGGAGTTTCCCACAAAAAAAGGGAGGGTTGACAGCTATGCCACACACCCCGGCTACTTGTATTAAGCAATTCATATTCCTTTTGCCTCTAATGCATATGAAGATCCAGGATCCACCTTTAAGAAAGGTCAGCCTTCATATATGGAAAGATGATTGGAGACTTCATTGCATTTCATTGCGTTGTGAGCTAGTCAGCTCACAGAATCATAGAACTGGAGAGTCGGAAGGGACCACTTGTGTTATCTAGTCCAACCCTTCTGCAATTCAGGAATTTTTTGCCCAATGTTTCCTTCCTTCCTTCCTTCCTTCCTTCCTTCCTTCCTTCCTTCCTTCCTTCCTTCCTTCCTTCCTTCCTCTCTCTCTCTCTCTCTCTCTCTCTCTCTCTCTCTCTCTCTCTCTCTCTCATTTCATTTGTTCTAGATATAATAGTATTGTTTTGTGAAAGCTTTAATAAAAATTCCGGGGGCAGGGAGGGGAAGGAATCCTTTGCCCAATGTGGGGCTCGAACCCACAACACTGAGATTAAGAGTCTCGTGCTCTACTGACTGAGCTATCACTTTGTTGTAGTGGTGTAATGCTTAGGATGCTTAGAGGACCTGTGGGAGACCAGGGTTCAAATCCCCACTCAGCCATGAAGCTCACTGGGGACAGTCACTGCCTCTTAACCTAACCTACCTTTGGGTTGTTGTGGGGATTAAACGAGGAAGGGGAGGAGCCATGGAGGCTACCTTGAGCTCCTTGGAGGAAAAGGTGGGACAGAAATGCAATGAATCAATAATGCTTTTGTGAGGCCTGTTTGCAAACAGAGAAGCTGAGCGCCCACCAATTCCCATCAATTTAAAGTCCCACCAATTTCCCCAAAGCAGCGACATACCTTTGGGACCTTTCAAGGCTCCTCCTTGCCAGCATCAGCTGTGAATCCCAGGCTCCCACCCTCTGTTTCAACTCTCAAACTGTTTCTCTGCAGAGCCATGAGCCTTTAAATCTGCCAACACTCATGGAGATGGCACTTTCTCAGTACCTGTTAAAGCAGGCGTGGGTGAAACCTATGGCCCTTGAGATGCTGTTGGACTCCAACCACCATCACGCCCAGCCAACGTGGCCAGTTCTCTGGGTGCCTGGGAGTTGTAGTTCAGCAATGTCTGGGTCGTTACAAGTTCCCTACCTCTGTGTAAAAGAGACGTACCTCAATGAGGTACTACCTCATGCTTAGCTGTGCAAAAGCCTGGAGTTAGGAGTGCACTCTGCCCCTTAGCTATAATTTTAATGTATTTTTTATTTTTGTTGGAAGCCACCCAGAGTGGCTGGGGGGACTCGTGTGCTGGTCCCGTGTGTTGGTTCCGTGGGTTACCCTTAAGGCGAGGTCAAAGTCCGGTCCATGGTCAGAGGTACAATGAAAGGCAGTCCATAATAATTGAAGCTAGGTGCAGGGCAGGGAGGCAGGCAAAGTCAGGAACAGGTAGGCAAGCAGGGAACCAGGGCGGGTCAGGAGCTCAAGCAGGAAAGCAGGAGGGTAGCAAGCAGGAACTGGTCACCAACGATGTTGCTCCTGCAACTTGGGATTGGGGCTGGCTGGCTTTTATCTGCCCCGAGGCAGAGGGCGGCCCCGATCCTCTGGTGACTCACCTCTCCTGGCTTGGAGGCGAGCACCCCTCCTGCGGGAACTCAGTTCCCTTCGCCTCTCTGCCCTGAGCCTCTGCAGCTCAGGAGAGGCTGGAGGGTTACCTGACCCAGAGGCAACCTCAACTTCCCCTGATGGGGCTGGGAGTGGAGCACCTGCAGCCAATGGGTCCTCCATCCCAGCAGGAGCCAGAGCAGACTCAGCAGATGCCTGCACCTGAGGACCCTTCAGTCTCAAGTCCTAGCCCCTGCTCTGCTGGTTCTGGAGGCGGGGAATCCTGTGCAGGCTGGGATCCCTCAGGTTCAGCATCTGAGTCTGAATCCCAGGCCATCACAGCAGAGTACAAATAATAAATTATTGTTATTATTATTATTATTATTATTATTATTATTATTATTATTATTATTATTACTACTACAAGCATAATACATTAATTCAGCCATTGCCAACCTGATGTTCTGGAGTACAACTCCCAGCAGGGCTGCTGGGAGTTGTAGTCCAAAACATCTGGAGGGCATCAGCTTGGCAAAGGCTGCACTGAGTGATGATTTCCTTCCTTTCCTTGGGAAAGGGGAGCCCCCAGCCCCCAGGATGACAGCTAACACAGCTTCTCACTGTTCTGCAGACAAAACTGAATTATGGCACAACTGAGTCCATGTCCCACCTCGGATCCCACCACCTAAGTTTCCCTGGAGCCAAAGTCTTTCTCCTCTGTTTTCTTCCTCCCACAAAGTGCCTTGATCTTCCTGCCAAGAGATGCGGGGTGAACAGCTGTCTGACAACGGTCAGCGCAGGGTTGTTGTCATGAGCTGAACGCTGTTCTCGAGACCTGAAAGGCTTTGTCTGAGGGGGTGGAGGAGGCATGCCTGCCCCCACCTCGTTGCAAGAAGTGGGGTGGTAGATCCCCCTCACTTGTTCATTCCACCAGCACCCCCCTGCCAAGATAGGATGCAGAGTTGCATAACTTTTGCATGCATCAATTGAAAGGCATAGCTGTGGGTTTTGAAATAATGACTCTCAATTAAATCAGGAGTGGGGGACAGTTCTTATCCTTATTGTTCTACCCCTGGAGGGCCAATCTTGACAGGGGGAGGAGACTGTCCAACATTTTGAGGTGGGGGTTCCTCCCATTCCTACCTGTAGAGGCGACAGATTGAACCTGGGACCTTCCATATTCAAAGCAGATGCTCTTTCTAATTCCCAGATGTCCTTCAGCTTTTGCACCTCCCCAGATCTTGCGATCTTGATATAATGTATATATATATGGAAAAAACCCAAAATGCATATAAAAATGTATATTTTAGGGTAAAGTATATACAAAACCACAATATTTTTACACACTTAAGACTGAAAGGACATGGACTAGAAAGAGATTAATTAATTCATCCATAGCTCACGCCCATATCACAGAATCATAGAATTGTAGAGATGGAAGAGATTTTGAGGGTCATTTAGTCCAACTCTCTGCAATGCAGGAATCTCAGCTAAACCTGGCCACAGTGATCCATGCGATGGTCACCTCCAGACTAGATTATTGTAACTCGCTCTATGCAGGGCTGCCCTTGAGGCTGACCCAGAAACTCCAGCGGGTGCAGAATGCCGCGGCGAGGCTCCTTACGGGGGCCTTGCCGCGAGATCACATTCATCCAGTGCTTTATCAGCTGCACTGGCTCCCGGTGGAGTACAGGATCAGGTTTAAGGTGCTGGTTTTAACCTTTAAAGCCCTACGCGGCCTAGGACCCTCGTACTTAAGGGACCGCCTCTCCTGGTATGCCCCGGGTAGGACCTTGAGGTCATCAAATAATAACCTTCTGGAGATCCCAGGTCATAAGGAGGTCAGGTTGGCAGCCACCAGGGCCAGGGCTTTTTCGGTTCTGGCCCCGATATGGTGGAATGATCTGCCACAAGAAACGAGGGCCCTGCAAGAGTTAGCACCCTTTCGCAGGGCTTGTAAAATGGAGCTGTTCCGTTTGGCTTTTGGGGTAATTTGAGTGTAACTTTTAAAATTCAAAATTTTTAAGTTTTAAAGTGTATTTTATATCTGTATTTTTAATCTGTGTTTTTATATTTGTATTCGATTGTTAGCCGTCCTGAGCCCGGTTTTGGTGGGGAAGGGCGGGATATAAATAAAAGTTTATTATTATTATTATTATTATTATTATTAAAGTATCCAATACAGATGGTCATCCAACCTTAAAAACCTTCAATGTGAAGAGTCCACCACCTTCCAAGGGAGTCCAACAGCTTTTACCATCAGAAATTTATTCCCGATGTTTAGTTAGAATCTTCTTTCATGTAATGTGAAGCCATTGGTTTGGTTCCTACCTTCTGGAGCAGGAGAAAACAAGCTTGCTTCATCTTCCATGTGGCAACCGTGCTTTCCATGCTCCAGGACATGGACCTCTTCACAAGTGTACATATAATGCTACTCCTCCTCCCTTTCTATTTGATTTATTCCCTTTGAACAGCTTATACAATGGTACCTCAGGTTACAGACACCACGGGTTACAGACACTTCAGGTTACAGACTCTGCTAACCCGGAAGTAGTACCTCAGGTTAAGAACTTTACCTCAGGATGAGAACAGAAATCGTGCGCCAGCGGTGCAGCAGCAGCAGCGAGAGGCCCCATTAGCTAAAGTGGTACCTCAGGTTAATAACGGTTTCAGGTTAAGAACGGACCTCCAGAATTAATTAAGTTCTTAACCAGAGGTACCACTGTATCCTTGAATTTCTACATTGCAATCATGAGTTTTATCTCATGCCTACTATGTCATATTTGCCACCCTGTATTAAGAGCTCAGATTCATCTTGCTTGTTTCTCATACTCTGTGCATTTGTATAGAGACAGTTGAAGCCATGAGACATTCTCTCCAGCTGCTTCCTTCTTGTAGTTTCCTGCTCTTCAATGGGTTTCTGTAACACCACCTCAATTTCCTGTGCATTGATGAAGCTATTCTCCTCAGTACCATGTGTTCCCCGTCATCTGGATTTAGTTTAAAACACTCCTGATCAGGTTTGTTAGACTCTTAGCAAACACATTTGTGCCAGCCACTGTGAGGTGCAACCCATGTAGCAAGGGCTGCTACATGGTGTCAGAAGTGGTGAAGATAGTGTCATTACATAGTTTAGTCACTAGGTGGCTGTGGACCTAGCTATATCTGGGCGGAGTCAGGAGTTGCCTGTTCTGTTCTGGTTGGTGAGATCCAGACTCCTGAGTATTATATCCCCTTCCATGACAAAAATCACCCATAGCAGAGGGTCTGGGTGCCGAACTCTGCATTAGCAGCAAAGGATGGAACATTTCAGTCCGCCTACTGAGTGAAGCTTTCCTGCAGAGGTGCACAACGTTGTTCAGCCCAAGGTCCGCATTCCTTTCTGGGTAAGCTTCCTGGTACAACATGCCAGTGTGGCAGGAGGTTGAAATCCACAGCATTGCATATCCCACTTCCAGGGAGAGTTCCAGAGCCCTCAGCCCACCCTCTGCGATTCCTTGAAGAAAGAAAAAGCAAAATTTGGAGAAGTGCAAATTTTGTAGGATGGCTGTGTTTCAGTTCGCACATTGTTTCAGAAAGTGTGAATTGGGAGAATTCTCCTTTAAATGTAAACTGAAGGTTCACCCACATTTACCTGTAGCCCTGAGCTTTCTAGGTACAGGTGTGCACTTTCCTGGTCCATGTCCAAGCACTCCTCCCCCTCTTTTTTACCCCTACCACATTCCCCAGGAAAACATGCTGAATAAGAAACAAAGGCAATTTCGTCCCCCCTCCCTGTGGATTGCTGTTTGCTCCAATTCAGCAGTAATGAGTGGGTTTTTGCACGGAAAGTGCCAGGACACACACACACACACACACACACACACACACAGCACTTGGACACAGAGCTTTAAAATGAGGACTTGTGCCTAGAAACTCAGCACAAAAGAAAGTCTGGATGAACCCTGAATCTAATTCCCTCTGCCCCATCTCATGTAGACATAAATGCACACACATATACATTTCTCAGGAAACTTTCTCTTCTGCATCGTTTCTGAAATCTTTGCTGGAATAAATTTAGCAAGGCCACTTAAACTCTTGCCTTCTGGTTCTGAATTTGGATAAATATTTTGCATTGGATGAATGGAGTTTGTGCAGCGTGCTTCCGGCGTCCCTCTGCTCTCTTGCCTGGTCTCCTACCCCCTTCTGATATCTCTCCTAGAGAGAAAGCATTGAAAATGGCAGCTGGGGAACATTCCCCTTTGATCCGCCCTTTGCCCCCCGCTACCCTGCCTAGAAGCGGCAGAGGACAAGGGAGCTTGATCTGCCCTCTTTTTAATGGATCAGGGGATCTGTGGTATCCTTGGGTGGGTGGGCTGGATGTGTCCTTATCCATGTGTTTGCAGTGGGTTGGGTGGGGGAAGGCGACGCTCAGGTTTTCTAACAGGATTACCTGCTAATCTGGCACTTTGCTTTCGCTGCACCAATGATATTGTTGAGAAAAGGCTTCTCTAAAACCACTCCTAATCCAACCCACCCAGCAGGGACCCTCATCCTCCTTTCAGGCCCTGTCCTTTGGAATGCAAAAAGGCTTGCAAATGGAGCTGAGTTCCTCCGAGGTCACCCAGGGCAGAGTCTTCTGGGAGCAAGGCGGCTTCACGGTGATATTCCTCCTAGCCCGACTGCCACAATGGCTTGCGGGGAACCCCCACCGGAGCAGGATACTGCCCGAAGCAAGAACATTCGATAGCAGCCAGTGGGCTAAGTATCAGTCGCTTTTGTGTTTCACGGAAATACTCCTTGGCCGGTGAGTGAGGATTTTCTTCCAACCCTAGATTCCTCCACCTCTCCTCTTTTTATGCCTCTTGGTTTTCAGGGACAACGAGTTTTGAGGTTGTTGCTGTTTTTTAATTAAAGAAATCATCGTTTCTTTGGCTGGAATCATTCCTTCTGTTTGTGATGTTCAGATTGTAAGTGCCAATCAAAAATCATTTTAATTTGATTTTACAAATACGAATTTATAACCATACCAAATGCACTTCCATGTAATGAGATTACTCCACAGGTCCTATTCCCAACATTTTCAGCTGCATATTATTTAGTAATCTATATTTTATGTCTATCCATATTTTCCATAGTGTTTCTTACATTGCAAATGAGATTAAAACCCTGCCACTGTTTCCATCTGCTTACAGTGGTCTCCTAAATAAATTATAAACTTTCCCCATTCTTTCTTAAATTTCTTGTCTTCTTGGTCCCTGAGCTTTCCGGTCAGCTTTGCCATTTCAGCATAGTCTAACACAGTGATGGCTAACCTTGACACTCCAGATGTTTTGGGACTACAACTCCCATCATTCCTGACCACTGATCCTGTTAGCTAGGGATGATGGGAGTTGTAGTTCCAAAACATCTGGGGTGTCAAGGTTAGCCATCACTGGTCTAACAGCTTAATTTGCCATTCCTCTCTGGTAGGGACACTTTCTTCTTTCCATCTCTGGGCTAATAGCATCTGTGCGGCTATCATCCTATACATAAAGAGACTTTCCTGTTCCTTTTGAATATCGTAAGTGCCAATCCATATGTAGTTAAAACAAGAAGGTGGTGTCAGGAAGCTTTGGATAGGTGTGAGGAAATCCATGGGTTTTTTATTATTATTAAAAATATATATCTTGAGAAGACAAATCCCAAAGGGTGGAAAACCTTCAAAATAGCCCCTGTGATTATGGCCACTGAATGCAGACTGACTGTTGTGTGGTGGTAATGAGAAATGGTGGGAAGGGGGAACCTTGTGGAATGATGGAATCCTGAACCCTATGCTGCAACTTCTTATTGCATGGCCGACTTGTTTCTCATGTATCTTTATTTCATCCCAGTTCACATTTAAAGGCAGCTCTGTCAAACTTGCACTTTCTGACACGATACGAGAACTGAAACACAGCCATCCTTCAGAATCCACACTTTTCTGAATTTCTCTGACCGGTGTATGCATGCATATAGTGTGCATAAAAATGAAATTAGAAGAAATAGCTCACCAAGATGTGCACGCCCATCAAATCTGCATACAAAATTTTCCACAATTTTTTCTTTTTTAATTGCTACAAAAAATGTGTGGGACTGAATTTAAGACTAGAAACATGAGAAACGGAGAGAACCGAGAGTGACAAATCCTTACGTCCCTACTTGGGAGTCTTGCATGGCTAGAAAAGTCTTCCCCAACCTGGTGCCCTCCAGATGTCATTCCATAATCCCAAGCCAGCATGATCATTGGTCAGGGGTGCCAACTTGAATAAAATATGGGGATGGGAGGACCCAGGTAAGCATCCCACATAATCAGTCACATGATGCGGCACACACACACCATTCGAACGGCAATGTCCGTCAACTTTGGGAGCGGCCTGGCCCCCTCAAATATTTTATGGGGTGGTGGTGAACAGACCTCGATCCCTAGCAGCTAGCTCTTGTGATCAGTGGTCAAGGATGAGGTCCAGTGGAGTTTTCCACATTTGCAGAAGGCTAGTACAGGGGATTGCAAATAAACTGACAAAGGTTGGAAGTAATATATAATAATAATAACAACAACAACAACAACAACAACAACAACAACAACAACAACAATTATTATTATTATTATTATTTATTTATTTATACCCCGCCCATCTGGCTGGGTTTCCCCAGCCACTCTGGGCGGCTTTCAACAGAATATTAAAATACAATAATCTATTAAACATTAAAAGCCTCCCTAAACAGGGCTGCCTTCAGATGTCTTCTAAAGGTCTGGTAGTTGTTCTCTTTGACATCTGGTGGGAGGGCGTTCCACAGGGCGGGCACCACTACCGAGAAGGCCCTTTGCCTGGTTCCCTGTAACTTGGCTTCTCGTAGTGAGGGAACCGCCAGAAGGCCCTCGGCACTGGACCTCAGTGTCCGGGCTGAACGATGGGGGTGGAGACGCTCCTTCAGGTATACTGGTAAGGCTAAAATCATGCCTACTAAAGGTGGAAAGGGTATGTTAGGATGGTGCTTAGGCAACTATTATATATGATTATATACAACGTGCTACATTTATAACTATGTAGACGGTGCTTCCAGACAACCTGTTTATTGAGCATTCATCCCCCCCTTTTTTTGGTGGAGGTTAGATGACATTGTGTTGGTTAATGGGCATGACTAAATAGGGTATATTAGTTTCAATGGGCCTACTCTGGGTAAATCTCAGTTGGGGACTTCTCATCGTCTTAATGTAGGATATTATTTTTTTGCAATAATTTTCCACTTAATGTATTTATCTATTTTGAAAGAGAGCTGGGGCAACAGCCAAGAAAGGGAAAAATCTATCCATTTTGGTTCTCTCTCAGTTGCTCATTTTTTCCCAACCTTACATTCCAATCTCCACATCGGTTTGCATTTATTTTCCTTCCTTTTTTAATGTCCTCATGAAAATCCATCCCTGTATTTGTGTGATTTTTCTCCTAGCACATACAATTTTGCAAATCAATTTTCCCTGATAGAATGCATCTTTGCATTCACTTACGATGTGCATTTGTAATGCACGTTTCACTCCAGAATGTGCAACTTTATACACATTTACTTGGCTGGATAGCGGCCTTGCAAAATTCAGAAAGCTGCAAATTTCGAAGGACAGCTTTGGTACACGTATTTCTTGGGGAAGTGTGAATCGGAGAGGTTTGCCTTTAAATGCAAAGTGAATTGAACCTATCTCCCCCATCCCTAGCTATGATCCATGGGCTATCTCCAACACACATACTACTCAGAGTAGACCCACTGAAGTGCACGGACACAACTAACTTGGGTCCATTAATTTCAGTGGGTCTGCTCTGAGCTGGAGACAACCCTAGATACTTAACGTATGAAACGAAAATCCTTTTAGAAAAAATAGGGGTGTGTGTGTGTGTGTGTGTGTGTGTGTGTGTGTGTGTGTGTTTGACAGCACCTAAGCAAACACAGACACACAGTCACACTACAGCTCCCTCCGGTGTTTTCCTGGGGACGTTCATTCTGGTACATTCA
This sequence comes from Darevskia mixta, assembly GCA_034641385.1. Classification (NCBI taxonomy): domain Eukaryota; kingdom Metazoa; phylum Chordata; class Lepidosauria; order Squamata; family Lacertidae; genus Darevskia; species Darevskia mixta. The sequence goes on from JAWWNH010000181.1 coordinate 9,008,450, forward strand.
ACGCTGGTCTTCTCCTTGAGAGGACTTCCTCCCACCCTCCGAACCAGGCCCTTTCTGCCTCCAGATTTATGAGGGGATGAGGCTGCTCATCCTGTTATGGTTGCTGCTGCCAGAGCCGTCCGAAGCAAGAGGAATTCTGCTCCCACACAGAAATGTTTTTGAAACCTGGCTCTTGGCTCCCTGCAGAGAGTCTGGCAGGGAGATGGTTCGGCTCTGTTGTCACAGGAAATGCTGATCAAAGCTGTCGCTTGTTTTCCAACATCCTCTGTTATCTCTCGGCTGGCTTCTTCGCTGTGGAAGACCCTCCAAGGAAGCTGTTTTCGAAGAAGAAGCCTGGAGAGGACGCAGAGGGCGATGTGGCCATTCTCACCTGGGGATGGGAAGAGATGTCCGATGTGGTTTCATGAAAACATAAAAGCGGACCTTCCTCATTCGCACTTTCCGGGGGGGGGGGAGGCATTCAGGGGAACCTCCAGGGAATGAGGGAATGACAAACAGCCATCTTTCGAAACCCTGCAAAAGTTGCAAGGCGTTTCTCCCGCCAAGCCACATGTACAAAGTTGCATCTGCTAGAGTGAAATGTGCATACAAATGTAAATAGTAAAGGCAGGATACAAAATTGCATTATACCAGGGGAAGTGGCTTTGCAAGGAAGCGTAAATGAGGCAAAAATGCATACAAAGCTGTGTCTATTTGCACAGCTTGCCAAATTGCTACCAGGCCAAGTTCAAGGTTCTACTATTAGTATATAGAGCCCTTCACATCTTGGGGACAGTTTACCTGTGAGACCACCTGACCTCATAGAGGCCCACTCAACTGCTTGGAGCCACAGAACTGCACTGTTACAGGTGCAACATCATACGTGTTCTGCATTAATAATAAATCAATCTTTTAGTGTGGCAGCATCTACACTTTGGAACTCGCCGCCTATTGATGTCATGCAAGCACCTTTACTGTACTCTTTTTGGTGCCTTTGGTTAGCCTACCCAGATTCATAAGAATGCTGGTGTGTCTTTTAATCTGTTTTTTTTTGGTTCATTGCTAATTTAATATATATATATATATATATATATATATATATATATATATATATAAACATTTTAAATAGTTGTTTTGAACTGTTTGTAACCCATAAACTGCTTTTGAGGTGTTTTTTTTTTTACATTCAAGTAGTGTATGGATTGTATGAAATATATAAATATATTTGGAGAAAATCACACTAAAATAGTGATGAATTCATGAGGTTTTTTTCTTCTTCTTTTAATATCACTGACTAATGTGAAAATGTGGAGAACTTAACTGAAGATTGGAAAAATGCGAAACTGAGAGAAACTGAAACTGATGCACGAACTCCGCCCCAGTCACAAGTGATCAAAAATGGACAATACCTCAAATTATTTAGCTTTCCCCCAACCATTTATAAACTGCTTAACATCATAGTTTTGAAGCAAAAAATTACCCCCCCTTTTTTTAAAAGAAAAGAAGGTTTCTAGTTCTCATGACACCTACACAATTTGTGATGAGGCAACTATCTTGTGGTGTATTAGGGGCTATTAGGGGCTTGCTATATCTCTTGGTTTGCTTGTCTTGTGCTTTCTGACTGGCCAGAGAGTGTAGCTGTATTCACCTAGGACCTAGAACAGTGATGGCTAACCTAGAAGATGCTTCTCTGAAGTGTCTTCTTCTTCCTATCCTTCTTCTTCTGTTGTAATGGTATAGCAAGGTCCTGTTACCACCACCTACTGGCAACAGCATGAGCACAATGTACTCACAGCCCTGAGGTAATTTTCTATCTGTTTTAGTATTTTAACTTTTGTATGTTTTAAAGCAGGCTTGCAATTCTCCCTCAGTTTTTCTGTTTTATCTTTTGCAAACCGCCTTGAGGTTTCTTACAATCAAGCCGTGCATAATTTTGATGAAACAAACAAACAAACAAACAAACAAACAAACAAACAAACAAACAAACAAACAAACTGTCCCACGCCAAACCTCTTGCCTCAGGCCATTTGAACCTGCATTTCTTTAGGGCCAGAGAGGACCTTATTGGCTCCTCATGTCACCTGACCCTGATGGGCCTGAAACTGCAGTACACCCGCTGGTCGTCTTCAGGATGGTGCCGGAGTCTAGCAGAGGTCAGGTTGCTGGTCTGCTCAGCCTGAGGAGTCCCATGTGTGGCATCTGTGGGCAAGAGTTGCTGGTTCAGTTGCAAAGCCTCTCCCTCAAAGGAGATGTAGACCAAAAAGGCAGTGTGGAAAAGGGCTGATTGAACCCACCTGCTGGAAGGACCTCCCATGCACTATAATCCAGTTTGCAGCAGCCCTTCCCTCCTTTGCATCTGGCCAGCTCGAGCCACATTGACCCAGGACTGGCCCTACCGTTAGGTAGAATGAGGTGACAGCTTTAGGTGGCAGATGAAAGGGAAAGGAAAGGGACCCCTGACCCCGACTCTGGGGTTGCGGCGCTCATCTCGCTTTATTGGCCGAGAGCCAGTGTACAGCTTCCAGGTCATGTGGCCAGCATGACAAAGCCACTTCTGGCGAACCAGAGCAGCGCATGGAAATGCCGTTTACCTTCCCGCCAGAGTGGTTCCTATTTATCTACTTGCACTTTGACATGCTTTTGAACTGCTAGGTGGGCAGGAGCTGGGACTGAGCAACGGGAGCTCACCCCGTCGCAGGGATTCGAACCGCCGACCTTCTGATCAGCAAGCCCTAGGCTCTGTGGTTTAACCCACAGCGCTACCTAGGTGGCAGATGACCGAGAGGCAAAGAGCAATAGTTTGCTTGTTTCTTTATTTATTGCATTTTATATACACCGCTCAAGGTGGTGTACATGGATCTCTTCCTCCCCAGTTCATCCTGACAACAACCCTGTGAGGTTGGCTTGGCTGAGAGATGGTGGCTGGCCCAAGGTCGTAGCCCAGCACCCCTAACCCTTACGCCATGATGTTGGGAGAGCCTGCTGTCATCTGGCACAGTGGGAAAGTAACCCCCAATGGTATTCTCCAGGTAGGGCTGGGGGGGGGGAGACGCCCTGCTTGAAACCCAGGAAGGCCTCTGCCGGTCAGTGCAGGCAGTATTGAGCAAGATGGGCCAGTGGCCTGACTCATTATAAGGCACTCCTTGATCCTGCCAGCCCCGTGTTCCATCTCTTTGAGCTCCAAATGGAAACAGCTGCAGGCGGGGCCCTCCCCACAGCTTTCCTCGTCCCCACGCCCTGCGCCTCACCCTTTCTATTCCTGGGCCTCCTTTGCTGCGACTTGTTCAGGTGAACGGAGCAGAAATGCTGCAGGTAACATTCCTTGCTTCAAATATTTGTGTAACGTAGCTGTGGGTGGAGGAAGAGTATTGGGGGGTGGGGTGGGGGAGAGAAATACCTCTCTGACTAATTCCGTACAAATAGGCTAATATGCTAAGGAATGCTATTATATGAACAGAGGGTAAAAAAAAAACCACAACACAGCGGCTATCGGAATGTCTGTTCCACTTTGGACAGGCAGGCTGCAAACTTGCAGGTAAGCCGCAAAGGTGATCAAGTGCAGGGAGTCCCTGGGAGGGAGGTGAGCAGCGCTTCCAAAATGCCCCTGGAAACAGCGAGATTGCAAAGAGGAGCTTTCCCTAGGTTTGCACCCCTGTTTAGAAAGAGAGGGGCAGGGCAAATCCAGGTCACTTAGACCTGCGGTGAAGAACATGGGGTCTGTAGGCTGACTTCTGCCATGAGACTATTAGGTGAACTACAGCCACCTCTCCTGCCTCTGCCACCATACAAGTCTTGATGATCAGCCGATAGCCAGAGCTTCAGGGCACAGTGCCATGCAAAGCACCTGGTGCCATTGTGAGGATGGTTGAATGGCAGGTGGGGAGCCCTGCCCATTTGTCAGATTTGACCCACGGTGTGTAGGGGAGGCATGGGTCCAGTTCCCCACCCCTAACTTAGACACCCAGCAGCTGTGCCTCTTTAAATGACCCATGCTCAGTTAAATATTTGTCACTGCAGTGTTCAATGAGGTGCTTAGGGCTGTAAAGATAGCTCTGAAATCTTGTGGAAAGTGACTTTTTTACCTGCCCTTTTATCCATTGGCAATGGACTCAGCTTAATGACAAGGCAACAATGACCCAGTTAGCTGGGGTTTCCCCTGGATTCTGGGTTAAACAACAACAACCCTGGGGCCATCTGGGACATGAGGTGGCCTGGATTTCAAGGCTCTCAAGCTTTCGTAGATCTGAAGGTATGAGACAAAAATTTGCAGGCAGTTGATGTTGTTCTATTAGGGCAAACGGGCACTGCCCTACCAGTCTCTGTTTGCCCCACCTGCCTGCCTTCTTACTTACTTACAACCACTCCTTTGCCTCTCCCCTTCCTTCTCCTTAGTATCAGTGTTGCCCTTGTGGAACTCAGCAGAGAAGAGGAGGATGGGACAAAACCGACATTAGTCGGCTCTGCCTGTCATTCGCTCTGGCGCCACCTACTGCTGGGCTCCTTGCCTTCCGCCCTACCAGTCGCAACGGGTATACCAGCCACTATTGATCTGTAGCAGCATTTTGCCCCGCGGTTTAGTGCAGGGATGGGGCAAAACTGTGACCTTCCAGATGTTGTGCAACTCACGGCCAGCTCTACCATTGGAGCTGATTTTGGATGTTATGGAAGGGCAGCCAATTGTTAGCTATTTCATTTGTTACTGACCTATGTTTACTGCCAAGAAGAGAGACTTGTGGGATTTTTCCATCTCAGGTCTCAAGCCATACCCCCTACTGTCCCTGCCTTGCACCCTACCTGAGTATTTTGGTTTGGCTGGAGCATTCCCTTGAACAGGGATAACACCCCTTATTTACCTGGGTGGAGGATGGGGTCGGGGGGTTGCTCCACCCACTTTTGGCCTCTGACCCCGCCCACCACTGACTGGCACATCCAAAAGGGAATGCCACCCCAGCTTAGGCTGAGGAGCTGAGCCGGAGTCTCCAGTTTTATACAGGCAGGAGCCAACCTTATTGGCCCTCTGTGCCACCTGACAGCCCCAGAGCCACTCATTGCAGTAATGCCTTCCAAGTGCTTTGATGGCACCCGAGCAAGGTGGATCACAGGTCAGTAGCTCCCTCTACTGGTGAGTTTTCACAGTAACGCAGAAAGGAGATGCTCATCCACACTCAACTTTGCTCAACATTTCTAGGCACGGGTCCGCTCTTTAAAGGTCCCTGCTGCTTCCTCCATGAAAACCTGCTCTTTACCAATGAACTGGAGCAAACAACAATCCGTGGAAAACCTGAATTGCCATTTGCTCCAGTTCAAGAGTGGGTTCTCCTGCGGAAAGCAGTGGTGGGGGAAACGCTCGGATGCAGACTGGGAAAATGTGGACCTGTGCCTGGAAAGTGCAGGGCAACTGTGGATGAGCCCTCAAATCTCTGAATTGAGTTTGATTTAGCCAGGCAAATGGTAAGCCTCAGAACTGCTGGAGACCCCATCTGTGACATGGTGGCATGCCCCAAAGAAAAACTGTACCTACCATGGATATTGACTTAATTTGGTGCTGATTGATCCATGCTGAGAAGGATTCTTTCAATACCATGTGATTCAAAAGATTGTATCTATTGCTAGTCCTACTCAAAGTATCCCCGTTGAAATTTATTAGTGTGGCGACTAATTTAAGCCCGTCAATTTCAGTGGGCCAACTCTAAATGAAACATTTAAGCCCACCTGAAATTTGCACACACCCTGCCTTGAACACTGATGAGCAGTTTTTCTTCCAAGATTCCCACATCCCATCAGTTCCATGCCAAACCATATGATTAAAGCACTATGATATCCCTTCAAAAAGTCATGGCTTTCCCCACAGAATTCTGGGAGCTGTAGTTTATGAAGGGTGCTAAGAGTTGCTAGGAGACCCCTATTCCCCTCCCAGAGCTGCAGTTCCCAGAGTTGCTTAATACTCAACCCCTCTTGGGATAAGTTGGTCGGTAGATCATGAGACTATTAAGGTTGTGGGTTCAAGCCCCGAGTTGGGCAAAAGATTCCTGCATTGCAGGAGGTTGGACTAGATGACCCCCCGCACCCTTAACAAGCTACAGCTCACAGAATTATTTAGGGGATGCCATGACTGGTTTAAGTGGCATCAATATATGGCACAAATGTGGCCATCGTTCCATTTTGTTGGTTTTTTGGTGCTGCTTCCTCAATGTTGCTGCGATATTGCCACTCGGAAGTGCACTTTGGCACAATAATTCCCCCCAAAAGGAAAATTTGTGGTATTAAAAGTTACAGGATTTCAGAAGGGGCAAACATCAATTGGAAACGAAGCAGTATGTCTTTTTTTTTAAGCCGGACATTACCGGAACTCAGTTTTGGCACTTCTCAGGTGGGCGCCATTGCCTTTATAAGAGAACAAGGGAGGTGTTCATGGTGAGATCTAGCACCTCTTTTTTTCTAGGAAAACAGCACTGCCTGAACCTTTTGCAGGTGCAAACAGTATTGAAAGCCAGTTATCGTTTAAACAGCGGCAAGAGTATTAATTGCACAAAAATGGAAACAAGAAGAATCACCGACAAAGGAAGAATGGACAGTGAAGTTAATGGAGTATGTGGAATTGGACAAAATGACGGGAAGAATCCGAGAACAGCAGGACCAGAAGTTCATCAAAGATTGGACTAAATTTGCAGGTTATTTGAAAGACAATTGCACTCAACTGAACACGTCGGTAGGACTGCGAGAAGCTTTGTAGATTAAAAAAGGAATGTCATTGTATATGGATTTTCAGTGAGAAGTTTAAGTGTGATAATTTAAGCAGTGATTGATATGTGAAGTATAGATGTTAGAAATGAATATTAGGATATCATAAGGAGGGTTGGTCGGAAGTCACGGCTTTTAAAAAGCCAGAATGTAAAGATTTGAAAAAACAATGTGATGGATTTCAATAATGTCTTGTTGTAAAACTAATAAAAAATGATATGGCAAAAAAAGGAAAAGAAAAAAAAAGAAAGAAAGCCAGTTATCGTTTAGCCACCCCTGGTACCACCACGAAGAGAATAAATAATTGCAAAAGCATGATAAAAAAATGATGCCTGGAGGAGAAGAAGAAGTCATATGGGTTTCTTGCTGCTGGATACCCACCTCCCAAAGTTGTGTGCTGGCAGCTGAGGAGTCTGGGAGATCCTGGACCTGCTCCACGGCCAGCTTATTCTTCTCGCAGGCGCTCCTAAGCTGCTGAAGAGATAACTGGTGGGGCCGAAATTCCAGGAAGCCCGAACATTTTTAAAACATAGATCTCATTCACGGTTTCTGTAACCTGAGAGCCAGCCCTGGAGCCAGCCGGGATTAGCAAAAGTAGTTTAGCTTCACCTGCCTCGCCCGGCTTGCGGAAGAGCCGGTGGGCCGCTCTCCCCCTGATGCGGCTGGCTGGGCGAGGGAGAAGCGAGGTGGAGCGAGTGCGGATGCCGACATGGGTAGAGGCAGCAGGCGCACCTGCGGAAGGGCAGACTGCCTGATAAGTTGCGTGGCGGCGGCACCATCCTCGTCCCAGTGGCTGCCAACATTCACTTGCCCGTCTTCCCTTGCCAGATAAATATTGGCTTTTTAAGGCAGCAGTTGAGGCTACGGATGAGCAAACCTGTTCCTTTTGGGTTCTCATTCTTCCAGACTTCAGTTCCATTGTACACATTTCCAGCTGGCAATTTGGGAGGGGGAAAGTCCTCGTGGAAAATTAACCAGCATTTTACATAAGAAAAGCCTGCTGGATCAGACCGATGGCCCATCTCGTCCAGCATCCTGTTCTCACAGGGGCCAACCAGATACTTCTGGGAAGCCAACAACCAGGACCCAAGTACAAGAGCCCCTCTCCCTTCTTGTGGTTTCCAGCAACTGGGATTCAGAAGCACTGTTGCCTTGAAACGTGGAGGCACAGCAAAGCCAACATGGCTAGTAGCCCTTGATCGACCTCTCCTCTAAGAATTTGTCTAATCCTCTTTTGAAGGCATCCAACTTGGTGTCCATCACTGCCTTCTGTGGGAGAGAGTTCCACAGTTTAACACTGAAAAAGAACTTTCTTTTTTTAAAAAAATATTTTTTATTAAAGATCTTTGTCTTTTGTTTACAAAAGTACAGGCATTGTCTCTTTTTTCAGGTTGTGTTTTCTACAGATCAGTTACACTTGTTGTGAGACATTAGTGTTCTATGCAGTATAAGGTTGGGAAAAAAAGAGATGGCGGGGAGAGGGGTTCTATCTATCTATCTATCTATCTATCTATCTATCTATCATCTAATCTATCTATATCTATCTATATCATCTATCTATCTATCTATCTATCTATCTATCTATCTATCATCTATCTATCTATCTATCTATCTATCTATCTATCTATCTATCTATCTATCTATCTCTATCTATCCATCCATCTATCTATCCATCTATCTATCTATCTATCTATCTATCTATCATCTATCTATATCTATCTATCATCTCTCTCTCTCTCTCTCTCTCTCTCTCTCTCTCTCTCTCTCTCTCACACACACACACACACACACACACACATCTATCTATCTATCTATCTATCTATCTATCTATCTATCATCTATCTATCATCTATCTATCATCTATCTATCTATCAATCATCTATCTATCTATCTATCTATCTATCTATCTATCTATCTATCTATCCATCCATCCATCCATCCATCCATCCATCCATCCATCTATCTATCTATCTATCTATCTATCTATCTATCTATCTAATCTATCTATCTATCTATCTATCTATCTATCTATCTATCTATCTATATCTATCTATCTATCTATCTATCTATCTATCTATCTATCTATCTATCTATCTATCTATCTATCTATCATCTATCTCTATATATCCTGTCTTGAATCTTCCAACATTCAGCTTTGTCGAATGTCCATGAATTCTAGTGTTATATATTTTAGAGTAAATTTCTCCTAACACGTTTTTGCATGTGAGTTTGCCTAATATGCTCATTTTTTTTGCACAGTGATTTCCTTTAATATAATGCATTGCTATATGCCGTTTTTGCTATGTGCATTTTTTCGTACACAGCTTTTTGTACACATTACACATAGCTGGAAGTCTGCCTTGCAAAATTTGGAGAAATATGAATTCCGAAGGATGGCTGTGGTTTGGTTTGCAAGCTGTTTTATAAAGAGCAAAATTAGGTAGGTTCATCTTCAAATGAATCCAATTTCCTCCCCATCCATAAGTGGTGGCCTGCGGTTACCCTTTTGCAAATAATTTTGGGTTTTGTTTTGTTTTTGTAAGAGCTAGCTGACAATCTGTGATTTTAAATTTTTAAGCGGTGTTTGTTGCATAGAAATAATTGTTGTGTGCCACATTCATTTATTTTAAATGAAATTGGGGTATGCAGGAATTTGTGTAATCTAATGAATGAATAAATACAATTATTCTTCGTATAACCCGTCTTTCCTCCAAGCAGCTTGAAGCAGCCTCCACGGTTCCCCCCCACCTCTCCATTTTATTCTCACAACAACCCTGTGAGGTAGGTTAGGCTGTGATAGGCCCTGGAAGGAATGCAGCTTGGGAAACACATGCTAGAGCAGGGGTCAGTAACCTTTTTCAGCCGTGGGCCGGTCCACCATCCCTCAGACTTTGTGGGGGACTAGACTATATTTTGCAAAATATATATGAATGAATTCCTATGCCCCACAAATAACCCAGAGATGCATTTTAAATAAAAGGACACATTCTACTCATGTAAAAACATGCTGATTCCCAGACCATCCGTGGGCCGGATTGAGAAGGTGATTGGGCCACATCTGGCCCACGGACCTTAGGTTGCGTACCCCTGTGCTAGAGCATGTGAAATAGTGGTTTTGGATTCAGTCCCCAGCATCTCCTGGTAGGGCTGGAATTCCCTGAACTCCTGGAGAGCTGCCGCCAAGCAACATAGAAAAACACTGGGCTAGATGGACCAACAGCCTGACTCAGTATGATGGAGCCTCCTGTATTCCTGAGAGACAGTGATTGACTTAACGGCCACCCAGCAAGCTTCATGGCTGAGTGGGGACCTTTCCCTCTTTTTAAATTTTATTTATTGATACACCACACTTTCTCTTGATGTGTCAAGTAGGAGGGCAGGAATGGTTCTTGCCGTCTCAGATGATGGAGAGCCACTGCCAGTTAAGGGAGACAAGAACTGAGCAAGATGGACCAGTGGTCTGACTTTGCATAAAAATGGCCATTTATTTGCATAAAAACAGGAAGTGACACCATATTGAGTGTGCTTGGAGGGGAAGGGAGCAGGAGGCATAGATCTAAGAAATGTTTTAGAGGGACACACAGATCTGGACTTCCATTAACACATTGAAACGCTGCACCGAAGGGAAGGCCCCTTAGGAATTTGGGGTTCAGTATGAAAAAGTGAGAAGCTAGTCACTTCCTCCCAGACTAACCTTCCTGACAGGGTTGTTGTGGGGATTAAATGAGGAGGAGGAGAATAATGTGCACCACCCCGAGATCTTTGGAGAAAAGGCTGTGATATAAATGCACCAAATAATTTTTCACTCCAAGAACCAATATGTAAACTGAAAACACAGCTGCCGCGTGAAATTCACGCTTCTCTGAATTTTGTGACGCAAAGTTCTCCAACACAGATCCAATGTGTAGGAAACAAAAACGCAAATCTATGCATAAAAATATTAGTGAAAATGGCACACAAAGGTGCATGATAATAGGTGAAGCTGCTTGCAAAAATATGTATATTTGGCAATATTATCACTAAAAGGCTGGCGAATTTTCGTAAGGATTTTTTTATAAAAAGAATGATAATCATGAATTGCTGTGGAATTTGGAGAACTGTCATTCTTAAAAAGAGGAACGGAGAGATCCTGAAACTGGCAGCTCCAACCCGCCCCGCCCCAGCTGGCAAATAGAGCTAAAATGGTCTTCCCCGAGGGAAGACAAGTGATCCAGTCCTACAGACCCGTCTCCTTCCCCACACAGTGATCCTAGACTCTTAAGGGAGACTCCTTATCCTAGAAAGAGACCAGCCCTAGAGAAATCCGAAGCCGGGCTGGATCGATAACACTCGTGGAGAGACGAAATACCAGCCCCAGCCCATTCCATACCAAGGAGATTCCAGCCCCTGGAAATGAGCAGAAGAGCCTGGAGGCTTGGACCAGCCAGCGAGACACATGTCAGATTGTATAGCTGACATGTGGCAAAAGGGCAGAGCGAAGAAGAAGGGGCCCCCTCTTCTTCCAGGTAGTGTAATAATAATACTGATACTACTACTACTACTACTACTACTACTACTACTACTACTTTATTATTTGTACCCCGCCCATCTGGCTGGGTCTCCCCAGCCACTCTGGGCGGCTTCCAGCAAACATTAAAATACATTAACACATCACAGATTAAAAACTTCCCTGAACAGGGTTGCCTTCAGGTGTTTTCTAAATGTCATGTAATTGTTGATCCTTTTAACCTCTGATGGGAGGGCGTTCCACAGGGCAGGCGCCACTACCGAGAAGGCCCTCTGCCTGGTTCCCTGTAGCTTTGCTTCTTGCAGTGAGGGAACCGCCAGAAGGCCCTCGGCGCTGGATCTCAGTGTCCGGGCTGAACGGTGGGGGTGGAGACGCTCCTTCAGGTATACTGGACCGAGGCCGTTTAGGGCTTTAAAGGTCAGCACCAACACTTTGAATTGTGCTCAGAAATCAGCCTATAAATTTATTTTAAAAATACAAATTAACGCAGTAGCCTATGACATTTGAAACCCTGACTTTACAGCCTGCAGATGTTTGGGTAGACATTTCTCTACAGGTTTTTTAAGAATATGGACAGGCTTTCTGCACACAGGGTGTTTGGAAGTTGGGGTGCTCCCTAATACTTTTTCTTTCCCATGATCGTCGAGAGGGTGATTCCCAGCGCCTGCTGTGACAAAGGCATAAGACAGAGATGGAGATGCTCAAGCTCACAGTTGGAATGTGGTCTTCAAGGGCTCCTTGTCTGGCCCTCAGGACTCTCCCCGGGCCACAACTCTCACAGGCCCTGCTCTGAGTCTCATCAAGCGCCTTTGCCTGTCTGGAATGAGATGTTGGGCTATCATGAGCTCAAACGAAGCCCACAGCATGCAGGTAAGATGCCTCCTCCATCGCCCCACCCACTTCCCCCTTTGGCCACACCTACATTTGTCCCAGCCACACCTCCTCAGAAGTTTGTGCCCCACATGGAAATGCAATCCTTTGGCTGGAAAATGTCCCCCACCCCTGACACAACTATTACTCTGTGTGCAGAGATGCTTGAGGAATTTGATCTTTGAGACATTCCAGTGTGAAGTCACTGGATCTGCACCTCCCAGATTAATGAAGGGATTGGAATTTTGCCTTTTTGCATTTCCTGAATGTTTCATCACAGTTCTTGGCTCAAAAATACGTTATCAAAATGCAATAAAAACATTTATTTTTTGGGGGGGGGATATGCATTTTAATATGTATCTTAAATGCATAACTAAATGTGAAATGTTGGGCATATCTATATCTATATCTATATCTATATCTATATCTATATCTATATCATCTATATCATCTATATCATCTATATCATCTATATCATCTATATCTATATCTCTTTCTTTCTTTCTTTCTTTCTTTCTTTCTTTCTTTCTTTCTTTCATGTGGAAACAGTATGGAATGGACTTATGGTTGAACAGGTGTGCAAGATGCAGAAACCATTGACGGAGGGCCTCATCCCTCTCTACATACAAAATAATGAGCCTGCTCATTGCATTTCTCTCTAAGTCACAGGTCCTGCTTCATATCTTCCTTCAGTCTTTCTTCCTGGCTTGAAAGAGTCAATGAACTCTGATGATGCTTCTCACTTGCCTAGATGGAGAGATGTTTGTAGAAATTAACCTACTGTAGGAAGGTAACATTTACAGTGGTACCATGGTTCTCAAACTTAATCCGTTCCGGAAGTCCTTTCCAAAACCAAAGCGTGCCAAAACCAAAGCGTGCTTTTCCATAGAAAGTAATGCAAAACAGATTAATCCATTCCAGACTTTTAAAACAGCAATTTAACATGAATTTTACTATCTTAACAAGACCATTGATCCATAAAATGAAAGCAATAATCAATGTACTGTACTATAAAATAGATAAGACAGTATTGTAGATGATAAAAAGTAAAATTATTATTATTTTCTTACCTGCACTGATGATAGCCATTGTTTGGATGGGGGGCTTTTATCCATTTCCGCAGTCACACAATCAATCAATCAATCACTAGCTGAACTGGGTTCCACACAGTCACAAAAACAAATTAACTGAAAAAGCCTCGAAAACAAAAACGCAAAATAAATAGCAAAAACAAAAGCGCCAAACTTAATCTGTTCCGGAAGTCCATTTGACTTTTGAAATGTTTGAAAACCAAGGCACAGCTTCTGATTGGTGTAGGTGCCCCAGAAACAATAGCCGACAGCCGCATCGGATGTTCGGCTTCCGAAAAACATTCGAAAACACTTCTGGGTTTTTGGCGTTTGGGAACCAAGGTACCGCTGTACATTAATTGCTCCACACCTATTTGTCCCCGCACAACATTGGCATGTGGCCCCCAGAAAGATGTCCAGAAGAGAATATGGCCCTTGGGAGGACAGAGTTTCCACACGCCTAATGTAGAATGTTGCATGCCACAAATTGATATTTTAGTGTTTTCAGTTAGTTAGTGTTTCGTGATTATTGCTGCAGGTATTGGAAGGAAATCTCACCAGCTGTCCAACACTAATAACAATAACAATAATTTTATTTATACCTCACCCATCTGGTTGGATTGCCCCAGCCACTCTAGGTGGCTTCCAACACACATAAAAACACAATAAAACATGAAACATTAGAAACTTTGCAACACAGGGCTGCCTTCAGATGTCTTCAAAAAGTTGTGGAGTTCTTGACATCTGATGGGAGGGCATTCCAGAGGCAGGGTGCCACCGCTGTGAAGGCCCTAAGTGTCAATTGCATGTTAACTTTCCAGTGCACTCAAAATACTTTCTACTTACACTATTGTCCATTTAATTGATGATTATTTTACATGTGGATTTCATCTATCATTTTTATTACGCGCACACCACTGAGGGTGTTTTACGATTAAATGCTCTACAAATAAATACTTTGGTAAATAAAAAAATAAATAGGGCAGCTCAGAAATCAGATTGTAAAACCAGGCCAATTCATGGGCAATTTGGACCAAACTGTAGCAGTTATCTTTCCACAAGGGCTGATATTGATGCTGAAATCCAGCATCGCCTGAGCTCTGCAAGTGCGGCTTTCTCCCAATTGAAATGCAGAGTGTTTGAGGACCAGGACATTTGTAGGGAAACCAAAATGCTTGTTTGCAAAGCTATTGTACTACCAACCTTACTATATATTTGTGAAACATGGACCACTTATAAACGCCATCTCCAACTCCTCGAAAGATTCCATCAACGGTGTCTCCAAAAATTTTTACACATCACTTGGGAAGACAGGCGAACTAATATCAGTGTACTGGAAGAAGCAAAGATAACCAGTATTGAAGCAATGATTCTTCAATATCAACTTCGTTGGACTGGTCATGTTGTGCGGATGCCTGATTATTTATCATCTTCCAAAGCAACTACTCTATTCCCAACTTAAGAATGGAAAGCATAATGCTGGTGGTCAACAAAAGAGGTTTAAATACTCTCTCAATGCAAATCTAAAAAAAGTAGTATAAACGCCAACAATTGGGAAACACTGGCCTGCGAGCGCTCCATTTGGAGAACAGCCTTTACCAAAGGTGTCATGGGCTTTGAAGTCACTCGAACTGAGGACGCAAGGGAGAAACATGCTAAGAGGAAGGCACGCTTGGCAAATCCACACCATGATCAACTCCCACCCGGAAACCAATGCCCCCACTGTGGAAAGACGTGTGGATCCAGAATTGGCCTCCACAGTCACTTACGGACTCATTGTTAAAAACGTGTTTATGGAAGACAATCCATAAAAAGGATGCTGAACTAGATGTGCCATGAACCTGATTAAGCAAGGGCTCCTCTTATGTTTTTGTGTATATGTTCCAATGACTAACAAAAAAAGGGCACCCCCTGCTTAATACCTGCATCCAGAGTAGGGTCTCTGGTTATAATCTAATGAATGTTGAGGTTTACATAGGAGAAAGGGATGCTTCAGATAGTATCCAAGTGTTTGAACATCACCCGTATTGATTGTCTTTGCAACCAAGGTATTCTAGATTGATCCTGGAAAGGCAAATCAGTCAATTTCTGTTTCACAAATCCCAATCTTAAATTCAATTCTATACACTTCTTGCATCAGTTTGCAATCTTTTTCTTTTTTAAGTCCTCACACACACACAAAACCCACCAGCATTTTGGTGCAAAATTCTCCTAATGTGCACATTTTTGGGTATGCGATTTTGCCCAATATGGGCAAAATTTCTCCCAATATAATTTTTTTTTTTTTTACTAATCTAGGCACTTTTAATGCATGCTTTCCCCTATTATACACACTTGCCTGAAATGGAATGCGGCCTCCAGGCTGAAAAACAGTCATCACTCCTGTATTAGAAAGCAACTTATTCTACACCATCCCACTCAGTCAATGAGGACTTCCTGGCTGTGCCACAGAGGTCCACCCTGTGGCAGATAAGGAGAGGGCCTTTTCTGTGGTGGTTTCTTTATGGAACCAACTCCCCTCTGAGTTGTGGCAGGCACTGACAATGGAAACCTTTTGCCGCTTTCTGAAATCCCAGCTTTCTTCCCAAGTCTTTGCTAGCACTTCTTAATTTGCTCGGGTGGTGGTTGTTTCCCCCCCCAGCGAACATCATTATCATACATGTGTGCTTGTTTTATTCTGATTTTATGTTGTATGCTGCTTTGTTATTAAACTGAAAAGGGGCATAGCAAGAAGTCTAAATAAATAAGCAAGCCATTATTAATTTTTGCTTTTGAAAGCAATTTACAAAAAAAAGAGCAACGTACAAGGAGGGTAATAAAATTACTCAGAATAAATAAATAAACAAACAAACAATAAGATCTTATTAATTGAAACATATTATATGCGTGTATAATCCTAATAAAACAAATAGGGGGCAAATGGATTTTTTGGGTTTAAAACAAATATATACAAATGTTGCCATTGGAAAAAATATTGTGTTTCTAGAGATCAACTTGATAAACATTCTGACAAAAATGGGAATGAGTTCTAACAAAGTGGAACAAGAAGCCAACTGTTAAAGGTGCAAGAGACCTGCCTACAATAGTTCACAGACCAACTTTTCAATTGAATGCAAAGGGGCAGCCAGTCATTGGCAAGGAATCAACTTATCCAAGTAGCAGGAGCCCAATGATCAAGCCCTCAATTAGAACTTGAACTCAGAGCCCTCCTGATCAGCTCACTGGCAGCTCAGCGGCAGAACATCTGCTTGGCATGCAGAAGGCCCCATTCCCCCGGCACCACCAATTAAAAGGATCAGACAATGTATGGCAGGAAAGACCTCTTTCTCCCAGAGACCTTGAGAAACAGATAAGACAGGCTGTGGACCACTGCAACTTAGGTTTGGGAAATCAAAACTGGAAAATCCAAACATGCTTTTTAAGTTTAGACAGATGGCACATCTGCTTAAGGGGCTCCTGGAAGCATCTGGGTGGCCACGGTGAGAACAGGATGGTCTGATTCAACAGGGCTCTTTGGGTGAAGATGTGATTACTCTAGCCCTTGACAGTTCTTTTCCTTTTCCTAAATGTGATGGAACTGCTGGCCCTCCCTATCATGAGAACAGGGAGCTTGCAGGATCAGGCCAGTGGCCCATCTAGTCCAGCATCCTGTTCTCACAGTGGCCAACCAGATGTCTCAGGGGGAAACCAGCAAGCAGGACCTGAGTGGAAGAGCAACTCCCTCCTTTCAAAGGAGCTATTGTGGTATAGTGGTTTGATTGTTGGGCTAGGATCTGGGAGATTAGGGTTCAAAAACCCATTTGGCCATGAAGGTCACTGGGTAGCCTTGGGCCAGTCCCTGTCTCTCAGCTTAACCTACTTTACAGGGTTGCTGTGGGGGTCAAAGGAGGAGGGGGAGAAGCCATTACGCCACCTCGAGCTCCCTGGACAAAAGGTGGGATATAAACTGCTCTAGCCCTAAAAACTCCAACCTGCTCACCTGGGAAGAAGAAGAAGAAGAGTTTGGATTTGATATCCCGCTTTATCACTACCCAAAGGAGTCTCAAAGCGGCTAACATTCTCCTTTCCCTTCCTCCCCCACAACAAACACTCTGTGATGTGAGTGAGGCTGAGAGACTTCAGAGAAGTGTGACTATCCCAAGGTTACCCAGCAGCTGCATGTGGAGGAGCGGAGAATCGAACCCGGTTCACCAGATTACGAGTCCACCGTTCTTAACCACTACACCACACTGGCTCTCATGGGAAACTGATTATTCATGTACATCCCAAAGAAGCTGGAACTGACATAAATGCATCACAGGGGGTTGGACTAGACGACCCTTTGAGCCCTTTCCAACTTGTCAATTCTACGATTGGTTCTCAAATCCCCTCCATTTTACCCCCCAACAACAACCCCACCGGGTAGGTCAGGCCGAGATCTCACAGGCAACTGACACTGGGTCGCCCCCAACGTGTTTTGCGGCTGAGCTGAGGATTCGAACCTGGATCTTTCCCCTGTCCTAGGCCAACGTTCTAACCAAGCCGTTGCTGCCCCAGACGTGCTCCAGGAACAGCTGCCGTCGGGCTGTCCACAGCTATTTTGGGCACCACAGGGGACAAGGGAGGGTGAGCGCTCCAGCCAAGGAACCCGGGGCTGGGCAAGAGGTAATCCCTGCCGCTACCGGGGTAAAAGTTCACTCGAAATGGGTCGCTCGCTGAGTGCTGTATTAGCTCATACACACTCTTGTGTTGTTGTTGTTGTTGTTGTTGTTGCTTTCACCCTTCCTCCTCTCCTTGCTTTCTTTCCCTTTTCCTCCCATGAGAGAATTCCAGCCCAGCCCGGCCTGCATTCACTTCATATTTCGGAGCATTTTCTCTCAAAATCCCGCTGACAGATGAAGAGCAGGGAGAGAGCCAGATTCCCATGGAACAATAGCTCTTTGGAGAGGGCCTCTGTGCCCAGCTTGGCCCTGGAGGGGGGGCGGCTGCCCGGGGGCACTGACAGCAGGAACCTTCCTGGTCTTCGGCCAAGGCACAGGTGCTGGCGACAGGACGAGCCTTCTGGTCAGAGCCCGGCCTGCTTTATAACCCTGGCGTCGTGCCAGCCGGCAGATCGGAGCGTTAACCTGTTGTGTGCTGCAGAAGTTCGCTTTCCCCCCTTCTCCTCTCTATTCCCCCAACCACCAGCAGCCCCGTGGGGCTTCGGGGAAGCCGCCCGCAGCTGTCAAAGTAGAGAGAGGAGGATGCCACACAGGGCCGGAAGGAGACAGCAGTTCAGCCTCTCGGATGGAGCGGAGCTCAGCTGCGAACGGGGGTGCCCGTCGGCTGAGGGTAACCGAGGACAAAAGCGAAACCTTGAAGAAAAGGGGGAGGTGAGATCAATCTGAGGAGGCATGGTATCTTGGTGGAACCTCCATGTTTAGAGGCAGTCTACCCCTGAATACCAGTTGCTGGGGAACAATAGCAGGAGAGGGCTACTGCATCTGTGGTGGCATTCAGCTAATTCCTGCACTGTAGTGGATTGTGCTAGATGACCCTTGGGGTCCCAACTCTGCAAGCAAATTCTATGAGCAACTCCTACTCAGAGCTGACCCAGGGGTGTGTGGCTTTTTTTGAGCAGGAACTCAGGGGAACTGAGTTCCATTACCTTTTAAAAATTAAATTATTGATTTTTTTTGTCTTGGGGGGGGGCATGAACGGATGCCTGAGCCAAAGAACCACTTGTACAGTTGTCCCTTGGTTGATGAACGCCGTGCGACTCGATCGTTTTGGCTCCCGAACACCGTGAACCCGGAACTGAGTGTTCCGGTTTGCAAAAGTTATTTGGGACCCGAACGTCCGACGGGGCTTCTGCGGCTTCCAATTGAGTGCAGGAAGCTCCTGCAGCCAATCGGAAGCCGTGCCTTGTCTTTCGAATGGTTTTGGGAGTCGAATGGACTTCCGAAACGGATTCTGTTCGTCAACCAAGGTACAACTGTATCTGTAATCAATAAGGTTATGACCATTTCTAAACCAGATCATTGTCTGCTTGAGTTTATTAATCATGTCTTACGTTTAGCCACTGCCCAAGGTTTGTGTAGCACTGCGACTGGACCTGCAATAAACAAACAAACCTTTCATTCTAGATCATCATCATCATTCTTTTATTCAGCTGTCAGTCAGAAGAATACATTTGTACAGAATTAAAAGCATCTGAGAGAACTTTGAAAAAATGAAACATAATCCACAATAGAATGGAACTTAGCAAATAGCCCCATATCGATACAATCAATTAAAATCTTGCGACGCTTAGAAGCTAAAAAAAGAAATTTAGCCACCAGGGAGGCTGTATTTCTAGTAATATTATTCAGTAAATATAAAACCTGTCTTTCTCTGGGTAGAAAGCTAGATTGACGTAAAAGTGGAGTTATAAGATTTTGCCTAAGTTCTACATAGAGAGGACAAGACAGAAGGATATGTTCGGTAGACTCAACCATGCCCATAGTACAGTGACAGGTTCTAGGTTCGTTCTAGAAAAACAAAGCACTGAGCTGATCCATTAAAATGAATGGACCTAAGTTAGGGAACTCCAAGGAGCCTGTGTAGGAGGCTGGACTAGATAAGCCTTTGGTCTGATCCAGCAGGACTGTTCCAAAGTTAGGGGAAGGGTTGTGGCCCCATGGGAGAGCATCTGCTCTGCGTGCGGAAGGTCCCAGCTTCCACCCTTGGCATCTACAAATAGGGCATGAGCTATAAGGCAGTTCCCTTGTCACGTCCATCAACTTTCTTTTAAGGATCAGCCCTGTGGGAGGTGGTGGTGATGGGACAATCTAATTGCTGCCAAGCACCGCAAGCGATGTCGGGTGGAGGGTTACGAGCTTCATGCCGGAGTGCAGCTAGAGCTGGTGGGAGGAATCACACACATTTAGCCGTCCCCTTCCTGTCACCACCCTGCTTATGTAAATTGCACCCCCACCTACAGCCCCACAAGCAGCTGTTTTGTGGGCCGAGGGGAGTGCAACTTCCATAGAATCTCAGACTTGTAGAGTGGGAAGGGATCCAAAGGGCCATCTAATCCAATCCAATCACAGCAGGGCAGGGTGGGTAGGGTGGTGCCTGGGGAACACACACACATCCCCATCTTGGGCATTGCCCTCGCCATCACATTCAGTGGCGTAGCGTGGGTTGCCAGTGCCCAGGGCAAGGCAAGTACACTCGGCACTGCCCACTAGGCTGGAATGAAGGGGCAATAGCTCAGCAACCTACCTGAGCGGCAGCTGCAGTGCAGGTGGAGAGTAGGACGCGGAATTGCTTGGGAACAGGTATCTTTCTAAAGCTTGTGCCAAGGGCGCTCTAGCAACCAGCCATTGTGCAAATCCACTCCTCAGTCTGCCCATGTGAACATTGGGAGCTTTCCCGTGTGAGGGGGAGGGCACACTATTTTATATTTATTATTACTACTTTTTCCCCCTTTTGAAATTCTGTGCCCCTAAGAATTTTGCCCCCTTCATGGATCACTGCCTTGTCGTGGCGAAGGGGCTTGAATAACTCAGAGAAGCTATGAGCTATGCCGTGCAGGGCCACCCAAGATGGACAGGTCGTAGCCGCGAGTTTAGACTAAATGTGATCCACCTGGAGAAGGAACCGGCAATCCACTCCAGTATCCCTGCCAAGAAAACTCCATGGACAATAACAACAGGCATATAAAAGGACTGGAGTGCATGCCGTGCTCTGGTCCATGGGGTGACGAAGAGTCGGACACGACTAATTGACTAAACAACAACAACAAGAATTTTGCAACTGCCCCTGTGGCCCCCGCCTCCGCCACGATCAAATTTGCACCTCCCCAAAAACCGACTGTTTGGTGAGGTTGCGGGCTGGGCCACCAATGTGGGTTGCACAGAACGTCTGAGAGAACTGCATGTGGCTTGGTGGGCTGCAGGTTAGCCACCAAAAGATGGAATCCTTGACTTTGAACAGGTAGACCAAGAACCAGATTTGAGCCACGATTTGGCCTAGCCTACCACACAGGGCTGTTGTGATCCAATGGGATAATTCACGGAGAGGCAGAAGCATGACCAATAAATAAAAGGGGGAAGGAGCCATGATTCCCTTGCCGAGGAATGTTCTCCCCCCGCATTTCCCTCTGGCTGGTCCATCCAGAATGGAGCGCAATGGTCTATCCCTGAAATTGAAACCGTTCACCATTGAAAAGCTAAGAATCTTGAACCGGCACCAAGAGGTGGGAGGCGGGGGACCGCTCTGTGCACACATCTGATGGGCCCAGGCTGTTTGGCAGTTGTGCAAATCCACGGATCGGCCACCCAGCGGCCTTGCACGATCTCCGCTGTGCTCTGGATTCACCAGCCCCTGCTGTAGCAGAAAGACATTTTCGGTGCCCTCTGCAGGAAGGTGCGAGTCTGACGGCCGTGACCGTGTGATGTTGCCTGTCTTTCCCCATGCCTGAAGGGAGAGGTCATGTTCCAGACACCAATGCCCAGCCAGGATCAGAGAACAGCTGGCCACCGAAATCTCCAGCTGGTTTTGGGGGTGTGTGTTGGTGGGGGTGGCGGTGTTACGTTCGGCATAAACAGGAACCACAGCAGTTGGGCTGGCTTGGGAGAGCTGTGAGGCATTGTGGGTATGAAAAGAAACGAGAGAGAGAGAGAGCATAAAGAGAGAGCATGGGCAAATTAGAAGCCAGGGTGCTTGGCTGCTGTTGCTGCCAGCCATTGGCCAACAGAGGTCAACAGTGGGTGGGTAACAAAAACCAGGACATCCAAGTTGGTAGGGGAAGAAGAGAAAGCCTTTTTGGCTCAATGTGTGGGGAGGATTCCTGCCTCAGCCGATGCTCAGGATGGCAGCACATTCCCTAAGAAGAAATGGTGCAACATTTGAAGCATTCTTCAGTGCACTCCTGCTGCTGGTTTGGGAAACAGTGTAAGCACGATGCTAGCCACAATTTAGAGGCATTTCGCCCCAAACAGCTCAAATGAGAAATGAGGAAACAGAAGGACTTAGCTGCCTTGTAAGCTGGTAATCTACACACACAACCTTAGTTTATGGGGTGGGGTGGGGAAATGGAAATGAACTGGCACAGAGGGAAAGGTTTATGAAATTAAAATTAGGTGAAGAAGGAGCTTCTCCCCTTCCGCTCACTTTGGCAAGCAAATCAAGATGAAAGCTAAATATTGGATTGTAGAAACATGACTGTGAGGAAAAAGTTAAATATTCTCTTGAATTATGTACCTACTATATGGAATGTGACAACTGGACAATGCAAATGGATTCTTTGTGCTCTTACTATGGCCAGAAGACTGATGTTGACGCGCTGGAAGGAGAAATCTATGGCCCTCTTTAGTCAATGGATGGAAGATACAACAAAGCTTTCAACTTATGAATGGATTGCTTACAGATGTAGACCTTGTTTGGACAAGTGCGATGATATTTGGAATGCATTATACATATACATATACATATATATACATATATGTATTTGGATAATAATAGGACATACACCTATATATTAGACAAGCATATATGAAATTGTAGTTGTATGTATAGTGATATCATATACTTCTTGAAATATTCCCCTCCCCCCAAAAAAAAGCAACGAGAAGAAGATGAAAACTGAATAAACAGATCCATGGACGAAACCCCAAATTGTAACTCCAAGTCGCTTGGCACTCATGGAGTTGCTGCCACCTGCCACCAGGTAAACAAGCTAGGGTTCTTTTTTTGGGAGCAGGGGAATCGACATCGGAGGATACACCTGCAAGAGACCTTCCAAACCAGGAGCCAACCCTACTTGTAAGTAGATCCACTCTAAACTCACTCCCAGCTAAGCTGTGTCACAGAGCAGCAGGAATTCCGACCCTGAACAGTGTTAACCAAACAGCATCCCCATTCTCAAACTTGGGTCCCCAGCTGTTGTTGGACTACGACTCCCATCACCCCTAGCTGGCAGGACCAGTGGTCAGGGATGATGGGAGTTGTAGTCCAATGATGGCTGGAGACCCAAGTTTGAGAAACGCTGGCCTGGATTCTCCGTGCACGAAACTGTCTCAAATCAGCGATTTCTCATGTTGCTATTCTTTATTGGTATCTTTGTTTCCATTGCGTCGTTCCTTTTCTGCTTTGAGAATGCTTTACAGCATGGAAATGTGTGTGTGTGTGTGACACACAGTGTAAAGATGTCTTTTCAGTCAGCTATAATTGAAAGCATGAAATGCTGATGTCACACATAGACTCCTCCCTTCATCCCGCGTTGGAGGGTCACTTTCTATCATGCACGAACCCTCCCTGTGCCAGTTCCTCTCTCCCCCCCCCCCATGCCACACACATCTGCGGCTGGCTGAAACTGACATGCTTGTCCGCTCAGCTCCAAGTCACTCCCAAGGGTGCCTCCCTTCCCTCCCCGCTCAGGCCCTCGAGGGGCTATTTCTGGCTCCCCCCGTGCACCTGTAGGGCCACCAGTGCCACAGACGAGAAACCTGAGCCAGCAAAATGACAAGGCACCTTCCAGCTCCCCGGGCGACAGAGGAGAGATTCCCTGCTCTGCCCAGACCCCCTAGGGAGCCCAGTGGGGTCGGGTGTCAGGAGCGGGCTCCTCTTACAGGGGGCTGAATCTCAGCAATGCGGCTCTGAAGCAGCAGGGCAACCAGGGGACGGTGCCAAGCTCCCCGCTTGCTCAGGCCTGGAGAGAGGAATGTCAGCTTGCCTGCACCCAGGCAACCGAATGGGTCCTGGCAGGAACGTCTAGCCTGATTGCAGTGGGAGGGGGGGTCGTACTGGGGCGTCAGATGCAGGGATGTGGGAGACATTTGATCCAGTTCGCATTTAAAGGCAGACTTACCTGATTCACGCTTTCCGAAAGAAATGTGCAAACTGAAGCACCAGCCGCCTTTCAAAACCCATACTTCTTTGAATTTTGCAACACAGGTCTTCGGGCAAGTAATGAGTACAGAGGGGAAAAAAACACCCAGCAGGGTAAAGCACACCTATAAACAGAGATATTGCCAATATGTGTTCATTTGTCAGAACTGCTTGCAAAAAAAGGGCTGATCTGGAGAAACCCACATTGCAATGCTGACAGATTCTCGTCAGGATTTTAAAGTAAATGATTTGCAAATCATTGCAATATTGCAGAGAACTGGATTTAAGATCAGGAGGAAAAAACAAGGAACTGAGAGAAGAGAAATGGACAGATTCACTCACCCCTAATTGGAGGTGGCTATCCTGATTTGAAACGGCAACCCTCCGGGTCCGAGAGAGAACTAATTCTCCCTTGTGTCATCCGCATTCTCTGCAGGATCATCTAGTTCAACGCCCTGCAATGCAGCTGTCCCACATGAAGTTCGAACCTGCAACCTTGGCATTATCAGCACCATGCTCTTACCAACTGAGCTATCCAGGCTTTAAAAAAAAAATTAAAACAAATTCTGCAAAAGGTCTAATCCTGCCAAATGTCATGTTAACATTAAGGCCATCTGTTGTGTGTTCAATGCAAAGGATTCTGGGTGGTGGTGGTGGATAGGAGCTGACCTAAATATGTACCACAGGGGTTCCCCTCTCTTTGGTCCTTGGGAATCTTTCCAGGCCACACCCCTTCTCCATCCTCTAGCGATTTTGCCTGGCTGGAATATGTACCAGAGGGGTTCCCCTCTCTTTGGTCCTTGGGAATCTTTCCAGGCCACACCCCTTTCCAGGCCACACCCCTTCTCCATCCTCTAGCGATTTTGCCTGGCTGGAATATGTACTACAGGGGTTCCCCTCTCTTTGGTCCTTGGGAATCTTTCCAGGCCACACCCCTTTCCAGGCCACACCCCTTCTCCATCCTCTAGCGATTTTGCCTGGCTGGAATATATCTTTGAACACTGGTCATAACTCTTGCTTGCCTGGATGGAGGATGCAGAGAGGGGTGTGTGAGCACTTGCAGGAACTTGCCTGCCACGTGTCAATGATGTGGATGGGGTGATTAATTGAGATTAATTGCTCTGTCCACATCACTCGCACAGGGCTCCTGAAAGGTTACTCATGCTGAAAGATATCCCCCACCCCTGTGAAAAGGGATGGCCATTGGAGCAGGCTCCAGGCATGCAGCCTGACCTTCAGGATCAGAGTGGTAGGTCCTGAACATCAGTTCCTGGGGATCGTATATGGAGAGAGCGTTTTGCTCAGATCTTGCTTCTCTAAGTGGCACCTGGCTGGTTTCGGTCGGAACAGGATGGCAGACTAGAAGGGAGAACCGGCAGCAAGTAAAGGACACACTCTGTGCAGGTTCATTTCCTGGTAGCAGGGTTTGCTCCCTGGAGAACCAGTGCCATTCAGAGGAGACAACGACTGGACCAGATGGACCCATTTCCTTGAATAGTCTGAGGGTTGTGTTATGCAGCCACTGGATTCTGACGGGCTCTGGTAGAGGGAGGGGATGATACAGTGAGGCAGAGAAGGAGCTTTTGTCCCCACCTTCGCCAGTTCTCCCTCAAATTCCCAGACGAGCACAGGTCAGAAGAAAGCTTGAAGGTGCTCGTCTTGCAGGGTCTGACAACAGTGGCAGTTTCTCTCTATTTGCTAGAAGTGTTTCTGGATTATCAAAGGTGCAGGCTTACTTCTGACACCATGTAGCATATCCTGCGGCATCTGGGAAGGACGCCCACACTGTGTGTGGAAACCTTAGGATGGGTCTGCCCTAAGCAGCAGGAGTTAGGAAAACGTCAATAGCTGCATTTATTTGTGAACAACAGATCAACAACTCAGCAGCTAGGAGATGCTAGATAGGCTCCAATTAGTTCCCACTGAGCTTGGAAGGAACCACACCCCGGGAAGGGAGTCTCTGTTACAGTCCAGGCATGTCTCATAAAGAGACAGGCCACATTCACCAAAGGGGAGGCACAATTTTTGTTGATTCCTCATTTCCCCTGCCTTCAGACCCCTGGAAAGCATCTCTGGAGGGCTGTGGGAACTTCTGGAGCAACACTGGAAGTGGTGTCACTGGGGACTGGATGAAGAACAGGGAATCAGCAAAAAGCAACCCTCCCCACTACTTCTCCAATTGGACACTCAGTTTGGATCAAAGTCTCACCCAGGAATGGAAGAAGTGGTTGATGTTGGGACTAGGAAGACAGAAAGCAGGAGTAGGTGGGTGATTATTTATAGATGGTATTTAACACCAAATAAGCTAGCCAAAATGCATAAAACAAAGTCAAGTATGTATTAGAAGTGCAAAATGGCAGAAGGAACATTTTTTCATATGTGGTGGACTTGCAAAAAAGCTAAGGGCTATTGGGAAATGATATATAATGAGATTGAAAAGATGTTTAAGTTGATGATTTCCAAGAAACCCAAATCTTTTCTTTTAGGAATGATAGATAATGATGTTCCAAAAGAGCTTATTTGTGTCAACTTATTTATGTACACAACGAAAGCAGGACAAATATTACCGTGTTTCCCCTATTTTAAGACACCGTCTTATATATATTTTTCCCTCAAGAAAACGCACTATGGCTTATTTTGAGGGGATGTTTTATTTTTATTACGTAAGCCCAGCCCCGCGTTTTCCTTGGCGCCCTCCAGAACTGCGCCTATCACTATGGCTTATTTTCGGGGTATGGCTTATACAGTATTTCGCAAATGCGAAAAAATCCTGCTATGGCTTATTTTTATGACTACGTCTTAAAATAGGGGAAACAGGGTATATGCCCAAAGATGGAAAGAAGGAGAGGTCCTAACAAAGGAAGACTGGCTTTTGAAAATGATGGAGGGTGCAGAACCCGCAAGATTAACAGCAAAGATTAGAGACCAAAATGACGAAAAATTCCTTGAGGACTGGAAACTTTTTATTGAGTATTTAAATAACTATTATAGCGATACGAAAATGCAAGCAGGACTTGAAATATGAGCAACAGCCTGAATTATTAAGATAAATAGGTTAAATTGAATGCATTGAATAGTGTAGGTGAAATTTGCAGTATTTAAGGGTACATATTGAAACCATGGAAGGGGAGGACGTGAAGTCAATGGATACAGTAAATTATGGTTTATGTTAAAAGTCGTAACTTTTTTTCTTTGCGAAAAATTAATAAATAAGGTTTTTTTGTTTTGTTTTTTAAAAAGAGAGTAGGTGGCATCAGAGCCAGTAACAAGCAGAACCAATAACTCATTCTTGTTGTGTCCCCACCCCCCTACTGAGTTCTGCAAGGGTAACACTGAGGCAGAGAAGGAGGACAGCGGCAGGCAGGGACTGGAATATTTATAAGTAAGGAGGTATGCTGGCTGGGGACAGGCTGAGGTTGGTGGGGCAGCCTCTACTGGCGAGGTGTGATGTGTGCTTGTGTGTGGCCCATCAGACGAGGGCACTTAAGTCTGGGTGGAGGAGTGGTCACGCTGTTGGAGCAACAGTCCAGCTTGGAGCACAAGCACATACCCTCCAACATTTCTCTGATGAAAATAGGGACGTCCCGTTCCATAATGATAATTTTACTATTTATACCCCACACATCTGACTGGGTTGCCCCAGACACTCTGGGTGGCTTCCAACATATATAAAAACACAATAAAACATTTATCATTCAAAAAACCTTCCCTATACAGAATTGCCTTCAGATGACTCGGGGGTCGGAGAACTCCATACCCTCCAACATTTCTCCAATGAAAATAGGGACATCCTAAAGAAAAGCGGTACATTCCAGGATCAAATCAGAAACCGGGACGGCTTCTTTAAAGCAGGGATGTTCTTGGAAGATAGGGACACTTGGAGAGTCTGCCAGTCTGGGGAGGGAATGCCAACTACTTGCCCCCCGGAAGTGTGTTTGGTGTAACTTAGGAACTACTGTACATGTGTGCTTTGTCAATAAGGAATTAAGCATAATAATAATAATAATAATAATAATAATAATAATATTTATACCCCGCCCATCCAGCCACTCTGGGTGGCTTCTAGCACATATAAAAACATAAGAACTTCCTGATATAGGGCTGCCTTCAGATGTCTTCTAAAAGTTGGGTAGTACTTTATCTCCTTGATATCTGAAGGGAGGTGTTCCACAGGGAGGGCGCCACTGCTGAGAAGGCCCTCTGCCTGGTTCCCTGTAACCTCACTTCTCACAGTGAGGGAACAGCCAGAAGGTCCTCGGAGCTGGACCTCAGTGTCCAGGCTGAACGATGGAGGTGGAGACGCTCCTTCAGGTATACTGAGCCGAGGCCATTTAGGGCTTTCAAGGTCAGCACCAACACTTTGAATTGTGCTCGGCAACGTACTAGGAGCCAGTGAAAATCCTTTAGGACTGGTGTTATACGGTCCCGGCGGCCACCCCCAGTCACCAGTCTGGTGGCCGCATTCTGGATTAGTTGTCATTTCCGAGTCACCTAACAATGATTTGTCCTCTTGGACTGGGTGTGCTCAGGGTAATCTGGCCTCTGGGACTCTTCCCCGGCTGTAGCCCTCCCCAGCAATGCTTTCCACCTTTCTTGAGGGGTGGGTTGTTGTTTTTTGCCTGGCTGGAATGCACCCTTGAACTCTGCAGGACCCCTCCCTACATCAAGTTTCACCTGGCAGCATCCCTTTGATCCAGAGGAAGCATGAACAGACTACACTGAGAGTCCACCTCCCCTGTCAGAGGCATTAAGCCTCAGGATACCAGATGCTGGGGAGAATCTGGGAATAATTGCTGTAGCACACAGGTCCTGCTTTTGGGCTTCTCACAATGGGCCTTGAAATATACTCAGAGTCAAGTGTGAATTTCATGCTCTTTATTCAGCTCATAGTAGCAAGGAATTAATCTTTCCCCAAAATGTCTGCTATATATACATTATTTACACAATGGGCCCCACGTGATTGGCTAATTCCAGGCTACTCCTATAGGCCAATCAGGTTGCAGATTCACTCCATCCAGGAGCCTGATTGGCTGCTCTTCCAGGCCAATCAGGTTGCTGATTCACTTCCACCTGGAGCTGGATTGGGTGGCTCCTGCGGACCAATCAGACTGCTGCATTCTGGATCCTATTGTTCTAGGACCAATCAGACTGCTGCATTTTGGATCCTAATGTTCTAGGATTCAGCTCAGTACATAATAGGCCTCTTTTTGTCCCCTGTAAAAACTGGATCCTCTAGCTTCATCCAGCAGGGGTGCTCTTCTGTTCTTCTAAACCTCAGACCTGTGTTTTAAATCTGGTTTTTTAGTTTATTGTTGATTTTAATTATTTCCCCCCAAAATGTTTTAAATAGTGCTTTTTTCTCAGTGCTTTTTTTTCCCTAAAAAAAGGAGGGGTACTCTCATTTTGACTCAAGAAAGTCACCATTTTATAGTTCAAATCGGGAAAAATAAATACAGTGACTGGACAAAAGTGCAAAGATTCACAAAATGTTTAGGGGTATGTGTACCCCTGTGTCCCCCCAGAAAAAAAGCACTTGTTGTTCTTAACTGTTTTTAAGTGATCGTTTTATTGTTTTGTTCTTATTGTAAACTGCTTTGAGGTTTTCTTGCAATCAAGCCGTATATAAACCCCGTGAAACAAAATGAATACATAAATTAATCACCCTTCCCCAATGGCTGTGCTGAGCTGGGACTGATGGGAATTGTAGTTTAAGGCATCTGGAAAATACTGCCCTAAAGGCTCCTTCTTTTAGCTCCTCCATCCGAGGTTGGTCCTGGGAAGGTGGGTGGCTGCCTTACCAGACCCTGGAGGGACTAATTCCTCAGTGAGAGAGGGAATTCCCTGTCAGGTCAGAACTGACCTCCTCTCTCTCCCCCCCCCCTCTCTCTCCACCCCCTGCCTTTTGCAGAGACGGGATTAGACACAAGACAATTCAGAGGTGCTTTCCCCCTCTCCGTCAGCCCCAAGCCCCATTGGCTGGCTTGTGGGATGCGATTACCGCAGGCGCCTTTGGAAGGCAGCGGAGCGCTGGTCAGACACCTGCCTCTGGCTGCCAAGTGCCTAAGAGAGCAGCCAGGCTATTGTCTGCGATGCTATTTGATCTAAGAGGCCCAAAGCCCTCCTGCTGCGGCTCTGGTTACTCACACCGCCTGCTTGGAACGAGACCAGCCTCTGCCTGCTGCTGTAGGTTATTCCACACATTGAGGAGTAGGTAGCTTGGTCTGGCACCCTTCTAGGGAGGGGGCATGCTGCAGGTTCCCCAAAGGGGCTATGGCTCAATGGTGGAGCCTCTGTTCTGCATGCAAAAGGTCCCAGGTTCAATCCCCAGTATCTCCAGGGAAGGCTGGGATTGTCCCTTATCTGGAATGCTGGTAAGCTGCTGCTGGTCAGTGTAGACAGTACTGAACTAGATGGACCAGTGGTCAGACACGGGAGAAGGCAGCTTCCTATGTCCTAAGGCAGTGTTTCCCAAACTTGGGTCTCCAGCGGTTTTTGGACTACAACTCTCACCATCCTTAGCTAGCAAGACCAGTGGTCGGGGATGATGGGATTTGTGGTCCAAAAAATAGCTGGAGACCCAAGTTTGGGAAGCACCATCCTAAGAGAAGGGCTATTGCTTAGTGGTCGAGCATCTGCTTGCATGCAGAAGGTCTCAGGTTCAGTCCTGGTAGAGCTGAAACTGATTCATGGTCTGGAATTCTGGAGGGCTGCTGCCGGTCAGTGCAGACAGTACTGAGCTAGATGGTCTGCCTCGCTACAAAACAACTTCCTATGGTCAATTTGAGCCAAAGTTCTAACCCTGGAGCTTGTTTCTTGTTGCCTCACTTCAACTACGGAAGAGGGAAGCAAAGCTAAGAAGCTTAGCAACACATCTACAAAGCCTTTCGCAAATGTCGAAGATGGGCAGTGCGCCTTCCCATGGCCCCAAATTAGGTTCAACTTGCTTTCGTGTGGCAATGGAAGGAGAAGCCTCAACAATCCCTGAGCTCTCCCCTTTCACCACTCCAATCCCAAATGCACGATGTGGAACAGGAGTGAGGAACCACAGGCCAAATCCTGCCATACAAGCCTTTCTGTCTAGTCCTTGGGACTCTCCCCAGGTCCTCCTCCTCTCACCAGGCCACCTCTTTCACCAACCTATCTTCACAGCCTCATTGAGAGCTTCAGCCTGGCCAGGATGTGTCCTTGAATTCATAGAATGCCTCTTGTTTACCTGGATGGAGGGTAGAGAAGGGTGTGTGAGAGACCATGCATAGAAACTAGCCTTTAGGACAAAAGCAAAATGAGACTCCATTGTCCCACCAACTGTTGGCTCTGCCCTCACCCTCCACTGGCATGTGGGTCCCGGTAGAGATGCACTGAACATTCC
Source organism: Darevskia mixta (assembly GCA_034641385.1). Lineage (NCBI taxonomy): Eukaryota > Metazoa > Chordata > Lepidosauria > Squamata > Lacertidae > Darevskia > Darevskia mixta. The sequence continues at coordinate 9,039,819 of JAWWNH010000181.1, forward strand.
CCCCCCCCACCATGTTAACCCAGAATTTGACAGTTGAGCACTTCAGGTTGGGTGGTGCATCTCGATAATTAAATGCTCAGTACCATTGCATGCCATCTATCAGATGCTATCCAAATGTTTTCAAGACATTCCGATGGGGCAAATATTATTTCAGAATAAGCAATCAACGTGAGACACAATGTGGGTGGAAAGAAAAAAGTTCTTCTTCTGTTAAATTATTCCTTAACATTTATATTTCCTTTCCCACTTAAAGCTCCAATTGTGCAAGTATTCAGGTTCACATAAGCTGGAATGGTTAAGTTATACCCCTGTGGACATCTCTGGCTATCACTGTTTGTGGCTTCTACAAAAGCACTGGTCTTAAAGCTTCTGAGCTCAGATTCTCTTCACTGGTTTCCTTACATTGTAATTAAATCCTTCAAATTTAAATCTTCAGCCCAGACTTTCAAAGATTAAATTCCTTTCCATGACCTTACTTTCTCTCCTAAGTTTTAAACTCCCTTGTTCAGCTCTTCGGTTTAATTCCTTAGGTGTTCAAAGCCTTTCGTTTAAGTTTTGATGCTTTTGAAGTCCACATCCCAAAGAATCGGGCAAGGGGAGAGACACCAGCCCACAGCCTCTATTGAAGGCGGTAACCATAGCAACAGCATCTGAGCCCCTCCTGGAGCGATCAAATGGATGGCCTGTCCTTTTGTAAAAAGCCAGCCCAATATTAAGCAGTAGAGACTGGGAAAATGGCAAAATGCACCCCACCACACTGCCAATATAAATGTCAGTTGCTACCTCCAGCTATAAAGCTGGGGAAAGTTGGATTCTGTTCGCACTGCAAGACAGGCTTGCCTCTACAACCAAATAATACACACATAGCATTTATTTTTCAAGTTCATTTATTGCATTTATCCCACCCTTTTCTCCAAGGAGCTCCAAGTGGCATACATGGTTCGCCCCCTCTTCATTTAAGAGGCTAGCTCACCCAGGGAGCTTCATGGCCAAACGGGGGATTTGAACCCTGCACTCCCAGGTCCTAGTCCAACCCTCTAATCATTACCCCACATTGTAACATCAAAATGCATCTACCAGTGGAACCCAGGTTGCAAAAATGAAATTTATCAGGGAAATTTGCCTGCAAAAATGGCTACAGGATGAGAAAGATGGTCTAAAATGATGATGAATGTTTAAAATAAATATGCAAACTAAGGAAGAAATGTGGTGAACTGGAAAAAGAGTGGGGGTGCGGGGGATGAGAAACTGACATGGTCCAGTTTTGTTCATCCCTACATCCCACTCAGGTTGCCAAAATTCATTCATTCATTCATTCATTATTTTTTTTAAATGGCCCAAGTAGAACCAGTGAAGGTCAGGAACAGAGCTCATGGCTGGGGCCTGGTAGAACCTGAGTTTTACTGGCTGTGTGAACCCCAGTATCAGTTTCTGAAGAGAACAAGGGTTTGTAGGCAAGTCCAACTCTGAGCAGACCCACTAAAGATATTTATTCTTTATTCATTGCATTTATAGCCCACCCTTTTCTTCCAAGGAGTTCATGATGGTGTACATCATCATCTCCCCTCCTCATTTAAACCCTGCAACAAGCCTGTAAGGTAGGTGAGATCGAGAGGCGGTGAATGGCCCAAGGTCACCCAGTGAGCTTCAAGGCTGATTGGGGATTTGAGCCCTGGTCTCTGCCAAATCCTAGTCCGACGCTCTATCCGCTACACCACACTGCCTCTCAAGTTAGCAAACAAGATTGACTAAGGTCCTCTCATTTCAATGCGTCTATGCTGAGTAGAGCTTAATCAGAGATAACCCTAAAGTCACATTCACACCGTACATTTAAAGCATGATGATGCCACATTAAACAGTCATGGCCTCCCCCAAGGAATTCTGGAAACAGTAGTTTGTTGAGGGTGCTGAGAGTCGTTAGGTGTTTCCGATGCCTCTCACACAGCTACAGTTCCTAGAGTGGTTTAACGTTTAATCCCTCTTCACAGGGAACTTTGGGAATTGAAGGAAATAGAGACCTCCTCACAACTCTCAGCCATTTAAACAGCTGTTTAAAGTGGTGTCACAGTGGCGTAAATGTGGTCTAAATTTCAGGTTTAGGATTGACCACAATGCAACCTCTGTGGCCAGAGGACTTGATCTCATAGAATCTTAAAAGTTGCGATGCACATTTGACGTCACCAATGTGACTCCCTTCGGTGAAGGTTCTGCAAGGGACAATGCCAGCACAGCATCCCTGAGAGATGCCCACCTTGCTTCTGCTTAAATATCTCCGGCAAGGGAGATCCCACCACCTCCGGAGGCTGTCTATTCCACTCTAAAATAGCTCTTACCATTAGGAAATTCCTCCTAATGCTTAGCCAAATTCTGCTTCCCTTGCAAGTTCTATCCATGAGTGCTAGTCCTGCCCCCTGGGGCAACAGAGGTCAACTCTGCTCCATTTCCTCCTTGATAGGCCTTCATATATTTGATGGTGGCTCCCCTTGCCTTCCCAGGCTAGCCATCAGCTAAGCTTCCCACTAAGCCCCACTTGGAGTAGACCCACTGAAATTAGTGGTACCAGGTTAGCTATGTTCATCAATGTCAGTGAGCCTACTCTGATGCAACCCCCCTGTCTCTTCCCCAAGCACAAAATGCTTGCACAGTACAGTTGTGGACATACTGAATCACACACACACACACACACACACACACACACACACACACACACACACACACACCTGCCTCTAAAAAGTGGGCAGGAGGGCATTGTGGTCACTGTCCTTGTGATTCCCACCATACGACACGTCCCAAGTGGTGATAAACAACAGATTCTGTATCAACAGAGGCGGGAAAGGCCCTGGTGTTAAATGTCCCGTTCCCCGACAACAAGCCCTCTCTGGTATTTTCTTTATTTCCTAACAAGAATTCCAAGATCTTGGGAAATAAAAGCTAACTGTACATTAACAACCGCAAATACCCCTTGACAATCCTCGACAAGAACTTCCACCCAGTCTGCCACCACAGCTGGAGCATTCCTCAGAGTTGCCAACCTCAAATATTTCCAAAACATGAGTCAACACCCTTCCACATCGCTCCCGAAGTTGGCTGAGATAACAAGGGACACAGAACCAGAGAACATCCGCTGTGCTCCTATGTCTCTCAGGGTCACAGACAGCTGTGCCCAGATGCAAGCCGGGGGTTGCCCTGTATGGATCAGGCAGGAGAATATATTAATTCATCATCCAAAACAAAGGTTGAGCTCTCTTGCATGCAGAAGACCCCCCTTCAGCTAGTCTCCCTCTTCAGACTACTCTCCAAAGCCCTGGAGAGACACTGACAATCAGCATAGACCCAGTGCAGGGATCCCTTTTTATTGTAAGGGTCACAGTCCTGCACAGGTCACCTTCTGTGGTGTGTGTGCATATGCATCCTAGTGAGGGATGGGACTGATGCATCTCTTGCCCTTGCACTCTATGCGACATTGAAGGACAAAAGAGCCAGTGCGGAGTAGTGGTTAGAGTGTTGGGCTAGGACCTGGGAGACCGGAGTTCAAATCCTCACTCAGCTCATTGGGTGACACTTCGGCCCATCACTGCCTCTCTGCCTAACCTACCTCACAGGGTTGTTGTGAAGTTTAAGGAAGGAGGGGATAGGCAAGGACTGCTTATGCCACCTTGAGTTCCTGAGACGAAAGGTATAAATGCAATTAAACAAACAACATCCAGGAGATATCACACACACACACACACACACACACACACACACCTCTCTGCATCCTTCATCCGTAATATCACACTTCAAGAAGGCATCCCACCCAGGCAAAATGGCTTGAGGATGTGTGGCGCAAGGACTGTGAAGGGTGTAGAACTATGGAACTCACTCCTATAGGCATTGGGGATGGCCACCAATTCTGAAGGCTTTAAAAAGAGGATTGGACAAATTCATGGAAGACAAGGCTATCCATGGTCGCTGCTCATGATAACACATTCGGAGGCAGTAATGCTTCTGAATACCAGTTGCTAGGAATCAAAAGTGGAGAGAGTGTTGTGCTCAGGTCCTGCTTGTGGGCTTTTCAGAGCTTGGCCACTGTGAGAACAGGATGCTGGACTAGATGGGAAGCTGGCCTGATCCAGCAGACTCTCCTTATGTTCTGAGGACCAGTTAGGGAGGCCTGGAGAGCTTCAGATGGCCCGCTACCCAGATGTTTCTCAACATTGGTGGAGACAATACCAAACAGGCAGCTTTCTGAAGCACTATCCAATGAGTTGAACCCGAGATCTCCTGCAGGCAAAGCAGGGGCTTTCTCCTGGAGATGCTTCCCTGCTCACATTTGGGTCGTATGACTGGTTTCTCAATCACTTTTATTCCCATCCCTAGAAAATGAAACAGAGGACCTTTCTGCTTTCCAGAAACCCTTTGTCAGCCACATTGAATTCATTATGCTCAATTCAACTTGGGCTGATCCATGGAACTTTCAGCCCAGCCCATATCCATAACCATATGAATTCATAGGGAAGGGCTAATGTTTAAGCAAGGTTTTGTCTTTGTTTTTGAAACCACAATTAACATACAGGGATAGAGTGAGGGAGAAAGCAACAATCTCTTCAGGGATTGGGCAGTGTGGAGGTCCTGGGATGCCCAGACGACAAGACCCCTCTCTTGGCCTTGCTGATATGGTCCAAAGGAAAGCAGAGCAATATGTTTAGCACCAGCTTGGCTGCAGGACTTTCTAGAAGGAGGCGTACAAGGCGCCATCCAACCGCCTTAGGGAGTCCACTCCGGATTGGTGTAGGGTTTCCTCCTTAGCCTCTTCTTCTCCCAAAGATGTCCCACAAAGCAGCATGTGCAGAAACCGCCTATTGAACCCACTATTGGTGCAAAGCTGTAGAATTAACTGCCCTTAATTTGGGAGGGCATACACTTAGAAGCAGCCCTGGAACCCCTGCAGGAGACAGGATATGCCTGAGGTGGTGGCTCTGGATGGAAACTCCCAGTCTGGCAGCATAGCATGCCTTTCTCTGTTCCCAAGAATGAGGCGTTCCTTCTGGCTTTTCATCACTTGGCAACAGGTGAAGCCAAAGAGAAGCTGTTGGCTGATGCCGCCGCTCCAGAGCCCTGCGCATGTGGCCTGGGAAGCAAGGAATGGGAATCAGAGGGAGCTGCCTGATAACCGAGTCAGGCCGTTGCTCCACCTAGCTCAGTATTGTCTACACTGACCGGCAGCAGCAGCAGCAGGATTTCTCAGCCATACCTGGGGATGCTGGCATTTGGACTTGGGACCTTCTGCATGCAGGCACTCCTGCGGATTTGTCCATCCATGGATCAGATCAATAATCTTGGTCTGTTAAACAGTTTCCACTAGTCTCCCCTGCTGGCCAGGAAAAGGCTCCTGAAATGCTTGCAGGACACCACTCCTCTCCTTCCCAGTTCTTTCGCAAAGCCCACATTTTGGGTGGTCCAGCTAAACATGAGCAGACTCTTCTCTCTTCCTCTGTCTCTCCAATGTGGAAATGTGGAGAACGGAATTTAAGGTTGGAAAAACGAGCAACTGAAATCGAAAGCTTTGCCCATCCTCTGGCCTCACCGAAGGGGACACATGGCATCGTTCAGCCGCCCTTGCCATTTACAAGCACCTGTTCTACTTGCACCCTGCCTCTGATGTGAACTCTCAGCACCCTTCACAAATGACGGTCCCAAGGATTCCTTGAGAGAAGCCTTGACTGCTAGAGCGACAGAAGAGTGTTTCAAATGAATGGTGTACAGGACTGGCCTGCCAATGAGGCACATTGAGGCAGTGGCCCCAGACTCTGAACAGCTAGGAGGGGTGGCGGATCCAGCCCCTGAGAAGTGCACCCCTTGCCACCTCTTGTGGTTGTCGGCTGTCTCTGGTGACGATGCCCACCTGCCTGCCCACTGCCTGCTCCTCTCTGGCCTCGTTTTCACTCCCCGGGCTACCTCCAGTCGCCTCAGGTGGTGGAGGGAGGGGGCTACGGAAAAGGAGGGCTGCGAGGGCATCAGTTTTGCCTCAGGAGGCAAAAGATCCTGGGTTGTCCCTGATGGTGTGGATGTGAATTTGAAGACATTGCGGAATGGAGTATTCTGGAACAGGGCCGGCTCGAACTCTAAACAGAAGCACTCCATACTGCAACTTTTTGTTGCAGACAATACAGCGGGGCTGAAGCTTATCAGGAATCCTGGTACAAATCCCTGATTGCTCTTCCAAGACTCGCCTCACCCTGTTGAGCTGCCTATTTATAGATCTGGAACAGGGCTACTTGTTTTCTTTGGGATAAAATAGAAAGCCTGTCCGGACCCTCCCTGTCGCTGGGAGGGTGGGTGAGGTCTGTATCTTTCCTTTCCAGGGAGGGCACCCCTATAGACACACACGGGGGGGGGGGCAGCGGCAAAGGCACTCTGCGATCTGTTGTCTTTATTGTTTCTTTGCTTGTTTTTCTTTGATGTGGAAAACCTTCATTCTTGGAAATGAAAAGACGAGTGACCAGGATGGAGGATCTTTAATCACGCAGGATGTGCTATGAGGCTGGGAAGGGAAGAGGAAAGAGAGAGGAGCAGAGTATTTGTGGGCATCTGAGATGGGAACAAAAATGTTCCAAAGGAGACTCTCTCGCTCTTTGCTATCTATCTAGTCCAGGCACCCCCAAACTCGGCCCTCCAGATGTTTTGGGACTACAATTCCCATCATCCCTGACCACTGGTCCTGTTAGCTAGGGATGATGGGAGTTGTAGTCCCCAAACATCTGGAGGGCCGAGTTTGGGGGTGCCTGATCTAGTCTAACCTTTCAGGGCACCCAGTTAAAGCACACAACCTGGAATACGGAGAAATCTCTGGCGCAGTCATAATTTGCCGAGTGAATGCATTGTAGAGCTCTTAGAATCTGTGAAGTTGGAAGGGACCCCAAGGGAATGCAGGAATGTACAACAGCATTATGATACCAGTGGGTTCCTAAGAATCCCAGGATGGCGTTTGCCTTTTCCACAGCTGCTGCTGCACACCAGGTAGACAACCCAAGGACCCATTCCTGGTCACTCACCATTGTTTTAGACCCCCATGAATGTATACATGAAATTACGAGCAGTGTGTGTGTGTTTGCTCCAATATGCATCACTTTACACTTGTTTGCATTGTTTCATTGAATTGCATTTGCCATTTTTTCTGCCCACTGCCCCAGTCTGGAGAAATCCTTTTGCAGCAAAAAAGGGATGGAATGGGAAATGCAATCCCTTTTTTGTTTAAACCACCCTGAACAATTGGATATTATCAGCAAACCTGGCTTCCTTGTGGCTCACCCCTAACTCTAGATCGTTTATGAACATGTTAAAAAGCGCAGGTCCCCAAAGTGATCCTTGGGAGATTCTACTTTCTACATCCTTCCGTTGGGAGAACGGTCCGTTCATTCCTGCTTGCTGCTTCTTGTTTCTTAACTGCAAGAGGACCGCTCCTCTTGTTCCATGATTGTTCATCTTTCTCAGGAGTCTTTGGCGACAGCTCTGTCTAGGTGTTGATCAACTGTGTGTCTGGATACAGTGGTGGCCGGTGCTCACTGAGAAGGGTAGGTCAGAAGACAGGGAGTCCAACAGGAGGTGGAAACAGAGCCAATGACAGGTAGGGCCAAATTATTCTACTTTTGTCCTCATCCATTTCCCTGTTGAGTTGTACACTGAGACTAAGGAGGTGGAATCTGACAGCCAGTACCACCCTCTGGTCTGAATGTAAGCCAGTAGGTGGGGGCAGTTTGAAATTGTGGATTTGCTCTAATTGACCAGCTTCCACTGTGTGTGGGGGGGGGGGGAGAGAAAGAAAGAAAGAAAGAAAGAAAGAAAGAAAGAAAGAAAGAAAGAAAGAAAGAGAGTGCTTCTAGCCTGTCACTATTCCGGGGGTGGGAGTGTGATCCTGTTAATTCTCCTGGATTTCTCAGCAGCTTTCAATACCATCAGCTGCTGCATCCTTCTGGATTCATTTGTGAGGCAGGAACCAGAGACTGTATTCTTCGCTGGGTTGCCATTTCCAGAAGCCGATGCTCAGGGACTATTGCTCTGCCTGGTGGCAGATATGCTTGAGAACATCATTACAACCCCCACCCCACCCCATTTAACATCTACATAAAACCAGGGACCAAGGTCATCTCAGGATACAGGTTGAACTGTCACAAGTAAGCTGGCAAATGGGACCAGCAGTTAAATGCTGCAACTCAGCCAGCCAGCCAGCCAGCCTTTCCCTCCACCACAAAACTCCATTCCATCTCCATCCCAACCAGTTTGCCTAACCCCGTCCCTCAAATGTTAGGAGCCAATTCCTAAGAGCTGAGGTCCCTTCGCCCCCAACAAATTATTTGAGGGGGCCGCCTCCCCATAAGAAGTTGATGGCCATTGCCATTCAAATTGTGTGTGCCTGTCACATCTTGTGATGGGGGCTTATCTGCCCCACAATATTTTATTCAAGTTGGCACCCTTGAACTGAACACAATGGCCACTGAACACAATGAGTCTTGGTTTTTGTGGGGTTCACGTCTTAGGATCCCCCCAATTCTCTCTCTCTCTGCACCTGCAAACCTTGGTGTTCCGCTGCTGCTGCTGCTACTTCCCTACTGTGGTGGGTGATACCATTTTGGCTGCATAAGCCATTGTCCCTCACCTCTGAACACTGGAAATAGAGGGAACTATGACACACCCAAGGGACCCAGGTGGCACTGTGGGTTAAACCACAGAGCCTAGGGCTTGCTGATCAGAAGGTCGGCGGTTCGAATCCCCGGGACGGGGTGAGCTCCCGTTGCTCGGTCCCAGCTCCTGCCCACCTAGCAGTTCGAAAGCACGTCAAAGTGCAAGTAGATCAATAGGTCTGCTTCCAGCGGGAAGGTAAACGGCGTTTCCGTGCACTGCTCTGGTTCGCCAGAAGCAGCTTTGTCATGCTGGCCACATGACCTGGAAGCTGTATGTCGGCTCTCGGCCAATAAAGCGAGATGAGCGCTGCAACCCCAGAGTCGGACACGACTAGACCTAATGGTCAGGGGTCCTTTTACCTTTATGACACACCTGACTCAGTTTCTGCCTCGGAAGAATCTGGAGCAGTTTTGAACCGGTGCTTTTGGGAAGGGGTGGTGGCAGGGGCTTCAAGGAAAGATCCTTGGCGTGAGACTTTAGATGCTTCAAGTTCTCTGCAATGCCCTTGCAAAATGTTGGGGAGGGAGGGATGGATCAGGCAGCGCAGGCTGTGGTTCCCTGGGTGGGGTTTCCAGCTGATGTTGTAGCCTGGGCTCTCCCTCGGTTCCCAGGCAGGCGGTGCGGTGGCAGCTGCGGCCTCCCTCCTGGCTATCAGCTTATGGCGATAAAACAGGCTTCCTGTTTGGGAAGAAGCTTTCTCTTTATCATCTGTGAAAGAGATTCGGGACTAAACAACGGCACTGCCCTGCTGCAAAAGGGCCCTCTGCTCTGCCTCCCACATTATGCTCACTCGATTGCGGTGGGATGATTAATAACAAATCTTGCAGGGGGTGTGGTGGGATTCCTTGACAGTAACTGACCAGAATTGTGGAAACAGAGAAACAGAGATCTAACCTTGTTGGGCAACCATTTACCAAGCTATTTATTTTCTGCAGTTCATGTCTGCCCCTTCCTTCCTTCCTTCCTTCCTTCCTTCCTTCCTTCCTTCCTTCCTTCCTTCCTTCCTTCCTTCCTCCTCCCTCCCTCTTTTCTTTCTCCTTTTATATTCCTTCTCTCTCTCTCCCACCCTGAAATCCTGGAGAGCTGCTGCTAGTCAATATTGAGCCAGATAAACCAATGCTCTGCCTTGGAATAAAACTGTTTCCTGTGTTTCCTGTCGTTGGTTTCAGATGGGTCCTTTCCATCCTGCAGCTGAGATGCCGGGGATCAAACCTGGGACCTCTTGCACGCACAGCTGGGTCTCTGCCACTAAGCGTAGGGCTGCACAGGAGAACAGATCTGACTGTGTCTCACTCGAGCACCCATATCTGCCAATTGGGCTGGCCAGAGGGGTCACCTCTGGAGGCACGGTTTTCTCCATGGTGGCTCCAGTAGCCTCTTGGACACAAATGAAGAGGCCCATCACACCAGTGCTGGCTACCCTAGCTCTTTCTTCTTCACTTTCCCTCTTCCTTTTCGATGCTTTGGTCCAGCTCACAGTTGCTGATGCCTTTGGGAGTCCTCTGGAGCCTTTTGGGGGGGGGGCATGGGAAAAATACCTGAATATGTTGACAAAACACCATTCAGTTGCAGGAGCACTGTAGAGGAAATGGCAGATTCATATGAGGGAATGCTGGCACATCTCATGGGGCTTTGGTAAGGCCAAGGTCGGGGCATGGGAATCAGGCATTAGCATTACATAAGCATTTGCCTCTCCCTTGCAACGGAGGTTGAGAGGGAGAGAATGATTCACTCTTCCAAAGGAAGGCTTCTATTTTATTCTTTATCCTCGTCACATCTATTCAGAGGCAAGGCCCACTGAACTCAATGGTCTTACTCCCAGGTAAGTGTGTATTTAGGGCTGTAGCCTAAATCACATTTGCTTTATTCACCCCACCCCACCCCACCCAAAGAAAATTAATTAATCTAGCTCAGTTGGTAGAGCATGAGATTCTTAATCTCAGGGTCATCGGTTCGAGCCCCACCTTGGGCAAACGATCCCTGCATTGCAGGGGTTGGACTAGATGACCCTCGTGGTTCCTTCCAATTCTACAATTCTATGATTCTATGAATGGGGGTTAGATTGCTGGATAGCTGTCCTTCCATTGTGACTGTTTGTGTGTGTGTAATAATGGATCATTGCCTGCATTTTTGGATTCCCCTTGAGGACATGGATTTGCAGGTTGTCATGTGGAGTTCCTGAACCTCACAATTCACCACCACTAGTTATCTGTGACTATTATCTATAGTAGCTATATGGAAACTCCATGTTTAGATTCAGGATGTCAGTGGGGAGCAACAGTAGGACAGGGCGATCAACTCCACAAACTCCTCTGATTGGCCACTCTGGGAACCAGGTACTAGACTAGATGAGCCTTTGGACTGATCCATAAATGGTGCAGCCTGGGAGCAGGCGATGTGGCTGGGGAGAGTCTTGAGGGCCAGACAAAGAGTCCTAGGGGGCTCCTGGGCCTGAGGTTCCCCAGCCCTGTTTTACACCCACAAATTCCTAATAAGACAAAGGAAAAGGCACTTAGGAATCTAGGAATTAGGAGCCAGTGTGGCATAATGGTTAGTGTTGGGCCAGGATCTGGGAGACCAGGGTTTGAATCCCCACTCAGCCATGAAGCTCACTGGGTGACCTCACCATGACTTAGTTTAACTTAACTCGCAGGGTTGTTGAGAGGATGAAATGGGGATGTACACCACCTTGAGATCCTTGGAAGATAAAGGTGGTATATAAAAGTAAATCATCATCATCATCGTCATAATCATGAGTCAGACCATTGGTCCATCTAGCTGGAGATATTGGGAGTTGAATCTGGGACCTTCTCTACCATATGGTATATTCTACCATATAGAAATAAAACAAAAGAAGGAAAACGATGAGTCTGATGTTGGTCCATCTAGCTCACTATTGTCCACAATGATTGGCAACAGCTCTCCAGAGTTTTAGACCAGCGGGCCATGCCTGATTTGTTTTAAAAAAGATAGCTCTCACTGGGTTTGCTTATTTCCTGGCCTTGCAATGCTCTCTGCAAAGCTGTAAGCAGCTGATGACTCCCCCTCCCTCCCTCCTTCCCTCCCTCTAAAGGCCGGGTACAAGCATCTCACTGGGAGGTGTCAGAGAGTGATGGAGAAGGAGCTCGCAGCAAAGCATCTTGCAGCCGGGCAACAGGATCCAAACAAACCCACGGAGCAAGTTCCAAATGATGCATAGCTGGGTGGGGGAAAGAGAAAAGTCGCCGCAACCCTCCTTCTTCTGGAGCGAGATTGACAGGTGTAGGCAAGGCTGTTCCAGGTGGAAGTGTAAGGGATGGATCCAAGAATTCAGAGCAATACAGAGGGTTCTATCAATCCAAAAAGAGGCACTTCCTCCATTCCAGTGCGCATTGACTAACAGCACAATCCTAACCATTGGGGGATTGTTCTGATCCAGCAGGACAACTCTTACGTTCTAATTCACAATAGTCCCTTTCATAGGCTTGGAAAGATAGTTTGACAAATGCACAGAGGATACAGCTACCAAGAGCTACTAGCCACGATAACTGTGTTTTACCTGTACCAGTTGCTGGGTACCAGTAAGGAGACTGTGGTTGTGCTCACGTTTCCCACATGTATCTGGTTGGCCACTGGCCTCTTCCCACTGGGCTCCACTTACCTTCTTACATATTGGAGAAGTTTGCCGTCCCCCCCCCCCAAAAAAAAAGAACTGGACATTTGCATCTATGAGAGTGCATCTATGGGAGTGTGCAACCCATGGGTGCATACATGTGACTCACAGACCCCAAAGTGGTCCAGTTCATGTGAATTTGTCAGGAAGTGACCCCAAAATTCTTGTTGGCTCCCTGAACCAGCTTATGGATTTTCCTGGGAATAATAATTTTTTTAAAAATTTTTTAATTTTTTTTTAAAAATCGGGATGGTCAGTTTTGATGTCATCGATACTGCCATGGGAATAGGTTGTGCATGCACCCACGAAAGGCAAATGTCACATCTGAAGGCTTTGGGAGACAGAGCAAAGAGCTAAAATAATTGCAGGAGTCACTGTTGGTGTGCATGGGGAGGGGAAATTTGTAGCCTCCCCAGAGGAGGTCAGATTTGATCCCCTCGCCGTCACCCTGTATCGCCTGGAGGGAAAAAGAAACCCTCTGTTGCCGGCTGCGAGAACCAAGGTGGTGGCAGTAGGGGCATTCCTCCCCTCCGAGTGGGGTTTTGCAGAGGGTGGAGGGGCCTGCCAGAGAGCAGAGAAAGGGGGCACCACCATAGGGACAGGGACAAGTGAGAGGGTGGGGGTGAAAGCAGACGCGGCACCTGTAATAACAAGCTCCGGGCACTGGGCCTGACAGCAGGACGCAGGCCGAGCTGGAGTTACAGCTCCCCAGGGGGGTCTTGGTGGCTGAATGCCCAGGAAACACCTCCAAAATTCAGCTGCCCAACCCTCCTCCCCTTCCTCAAGTGGAGACAAGCAGAGGTCAGTCCAACCCTGCTCACCCCCCTTGCATACAACTGATGCAGGGATTTCCAGTCAAAAAGGCTCGAGTTCTGCCTACATAACTTTGCGGCTGTCTCGTATACCACATCCCCTACCACTGCGCCCAGCCCATCGCCGGAGATGTCTGCACGCTGTAGTTTTGTTGCAGCAGAAAAGAGGCAGCCCATGTAATACTACCAAATGCTTCTTTTGACCATCCCAACTTTCATTTAAAACATGTACATGGAGTCATGTTTCTGGCCCTCATGGGGCCAAACTAATATTAACATGACACATAATTAGCAATTGCCATACTTGTTTTTGTTCTTTGTTCAATAGCAGGCATGGGAGCCTAGGCTAAGGATCAGGACCACAGCATGAGGGGAGAGGAAATGTAACCCCATGCTGAGGCCCCGTTCTAGAAATTTGGTTCGCACCACATTTAAAGATGAACGTACCTAATCCGCACAAACCAAAATGCAGCTAGCCATTGCAATTCGCACCACCCTGAATTTTGCAATGCAGTTCTTCAGTCAGGTAAGATGTAGAAAACTGAATCTACCAAGTTTGCAAATTATATGCAGGGATTCAACTATTCTATGAATAGCGTGCAGATAATGATGGTGCTTTTAATAGCATCAATTAATAGCATCAATGTCAGTCCTACTCAGAGTAGATCCATTGGAATTAGTGGATATGGTTAATGTAGGTGCTCCCCCTTCCAATGCATCTACTTTGAGTAGAGCTTAGCTGGATACAGCCCAGTGCCTCAAAGCATCACTAGATTGTGGGGCATTGCTGGAAACCCGATTGCTCAGAGTGCTGGACCAGGGGTGGATGGGTGGGAAACCTTAAGAATGGGGTTAAGGCAGGCATCAGCTGTGGACCTGCCAGGATGGTGTGGCCCTGGCAATGCCCTTAGGGCATCAAGCACTGGTGCCAGTTATGGCGGTGCACTCGAGTGTCCAAGCACTCATTTGGGGTACATGTGCATGACCACATTCCTGCACAGCTGACAGCTTCCTAAAGAGCAACCCTAGTGAGTCGTGATCCCAGAACAAATTAGTGTTTCAGACAGAAGCCTTTCTTGGCCTCTTCTTGAGATGGCAGGGATTGAACCCAGGATCTTCTGCATGCAAAGCAAGTGCTCTACCACTGAGCTGCATACCTTTCCCCAACCAGAACATAGGAAATTTCCTTATATTTAACAAGGCCATTGGTCCACCTAGTGTGGTATTGTCTATGCTATCTGGGAGAGGATCTCCAAGGATCTTTCCCTGACCTACCTTGAAATACCGGGATTTGAATCCAGGAACTTCTGCATGCAAAGCAAGTGAGCAAGTGAGCAACATCCCTTCCCTACAAAGAACGGGAGGCATGTGATGTGACCATCCTTGCTGTAGCTGGTCAGTGTCTACATGGGAGGCCAGCTGGGAACCTTAAATGTAAGAGATTGTGCAGTTGTTGCAATTACATAAGACACAACTGAAAAAAAAGCAACATTTCCAATATGGCATGCAGCTGGCTCCTAGAGATCCAAATCTCCTGTTTGTGTATCTGAGAGGGGGAGGATCCCTGAGTCTGGGAAAGGCGAGCTTCCTAATTTATAGCTCAGCATCTTCTTTTGATCTCGATTACTCCTTTGTCTTTGGGAGTGCCTCGTCATAACCAGGCAAGTCAATGGGAGGATGGGATCTATTTCAGGGCTTGCTGAACTTCTGGGCTCTGTCTGTTTCCTGTGTCTCTTTTGAAGTTCCTCCTGGCTTTAACCTGCTCTTTAAAGAAATGTTACAATTCCAGAGCCTCCCACCATTTCTCGACATCACGAGACAATCCATCACGAGTTAGCCAAACAAGCCAGGCCAGGTGAAACCACCCACAGTGGTCTACAAGTCCAGTCCCCCAAATTATGCACATTCTGCAGAGTCTTCCCTCTCCACTTGCCCCTCCCCACTTCCTCTACACAAATTCAGGCTTACTGCTTCACAAGGGAAAGACTTAACTGATGCAGGTTTGGCACATCTTTATTATGCAATGCATTGCAAGTGGGGAAATTTGATATACAGAGGCTTCTCTATTTTTGCCCTTGAAACTCTCCCCAGGTCACACACCCCATACTAGCTGTACTTTGTACCCACCTTGGGTGATTTTGCCTGGCTGGAACATGTCCTTAAACTCTGATAATGCCCCTTGCTTGGCTGGATGGTGAACAGAGAGGAGTGTCTGTAGAAACTAGCCTGTTGTACAATGGTAAAATTTACATTAATGGCTTGGCCTACTTTTGCCCCTGGCCCTGCACACAACTGGGATATAGCCCCTAGAAAGTGACTTAGAAGGAAATGCGGCCCTCAAGCTGAAAATGGTTCTCCATCCCTGCAATACACCTTTTTCTATACAGTAGGAAGCCCCCGTCCATCCCTGACTGCTTACATCCATCCTGCTTTTTAGACAAATATTATGTCTTCAAGTGGCTGCCATCAATATATCTCTACTATATAATAGTAAGAAAAATTGTCATCATGCTGCAGTTTGCATGGCTGCCAGTAGGTGGCTATACCAATTGCAGTGCAATGACAGGCCAGCAGGCAGGCAAGAGAGTAAGCGGTGCAGGTTGTGGGCAGCTCAGGTGAGCTGCTGAGGAAGGAGTGACATTCAAAGGAGCATAGAGTGACACTGGAGTGACATTTAAAGGAGATTGGGAGGTCCTTCAGAGAGCAGTTTGGGAAACTGTGACTAAACTCCACCAGCTAAACTTTAGGAAGAATGTTCTGACAATAAGAGCTGTTGGGCAATGGAACGGACAGCCTCAGAAGGTTGTGGACTCTTTCATTGCAGGTTTTGAAGCAGAGGTTGGATAGCCACCTGTCAGGGATTCTTTAGTTGTGATTCCTGCAATACAGGGAGTTGGACTAGGTGACCATTTGGGTCCCTCTACAACTCAATGATTCACCCCTCCATTAAACCTGTAACAAGCTGTGAAGGGCAGGTGTTTGGGGTGAACTGTGAGGGACAAGCTGGGGGAGAACGAGTGAATGAGGGGTGGGTGGGTTGGTCAGGTATAAAGGAAGGGGATGGGGGGAAAGGGGTGAGGAGCTGGCAAGTGGAGCGACCACGGGTGGAGGCTCCTAGTAATGAAAAAGTAAGTCAGGCTTTTGAATGAGGAGCAGAGGGGAAAGGCAGAAGAGAGAGAACAGTCTGACAGAGCCAGAAAATATAGAGGTGGGGGATAAATTCAGTTCAGTCAATGTTTTGATGTGACTCTGCTTCATTTGGATTTCCTGAAACAATAAGTGAACCAAAATGCAACCATACTGAGAAATTCGCATTTCTCTGAATTTTGTGACTCATTAATTCAAGCAAAACTAAAAAGTGTAAAGAAATGCATGTATACATTAGAAAAGTAGGCATGGAAATGTGTAGATCAGTGATATAATGTGCAGACTCGCATTGTGTTTGGGGTGTAGATCAGGCAAGTTTACACACAAAACTGTGTATGTTATTCAGAGAAAGGTGCGCTAAAATACCAAAGGAATTCATGAAAACTTTTGTCTTGGTTTTCTTAAATTGGACTAGTCTAATGGAGGGAATTGTGCAGAAACTCATTTTTGTGTGAGAAATACTCGTTCATAATTGCCATTCATTTGTTCAAGAGGCTTCTTTGATTCTGCTTAATATTGCCTTCCACAGGACAAATAATGGACCAGGGTGTCCTTTGAATAGTGGAGAAAAAGGACCCCATTCCATTTGGTTATTGATTAGAAATGGGTACTACTTGTTTATTGCATTGGTCTACAAATTATCTACAAGGGACCTGGGTGGCACTGTGGGTTAAACCACAGAGCCTAGGGCTTGCCGATCAGAAGGTCAGTGGTTTGAATCCCCGTGACGGGGTGAGGTCCCGTTGCTCGGTCCCTGCTCCTGCCAACCTAGCAGTTCGAAAGCACGTCAAAGTGCAAGTAGATAAATAGGAACCGCTCTGGTGGGAAGGTAAACGGCATTTCCATGCGCTGCTCTGGTTCGCCAGAAGCGGCTTAGTCATGCTGGCCACATGACCTGGAAGCTGTACGCCGGCTCCCTTGGCCAATAAAGCGAGATGAGCGCCGCAACCCCAGAGTCGGTCACGACTGGACCTAATGGTCAGGGGTCCCTTTACCTTTTTTACAAATTATCTACAGGTTGTCACGAATTGGCTTGATTTGGTTTGCGTACTTGGTTGAATTCTGTGCCCATCCCTTGCTTTTGACTCCAAGTGACTGGAAGCCATTTTGCCTTATATGGAGGGAGGGAGGCAAGAACTCTTGAACTCTTGTTGCATCGTTATGATGGAAGGGAGAACCTCAGGCAAATGAAATACCTCTTAAGCCACCTCTCTCTCTATTTTTTTTAATTCCTTAAAAAGAGGGGGGGTGGAGAGAGAGAGGACTACAGGCAGCCGTTCTGCTTGTAAACCAGCCAAGAATAATTTGTGGCAGGAAAGTTTGAGCATTTGTAAAAATAAGTGTTTTTTTTCCCTCCCTCTCGAAAACACACCATGCGACAGCACTTGAGAGTGTTTGAGCATGAACCTAAACAGAATTAGACATTTTGAAAGCAAACTAACCCCCAGTGGCCCCGGCACGTGGCATTTCTGGAATCGGAGGGCTCGTTCCCACCACCGCCACCATCGCCAGGGCTTTGCCTTGTCTTATGACAAGGGTTGTGGCACCTGTGGGACCAATGACACCCCTGAAGTCTTTCCTTAGAGACCCTAAAACCTCCGAGCACTCCCTCCCACCTCATTGACCCCTTGGCCATGAGTGTGATTACGTTTTTCTGCCTCAAAAAGCACAT
Source organism: Darevskia mixta (assembly GCA_034641385.1). Lineage (NCBI taxonomy): Eukaryota > Metazoa > Chordata > Lepidosauria > Squamata > Lacertidae > Darevskia > Darevskia mixta. The sequence goes on from JAWWNH010000181.1 coordinate 9,057,763, forward strand.
AGAGCCAAAGGAGGAAGTTGGAAGTGTGACACTCTTTCCCACTTCCTCTTTCAGCTCTATGGTTTTCAAATACCTGATGAGGTCTAGCGGACCCAACTTTTATCCTACATCCCTTGGAAAAGCAAAATGTTTATATGTATGCTCCCTCTTTCTGCTTTTCTGGGGGATGGGCTGATCTGGGCTAGAGAGGTGACAAGAGGAAGTTGTGTCCATGACACTTCTTCAAAGATCCAAATATGCCCATGGGCCAAACAAAGTTGTCAACCCCTGTTGTTGTAAGTGACTATTCACTCACACTATTCTCTGAAATGATAGCATCTTTTTTGGGAAAAAATGTTATCATGGGATAATGTTTCCAAAAATATGACTAGCCAGTAAATATTCTAGATGGGTGGTAGCCTTATGCAGACCAAGGCAACATTTTATGCATTGTCTGTCGATTCGGCAGAAACCCTCTTCAAATTTTGGTGGTCAGGAGGGAGGCCCCAGGGGCACAGACTCTGGCAGTACTGAAAGCATTTTGGAGGTCAGATTGTGGGAAGGAGGAACTGAGATAGAGGTGAAATATTTGGGAAATTGTGGTTAAGTTCATGGAACTGTCTCGAGCACATAGCGCCATCTAGCCTTGGAAGGCAGAAATGTGCCACATCGTACGGATTGCTGCTTGGGATGAGGTCTTGGACCTCAGAATTAAATGGTAAGAACGGGGAAGAGGAAAGGGGGCTGACCCGAGGCCTTTCGCTGCCTGAGGCGGATGAGCAAATGATGCCTTCAGACCCCCTCAGCAAATCAGAAGGCAAATCAAAGTTCTTTTAGAACATGAGGCAGAAAATCCCATAACCAATGCTCCTTCTCCCAAGCCGTAGAAATAATAAAATAAATATAAATGTGTTCCTTTCCCATGGCATGGAGAACCAGGTGCATGGAAGTGGCTTCCTTGCTTTACCAGTGGCAGGACCGACCCCTCAACCACTTTCAATCCAGTTTAATGGTAACAGCAGCCAAGGAAGCGGGGCCATGAGAACTGCAGTTCTGTGGTGGAGAGTAAGAGAGAGAGAACTTCTAGGAACCTCACAAAACTACCACCTTCTGGGTAGAATGCTGGGACAACCAGGTGTCTTTCAAACTATCTCTTATTTGCTGCTTACACGTGCAAGAGAAGAGTGGAAGTGTTTTGGAGAATATCTTGGGGAGTACAATATTCAATTTAACCTGCATGTAGGAGTTAACATATGAGCAGCAGATAATATAAAATAAAGGAAGATTTGAGAGGAAAACAGGTGGAATATCAGGATATGCAGCCGACCAAGGTTCACTTAGAATGCCATGAGAAAATGGATTGGGAAGTCCTAGGAAAAGGGGTAAATGACAGATATTGTATGGTGTGTGTATAAAAGTTGTAAAAAATGCATTTAAAAAAATTAAAAAGGGAAGAGAGATGTTCCAATGGTTTCTCAAGAGTAGGGACTGCCATTAGCGATGGCAATGGGTGCATCTGCTGTCTTCTTTTTGTTTTGGGGTTAAGGAGATGGGGAATAGGGCAGGGCGCACACGAGATAGAGATCCCAGAAAATTCCCCAGAAAAATGGGGAAATTTTGGAGACATTTTGACTCCGCAGTAATTCAAACAGAAAGGATTTCCTCCAGAAATCAGTAATTAACTTGCGGGATCCAATGTGAAGATGGTCAGTTCCGGGTACGAAGCTGTCCCTAATGTTAGGAATCCTCAGATTATAGACCCATTGAAATTAATGGGCATGGCTAATTTAGATTCATTATTTTCCATAGGTCTACTCTGAGTAGGACCTAGCTGGCAACGACATGTGGCCTTTTCGGAGATGGGGGCTTGGCTCCAGCAGAGTCTCATGAAGGCAGTCAGGACAGATTATTGTGGCAGCATTGGGGCCAACCAGACAAATCACTTAATCATTTCCATATGATGCTGTAATCCTTGCATATTACAGAGGGAGGTAGGGAGCGATGCTGCTGCTGGTGGGACAAAGAACTTAGCAAAAACAGAAGCCATAACTTCTTTAAATCTGCCCCAGGTTCTATGGAAGATGACAGCCTTGCTATAGGCGTAACCTAGGCAACAGATACTGGGAACATTACCTCGAGGAAACCGGTTAGCTTGCATGTTTCTAACTTGGCATCAGATTGCAACCTTGAAACCCAGTTGTTACACGCATGGTTACAACTTGAAGCTAGGGCTGCAAATTTCAATTGGGAGAATCACAGAGTAGGAAGGGACCCATGGGTCATCTAGTCCAACCCCCTGCAATCCAGGAATTTTAGCTAAAGCATCCCTGACAGATGGCCAACTGTCAACCAAGCAGAGATTTACAGTGAAAATCCTCCCAGGAAGAACATAAGATGGACCTGTTGGATCAAGCCAATGGCCCATCAAAATTCAGCATCCTGTTTTCGCAATAGCCAACTAGATGCCTATTGGAAGCCCAGAAGCAGGACTTGAGTGCAACAGCACAACTTCTGATTCCTAGTAACTGGTATTCAGAGGCATGTTGCCAAGGTAGAACAGAGCACCATGTCTGGTAGCCACTGATAGCCTTACCCCTTTGTGATTTCATTTAATCCTCTTTTAAAGCCATTGAAGTTGGTGGCCATCACTGCCTCTGTGGGAGTGAGTTCCATAGTTCAACTACGCACTGGGTGCATAAGTACTTCCTTGTCCCGAATCTTCCAACATTCAGCTTCGTTGGACGTCCGTGAGTCCTGGTGTCACAAGAGAGGGAGAAAAACTTGGAAAGCAGAGAACGAACAGATTCATAAGGACTAGTAGCAAGCCTTCTCCTCCGTGAATTTGTCAGATTGTCTTTGAAAGCCATTCAAGTAGGCTCTGTTTGAACCAGAGCTTTATTGAGAAGCATGAGAACTGGAATCTAGGCGAAAGACCATAGCTCAAGTCAGTCGGAGTAGGCAGAAGGTCTCAGATTGAATTCCCATGCTCTAGGCAGGGCTGGAAACGTCCCTCACCAGAAACATTAGAGAGAGCCACGGCTAGTCAATGTAGACAATTCTGAACTAGATAGACCAGTGATCTGACTTGGTATAAAGCAGGTTGGCTCCAAATATTTGAGGAAGGGCTGTAGCTCAGCTGTGGAGCAGATGGTCCCACTTTCAATCCCTGAGACCTCCAAGAAGGGATGTGAATGTTTCCTGTCTAAAATCCTGGAGAACCAGTGAGTATAGACAACTAGATGGACCAATAGCCTGACTCAGTATAATCCAGCTTCCTATGTCTTATAGGAAGGTGGGGTTATTCAGGGAGGCTTCCCCCTGTCCCACGAGAGCATCTTTCCCAAGGGACTTTCAAAACCTGGAGCTGCCCTTGGGTAGGTCTGGTTTGGCTGAATGGGACTCAAACAAAGGATGTATCTCGTGGCTGCACTCATGAGTTCCCCATAAATCCAGCAGAGTCTGGCGATGGCATCACCGCACGCTGCTCTGCCTCTCTCTCCCAGGAAAGCCCGACACGGTATCTGTAATCCCCCAAAGAAATCTATCACATAACTGAGCTGGGCCTCACACCAGGTCCATAAATTGTCTGCAAGGCAGGCACGGGCGGGGAGCTGACTGATTTATTTGGCCTGTGCTTTATGCTTTGAGAAAGAAGCCTGCTGGGCTGGGCGCTGTCTCCAGGCAGACGCCCCCTTTCCCAGGAAGGAAAAATCTGGGCTTTTGCAGATGTATGATGCAGATCTTTTGCCAGCAGCCAGTGGCTTTCTCCCACAGCTTCATGCAGGTGGGTGACTGGGGTTTTCCACCTCAGCTTCTCCATCCCCCAAACCACCTCTATTGGGGGGCAAAAGGATATGTGGATTTGAGTTCTCCCAGTTTCTCATTTTCCCAATCTTGAATTCAGTTCTCCACATTTCTGCAGCACTTTGTGATTTTTAATTTATTTCTATTTTTAAGAAAGATTTCCTCATGAAAATTCACCAGCATCTTAGGGTGGACTTCTCTTAATAAACACATTTTATAAGCAGTTTTGATTAACCTGTATGTTTTGAAATAATTGGTTTCTAAGATTATGCATTTTATATGCTGTTTTCATGAATAGCTTCCTTTTTATCCCCAATTTATCTCCCCGATATATGCATTTTTGCAAACATTGTTTTGCAATCCACATTCGGATAAGTGCAAAATTTGGATAAGGTGGATTTGATTGATTTGGCTTTAAATGTGTACTGTACTAAATCCAATTTCTCCTCCACCCTTAGTCTCTACTGTCCCCCCCCCAAACCACTCCCTATCTTCCCTTACATTTATATTATAGAACATTATTAGCAATACAATGCTCATGAATTTTCACTTTAAAAATGAATGAATCGCAAATTGCTGCAAAAATGTGGAGAACTGAATTCAAGATCATAAAAATGAGAAATGAAGTGAAGAGAAATAGATAGAAATAGATCCACCCAGCCTTGCCCATAGGTAAAAAGAGAGACAAATGTATCAGTCTCAGATTCAAGCCCTGTCTGAAACTCTGGAGAGCCATTGCCTGTCATTTCAATAGGTTTACTCTAGGTAGGATTAACATTGGAAACAACCCTAAACAAATTCTATTCTTGGCATATCTAGGTAGGGATCAGAACTCTCCTTTCTGAAACCTTAGAGAGTTGCTGCCAGTCCGTGTAGACAATATTGAACTAGACAGACCAATAATCTGACTTGGCATAAGGCACCTTCTTGTGTTCCCTAGGGGCATCTGTAAGCTTTAAGATGGAGCACATGGCAACACAGGGAAATTTCAGAGGGTTTGCTTATTGAGAATTTATTCTGACTTGTGTGCAGGGAGGTTAGACAGCATTGTGTCAAGCAAGCGTTATACCACTCTAGTGCATTTCCGCATCACTTTCCTGACTGTGAGAACCACAGACTTTGCAGAAACTGGGCCTGTTTTGCAAGACAGACAAATAAACTTCAATTGTGCAACTTGAATTCTTGGTATGTGACCAAATTCTACCCCAGAATAGCGACACTCTGGAAGCACTCTAAGCCCGCAGAAGAAAGCACAGATGCCCATTGGTTAGAATGTAAAAAAAATGCCTTATACCAAGTCAGACCAATGGTCCATCAAGCTCATTACTGTCCACACTAACTAGCAGAGGCTCTTCAATGTGTCAGATGGGACATCATTGCCAGCCCCATTGGGGATTGAACCTGGGACCTTCTGCATGCAAAGCAGATGCTGTACCACTGAGCTACGTACGGCGCTTTCCTCCCGGGGGAGTTGCTCCCCACCCTTTACCATTTCGGTTGCCCTTTTCATTCCAACTGAAATACTTTGCATGAAACGCAGCTGGGAAAGGAGCTTCTCAGCAGGCTGGATTCTCCTTGAGAGCTGCCCCCTTACCTTACACCCCAGCATCCTCACCGCCAGTTCTGGCACATGTGATTATAACCTAGTCTTCTCCCCAGATTCCGCTGGCCCCCACTTTCCTTTTGAGCAGCTGACCCATCTGTGGGGCGCTCCGGGGCTCGTAAGAGCTGTTTCACACTCTCTCATTCTCTCCAATGATCCTCGTGCTTGGCTCACGTTACCCGCCTCTGAAAGGCAGCCACCTCTGGGGTGCAATCGTTCTTTCCCAGCAGCCTCGAACGCAAGTGTGTTGATTGCTGCGCTCTGAAGCCTGGACACACACACACACACACACACACACACACACACACACACACACTCCTTCTTCCCCTGAACCCATGAGGCGCAACCCTGATGGCACTCTGAGTCATCACTAGGTCTATTTGAAAGACAAGGTGGACAGAGTTGTAACCCTGGCAGGGTGGAGAGCCGCTTGCCGACAGCTCTCTCCAAACCCTTTGCCGCAACGGTTCCCTCGATCCACACCCCCTCCGCGTCTGCCGGGGCCTATAAATCTGACGGTGCAAAGGCTGTTCCCTGCTTTGTTTCCTCGTCAAGTAGGACTGCTGTTTTTCTTGGAGGGCTGGACCACCGTAACCTTCCTTCAAGCACCTGCTCCTCTGCTGGAAGGCACATTCCTCAGGAGCAGTGCTAGGGGCCAATCCCACACAGGGGAGATTTTGCCGCTGGCCATGATGGCAGGTTGCACCCCCTCCGCCCCACCCCTCTTCCCAAAGACTCTGGGAGGAGTTGCCTGCACTTTGCTGCATGTCCCTCCTGTGCTCCTTCTCCTTTGCTCTTTGCTAAAGATGGGCCATAGCTCAGTGACAGAGCATCCGCTTTGCATGTGAAAGGCTCAGTCCCTGCCATGTCCAAATAGGGCTGGGAGAGAATCCTTGTCAGAAGGAGAGCATCTGCCAGGCCGTGTGGACTCAAGACGGAGGAGAACCATAGAACTGTAGAGTTGGAAGGGGCCCCTAGGGTCCTCTAGTCCAACCCCCTGCAATGCAGGAATCTCAGCCAAAGCATCCATGACAGATGGCCGCCCAACCTCTGCTTAAAAACCTCCAAGGAAGGAGAGATTCAGATTCAGGTCTCTTTCGAAGCCAAATTTACCGGATTTGCTCTTTGCAAAACAATATGTGAACTGAAACACAACTTTTGGGTCCTCTACTTGAAGTCATTCCATTCCAGCTGCATCTAAGAAAAAACACCCAAATTTGCTCTTCTCCCCCTCTTCTCCCCCTCCCCTCCCAATCTCTTTTCCTTTTGTGTCCGCTCTTAATGGCATTGGGGCACAAATGCCTGAAGATTCACCACCCGCTGACTCTGAACTGAGACTTTCTGCAGAGCCATTTAAGGACACATTCTCACCAGTTGTCTGCCTGCCCATGTGTCCCCACCCGTTTACTTCTCAGCCTCCCCGTCCCCTTCACGCTGTAAAAATAATCAAATGATTGGAATTGATGGGAGAAGAAATGAATATGTAAAGCCCAGAAGGCTTTCGCTGCTTTAAGCTTCTGAGAATCTGGAATTATCTTTGGGGAAGCAGCAAGTAGCCGGCCTGTTCAGAGTCTTGGGGAGAGATTGCCAGGATTGGCCCCTTTGCTCGTCTTGCGGTGGGAACGCTACCAAGGGGCAGAGTGCCAGCGAGATGCCTTTTAGCCCTTAAGCTCTATGATATTAGCCTGTCTCTGGCAGGAAGGGCAATCAAAGTGAATAAGGAGATCTGCATTTGTGGCCTCTCCTGGTAGAATCCTGGGGTTTTGGAGTGCTTAATCCATGGGAGGAAAGTTAAAACAGGTTACACAAGATATTGCAAGCATGATGGATTTAGATCCCTTGCCCGTCCTTGGACCTGTCTCTAAACGCTTGGGAGGGAGAGCTGACTGTACCACTACCGTCATTTAATCTGACTACCACATATTGGGTTGTAGGCGACTAAGTCCTACTCAGAGGAAACCCATTGAAATGACAGAACCTAAGGTCCTCTCAGTAGGACTAGCATTGAAAGTCAGCAGTTGTTTTTATCATTAAAAAGTAAGATTTCTATCCCAAACTGATATACATGGTTTATGGTCGAAGATGACCAAGGGTCTGGAAACCAAGCCTTATGAGGAACGGTGGAGAGAATTGGGTATGTTTAGCCTGCAGAAGAGATGGAGAGGTGATATCATAGCTGTCTTCAAATATCTGAAAGGCTGTCACCTGGAAGATGGAGCAAGCTTGTTTTCTGTTGCTCCAGAGGACCCAAACCAATGGATTCAAACAACAAGAAAGGAGATTCTGAATAACATTAGGAAGAACTTGTTGACATTAAGAGCTGTTTGAAGGTCAAACTGACTCCCTCGGAAGGTGGTGGACTCTCCTTCATTGGAGGTTTTTGAGTAGAGTTTGAATGGACATCAGACTGGGATTGTTGTTGTTTAGTCGTTTAGTCATGTATGACTCTTCATGACCCCATGGACCAGGGCACGCCAGGCACTCCTGTCTTCCACTGCCTCCCGCAGTTTGGTCAAACAGGGATTATTTAGCTGCAATTCTTGAAATACAGCGGGTTGGTCTAGAATGACCTTTGAGGGGGGGTACCTTACAACTCTACAGTTCTATGACTCCTCCTCCCCATTATATCCTTACTAAAACCATTACTGTATTTAAGTGAATCTAATGTGCACCTCAATTTTCAAAACCTTGAAACCAAAAAAGGATTTACTGGTGAATGTAAATGTGCCATCAAATCTAGTGTGTGCCCTAATTTTTCTGATGTAATTGCATTCAAGTAAATATGGCATATCCATACAACCTGTCCTTCAAAATACACACTTCCAGAATGCATGGTGAATGCATAGTGGGACTGGCAAGGACTGTGGCCTGGGGATGAGGTTCCCTTCCTTGCTTTAGCCCTACAAATAAGGGAGATGGTTGCCCCATGTGTTTTGCTCCCAGGTGCTATTACAGACCAGCATTTTTTCTCCTCCTTACAGGCCCATCCCTTGCTGAGTAAGGGCTTGTACAGAGTGGGGAAAGCGGCCCACTGAACGTACTCCCCGCCCCGCAATATTGCTGCTCCGGCTGCCTGAGTGAGCTTTATTGTTTGCTTGTTGAGGTGTGAATGAAGTAATGGACCTTCTCTGCCACTACATCCATCTCCAGCTGACAGGCTGCCTTAGACACATTGTGTTGCTCTCCATAAACCTTGTCACCTTGCCATCTCCGAACAGGCTGCTTCCTCTGGGAACCTGCAAGCAGGCTCTCGCGGGCAGTCGGCAAACCCTGTCTGCGGGCTGTAAATCATGGCTGCTTTTACAGAAAAGCCCTGAGAGGAGAAAGGCATCCCGAAGCCTGCCATTAGGCTGCGGGGGTTTCCTCAGCCCTTTGTGCCTTTTGCAGCAAGGGATCATGGGACTGGATCGTGACATGATGGTGCCTCCAATGGGTTCATGGTCTGCAGCCCCTCCACTGAGACTGCAAGGAGGCCATAAACCACTGGCGCAGGTCAGCGGACCGGATTCCTCCTTCCTCTACATCAGACCAATGTTGACAGGTGTGAGGGACCACCCACTTATCACTTACCTAAGTCAGGGGTGGGGAACCTCTGTCCTGGAGGTCCATCTCAGCTGCCAGGGAGTCCACGTTGGCCAAACCACGCCCATTTGCCCATCAACAGATGTCACTTTTGATGTCAACTGATGGGAGGCAGAATGGAGTTGATCCCAGCAGGAAACAGGAATGTACAGAGTCACTGAGTAGGATTTAACCCCCACTCATCAGCTGATGAGCAGGGGTTAAATTCTGCTCAGTGTGACAGGATTCTGTTATTCAGGAAGGGGCTTACTAAAACAGAGGGGGGACGGGGACTTCATTTTAGCAGTACCCTACCCTATAAAAAGCATTCTTCAGAATAGCGGTTTGCATGACCCACGGAGGAAGATAATAGCACAACCAAATTGGCAAGAGAAACAATTAATTGCACATTCCTTCGAAATCCAATCCAGACTTTTTAGTTTAATTCAACAAAATTGATGAACTTCATCCAGCGATGCCAGCTTTTCAGAGGCTGCTAGTCATGTATACCTTCAGTGCCCCTCTGCTGCCCCCTTGCCTCTTAGAGCCTCCCAAGGTAACCCTCCCCCAGGGGGGCGGTACAGCCCACTTTGAGAACCGCCGCCCTAGGAGAACTTTCCTTTTTTTAAATCTTATTTTTGAATAATTTCCCAACCTATTCCATATAGACATTTTGTTATTATCTCTCCCATCCCTCCATGGTTTCCCTTGTCAGGCTACATATCCTTGTTAACCACCCCTTTTCATTCATCTTAATGTCTTAGTTTGACTGCTGTTCATGTTTCACATCCTACTTGTAGGTTAATCTGACTATGACACTTCTTCAAGTATTCTACAAATCTTTCCACTCCTCTCTCAGACCTTCCAAGTGTCCCTATTTTTGAGGGACAGTCCCAGATTTACAAAAGCCTTCCCAGTTTCTGGCGTGCTCTGATCCGTGGGGTCACGAAGAGTCGGACACGACTGAACGACTGAACAACAACAAAATCCCAGTTTCTAATTTGATCCCAGAATGTCCCACTTTTCCTTAGGATGTCCCTATTTTCATCAGAAAAGTGTTGGAGCATATGGAGCCGTCTGAAGACAGCCCTGTATAGGGAAGGTTTTTTTTATTATGTTTTTGTTGGAAGCCGCCCAGAGTGGCTGGGGCAACCCAGTCAGATATGTGGGGTGTAAATAGTAAAATTAATATTATGGAATGGGATGTCCCTATTTTCAACAGAGAAATGTTGGTGAGTATGCTCTCTTAGCTGTTCCTCCTCCTGATCCCTAATTTTTGTTGACATACTTCTCAGCGCCACATATTCCTATCAGTTTGTTTTGCCGTTCCTCCTTGGCTGGTGTTTCTTGGCCTTTCCATCTTTGCACATATAATACTTTGGCTGCTGTAGTTGCGTAGAGAAAAAGATGAATCACCTTTTGGGGGATGTCGGTATTCGTTATCCCTAGGAGGAGATCATTCCTTCCGTGCCTCTCACCCAGGGCCCTTCCATCTATTCACCGCTTCCTTGTGGGTGTTTTTATGATCAGAGTATCCGAAAGCCAGTTTAGGTTCTGCTGCTCCCAGTCTATAGCAGCGAGCAGACCTTGTGCTGCCAGCCCCACTCTGGAGACCGTCAGTGTGATATGTAACCCTCATTAAAGGGGGATAAAGCCGGCAGTGATTTCAAACGCCAAGGCGGCTTTGCCGGGCTCTGACTTTCTTCAGTCTGCAAGAGGGGGAGCGGGGAGGCACCCTCCCCGCCGAACTTTGCAGTGTCCCTGATTTATAGGGTCCACTTGGACATTTTAAATAGAGTATTAAGTGCAATAAATGTAGATCACTTTCCTAAATATTCCATGATTTATGCCCTGGTCCCTTCCCTGGGGCATAGTTCATAAATCCTCAATGCCGAGCTGTCGTAGGGGTATAATTGTTACGCAGTTAGCAGAAAGGAACAGAGTGAGATGGAGCAGGCAGAAGGAGGAGAGGCGTTGAGCTACATGTGGGGCAAAATCTGAAGCGGGGCAAGTTGCTTGGAGGCCGCTCAGCCTGTGATGCTGGCGACACCTCCAGGGATGTCCTCACGCTGGGCCAGCCTCTTGTGTGAGTTTGAAGCCCAGGGTTGCTCTCCATCAGGGATGGGGAGACGGTCCAGAAGTTGCTGGACTCCAACTCCCATCAGTGCCAGCCAACATGGCCAATGGTCAAGGATGAAGATGATGGGAACTGTTGTCCAACAATGTCTGGAGGACCACAGGTTCCTCATTCCTGCAATAAAGGAAGGCAGAGTTGGATGGAACTGGGGGGGGGGAGTAAATGGTCTGCTCCAGGTGAAGGGAATATGTGGTCCTACAGATGTTGCTGAACTGCAACACTCATCTGCCCCAGCAAGCATGGCCATAGGCCAGGGATGATGGGAGTTGTAGTTCAGAAACATCTGGAATGCCAAAGGTTCTGCACACCTGGTATAGTCCAAGGGCAGTCAATGTGGTGTCCTCCTGATGTATTCATCGTCTGGTTTCTTGATGATGATTATTGCTATTATTTTATTTCATTTATGAATCGCTTCCCATGAGGCACCTTGAAGCAATTGACAATATAATGGCATATATAAAACTGTTATGAATAGGGGAAGAAAACAGTTTAAAGCAACAATGCATACATAAAATCAATTGAAATCCAATGCAGGTTCCAACTAGGATAAAGATTTCGGAAAGCTTGTTGAATGAATAATGTATTTAGCATGTACAGAAAAGTCAATAGAGAAGGCATCTCTCTTAGCTGTCTGAATTATATTTTGTCCATTACCTTGGGATGTACTTGGAAGATGATAAAGAAGCAGCAGCAACATTGCTGGACTACAAATCCCACTATCCCTGACCATTGGTCAGACTTGCTGTGACTGATGTGAGTTGGAGTCTAAGAACATCTGGAGGGCATCACTATCAGTCCAGAGTTAGGAACACATGGCTTTTGTTATATCCCGAATAAGACCATTGTATTGCTTTCACCAGGAATGCTAACATGTGCCTATTCAGATGTTGTTGTAGGGACTACAAATCCCATTACCATCCCTGAGTGAGCATTTGTTCTTCCAAGGGACAGATGTTCCTTTTGGATTTGGGTAAGGCAACAGAGCACACAAACATAGGACTCCTGTATTAGTCAGTGTGCAGTCCAGTCCAGGTGTAAGCTGATGTTTTAAGATAACTCAGTTGGTTAGAGCATGGTGCTGATAACACCAAGGTTGCAGGTTCGATCCCCGCATAGGACAGGTGCATATTCCTGCATTGTGGGGGGTTGGACTAGATGATCCTCAGGGTCATCCTTCCAACTCTTCTATGATTCTATGACTTTCTCACTTCTTTATATAATGTAATCTCACAGACCATACTTCATTTCACTAAATTCTGCTTACACAGCAGATGAACGCAGTCATGAAGCTCCCCTGCTATGGATGGACAGTGACCAGGTTATCTGCCATTGGTATATGCCAGCTGTAGGAACACGTTGGTGTTGTGGTTAGAGTGTTAGAGGCTAGGACCTGAGAGACCAGGGTTCAAATCCCCACTCAAAGCTGAAGCTCACTGGGCATGTCCTTAGGACAGTTCACTGCCTCTCATCCTAACCTACCTCACAGGGTTGTAAAGGGTAAAGGGACCGCTGACCATTAGGTCCAGTCGCTGATGACTCTGGGGTTGTGGCACTCATCTCGCTTTATTGGCCGAGGGAGCCGGCGCACAACTTCTGGGTCATGTGGCCAGCATGACTAAGCCGCTTCTGGTGAACCAGAGCAGCGCACGGAAATGCCGTTTACCTTCCCGCTGGAGTGGTACCTATTGATCTACTTGCACTTTGACGTGCTTTCAAACTGCTAGGTTGGCAGGAGCAGGGACCGAGCAATGGGAACTCACCCCATCGCGGGGATTCGAACCGCCAACCTTCTGATCAGCAAGCCCTAGGCTCTGTGGTTGTAGTAGAGATTAAATGGCACATGGGGAAGAAAATAATACACACCACCTTGAGCCTCTTGGATAAAAGGTTGGCTATACATGCAACAATAAGTAAATAAATCTCAACCAAGTTTCTGTTCTTGTAGAGACAAGAAAGCCATTGCAGTCAGCCAATGTAGATAATTGGGGCCATCCCAGATACTCCCTCAACAGGTGGCTGGCCTTGAGAGGTAAATAACATTTTGTCCCTTGGCAGAATGCCGTTGCCTATGCTGGCTGCAGCAAATGGGAGTTGGAGTCTCACAACATCTGGAATACCACAAGTTTCCCATCCCAGAAACATCTGACTGTGTGGCAGAATCGTTCTGGGGCTGCAACCCTTCAGAAAAAGTGGGGCAGCCCATACCCATGTATTCCATAGGGACGTGGCAATACTTCCACCAGGGGTGGGGTTATTCCCCACTGGGATCGCTTCAAGCCCTGTAAGGAAAGCAGCAGTGGCAGAGACAGCTAAGGAAATAAAACTTCCTGGCACATCCCCCCTCCACCTCCTGCGTTGCATATCTCTTGGACCCTAGGGGTGGAGGAGCAATTTGCCCCATTCACATTCTTAAACGGACTCAGCTGACCTGATCTGGGTGGATCAGGGCCTGAATCAAATTGGTGCTCTATTATTGAGTTGTCTCCAACTAAGTTCTGTTAAGAGTAGTCCCACTAAAATTCATGGGTGTAAGTTAGCCAGCTCCGTTAACTTGAATGGGTTTACTCTGTGTAGGACTAGCATTGGCTATAACCGCACTGGAATCCATAGTCTGGTGGCTTCCATTCTCCAGGCAGGCAGAAGGCATGATCAGAGTTGAAGGACACATCTCAGCCAGGGAAAAAGTGCTGAAGGAGGGTGAAAAGTAGGTCTGGTGAGGGGTGTGGCCTGGGGAGAATTCAGAAGGCCAGATACAGATGCCTGGAGTGTTGCATGTGGCCCCCAGGACTGAAGTTACTACCCTTGCCTTAGTCACTGCATCCCTGCTCCCCAGCTTGCTTCAAACTTCTTGGAGTCCTTTGGCTTCCATTCATTGACTACTCAGCTCCCTCCGTCCATTGCTTTCAGTTGTGATGACCCAAATGGTGTCTGGGGAGACATGGCCATCCGGTTTTGCTCCGGGCCTATGAAGGCTGCCTCCTAGATGAAAGGTCTCCATGCTGGGACCAAAAAACAACAAGAACAAACAAAAAAACCCACCACCCTTTGACTGCTTCCAGAAACTCCAATGCTTCATGAGAAGTCGTTTTGCAGTGGTGGTCCTTTGCACTGCAGCTGCACGAGAAATCCTGGTGACTTTCTTGCGTTTGGGAAGGAGTAAAGCTTGATAGGGAAAACTAGGGAGAGAGGGGTGGGTGGGAGGCTGCTCATGCTTTTTGTCTTCGGTCCGACAAAACCTGGCACTTTAATCATGATGGATTTCCACTGTAAATCCAAGTTGCAAGGCTTTGCCCAATAAAGCGAGCCTTGCCTTCTTGCCCTGTTTCAGACCCTCCCTTTGGGATGAGCCAGAGTGAAGGGAATTAAAAAGCTGGGGGCCAATGGGAGCCTCCCTCTGCACTCCTGGCCAAGGAATGTTTGGCTCTGGTTTTACAGGGGAAGACTATTGAGTTAAGCATGGATGCTGTGTCCAGACCCAGTTCAAAATGCCAGTGGGTTGATCTATAAAGTTATTAAATGGATCAGGGCCTTTCCCCATCTATATCTGCCCAGCCCTTGAAATCTTCATTGGAGGCTCCAGGTTCTCCTGCCTAACGAAGAGACAAGATGGCAACTATGGATGGGGGCTTTTCGGTCTTCTTAGCAGCTGTTTATGGGAATACCCTTCCCAAACGGACACTCTGGCACCTGTGTTATGGACCTGCTTGCAAAATTCCCATGGAGAGCCTGTGCGGTGTAGTGGTTAAAGTACTGGACTAGGACCTGGAAGACCAGGGTTCAAATCCCCACTCAGAGATGAAGCTCACTGGACATCCTGGGAGCAGTCGTTGTCTTGCAGCCTTACCTAAATCACAGGAGTGTTGGGAGGCTAATTTGGAGAGGGGGACAATCATGTGTGGACCTTGAACTCCCTGGAGGAAATTGACAACAACAGCAGGCAGCTGGTTGGCCACTGTGATAGCAGGATGTTGGAATAGATGGGCCTGTGGTCTGATGCAGCTGCAGGGCTCTTCTTGTTTTCTTATGACATTTTGGCACCAGATGAAGACCTTTTAAATCTCACATGCATTTCATATTTTTAGCACTAATCTTTCTCTCCTTCCTGGTATTTATACTGGTTTTCTCTTGATTTTGTGCTTCTGCAGGCTTTTAGGTCTTGTGCAGTTTGCTGGCGATCATGTGTTGATATTGTTTAGGCTATTATTGTTTAGCGAATGTATAGTCCACCTCGTGGCATTAATCCGTCAAAGTGATGTACGGAATCAAGACAGAACTAAACACGGATTCGCAAACTCCAAGAACAATAAAAGCCATCCATACAAACTTTAAAAACAAAGCAAGCATTTCATCAAATATAAAATGGATATTCAAAAAATGACCGAGTTACACCTCAGCGAAAGCCTTCCTAAACAAAAAATGTCTTCAGTAGGTGCCTAGATATCATTACAGTAGGAGCCTGTGTGATTTCAGCTGATCACTGATTCCAGGCGGCTGGAGCTGTGACACTAAAAGCCTGGTTTCCACACCTTCTCCTCGCTGCACTTGTCATAGGTGATTGAAGAAGGAAGTGGTGATTGTGATCTTGGCATATGCCTACCTACAACATCATTGGGTAGGTGTGGACACATGCACACACACACCAACAGGACTGTCTATATATATTTTAAAGTGTTTTCAAACAGACACACTGAGAGGTAATACGGAATCAATCTTCAATGAGCTTTGATTTTTGGAATAAAACCACTTTCTCAAGAAGCACTTTTCATATACAGTAGATTTAGATTGTGTGTGGATTACATAGGAAGAAAGCAAGTACTGTACTTTGTCTCCATTGATTCTAAAATAAAATAATGTGTGTGCACGCAGCCTAAGTGTTTTATGTACTTCTAAAAACCAGAGGGTTCCCACAAGCCTACTGATAACTCTCCTCTTATTTATGATTGGTACCATTCTGGCTATGGAAGGATTCGTCACTCAACTTGTTAAACATGGGAAATAGAAGGAATGATAGAACCTGATTGGGAGGAATAAAACTTTGAAGTCAGATCACTAAATGCTCACATGCACGTACTGCAGTCTAGATGGTGCTTTTTCAAAGCCCAGAGCTCAGTCTGGTGGGATGGTTGTGGCAAGAGTGAAAGTATTCAGACATGGGGATTATTGGGTTAGGTTTTTTTCCCTGGTTATAATGCTAGCGCTCCTGTCCCAGTTCCATATGTTCCTTTTACACCCGATTACCTGTTGCATTAGGGATGCGGGTGGCACTGTGGTCTAAACCACTGAGCCCCTTGGGCTTGCCGATCAGAAGGCCGGCGGTTCGAATCCCCGCAACGGGGTGAGCTCTTGTTGCTCAGTCCCTGCTCCTGCCAACCTAGCAGTTCGAAAGCACGTCAAAATGCAAGTAGATAAATAGGTACGCTCCGGCGGGAAGGTAAACGGCTTTTCCGTGTGTTGCTCTGGTTTCGCCAGAAATGGCTCAGTCATGCTGGCCACATGACTCAGAAAAACTGTCTGCGGACAAATGCCGGCTCCCTCGGCCTGTAAAGTGAGATGAGTGCTGCAACCCCAGAGTCGTCTGTGGCTGGACTTAACTGTCAGGGGTCCTTTACCTTTTTTACCGGTTGCATTATGGAACTGTGGCATTTTGACTAATATACCACCCAAGCCACTCTAAATGCCATCCACATCAGTGGCTGTGGTGTGACACAAAAGCAGATACCATCAGATAACCTACCACCCTTTATGTGCATGTGAGCTTCTGTTCCCCGGTGAAAGTGGTAGGAAAGGTATGTATGTCAGACTATCGCCCCAAATTTCATCACACGGTGTGATATATGAAAATGGCGGGGAAATCACAGCGTAATTTTCTAGGTTAACAGGTTTGCAGGTGGATCTTTTTTCCGGAAGCAGTTTGCACAGAATTGAGCCCTGAAGTTTCACTAAACACCATTGGCTTCTGCTAAGATCACGTGAACCATGAAAATTATCAGGGACAGCAGCATCAAGAAAATAGGATATCAAGAGCTATCTGGTTGCAGCCAGTCCAGTGTCACAAACCCTCCAAGTGTCCCTATTTTCCAGGGACATCCCTGATTTAGAGAAGCCACCCCAGTTTCTGATTTGATCATGGAACTTCCCACTTTTTCTTAGGATGTCCCTATTTTCATTGGAGAAATGCTGAAGGGTATGGAGTTATCTGACCCCTGAGCCATCTGAAGGCAATCCTATCTAGGGAATTTTTTTGTATTTTGTTTAAAGTTTAATGTTTTATTATGTTTTTATATATGTTGGAAGCCACCCAAAGTGGCTGGGGCAACCCAGTCAGATGTGTGGGGTATAAAAAGTAAAATTATCATTATGGAATGGGACGTCCCTGTTTTCATCGGAGAAATGTTGGAGGGTATGGGGCCAGTGCCAGAAGAGCTAGAGCTGAACATCTGCAAGGCCTGGCTTGGGATCTCGCTCCCCTCATGCCTTGCACCTATTTAGGACACGGACTGCACGAAATTTGATCAGGAGTCAGAAATGCTTCCTCCTGCTCAGAAAACTACTGTTTTTTAACAGTGCATTCTTGGATCCTCAGCCAAAAGAAAGTCAGCAAACCTTGGTCTAAATATAACACAGAGATTTTCAAAGCCGAGATGAATGTCTGGCTCCACGCAGGGCCAAAAGCATCCTCATGTTGCGCGCGAGCGAGAGGCAGATGAAAAGGGTTGGGCACCGTGACTGTCAGTTATAGATGTGGCTGCATGCAGTGCCTGAGTTCAGTGCAGGCAGCTGAGTCCCTGGAGCAGGAGGGCTCTTCAGACCATTCATTGCACAGCCATGTCAACAGGCTGGACTGTGGGATCTGCTGCTACTTTCTATTCTTTTTTTAAAACATGAAACCAAACAAGCTTGGCTGGAGGGTGAGAGCTATAGCTTGAGAGTGGCTCTCCTCCAGGCACAACATGAGAGATGTGCTTGTGTGTTTTGCATGCATGAATGCGGCTGTCCGTCATTCTCGTTGCACAAGAGCCGTCATTTCTCAGACCATTATTGGAGCCTCTGTGTCTGTCACCACGGGATGATGGTGCTCTGCGGCCGGGTCCGGGGGTACTTGGCTTGCATATGTTTCGGAGCAAACGCCAACCCTCTGGAGGGTTGACCTCAGAACAGCATGACCGTGCACCCATTTCCTGCAGCGGCGGACCTCGGCTTAGCTGGATTTGGGAGGTGACGGCCCCTCCCCAGGGCATCAGGCCTTCTCTGTTTACATGGCAGGGATCCCAAAGACCTGCCAGCTGCCATATCTGTAGGCATTGTTGATTTATGGTGCCGCGGTTAAATCCGGCACTTGGAAGCCAGCACCGTTCCTCGCTGCTTAGCCCAGCTAACAGCCGGGGTTATCACAACAGCTATAAATCCCTTGAATCCTGGATGGGAAATCTCATTATTTCTCCCCTCCCCTCCCCTCTATGGACCAAGGGATCTGGCACAGCTGCAGGGAGCTAGGATTGATTCAGTCCAGCTTCAGCTAAAGCAAGTGACTCATTCTCCCCATAGGATCTTCTGCTTCCTTGGCCCTGAGCTCAGAGGGAGACACTCTGTGGCCATTTCGTCCATCATTACGCTGGCCAGAGGAGAAGACAGTGAATCTGTGAATGCCTCCTACATTCTGGAGTGGATTTCTGCGCCAGTACAATTGCACTGGAGAGATGCAGAGGAGCTTTGGTTATGACCTGACACATGGAGAGAGGAAGGCACAACTTCCTTGCATATTATCAATGGTTCTTGGGTCGGGTCAAGGGCTTGAAGATACTTACACTAATCACCACTTGCAAAGAGGCAACCAAGTGTCAAGAACTGCTCACCGCTGCTCTGAGTGGTGAGCGGCGTCGCTGCAGCTTCTCCGTAATGTGCAGAGAATGGCTGACCACTGCCCCATGTGGGGAGCTCTGTGTCTCTGTAACTCCTCAGTGAAAACCCTCCAGGACTGGCTCCACCAAGGAAGACAATTAGCTTTTCCTGGGCATGAAAGTGTATAAGAACTGTAAGGTTGCCACCCATCCTGTATACTGCAGGATCATCCCATATTTCAATGTAAAATGCTACATCCTGTATTGCTTCAATACAGGATGCAGTTTGTCCTGTATTTCCACATCCCCCATCTCTCTTTCTCTCTCTCTCTCTGTGCCAAGTTAGGGACCCTCTCCAAATGCATGTGTGTGAAAGATCATGTATTACAGCTCCCAGAATTCTTTTGGGGAAAGCCATGACTGTTTAAAGTCTTAGAGCTTTAAGTATAGTTTTCGGACCCACCTTATTCTTATGATTGTAAGTTGTTTAAAACTGTTTTCGATATTGTGTTTTAATATTGTACACCCCCCCTCAGACCTTAGGGTTAAGGATGGGCAGTAAATTAGTAGTAGTATTAGTAGTAATAAAAAAATGTGTGTTGTGAATATGGATTAGTTCATCACTCCCCCCCCAACCAGTATTAGCTGACATTGGGTTGTACCCAGCTAAGTTGGACATGTTAGTCATGTCCATTGCCTTCAATGGGTCTACTCTGAGTAGGACTAATGCTGGATGCAACCCAATACTCATTTCAATCCCCATTCACTGAGCGAAAATTTCACCCCACCCTGCGAACGTTCAGTGAAACCCCAACCCCCACACCAGTGGCATAAGGGGCTGGAGAATTTCAGGAGGACATTTCTGCTCAGCCTCTCATATTTCCTTTTAGCCTCAGCTCTGATCCTGCGACAGTTACATCTCTTTCCCCACCAATAAGCCAGTTTCTCCTCACCCCCGTGAAGGTGTGTGTGTGTGTGTGGGGGAACGCATTGACTTCCAAGCTTGGTATCTATTTTTAAAAGACAGGGGGCTTATTCTAAGTCACACACATCTCTCTCTTCTCCCCCCACCCCTCCTCCTCCTCTGCCTCCCAACTACAAATTTAACTCCTCACCAGTTAGGAAGAACTGCAGACCCTGATTACCCTGTTGCTTGCCAAGTAAGCTTTGGTGCTGGCATACCGGACCCAACAGCCTGAATGCCCCTATGAATGGCTCTGATTCAGCAGCCCCGGGCTCAGAGTACCTGACACCTTCCGTGACACAAAGGAGGCTTTCTCCCTCACGAAAAGCAGTAGGCATGGAGACAAATCACAAAGCCACATTGCATTTGCGGGGGGTGGGGGGATTTCTCTTTTCTTTCTTTCTTTCTTTTTTTTAAAGCCACCCATCAGCAACAATACATGGCTTGTCTGTTAAGTGTGTTGCAGGCCTGTGGCTCACACAAAGACTTGCTGCTGGTGGCCATTGGCTACCAGGAAAACTCCTCCTTTGTTTTTCAGAAGCCCAAGTGTTTAGAAGCCCCATCAGGTGGCCAGGTTTCTATGGGTTGACCCAGCGTTCCAGGTTTGATGCTCCTCAGTGGTCTCCAGAGGAGGGGGAGTTTGTTCTCGGACCAGAAGCAAGAAGCATTGTCTTTTTCATTGTCTGGTATGGGCCATTGCTCAGTGGAAGAGCATCTTCTTTTCATGCAGAAGGTCCCAGGTTCAATCTCTGGCATTTCCAAGTAGAACTGGGAGAGGATCCCTGGCTGAAACCCTGGAGAGCCACCCCCAACCAGTGTAGACAATACTGAGCTAGATGGACCAATGAGCTTGATTCAGTACAAGGCAGTTTCTTCAGTCTAAGGTGTCTTATTCTGATGACTTTGATATTAGTTGCATGCCAAGACCCAGTGACCCCGCAGTTCCCTAAGGGGTGAATAACCAGAGAAGTCAACAGCATATAGGTTTTACGGGTTCAAATAGACCACAACATTATTGATTACAGATGTGAATGGTTTGGCATAGGCATGGGGTGAAGCCAAGTTACATCATTCCAGCCCATGTGCTAGGAGCGCATCTGAGGGTAAACCACCACTGGGGTTTTACATACATCAAATAGGAGTATCTCCCCAAAGGGTCCCTGTTGGAGGAGTGCTATGGTTCTAGCCCCTGCCTGGGTGTCAGACAGAAGCCACTCCTCCCAGATCTTTTTAATAGGAGACCCTTAACCAAGGAGGGTTACTTCTAGGGACACAGGTGGTGCTGTGGTCTAAACCACTGAGCCTTGGGTTTGCTGATCAGAAGGTTGGCGGTTCGAATCCCCGCAATGGGGTGAGCTCCCGTTGTTTGGTCCCAGCTCCTGCCCACCTAGCAGTTCGAAAGCACGTCAAAGTGCAAGTAGATAAATAGGTACCACTCCGGCTGGACGGTAAACGGTGTTTCCGTGCACTGTTCTGGTTCACCAGAAGCGGCTGGCCACATGACCATGCAGACAAACGCCGGCTCCCTTGGCCTTTAGAGCGAGATGAGCGCCGCAACCCCAGAGTCATCCGCGACTGGACCTAACGGTCAGGGGTATCTTTACCCTTACCTTTTAACCAAGGAGGGGCAGGCAGAGTCTAGAGAGAAAGGTCAGAGGAAAGACCACCAAGGCCAGGCCACAATTTGTCCCTCCTGGAGTGGGCCCGGCCATCCGGGCCTGTCCCCAGGAAGGCCCACCCAAGACCTGGTCCCCTCAACGGACTCCAGCAGGGCTCATGATCCATCTACAACACTGCCCACCAGATAAGTTAACCTCCAGCGCCATCTTAATCAGGCTCCATTTGTGAGGCACCAAGCACAGCCACAAAGGCTCATCTAGTCCAGAATCCTGTTCCCACAGTGTCTAACCAGATGCCTATGAGGTGTCTACAAGCTGGACATGAGTGCAACATCAACTTGTGCTTTCTGGCATACTGCCTCCAACTGTGGAGGTAGAACATAGCCATCATGGTTGGTAGCCATTGACAGCCTTATTCTCCATGAATTTGACTCATCCTCATTTAAAGCCATGCAGGTTTGTGGTCATCGCTACTTCTTGTGGGAGTGAAGTCCATATTTTAACTATCCGATGTGTGAAAAAATATTTTCATTGCCCAGAAGCTTCCAGCATTCATAATCTTACTCCCTCAAGTGTTGTTGCGCAGGAGGAAAGAGTTTTTAGGAGTTGAATATAACACTCATAAGAAGAAGGCTTGTTTTTTTATTAGCTTCATCACGAGAGTGGAGGTAAGGGAAATGGATTTTATGAATCAGAATGGCGTGGGATACGAATGGGGCGCCTGTTTCTCTCCAATTATTCTTGGACTCCAGCTCCCATAATCCTAAACCATTGGCCACACTGGCTGGGGCTGGTGGGAGTTGGAGTCCAGCCATCTCTGGAGGGCTGTGGGTTCCCCATCTCTGCTGTAGAGAGGAAAAAACACTTCTATAAGGTTATAATGAATACATAATGATATAGTCTTCCTCCAAGTAATCCTAGAAGCTGGACTGAAAGTGGCACAAAACTGGTGCAAGTTTCTTCTTCCTGCTCACTATCTGACCAATCTGACTATACCAAAATTTAGGACAGTATTTACATAGGCTAAGTTTAATGTGATCCTGAATCTGCAGTACTGAAGGGTAGATACAACAATGTACCATACTGTGAATGTTTATGCCCTTGTGAAGCATAGAAAATAGAAACTGTGAGGCATGCCTTGTTGTATTGTTCCTTCTACTGATATCCACCACCATTTTATTAATCCAATTTTACAAAGTACACCAGGAAGATCTAAAGTGTTTTTATATTGACTATCTTTTGGTTGACCAGTTTCCTGAGATTACTGCCAAGGTAGCAGCAGCAATAGCTTTTGTGCATAGCAATAGTTTTTGTGCAGCAGCAATAGCTTGTCGGCCCAGGATCCCGTCTTAATTTTAAAATGATTAACCCCTTATTTTTTACCATTTTAATAGAATTACTTTATATTTCTCATTGCTTTTTAAAATATTTTATATTGTTTTTAATTCTACATTTAATTGTGTACTCAATGTATTATATTGTGTTTTGTGTGCTCTGTTTTCTTCCTAGCATAGATTTAACTAAAGGCTTCCCCTCTAACAGTGAACTTTTTATTTCTCTTGTTTTGTCCTGTAAGTGGTCTTTTCCCCCTACCAGCTTCTCCTAGGCACCATAGGAGGCTCAAAAAACAGGAGTCCAGTTTCCTGACAGCCTGAAGCAAGCCAGGGGACATTTAATGCCAGGGGTGGGGAACATTTTGCAACCTGAGGGCCATATTCCCTTCAGAAGTATACCTGAAGGAGCGTCTCCACCCGCATCATTCTGCCCGGACACTGAGGTCCAGTGCCGAGGGCCTTCTGGCGGTTCCCTCACTGCGAGAAGCCAAGTTACAGGGAACCAGGTAGAGGGCCTTCTCGGTAGTGGCACCCGCCCTGTGGAACGCCCTCCCACCAGATGTCACCAGACTTTTAGAAGACATCTGAAGGCAGCCCTGTTTAGAGAAGCTTTTAATGTTTAACAGACGATTGTATTTTAATATTTTGTTGGAAGCCGCCCAGAGTGGCTGGGGAAACCCAGCCAGATGGGCGGGGTATAAATAATAATAAAGGTAAAGGGACCCCTGACCATTAGGTCCAGTCGTGACCGACTCTGGGGTTGCGGTGCTCATCTCGCATTATCGGCCGAGGGAGCCGGTGTACAGCTTCCAGGTCATGTGGCCAGCATGACAAAGCCGCTTCTGGCAAACCAGAGCAGCACACGGAAATGCCGTTTACCTTCCCGCCAGAGTGGTACCTATTTATCTACTTGCACTTTGATGTGCTTTCGAACTGCTAGGCTGGCAGGAGCAGGGACCGAGCAACGGGAGCTCACCCCATTGCGGGTATTCGAACCGCCGACCTTCTGATCAGCAAGCCCAAGGCTCAGTGGTTTAGACCACAGCACCACCTGTGTCCCTAGAAGTAAACCTCCTTGGTTAAGGGTAACCCACAGTGCCACCCGCATCCCTCCTAAATAATAATATATTATTATTATTATTATTATTATTATTAGCAACTTCCTGAGGGACACGTGTCAATGGTTGGTGGAGCTAGAAGAAAAAGTGGGTGTAGGAATGAATGTCAATCTTACCTTTTGCTCAAGGAGCTCAAAGACACACAGGGAGGGTGTTGCAGGGCTGGTGATAGAGGGTGTGTCCTGGGGAGAGTTCCAAGGGCCAGGTTGAGAGCACAGGAGGGCCTGAGGTCCCCACCCCCACCACAGTTTTAGGGAGAAACTCTGTGGCATATGGGGATGAAGTAAAAATCAGGCTAGTGAGCTGTATGAGGAGTCGGAGTCTCAGAAGTGGCCAAAAAAGCTAAATGTTTACTTAATGGGGGTGGGGAAACCACACTTTTTGGGGGGTGGGAAGAGAAGAAAGTTGTGCTTGGGGGAAAAATGTGTTAATATTAGAAACAACAACAGCAACAAAAATATCCAGCTTGAGAGCATGCCAAGTTCCTACATTGACTGGGGCTTTTCTTACAACGTAGAGATTCACTGCGGGCTGTTTACCCGAAGGAAAGGATTGCCAGCAAATTGCAGGAAAAGGTCATGAAACAGGCAGCTCCAGATAGTTTGGAAGTGGGCTTAAGTGGCTCTTGTGTAGGCATTAAATACGAGTTGCACCGGGATGAGAGCTTTGCCAAGGGCAACTTCTCTCACTACAGCCCTGAAATGAAAGGGGGCACCTTACCCCAGCCTTTGCCAGCCTGGTGCCAGCATAGCATATGTGTGATGTGAGATCACAATATCCGTAGCCCCACAACATCTGGAGGGACTAGGTTAGCAAAGGCTGCCTTACCCCATAGGGGACTTTCCATTTCTGTTTATGTTTGAGGACTTTTCTTATAATCTAATTTAGGTCTGCTTCAGGTTAAGGGACAGTCAAATCAATCCATTTTGATTTCTCCCAGTGCCTCATTTCCCCCCACGATTTGTATGATTTTGTGTGTGTGCACAATTCTCATAAATATTTTCATTTGTGGATACATTTTTTGCCTTTAAAAACGTGTAAGTCTAGGTTTGATTGTTATAGATAGATAGGCTGTGCGCTCATATAAAAAGCTGCAACAAAATTTACCAGTACAATAAAGCCTAAAATGCCTAAAATGCCATAAAACAATTCAGACTATTTATAAAAATGGCATGATCTTTTTGAATTTTTTTTAAAAAAACAGCAGAATAGTCAGTGTGATAAGATCTTTGAGAGATGTGTGTATGTTAGCGGTGAGGACACCTGCTGATTCTTGACGAGAAGAGTATTCCACAGCATGGGACCTGCAACATAAAAGGCTCCATGTGTAGTTGAAGCCAAATATAGGAGACAATTAACAGTGCTCACCTCATCATATCTGCATCAATTTGTCATATATATTTTTTAGTTTTGTTTTGTTTCATTTTGTTATTTAATAAACAGCTGCATGAATATTTTGTATGATTTTCTTGTGCACTGCTCTCATAAATATTTTCATTTTTTGCATAAAATTTTGCATTACAAATATTATTTATGAGACTTCTTAGCCCCCTTTCACAACAAGGTGTCATGGTGGGTTGCATAACCCATAACACACAGACACACACAATGTGTTTTAAAGTGTGTGGGTTTTTTGTTTTTTTACAAAAAAGAATGCAAGCATTTTCTGTGGACTTTCAGTTCATATACGTTTCTTTTAATGTATTTTTGGGGGGTTGCAGAACTGCATTGCAAATTTTGGATAAGTCTGCATTTCAAAGGATGCATTTGGGTTCACGTATCGGTTTGTAAAAAAATATTGGCAGGTTCCTATTAAAATGTGAACTGAACAATTTTCTCTGCATACTTTGTAATAAGGAAAGGAGTGTGCATATACATTTGGAAAACATTTATCCCTAACGTAATGCAATTAAGTCCGATCGATGCATTTTTGTACACATTACTTGGAACTGCAAAATTCAGAGACATGCGAATTCAGAAGGAAGGCTGTGTTTCACAGTTCATGTATTGTTTTGGTAAGTGTGATTTATGTAGGTTTGCCTCTAAATGCCAACAAAATCACATCTGTCCGCTGTTCTTAGTCTGAACAGCCCTGTTGATGTTTGTGGAGAATATATATATATATATATATATATATATATATATATATATATATATATATATAGGATCCACCCTATTCTCTTGTATGTGATTTGTTTTTAACAGATTTCAACTGTGTGTGTTTTTAATTGTTGATACCTACCCTGGGACCTTATTCTGGAAACTGGGCAAGAGATATATATGATGATGTCAACGATGATGTGTAGGATATGCCTGATAAAGAGCTGCTGGGTACAAAAGTTCCTAAGCATAGAATCACAGAATTGTAGAGTTAGAAGGGACACCAAGGGTCACCCAGTCCAAACCTGAATCAAAGTTAAGGAATCCAGGACAGATAGCCATCCAGCCTTTGGTTAAAAACCTTCAATGAAGGAGAGTCCACCATTTTCTGTGGTGGTCCATTCCACTGTCAAACAGCTCAGAATGTTCTTCCTGATGTTTAGTCAGAACCTCCTTTCTCGCAATTTGAATCCATTGGCAAAGGTCCTGTCCTCTGGAGCAGCGAAAAACAAGCTTGCTCCATCTTCCATGAAACAGCCCTTCAAATATCTGAAGATGGCACATAAGTCGAATGTTCAAATCTCACCTCAGCCTACATGGCCTTAGACAAACCCCTTTCTTCCCAGTAAGAATACTGATTTACCTTAGAGCAGCCTTTCTCAACCTTGGGTCCCCAGATGTTTTTGGCCTACAACTCCCATCATCCCTAGGTAGCAGGACCAGCGGTCAGGGATGATGGGAGTTGTAGGCCAAAAACATCTATTGCTGGTCTTTGACCGTATTAAAGTTTACTACTACTACTACTCTGGGGACCCAAGATTGAGAAAGGCTGCCTTAGAGAGTATTTTTAAGGATCAATGAGGTGATATCTATTAAAATACTTCCAGAACATATAGAAGAATATTTTAATGCCCTTATTGTTGAAGCCTCCGGTGTTTCAAGTGCACCCCAGCCAGGGGCCACTGAGTGCTGCCATTTTGCACTGACTAAACCAGAGCGCTGTTCATGGATAGTTCTTAGCAGCCCATCCCTTCTTTTTTACATTTTAAATCAAAATCTGCTGTTTGCTTCCATCGCTAATCCTTTATCTGTCTCTCTTCCCCCCTCATTCCTAAAGACCAGTCTTAACAAAGGCTTCAAATCCTCCTGTAAAGAACACTTAAGACGAGGGCTAAGGCAGGCTGGAAAGTGACTGAAATCCTGCCCTGTTTTTGAAAGCAAAGTTTCTTAAAAACAGATTAGTTCCAGGGTTTCCAACCAATATAGACCATCAGAGCCTTTCAAGGAGTGTATTCTGTGTCCATGTTATTTAGGGCATTTTTTTCCAGCTGGAACTCACTGATACTCAGTTCCGGTATCTCTCAGGTCGGTGTTCATGGTGAGCTCTGGCACCTCTTTTTCTAGAAAAATAGCACTGGTGACAACCATTGCAGATCTGTTTTAGGATCATTTAGAACAGGGGGAGATGTCCCATGGCCTCCTTTGATTTGTTTGCACAGTGTTTGCAGGGAGGTTAGACAATGCTGGCTTTTTATTAAGCATTCATTCAGGGAAGTTAGGACATGGTTGCATCAGGGAAACGGAGTGAATCGCCCCAGTTCTCACTGGGCACTTAAACAACTGCACCACATTTGTTCATTGCCTCATTGTGTTCTAGCAAATTCTGTAAGTAGATTTTGTGTTATGTCAAAACTCTCCTTTGTCTGTAAGGTTCCCTGCTCCTCTCCAGTGATTAGTACCTGCCTTTTAGATAGACTCTGGAAATGAGCGGGCAGTTAATGTAACTGATGCAAAATTGGTGTAATATAAACAGGCTGCCTTGCCACCTTGAACATTCTGACAGCCAAATTTTGCACCAGCTAACGTAAAGGCTACATAATAAGCACCACCGAAGAGCATTTGTAACTGATGCTACAGTAGGTGCAAAACATGACTAGTGACATCACTGGTTGCAACTACTGAGCTACCTGTTGCTTCATGTTCTCAGAAGCAGCATCTCTAGCTGGCCAACCCATAATACACTGTCCTGACGTACAAGCCGAACCTTGGGCTTCCAAAAATGTGCCAATACTGCACACATGGCTTTCATTTTGTACGAACCAATCAACCATTCATGCATTCATTCATTCATTCATGGTGTTCCCTCACATATTCACACTGAGTGCTGAAGTACGAGCCACCCATTTCTGCTTTCATTCTTTCCATCCCAGAAAGTTGGAAAACTGATTTCCATCCTGGTCCCCCCCCCCCGGCATTTCACTAGTTGCCCATTGACTTCTAAGTAAATTATGAAGATTTATTAAGGCCCTCAATCATCTGCCTGGGAAGGAGCTTACCCTCCTGATAAACCTTGTCTTGTGAGGTTCTCTCCACCCACACCATGCTCATTGCCACCTGCAGAGGCAATGTGGTCTGGGACTAAAAGCTCCTTTGGCTGATCTGTCAGAGATAAGAGACCATTCATCAGTCAACCTTCACTCTCTTGATGCAATGTCAGGTATTAAAATTCCATTGCTTGCTCCCCACCTCCTCCATCCTCTGCCATGCAGCTGCTGATGCTGGAGAGAGGACAACACACTCTGACTTCTCTGCGATTCCCCCACAAGCCAACCTGAGTGAGGGTTAGAAGGGTAGACAGATTGGAGGGGGAGGCGGCTCTTGTGTCTCTAGTGTGCTCCCACCTGCTGCATTTTCTTCTCTCTTGATAAGTACCTGTCCCTTAGTTCCATGGCTTTGGGAGTTATATCCATAGTGAGTTCCACACAGAGTAGAATAATCGAATTGTAGAGTTGGGTCATGTAGGGTCATGTAGAATTGTTGGGTGATGTAGAATTGTACAGTAAGGTCATGCAGTCCCATCTGCTGCAAAACAGGCATCACAGCTAAGGATTCCCTGGCAGATGGCTTCCAGCCTCTATGGAAAAACCTCCAATGAAGGAGAGCTTACTACCTTCTGAGGTAATCCGTTCCACTATCAAACAGCTCATACCATCAGAACATTCTTCCTAATCTTTAGTCAGAATCTCCTTTCTTGCAATTTGAATACACTGGCTTAGGTCCTACTCTCTGGAGCAGCGCAAAACAAGCTTGTTCCATCTTCCATGGGCAGCCCTTCAGATATCTGAAGAAGGCGATTAGATCACCTCAAACGTCTCTTGGCTAAACATATCCAACTCCTTCAACCATTCTTCATAAGGCTTGGTTTCCATACCCTATATCCATACCCTATATCCTTCACTGCACATGTTCCACTTGGTCAATATCCTTCTTAAACCATGGTGCTGAGAACAGGACACAGGTCTCCAGGTGGGGTCTGCTCAAACCAAAATAGAGTGGTACTATTACGTTCCTTGATCTGGACACCATACCTCTGTTGAGGCAGCTTATATTTCCATTAGCTTTTTCCACTGTTGCATCACGCTTTTGAATCATGTTACGCTTGTGGTCTACTAAGACCCCTAGATTATTTTCCACATGTATGGCTTCCAAGTTAGGTGTCTCCCATTCAATATTGGTGTGGTGCTCTGCTTGGGATGGATTGAGTTTTATGATACCCGACCACATACAGTGGAACGGGGCAGTATGCAGTCAGTGTGTGGGTGTGGGAGAGGAGATGATCAGGGGGCAGAGGTTTGTCTACAAGCAGGAATGAGAACTCCTCTAATCCAAAGAGCACAGAGGTCATCGGATGCTCGGCCACCCAAGGCTTCCTGGAAGCTTCGACTGCACCTCCCAATGCCACCCTCTTCCCAGAAGTAACTCGAGGTTTGCTTCTCAGAAGGCCTTCGAACGACACACATGCTGTCTCACCAGAGCAGCTTTGGGAAAGGACAGGGCCAAGCCAAGACTCATCAAGAAAAATGTGATACAAAATTGTTGCATCTGTTAGTGATTGGGAGTCGGCGAGCTTCACTTCAGACTGCCCAATAAAACTGGCTTGGGGGAGAATTTCCTGAGTCCCAGATTAAGTGGATAAAGATGTTTCAGGGCAGCCGTTGGGTGGTTTTGCACACAATTTGCTGTTGGTTTCGCCCTTTGTTGCTTAATAAAGAGCAGAAGGAGTATCTCACAATCTTTTCTTTTCTTTTTTTGACCAAAATATTCTTTCATCCCCATTTGAATTCATTTCCTGTCACAGGCCAAATTCTCTTTTAGCTGATCTAGATGGTGGCTCCAGCAAAAGAAGGACTTTGGGCCAGAGAGGCAGGAGGGGGCCATTGAGAACGGCAGGTGAGCTATGGATGGAGCTATGGATTGTTGGCATTTTAGTGGGAAGCCCCTCGATTCACATTTCTCAGAACCACGATCTCCGAATTTTGTGATGCACTTCTCCAAGGAAGCAGTGTGTGCAAACATGCATACATGAGTGTGGCATCAGCATAAAATGCATACCTTAATGGAAACAGCATAGACAAATTGTAGGAATTATGCACTGTTGCCGGTGCAACAACAAATGCATTATATTAGGTAAAATACTTGCGAGCATGTAATGCATATACTAGAAGAAATCTGCACTGAAATGCTACATGAATATCTGAATTTTAGGACTGTATAAATGAGAAACAGAGGGACACTAAAACTGACAGGCTTTGACTACAGACAGGATCATATGAATACAGGTGGCTGCGCTGACTGGGGCTGATGGGAATTGTAGTCCAGAATAGCCATGCTGGCCGAGGCTGATGGGAACTGTAGTCCAAATTATCTGAAGGATGCCAATGTTGCTGAAGGCCAGCCTAAAAGAAGATGGGGAACCAAATGGTAATAAGTAACTATCTTTTCTGAGAATTGGGGGGGGCAGGGGAAGCAATTTGTGCAAAGCATTCATTTGTGCCCGAGAGTCATTTCTCCAGCCCGACACAAACATCTCATAGTAGGGCTCTCCCCGTACCCAAAGACATTGTCTGTTTTTTTTTGAAAATGGGAGTGTTGCTTGGTGTCCCTTTGTCCTTTGAGTTTCCCCCTTTGTTGCAGATCTTTCCATTGCTGCCTGCCTGATAAGTATTTATAGCCAGGCCTGGCACTGGGCCATAGATGTACATTAATGATAGACAAGCAACAAATGCCACCCACATGCTGCCCTCTGTCCCTGCGATTGAGTCTCTGCCCATCTATGCAAGCAAAAGACCAAACTGATTTAGAGGGGTCCAAGAAAACTCTCCTTAAAAAAACAAAAAACAATGCATTCAATCAAAAACACACAATTCAAAAACGTGTTAAAATAAAGAAGTTAAAAAACGAAACACTATAGCTGCATGAAAAATCCCTTGCATCTCAAGAGGGATTGCTAAATCGGTTCATATCTTTTCTGGAAACTTTTGCACATGGCCACCCATAACTCAATTCTGTCCTGTTTCTGCATCAATCTGCCATTAAAATAACACCACCACCAAAACAGCAGGGTGGGGGGTGGGGATCCCCATGGAAGAACAAATTTTCAATGCCTCCTGTACTCAAATGCTTGCTCGCCCCACCTCAGAACATGCATTTTAAATGTATACAATTTTAAAAGCCAAGGGCTGCATTGGAGCATTTGAGAAGTGTGCAAAACGATGGTGAGACAACTGTCAATCTGTGCATTAGTCTCACAGGTACAAATCAGATCAGCTTATAGAAAGTCCCCAGCATTCCGAAATCTCTGTTTCCTGTAAGTCTTTCCAGCTCCCTGCCCCATCCCACTAATATGTTTATATACAAAAATTATAAACTAAAAAACTAATATGTTTATATACAAATTTCAAGAGACTGCTGTCCCCGTCATGGTTGTGAACCACCCTGAGATCTATGGATGGAGGGTGGCATACAATTTATTATTAATAATAATAATAATAATAATAATAATAATAATAACAATAATGCTTCTAGAGCAGGTCTTAGGAACCTTCCTCAGCCTGAGGGCCATATGGCCTTCTGAACCTACTTCTGGGGGTCACATTCCAGTGCTGGGCAGGGTCAGAGGCAAAAGCAGACCGAACAATAATGTGATTTTTTCCTTTGTTAAGTAGGCTAGTTTCTACACCAGGGGTAGGCAACCTAAGGCCCCTGGGCCGGATGCGGCCCAATCGCCTTCTCAATCCGGCCCACGGACGGTCCAGGAATCAGCGTGTTTTTACATAAGTTGAATGTGTCCTTTTATTTAAAATGCATATCTGGATAATTTGTGGGGCATGCCTGGTGTTTTTACATGAGTAGAATGTGTGCTTTTATTTAAAATGCATCTCTGGGTTATTTGTGGGGCATAGGAATTCGTTCATTCCCCCCCCCCCCCAAATATAGTCCGGCCCCCCACAAGGTCTGAGGGACAGTGGACCAGCCCACAGCTGAAAAAGGTTGCTGACCCCTGTTCTACACCCACCCCTTCTCTCTCCTCCCCTGCAGGCAAGAGTTCAAGGGCACATTCCAGTCAGGCAGAAACACTTGAGGAAGGTGTGAAGCAAGGGCTGTGGTGGCTGTGCTCTGAGGACAGGGCATAAGTTCCAAGGGGACCAAACAGATGCCTAGAGGGCCACACTGGGCCCCTGTGATGTGAAGTTCCCTGCAACAGGCTTCTGGCTGACCAATTTTGGAAACAGGACCCTAGGCTAGATGGATTTGGGGTAAGATAAGTCTTCTATTCACCAGCCACTTCCTTTCCTCTCCTTTCCCCATAACGATCCCCTGCTCCCCCACAGATTGCCACACAAACCGTCCTCAGGAAACTAAATACAACCCCCCCCAAACATTGTCAGGAATTCTCCCACACACAAGCACGCAATCTGCAGAATCATCACTGTGGGCACCAGAACGCATGATTTGGCCAAACTCCCCCGGGGAAGAGGAAGAGGTTCTGACATCTGTCTGCAAGAATGTGGGGGGTATAGACAACTGAGAGGGTGCCTCCGGGAATGCGAGGAGAAGCGGTGGTCCAAACTGAGAGCATCAGAGGTTTTTTTGGGCAAGCGATCAGGAAATCTTTCCATGCTCACAGCACTGTGGAACGTCTCCCAAGGCGGCGGGCTGGGGGGCGGAGGAGACTGCATCAGCCCCATGGCTGAGTCATCTCAGGCTGAGCACTAGATAACGCAGGCTGTTGGGAAGAGCTGTGCCTCGGCATGGGCTGGGCCCCCGATGATCTCACGGCTTCCTCCATCTGCAGCGCCCGTGCATCTCATCAGGCCCTGTCATGTGCCAAGTGTGTGCATCGCTGCTCTCCGGCTGGACTCAGGGCGGAGGACAGGAAGGGCAGGCAAACATCCTTCAGTCCCAGAAGCTGAGTCCAGCCAGAGCAAGGCCTTGGCAAGATCACGTCATGCCAGGCATGATGCAGAGGTCACTTTGGCTGAGGACCAGCTCGACTCACTGGAATTTCTGCTCCTCTGGACTGGGAAGGAGCCAGGTGTGGCTAGATGTGGGACTGGGAGATGCTGGTTGGAGCCCCTGTTGAGCCATGAAGCTCACAGGATGAACTTGAGCCAGTCAGACTGGCCCACTGTTGGGAAGTGCTAGGGTTAGGATGTGGAGCCTTCAACCCTGGGCACCTCCGCCCCACACGGTGAGCCAGCAAGGCTGCAGTTTGGAGCATCTCCTTAGACCATGTGTGGAGAACTGGTGGCCTTCCAGATGTTGCTAGACTGCAACTCCCATCACCCCTGTCCACTGTCCATGCTGCCTGGTGCTGATTAGTCAGAGGTCAACTGTATCTGGAGGACCATACAGGCTCCCCATCCCTGGAATACTTCTTCCTAATATCATCTACTATGAGTCCTTACATGAACTGGTGTCACCATGTAAGTAATTCCCCCCATATTTCAGAGACTTGCATTAGGAGGGCGTGAAAAGCATCAATGCCTCATTGTGTCATGGTCCCAATCCATGAGTTGATCACTGGGAGGTGGGAGACAGGAAGCTCACCATGCGGTCCCTGTTTGCTAGGACCAACTAAAATGCTTAGATACAGCCCCAGACATAAAGGTCATGTCCAAGGAAAGTCACCTTGGATCCATTAATCCTCGAACCCTTGACTGTTCTGTAGACTCACTGTGGTACATCCTAGCTCTGGGTACAAAAGCGAATCAGGAACCAATTTAGTTCGGCTTGCATTTTTATCCAAAGCTACTTAATCCACATTTTCTGAAACAATATGGGAACAGAAATACAGCAACTCTTGGAAGTTTGCATTTCACTGAATTTTGCAATGCAGTTCTTCAACCAAACGTCTACAAAAAAACCAACAACAAAACAAGAAACAAAAAAACCACAAAACCAGAATTGGGGGAAGTGTGTGCACAAATGCATAGGTATATTCATGACTATAACAAATAGCATGCGTTGCATTTGGAGAAAATTGCCTTCAAGGACTGGATTGGGTCTTAAGAATTAAAAACATAAGAGGAACCTGCTGGCACAGGCCATCTAATCCAACATCCTGTTTTCACAGTGGCCAACCAGATGCCTGGGGGAGACCTGCAAGCAGATTCAGAAGTTGCTCTGAGCATCTTAGCTGTGCCTTCCATATAATCATAGAATTACAGAATTATAAGGGACCACGAGGGTCATCTAGTCTAACTCCTTGTGGTGCAGGAATCTTTTGGCAATGCTGGCTGGGGCTAATGGGAGTCCAGTAGATCTGAAGGGTTTTTTCCCATCTGGGGTTGGGGGAGAGACCAATAATTGACCACTTCCAACCCCTGTTTGTAGGGGTGATGGACGAATTGGAGCTAGGTGAATTCTGACCAGAACTGACCCGATCAGATCCCAACTTGTGAAATCTGTAAGTTAACTATGGGCCTCTTTTTGTCTCTTCTCGATCTCTCCCCAACCAGCTACAGATTCACAGAGGTTAAGGCTATCAATGGCTATTAACCCCAATGACTATGTTCTGTCTCCATTGCTGGAAGTGGTATGCCTGGGAACCACAAGTTGGGAAGATGATGTTGCATTCAGATCCTACTTGTGGGTTTCTCATTGAGGCCGATGGTTGGCCAATGTGAGAACAGGATGCTGGACTTTGATGGGCAGCTCCACTGGCCTGATCCAGGAGGCTTTTCTTATGCTCTTATAAGCCTCTTAGCCACAACAAGGGCTCACAGGGCCTACTTTCCTTGCCCAGTCCTGGAAGCCCATTTCTGGAATCCAACGACACTTGGGCATATTTAATGTAGTAGAGACCAAGCCAGTGCAAACAGACACTGAGCCGGAAAAAAACAAATTATCTCTCATGCATCATGGATTTTTGAGGGCACCATAGGTGTACCGGCAGGCATGATGGCACCCATGGGTGCCACATTGGAGACCCCACATAGATTAAGAGAATGGTAAGACCTTCCCCGCAGCTTGATTGGCAGAGATGTCTTCTTCCACTCTCCAGCTCTTCTTGCTGGGCAGGCAGATGTTCCACGGACTGCTACCCTGTCCTCTGGTTTGAATTAGCTGTTGAGCATTCCTGGAAGGCTTGTTCTGATTAGCAGCTCTGCATCTGCATCAACACTTTCTCACTCACATTTTATTATCATTTTTTGGTTCGCATCCCGAAAACACCCCCCCCCAGTTGTCATGTGCACTCCCAGGACCCGGGCCAGGAGAGCTGATTCCTGCCTCGCCCACCCAAACCCTCTTGCTCCTTCTCATTGGGTGGGGTGAGGTAGAGGAAGGAGGGAGTCATAATGGAAAGCTCGGTCAGAAAGAGGCCTGGCCAGATTCCTGATATAAAGCCCTCCACCCCGGTAAGTGGACAAGGAGGGCATTTTGCGCCTTCCCTATCCTAGAAGGGGTATTTGTACCTTATATAGCCTTATATAGGAACATAGGAAGCTGTTTATCCTGAGTCAGGCCCATCTAGTTCAGTACTGTCTGCACTGACTGACAGCAGCTTTCTGTTGTTTATTCCAAAGAGTTTTGTACAGGTGTGGGGAACTTCAGACCCAGAGGCTGAATGTGGTCTTCTAGAACTATCTACCTGGTCCTTGGGACATGGGTCACATCTTGAATAAAATATAGTGGGGGCCCAGGTAAGCCCCACCCCGCATAATTGATCACATGACATGGTGCAAATATTTTATTAAGGGGGCCGAAGCCCCCAGAACCCCTTGGAGTTGGTTCCTATGCCTTGGGACTATCTACAGTCCCACCTTCCTCAAGTGCTTTTTCCTTGGCCAGAATATGTCTTTGAGCTGTGATAAGGCCTCTTTACTTACCTGAACAGAGTATGGAGGTGTGTGTGTGTGTGTGTGTGTGTGTGTGTGTGTGTAGAAGCTTTTGTGTGTCTGGAATGTAGCCTATTTTATAAGTCAAAATATGGATCCATCTAGCCCAGTCCCGTCTACACTGACTGGCAGTGATTTCCCAGGATTTTAGACAGTGATCTCTCCCGATCCTACCTGGAGATGCTGAGGACTGAACCTGGGACCTTTCACGTATAAAACCTTTACCACTGAGCTACAGCCTTCCCTAAGATGTCCCCAGATGATTAGCCAAGATGGGTTGAATCGCAGTCTAGAGGCTCATACAGCACACACAAATCCAGTTTCTAAAACTGGATTGAAATCATGCTTGCTTCCACTAGGACAGAATGGCTCTGAGGATGTTGACAAGCACACAGAAGTGTGCCTCTTCTTCTAAGTCCACAGTCAGGATACGGATCCTTTGACCCTCCTGACATTGTTGGACTACAAGTCCCCTCATCCCCAGCCAGCTTAACCAACGGTCAGGGATGATGGGGGTTGTAGTCTGACAAGATCTGTGGACCCAACACTGAAGAACAAGGCCATGGCTAATATCCATGGGATAAGGCTCTCTTCCAGGAATGTATCTAATCTGTTTGTAAAGTCTTCCAAGTGGGTGGCCAACACCACATCCTATGGTGAAGAATTCCTTGCTAATGATGTGTTGTGTGTGAAGAAAGCGTTCCTTCCTTTATTTTGCATTTGCTGCTGAAGGCAGACCATCCAAGTGTCCCTATTTTCCAGGGTCGTCTCTGATTTAGAGAAGCTGTCCTGGTTTCTAATTTGATCCTGGAATGTCTCGCTTTTCCTTAGGACATCCCTATTTTCTTTGGAGAAATGTTGGAGGATATGGTAGGATGTTCCTATTTTCACTGGAGGATATGGAGTTATCTGACCCCTGAGCTGTCCGAAGGCAATTCAGTATAGGGAAGACTGAAAATTCCTTATAGTATCTATTTCTAATTTGTACTCTTTTAAGTTTTACTGGTTCTAATTTTTTAAATCAAATTGTGCTGTGTATTTGTTCTAGTTCTGTTGTTCTTATGAGCTTAAAGCTGAAATAAAGTGACTGAGTATAGGGAAGACTTTTTTTAAAAAAAAATGTTTAATGTTATATTATGTTTTTATATATGTTGAAAAATGCCCAGAGAGGCTGGGGCGACCCGGTAAGATGTGTGGGGCATAAATAGTAAAATTATCATTATGGAATGGGACGTCTCAATTTTCATCGGAGAAATGTTGGAGAGTATGTGAAGGTGCTGCCTGATTTGAGCTCCGCTGCAGGTGAAGCACCTTCCAGGTGGACAGGGCTGCCAACCTCTCTTTGGCACCGCCCCCTCTTTTTTGTATGTCTGCTAGGAGGCAGGATTGATCTTCTCCCACCGGCCTTTGCTCTGCAACTGTACTTTTGAGCTTTGGTGCCTGGCTGCCTCCCTAAGATGGAATTGGCTGCCTGCCACAATTTTAATTTGACTAACTCCCTGAAAGCAGGGATGGGGTTCCTCAGGCCTGAGGGCCTCTAGGGCTTGCCACCAGCCATCTCTGACCTGCTGGGAGCAGGAGGGTCCTGTTCCTGCCTCTCTCCACCTGGCCCAGCATGGGGCCTGACAGGCTTCATAAGAACTGCTGCTTTTGCTGCCCAGCAAGGACTGGGGTATTTTGGGGAAAGTTTTGTTGGGAGTTTCTGCTGTTATTGATATTAATTTTTTGTACCTATTTTTATGTGGAAATTGTTCAGTTTGGTTATGAAGTTTTTGATGTGTTTTATTTATTTTTATGACTGCTTTGCTATGTTTGCACTGTATTTTTCCGTGTATAACACACCCCTGTGTATAAGACACCCCCTATTTTGGGGGACTCCCAATAAAGAAAATGGGGGGGGGATTGCCCAAAGTTGCTGAGCTTCTTTTGGGGAGGATTGCTGAAAATAACTCACCCGCCTGACCTACACTGCCACTCGCACACGTCGCAAAAGCCACCCATCGCCTGTCCCATCGCCGGCAGAGGCCGCCAATCACCCGCCCAATTGCTGCAGCAACAGCCAATCAACACCAGCCCTTGCCGCAGCCAACAATAACACGCCCAATAACCGCTGACAATCTCTGGCTCACAGAACCAACCAATCCCACGTCCCCCCCTGTGCACTATCCATGTATAAGACAACCCCCAATTTTTAACATAATTTTAAAATAAAAAGCCATCGTCTTATA
The DNA here is from genome assembly GCA_034641385.1 of Darevskia mixta. Lineage (NCBI taxonomy): Eukaryota > Metazoa > Chordata > Lepidosauria > Squamata > Lacertidae > Darevskia > Darevskia mixta. The sequence goes on from JAWWNH010000181.1 coordinate 9,096,229, forward strand.
CACGGAAAAGTACGGTAAATCTTTTCATATTGCAAGCCGCCTTGAGCATTGTTTTAACTGTGGAAAGGCGGTGTTATGTACTGAGTTGAATAGGATCCAAAATGCAGCAGTCTGATTGGTCCTAGAACAATAGGATTCAGAATGCAGCAGTCTGATTGGTCCGCAGGAGCCACCCAATCCAGCTAGGTGGAAGTGAATCCGCAACCTGATTGGCCTACAGGAGTATCCTGGAATTAGCCAATCATGTGGGGCCCATTGTGTAAATAATGTATATAAAGCAGACGTGCTGGGGGAACTTTCATTCCTCACTACTATGAGCTGAATAAAGAGCATGAAATCCACACTCGACTCCGAGTATATTTCAGGCGGCATACAGATAAAATGATGATGATGATGATCTCTTTTCTGGAGGATTCTTTAAGTTCACTGCACAAAGTCTGGATCCCGATTCCTGCTGTCTTGACTGATCTGCAGCTCCAGAATCCCTTCTTTCCTGCCAGAGCAGGGTCAAGAGATGAGGAGCAAGCCTCCCGCCAAGTCCCATACACCCAGGTTGGTTCTTTCAAAGCTCGTCTGACAGCCAAGCTCTTTCCAGGTCCCTGACCCCAGAACAAATATCCCCCTGGGCACTCAGCTGCTTCTCAAACACACGGGCAATGGCTCCTTGGAGCTCTGTCCCCACACACAGGCAACCCACACATCACCTCTGTTGACAAAGCCAGAAATAACAGCGACGTCTCTCTCTCCCCTGGTGAATGGGGGCTCTCTCTCAAGCCCTGAGCTCTCCCCCGTGACACTATCAATATTTAGAAATGTGGCGACTTCCAGGCCTCCGTGATTTATAAGGGAACAGGGCTGTCAGGCAGGGTTCCTGTCCGCCTTGCTTGTGGTTGCTACAGATGAGCAGTGTCTGTTAGCAAGGCTCTCCCAAGGGAGAGGTGGCAGGGGGCGGGGTGTGTAAGAGAGAGGATTCAGCAAAGGCTGGGTTTGCAAAAGGGTGCACAAGAAAGGTCCCTCCAAGAAGGGTGGTGTTTTTTTAAATTTGCGGGTGGAGGAAGAGATATTCTGTAATGTGTCCTTGATGCAGTAACAGTGCCTTCGTGGTGGATTTATTATACTGGACTGTTCGCACACATACCATTCCCCTTTGTTAGCTGTTCCTAGAGATGTAAGAAGGCATCGTTTTCTGTCCTGCGCTGATTTTGATGCATGCAGGATGGGGTTGTGCAGAGTTGTTAAGGCAGCAGAGAGCATTGTTGGCTGCTCGCTCTCCACCTTAGAGCAGATTTATGCCATGAGGTGCCACAGAAAGGCACTGGACATAGTGAAAGATCCATTGCATCCTGGTCACCGTCTCTTTGAGCTCTTGCCATCGGGATGGAGCTACAGGACGATGACAACAAGAACAAGCCATCTTAGAAACAGCTTCTTCTCCAGAGCGATCGCGGCCTTGAATGGGAAGCCTGGACTTTGAAGTCATCTAATCTTACCTGTTATGTTTTATCATTGTATGGTTTTAATCAGTGTGTATGGTTTTAATCAGTGTTTTCGTAGTTGTTTTGTCTTTGCGTGGAGTGCCCTATCTGGGTGGATGGAGCAGCCAAGTAATTTCGTTGTCCCCGAAGGGGACAATGACAATAAAATATATTCTATTCTATTCTATGCCCCAATGTCTCGGTTCTGCTGCAGATCATCTTCCCCCCAAAAAACTACATCACTCGTCTCAGCATTGGCTGTGCTGAAATGATGCAACTTAGGCAATTTATGTGATTAGCTTTGTAAGTGATATAAATTTTGTTGCCATTGCTCCAACCCATTCATTTCAACGCAAAGGCAGTGCACTGCAGAATGGTGGGAGCATAATCCATTACATATCGCTTGCAGATTGAAAGCAAGAACAAGAGTGCATATTGATAATATTTGCCAGACTGATTTCCATTCTGGACACGGGACAAATAATCAAACATCGGCAATTGCAATTCCCATTTCTGTCTGTATTTTCCAACATCTCTCCCCTCCCCCCCCCCCCGAACAACAGTTTCTGGAGTTCTCTGGGAAGAGGGGTTGAGTGTTAAACCACTCTGGGACTTGGAGCTTGGTGAGGTGGATGGGGTATCCTAACAGCAAAGAGCACCCTTAACAACTCTTTAAGGATTCTTTGGGGGAAGCCATGACTGTTTAAAGTCAAACCCATGACCCTGAGATTAAGAGCCTCATTCTACCAACTGAGCTATCCAAAGTGATACCAGGTGATGGGTCTTTGCTTGTGTTGATGAACTGCTGATCACTGGGACTCTCAATAGTGGTGTGCATAGCTGATAACCTGCAAACCTCTTTGGCCCAGGCTTTATCTGCCCCACACCTGGGGTCCTTTATAATTTCAGGAGTATGGCAGAGGGCCTTCTTGGTAGTGGCGCCCGCCCTGTGGAACGCCCTCCCATCAGATGTCAAGGAAATAAACAACTATCTGACTCTTAGAAGACACCTGAAGGCATCCTGTTTAGGGAAGTTTTTAATGTCTGATGTTTTATCGTGTTTTTAATATTCTGTTGGGAGCCGCCCAGAGTCGCTGGGGAAACCCAGCCAGATTGGTGGGGTATAAATAATAAATTATTATTATATTATAAAATTATTATTCTGGCTTGACCAAAGCAGCCTTGAAAGTCAAATGCAGACGACTTGTGAACTGAAGGAAACTCCAAGTCCAGAAGTGCCCCCACCCCCATTCTAAGGTAACAATACAAAATGGTATTTAACCTAAGGAAATAGAATTGTATTGCATTGGTTTAATTCAGTGGTCACTAATAAGGTGTTGATTTAATAGTATTAGCTAATAAGGAACATAGTAAGGTGAACTGTAGGGACCAGGTGGCGCTGTGGGTTAAACCACAGGCTTGCTGATCAGAAGGTCAGCGGTTTGAATCCCTGCCACGGGGTGAGCTCCCGTTGCTCGGTCCCAGCTCCTGCCCACCTAGCAGTTCGAAAGCATGTTAAAGTGCAAGTAGATAAATAGGGACCGCTCCAGCGGGAAGGTAAACGGCGTTTCCGTGCGCTGCTCTGGTTCGCCAGAAGCGGCTTAGTCATGCTGGCCACATGACCCGGAGGCTGTCTTCGGACAAACGCCGGCTCCCTCGGCCTATAGAGCGAGATGAGCACGCAACCCCAGAGTCGGACACGACTGGACCTGATGGTCAGGGGTCCCTTTACCTTTACCTTTAAGGTGAACTGTGGTGAATATTATTTTGATTTCTTTATTTTGCTGGAAAGAGTTTGTATGCTTAAAAAGAATTACATTGTTACTTTTTAAAAAAAAATTGCTGTTTTTTTGCGGAAATGTGTTAATCTAATAACAAGTATTCTAATAATGTTTAATACTGCTGCTGTTGGCGTCTGTCTGTCTGGTGAGACAATCGAAAAGTATTTAGGCATTTCCCCTAAAAATGCATTTCTTGTATTTCTCCCTGAGTCGCACATTTTTGTATCCCAGATTTTTCTCCAGAAAAAAACTTCACTCACATATCAATTGTTCGCGACTCCTTAATTGCTTCACTGCTAAAGTTGTTCCTTTTCTGTTGGGTAGTTTCATGCTGCCATCTGTTGACCAGCACAGTGCATCGCTACTGGGTTTGCTATGGCATTATAAAGCCTGTGGGGAACTCTTCTTTTATAATTTTATGGTTAAAGCTGGCTTCAAGAAGCTCCATACCACTGAAAGTGGAGCACCATGAAAATATGAGATAGAAATCCAGGACCTGAAAAAATAATACAGTACTGTTACTTCTGCTATATTTACAGCTAGTCAGCTCTAACAAAAGAGGGATCTGTTGAACCAAAGAGAAAGAGAGATATAGATGTGCCATATTAAAGGGAAATCAATTCTCGGCAGCATCCAATTGTGCAAAGCATGGATGATGATGATGATTCTGCATTTTTACCTGATAGGGACTCAAGGCAGCTTAAAATAGGAACAGCTAAAAACATAGGGGGGATCATTAACATACATACATACATGCATGCATGCAGGATCCATTTAAAGCCATGCAGTTTATTACAATAAAAACAGCACAGCACCAGCTCATTCATTAAAAAGCAGTCAGTTCACCAAAGCCTGTTGGAATAAGAAAGTCTTCACATGTTGATGGAAGCACTGGCGGAGGAAGAGGGGGCGGGGGGAGCGCACCGCCCCCCGCACTGCGATCCCGGTGGGGTGCCATCATGGCTGCCCCTCCTGCGCTGGACGCCACACCCCCAGGTGGCACGCCACGCCCCCAGGACATTCACCACGCCCATGCGGGTGGCGCATCATGCACCCCAGGACACGCGCCAGCCACGCCCCCGCCTGCTCTCCGCCCCCGGTGCCAGAGCATGAAGCTCCGCCACTGGATGGAAGGCCAACAAGGCCAACATTCTGCCTTCTCCAGGGAGGGTGTTCCAGAATCTGGGAGCACCCATGGAGAAGGCCCTCTCTCATGTCCCCACCAAGCATGCCTGTGAAGGTGGTGGACCCAGATAAGGGGCTCCCCTGAAGATCTCAAAACCCGGGCAGGTTCATATGAGGAAATACTGTCTCAATTGGCTAGTGCCTTATGATGCCCACTCCAAAGTAGCTTAAGCAAAGTCAACATTTATTGCCTTGTCTTCTGGAAGACAATAAGGTGAGGAAACTACAATTGATTGAATATTTGAGCCATGCATTAAGATATTCTGACATGCCGACAGCCTGCCTGAGAAATGAGAGGAGGTGTATGAAGACAGATGAGGTGTTTAATTCCTTCTACAGATTTCCATGGTTCTATTTTTCTCCTGCTTCCAAGATATCCTTCTGACCGAAATCATGACATTCATTCATTGAAGTCTGCACATTCAGAGCTCCGGGTCATGTGGAGACAGAGGAAGCGCATGCAAGAAAGTTGTGGTTTCTCTTATGTAGGTCTATCCTGGGAGGTGTAGACAAATCTATGTTGCAGCCAGATTTGGATTGCTGGTCACTTCACCTGAAAAAGGATGTTTGAAAAGTTGGGAAAGGTTCAGAAAAGGGCAACCAAAATGATCCAAGGGATGGAGGAAGGAGTATTGGGGACTTCCTAGTAGGAGGTGGTGGTAATAATAATACTAATACTAATACTAATACTAATACTAATAATAATTGTATCCCACCCATCTGACTGGGTTGCGCCAGCTGCTCTGGGTGGCTTCCAACATATATAAAAACATAATAAAACATTAAACATTAGAAAGCTTCCCTATACAGGGCTCCCTTCAGATGTCTTCTAAAGATTATATAGCTACTCATCTCTTTGACATCTGAGCTGGATCTAGATACATAAAAAAAAAAAAAACGTTTTAGGAAAACGCGTTGTAAAGCTCATAATGGGAAATCACGTTGCCGAAGAACCGAACTCTATAGCACTATCTATTGTCACAGTGTTATGATGCACTTAAATAGGGTTGCCATATGTCAGGAATTTCCTGGACATAGCCGGAAAACTGCAGCGGGAAGCGGTGTCCTGGGTGGAAATTGGGGGGGGGAGTCCGGGAAAATCTGGACGTATGTCAACCCATGTCGGCAGTGTCTTAAGCATGACACAGAGAAAGTGGATTGAGAAAGGCTCCTCTCCTTCTTTCATAACACTAGAACTTGAAGCTGAACGTTGGAAGATTCAGGGCAGAGAAAAGAAAGGGCAGCACATAGTTAAAATATGGAACTTGTTCCCACAGGAGGTAGAGGGTTAGACAAATTAATGGAGGAGAGGGCTCTGCCTCCATGGCTGATGGCAGCAATCCTGATGGCTCCCAGTATGTTTCCGAGCACAATTCAAAGTGTTGGTGCTGACCTTGAAAGCCCTAAATGTAAGAGCTGTTCGACAGTGGAATTTGCTGCCAAGGAGTGTGGTGGAGTCTCCTTCTTTGGAGGTCTTTAAGCAGAGGCTTGACAGCCACCTGTCAGGAATGCTTTGATGGTGTTTCCTGCTTGGCAGGGGGTTGGACTGGATGGCCCTTGTGGTCTCTTCCAACTCTATGATTCTGATTCTATGAAATGACCTCAGTCCTGTATACCTGGAGCGTCTCCACCCCCATCGTTCAGCCCAGACACTGAGATCCAGCGCCGAGGGCCTTCTGGCGGTTCCCTCACTGCGAGAAGCAAAGCTACAGGGAACCAGGCAGAGGGCCTTCTCGGTTAGTGGCGCCCGCCCTGTGGAACGCCCTCCCAGCAGAGGTCAAAGAGATATACAACTACCTGACCTTTAGAAAATACTTGAAGGCAGCCCTGTTTAGGGAAGTTTTTAATCTGTGATATTTTAATGTATTTTGATATTGTTGGAAGCCGTCCAGAGTGGCTGGGGAGAGCCGGCCAGATGGGCGGGGTACAAATAATAAATTATTATTATTATTATTATTATTATTATTATTATTATTATTATTATTATATTCTGAATACCAGTTGCTGGAAACCACAGGAGGGGAGAGGGCTCTTGTGCTGGAATCCTGATTGTGGGTTTCAACATGAGGACATCTGTTCGGCCACTGTGAGAACGGGATGCTGGACTAGATGGGCCACTGGCCTGATCCAGCAGATTCTTCATATGCTCTTAGCAACAGAAGCACCACCTTGCAGCTTCCTCTTCCTTTTCCGCTCTTCATTCCCCTCCTTCTCCTCCATCCCTCCTTACACGTACTCAGATAATGCACGGCAAAGATTGAAAATAAATATGTAAAGACTATGTGTAGCATTGCCCAGGGTAAACAGAAAGCAGCAAACAGATTGCCTGCACAGATATCCAATATTAGAGCAATGCTGATTTGTACTAATATACGGGAGGCTCATAAATAAATAACAAAATATAAAGAAAGAAACTGGAATAGATGATTAATATTTTACAGGGCTCCTAATAATATATGCAGCAGAATATTCCCTTCAATCCTGGCACACCAATCCATAAACAAATATGCTCTGTTTTTCAATGAATAAATGATTAGATCGCCTCCTTCCCCTCACCCTGGTTATGTCTGCTAGCTTTTACCATGGTTACTGGTTCCTGAGTCCTCAAAATCCATTTCTCTAACCGAAACTCCTGTCTATTCACATCACCCATAGGTGAGAGAGTAAACCCATGAAGCAGCAAAGAAAGACCTTTGCTTATCCCACTCAACACTGCAAGGGGGGATAAGCCTCCAGCAAACAGGAGAGGCAGTGTGGTGTAGTGGTAAGAGCAGGTTCAAATCCCTACTTGACCAGGAAGCTGACCTTGGGCTAGTCACTGGGTTGTATTCAACCAAGCTTCAATCAGAGTAGGCCCACTGGAATTAAGTTGGTCATGTCCACTTCCGGTTGGCGTGCCGGAGATGGCGGTCGGGGGGAAATGTCGCTCCTGACATTCCCCCGCCAGACCGAGCAAAGGGGTGCTCGCGCCAGCGCCGCGACCCCCAAAACCCCCGGGAAGGGCGTCCCGGGGTCCGGAGGACCTGCAAGAGCTTGGATGCCGGTCCCGGTCCCAGGGAGCTCTTAGCGGAGCTCCCGGGCGATCGGGCGGCGGAGCTCCAGGGTCCGCAGACGGCTCCGTCTGGCGAAGCTGCCAGAACGCCACAGCCGAGCGCGCCGATTCTTCCTAAATCTTCAATTTGGAACTGTGAGTAATTTATAAAGAAAAATTTTTATTTGGAACTGATTTGAACTTGGCTTGAGGGTGAAAAAACGGAGGTCTGCCCCTTGCCATTGTGTAACAACGACAGGGCATTGTTGCACAGCTTGAGAAGTAATGCTTGGAATTTGATACTTTGTTTTGGAAACTTAACCCCTGCGTCTCCCCCGGTCCTAGGGGGCAGATGAAGTCAATTTAACTTGTATGAGCAAGAGGATTATTTTGGAACTTTGGAACTTTTAAAAAGTTTGAAAAAGTTTGGAAAAGTTAGAAAAGAATTGTTTGCTAAAAATGGCGATGAAACAGGAAGTGGATTTGTCAACATTGTTGGAGAAACTGAAAGAATTCAGAATGGATTACAACGCTGGAGTGAAAGAACTGAGAGCTGAACTGGCTGCTGTTGGGAACAGCTTAGTGACAGAGATAAAGCAAAGCACAAACAATGATCTGATTGGTCAGGATTTACAATCAAACCCTGTGAACAATGTACTTGTTGAGCATAAACAGAAAAAGTTTACCCAGAAGAGACACAGCTGCACAAGAATCATCTACTACAAGTCAAGAGCTGTCGTCATCATCAGAAAAAAGAGAAATATTAAGAGAACTGTCAACAAACCACAGCTCAAAGACAAGCAGCAGAGGGAAAGTCGAGACAATCTGGACCAAACATGGAAGGAAAGACCGAGGACATCAATTGATATTGCTTTGGAGGCTACTCTGCAGCAAAGACAATGGGTTCCAAAGTTGGATCCTGCAGGAATAGGATGAGCATATATACGAAGTAACTGTTTTGTGGCCTACTGGTTTCTGAACTTGGACATGGCAGGAAATGATTACAGCATGATCTTTGGAAAAAATGATATAAGATGGATAGCTATTATAAATGATAAGTAATGATAAGTAATTTTGATATTGATATAAATTTTGATAATGATAAGTAATTTTGATATTGAAATAGTCTGCACCGGGGACTGGGGGGGGGGGAATAGGGATCTGATTATAGTAAAAGATAAGAATGCTAAAGTTAAAGATGTGAGTGGTTGATAAACGATTTGAAATTAAGAAATAATGGAAATGTTAATGATGTGGAATTAGAAACCTGGTAAGAATGTATATTATGTTAAATGAAAACAATGAGGGGGGGCATGAGGAAGTCGTCAGAGATTGTATAATTGTATGTGATCCGGCCTGAATCGGGGCTGGACAAAAATTTGGAAAACCCAATAAAAATTATTTAAAAAAAAAAAAAAAATAAGTTGGTCATGTCCATTAATCTCAGTAGGTCTCAACTAGGGCCAGGGCCTTTTCAGCACTGGCCCCGACTTGGTGGAATGCTCTGTCACAAAAGACCAGGGCCCTGTGGGATTTGACATCTTTCCGCAGGGCCCTGGTCTTTTGTGACAGAGCATTCCACCAAGTCGGGGCCAGTGCTGAAAAGGCCCTGGCCCTAGTTGAGACCTACTCAACTAGGATTTGACATCTTTCCGCAGGGCCTGCAAGACGGAGCTGTTCCGCCTGGCCTTTGGCTTAGACTCACTCTGACCCCTTATATGGGATTTGGTATATACATTTTCCCTTGGCTTTTTTGCTGGCCCATGTAGGACCAGCATGAATAGCTGGCTCGGGTGAATATCTGATGTTTCCTCCCTTTATGGTCTTGATTTATGGGCTACTACTAAAACGAGGCTGCATTTTAAGCTGTATTTTAAGCCATATTTTAATTAACTGTTTGTTGTTTGTTTGTTTTTCTATTACGTTTTATTGTAATTTATATTTGGTGTAAGTCGCCCTAAGCCCGGCCCTGGCTGGGGAGGGCGGGGTATGTATGTATGTATGTATGTATGTATGTATAAATAAATAAATAAATAATAATAATAATAATAATAATAATAATAATTACTAACCCATTTCCCACTTCAGCCTAATCTACCTCACAAGGTCATTGTGAGGACAAAATTAAGAAGAGTGGGAAAACCATCTACGCCTCAGAGGAAAGTTGAAATGCAAATGTAATAATAAATGACTAGGGCTGGGAACTGTAATTTGTCAAGGGGGCTGAGAGCCACATAGAGCTACAGTTCCCAGAGTTGAACCACTCTGGCAGCTCTGTGAGGGGAATAGGGGTCTTCTAACAGCTCTCACCACCTGTACCCCTATGGAACAGAACGTGACAACTGACCCCCAACCTCTCAGTACAAGGGTTCAGATGGCAACAATGGAAAGGAATGCTTCAATTTTAATCAAACAATCTGAATGCAATGTACAAATATCATGTCAGCAGGGGGAGCCAAAGACTACAAATCTGCAGGTGTTTAGAAAGATGGGCTGTTAAAATAACCAGTTGTGCACCTGGGGGGGTGTGTGGAATAATAATGGGGGGGGGCTAGATAGTTTTCATCGTAGAAGTGGAGGTGACCTGAAGCCCATCAAGTTGGGTTTTTTTTTAAATGAGAGGAATACTTCCATACCAATAGCAAACTCCATCTTTCAGTTTAGATAATTAAGCAGCTAGACTGGAGGCATCAGCAGATCTGCGACAACCCAGGGTTTTCGGGAGAATGGAAAAAATATTCAGGAGGTTCAGAATTTTGACTGACTATTGGAGAGCAAAAAGAAGAAGGAGAAAAAGGAGGGTGGGAGAAAACTAAGTGTTACCCTCTAGCATCTGTTTGCACTCAAGCCTACAGATTAAGGAGCACAATTCAGGTTATAACAGCAGAGGGACATGGGGACAGAGGCAGTTTTAGGGTAGCATGACCAGTTCAGCTGCAATGATGCAGAATGGAGTGGGGTATTAATGTCACATAAAGCGCTGCTGAAATTTGAGACCCAAATTCCACCATACAGGAAGCTGAATTATACTGACTCAGGATATTGCCCATCTAGCTGTCTACTCTGTCTACTGTCTACTCTGACCACCAGCAGCTCCCTGGGGTTTCAGTCAGGCGATATTCGCCACCCCAACTAGTAATTCTGGGGGTTGAACCTGGGGTTATCTACATGCAAAGCAAATGGTCTACAGGGATATCATAAGCTGCCTTATACCCAATCAGACCCATTGGACCATTTTGCTCTTCGGGGTTTTCAGACAGAGGACATTCCCAGTTCTTCTGGGAGATGCCAGGGATCGAACCTGGGACCTTCTGCACACGAAGCAAATGCTGTGCGACTGAGCTATGATCCACGCAATGTGAAAAGAGCTGGCATACCTCAAAGGTCCAAACAAGGGTCATCAAGAGGAGAAGACATGAATAAGCAAATGCAGTTGCCCCAAAGTGTGAGAGGGATTGGGGACATTTATAGGGGGGGGGGGAATAACTGCATTTCCTTCACTTTTAAAAAAGAAGTTAAATAAAAGCTATTGTAATTACCCCGGGGTGATTATCCCTCTGGATATAACACACTTATAACGCTGTATTTTGACTAACGTAGTCACGGGGTTATAACACACTTATAACGCTGTATTTTGACTAACGTAGCCGAGTCCTGAAACTTAAAAGTCCAGCAGTTGTTTTGAGGTGTTTTAAAGGTTTGTTTCAGGTTATTAATGCCTTTGCTAACCTGGTGCCTTCTGAATCTTTGGACTACAACCCTCACCATCCCCTGCCAGTTAAAAAAAAATCATCTTGAGCGCACCCAGTTGGAGTAGAGTGCTCTAATACAAGCTCCCCCCAGCCCCCGCCCCTGGATTCTGTTTCACAGAAACTTTAAAAAAAAGAGAGAGTTTTATTATTTTGGACACTACATCTATTCATTAGGATTATTATAATGGGAATAAAGTTATAAGATGAATTCTATAGCTCATAATGCACCAGCTGTTGGAGGGGCTTCTGTTACTGGGCAGCAATCCCTAGAATATCTGGTCTCTGGTGATGATTGAGGTTCTTGAATGAATCGTCAGCCAATAGATGCAACCAGATGCCTTTCTCCATTAGAATAAAGACAGACCTTTGCTATTTTTATTTCACCTCTTCCAGACCCCCCCTGTTGAAACTTTGTTTCTGGAAAGATACCTCTCTCCTTTCTTCCCATTCTACGAAGCAGCAAATGCTTCCGCTTTGTGAATCGCTGCTGGATTCCTGTCCTTCCTTTGAGGCTACCGGGCTGTCAAAACTGAGAAGGCATTAATTTCTAAGACTTTTTTTAAAAAAAATAATTTTTATTAAATTTTCCACTTTAACAAACCAAGCAAATCACATTAAATATTCCAAATTATACATAAACATATTGAATAGTCCAAATATTCTGCCAAATTATAATTTTTTGTACTTCCCATGCTTCAAACTTGAAGAGCTCTGATCAACATCAAATTTCTGTTGCGTTCCATAGTCATTTCCGATGTTTCCCTTAATTCTTCCTGGTGTTATCCTTCATTATTTTGCAGCCTCTGAGTAGATCCCACAAGCGAGATAAAACAAACAACCATATGTTACTGTGTGGATTTAATGTCTATGATTCTCTTCATCCAAAAGTCCTTGCAGCTGGCAGCGCCATCTTTGCACAGCCCGATAAAATCCAAACCAAGCGTCTGCTCAGTTACTTTTCCAAACTGGCTGCACAATTTTCAGCCTTTCCGGGGGGGGGGGGTTTGCCAGGTCAAGCTGGACATGCAAATATAATGAGATATTAAAGGCTCCCCTCCCCCTATGGCTTTGTAGTTTCGCAGCTCAGTCTCGATCTTCAACATGGCGGATTTCCTAATTATAAGTGCGTCACTCCCCACAAAGCAAAAACTATCCAGGAAACCGTCCAAGATCCCTTAATAAATCATCCGATGGCTAACGAGGTTCTGCCTTTACCTGATATCAACGAATTAGAGAACCTTTTATCCTCTTCCAAGCAAATCATACATCGAACACTTTGTTGTATAGTGTTTTCATTTCCACACGGTTTTAAATTTTAAAGCCTTATTACACAAATCCATGGGAGTAGAAGGCTCTCAGTGGCTTCTGGCTACAATGCCTTTGTTCCATCTCCACTGTTAGGGGTATATGGAGTGTTGCATGGGGGGGGGGTAGCAGGGGCGTAGGAAGTGGGGGGGGTGACCCAGGTTCCATCATGGAGGGGGTGACAAATTATCAAGGAACAATTACTGCCCTACTAGGGTGGTTCATAAAAAACTTTTTTTTCTTTTTGAAAATGCCTGCTCCAAAGGTATTATCTTACTACACTAGGGATTATATAGCTATATATGAAATTTCATGCATATCAGTTAATATCTTGACCCTCCTCCACGAAAATAGCTGTTTACTTGGCCGTTTTCCTAGGTCGTGAAGGCTGAAATTTCAATTCAGTGGAGCACTTACTGTTCCCAACCCTAACCCTGCGGAAAGCCATCTAATTAGAATTTGATTTTGACATGTTTTTAGGAGGTAATTTAATTATTGTTTGATTTTATATCAATGTTATGTATCTGATGTTAGCCGCCCTGAGCCCGATTTCGGCTGGGGAGGGCGGGATATAAATAAAAGTTTATTTTTACTTATTATTATTCCTTTGTAACAAAATATGAAATAACGTAAAACCATTTTTGCAGGCAAAAAATAAAAAATAAATAATAAATGTGTGTGTGGGGGGGGGTGACAAGAAATTTTCCGCACCGGGTACCACCTGACCTTTCTATGCCTCTGGGGGGTAGTACTTCTGGTGGGAGACACACTCAGCTCTCATCTGCAGCTCCTAGAAGCTGCCAGCAGGTGACAGCGGACACACCCCAGGGATGGCTTTGACTGGCCGGCCAAACTAGTTGAAGGAAGCTGATGGCTCTCAAACTCTTTGTGAGTTAGGAACTTCCCCTGCATGAGAAGACAGGCTCCGGTGGATTTAGTGGAGGAGGCCAGTACTGGGTCCAATGGTCAAGAAGGTGGCTTCAGCATATGCTGTAGAGGGAAGTAAGGGGCAGATGGGGCTCATCCACCTGGGAAGGTAGCCCATCTAGGAGAAAGAAAGCTCTGGTCCTAAATCTCCGTTGCCTTGCAGAATATCTTTGGAAGAAGAAAAGCTAAGGAGTAAACCCTACACAAATCTGGAGTGGAGTCCCTAAGGCAGTTGGATGGCGCCTTACATGCCTCCTTCTGGCAACTCCTGCAGCCAAGCTGGTGCCAAATGTATTGCTCTGCTTTCCTTTGGACCACATCAGCAAAACTGAGAAGGGGGTCTTGTCATCTAGGCAGCCCAGGACCTCCATACACACTGCCCAGGCTTGCGTCCTAAGGAGGTCACTTCAGTGCTGCTATCACAGTGGTTTGACTTCACCCCCGGAGAAGCACTCCATTGTCTCTTGAGACAGACAGATGCCAACAACCTCCATTGTTGGAGACAGTATGCCTCTGAATACTAGTTACCTGGGGATCAAAAGCGAGGAGCGTGTTGTTGCATTCAAGTCTTTTATATGAGCTTCCCATGGGGATCTGGTTGGCCATCCTATGAAAACAGGATACTGGGCTGGATGGGCCTTTGGCCTGATCCTCCAGGGCTCCTCTTATGTTCTTATGTTTGTTGCTTTCTCCTATTAGAGAGAAGAAAAAATGGTCAGGCAAAGATGTAGCAATGCCAGGGAAGTCAGCAAAAGGACAGCAGCAGCAAGGTATGCTTTGTTCCCCAGCAGTTAGAAGCGTCCCTGCCACAGATCTAAGTGAATCGCAAAGCTTATCCCAGGCACGAGGCGAACAGAAAACACTTTGCTATTCTCTTTAAACAATGAAAGGGAAAACGTCTCATTTATCTGAAGGCGCACCAAAGCACAAAGCGAGCTGGTGGTTAATGTTTGGTGTACAAGGCCACAGCTGGCTGTCAGATGGAAGAGGGGAGGAAAAACAACTCTGCTAACTCTCCAGAGGCGGTCAAGGAACCTCTGGTCACCCAACCGCTGAGCAAAGGCAAAGTGTGTCTTTAGAACTGGCTGAGACAGAAGCAGGCAGAAGAAATCTCCCAGGAGCAGGGGTGGGCAAGTGGTGGCACCCCCCCCCCCGCACGTGGGCAGACTCCAAATCCCGTCAACACAGCCCACAGTCAGGAGGAGATTGCAAAAGGGTGGTTTGCGGCCCTTTTGGCTTCAGTTTGAGGGGAGGGCATTATCCCCACCTTGTTCCTTTATCTCCAAGGCCAAGGGTGAAGAACATTAGACATAGGGGTCAAGTGCAGCCCTCCAGGCCTCTCAAATTTTTCTCCAGGCTGGACCAGCCACATCTCTCCCTGACCCTGCTTTGGACCCCCTTTGGACTTCCCTCATTGGTCTAAACCACTGAGCCTCTTGGGCTTGCCAATCAGGTCGGCGGTTTGAATCCTTGCAACGGGGTGAGCTCACGTTGCTCTGTCCTAGCTTCTGCCAACCTAGCAGTTTGAAAGCACACCAGTGCAAGTAGATAAATAGGTACCGCTGTGGCAGGAAGGTAAACGGCGTTTCCATGCACTCTGGTTTCCGTCACGGTGTTCAGTTGCGCCAGAAGCAGTATAGTCATGCTGGCCACATGACCTGGAAAGCTGTCTGTGGACAAACGCCAGCTCCCTTGGCCTGAAAATGAGATAAACGTAGCAACCCCATTGTCCAGCCTTAACAGTCCAGGGGTCCTTTACCTTTACCATTGAATATTAGACAGGCACTATCTATATCACGATCTCCCAATCTTGGGTTTCCAGCTGTTTGGGGACCACAGTTCCCATCATCCCTGACTACTGGTCCTGCTAGCTAGAGATGGTGCGAGTTGTAGTCCAAAAACAGCTGGAGACACAAGTTTGGGAAATATTAGTCTATGTTGTCTTTTCAGCATGTACTGAAAACCCTCTGCTTCCAACAAGCCTTTTTGGCAGGGACCTCTCCCCGTCGGCCTCTGTGCTGGAATTGTTTTTAAGATGTTTTAAAGAGGTATTTTTTTATTGTTTTATCACTTGTTGTTTGCTGCCCTCTTTGTGGGTTTTTGCATTGCTGGAATGTGCCCTCAAGCTCTGATCACGCCTGTTGCTTGTCTGGAAGGAGGTAATAGAGGGCTGCGTTGGGAGGAATGGCAGGATAAAAATTAAACAAATCAGTAAATAAATATCATGGCACAAACATTCATGGACCATGATCCATGGACCACTTGAATAAAGGAATGTCAAAGGGACACTAACTTGACTGCTTACAATCTACGGATGGACAAAACTGCCAGGTTTGGTTTCTCCCTGTTTTCTATTTTTCCAATCTTAAATTCTTAAATTCAATCTTAAATTCAGTTATCCACCTTTTCACAGAAATTTGATTTTATTTTTTTAAAATATTTTTTTTTAAATTCTCTTGAAAATTCACTAGCATTTTAGTACAAGTTTCTACTAATATATTCATTTTTTTGTATGGAGTTTTGACTGACCTACACGTTTTTGCAAGCACTTTCCCCTAGCAGAATGCAGTTTTGTATGCTAATTTCACGAATGCCTGCAATTTTATGTCCTGTTTCCCCAAACATTTTGGTCCATCTGGGAGAACTGCATTGCAAAATTCCGAGAAGTGTGGATTTCAATGGGCACTTCTGTTTCGGGTTGAAGTATTGCTTTTAGCAATCAGTGAGCTTTTCACTAAAATGCAAACAAAATTGAATCCCCCCCCCATCTCCCGTCCAACCATGTGTTCGTACCTTCTGACTTAGGACATTTCAAGCATCCGACAATGTGGACCCGGTCCATGAAACCCGGTTCCATACATTCAAGAAACCCTGTTTTTATAAGTTGCCACGGAACTTTCTGTCATTTTCACGGCTTGTTGGGGCTGTGCACAGCTTCATTAAAACAGGATCCGTTCCAGAATTTTAAGCAAAGCCCTGGGATGCCTTCAACTCATGCATGTCTTTTTTGCGTGCCATCGTGTTGTTCCGTGAGTTTGGAGAGCGGTTTCCTCGCGTGTCCGACGGCTCCTGCGAGCATATCCCGTGCATAAAATATGAGAATCAAGACGACGAGGCGCAGCAGGGTTAACACATTTGCCAGAATGCACATTTAAGAAGGAGCCAGCAAGCAGCTTTGTCTGAAAGCACAGTGGGCTCAGCAGAATTGCGGGTCCACATTTAATTTTCCTCTTTGTGTGTGTGTGTGTGGGGGGGAGAGTGTTGACGTGGCATTATTTGACCCAAATATTTTACTGCTCAGTGGTAAGTCTAAAAAAGGAAAAGTTAAAAGAACATTACATACTGGGATGGCAATTATGGTCTCCCTCTTGTATCATATATGTATCGGGGGAAAGGGGTTTTTACGCGTCTAAGATTTCAGCCCTTTGCTTTTCTGGATAGATTGCCCCCTTAGCCAACCTAGCACCCTCCAGATTCATTGCTCTAGAATCCTCACTTGCCCATGTTGGCTGGCTGTGTTGGCTGGTGCCGATGTGAGTTGCAGGCAGAAGCATCAGGGGGGCGCCCCGTTGGCAAAGGATGCTTTATAGCAAGACTCAGTGCCGGATTTACATATAAGCTAAACAAGCTATAGCTTAGGGCCCCCCTCTCTTGGGGGCCCCCAAAAAATTCAAAGTGGAAAAAACCCTGGATATACATTACCAAAATATAAGATAAAAAACAAATAAAATAAAACCTACATACAGCAACAGTGTTGTGTGTTGTGTCGGCTCCTATGATGTACTGGTAAGTAATGGTTAGCCTGCTCCCTAAAATATCACTGGTTTGCTCATTTCTAGATAGGAAGAACTAGGTACACAACAGGGTGCCTACATTCTGCATGGGCAAATGGCTTTAGATACCTATTAGGTCCATAAATTACCATATAGCATATATTCAACACAAAAAACAGCGACAATTTGTTGTTGACAAAGGACCGCTGGACATATAAAGGGCCCCATTACCTTCAGTAGCTTAGGGCCTCATCAAACCTAAATCCGGCCCTGGCAAGACTCCTGATTTATTACAGCACCATTTCTTTAGGGCTAGGTAATTTTGGACTTCAGACTTAATGGTCTTCATCAGAGGTGTGGGTGGGTGGGTGTGGGTGTGGGTGGGTGTTGAAATGGATGCAGGATAGAGTGGAGTGGAGTAAAATTTGCATTCCTTGCTCTGCATAGTTTTGCCTCTGGCCCACACACACCCAGGAAGAAGACTCATAGAATTGTTGAGATGGAAGGGACACCCAAGGGTCATCTACTCCAACCCCCTGCAATGCAGGAAACTCAGCTAAATAATCCCTGACAGGTGGCTATCCAACCTCTGTTTAAAAAAACTCTGGCAAAGACAAGTCCGACGCTTTCTGTGAGACAGAGTAAAGGTGGAAAGGTTATATCTATTCAAATAATAATTTATAATAATAAAAATTTATTATTTATATTATTTATACCCCGCCCATCTGGCTGGGTTTCCCCAGCCACTCTGGGAAGCTCCCAACAGAATATTAAAAACACGATAAAAGGTCAAACATTAAAAACTTCCCTAAACAGGGCTGCCTTCAGATAATAATAATAATAATAATAATTTATTATTTGTACCCCGCCCATCTGGCTGGGTCTCCCCAGCCACCCTGGGCGGCTTCCAGCAAATATTAAAAAACAAAACATTAAAGTCACAGATTAAAAGCTTCCCTGAACAGGGCTGCCTTCAGGTGTTTTCTAAAGGTCATGTGGTTGTTTATTGCTTTGACCTCTGGTGGGAGGGCGTTCCACAGGGCGGGCGCCACCACCGAGAAGGCCCTCTGCCTGGTTCCCTGTAGCTTCGCTTCTCGGAGTGAGGGAACCGCCAGAAGGCCCTCGGCGCTGGATCTCAGTGTCCGGGCTGAACGGTGGGGGTGGAGACGCTCCTTCAGGTATACAGGACCGAGGCCGTTTAGGGCTTTAAAGGTCAGCACCAACACTTTGAATTGTGCTCGGAAACGTACTGGGAGCCAGTGTAGATCTCTCAGGACCGGTGTTATGTGGTCCCAGCGGCCACTCCCAGTCACCAGTCTAGCTGCCGCGTTCTGGATTAATTGCAGTTTCCGAGTCACCTTCAAAGGTAGCCCCACGTAGAGCGCATTGCAGTAGTCCAAGCGGGAGATAACCAGAGCATGCACCACTCTGGCAAGACAGTCTGCGGGCAGGTAGGGTCTCAGCCTGCGTACCAGATGGAGCTGGTAGACAGCCGCCCTGGACACAGAATTAACATGCGCCTCCATGGACAGCTGTGAGTCCAAAATGACTCCCAGGCTGCGCACCTGGTCCTTCAGGGGCACAGTTACCCCATTCAGGACCAGGGAGTCCCCCACACCCGCTCGAACCCTGTCCCCCAAAAACAGTACTTCTGTCTTGTCAGGATTCAACCTCAATCTGTTAGCCACCATCCATCCTCCAACCGCCTCCAGGCACTCACACAGGACCTTCACTGCCTTCACTGGTTCTGATTTGAAAGAGAGGTAGAGCTGGGTATCATCCGCATACTGATGAACACCCAGCCCAAACCCCCTGATGATCTCTCCCAGCGGTTGCATATAGATGTTAAAAAGCATGGGGGAGAGGACGGAACCCTGAGGTACCCCACAAGTGAGAGCCCAGGGGTCTGAACACTCATCCCCCACCACCACTTTCTGAACACGGCCCAGGAGGAAGGAGCGGAACCACTGTATAACAGTGCCCCCAGCTCCCAACCCCTCTAGACGGTCCAGAAGGATGTTATGGTCGATGGTGTCAAAAGCCGCTGAGAGATCCAGCAGAACTAGGAAACAGCTCTCACCTTTGTCCCTAGCCCGCTGGAGATCATCGACCAGTGCGACCAAGGCAGTTTCAGTCCCATGATGAGGCCTAAATCCCGATTGGAAGGGATCCAAATGGTCCGCATCCTCCAGGCGTGCCTGGAGTTGTTCAGCAACCACCCGCTCAATCACCTTGCCCAAGAATGGAAGATTTGAGACTGGGCGATAGTTGGCCATATTGGCCGCATCCAAAGATGGTTTTTTAAGAAGCGGTTTAATAACCGCCTCTTTTAGCGGGTCTGGGAAGGCTCCCTCACAAAGAGAAGCATTCACCACCCCGCAAAGCCCATCGCCCAGCCCTTCCCGGCTAGCTTTTATAAGCCAGGATGGGCAAGGATCAAGGAGACAGGTGGTTGGTTTCACTCGTCCAAGCAGCCTGTCCACATCCTCGGAGGCAACAGATTGGAATTGATCCCACACAACTGGACTAGACAGGACTCCAGCACTCTCCCGCCCCAGCCCTGCTCCCACGGTGGAGTCTACCTCTTCCCGAATCTGAGCGACTTTATCTGCGAAAAACTTTGCAAAAGCATTGCAGGAGATCTCGGGGTCCCTACCAGACCCCGGTGACGACGGTGGTTCTGATAAATTTCGAACCACCTGGAAGAGTCTCCTGCTGCTGTTTTCTGCAGATGCAATAGAAGCGGCGAAGAAGGTCCTCTTCGCCGTCGCCATTGCCACTTGGTAGGCTCGAAGTTGAGCTCTAGCCCGTGTCCGGTCTGATTCGGAATGAGTTTTTCGCCACCGGCGCTCTAGCCGTCTCAACGACTGTTTCATCGCCCTCAGCTCCGGGGAAAACCACGGGGCTGTCCGGGCTCCATGCAATCGGAGAGGGCGCTTCGGAGCCAGACAGTCAATAGCCCTGGTTAGCTCCACATTCCAGCGGGCCACCAGGGAATCGGCTGAAAGGCCATCAACATGGGATAAAACATCCCCTACCACTCTCTGGAAGCCAATTGGATCCATTAAGTGGCGGGGGCGGACCATCCGAATCGGTCCCACCTCCCGGCAGAGGGGAAGGGATGCCTTCTAAAAGTCAGATAGTTGTTTATTTCCTTGACATCTGATGGGAGGGCGTTCCACAGGGCGGGCGCCACTTCCGAGAAGGCCTTCTGCCTGGTTTCCTGCAATCTCACTTCTCACAACTGAGGGAACTGCCAGAAGACCCTCGGAGCCTTTGCCAACTCTCCAGGTGTTTTGAACTGCCAAGACTCCCATCCTGTGGTTGGCTGGGGTAGATGCCAGTTGCAGCCACGAGGACCGGATTTCAGCCAGGAGAAAACACTCAAGGAGTGCAAAGAAGGGTTGGTGACTCTCATGGGCCAGAGAAGCCTTGAGGGCCACATTCAGGGTTTCCCCCACCCCGTAGCATGCAGTCAAGAAGGCTAATAGAATCCTAGAACTGTAGAGATGGAAGGGACCACCAGGGTCATCTATTGCAACCCCCTGCAATGCAGGAATCTTTTGCCCAATGTAGGGCTTGAACCCACAACCTTGAGATTAAGAGTCTCATGCTCTACCGACTCAGTTATGGGTGCCTGTTGCTTGCCGTGCCACTAAATAAATGACCAGTGAGAAACAAGAGTGAATTCTTGGCAAATCTTGTCAGCACAGCCAATCTGAGACAGTTCCCCAAAAACAAAACAAAACCATATAGCTCTCACCTGTGCAAACAGAGTCAATTACTCCTCTCCTTCTGCCACGGTCTTACGACTCCTGCTTTGTGGCTTTTATTGGGGGGGGGGTGGACCAAGAGGGTGGGGAGCAGAGCTTCCTGCCCTCCCTGCTTCTTGCAAAATAGCTGCTATAGAGAGGCATTCTCTGTTTTGAGCCATTGCTCCGATACATCTTCCAGTCAATTACACACCTAATCTCAGACCACTCGGCTGATGCATGGAGAAAGTTGCCGAGCGAGGAAGACCCGCTGGTGTCACAGATCCTATTTATCCCAGCAGGGATGAGAACAGCCCCGGGAATAGTGTTCCACAGTCCTCAGTTACGGCAAGTCGCAGTTCACCCTGCTCCCAAATTACCTTTGGGACTGATATTTCTCTTCTTCAAGCTCAGAAGTGATTTTTTTCCCCCCAGAGAAATTTGACGACAATCCATTTCTCATCTATTCGGTGCTTATTTTTAGCTGCTTGAGAAATTGTTTGGGCCCTTTCTTTTTTCTTGTTTTTCTTCTTTTTTGCAATCAACTCAGAAAACAGTGGAGATCCAAGAGTTCTAAACTTGGTCCTGGGCCTGTAATTGAATTTTCTCTTCTCGATGTCTCCAGGCCAGGGAGACTCCTGGATAGAAAGTCTGTCATGATGCGACTCTGAAGGTCCAGGAGAAGCAGGAAAATGGACTGAGCTATAAAGAACAGGAGAACAGAGGGAACAAGGTATTACAATAGGTGTTGTGTGCATGCTGCATAAGGCCTATTATTTGCACAGGGTGCTGCTCCCACTAATGTGCAACACTCTGTTGAATTTCACACAGGAAGGGCCAGAGTTCAGCTTTTCACACAGAAGGTCCCTTGTCCAATCCCTGACCCCTTCCTGAAACCCCAGAGAATTGCTGCTAGTTAGTGCAGGCAATACTGAACTGGTGGCTCAATGGTCTGACTCAGTATAGGGCAGTTTCTTGGGTTCTTATTTAAGAGGAAGGGCTAAATAACAATAGCAGAGCATCCGCTTTTTCTTGCAATAGGCCCCCAGGCTGGAAATGTCCCCTTGGAGAACTGCTGCCAGCCAGTGGTCAAAGAGCCAGCCAGCAGTAGATCACACCATTCAAAGTCTTTATTAGCAAAAAAAGCTCAATCGCTGTAGACCAGGTGAGTGTCAGCCTAATGAGCACAGTAGCTCATCCCATGAGACTGAAAGTCCCTGCCTCCCCTCCTCCTCACAGCCGTCTAAGGCCCCTCCTCTCCAGGGTTCTTCCCAAGCAATAGGAGACTACGCTGGCATGAAACCAACCTCTCCTCTGTCCTTTCATGCCTCTTCTGGTTCTGGGAGACCAGGAGGAGTGGGAGCTTGTTGCAGCAGTAGAGAGAGAGATACCCGTGACTCTTCACCAGCTTGCCTCATCTCTGCCTCTTGGCCTCCCTCCTCCACTCTCCTGCTTCAGCTTCTGCCTCTGATTCTGGACTTCGCTCTGCCACAGACTCCCAGCTCACTAACCCTGTTACCTCTTCAACTTCTGACACCTCCTCTTCCCAGTCTTCTCCTGAGAGCCAGTGTAGTGTAGTGGTTAAGAGCAGTAGACTTGTAATTTGGGGAACCAGGTTCGCGTCTCCGCTCCTCCACATGCAGCTTCTGGGTGACCTTGGGCTAGTCACACTTCTTTGAAGTCTCTCAGCCCCACTCCCCTCACAGAGTGTTGGTTGTGGGGAGGAAGGGAAAGGAGAATGTTAGCCGCTTTGAGACTCCTTCAGGTAGTGATAAAGCGGGATATCAAATCCAAACTCCTCCTCGTCCTCCTCGTCCTCCTCCTCGTCCTCCTCCTCGTCGTCCTCCTCCTCCTCCTCTTCCTCCTCCTCCTCCTCTTCTTCTTCTTCTTCTTCTTCTTCTTCTTCTTCTTCTTCTTCTTCTTCTTCTTCTCCCTCTAACCCACCTCTTCTCCCTCTGACCACTCATCACTGTCCCACCACTATTCCCCAGCTGGTTCCTCCTGCCATTTACAAAGCTGTAAATCAGCCCTTTGTTTGGGACCATGCGGACTAGAATATTAATTTATATTAAGGGAAGGTCCATAACTCAGTGCTACAGCATATAAATTGCACACAGAAAGTCCCTGGTTCAGTCCTGGCAGGGCTGAGGAAGGCCCCTGTCTGGAACTCTAAAGAGCAGCTGTTAGTTATTGCAGACAAACAATACTGCGTTAAAGAGATGGCTGAGTTGACTCACTGTAAGGCAGCTTCTTATGTGTACTACACATGAAAATTGGCATAAACATGTATACCTTTTCTGGCCCGGGCTTCCAGATTCTTCGACACAGCCTGACCACTTTGATGGTCATATCTGCCTGCTCATCATACAACCTCAGGCACCAGTAGGCAGAAGTAGGAAGTGGACAGATTCTGGTTGCTCATTAGCAAGAGCTTCCTAACAACAAGAGCTATTTGAACAGGTGGCTCAGGGAGGTGGCAGGATAGAATCTTAGAATTGAAGAGCTGGAAGGAGCAGCTCTACAATCCTATTATATTCTATGACCTCAAAGGGTCATGAAGTCCAACCCCCTGCAATGCTTAAGTTTATGGTGTTTAAACAGAGGCTGGACAACTATCTGTTATGAATGCTGGACTTGCAAGATTCCTGGACTGACTTGGACAAGATGACCTTCAGGATACAACCTTTCAGCTCTTTGATTCTAGGATCCATCAACACTCAGAGAACTCAATATCCATGTTCTCCATTTCTCCCTGTCCTTTATTTTCCTGTGAGGAGCTGGTAGTTTATCAGCAAGTGAGGAGTTTTTACTTGAATATTTTTGACACTCTAGAAAATGAGATCTTCTCTCTCCTTAATACTTCTAGCATCTTCGTGGGGTAGTCAAGCAATCTATATGGCATGATACCCTAAAGATTTTGCTTTGAACTATCTGTCAACTAAATCTGGAATATTTCAGGTTTGCCCACGTTAATTTCAAACCCTGCAATTTCTCAGAGCCTTTCGGTTTGAATTGCTTGGAAACGTCGTTACCGTAAATAAAGTAGCACCATCTGGAAATTGACTGATCCGACGCGTCGCAGAACCAATGCGATAACCAACTATTTTAGGATTATCCCTGATGGTGCGAGCAAAGGGCACAAGGAGTATAGGAAATGCAGGAAAGGTGGTTTTTTCTCTCACTGCCCCGCTCCCCAAAGCAATTTGGTTTAATATGCCATTTGCTGCTATGGCAGCCTTGGGGGATATGGACCATTTTAATAAATCTAGGGCCAAATTCTGGGCACCACAGTTTAATAAGGATATTGACCAGCTGAAATGTGGACAGAGGATAAAGAGTCTGGAAACCAAGCCTTATGGGGGAGTTGGGTATGTTTAGAAGAAAAGACTGAGAGGTGATAGGACAGCTATCTTCAAATATCAAAAGGGCTGTTACATGGAAGAGAGAAAAGCTTGTTTTCTGCTGCTCCAAATGCTAGGAGATTTCAAGTAAACATTGGGAAGAATATTCAGATGGGAAGATCTGTTCCACAATAGAACATACTACCTCAAAAGGTGGGCTCTCCTTCTTTGGAGGTTTTTAAATGGAGGTTGGATGGCCATCTGTCAGATATTCTTTTGTGATGGTTGGACTGGATCATCCTTGGGGTCCCTTCCAACTCTACAATTCTATGTTTCTGCAAGATTTCATTCTAATTAATGTTGCTTTCTCCAAAATTGTCAATTAAAAGGCCAACCACTTTCTGCATATCAAGGACAACATTGGCTAGAGGACCCCTCCTCATTTTCTTTCTTGCCACTTTGTTACAAAGAATTGTGCAAACGGATCTTCTTATGTTATCTGCACTGGATTATCTCCACTAAAATAATCATAGGGTAATCTTTTAAACAGTGTAATCAATTCCGACACGCGTGATTCTGAAATCAGAAGAGGAAGAAACATTGTTTTGAAAGTGTTTTTCTTTTTAGAAAGTGCATTTCTCAACATTTGCATAGTGATGTTATCTTAGGGTTTATTTACATGCCACTCTTTGGCCCAAAGGCCCCCAAAGCTGTAAACAACATATCCAAATGAATCAAAGATAGATCCCTGGGATCAGACGCACCCTCCCCGATGCATGCTCAGCAGTCTCGTATGGTGCAAGAATTTCATGAGTTAACTTGGCCTGCCTTTGAAAGCTTGGTGGGTGGGCACACCAACCCATTGGGACACCTCTGCTGCTTCCATGCAGTTCTGAACTCCTTGCCCTGAGCTTGGACTCCTTAAACTCGGGTGGCTGCCTCTAGGCCAGCTAGCCTTTCCTTTCCTGTTGCCGAGCCTGAGCATAGCAGCTGCTGTGATTCATTAACTGTTGCTGCACTTGTATCTCTTCTTTGTACCCATAAAGATCTCTTCCTGACTCTCAAGTAAGAGTCTCTGTTGGCATGGCCTGGGAAGGGTCAGGACAGATGAGGAACCACAGGTCTGGGGGCAAAAAGTGGCCCCCAGGACCCCTCTACCTGGCCCTTGAGTCTTTCCCCAAGCCACAACCCCTCCATAGCCACACCTCCTTTCCCCAGGCCCCATACCTCTCTAGCCCTGTTTTGCACCCTCCTCAAGTGTCTTCTGCCTGGACGAAATTTGTCCTTGAACTCCAACAGTGCTTCTTTGCTTGCCTGGATGGAGCAGAGAGAGACGGGTGTCGAGGTTTGTGTAGAAGCAAACCAGACATAGAACAGTAAAATTAGTATTCATTGGAGCCACTCAATTTTGCCTCTGGCTCCACTCACCACTGGCATGTGGCCCCTGGAAAGTTGCCTTGAAAAGAATGTGGCCCTCCGGCTGGAAAAGGTTTCTCACCCCTGATTGAAATGAGAGCAATTATTTCTGCATTTGCATTGAGACTTACAAATGTACCTATGTAAACATGTCCTCTTTTCTGGGAATGTGCACATGACCGCCTTAACACCAGCCAGCAGATCAATCTCTACCTTTGCTTGTTGTTCCTGCTTGCATTCAGAGGTCTGTCCCCCCACCCTCCTCTCGCTCTCCGGCGCAGTGGGGTGCTGCATTGATCTGACTATTATGTCTTACCTCTGCTCCTATAAGCCCCCTGAGGCTGCGTCTTTAAATCTGTGGGAAGGGGGGGGGAGGCAGAGAAGAGCAGCCAGGGCAGTGACTGCTGGGTATCAATCATGGGGGTGGGGAAAAGAGGATTTGAAAAACCGAGAAAGTTTTGCAGCGATCTGCCAGAGCGACTTGGCTCTGCCCTTGATTTGATCTGTGTGCGACTGTCTCAGCTGCTTGCTCATTCCACCCTGCTCCTCACCCCTTCCTTGCACACACACGCCAATCAGACACCAGCAAGTCAGTTCATTAAGCAAAAGGTAAACTCAATTTTGGATTAATCCCTAGGGAATGGAAGCACCTTCCCTCCCTGCATGTGTGCAGCCCCCACCCCTGGCCGGAACTAGATGTGATCTCACCCAGTGACGAACTTAGAGAGACACGACTACAAGCAAACACAGGATCCGAGAGATTCTCATCAGTGGAAACCAGGAACATACAACTCAATGCGCAGTCTTTCCTGGGTCTTTAGGCTGCAAATCCTGTGCTCAATGGGATGTCCTCCTGAATAGATGGTGTGGATGTGATTTATTGTCCATCCTTCGGTCAACGGTCCCAGGAGAGGTCACAGCAATTTAAAAAGCAGTTTAAGACAAGGAACTGGATTCCAGCTAAATATTAGGAAGAACTTTGAAGAGTTGCTCAGTGGTGGAATACGGAGGAAGGTGGACTCTTCTCCCTTGGAGGTTTTCATACAGAGGTTGGATAGCCATCTGTCAGGGGTTCTTTAGCTGTGATCCCTGCATTTCCAGGTGTTGGACCAGATGAGCCTCAGGGATCCTTCCAGCTCTACAATTCTGTGCTTCTCAATCACAACTGCAAGAATAGAGTGGGCTCCTAAAAATATGCATCTCAGCTATTAAAGGCTAGACTACTACAGAACTGCATTGTCAGTGTGTGACATAGTGAAGGTGACAGACTCGCTGCTGTGGGGAAGAAGTTCCACAATTTATGGGCTCTTGGGTTTTGCCATTTTTTTTAAAAGGTTGGTTTATAATTTATAGAAAGAGTTTAATAGCTTGGAAGCTGGAGCTGCCCAGTCCCACCAGCAGAGAGATAGCTCAGTTGGTAGAGCATGAGACTCTTCATCTCAGGGTCCTGAGTTTGAGCCCCATGTTGAGTGAAAAAATTCCTGCGTCGCAGGAGGTTGGACTAGATGGGCCTCGCAATCCCTTCCAGCTCTATGATTCTGTGATTTGTAAAAGTCTTGCACACCCGCACACCCCTTGAGAAATTAATGGGCATTGTCTTTCCCCTTTGAAAATGTTTGAATGTGATTTCTTTTCTTATTAGTTGCTGGAGAATGGTCGAAAACAACAGCAACACCAGAGAAGGTATTTCAAAAACAGTGCTGGGTTTCCTGACATTAAAGTGATGCTTTCTCACCCACCCACCCTTCCCCAAAAAAATTATTACGCATATCTGCTACACACCCTTCACAAAATGTCCCAGGATGGGATATAGTAAGACTAAAAATTCACTTACTATATAAAATAAGGAAGCGCCAATTCGAAAATGAAGCAATACCGGCATCAGGAACAGAAAGGAAAACTCACATTTATCCCGAGTGAAAAGGTGCATCTTGAAGAGTCACTAAAACGTGTACAATGCAGGTGCCAGGATTTTGTAGATGCAGAATAATTGCATGGTGGCTGTAGTGGGATGAGTGTTTCATTCAAATGCATTCATAGAATTGAATGCCCCGGCCCCAGTTCTCATTGTTTCCACACTGGGATGTATATCCAAGTTATGCCTGCGGTTCCTGATCTAGCAGCTGATACATATGCAGCAGAAGTCTGTTTCCACATATGGGTTGTCTTAGCTGGATTGGGGCATTTGTATTTTAGGAACAAAGGCTGGGGCGGGGGCGGATAGCTAAACAAAACCTAAAGCGGTTGGGAGAGGAGGGGAAATTGCAGAGCGACTGATGCACAAAGAGTCTCTCATTATCCTTGCCTTGTCACCATCTTTTCCGCCAAAGATCCAAAACTTCATGCAGCCATTGTTCTGTTTGTTTCTTGTTCCTGGAAGGCAGCCTCTTTTCATCTTTAAATAAGATGCACGGACTTGCTTCTCTGATTCTCACAGCCTGGCATGCAAATGTGCATGAGCAGAATCTGCGTAAACAGTTTAAAACATCAAATGCATTTTAGTTCTGAGTTCACCACAGGCAAGCGCAAGGGTGGCCCCTGAAAGTCCTTGGCGCTTCTTCCCCGACCCAGTACTTTGGACTACAACTCCCATCAGCCCCAGCCAGCAAGACCATACTGACTGGGCTGTCCAAAACACCGGGAAGGCACCAGGTTGTGAGGGGTGGGTGTTTGTCCTACAACATAAGCACAGATCCTTGGGGTCCCTTCCAACTCTATTATTCTAGGTGTTCTAGGACTTGTTGATCAGAATATTGCTCCATAAGGGAGCAATAGCAAACAGGCTGAATGGGTAGGTGGGTCTATGTCTGGGAGGGACAAGGAAGAAGTCCTGAGGGGGTAAGTGAAAGTGACTGGGGGTTCACGTGAGTGGGGCAGGAGTCAGACCCTATTGCATCACCAGTAGGCCTGTGACCGTGTCTGAGTAGATTCAGATTGAATTAAACCAAACAATTTCCTGATTTATTTGCTGGTAAGAAAATCTCTCTCCCATCTCACTTATTAATACAGGCGAAGAAGAAGAGTCACTCTTGATTCCTATTTCTGCAACACTGAGGAACGTTTTGCCCTTGCATAGAGGCTGGCATCTACCCACAGAGATTTGTATCTTCAACATTTCTCAGATGAAAATAGGGACATTCTATTCAATATTAATAATGGTGATGGTGATGGTGATGGTGGTGGTGATGGTGGTGGTGATGATGATGATGATGATGATGATAATAATAATAATAATAATAATAATAATAATAATAATAATAGGTATTTTATTATTTATACCATGGCCATCTGACTGGTTGCCCCAGACACTTCCAAAATATATAAAAACATTAAACATTTAAAAAATCTTCCCTATACAGAGCTGCCTTCAGATGACTCGGGGGACGTGCATACCTCTAACATTTCTCCAATGAAAATAGGGACGTCCTAAGGAAAAGTGGGTCATTCTGGGATCAAATCAGAAACCATGATGGCTTCTGTAAATCCGGGACTGTCCCTGGAAAATAGGGACACTTGGAGGGCCTGCATCCAGTCAAGGACATAGTTTAGCCAGGAAACAGCATTCAAAGAGGATGTGAAGCAAGGTCAGTGAGAGGTGTGGCCTAGAGAAAGGGTGTGTGGCTTGAGAGAGTCATGAAAGCCAGATAGAGAGGTCGGGAGGGGCACATTCAGTTCCTGGGCCTGCAGTTCCCAACCCCTGCTTTATAGTATTTGCCCTGTAAGTTTGCCATTCCACCCTGTACCAAAAGCTGCAAGAATTTCTCGGTTCTGGGCCTACCCACTTTGCAGCTGACCCCCAAACGAATTGTCCCTGCTGCTTCCAAATTAATATTCCGGCTACAAATCCCATCCTTGACAGCTTTATCTGTGTGATGCCGGCAGCTCGCATTGCTGTCTGCATCAGCACAACCCACATTAGCCCAGTGAAATGTCACAGGTTACGCACTGTGGCAGAAAAACCTCACTTTTGTGCTTCTGGCCGATCGCAAGAGAATCGGTCATTCTCTTACCTCTGACCTCTGCTGAACCCCCTTCACTCTCAGAATGGTGGAAATCTGCAACTGGGAGAGCAGAATTCTAGGGTTGGAGCCTGCGAGCTGATATTGGTTGGTGTGTGACTAGCATCGCTCAGCACTCCATGCCATCCCATCAGTGCAGTCATGAAAGGGACGAATCAATCTGCAGACAGCTGACACCTCAAGATTTCAGATACAAAATGAGGCCCCTGCTCAGAGATTCGTGGCAGGTTAGGGGCTGGGATGGAGGGGGAGAGGAATGGAAATGGCAGAAAGAGAAGGGCTGCCACCTCTCCAAGAGTAGGGAAAGGATTGGTGCATGTTGCTTCTGTTCAGCTGTCCAGTCACCTATCCACTACAGGTTGTATCCAACAAGGGCCACATTTAAACCACACATTTAAAGCGCTATGTAGCTTGTTAAGAGTGCTAAGAGTTGTTAGAAGATGCCTATCCCCTCCTAGAACGGCAGTTCCCAGAGTGGTTTAACAGTGAATTTCTCTTCTTGGGGGAACTCTGTAGACTCCCCAAGTGTTCCTATTTTCCAGGGGCAGTCCTGGATTTACAGAAGCTGTCCTGGTCTCTGATTTGATCCCGGAATGTCCCACTTTTCCTTAGGGCAGTGATAGCTAACCTTGACATCCCAGATGTTTTGGAACTACAACTCCCATCATCCCTAGCTAACAGGATCAGTGGTCAGGGATGATGGGAGTTGTAGTCCCAAAACATCTGGAGTGTCAAGGTTAGCCATCACTGCCTTAGGGCATTCCTATTTTCATTGGAGAAATGTTGGAGTTAGGCAATCCCTGAGCCAAGGCGATAAAGGCAGCCCTGTATAGGGAAGTTTTTAAAATGTTTTATTATGAGTTCATACATGTTGGAAGCCGCTCAGAGTGGCTGAGGCATCCCACTCAGATGGGCGGGGAATACTACTACTACTACTACTACTATTGCTACTGTTTAGGGAAGTTTTTAATCTGTGATATTTTAATGTATTTTGATATTTGTTGGAAGCCGCCCAGAGTGGCTGGGGAGACCCGGCCAGATGGGCGGGGTACAAATAATAAATTATTATTATTATTATTATTATTATTATTATTATTATTAGAAAAGGCACCCCTATTTTCACCAGAGAAATGTTGGAGGGTATGACTCTGAGGATTGTAGCTCTGTGTGCAGGGCCAGCCCAAGACATTTTGCCACCTGAGGCGAACCACAAAATGGCTCCCCACCCCTGTCAGGGAAGAAGGGGTGAGTGAAGATGTACATCAGAAACAAGAGAGGAATACTGTAAACATATACTGTACATTGGGGACAAGGGTGGGAGGAGACCAGCAGCGCCTCCTGTTTGCCACTGGCAGATCTAGTCTCCAAGAAGTGCACTACAGTCATTTCTGCAATTGTGGCACCAGCACCAGTGGGCAATACATTCCTTGGAGGGTGAATCTATTGCCCCTGTGGATCCTGCTGACCAAGGCAGTCGCCTAACCTTAGCTCATGGGTGGGCCGGCCCTGTCTGTGAGAGGAACAGAGGTCTCCTAACAAGTCCACACATTATCATAGCTGTCAACTTTCGGATTTGTAAATAAGGGATTTTTTCAAACTTTCGGATTTGAAAATAAGGGATGCCGTGAGGGCGGTGCAATGGCACCAAGTAGCCTCGCCACCCTGTGCTCCAGAGGCTGCGCGCGAACGGGTGAGCGAAAGAGCGAGCGAGTAGACGGCAGGCAGGCTGTCTGTCTGGTTGGGCGTGAGGGTCTGGCTGCACAAGGCATGCAAGCTCCGCCCCCAGTCGGTATCAGACTCCTTATTGGCAGCCGAGCAACGCAGCTGAGGAGCCTCCCTGGCCGGCAGGGAGGGAGAGGAGCTGCTTCCTTTGAAATCCGGGAAATTTAAGGGATATCAACAATCCGGGATAGTAGTGGGAAAGGGCATTGGAATAAGCGAGTTTCCCTCAAAAAAAGGGAGGGTTGACAGCTATGCACATTATTCCATTTTATGACTTGTCCTTTGAAGCTTCTGGGGTGCCAGCACAATGTTGCAATATGATGGGGCTCTCTCGTGCCATAGAACAACAAAAGCAGGACAAAAATCACAAATTGGAGTGGGAGAAAACGTTCCACGATTTCAGCTGGAAATTGCAGGATATGCACTGATAATAAAGCTGTAGAGAACTATAGACCCATAGACCTGTAGAGTTAAGGGTCATTTCATCCAACTGTCTACAATGCAGAAATCACAGCTAAAGAATCCCTGGCAGATGGCCATCCAACCTCTGTTTAAAAAATCTCCAATGAAAGGGAGTCCACCACTTTCCGAGGAAGTCGGTCCCACTGTCAAATAGTTCTTCCCATTAGAAAGCTATTCCTAATTTATAGCTGGGATTTCCTTCTTGTTACAAAGATGTGACATTGTTTGATTCCCTCGGGGAGCATTGCAAAACAATTGCATCTGATTTGCGTGATGTTAATAATCTTCACTGGAATCATGTTCAACATTGTTTCAAAGTGAGGTGTTCCATACTGAATTGCAGAATAACATTGACGTCACTGGTATATAATATTATTCTTATAAAGGCAATTTTCTTTTCAACCAGTTTTAAATCCCTTGGACAATTTCATTCTCCTGTATAGCAATTGCCAAGTATTACATACACTAAACAAGCATTAGACGTGGTCATATTCTAGCTGCGTTACATTGAAAAGTGAAAAACAGAGTAGCCCCCATTAATGAGAATCATCCATGCTTTAGGGATATTATATATCAATGTTAGCCATTGTTTAAATACATTCCTAGGGCATATTCCCCAGCGAGACTTTTCAGAAATTTCCATTCTTTTGGGCATTTCAGGTATGCACCAGTAATTGGAAAAGCAGGACAGCTTTTTTTTTTTTTTTTTTTAAACTTTCTAATTTTGCTATTATACTAATCATATTTTTTTTTTTATTTTTTTTAAAAACAGTATCAGAGAATTTGCACCCCTGTGTGATCAGGACTGGTATATTGATTGGAAAATCCATATATAAATGGACAGCTAACAGTGTAGTCAATATTCAGGAGAGAAATAGGCTTTGAAGAGCCTCGATGCTTCTTAACATGGATTACTACCCATTTTGCCTCATCCCAAAATGATAGGATCCTGCTTAATCTTATTAATTTCTTGCAGATGTTAATTAAAAAACATAGGTGATAGAATAAAGGCAAAGTTTTAGTAAGATTCTCCTAGCACCATCCAATCCAGATAATTAATTTAAAGAGTGTCTAATAGTCCCTTCTTCATCTGACTGTATTGCAGGACTATTTAATAATTCCCTCTCAAAGTCGATAACCTTTGGAAGATTTTGATTAATTGCTCAAAGAACAAGATGAAGCATTAGAAAGAATTACAGAGGGTTGTCTCCAACTAAGTCCAACTCAGAGTAGGCTGGTTGAAATTAATGGACCTGTGTTAGCCATGTTCATTCACTTCAAAGGATCTACTCTGAGTAACAGTAGCACTGGATACAACTGAAAAGCCAGTGTGGTGTAGTGGTTAGAGTATTGGACTAAGACCTGAGAGACCAGGGTTCAAATTCCCACTCAGCCATGAAGTGCTCTGGGTGTGACCTCAGGGCCAGTTCACTCAGTCTCAGCATCGAACCTACCTCAGAGGGTTATAGTAAGGATAAAATGGGGATAAAGAGAACTGTGTATGTCACCCTGAGCTCCTTGGAGGAACAGTGGGATATAAATATGATAAATAAATAAACAAAATAGACTGTTTCTCTTGTAGCACAAACATGGGTAAGCCTGCATCCACGTGAATTGGCCCACTTTGGTTCAGGATCCAGCCTTTGGTCAGATTCAGCGCACGGCCCTAGCAAGCAGCACCTTCCAAGCTCCCTCTGCTTCCAAACATCTCATTCTCATTATTGCCATTACCATATTCCCAGTTTGGCTCTCCATGTGCTGCCAGACTCCTATCGGTCCAAGTCAGCATGGCCAATGGCCAGAGAAGATGGGCATCCTCCGTCTTCCCATTCCCACTCTAAATGCCATAAAATATGCGCAGCATGAAATTTGGTGCAAGATGGATTGTGGAAAGGCTGTAGCTCGGTGGAAGAGCATCTGCTTTGCATGCAGAAGGTCCCAGGTTCAATCCCTGGCATCTCCGAGGATTGCAGGCACCTGTACCTCCACCTACCGCAGCTCCCTGCAGAGACAACATCTGATCCAGCAGCCTCTTGGAGCTGTCCAAGGTCCTGTTTCTCTCTGCTCTCTGCTTTGAGTGGGCACCGCCTGCTTATCCTGCGAGCCTCAAGCTCTCAAGGAACTGGACCCAATCAAGGGTCTGAATTGATTTGGATGGACTCAATTAAGCCGTGTTATTTTCCAATTTGGGGCGAAAGAGCTCTGCTTAAACCGAGCTAATCAACTCCGAGCCTAAGGGAGTTAACTCATCGTGCAACATACGGCAAGAGGCCACACATGAAACAGAGCATCGTGCTCAAATGTCCCTTCCTTGGGGTCACTTTCATGATGTCAGAATCGGAACCCCTCCACTTAGCAAAGGGGTCTGGGCCATTGGGAAAATCCAAATGGCTTGTGAGGGCTCCAGCTGGTACGGTAGGGATTCTCCGCACGAGCCAGGAGCTGTCTCACTTCGTTCCTACAAGGAAATCACTTCGTTGTCAAACTGGGAGCTTGACATGATTCCTTCATGTACGCTAATGTGCTAAGAGTTCCGTTTGAGAGTGTGGCTTTGTGTGGAAGTGAAAGTACAGGTACTCTCTCTCTCTCTTTCAAAAAAAGGGGGGGGGACATTTCACCGTCTCTGACACTCCGGTATGCTAATGCATCAGCTCCCTGCATTTTCATTTTCAACAGGGACTAATTTAAAAGAAATGACCAACCTCCCAGTGGACTTCAAAGCAAGCATTTGATGAGTTTTAGCAGTTTCAAGCAAGCTCTAATTTGAATTTCAGAGTGTGCCATGCAATTTTCCTGGTGACATTCAAGAGGGATGATAGCGCCAGTTCTATCTGTCAGTGGAACTGCTTCCTCTTGCTGTGTGTTACTGATTTGTTACGGCGGGACGTGGGGTGGGGGGAGAGAAAGGAAGGGAAGGGAAATCTGTGAGAGGGGGTGGTGACAGTACAACAACAACAAGCAGGGAGAGAGGGGGAATTGAATGTGTTAGGAAAAGGAACTGCTACATCGGTAAAGGTCATCATAGATATCTTTTTTGAAGATACAATATTTGTGAAATATCAGAATTGCAAATAAATAAAGATATAAATGGTAACATTCCCAACTGCATGTTATCACTGCCATATTCTATATTTTAAATCAGGGATAAGGAACCTCGTATCCCTGGGCCAATATTGGCCTTCAAGACTCTCTGTCTAGACCTCAAGACTCTACCCAGGACACACATCCCTCTACGCAGGCCACACCCCCACTGCAGATCTGTTTGCACCCTCCTCAAGTTTTGCTGAGGGGCTTAAATGTATCCTAGAACTCTGATAATGTCATGCTTGTCTGGATGAAGAATAGAGAGGGCTGTGTGCATGTGTGTATAGAAGCTGACTTACTAGGCAACAGTGGCATGGCGTGGGAGCAGTCATCCAAGGTGCGAAATTGTTAGGAGTGCAAAATTCAACACCCGGTACTGCCTGAATACAGCTGTGTGCTTCCATCACTGGGCTCTGTTGAAAACAGCTTCATCATGCGAAGCAGGAAGCGATCTCTCCACACAATGGAATAACTCTTCTTTTCTTATCTCTGTGGCTGCAATATCCTGGGTGACATGGACACCGTTAGGCACTTGAATGTGCATGCATAATCTGTCCATTTCCCTCCCACCCCCTGCTCTGTGCAGTCCCAGGGACTGGCAACCCATGATATGCCACTGCCGGGCAAAGGTAACATTTGCTTCTAGCTGTGCCCACCACTGGTATGTAGCCCCAGGGAGGCTGCCCAAAATGGAAAAAAATGGTTTCCCATCGCCTGCCATATAGGCCTGGTTTAACAAGTCAGATCTCCCTCTGACTGACACTCCCCCCCCCCAATTCCTATAATTCCCTATAATGTTGGGAATTATAGGAACAGAATTATAATTTTGGGAATTATAGGGACAGAATAACTACCCAGACTGTATAGAAGTTTATTCATGTATGTGACTACAGTGGCAAGAATGTTACTTGTCCAAAAATGGAAAGAAGAAGTACCAGCGAAAGAACAATGGATACAAAAACTTATGGAATACGCAGAAATGGTGAAACTTACCGAAAAAATAAGAAATCAAGATAACAAAAAGAATGGATAAAAGAATGGAAATGGTTTATTCAATATTTACAAATAAACTGTAAACAGAGAAGAACATTGGCAGGGTTATTGTAATGACCTGCAGTTTTATAAGAGTATATTTTTAAAGTAGATGAATAAGTGAGTAAATTAAGTTAATTTGGAATATGCAGGAAATATAAAAAATAAATTTAAGGAATCGCAGAAAGAGGGGGAAGAAAGTCGAGTTTTGAAATGTTTAAATGAGTGTAAAATTATTGAAATGTATAAAACTGAAAATCATAAAAAGAACGTTATATCCAAATGGGGTGAACTTGAATCTTGTGATTGGTTCACTTACAAATTTGCTCAAACACATCCTGGAAGTGGCTTATTTTTCCTTCCAGTCCCCATACAAAAGGCACCCCTTGCCCAGACCTCGCTGAGGCTAGGCATTAGAATGGTGATCTTGTCTTAGCAAACTTCATATTTTGAGGAGAGAAAAGAGGTGTCTCTCTGGAGCAACTGCCGTCAGTGGCCTAGTGGTTGAGCCAATCCTCTCTTTTCTCCTCATCTCATTGTACTTGTTCCTTTATCTTCACATGACAGGCTTTGCAGCACTGGGCGCAGTGTAGCTGATGGCGAGAAAGGACCCACGCTGTGTGGCCCATGTTCCATTTAATGCCTGACGCGGTGGCGGTTACAACTGTCATTGCTAATTTCATGCCTCTCCTTACATCTTCAGCCTTGCCTGTTGCGAGACGGCTTCATCCCAGCTGCCTTCCCGGGTCTGAGACGGAGAACCGTGGGACAAAGGAATCTCGGCCGCCCATGCTGGGCCTCTGGGCCATTTTGAACCAAGTCCATGTCGCTTTGAGACAGACACTGCTGGACTTTGTACAACGTGAGCACATGCCAGTGCCACCACTCACTACCACGGAAGCTAGGCCAGCACATTCTGGCCACCAGGTGGATGGACATGAATGAGAATCAGCCCCAAGACCCCAGAAGTGGCCAGTCTCAGGGGCCTGGGAGGTGGTCATGGTGACAGGGAGATGGAGAAGATTGTGATGCCTTTTGTCAATCATAAGCGAGCGCCATGCATCCCAATGAGGTCTTGCCTCGCCACTGGGAAAATCAAGGAGAGAGCAAGCTGATAGAAGGCTGTGTGTGTGTGTGTGTGTGTTCGGATTTACTTGTTTCATTTATTTTAAACTGTTTCATCCCACCGTTGCACTCATCAGTGTCTAAGCCTTCTTACAAATAATACAATCAATTAGCAACCCAAATACTCAAGTGGAAACTGCAATGCAGAGCATGCCTGCTCAGAATTCTGTCCACTCTGCTCCATTACAAAGGAACCTAGATAGCTGACTTATACAGAGTCAGATCGTTGCTCCATCTAGCTTGGCCTTGCCTGCACTGATTGGCAGCAGCCTTCCAGGTTTTCAGACGCTCATCCGATGCTACCTGGAGGTATCGGGGATTAAACCCAAGACTTTCTGCATTCCAAGCAGATGTTCTACTACAGAGCTGTGGTCTGTTTCCTTAAAGGTAATTCAAGAATCGAGTCCTCAAGGTTCCAACTGTTTAAATAGGAACATGGGAAGCTGCCTTATGTTTAGCCAGACTATGGATTGATATAGCTCATTATTGTCTATATTGTCGGGCAGGGGCTTTTCAGAATTTTAGACCACCTCTTTTTCAGGCCTACCTAGAGATGCTGGGGATCAAACCTAGAACCTTCTGCATGCAAAACACAGGGCTATGGTTCTCCCCCCTGGGTTTCATAGGATCTATAGTTTCCATACCTTCCATCTGGTTCATTGAAGGGGAGGCACACAAGGTCTCTCAAAGCCATCAATGACACCCCTTTTCTTCATAGTTCTTCTACCCAAAACCTACCTCCTTATGGAATGGTGAGTTTGCATTGAGTTCAGGGCTGCAGGTTGCTCACCTGTCCTCTAAAGAAAAAGAGGAAAATATACCTCCTGCAATTCTTCCCACAACTACTGGAAAGTATAGTACCACTCTATTATGCTTTGGTCAGTCTCCATGTGGAGTAGTGTGTCCAGTTTTCAGCACCACAGTTTAAGAAGACCTTGTCAATAGACAAGTTGGAACATGTGCAGAGGAGAGCAACCAAGATGGAAAACAAGCCTTGTGAGGACCAGTTGAGGGAGTTGGGTATGTTTGACCTAGAGAAGAGAAGAGAAAACTGAGAGGTGATGATAGCCACCTTTCAATATCTGAAGGGCTATCACACGGAAGGTGGAGCAAGCCTGTTTTCTGCTGCTCCAGAGGGTAGGACCCAAAACAAGGGATTCATATGACAAGAAAGGAGATTCTGACTAAAAACTTTAGGAAGAACTTTATGATAGTAAGAGCCGTTTGACTGTCAAACAGACTACCTCCGAAGGTGGTTGACTCCCCTTCATTGGAGGCTTTTAAAGAGACGTTTGGATGACCACCTGGCAGGGATTTTTCAGCTGTGATTGCTGCATTGTAGGTGGTCGGATGAGATGACCCTTCCAACTCCACAGTTCTATGATTGGACACTGCTATGCTTACAATCAGTCCTGCAACTTCCTGAAGACAGCATGGAACTTTGAATCTATGGAACTCTGTCCCACAGAAGGCAGTTTCAAAAGACAAACATAAAACTCATGGAAGACAATGATTGTCATGAGATTGGGCTAAAATGGTCAATCCAAAACTGTACTTTTCTGGTTTATCACCACAACAGTTATTAACACTGGGCTTCAGCAAAGCAAATCATTTAATTAGACAGCGCCTATATGATATCGAGTGACAGAATAATTTGGCCACAATAAGGAAATTTTGTTCATGGTATGATTACTTTCCACCTAGTCACTTAGACACCTTGGCACCCTATTTGCAAAATTTAACAATTCCAAAATACAGACCTGCTTTCACTTTCACAAGATTGAATATACTGCCTTCGGCTGTACTTGAAGGTCAATTTCAAAGACTTCCACTGGAAAAATGGTTACGTCCATGTGGAGATGGCAGTATTGTGTCGGTGGCTCGTGTGCTTCTGCACACTTTATAAAGATTTGAGGAGTGAGGTTATTAAAGGTAAAGGGACCCCTGACCATTAGGTCCAGTCGTGACCGACTCTGGGGTTGCGGCGCTCATCTCGCATTATTGGCCGAGGGAGCCGGCGTACAGCTTCCGGGTCATGTGGCCAGCATGACTAAGCCACTTCTGGCGAACCAGAGCAGCGCACGGAAATGCCCTTTACCTTCCCGCCAGAGCGGTACCTATTTATCTACTTGCACTTTGACGTGCTTTCGAACTGCTAGGTGGGCAGGAGCAGGGACCGAGCAACGGGAGCTCACCCCGTTGCAGGGATTCGAACCACCGACCTTCTGATCAGCAAGCCCTAGGCTCTGTGGTTTAACCCACAGCGCCTCTATTATTGTCCATGCCGGGTCGCTCAACCATTGCTATCATGTCTTTTCTTTTAGCAGATCAAGATGATCAGGTGACAGCAAAAACTGCAAGGTTTTTAGCGGGGGCAATTAGAATAAGATCTATTATTTGACTATTTATACAAACCTCCAAAATGTATTTTGCATAGTTAAGTTTTCACCTCTGTCTTCAGAACATTTTATTTTATTGCTATGGCTAGTGGCTGATGCAAATAGAGATTCTCCTGATTCTGATTCTCATGGAGGTCAAGGCTATAACGGTTACTAGCTGTGATGGTTATGCTCTGCCCCCACTGTCAGAGACCGTATGCCTCTGAACACCAGTTGCTGTCAATTGCAGTAGGGAAGAGTTGCTGTTCTGCTCATACCCATCTTGCAGATTTCTCACAGGCATCTGTGGGAATAGATGGCCCATTGGCCTGATCCAGCAGCCTCAATTTATGTCCTTGTGTAATACACCTGGAAACAACAACAACAACAAATCTTGAGAAGCCTTAAATCCTCTGTTGCATCTTGTCGCCCTCCTAGCACAAACATCTATTCCCATTAGTGAGCTGAACCAGGGTCTCTCTTTGAAGCTCACAGCTTTTTGTGTTCTTCGGGCTTGGTCTACTTGCAGCCTCCCCCACCCCCCTCTATATAGCATGTCTGATGCTTGCAGCTGCTGCTTTGCGTGATTGGCATATCCCTTTGCAGGCTGCACACAGCTGTTCCATGTCTGCTAGGGCTCCCCTGCTGGGCACTGACCTGCATCTCTCTTTAAAAAAAAAACACCAAAAAAAACCACAACCCTCCAAGACCAAGTTAAAATATATGCAATCCTCTATAGTTGAGGTTCTTAATAGCAATGGACAGTATATACAAAGATAAATGGCTCTACACAAATATTAGAAGACGGGAGGGTGAGATGCATGGATATGGGTGCATGGTGCAAAAAGGGAGAGAATATGGACGTGGTGAGCTGATCAGAAAAAATGCTGGCACAGAGCAAATCATAGAATTGTATGAAGGGACCCAAAGGGTCATCTTGGTTTGCCCCTTGCAATCCAGTAATCACAGCCAAATGATCAATAGGATGCAGATGTCCCTGAATGTAATGCAATGTATCTAACCAAGTCTTACTCAGAGTAATCCCATAGGAATTACTGGTCCTAAGCTAGTTTTGTCTATTAAGTTCAATGAATCTGCTCTGAACAGAACGAACTCAATATATATGGGAAGAACAGAACCAATACGGCAGGAGAACTTCTTACAGGGCAAGGACCATGTTCCCTTCTCTGTAACCTACTTGGGGAGGATTTCTAGTGGTGGGCAGGGCCAGAGGCAAAAGTGGTGGAGCACCAAATGTAAAATTTACCTTCCCACAGTAGGCTAGTTGCCACACACCCTTTCCTCTATCCTCCATGCAGGAAAGCAAGAGTTCAACGAGACATTCCCAACTGGGCCGAAAAGACTCAAGGAGAGGGCAGAGCAGAGCCAGTGCGTGAAGAAGGTATCCTGGCTCCTGCCCAACTTTCTCAAGCAGTGAGTAAGAGCAGGACTTGCTTGGCAGAGGACAGGGCTCAGGAGTCACAACTGAGGAGTTCCTGAATCAGGCAAGAAGTTCAGAACTGGATGGAAGCAACAAATATGTCCCAACAGTTTCTATGCCCTGCCTGCCAAGCTTTTAATAATGTGCTGTGGTGTGTTCTCCACATCTCCACAAGAGTTTGTGATCTCCCCTACCCCCTCTCATCTCTCTCTCTCTCTCTCTCTCTCTCTCTCTCTCTCTCTCTCTCTCTCTCTCTCTCTCATCTATCTGTCTATGAATGAATGTAATTCCCCCTAATACTGTGCATTTTTAATTTCCCCCCCACCAATAAGTGCATTGTTATTTACCCTACTATATGCATTTTTGACACATGTTCCTTGGCTGGAGAGCTGCATTGCAAAATTTGCAGATTTCAGCTTGCATATTGTTTCTTAATCTGTCAATTAGGCAGGTTTACCTTTAAACGCAAACTGAATCAAATGTCTTCGCCTTACCTGACACTACTCATCTGATCTATCTACCTGTACTCCTAACCTCCACAAGCCTGGGCTTGAAAGCGGAGGTGCTTTGAGTTTTCCCTTGAAACATTTTAATTTCATTCAGCAGGACTTTTGGGAATGGCACAATAATTAGTCTCTGTGGCAATCAAGTCCCCCCCCCCCCCGCTTCTTCTTCTTTTTCGCATTGCACTGTGGTAACAAGTAGCTGAGATGGGGCTCAACTTCCACTGAGCCAGCAGAAAATCTATTTTTAAAAGGCAGATTATCTGGTGAAACTGAGGGCAAGTGGGGCTGGTAGGCTGGGAGATAATGGGGGGTGCCTCTGACAGCTTTATTAGGAAGTGGCTAATGTCAGAGCGATTTCACGGAGGCTGGCATCATACAAAGCTGAGCCCGGGGGTGGGATACGGGGCGCTTAGGCGTGTGACTACTGAGCCTCAATGACACCCTCAGATGGGATTAGAAGGTAGCTGACCTGCCAACTGCACTCTGGGAATCCATTGTACGAGGCTGGCATCTACATTCTGGTCAGGGCAGCTGGGAGCGCCACCTACTAGCGTGGGGACGCTCCAAACCATTGCTTAGGCCGTCTTTTCACGCCGTCTGCTCTTCAGGATGTGCCCCCTCCCCAAAGCATCAGGCAGGTTTGAAGATCAGCTTCTTCAGTGACATGACCAGGGCTGGCTTGTGCCCTTCTTCGCTTCCACCCTAACATGTTCATTGTTTTGCTGCTACTAACATGGTAGCAGTGATAGCTGGGCCTTGGTCTCATCATCTCCCCTCCCTCACTCAGAGGAAGCACTACAATCCCTCTCAGTGGAGTAGCGTGGAGGGGGGACCCACAGG
This sequence comes from Darevskia mixta, assembly GCA_034641385.1. NCBI lineage: Eukaryota > Metazoa > Chordata > Lepidosauria > Squamata > Lacertidae > Darevskia > Darevskia mixta. Next base: position 9,138,576 of record JAWWNH010000181.1, read on the forward strand.
GCGGTTGCCGCAGGTGCAAAATTGTTAGGGGTGCAAAGTTTCAACACCCGCTGCTGCCTCAAAACAGCTGCGCGCTTCCGTTGCTGGGCTCTGTTGAAAACGGTTTCTCCATGCGAACCAGGAGGTGACCTTTCCAGACAACGGTATGACTCTTGTTTTCGTATCTGTGTGGTTGTGATCACCTGGGTGATGCAGACACCATGAGAGGGGTGAATGTGCAGGCGTATTCAATCTGTTTCCCTCCCTCACACCCACCTTCCTCATGGCCCCAGGCACTGGCAACCCACGCTATGCCACTGATTCCTCTTCAGAGAGAATTCTGGGAACTGTAGCTCTGGGAGGGGAATAACTACAGCTCCCAGAATTCATTCATTCATTTTTATTTTGACAAAGCTATAATCCAGGCATGGCCAAACTTGGCTCTCAAGCTGTTTTGGGACTACAACTCCCATCATCCCTAGCTAACAGGACCAGTGGTTAGGGATAATGGGAATTGTAGTTCCAAAACAGCTGGAGTGCTAAGTTTGACCATGCCTGCGTATAATCATAAATAAATAAGAATAAAAATGTGCACCCCACCATTGAGACTATTCCATTGTAAATTTCCAACCTCCCAAAATGTCAACACCTTTTGCGTTGGTTTGACCCCTTCCGTTTTAACAGTACAAATTCTACAAACACCTTCCATATCTCCTCAAAATAATTTATCCAGCATATTCCCCGTCTTACCTTAATGGCACATGTTAATTTCTCATTAATAGCTATATCCCACACCTCTTTATACCATCCATCCATTTTATATTCTGTTTGCCCCTCCCACTTCCTAGCCATCATAATTTGTGCAGTTGTCAATAAATTTGTGAGCAAGTCCTTCATAGCCTGCGAACCTTTCCTGGAATTATTTGGAGGAAGCCATGACTGTTTCAAGAGTGTTAAATGTATTGTGTGAATGTGCCCATTCTCTCTCTCTCTCTCTCTCTCTCTCTCTCTCTCTCTCTCTCTCTCTCTCTCCTAATATTTTGTTCCCCCTCCCATTCCAACTTCTAGCTGAAGGAGAGAGTAAATATGTGACCTCTCCCCTCTTCAGCCTGCCCCGCCTACAATGGGTTTGGCCACACCTACTTTAATCTCTGGTCTCACCCACTGCTGGTAAGTAACCCCTGGCAGATTAAACTCCAAAGAAGAGGTAACCAGGGTGAGTGAGTAGAAGAACGGTGGCCAGTCCACAGCTCCTCCTTCCATGTAAGGACACCTTTATGCCCCACCAATTCTCCTAACTGTTGGGGAGTTGTCCTGCCTTCAGCCTGCCCTCTGAGTGCCAGACAAGCAGAGCTGCGATGGTTTGTCAACCCCGGTAACCATAAGGCGTAGCCCAGCCCTTAGTTATAATTTGCCTGGGCCAAGGGAACGGTGCTCTGCACAGAGCGTGTACTTTTACCAATTGCTTTCAAAGGGATTATGCACATCTCTGTGTAATTTGGGTCTCGCTGATATTTGCATTCGCAGCGTGAGCAAAGGCCCGGCAGCAAAGACAACAGTTTAAAGTTAATAGCTCTGCATTATGGATGGATCTCAAATAGACGGCGGCTTCTGAAATTTCTAGCTGGGTTTGGCTGGGACAGAGGAAGCTGCCTCGTGCCATTTCTGGCCACTGCTTTATCTAGGTCATCCGTGAGGAACCTCAAGCCCAGTGCCTCAGGCCTCTCCCTCTAGCCCTAAGGACCTCCCCCAGGCCCCTCGCCTCCCCAGCCCTGCTTCACATCCTCCTTCTTCAGGACACCGCCCCCAACCATGCCTTGTCTCCTGAGGCCACACCCCTCACCAGCCGAGCTTCGCATTGTCTTGCCTGGAATATGTCCTTGAACTCCGATAGTGATTCTTGCTTGCCTGGATGGAGGATAGAAAGGGGCGTTTGCAGAAACTAGGGTGCTGAGCAAAGGTAAAACTTACATTTGTCTCTGGCCTCACCCACCACTGCCACAAGGACTTGGGAAGGTGGCCCAGAAGAGAATGCAGCACTCAGGCTGAAGTAGGTTCCCCATCCCTGGAATAAAGCATGGATCAGAGATGGCTTAGCAACATATAGTAGGCAGAGCTGGCTCCAGCAGGTGGCAAACTTGGTCATTTGTCAGGGTCCCAAGATGTCAGGGACTGGCTGGATGAGGAAGAGTGGTGGGAGCCACCTGCCCAAGAGCCCCCTAAGGAGGGCACAGAAGAAGACAACTTAGATCCCGGATCCTGGTGGTGGGACACTGAAGAGCAGTCTGGAGAAGGGATGAGTCGGGAAGTGCTAGAAGCAGGGGGATCAAGAGGAGTCAGGAGGGTCTTCCAAGACAGGGTTAGAAGCTGAGAGTCACAGTGTGAGCACAGACTCAGATAGAGAGGAGTCAGAGGTTGGCCCTGCTACACAGCAGCAGGACAGTCCCAGTCCTGGTGGCTCACCTCCGCCCCCCCCCCCCCGACACCCCGATCGAGGAGAGTGCTGCATGTTATTGAGCAACAGGCCAGACAGGTCCAGAGGAGGAGAATCTCACTCCCTTCATCTTCTTGGGAGGGATTCAAAGTGAGAAGCTAGAGGGGGAAGGCTGGTCAGTTTCAGCACCATCTTATCTGGGTTAAGGTGAACCAGGGGACTCTTCTGTGTTGTTATTTTCTGTTAATTAAGAGCTAATTGCATTCCCTGCCTGCCGTTTGTGTGCCTGCCTTGTGGTTGACCTGGCTCCTTCACAGCTCCTTGACACAAGACCAACAAGAGGGTCCATCACTTTTACAGTATTAGCATTTCCACTTGGTACAAAGTGGCCATGAAGATCAGATTCAACCCAAGATAATTCTCAGCTTGTACTGGGTTACACAGCATTTTTAAAATTATACTTCCAGATCAATAAGCTGAGCTTGATTAGAAACAGATGTGTTACTTCTGGTTTTAAACGCTATTTGCTCGTTTTAATTGTACACTTTAGTTTTTGCGTTATGTATCATCACATGGTGCTGTGAATTTGTCATTTTAAAGATATATTTTAAGGCTGAGCAGAAAACCTACAAAACCAACATTTTGCTGATTTTCACAAGAGATAAGAAAGTATGGGATCCTGAAGTAGTGATGGGTGGGGCATGTCTGGGGCTTAGTTAAGAGGAAAGGCAACTGACTCTCAGACTTTGGGATTGTTGAAATATATACAACAACAAAATAATAATCAATTTGAGTTGCACAACTGAAATTGGTTTTACTAGACCCATTTTTTAAAGCAATGTGAACTAAAGTCACTTCGGAGGCCCCTCTGGGATTAGGGGCTGTAAAGCTTAATCTCCATTAGTTTCATAGGAGATCCACCCCTTGGTGGGTGTATGTATAAATTGCATATAAGTTACTCAGGTCCCAAATCTATGAAAGACTGCCTCCTCCCATACAAAACAAAATAAAAAATTTCATTCCAGTAGCACCTTAGAGACCAACTAAGTTTGTTCTTGGTATGAGCTTTCGTGTGCATGCACACTTCAGACCCTCTTGAGTGTTAAGATGACGAGGGTCCTGTCCAATATTGTGCAATATAGTGATTTAATATCAGTGCTGTGTTTTAATTGTTGCAACCCACCCAGGGACCTTAGGGTGAAGGGTGGGTAATAAATTGTAATAATAATTTCGTGAAAACAATATGCAAAACACATTATACTAATTGCTTGCAAAAAAAGGAGGCAGATCAGGAGAAATGTGCACTAAAACAAACAAACCAACCTACAAACAAACAAATCATAAACTGATGCTTAAATGTACAGAACCGAACTTCAGACTGGGGGCGGAGGGGATGAGGAACCGCAATTGACAAATCCATCCGTGGCATTCCCGTCCAAGCTGCTGGGTCCGGGACCTGTCCAGCAGCCCCTTCCCCTCACTTGAGCATCCACCCAGCCCGAGGGTCCCAGGAAGGGGAAACCGGCACCAGGCTGCCCAGGCTCGGTTCCCTAGCAACCGCAAACAACCTGCCATGCGGAAGGCGCAAAGGACCCAGAAGAGGCAAAGGCTTTTTTTTTTGGAGCTGCGCGCAGAGGAGGCGAGATGCAGGAGGCGCAGGCGGTGTTTGACCAAAGGTGCCCACCCCGCTCCCTGGCTGCGCGGAAGGAGATGCTTTCCTGGCCCAGTGATCGGGGTGGGTGGGAGGTGGCGGATGGGGAGGAGAGGAGGGTGGGGGAGGAGGGAAGGGGGAACTTTGGCGAGGCTGCAAATCCAATTGGCTTCTGCGCCGTGACAGGCAGCCGGGCGCCTCGCCCCCTCCTCCCGCGCGCAGCGCTGCCGGAGTGTGGATGCGAGCAAATGTGGGGAAAGTGCAGTCGGAGGCGCGGGGGCTCCGCTGACAGCACGCAGCCAGGGCGCTCGCTCTGGCCCGCCGGGCTGCCCCCGGTGCACTATGGCCAGGACCCCGGCGGAGCGCGCAGCCTCCTTGGCCGCCTTCCTCGCCTCCTGTGCCGCCTGCCTCGCGGCCACCACCAGCGAAGGTAAGAGCCCGGGAGCAGCGCGGGGAGGCAGCCCTTGCCTCGGGTGCCGGCTGGCGAGGGAGGGCTGGGCGCTCGCGAGGGCTTGTCGTCCAGTAAACTTCCCCCCGCACTGCTGGGGAGGGTCTCCCAGAGTTTGATGCTCCTTGAGGTTTGGGGACAGCGACCCGGGAACCTGCCCGAGACCGCTTGTCCCTCCAGCTCAGCGTTGCCCACACTGACTGGGTTTCGGGCAGGAGATGGCGGGATTTGAACCAGGGACCTTTTGTTGCAAGGCAGGGGCTCAGGGAGCTACGGTCCTTCGCCACACAACGGAGGAGAAGGACGTTGGGAACTCCCGCTCTGTAAATAATGAAGAGAGAGTGTCCAGCCCAGGGCGCCAGCAGTGGCAGGGTGGGTGCGGACAGGATGCCATAGTTTTGCGTGAGCGCAGTGGGTGTTTGTGGTCTGTGAGTTGAGAAGAGGAAGAGGGTGGGTCACTGGGCGTCTTAAAAGATGGACTTTGTTGCGTAGAAAAGTCCAGGAAGGGGAGGCAGACAGGACACACCTGCTCATCACCTCTATGCTTTAGGAGGAGACTGTCCCACAACATTGTTGCTGGTTCCTTTGCCCAGATGCTGGTCTCAGTGCCCTTAGCTTTTGGGGATCAGCAGGGGGGATTTTGGGCTGAGGCCACCTCTAGTGCCAGTTTGTCTTGGCTGGCAACGTTGGTTCTAGAGCAACTGCCCATTTCTGCTGACCCCTCTGATACTGTCAAGACCACCTGCATCTTCCACCATGGCGCATGCCTACTTGTGAAACTATGGCAGAACCAACTCCTGCATTGGAGTTGCTAACTCTGCATGGCCAACTTTCCTGGACTGGCATGTTCCCATTCCACTGTTGACCTCTGCTCTTCCTTGACTCATCCCTGGAAGACACCAGAATGCTGTGGGGCCTCAGAGCGAATATCAGGTAGATGAATAACTAGCCAGAGTATTGACCAGTTCTGTGAAGTCTGGTTCTGTTAGCCTGAGTTCTTCCACTACTCCGCTCCAGCAACTACAGCAAAATCTCCGCACCTCTTCACCTACAGAAGCTTTCACCAACCTGGTGCTCTCCAGATGTCTTTTGGTGCTACAACTCCCATCAGCCCCAGCCAGCATCTGGAGGGCACCAGGTTGGCAAAAGCTGAGCTACAGCATGCCTTTTGGTAGAGCTGCCCACCTCTCCATTATTCCAGTCAATTTTGTGCCACAACCGTACTTCCAAATCCCTTACCTGATTTGTGCATTCATTTACAGTGGTACCTTGGTTCCTGAATGGTTTGGCTCCCGAACAAATCGGCTCCCGAACACCGCAAACCCAGAAGTGAGTGTTCCGGTTTGCGAACGTTTTTCGGAAGCCGAAAGTCTGATGCAGTTTCTGCGGCTTCTGATTGAGTGCAGGAAGCTCCTGCAGCCAATCAGAAACCGTGCTTTGGTTTTTGAAACGTTTTGGGAATCGAATGGACTTCCAGAATGGACTAAGTTCAAGAACCAAGGTACCACTGTATCTGCTTTCATTTATATCCCTCCTTTCCTTCAAGATACATGAATCTCCTTCCTCCTACTTTACCCTTACAACACCCTTGTGAGGTAGGTTAGACAGAGAGAGAGACACACACACAGAGAGAAGCTAGCCCAGAATCATCCAGTGAACCTTGTGGCTTCATTGGGATATGATACTGAGTCTCCCCAGTCCTTGCCATGACTCTAACTGCTACAAGTCTCTCTTACAAAGGTAAAAAGCTGGGATAGCCCAGTCAGTAGAGCGTGAGATTCTTAATCTCAGAGTTGTGGGTTCAAGCCCCACATTGGGCAAAATATTTACTGCATTTGGACTAGATGACCCTTGTGGTCCCTTTCAACTATACATTTCTATGAATCAATAGATTCATGTAGGATAATTCTATTAATGCCATTTATTTTAGCGTTTATTAATGCTAAAAGCAACCTATAGGTTCAGGGGAAGCAAACATCTAAATATCAGTTGCTGGGGGGTGAGCACAATGGGGGATGGATGGTTGGGCCATCCCATGGGCATCTGGATGACCTGGCAGAGACATGATGCTGGATAGGTTGGGTGCTTGGTCTGATCCAAAAGGGTTCTTCTTATGTTCTTGTGAATAGCAGTGAAGGAGGGTTGTTATCTTCATCCTTTGCCTATGGGCTTCCCAGAGCCATCGGATTGACCACTGTGGGAGAAAGGATGTAGAATTCGATTGCCCTTTGGTCTGATCCAGCAGTGCTCTCCTTGGGTCCTCACCTGCCTCCATGTGCTTGTTAAAGAAGATATGCCCCTCCCCTGGTGCTCGTCCTCCTCCTCTACCCTGGCCTAGCCCTTCAGAATCACAAGTGCAGTTGTGTTTCCCTGCCACCTAGAGACAGGAGGATCATCACCCACGGTTCTTACCTGCTTCCCCTGGTGGCTGAGAGATCACAAGGAGGTCACGGCAGGGCAAAGCAGCTCCCACAACCCTCCCAGCTCCCTAGCTGCTCTCTCTCACACGCCAACTCTGAAGCTACATTAACCACAGCCACACGGAGAGAGCATGTCAGGTCAAAGACAGCTGGCAGAAAAGGGATTGTGACAGGGAGGGTGGGCGCCTCAAACGAGCTCTGCTGGATCAAACTCAAGGCCTATTACAGAGCTGCAAGGGACCACAAGAGGAGAGGGCTATTGAGCCTATCTAGGGTCACAACCTGTTCCCCCACAAGCAGCACATGAGAGCAACAGCCCCCCCTGCTGTTCTCTAGAGACTGGTCTTCAGGGACATGCTTCCTGTGATCTTGGAGGCTGTCTATCGCCATTGGGACTATCATAGACACTGATAGACTTCTCCTCCATGAGGAGGCTCAACCCACTTTTGAGGCTGTCTAAACTGGTGACCCCCACATATTGTGGCAGCAAATTCTGCAGTTTAATCACCTGCTGCCTTGAATCTCACACCATTCAGCTTTGCGGGGTGACCCAGTTGGTTTCTGGTATTATGAGAGGGGGGGCCAATGCCTCCCTTTCTTCTTTCTTCATGCCAGGCACCGTTTTACACACCTGGATTATGTGCTGTTGTCCCCACACCCCCACACCATTGTGTCTCCCCCCCCCCAGCGAAAAAGCCTAAAGCGCCGGAACATTTGAGTTGCTGCATCCCCTTGATCATTTTTTCGCTGCCCTTTCCTGCAGCTTTTCCGCAGGCACCACACCTGCAGTTTCCAAGCTGGTAGAGATAAGTGGGAGAGAGGAGGGTGTCTCGGGGAATTTGCATGAGATCATGGTGACCGGCGTTCCTTTGGCTCCTAATACCCTGGCATGGCCTGTGCTGAGTGGTCGGCGTTGCTTCTCGCAGTCCACCCTTCTGGAAAGATGGTTCTGAAGGGAGTTGAGGCCAGGGCCCATCACCTTGACCTCGGGGCTTGGGGCAGTGCACTTGCTCTGTCTCCTTGAGGGGCATGGTGCCCATGAGATGCCCAAACTGATCATGCCATCCTGACTCTGGCTCCTGTTTACGTAACAGCATACTGTGATTTGCAGAGCGGGTCCCGATGCTGGGTGGGCTTGAAGTATGGGCCACATGAGGCTACTTTGTCCTTGGCTCCAGCATGATACTGTCTGTGCTGCCAGGTCTCTGCCAAGCAATGTGGAGGCTTGGTACTGGCATTAATGTTTTCCAAATGCCACCTTACAGAAAGAGGGTTGGTGGCTGGGGGGGGGGGGGAAGCGGCTGCGGTCTTTCCATTCTGAAAATCCGTCGCCACTGCTTTGATTCCAGATCCTTATTTCATTACTTGATCCCCAAATTCCACCCTTTCCTCTCCATATCAAAGATCTCCTGCCTGGCAGGAACTGAGTTCATGAGAAAATGTTTTTGGACATATTTATGCCCATTGCGTTCACACACAAAAATATTTTTGGGGCATCTTTTATGCTGTGAGCATGAGTTTCCAGGGTGGATGGACCGACTTGTCTGGGTTTTCCAATTGCGATCATACTGTTTGTGGTGGGCACAGGGGATAAACTCAGCTGAGTTCACATTTTAATGCAGACCAACTAATTCATCCACTGCATGAGCAAAAGCACAATCGCTGGAAACTCCGAGCTCATCCACACTTCCACCTGTCCTTTGTCTAGAAAGCATGGGTCCGAGCAGCTGGGCCCTTGCATCACCACTTTCCCCAGGAGAACCCACTCTTTAGCAATAAATCAGAGCAAATGTCAATCCAGAGAAAACTCAATTGACATTTGCTCCAATTTATCACTAAAGCGTAGGCTTCTCCGGGGGAAAGCAACGGGGCAAAGGCAAATCTGGATGAACCCTCATATGTCTCCAAATTTTGCAATGCAGTACTCTGACCCCACCTCCCAATAAAGTTTAAGAAGTACAACCATGGGTTTATTAGGGGAACGTCTGCATAAAAATGATTATTTTCATGAAATAATAGGCTTTCTTGGCAAAAGCTATACGTCCACTAAATTGCTGAAGAATTTTCATGAGGACATTGAAATATATCTATATCTATCCATGTATATATGTTTGTGTGCCTATCACGAATGATGTGGAAACATGGAGAACTGAACTGTAGGTTACAAAAATGAAAAAGTCAGAGGAACCAAGGCTGCCAGATCCATCCAAACCTAGTGTGTATTTGTGACCTTCTCCTCACACAACCAGAGGCTGTTCCAGTACAGGACATGCCCAGAGAATTTATTATTAGTTCCAGGATCACAGTTGGGTCACAGTACTGTGTGGTGTCAAGGTTGCATCCAGTAACAGGATGGTTTGGGCCTGGCAGCCATGTGCTTCGAACACCACGTCATACTCCAGAATTGGAGTATGGACATTGAACTCATGCAGGAAGCAATGTGTCTGAAAAGATAAATGCTCAGATGCTATTGGGCAAATGGTCCATTCCAATTCCAGGGCTGTTCGCAGCCATTTTGGCACCTGAGGTGAACCACGAAATGGTGCCCTTCCGCCGCCACCAGAGATTGAGCTTTCACGTGACATAAAAGCCACCTTCAGATATATAGTGGAATATAGCACAAGTTCAGCACTTATTCCAGTGTTATTCGCAACCAGATTCTTTTCTGGAAGTAAATAACACAGAAATGAATGCTAAACTTGAGCTACATTTTATTGTTTTTCCAGAGGTGTCATGTGAAAGCTCAGATGTAATATGGAATTTAACAGTTGGGGAAACATTGAAGAAAGTGGAATAAACTGCTGTGTGAATGCAGAATGAGTGGAGAGGGAGAAAGAGAAGGAGTACCAGAAAAGAGAGAGAGGGAGGGAGGGAGGGAGATGGGAGTGGCAGGAGGAGGGTGAGAAGCACCCACTTTTGGAATCTGGTCTTGCACCCAAGGCAAATCACCTCCATCACCTGAGAAAAAAGCTTCTCTACCTTTGACTTGGTGGGTGCTCAATTACCTTACCTATGCATTCAGTATTTTGTGTGTCAGAGAGGCAGACAGAAAGAGAGGAAATGATTCCAAAGTCAGACAGGTAAAGAGCTGGTTGACCTGCACTTCCGTTGACCCATGATCCTCTCTTTCTCCACTGCCAGTCATCACCAATTCCACCCTCCCTCTCTGCTTAAAGGAAGAAGGGATTTTCGTTGGGACAACAGCATGTTTGGGTAGGAGGGTGGTGCATTTGAAAAGCCTTTCCTCTGCCTGAATGTGATCCCAATCCCAAATGAGGTCTGTCTGAAGTTTGTTGTAGTTTAATGTAGGGCAGGGGTGAGCAGGGATAATCAAGGGGGAGCTGTGGGTGGGGTTGGAGTCAAAGGTAGGTGGGGCTTGAGTCAAAGGTGGGTGGAGCCACCTTTCTCTTTCGTCTGTCTGGTATCACTCCCTCCTTCGCTTACTGCCACCTCCCTTTCCCCCTTCCCCCTTCCATGCCACCTGCAAGAAATTAAGTCAAGAGCCACATAAAATTAGTCTGTGGGTTGTAGGTTGCCCACCCTTAACACAGTGTACTATTTGACCCTGGGTGAATCTGTCCATTTCATTTTTTTATTCAGTTTTCGATTCAGTTTTCCACATTTTGAAATCAATTTGCAATTTTTTAAATGAAAAAAAAATCCTTCATTAAAATCCAGCAGCATTTGAATAATAATAATAATAATAATAATAATAATAATAATTTGAATTTTCCCTTCCATACACAAATCTGTATGCAATTTTGTCTGATGTACACATTTTTGAAAAGCAATTTCCCCTTAGATTATTCATTTTCATGTATTATTTTCACTAATGCATGCATTACAATGCACATTATCTCCTGGTGTATTCGTTTTTGTATGCGTCACTTGGCTGGAGAAACCCGTTGCAAAATCCAGATAGGTTAAAATTTCAAAAAAATGGCTGTGTTTTTGTTTGCATATTGTTTCACCACTGGGTGTGGTGTGACACAACAATGAACATAATTGGATAATAATAATAATAATAATAATAATAATAATAATTGCTACTCCCACACCCTTTCCACATATGCATGTTTCTGTTCCCCCATGATTCACCCATCGAAATGGCAAGAAAGAACTGTATGCCAGTATACTGCCCCAAATTTCGTCACTTTACGCCCACAATTTTCTGGGTTAACGTGGTTGCAAGGGTCTCTCCCCCCCCCCACCGCCGCCCCCCCCCCCGGCCTGGAAGCAATTAACATGGAAATGAGTCCTAAATTTCCACTATATTCTGCTAACCTTCTGGAATGGGCTTTTATGTCACGTGACAGCTCAAATATAATGCAGAAATTAATAGGGGAAACAGAATAAAATGACATGCGAATGCAGTCTATCGTGATCCTAGCATCGTGATCCACAGCACTTCTGAGTAAGGCTCCAGTCCACAAGATGCACAAGGCGCCACAACATTATTTAAAGCTACGCCTGTAGGTTATGGCTATGGCAACATCACCCCAGCAGAAGAATCCACTACTTAATTAAAACAAGCTATTAAAAGGAAATTAAAAAATCCAATAAAATATACCATAATAAACCATTGGGGGGGGAATGTAAGCCAAAGGACGGTATAGCTCACTGATTCATTGACTTCCTGAAGTTTTTACCCCAAGTGAACTGAATTGTAGAAACTTAATTATCAGCTTCCTTGGGATTATGAACAGTCTGTGTTTTCTAAATCAGTCAGAAGCAGGTGGGTGCCTCACTATCTTGCAGGAGGGGCTGCAATTAAAGTGGGCAGGATGAGAAATTTTTGTTTGCTTGTTTGTTTAGTTTTGTGGCTAGCAAAGTCATGAAAAAAACGCGCTGAAAAATATGGGCTGGACGATGGGGGCTCTGGTCTTTCTCCCTCTCTTACAACACTAGAACTCGTGGGCATCCCAAAAAGCTGAATGTTGGAAGGACAAAAGGAAATATTCACACGGAGTGTAGCTAAACTTTGGAACTTGTTCCCCCAGGAGGCAGTGATGGCCACCGACTTGGATGGCTTTAAAAGAGGATTAGGCAAATTCATGGAGGGGAAGGCTATTGATGGCTACCAACCATAATGGCTATGCTCTGCCAACCCAGTCAAAGGTGGATTGTTTCTGAATACCAGTTGCTGGAAACCAAGGGAGAATGCTGCTGTGCTCAGGTCTTGTTTTGGGGCTTCCCATTGGTTCATCTGAGGGGCCACTTTGAGCAATGGCGGATTTAGTTGCATGGGCACCAGGAGCGGTGGCCATGTGCACCTGGGGGGCAGGGCGATCTGCTCGGGGGCGGGCAATCCGCCGTGAGCTGTGTGGGGGCGGGGCGGGTGATCCGCCACGAGCTGTGCAGGGGGGACGGGCGATCCACCGTGAGCAGCGTGGGGGGCCGTCCACCACGCATGGCGGCGGTGGCATTGGGGTCATCCTCCGCGCATGATGGTGGCTCGAGCCACTGCGCACAGGGGTGGCGGGGCAAGCCCCCCGCAGTGTGCTTTTTTGTCACCCCCCTCAGGGATGACCCCCGAGGCGGGCAGCACTTATCGCACCCCTTTTCTCTGCCAGTGACTGTGAGCACAGAATGAGCCATTGGCCTGATCCAGGAGCCTCTTGTTATGTTCTTATGATGCACAGTGGCCATTCCTACCCAGAATGTTCCTTACACATACAGTTCCTTACACATACAGAACAAAGATTGGGTGGGACTCTTTAAAAGTGTCAGATCGAGGTGGCTGAGTGGGTCTATATTGGTTAAGGCAATCCTTCGAGTGAACTGGTCTCAAGTTATTAAAGACTAGGCCATACAGTGCCCCACTCGGAATCACTGGTGTGGACTAGAATATCCACATGCCCCAAACAGTCACTGAAAAGTTAGAAATGTCTTTCCTTAGTCCTAAAATTGTGGGTCCTTAAAAGGGGTAAGCAAGCTTCCTGTCTGTCACCAAACTAACGGTCACATTTTATTATGACGAATTCCACACTGAATGTTTTCTATAGCAGGTGCTACTGCATTATCCTTGGTGTGTTAGAAGGGTTGCTAAAAATTATTAGTTTACCTTTTACACCTACTTTCATGCTGGATATAATGTGTGTATACAATGCTATTTTTCTAGAAAAACAGGTGCCGGAGCTCATCGTGAACTTCGCCCTTGTTCTTTTAGAATGGCAATGGTGCCCATCTGAGAGGTGTCAAACTTACCTCCTGTGAGCTCCAACTGAAAAAAAGCCCTGTGTATATATATATACAATATCTTATTTATAGTTTAGCTCTCTTTTTCCCTCCCTGAAATTGTTTGGGGTTTGTTTCATTATTAACAATTCGTTTTGAACTTGGTAATGTTAAACATATTTTGATATTAGGTTTTTTAAAAAGTGATGTAATTATCTTTAAAAACTTTATGGGTTGCAGTCAATATTCGTCCTACTCAAACTCATTACAGGTAATAGACATGACTAAGGTTCATTAAGTTCTGTGGGTCTACTCTGTGTAGCACAAGCACTGGATACAACTCAGTATAAATGGATTCAGGAGAATATATTTCACTCCATTTTATTTTGTGTCAATCATCTGTTTCCTGATTATGTTTGAATTTTTCAGTGCCCTTAAAAATGTTTCCTTCCCTGAAATGCGTTAAGCTCACAATAAACACTAATTTCGGAATTTATTTCTTCAAACTGGAGGTCACCCCAGAATTGCTTCTGTAAGACCCCACATCTGTCCCACACATGCTTACATAAGTAAATTGACAATACTCGTTTTATGCTTATGACTAAGCACACTTGTTTCCGGCTATCTAGTTTAAAAATATGTTTTATGTGTATGTGCTTTTAGGAAGGGAGGAATGCAAGGGCAGATTTATCTGTACACATAACACACACACACACACACACACACACACATACACAGAGAGAGAGAGAGAGAGAGAGAGAGAGACTAATTTTTCATTAACTGTAACTACACCCTTCGAAAAGCTGTTGATGATAGTTTTATAAGCCATGTCGGCAGGAGATCCATTTTGAAATGATTTTCCAGTGTGTGATTTGTCTGACTTATTAAGCAAGCTGGTGCCTGCTTTTGTCGTGCAATATCCTCAGAATGAGACTTCTATTGACATCATGCAAAATTCAGTTTAATTGGCTATTGCTTTCAAAGCAAGGCCTTCGGCCGTCTGGAAGCGTTTCATCGTTCTGACAGTCCTGCGTGGTGCGGAATGAGCGTGAGAAAGAAAGGGACCACTTGCCATCATTAGTACAAACTCATTGGTCTGGCATGTTTTTCTTTGTTTTCTACTGGGTGTGATTATTGTAGCCTGATTCTGTGGCCGGCCGGCCAAGATCTGCCTACATCTGATTTGAGAGGAGGAAAAGAGCAGATGGATTGAAATTATGAAGTGAGTGCAAAGTAATAAGAGTCAAACAAAGAGGAATTAATTCCTGACCACATGGGACCTCTTCAGTTGGTCAATGCTAAACTCATGTCATATTTACATACTTACTAGCAGCCTTTCACCCGACATTGCTAAGGAATTCCTGGAAAACAAAAAGGACTGTGCAGTTTTGAAACCAGTGTTCAAAATCAGTTTGGTTTTGAACACTTCAGTCCATCATCTTGAATCAAAATTGTATCCAAACAGAGACGAAAACCTGCTCCTTGATCTCAGGAACCGTCATGCAAAATTTGGCCATGATATCTCATGAGCTGTCCAAATGCATAGTGAATAAACAACTAGCTTGGTCAACATTCGACATTCTTGATCCCGTAAGTAGGGGCGAAACTCTGTAGTACAGAAGGAGACACCATGACCAGTGGTGTCAAAAGCAACTGAGATGTCAAGGAGAACCAATAGGGTTACACTCCTCCAGCTCTCTCCCAACAGAGGTAATAATTCAGGAAAATCAGGGCTGTTTCGGTGGCAAAACCAGGTCTGAAACCAGACTGGAATAGATCTAAATAGTTTATATATTCCCCCAGGAACATCTGCAGCTGGCCAGCCACCATTTTCTTAACCACCTTGCCCTGGAAAGGAATATTGCAAACTGGATGCTAGTTTTCTGAAACCTCTTTATGCAGGGAAAACTTCTTTAAGAGGGGTTGTATAACTCCCTCCCAGAATAAGGCACTGATCACTCTCACTGGACTCATCTGTATTGTCGGGCTTCTAAGCAATTGTGAGGCATGACATAATCAGGTATTTGCATGGTACATCCCTGCTTAAAAAGGGCACATTATGTGTGGGTTACTTTCATCCCATTCCTGCATGATTATGTGGATTAAAAATAATAATAATCTGCACCAAAAACCTGCATTTATTGGATATTTTAAAACTTTTTATAAAAAAAATCAAAACAAGTGCTTCTGAATCTCTCGAGTATGCTTTTAAAAGCATATTTTTTGCCCCAGCCAGCATGGCCAATGCTTGGGGATAATAAATAATAAAATAAAATAAAATAAAATAAAATAAAATAAAATAAAATAAAATAAAATAAAATAAAATAAAATAAAATAAAATAAAATAAAATAAAATAAAATAAATCTGATCAACTACCGGTACCCCTGTTACAGGATCATTTTCCCCATGCAAATGTCATAAATGCAGGAGATACAGGTCGATTGCAGCGTATATTCTGTAGAGACACATTTTCTCCCAAATGTGCAGGAAGGCTGTGTGCGAGAGAATCAGAACCCAGCAGCAGCACCGACTGCCTCATTCAATTGCTTAATTATGCAATCCTGCTAAACGTCCTGCAACCTTCTTAAACTTCTTGCATCCCCTTCCTCCCCACGGCCCTGACAGGTCCTTTAATTAACTATATGCAGTTTGCCAGGTCAGAATGCCAGGAGAAGGCGGAGGCGGAGGAGGAATATTTTTGCTACCTAGCTTTGGGAACTGCCTTGCCACACAGCATGCTCTAAATGGAGCTTAACCAATTTCGCTTCCAGGAGCAAAAGTGCAGAACCAAAATAGACTGAGAATCTCTTTTTCTCTCTGGCACTCCCCGGTAAGGTGAGATGTGTGCTGTGGTACAAGAGAAGCCTTCGAAGGAACCCGGTTTCCCCCACAGCTGATGAGAGCTTTCCTCCCAATGCAACAGCGCAGAGGTAGAGAGCCTCTGGCTCACTAAACAGACCTGGCACAGGTCTCCATTTGTCCCATAAGGTTGTTTTAATTTGGTCACCCCGGCCACTTTGGGTGGCTTCCAGCATATACAGAAATATAATGGAGGATGGATGGCGGCTAACAGATTGAGGTTGAATCCTGACAAGACAGAAGTACTGTTTTTGGGGGGACAGGGTGCGAGCGGGTGTGGGGGACTCCCTGGTCCTGAATGGGGTAACTGTGCCCCTGAAGGACCAGGTGCGCAGCCTGGGAATCACAGCTGTCCATGGAGGTGCAGGTTAATTCTATGTCCAGGGCAGCTGTCTACCAGCTCCATCTGGTACGCAGGCTAAGACCCTACCTGCCCGCAGACTGTCTCGCCAGTGGTGCATGCTCTAGTTATCTCCCGCTTGGACTACTGCAATACGCTCTACGTGGGGCTACCTTTGAAGGTGACCCGGAAACTGCAATTAATCCAGAATGCGGCAGCTAGACTGGTGACTGGGAGTGGTCGCCGGGACCACATAACTCTGTTGGAGGCCGCCCAGAGTGGCTGGGGAGACCCAGCCAGATGGGCGGGGTACAAATAAAAATTATTATTATTATTATAACACCAAACATTATAAACTTCCCTATACAGGGCTGCCTTCAGATGTCTTCCAAAGGTTATATAGTTACTTATCTCCTTGACATCTGATGGGAGAATGTTGCACAGGGTGGGTGCCACTACTGAGAAGGCCCTCTGCCTGACTCCCTATAGCTTCACTTCTCCCAGTGAGGGAACAGTCAAAACGTTTTCCACAACTACCTCACACCTACCCCACACCTACTTACCTACCCCACACCTCATTCGTAAATGACGGAACAGCTAAGAATACAAACTGCAAATGGATATTTTCATTCCTTAGGCAGCTTGCCAGGGGTTATAGCAAGCTCCTTCAGAGACATGTCTTCAGCAGAATCTGCCTCTTGATGCTGACAGCATGCCTCCAACAGCTGATCAGCCTCTTTGAAGTTGTCACCTGTCATCATAATGATGTCAAGTGACTGACAAGTGGGCAGGGTCAACCACCTGTCAAAGCTGGACTATGGGGAGCGGAGGCAGTCAAAGTTCTGGTTTGCTGCAGTTGGGGGGGGGCAGAGTCATAGTAGAAGCAAGGATTAAGTCCCTTTCCTCAACACCATCACTACGGACCATGCCAGCTTCGTTTACAGTTTTTTGTTTTTAATCCTATCCGTGCAATTGCTAATTGCACAAACAATGGCACATCTAGGTCAATCCTAATTTATGGGCAAATGAACTAATGTAGAAAAAGTGGAAAGGGAGTTTTGTCGGCCAAAAGAGAACCGGGAGGGGGGGGTGGGGAGACAGAATGAAATGGTCAGAGCAATGCTGGAAGGGGGGTTGGGCCAGCCTTTTGGTTTAAAGAACTAATTGAGCCTCCTGGCAATTGGGTGATACAATAGGTAGGGGTGTGTGTGTTTGCTTGCTGATTCGACATCCTCCCAATTTTTAAAAAGAATAATTTAAAATATTAACAGCGGAATCCTTATGCATGTCTACTTAGAATTAAGTCCAGTGGGGCTTACTTCCAAGTAGTCGGAGGGGGGGGGGTTTCAATTCCGTTCACATTTAAAGGTGAACCCACCTAATTTGCACTTTCAGAAACAAAACAAGAACTGAAATTTGCATTTCTCTGAATTTTGCAATGCAGTTCTCCAGCCGAGTAATGTCTACCAAAAAAATGTACATGCAAGGATAAGGTGTGCATGCAAATGTACGTATGCCACAGAAAAACAACATATAGAAATGAATTATATTTGGGGAAATTGCTTTGCAAAAAATAAAATAAAAATGTGTCTATTACCGGTAGGGATAATGACATACAAAAGTGTAGATTAGGAGAAATTTGCCCTAAAATGCTGATGAATTTTCATGAAGACTTTATAAAAGAATTGCAAACTGATGTGGAAATATGGAGGGCCAAACTTAAGAATGGAAAAATGAGGAACTGAGAAAAACCAAAATTGGCATAGGTGCCCATCCTTACATTTATGCAAATGGGTACAGGAGTGCTCCCTAAACTCGCAATCCTATACATACTTATCTGAGAGTAAATCCCCTGATTTCAACTGGGCTTGCTTCTGAGTACACATGCACAGGGTTTGCAATGAAGGGTGGATTTCTGCGCTCACTTACCTTGGAGTAAGTCAATGAAACTTAGTTCTAAATACAGTGCAATGTTCCACATGATGTGGGCATGACATTGAGGGTCCAAATTCCTAGTTGTGTCTTCACCAGCACTAGCCAGAGGCTGATTTGACATATGCCATCAGGGCTGGCCCACCCATGAGACAAGGGGAGGCCATGCCTCAGGTGGCAGGTTCTATAGGGGCAACAGATCCCAGTGTAGATCTTTATTCCCCCCTCCCCAATCCTGATCTTCCTTATCTTCACTTACCCCTTCTTCCCTGGAGTGGAGGGGGTGCCTTCGCCTCAGGTGCCAAAATGTCTCATGCCAGCCCTGCATGCCACTGTATTTGACTAAGCAACTTATGGTGGCCACAGTCATGCAATTTGATGGTAAGAATAATATTTATCCAGCAGCATAAATATTGCAGTTTATTGCTGGCTGGGTGGCGAGTTGTTTTCTCACCACAAGCACATTTTTAGCCTTGGAATCACTTCTCGGATTCACAACAAAGGCCAGACTCAGAACATCTGTGTTCCCCTGAAGGACTGGATCGTAATTTGTGGCCTATTTGTGGCTGAAGTGGTGCAGAGGAAATGCGGGGATGGGAAATGTCAGCGTGGAGAGCAGAAAATATTTCTGTGCTGGCGCCCTAGGGGAAGAAAAATGGGGGGATTTACTAGTTAATGGGCAGGTACGCAGTGGGGCTTTGTTCTCCAGTGCTTGGTTGGCATATCAGGTGCTAGAAACTTAAAGGAAGGAAAAGCTCCAGAAAATTATTCAGACAAAGCAGGATGAATACATTGCAGGAACAAAACGGGCACACTCAGAGGTATATTTCAGTCAAATCCTTCTGCCAAGGAGTTCTAGGAAAGATACATGGTTCTTCTCCTGTGTAGACAGTACTGAGATAGATAAACCCAAGATTCTGACACAGTATAAGGCCTATGTCTCTGATCCAAAATCTGTTGCTTGCAGCATGAGCTGTATCCTACAAAAGTATCCATGCTCTGACAGACCCTCCAAGTGTCCCTATTTTCCAGAGACAGTCCCAGATTTACGGAAGCCGTCCCAGTTTCTGATTTGTTCTTGGAATGTCCCCTTTTCCTTAAAGGTAAAGGAACCCCTGACCATTAGGTCCAGTCGTGTCCGACTCTGGGGTTGCGACGCTCATCTCGCTTTATTGGCCGAGAGCCAGCGTACAACTTCTGGGTCATGTGGCCAGCATGACTAAGCCGCTTCTGGCGAACCAGAGCAGCGCACGGAAACGCCGTTTACCTTCCCGCCAGAGCGGTTCCTATTTATCTACTTGCACTTTGACATGCTTTCGAACTGCTAGGTGGGCAGGAGCTGGGACCGAGCAACGGGAGCTCACCCCGTCACAGGGATTAGAACCGCCGACCTTCTGATCGGCAAGCCCTAGGCTCAGTGGTTTAACCCACAGCGCCACCTGGGTCCCAACCCCCTTTTCCTTAGGACATCCCTATTTTCACCGGAGAAATGTTGGAGGGTATGGAGCTATCCGACCCCCGAGCCATCTGAAGACAGCTCTGCGTAGGAAAGTTTCTTAATGTTTAATGTTTTGCTATGTTTTTATACATGTTGGAAGCCTCCCAGAGTGGTTGAGGCATTGAGGCAACCCTGTTCAGATGGGCAGGGTATAAATAGTAAAATTATTGTGGTGATGATGATGATGATGATGATGATGATGATGATGATGGAATAGGACGTCCCTGTTTTCATTGGATAAATGTTGGAGGGTATGATGGACCTTGGCTGGCAGCTGCCAGTCTTTTCTCATTCCCAACCATTGCAGGGTTGCCAAGAAAATGGTCCCATGAGGCTTTTGTTTGACACACGAATGTCCAACATGGAGGAGGCTGGGCTTTTGGCTGCCCACCCACAGCACACATGCACATGGCTAGATTAAAGAGAACCTTCACCAGAGTGTTGAAAGGCATTTGGTTTCCAGATCACGAGCAGAGCAATTTGCCTCGACTTCCTCATTAACTTAAGCTGGGCTCCCTGGAGGCGGACAACTTTGGAGCAGGTGACTTTGATTCCACCCCTGCTGTGTCCCCCTACTCCATGAAATCTCTGCTTGGGAGATCCTGCTCGCTCGCTTCTTTTGGTGTGAGCAGAGAGGCATTGGTATGGGTTTGCGTGTGTGCGTGTCGTAGCTGTGCACCACGGGGCATAATTACTTTGGCTTTAGTGTGCAGACTTCAAACCTGGATTAATTCCCGCAGGAAGTGTGAAACAAACAGAGAAGGACTTGGCTGAGCCTCTGGAAAGTAAAGATTGCAAGGGGGAAGTGGGAGCACGTTGTTTTGGATGGAGTGACTCTGCCCTTGAAAGAAAGAAAGAAAGAAAGAAAGAAAGAAAGAAAGAAAGGGAAAGAAAGAACAATGCACAGATTCATGGGGAGAAATGCTGGACCTGGTATTTCTTCCGGGTGTCCAGATGGATTTATTATTTTATTTGGTGAATCTGTACCCCACTCTTCAGCCAAAAAGGCTCTCAGAGCAGTTAATCAAAATCAAAACTCAGGTGTACGATGGAGGCTGGTCCATTATGGAAAAAAGCAAGCTCTATTCTGCAGTTGTGGCTAACACCCCTTTCTAGAAAAAGGGGTGCTGGAACTCACAATGAATACCTCCCTTGTTCTCTTATAATGGCAATGGCGCCCACCTGAGAAGTGCCGGAACACAGTTTCCGTGAGTTTTGGCTGAAAAAAGCTCTGGGTAACACCACTGGGCTTTAGAGGTGTGCTTGCATGTGGGCGATGTCAGAGTCGAATACCAGCTGTTGAACAAATGTTGCTGCTTCCGCCATCCCACTTCCCAGGGCAGAGGCTCCCAACCTTGCCTTCACTCAAGCCCAATCTGTCAGTTTCTGTTTCTCTCCATTCCTCATCTTTCCACTTTGCTTTTCTACATCTCTACATCAGTTTGTGAAATTGTTTTAAAACGTCCTCATGAAAACTGAGCGTTTCAATGAGAATTTCTCCTGACAGTTTGCAGGTATTTTTGCACATTTTGGCAAAGCAGTTTCCCCTAATGGAATGCATGTTTGTATAATTATTTTTACTAATCCATACATTTGGATGGACATTGCACAATTTTACCATGGTATAGTTGGTTAGTTTCTCACACAACCCTCTCTTATCCTCCATCTAGGCAAACAGAAGGCCTTATCAAGGACAGATTCCAGCCAGGCGAAAACACTCAAGGAGGGTGCAGAGTTGGGCCACAGAGGGGTGTGGCCTGGGGAGAGGGTGTGTGTCTGAAAACAGGGTGTGGCCTGGGAAGAATCCCAAGGGGCAAATGGAAAGGCTGCATTTGGCTCCTGGGCCGCAGGTTCCCCACCCCTGCATTAGAGCATCCATTCATTTGAGGACTCCCAGGTTCTTCAGACTCTGACTTTTGATGAATGTGTTCTCAAGAAGGCCCAAGCATTCGTTGGACTGCGCATGCCTCACATTCTCTGTCTGTCTAATGAAAGTTTTCTTCTCATATCTTTCAGTGAACTTGTTGGACACTTCCACCATTATTGGCGACTGGGGCTGGCTCACCTACCCTTCCCATGGGGTAAGTCACCTGGAAAGCCTAAGGAGAGGGATGAGCAATAGGTCAGTTGGTAGAGCATGGGAATCTTAATTGTGGGTCTGAACCCCATGTTGGGTGAAAAATTCCCACATTGCAGGGGGGTGAACTAGATGATCTTTGTGGTCTCTTCCAGTTCTACCCTTTTTCGTTTCCTGTTGGGTTGAGCCAAATTTCCACACTGTGAAGTTTCTTGTTTCCCAACATTTCTGAGAATCCCACCACCTGGGAAGGAAGTAGCCACCATCTTTTTTGATGGACTGACTTAGGCTACAGCTTTAGAAGGCTCAGTGGGGAACTGATTGCCCCACAGCCTCTATTCTTGTTTTCCAGCCTGTGGGCCATATTCCCTCATAGGCAACCTTCTGCGGGCCACATGCTAGTGGTGGGTGGAACCAGAGGGAAAAGAGGGTGGAGCTACAGGTATGACTCTTACCTTTGCACAGTAGGCTACATTCCAACTGCACAAAAGTAAGGGGTTTCTACACAGAGGCACATGCCCCACCCACATCTCTCCATCCTTCATAGTGGCAAACAATATATATTATCATTAGAGCTGTGCAAAGGAGGCTGCTGAATCCCATATCTGGAAGTGAGTTGAGCCAATTCATCTTGACTGGGGATTTGGCCAGATTAGACTGAGGCAGCCCTGGACCATCCCAATGGGTTGTCAAAAGAGGGGCGGTTTTGGTGGCAAGGCTGGGGGGCAAAGGAGATGTACAGGCAGCCTGGCTGTGTGTTCCTGACCGCATGTTTAGTCAAGGGTTAAAATCTCAATTAAACATGGGATTGGAGGGGGTGTTGAGAAAGAGACACGTATTTAAAAGAATGGCTAAACATTCAGTTGTGGGCGGGGGAGAAGGAGGGACAAATCTCCCCCCACCCGAACCACAACTGTGTAAGGTCCATGAATTGGTTCCGAATCTAGATCATGTTGGGTTGGCCCATGGGCATAGCTGGGGGGGGGGGTCAGAGGGAGCAGTTGTCCTCCCACCAAATCAAGTATTTAATTGAAAGTAGAAATGGTAGACAAATTTTGACAGGGTTTTTTCTGAGCACTTTGGGTCAAAAGAAAGTAATTTAAAGCAACTGTTGCTGACACATTTCAATCCGAATCTGCTAGACTGAGCCAGACAGAGGACGATGACAGGTGAGTGTCATCGTCCCCGCAATATAAATCCTGACTACCTGCCTGCCCAATAAAGCCTGGCTATGTCCACAACTCTAATTATCCCAGTTCACATTCCAGCACTCAATGTAGTGCAGAGCACAGCTGCTGAAAGGCATAGTCTGTGGAGAGAGGGCCTGGATGGAGAGGGCAGTCCTTTCACCAATGATGCCTTGCTAACTTACGCTGCCTATCGAGATCCACTCACTTGAGTGATGGAATAGTTGTCCTGGATGACATGCCACTCACTCAAGGCAGCCTCTTGGTGTGCGCCGCTGCCTGGCACAGGCCTGTCCTTCTTGAGCTGTTTGAGACATGTGGCAGCTGAGGTTGCTGGTGTTCCATCCTTGTGGACAAAAGAAGTGCCAATGGCTTGACTAGTCCAGCTTCCTGTTCTCACTGTGGCCAACAAGATGCTCCAATGGGAAGCCCAGAAGCAGGACAAGGGTGCAAACGCACACGCCACACTTGCAATTCCCAGACTGGTGTTTAGAAGCATCCTGCTTCCAACAGTGGAGGTAGAATTTAACCATTGTGGCTGCTAGCTATTGATAGTCATCTCCTCCATGAATTTATTTATTCCTCTTTTAATGCCTTCCAAGTTGGTGGCCATCACTACCTCTTGTGGGAAAGAGTTCCACAGTTTAAATATGCACTGTGTGAAGAAGAGTTACTTCTTTTTGCCTGTCCCGAATCTTCCAATGTTCAGCTTCATCGAATAACCCCAAATTCTAGTAGGAGGAGGAAAAAATTCCCCCTGTGCCAAACAATTTCTCCCAGCAAACATCTGTGCTTCCTTCTTCCTTTGCCCATGTGGGCAGGCTTAAGCCACACTCGTATCTATTATTTGCATCTTTATCCCTTTATAATCTGGTGTGTATGTGTGTGTGTGTGTGTTTAAAATCTTGTGTTGATTTTAATTTAAACTGTTAACAAGTTCCTGAATACAGATGTAATCAAACCCGCCTGCCTGCCGCATTAATTATGATGTCCTCATTTTCATCTTGCTAGGAGACCTTATCTCAATGACATGGGAAGAGAGGAGAGTCATTTCGCTTCATGAAAAAAGAAACAGAGATAGGAACAAGGCGGTGCATGTTAGGCTGTAATAGGAGCTCTCACAGCCTGTCCCTTTTCCTGCACAGTTTGCATCCCAGTTAATCAGAGGAACCTCTTTCAAATACGGAAAGGGCTTTAAATAATCAGCTGTTGGGAAACTTCCACCTCGTGGGCCTAATATGGTCTTGGAGGTCGGCTTGCAAGGCTGTTTGGGGCAAGCCTTGGCCATCTTTCCTGGGCCTGATGTCATATGAGAAAGTTCAAGTCATATGGGAGCGTTCAGCAGGCAAAACCCTGAACTTTTTGAATTGGATGCCTTTTTTCTGCTGCCTTGCCCAGTAAAAGAAAAAGTCTCCAACTTCAAAACACGCCAAATTTTGTTTGCAAAGGAAGGATCAAGAGCATACTTAGAGTGCACACCTGGGCTTGAACTTTCAATGACCTAACATCATATAGCATCAGATGAGTGACAGGTACATAGTCTGCCTACCTGCCAGAGTGGCCTGTGTCGGGTTGGCCACTTCCCGGTCTGGTCCTCTGTCCAGATTTAGTTCTGTAACCTCTGACCTCATCCAACTAACAATCCTGTGAATGTTTGCTCAAAATAAGTCCTGTTTAGCGATGGATGAATCTGCTTATTTTGGTTTCTTTCAGTTTCTCATTTCCCCATTCCCACATACGTTTCCCTACCCCCAAAACGGCAATATGAAAATTCACACTTGCCTTTTGTGCTCATTTCTGCTAATATGTACATTTTTATACATGTTTGTTTCTGGTATATGCAGTTTCACGAGCAACTTCCCCCAAATGGAACGCATTTATTTTGTGTGCACATTTCACGAATATGTGCATTTTAACTTTTATTGCTTGGCTGGAGAACTGCATTGCAAAATTCAGAGAAATGTGTTTCAGTTTGCATATTTGCCTTTGGAAGCACAAACTCGGTAAGCTGGCATTAAAATGTGAATTGAACCACTTTCTTCCCCTAGCCTGACCGAGTTCAGTGAGACTGAAGTCAGTGTCTTTATGACTGTAGCCCTACAGCTCCCCCCTACACTTGTCTGTTGACAAAGGTCAAGGTGTCAGTTAAAGCATGAATCCCGCCTAGCTTCTATCTGCTGTGACGTCCCTTACCTTGGGACGTAGGTTTGAAGTACAAAATCTGCTGGACCTGGTGCCTCTAAACCCATCTCTCCTGCTCTTTCCTTCCAAGTGGGACTCCATCAATGAAATGGATGAATTCTTCAACCCCATCCACACGTACCAAGTCTGCAACGTCATGTCCCCCAACCAGAACAACTGGCTGCGGACTAGCTGGGTGCAGCGTCATGGGGCTCACCGGGTGTACGCAGAGATCCGGTTCACCCTGCGGGACTGCAACAGCATGCCAGGGGTCCTGGGCACATGCAAGGAGACCTTCAACCTCTACTACCTCCAGTCGGACCGCGATCTGGGCAGCACCCCCCGCGAGAGCCAGTTTGTGAAGATTGACACCATCGCAGCCGACGAGAGCTTCACCAATGTGGACCTGGGCGTCCGGCGACTCAAGCTCAACACGGAAGTGCGTGGCGTGGGGCCCCTGAGCAAAAGAGGCTTCTACCTGGCCTTCCAGGACATTGGAGCCTGCATTGCCATCGTCTCGGTCCGAGTTTACTACAAGAAGTGCCCGGCCATGGTGAGGAACTTGGCGTCCTTCTCTGAGGCAGTGACAGGAGCAGACTCCTCGTCCCTTGTGGAGGTGCGGGGCGAGTGTGTGGGGCACTCCGAGGAAAGGGACACCCCAAAAATGTACTGCAGTGCTGACGGGGAGTGGCTGGTGCCCATCGGAAAATGCGTCTGCAGTGCCGGCTATGAGGAGCAGAGGGATTCGTGTCTGGGTAAGTCTGGATGTGGGTTGTGCAAAACTACTGTTGCTGCTGTTGGGAGGGACGGAGGGAAGAGGCACTGGGAGAATATGTTTCGGTGCTGCTCTATTTGACCAGGTCCACTTCAAAGAACAGGTACAGGGTTGCCCCCACCCCCGGAATTGCAGCTAAAAGAAGAAGAAATCACAATATTGCCTGACAATGACCTGTGAGCTTCCATCAGGGGGAGACTTCAGTAATCTTTCATAATGCTAGGGTTGCCATATTTCAATAAGTGAAAATCTGGACAGAAAAGCTGTTGAGCTTCTTTTTTTTGGCAAAATCACAAAAAGAATTGCTGTTCTTCAGCACTGCCGACATGGGCTGCCGTAGGTCTAGATATGACCTATTTCTGCCCGGACACTGCTGCCGACTGCAATGTTATGGATATGTCCAGGAAATGGCAACCCTAATAATACAGTGCCCTGTGCAAGGCCAAAATTTGGCACCCCCAAATGGCACCCCTCGATTTTATGCCCCCTTAGCCCACACCACCCTAAATCTGATGCTGCTTCCATAACCTGGAGGATGTCGAGGTGTTGGTTAACGGGAGAAAAATAGGAAACCGGACAGAAGAGGGAAATGGCCCACTTAGACCTCTAAAAAGCTTACAGCATGCATCCTGGAGTCAGGGATTATTACACTATTTTCGGTTCCACCGCTGTCTACCTTCTCAGGACTTCTCGAGGTGTAATTAGAAGCTGGAGGTCCTTCTGGGCCCACGTACAGTGCAGGAGTCAATAACAATGGAGATACCCGATTGAGATTGCCCTGAGCGCCAGCCTCACATGCGTTGATTATTTGGCGCCGTGCCGAGCGGCCTCCCCTCCAGCTGTGTGCATTTGGCTCTGCTCCAGGGCCATCCCTGGGGGGGCTCTGGCCACTTCTGGGCTCCATCAGCAGGGCGTTTTTTTCCTGCAGCCCTGCCTTTCCTTTGGCAGGAAATTTCCTCGGCAAAGAAAACAAAAGCAAAGTCAACAGAAACAGAGCTATCTCCTTAATCCATCGCCGGCGAGCACTTGGAGGAAGACGGAGGCGTTTTCCCCGAGTGTCCGTGGGCTCTGGGAAGACGGCTGCAGCTCGCAACTGTATAAACGGCGATAAGGAGGCAGCAGCTGTGCAGAAGGCAGCAGTACACACTGCCCTGAGGCTACATGTGTACAACAGGCAACTTGACTGGGGCCCTCATAGGAGGCTTTGTTTGCTTTCAGTTTCTTTCAGGGGGGGGGAAGTGCTATTTAGAGGAGCAGAGCTTTGACTTGGCAAATATGAAAAGGAGGCTTTGTTTAGAGGCGGGGGGGATGTGAACAGCAGGATTGACAATACCTTGCGCAAGGTTACCTCTGGCAAAGTCACGCAGGGAAGGACACGGCTAAGCTAGACAGATGCCCGTCTTCACGTGCCCTGGATACATTGCAAGTTCGGAAGTCACATAGGCTGAGAACCAGGTTCACAAAGAGGGAACTTCCTGGCTAGAGGCTGAATGTGGCCCTCCAGAGAGCCAGTGTGGTGTAGTGGTTAAAAGCAGTAGACTTGTAATCTGGTGAACCGGGTTCGTGTCTCCGCTCCTCCACATGCAGCTGCTGGGTGACCTTGGGCTAGTCACACTTCTTTGAAGTCTCTCAGCCCCACTCACCTCACAGAGTGTTGGTTGTGGGGGAGGAAGGGAAAGGAGAAGGTTAGCCCCTTTGAGACTCCTTCGGGTAGTGATAAAGCAGGATATCAAATCCAAACTCCTCCTCTACCTCCTCCTCCTCCTCCTCCTCTTCTTCTCCTCCTTCATCCGGCCCTCAAGACTCTCACTAGGCCACACTCCCTCTCTGCAAGCCTCATTGGCCCTGCTAATGTTTAATTAGGTTTTAAAATCATAATTATGATATAGGAAGGAGAAGACTGGGGAGGGAGTCCTCCTCCTCCAGACCAAGACTGGAGGTGCCTCCCTCTCAAGATTGCCCCCTCAACAGCTGTTGAGTGGAGGGCTGATCCGGAGGGTAGGCATCAGGCAGGAAAGTGAATGTCAGGTCAGGCAGGCAGTGGGGCTAGATGACTGCTGGGCACCCCTTCCAACTCTGCAATTCTGTTGTTGTATATATATTCTTTGCTAGCAATTTCCCCTAAAATAGAACTCCAGTTCTTCCTTTTCAGTTATGCCCTGGAGTTTTTCCTGTCCTGCACCTGAGGTCTCATGAGGTCACGTGGGCATCACTGCAATAGGGGCAGTTGGAGAAGACCCTTCAGAGAAAATATGATGGTCTGGGGAGATATAAGTGGGGGTGGAGAGAGAGAGAGAGAGTCAGAGAGTCCTCCAAGTCCCCTGTCCCTGAGCTCTGAAGGGACTTAAAGTTCAAAACCAGCACCTTGTACCCCCAAAAGACCTGGGATTACACTGAACACAGGTACAAGTTCTCTCTCTGCATGTACTGTGTATAGTAATACACTTGGTACAGCTCAGCTATTTGTGTACACAGGTGCACAGATGGTGCATGCATTGAATTGAACATGTGAACACCCCGTAGACAGTAAGAATTATTTATTTACAGGGTTTCTTTTATTTGTTATAATTCTGATAGTTTGAGAAGTTAGTGTTTTTGTTCTAAAGTTAAGACCCTGTGCAGAACAAATTGAAAAGAGCAACACTGCACAATTCTTTCTATCAAATGTAAACCTTGGTAGCGGGCTTGTTTTTTTAGGAAGCACAATAGACTTAGCACGCCTTGCCTCATTGCCAGTAAAAGGGAATTGCTTCAATGGCATATTATCGCTGCATTCACACAGCAGTTGAACCTGTTTCCCCAATGTTTCCTCATCTGAGCTTTCACCCAATGTCAAAGCCACTTCTGGAAATACTGTGCAAATTTAGTGCTTGTTTCTTTGTTATTTATTTGCAAAGCATTCCCCCCCCCTCCCATGGAAGCAAGTAACACATGAACAAGTGCTAAACATGTGCTATATTCTACTACATTTCTGGAAGTGGCTTTTACATTGTGTGGAAACTCAAATATAATGCGGACATTAGCAGTTAGGGAAGCATCAGAGAAACGGAACACAGTTTCGTATTAATGCAACCTTAATCGGTGTCCCTTTAAACCCTTTCCTTTGTCTGGCAGCAAATTTGTGAAGACCAGAGATTCCATGTTTGTTGAATGCTTCATTTGAACAACAGTGCAAGTGCACAGGTTCACTTCTTGTGAACACAGGCATGCACATTAGCACACTCATTGAATGTGGTGTGTGAACATCCCTGGTGAATCATTGGCATGATGTCTTCATATCTCCCAGTCCCAGTTAAAGCACTCTTAGCCTGGACTTGGAATCACAGAGTTGTAGAGTTGGAAGGGACCCCCCAGGGTCATCCAGTCCAACCCCCTGCAATGCAGGAATGTCAGCTACAGCATCCATGGCAGATGGCCATCCAACCTCTGCTTAAAAACCTCCAAGGAAGGAGAGTCCACCACCTTCCGAGGGAGACCGTTCCTCTGTTGAGCAGCTCTTACCGTCAGAGAGTTCTTCCTGATGTTTAGCCTGCTCTTTCAGTAGAGAAAAGAATCGGCGCTGCAAGATTGATAA
The DNA here is from genome assembly GCA_034641385.1 of Darevskia mixta. NCBI lineage: Eukaryota > Metazoa > Chordata > Lepidosauria > Squamata > Lacertidae > Darevskia > Darevskia mixta. Next base: position 9,168,109 of record JAWWNH010000181.1, read on the forward strand.
CCCAAATCAACTGGAATTGGAAATTCCTCGTTACGCCGTTTTAATTGTCAGGACAAGATCTCACACTGCTGTCACCCTGGGTAATATTTCATTCCCTGCCATTGGGACAGGATGATGTAAACCCCACTTTGTAGTCCTAATCATCTTTCTATAAATATCAGAGAAATTCAATTTTGGGGGGCAGGGGAAGAAATTAAACCTCTGCCTTCATGGTAGCATCCTAATGTGACTCCAAATTAATTCCCCATTCCTTCTCACAGCTAGGCATCTTATTTCTTAAAGATGTTTGCACAGCTAAGGACTTCTTTATAGCTTTACTGTTTACCTAAGAAAGGAGCTTCCAAGGCAGCGGAAGAGGAGACATAGGATAGTGCCTGTAGCTGGACTGAGACTGTAAAGGAAGTTGGTCATCCCTCTTGTGTTTGCTGGGAATTCCTGAAAGCATCACAGTCTTGCTGTGCCTATGCATTTTTTTAGGGTCAGGCAGGTGGCAGAACCAAGAGCCCCACAGACCAGACTGGCTCCCTTTGCCACCGAGACTGCCTCACAAAGCAAATTTACAAATTTCTGTCATGTTGTCACATCTTCCTAGTCTTTTCTCTAAATTAAAATGTCCCAGATACCTTTCCTTGGAGGGGGAGGTCACTCCAACCTCTTGATCATTTTGGTTGGCTTATTTTGAACCTTTCCCAGTTCCTTTCTGAGGTGTCATGACGAGATTTTGTACAGGTCACTTGCAATTATTTTACTTATGTGATTGTAAGATTGTGGCTGGATGAAAATAAATAAATCAATGGAAAGTGAAAGAAACGCACTTTCCATTCATTTATTCCCCTGCCCCCGCACAAAGCTGCAATTGCGGGCTTACCTGGCTTGGGGAAGGAGCTTGCAAGGGCTCTGGCAGCATTCCAGAGCCCACTTCCCAGGGTTCCTGGCTTTACACATTTTTTCATATATACATAGACCCCCGGAACCTAACCCTCACTTAAGACATGAGTTACTCGTACACAGTATTCCAAATGCACCATCGACTGATATAACACCATTATGATAACGGCACTTTTGCTTTCAATTCCTTTCCCTAATGATCCCTAAAAAAGGGTGTGAAGCAAGGCTGGTGAGGGGCGTGGTTTGGGGAAGAGGGTGTGCTGAGTGGGTACAGCCAGCCCTAGGAAGAGGCAGAGTGAGGCAGCTGCCTCAGGTGGCAAATGCTAAGGTGCAGGGAGAGGACAGAACTGCAAATGCCATGTGCTGTGCCCAGTACGTTTCCAAGCACAATTCAAAGTGTTGGTGCTGACCTTTAAAGCCCTAAACGGTCCTGTATACCCGAAGGAGCGTCTCCACCCCCATCATTCTGCCCAGACACTGAGGTCCAATGCCGAGGGCCTTCTGGCGGTTCCCTCACTGCGAGAAGCCAAGTTACAGGGAACCAGGCAGAGGGCCTTCTCGGTAGTGGCGCCTGCCCTGTGGAACGCCCTCCCATCAGAGGTCAAAGGGATCAATAACTACATGACTTTTAGAAAACACCTGAAGGCAGCCCTGTTTAGGGAAGTTTTTAATCTGTGATGTGTTAATGTATTTTAATGTTTGCTGGAAGCCGCCCAGAGTGGCTGGGGAGACCCAGCCAGATGGGCGGGGTACAAATAATAAATTATTATTATTATTATTATTATTATTATTATTATTATTATTAATCTGATATTGGCAAAAAAGATGCTGTCTTTTTGTATCTAGGGCGGGGGGTCCTAGATACAAAAGAATTTCCTCGTAGCCCTGCAACTGCTCCGATAGCATAAGTCTTGCAAGCCTGGTTCGCTGGAGAGTTTAGCATTTCACAGGGATCGTTGCTCGAGCCCTTCCAAAGGCTCCCAGCCACGGCTGTGTCACTTATGCTAAGCAGGCTGCGACCCCCATGCCAATCAGAGGTAAAGAGACTGAATCTTGGAGCCGCCCTGGCCGTCCCTCAGGAGCCATCTCCTTCGGAAAGAGCACAGAGGGGAGACCTGAGCTCCTGTTTCAGAGTCTCTCTCGTCCCTTGCAGGTCACCGCAAGGCACGTCCCCAGAGGCAAGGGCCTGTCACAGAGGTCTGGGCGCTGTCAGCTTAGTACAACCGGGCTACCTTCCTTGGCGCCTCCCACCCCCTCAACTCTCCCAGGCTTTTCTCTCTGTATAATGAACTGACAGTCAAAGAGAGGCTGGAGTCCATCCGTCAAGCGTCAGCTTCTCCAGCAGACAAGCAGTCCAGGAAGGGAAAGGACCTAGGTTAAAGCAGGGATGGGGAAACCTCTGGCCCATAGGCCTGATCTGGCACACAGTGTGGCCAAGCCAAGCCCCCCTGATCTATATCTTTCCAAGCAGTGGTGATGCCTAGCATAGGGTTTGGTGCTCTGGAAGCCCCAAACACCAGCTCATAGGAGCCAACTCCTAGGGGTTGAGGTCCCTTCGTCTCCCTCTCCCAATAAAATATTTGAGGGGGCTGTTCCCCCAAAGTTAATGGGCATTGTCATTCAAATGGTGTGTGTGCATGTTGTGATGGAATATGCAGGGTGGAGCTTACCTGCAACCCCCCCCCCCATATTTTATGCAAATTGTCACCCATGCATCAGCTGTAGATGCTGCTCAGATTCCAGCAGTGTCCTGTCCTTGCTGGTCCCTAGGAAGGAGCCCACATTGCTAAAGACCCTGTTCCTTTAGCCATGGCTAATAAAAGGCTGGGGTTGATGATGTGGGGGTTACTGTGGTTGCAGCTTTTGCTGGTTACTGTGGTTGCAGCTTTTGCTGTTGCTGCTTGGAAGGAGAGCAGACTGGTGGGTGGCAGAAGGCGAACAAAGACCCCGCTATTTTATAAACCATTTTGATATTGACATAGATTTGGGGGGGGGGACCCCCTAAACCGTATAAATTAATAAATGGTAGGATTTTGATTAATTGGGGTATGGATGAAAATACAAGCTGCAGAGGAATTCCCAAACTAGCCTATGCAAAATGACCTGGCCAAGCTAGGGCCATTAAGAAACTTTTGTAGCAATACTGTATGTTTTAGGGAAGTGCAGATTATCAATATTCAAGTAAATCAACGATAGACCCTTGGCACTTGGAGTTCACAATCATGGAGTGTGAGGGTGTCCTGCCAGGAAAAAACACCCAGGCAGGGTGAAATGGAGGGCCAGAGAGGGGTGTAGTCTGGGGAGAGTCCTAAGAGCCAGACAGGAGCCCATCCCTGCATTAGATAAAACCAAAGGGAAGCCAATTAGTGAATAAGATTGAACAGTGGAATTTGCAAGAAGGGTGTGTGATGGTTGCAGGCTCTGAACCTGGCAATTGTGGGGTAGGGGGTGGGGGGGGATGAGCCTGTCTTGTTTTTCTTTACTCCTGTGCTGAGCTGCTCTGAATGCAGCCTTTGTGTCCCCAAAGTCCTTTCATATGCATGGTGCAGCCCCCACCCCCCTGAACTCTGAGCTGGTACCCAGCAGAGTGGTTCTCGCTTTGCTATCATCTCTTTGACAGACAGGCCTGCCTATCATTTCAGCCATCCCACTGGCTTATTAGCAGATGTTCTCCTGTCTCTCAGAAGAGCGAGCAGGAGGACAAATGGACCATGCTGCAGATGGCTTGGCTGGGCCCTCCCACCCACACCCGTCCCCCCTCCCATGCTTTGGGAGATGAGCCTGTCAGCTCCCGAGGCAGGAGGACGCGGCAGGTGGCAGCTGGTTACATTGAGAGATGGGTGGGAAGAAGGAAAGCAGTGAGGGAAAAGGGCAGGCAAGAAGGAACAGGAGACAGAGGGGGACTCTGCCTATGGGGAAGGTGGTGGGGAAATGAGCGAACCTAGAAAACCAATGTGTACTCCAAATGCCATGGGATCTGCAGAGCAGCCTTAGGGCATCTTCTGAGACCGTAGGAAGGGCTCTGCTGGGTCAAGTCAAAGGACCATCTGCTTCAGGATCCTGTCTCATAGTGGTCAGCCAGACACCCATTGTGGGAAGTCTGCAAGCAGGACCTGAGTTCAAGAGAAACTCTCCCCGCCTGTGACTCCCAGAAACTGGTATTCAAAGGCTTCATGTCTCTGATAGTGGAGGTGGAACAGAGCCACACTGACTAGCAGCCATTGCTACTCCACACACACACATTAAATTTTCTGTTTTACAATTTAAAATACTGATTTTACATCCTTAAGACATCCATGACTTCCCTTCTTCTCTTTCCATGGTTCATTTTACATATCATAAATCCCTGCATATTTTACAAAAACTATACCATTCAGTATTTCATTATTGCATCCATCAAAACTTGTTTACACTGTTGAATTTATCTTAGTGCTGCCAGCATTTTCAGCTACACACAATTATTTCCCATATATTCAATAAACGTTTTCCAATCTTCTTTAAACGTATGTTCTTCTCTGGTTCTATATGTTAAGTCTGCAAGTTGTGCATATTCTGTCAACTTAAGTTGCCCTTCTTCTTTGGTTGGGACCTCACTCATTTTCCATTTTGGGGCTAACAAAACACGAGCTGCAGTAGTAGCATACATAAATAACCTTTTTTAAACTCTGGGGAATTTCAGTCTGAATTATCCCTAACAGAAAGGATTTTTTTAAAAGTACTTTTAAACATTTTTTCCAATTCATTATGGATCATTTCCCAATATTCTTTTACCCTTTTACAAGTCCAACGATTGCTACTCTTTATCCTCTCAGAATCTGAACAATTATTTTTTAAAGGAGAATACGATGAACAAGAACAAAGAGATCCCTGATGGATCAAGCCAGTGGCCCATTAGGACCAGCTTCCCTTTCTCGTGAAAACCAAGAGGAATGTCCCCGGAAAGTCTGCAAGCAGGAATTGAGTGTGACATCACACTCCCCAATCATGATGCCTAGCAACTGGTATTTGGGGAGTGGCTCTTTATTGACAAATGGGAAGGAGTGGCAGATTGGGAAGACCATGCCTTCAAAGCTCTGATTTCCAGAAACTAAACCAACCAATTAAAAGCTAGAGAGACAATGTGGTGTAGTGGTTATAGCAGAGGTGGGGAACCTGAGTCACATGGGTGACATGCGGCCCTCTACACCTTGCCCTTGGAACTCTCCCAGGCCACACCCCTTTGCCGCCTCCTTGAGTGTTTTTGCCTGGCTGGAATATGCCCTGGAGATCTGATGATGCCTCTTGCATGCATTCATGGAGGATAGACAGGGGTGCATGTGAAGAAACTTGCCTACGGTACCCAAAGTAAAATTTACAGCCAACTTTTGCCTAGTTTCCCCATAGGACAAAATCAATGAAGGAGGCAGGAGTCATCTGAATGGGAACTGGCTGCCTTTCCAGTGTCGCACTGGCAGCAAAAGTTAGGGCTGCCCAGGGATCTGCCAAAGCGGGAGCTGATGCACTGACCTGTGGGTCTTCTGCCTTCTCATCTCTCTCCTTTCTCCCCCCCCTTTTTTTTGTCTAGCCTGTCAACTGGGTTTCTACAAGTCTTCCCCTGGGGATCAGCTGTGTGCCACCTGCCCTGCCCACAGCTATTCCGAGACCCAGGCTGCACAGGTGTGTCGCTGTGAGAGCAACTTTTACAGAGCAGCACAGGACCCTCCTTCGGCACCCTGCACACGTACGTACTTCGTCCGCCAACCCTCCCTTGAATTGCATGCCTGCCTGGACAACCCAGACCCTTACTGTGAGTCTGTCAGATTGTTGTTGTTTAATTGTTTAGTCGTGTCCGACTCTTTGTGACCCCGTGGACCAGAGCACCAGGCACTCCTGTCTTCCACTGCCTCCCGCAGTTTGGTCAAACTCATGTTGGTAGCTTCGAGAACACTGTCCAACCATCTCGTCCTCTGTCGTTCCCTTCTCCTTGTGCCCTCCATCTTTCCCAACATCAAGGTCTTTTCCAGGGAGTCTTCTCTTCTCATGAGGTGGCCAAAGTCAGATAAAAGTGCATAATTCCCAGGATACTGACGAGTACCCTGTAGCCACAAAGCGAGGGAGGAGCCAGAGCCAACAAATAATAAGTGTGGTGTACTGTAGTGGTTAGAGTGTCAGACTAGGACCTCGGAGACCAGGGTTGGTGTAGTGGTTAAGAGTGGTAGACTCCTGATCTGGGGAACCGGCTTCGCATCTCCGCTCCTCTACATGCAGCTGCTAGGTGACCTTGGGCTGGTCACACTTCTTTGAAGTCTCTCAGCCCCACTCACCTCACAGAGTGTTTGTTGCGGGGGCGGAAGGGAAAGGAGAATGACCTCTGGGCGTATGGTCAATGCCTCCCCCTAAGACCCCTTTAACGGGAACCCTGGTATCGCCGCCGCAATGGGGGCGGGGGGCACCGCCCCTCGCCCCCCTATTTTAGGTAGATGACTAAAGGATTCCGCCCAAGGGCTGCAACCGCCAAAGTTGTGACGAATTGCTATGGGAAAGGCGAAACCTGCCAATGCAGGGAAAGTCCTTTCTGGCCCTTCAACAGTGACCTTGTCATAGCAGCGTCTGCGTGCCTGTGTGGCTGTGGAAAATAAAAGGTTAATCTGCATAATATGCGTTAAATGAGGGAGTGGAGGGTGGGGAAGCTCTGAATCCAACGGCGGCTTCCCAGGTATGACTCCTATTGTGTATTGTATATTCCCTCCTTCTACCTGGCCAATCCCCCTGACAACACCTCCCCAGCCGGGATTGGGCAGCTGCCGGAGTAGGTGGAGACCACAGGTATCCTACCTGGGGAAGGCAGTGCCAGACCCAACTGCCAGGAGCTGCAACGCAATCCCTGGGGGCTACTCGCGACCACGCAAAATGCGCACCCCATTTGATGTGGGGAACGGTCATTACAGCACCTTGAGCTCCTCAGGGGGGTGGAAATGGTGGGATGAAAATGCAATGAATAGTGAATAAAATAAATAATAAATAATACTGCACCCTTTGCACTATTCATAAATGGCTTGGCTTCTCTTTCCATCCTGTGATTCAGATTTCTTGGGATCAAGAACATCAGAAACATTAGCCTGATACCAGAATGCAATAAGGAAGTGAAACAGCATAACTTCATAAATACAAGGGCGGGGGTGGGTGGCTCAGGGGCCAAATGTGGCCCTCAAGCTTTCTCTGTTTGGCCCTTGGATTCCCACTCAGGCGACATCTCTCACTGCTTATATCTGAAGTATTTTTACCTGGGTAGTAGTAGTAAAGGTAAAGGTAACCCTGAGCATTAGGTCCAGTCGTGGACAACTCTGGGGTTGAACGTTCATCTCGCTCTATAGGCCGAGGGAGACGGCATTTGTCCGCAGACAGCTTCCGGGTCATGTGGCCAGCATGACCCAGCTGCTTCTAGCGAACCAGAGCAGTGCACGGAAACGCCGTTTACCTTCCCGCTGGAGTGGTACCTATTTATCTACTCGCACTTTGATGTGCTTTCGAACTGCTAGGTGGGCAGGAGCAGGGACTGAGCAATGGGAGCTCACCCCATCATGGGGATTCGAACCACCAGTATTCTGATCAGCAAGCCCTAGGCTCTGTGGTTTAGACCACAGCAGCAGTAGTAAATTAATCACCTTCCAAACAACCGGCTCAATATGATTTACACTAAAGATAATGAAAGACAATTAAAAATGCAAGAAAGAGCAAATTCATTTAAAACTGAAGCCATGCAAATAGACACTTGTGGCAAAGACCTATCTTCAATCGTTTCCAGAAAGTGAAGATAGTGGTGCCCATTGTATCTTGACAGGAATGCTATTTCACAGAATATGGGCCACCACAGGAAGAGCCCTGCTCGAGTAACTGTGGAGAATGTGTCCTTGAACTCTGATATTGCCTCTTGCTTGTCTGAATAGAGAGGATAGAGAGGATCATGTGAGTGTGTGTTGTCCCGCCCACCTTTGCCTCTGGCTCCACCCACTCCAATCTTATTTGTGCGCTACTTGGAAGATTGTTTTGATCCATGCATTTCCTAAATAAATAAGAAAAGATGAAAAACCCCATGATAAACCCCGTAAACTAAAGCAATAAAACCGTTTCTACAATTGTACAATTGCCATAAAATGACAGGGTTGTACTTCCTTCTTCAACCAAAATGTCTTCAGCAACAATGTCAAAGCATCAAAATTGTCTGATTTCAGCTGCAAACTAAGCTGAAACACTAAAAATATGTTCCCTAGCTCATTATAGGGTTGCCATATTGGGGGGGGGGGGGAAATAGCCAGAAAACCAACACTTCCGATCCAACACACCCCAATTTATCTGCTTACGAATACGGTGAAGTGCTTTTAAACTGCTTTCCTGCTGGAATGAAATGAGATAATGAAAGTGGACCCTTCAAGCTCTTATGGTGGCAAAGTGGCTTACAGGAAGATAAACACCCACCATCCATAACTCACTGGGCTGAAAATCTTACTGCCATTTCTACATTTGAACATTATGTCTTATAATTGCCAGTCTCATTTGCGTATCTATTTGGGCGTGTGCACTGCTTATATTCAAGAATATGCCCAAAGCAGGATTGATAGATAGTTCTTAATTGTGAGCTGATGTCTCTTTTTAAAAACAACAACAACACAATAATAATTTTTATTCATTTTATAAGAACAATACAATATACAAAAAATATACAATATACAAAAAATATACAATATACAAAAAATATACAATACAATATACAATATACAAAAAATATACAATATACAAAAAACAATACAATATAAAAAAGAAAAAAGCAATGCAATAAGAAAAAAGCATGAAAAAAAGAAAAAAGTTTTTCTTACACAAACCTAATTTTCTCTTTACATTTATAAATGACTTCCTTCAGTCCCCTCCTTCTGAATTTCATTTCTCTAAACTTCTTTGGCAGTTTCTAAAAATTAAGCTTTTAACCTATCTTTCGTGAGCTGGTGTTTCTTTTTTCTTTCTTTCTGTTACATTACATATCTCTACAATGATAGTCCTACTCAGAGTAGGCCCATTGAAATAAAAGAACATGGCAAAAGGCTGATCCATACTTACCTTTGCTCTGTGCTTTTCTAGGTACAGGTCTGAGCTTTCCAGATCTGTGTCTGAGTGTTTGTCTTTTCTTTTCTTTTGGGTCTCGTCCTGGCATGTTCCTCAGGAAAACCTGCATTTTATTGCTGAATTGGAGCAAATAGCGAGCTGGGAAAAACCTGATTGCTGTTTCCTCCGATTCAGCGGTAAAATGCAGCTTTTCCCAGGGAAACTGCCGGAACAATAAAAATCCCACCCAGTCATGGACCCCTAGAAAGCCCGGACCTATGTCTAGAAATCACGGAGCAAAGTTAAATATGGATGAGCCCTAACTGAAGGCCATTGATTTCAGTGGGTCTTCTCTGAGTAGAACTTAGTTGGCTACAACCATTTTTTAAACACATATACACAGGGCAGATCATTTCAATAGGCTGTTTTCACCCAACTTTGTCTCAGGTAGATATGCTTTTACAATCCCTGCTACCTTTAAAATTATGATGATTTTACTGGCAATGGTGAGGATTGAACCTGCAAACTTGTACATGCCAAGCATGTGCATTTCATGAAAGGTCTGAGCTACCTGAGGGACCTGCCAAGCCAGAAGCTCCTCTGCTATTCTTAAGGGCTTCAGCCTTTCTGTCTGTCAACTGGTTTTCCTTTAGATAATAATAATGAAAAAAGTCTTCCCCTGGGAGCCAGCAAAATGTTGTTTGCACACTTATTCTGGAATCCAAGTCAAAAAGGTGTGGCATTTCCAAAGGGAGATAAAATGAAACCCCAATGTGAAAATTTGAAAGAGGATCTGATGTGGTCCATAAAAAATTCCCTGCTCTAAATAATAGTAATATTATTTTCCTGCCCTAAATAGTAGTAGCATAGCTGTCAACCTTTCCCTTTTCTCGTGAGGAATCCTATTCTGAATAAGGGAATCTCCTGCAAAAAAGGGAAAAGTTGACAGCTATGAATAGTAGTAGTAGTAATGTTCTATCAATTATATAGATTATAATGTTCTATCAATTATATTTCAGCATTTTGGATTTCAAGGTTATGCATCCATGTTTGTATATTATAATTGTAAGAGTCAGAGAGGATGCCATTTCGCTGCTCCAGTATCCTTGGTAGCCTTTGCTTAAAAACCTCTAACAAATGAGAACCCATTGCTTTCCAAGACTTTCCACCATTTGAGACCTTGTACCAGTCCTCAAAGTAACCTGCAAAAATCCATCAAAGGAGTGAAAATTGCTTTGCAAAATATGTATGCATTAGGGAAAATAGCGTACGAAAACATTAGGAAGATTTCGCCGTAAAGCGCTGGTGGGTTTTCACAAGAACCTGCTTGTTTAAAGCTGATGTGGACAGCTTAAGAGTAGAGAAATGAGAAATGTTTTTTTTTAAAAAAGCAAAGTTCTCAGATTTGCAGGCCAAAGATAAAAGGGGCAGAATTTGCAAGAGGGGTGAGACAGAGGAAGAGAGTCTGTCTCATTTTAGGAGCAGGAGACCCATGCAAATCCATTTGCATCTCATTGCAATTTTTCTGTAGATGGATGTGCAAATCCCATCATTTGCTTGAACAAATTCTTTTTGTGGTCAGGAAGATGCCTGTTGACAGGGGAGCAGAGGTGGTAAAAAAATGGGGGTTTTTTGTTTTGTTTTTTGGCAAGGACCTAGAGTCCTACTTGGATGCTTTCGTTTCTATGCTTCTCTGTTTTTAATCCTGTGGTCAGAAAGAGTGACCTTAGCTTGATGCTAGAGCACATGCACTGCATGCAGAAGGGCCCCAGTTCAAGCTGGTGCTGCCAATTAAATGAGGGTTATTGTGAGATTGAATGGGGAAGAGAGAATTTATATTTATATATATACCACCTTGAGCTCCTTGGAGTAAGAAGTGGAATATAAAATGCAATAAATAAACACTACGAAAACATTTTGAATATTTGTATGCAAGTTGCTGGATGATTTTTGTCTCCAAATTCCCATTTGGATGAACTCTTGAATGAGCCCAAGCACTGGAATACAGGAACAGCTGTTCAGAAATTGGTGCCTGAGGTTTGACTTTGGTTTTCCTCTTTCCTCCCAGTCCCCTTTCCCTTGTGTGTTGTGTTGTGTTGTGTTGTGTGTGTGTGTGTGTGTTTTAAGATGATAAGCCTGTTTTAATGGATTGCAGGCTGGGATCCTTTTTTTGACTGAAGAACAACCGGGTGCAAATGCCATAAAGAAATGAACAAATATTAGGGCTGTTATGGAGGTTTCTTCCAACTCTCCCTCCATGAATCAGGCTAACCCTACGCTCCTCCTGATTGTTTCCAGGTCCTCCCTCTGCCCCCGTGAACCTGCTCTCCAGCGTGAATGGCACCTCCGTCACCCTCGAGTGGTCCCCACCTCTGGACAAAGGTGGCCGCAGCGACATCCTCTACAACGTCCTCTGCCGCCACTGCCTGTGGGATTCTGGCCAGTGCGAGGCCTGCGGCACTGGCATCCGCTTCCTGCCCCAGCCAGTGAACCTGGCCCAGGGATCCCTGGCCGTCACAAACCTCCTGGCCCACACCAACTACTCCTTCTGGGTGGAGGCCATCAACGGGGTCTCCGACCTGACCCTCGAGCCACCGAAATTCGCTGCCGTCAACATCACCACAAACCAGGCAGGTAGGAGATGCCTGCTTCTCAGGGGCTGGTCCAGCGCTGAACATTGCGGATCTCACTGAATGGGCAGAGAGGTTTTTATGGCAGGATCAGGCATGTAAGAAGCTGCCTTACTTATACTGAGTCAGACACCTGGTCCATTTAACTCAAGCGTTGTCTACTCAGTGTTGTTCAGTACTGGCACCTTTCCCCCCTAAATGCTAGAAGTGTGGCACTTAATGTAACAACTTCATGGTGAGTACCAGCATCTTTTTTCTAAAAAAAGAAAAAAGCACTGGCTGGAATCCATTGTAAAGGTAAAGGTACCCCTGACCATTAGGTCCAGTCGCGGACGACTCTGGGGTTGCGGCGCTCATCTCGCTCTATAGGCCTAGAGAGCCAGCGTTTGACCACAAACAGCTTCTGGGTCATGTGGCCAGCATGACTAAGCCGCTTCTGGCAAACCAGAGCAGTGCATGGAAACACCGTTTACCTTCCCGCTGGAGCGGTACCTATTTATCTACTTGCACTTTGACATGCTTTCTAACTGCTAGGTGGGCAGGAGCAGGGACCGAACAACGGGAGCTCACCCCGTCACGGAGATTCGAACCGCCGACCTTCTGATCAGCAAGCCCTAGGCTCTGTGGTTTAGACCACAGTGCCACCCACGTCCCTTGTGGAATTCATTGAGGTGCTCCCAAATTGAAGTGACATGGTTGGTTCCCTAGGTCAGATGTCCTTCATCACCAGTTCCGTGTTATTTCAGGTGGTTATGTGGCCTACTTTGCAGACAACAGTCTTCTCCTTGAAGGGCTGTGCAGATCATGAGCGTTACCATACCCTCCAAGATTTCTCCAATGAAAATAGGGATGTCCTATTCAACAACAACAAGACCCTGTCCATCTGAATGGGTTGCCCCAGCTACTATGGGCAGCTTCCATCATATATAAAAACATAATTAAACATTAAAAAAAAAAACTTTTTTAAAAAAACAGATGTCATTTAAAGGTTGTTTGGTTACTTCTCTCCTTGGCTTGGGGAGGTCACATAGCTCCATACCCTCCAATGTTTCTCTGATGAAAATAGGGACATCCTTAGGGGAAAAAATGGGGACATTCCAGGATGAAATTGGAAACTGGGGTGGCTTCTGTAAATTTGGGGCTGTCCCTGAAAAATAGGGACATTTGGAGGGTCTGCTTTGCTGACAATGTTGAAAGATAATGAACACAAAGAAGGAAGGGGCCTTGATTTGCCCATCAATGGCACCTTTACCATTGGCTGAGCAGCCACCCAGATCACCTGGTCACAGTCTTCCCCACTCCTGTGCTAGCTATTGTACTTCTATTTAAATTGCAGCAATCATTTCAAAATGTGCATTTCTGCATATGTATGAGCCCTGGGTTCACCAGCCGTTTTGGGCCCATACACACATTTGCAGACTGGAGGAACTGTTGGTGGGTTCCATGCAAAACCGCAACCAAGCACACACTGCAACCCATTTTATTAGCAACAATGGAACATTTCTTTCAAGCCTAATTTCATGGGCTTCCACAGGTGTCACTCTGGCAACCCCCCAATTGGCATGTGCAGATTTTATGCAAACTGCTGCCCTCTTTGGACCTCCTTTTTCATTTTGGCAGTGCCTAGGTGCCCGCCTTCTCTCCTCTGTTACTTGCATGGTCCTCTTGAAAAGCAGCCTGGACTAGTGGCTATCGCCATCGCTGTGGCATTGAATCCCACAAATTTGACTGATTTCTAGAAATTGCATGAATAAGTCCTTTCCTTCCATGCATCCTGAATCTATTGCTCTTGCATTCTAGTATTATGAGAGAGGGAGAAGAAATCCTCTCTATTTACTTCCTCCACACCAATGAAACATTATATAAACCTCTTTTATGTCCCTCCAATAGTCTTTAAAAAAATAAAAAATAAAAAGCCTTTCCTTGTGAGGAAGATTCTTCATCCTCTGTTCATTTGGGTTGCCTTATGTGACCTTTCCCAGTTCCATTATTTTCTGCTTTTCTTTTCTTTTTCTTTCCCCTCCACGATAGAACCAGCCAGAACTCCATCTCACATCCCTACCCTACTCTGGATGTTTTGACCCATTAAAAACATTGCAGATTAACAGAGCAATCCTATACATGTCTACTCAGAAATGAGCTCAGTGGAGCATAGCGCAAGGTAAGTGGGCATAGGATTGCAGCCTTAATTCATAGAGTCATAGAATTGCGGAGTTGGAAGAGACCCAAAGGATCATCTAGTCCAATCCCCAACTGTTACTATTAATGATGAGGAAGACCGGGATCAATATACCTACAATATCTTCTTACCCCTGACATGCCCACTCTACTCTTCTCAGGAGGTCACTTCTGTATGAGAGAGCAATCTGGCCTTTAGGGTGGTGGCACCTCCTTTTTGAAATTCCCTCCCCCTACATATCAGGCAGGGGTCATTTCTGCAGAAATGTTTTATATACATACAAAATGTAGTCTACATAGCAAGAGCAACTATGAATTGCTATTTCTAGAAAGCAAGAAAAGGTCAATGCACCAGTTTATTGAGGAATGAAGTACTCTTCCAATTCTGAGTTGGAGTATACTTTGCTGAAGAATTCTTTCCAATTCTCTGAAAACTTTCCTTTGTCAACAACACTTTCAATGGCAGATCTTTATTCCAGACTGTGTCTGTATCAAGCTTGAAACTGGGGTTTTTTTTTTACATATTAAAATTAATTTTGTTTTTGTATCTGGAACTGTTTTTAATTGTTTTGGTGGTTGGCGTTTTTGCCGTGAAGTCCCTTTGAGATATTTTATGGGAAGTGATTCCTAAATGGAATCAAATAAACAAACGGGAAAATTTGCAACCCGAATTGTACGTCCAGATGTGTCCATACCAAATATATGGGTGAAAGTCTGTGTCATGCTATTATGGTTGTTGGGTGTTTTTAGGAAGTCACAAGGCAGGCACCAATGGTAAGCCTTCCTGGAGTACTGGTGTCTTGGCAGTTGCCTGACAATGTCACTAACTGGTGCTTGTTGTGAGACTTAATGTAGTCTCCCTCTTATAGCAATTGCTGTATGGCTGAGCTTGGTCACCTAAGTCACCAGGAACCTCTTGACCCATTCGACAATGGTGGCCCACTAAGGCAGACGGAACAGAACCCTACCAACCTCAGTCTCCCCTCCGCCAGCTCCTATCTTTCTACTGTCTTAATTGCAATCAAACAGGAAAAGGGCCCACCTTGCAATGGCTCTGGCTCCATCTACAGCTGGCATCCTTGCTTTCTCCACTACCACCATGGCACCTCTCTCTCTCTCTCTCTACTCTAGAACTGTAGAGTTGGAAGGGATCCTGAGGATTATTTAGCCCAATCTAAGCAGCTGTACTATACAGGGATCGAACCTGCAACCTTGGCATTATTAGCACCACCCTCATATGGTCTCCTATTGTCTGTTTCCATAGCTCCATCCCAAGTGCTGGCCGTTCACCAGGAGAACGTGGGCCAAAACAGTGTCACGCTCCTGTGGCAGGAACCGGATCAGCCCAACGGCATCATTCTGGAATATGAGATCAAGTACTATGAAAAGGTAAAAGCAATTGTGCTGGCTGGCCTGTCTGCTTTATCTGTGTGCCATTGCTTGTGCTAAATCTCTCCATCCAAGTTGCTTCCCAGATTCCAAGGTGCAAATAATGCTAATAGAAATTTCCCTCCTCCTCCTCCTCCTCCTCCTCCTCCTCCTCCTCCTCCTCCTCCTCCTCCTCCTCCTTCCAGTGTCTTGCTTCCACAGGGCACCTCTCCGTTAGCAAGCAGCTATTTATTTCTGCTTCCTTTTATTTCCAGACTTTTTTCAGACAACTGTGCATGTGCAGTTTCTCACAAGTTTCAGCTCGCCTTTTTTTTTAAACTTACAAATTACAGTTGTAATGATGACATTGATTTAATCAAAGTATAAAATGGAGTTCTGACATGACTGCATGATTACATCGAGATTCCACGCACAACTGCTCATGCTCCGATATGCACCAATTAAATCACAGCACAACATGGAATATTAATGCAATTGCATGCATGTGCATTGATTAAATGCAGTTGCATCAAGATTCCATGCACATGTGCTCGTACCGGTATGTGCAGTGACTAAATTGCATAATAAAATGGAATCCTGGTGGAATTGCATCATGATACCTTCTTGACCAGATTTCATCCATCCTCATAAGCTCTGGTGGTTGGTGTGCTTCTGTAAGCCATGAGGAAACCAAGCAAAACCATAAACTGAAGACTCCAGCAAACCCTGCATTTGCCAAATCCCAACACTGATTTTAGAAATTCTCCAGTTAACCTGGAAGGCAAGCCAAGCAAGTATGGAAAGGCTGAAATAAACCCATTGCTACTTCCTGTCCCCATTGCTAATCATACCTTCTCTAGCACAAGGTTTGATCCAGGGGTGAGGAATATTCTTTTCTGGGGGCCCTTCAAAGATCTGGTGGTGGAAGTGGCCAGATGCAAAAGTGATTGGAGCAAAAATTGCAGATGTTACCTTTGTATAAAAGACTAGTTCCTGCACCCATCCGTCCTCAACCACCATCCAAAAGACACTGCCAGAGTTGAAGGACACATTCCAGCCAGGAAAAAGCAGTGGGAAGGCAAAACAGGGCTGATGACGGGGTGGCCTGGGGAGAGTCCTGATGGCTAGATAGAGAGGCCCAGAAGGCCATGTTTGCTCTCCAGGCCTGAGGTTCCCCACCCCTGCCCTGGACTGACGCCACTTTCTGCTTCCCCAGGACAAAGAAATGCAGAGTTACTCCACCCTGAAGTCCAAAGGCAACAGCACCACCGTCTCAGGCTTGAAGCCGGCAACCTGCTATGTCTTCCAGGTCCGAGCCCGCACCTCTGCCGGCTGTGGCAAATTCAGCCAGGTGGTGGAAGTGGAGACCGCCAAAGCAAGTGAGGCAAAGCAGGGGGAGGAGAGGGGTGCACAAGATTGCAGGTGTGGGATGGGGCAGGACTGGATGTCCAGAGGCATTTTGCACGGGTGGGGCTGCATGTTAGGAAGGCACCCCACCCCAAAATGCAAGCTCTGTTTGCCTTCCCCCATGCAGTGGCCTCCAACCCCTACAGGACATACCCATTTCAGAGAAGGAGTTCTCCCTCCACTGCTGGAGGCAGTATGCCCATGAATTGTCGGTTGCTGGGAATCGCAACTGGGGAGTGCAATGTTGTACCCAGCTGCTGCTTGTGGGCTTCCCATTGGGACATCTCTTTGGCCACTGTGAGAACAGGAAGCTGGACTAGATGGGCTCTTTCTTATGTCCTTATGGAAGGAAGGGCTAAGCCCAGAAGGGGGAGAATTAAGGCTCTAGGGCAGTGTGCCGACACAGTTATGATCCCTGTTATCCTTGGTCTGTCACCTGTTCTGAGGTTCTGTATGAATGTTGGACATGGGACCAAAGGAGAATCAGGCAACCATTGAGCCTTCCAGATGTTGTTGGACTCCAGCTTCCATCAGCCACAGCTCAACGTAGGAACGGAGGCAGCTGCCTTAAAGGGAAACAGGCCAATGACCCACTTATTTCAGTTTTGTCTACAATGACTGGTAGTGGCTCTCTAGGGTTTCCACTAAGAGTCCCTTCCGGTTCTTCCTGGAGATGCCAGGCATTGAACCATAGACCTTCTGCATGCAAAGCAGATGCTCTATGAATGAGCTACAGCCCTTCACTGCTAGAATTCATCTCCTGCTTTACCATTACTTTCCTCCATAATTCCTTCTCCACTGGTGTTCTCAAGTAACGAAAGCATATCAGCTATGGCAGTGATGGCCAAACTTGGCCCTCCAGCTGTTTTGGGACTACAGTTCCCATCATTGCTGACCACTGGTCCTGTTAGCTAGGGATGATGGGAGTTGTAGTCCCAAAACAGCTGGAGGGCCAAGTTTGGCCATCACTGAACTATGGAATGCTGCAAAAAGAAAGTCATCTCTCAAACTGCCAGTGATCTCCCACTAGTAAGTCATGCTCAGGGAACAGGCTCCATTCTTAGGAAGAACATATTTTCTTGTCGCTGGATCACCCTTGCCTCTTTGCTTCCTTGGGGAAGGGCTGTAGCAGAGTTATAGAGTTATCTGCATTGCATGCAGAAGGTCCCTGGTTCAATCCCCAGCATCTGCAGGTAAGGCTGGGAATTGCTCCTATCTGAAATCCTGGAGAGCCAGTCATTGTGGACAGTCTTGAGCTAGCTGGACTTGATGTCTGACTTGGTGAAAGACAGCTGCCTCTGTTCCATGGGGAGTCAGGATGCACTGAGCCCAGGGATAAAGGGAAAAGAACAGTGTACATTTGTGGGTCTTTGCCTGTCTCAAGCTGCAGAGCTAGAATCCTGCAATCTTTCTTTCCCAGTAGCTCCCCATTACGACACCACAGCGGTTGTATGGACCTGCCTCACCCTCATCAGTGGCCTCGTCGCGTTGCTGCTCTTTCTGATCTGCAAGAAGAGGTAGGATTATCTTTTTAGGGCAGATCTCTCACCAGGGGTCTCCTCCCAAGTGGTACGCTTCTGAGTGTTTGCATGCACAACTCCCCTAAGAGGAAAAATTGCAACATTTGGGGTTTGACCTTCTTCTTCTTAGTTTGGAAAGAAGGCAAGCAAGTGATAGCCACCAACTTAGATGGCTTTAAAAGAGTTTTAGACCATTTATGAAGGAGAAGGTTGATGGAGAGCACAAGTGGAGAAGTCGCTGTTGCTTTCATCTGCTGCTTGCGGATTTCCCATAGGCACCTGGTTGGCCACTGTGAAAACAGACTGCTGGACTAGATGGGCATTTGGTCAAACCCAGAAGGACTCTTCTTATGTTCTTAAGGTGGTGCCTCACTAGCATATTTTGTGTCTCATCTTTCTCCTCACCTTCCACCCCGCTGCATCAACGGGCGTGCAGACACTGCGGCTACAGCAAGGCATTCCAGGACTCTGACGAGGAGAAGATGCATTATCAGAACGGACAGGGTAAGAGTTGAGCTAAAGCTTGTCCAGTGACCTTCATGTATGCCCACTCTGCAGCACCAGAGCTAACATTACCATTCCAAGAGTAAGCTTTGTCTGGTAAATGTGCAGGGTCAAAGCCTCCATCATGGTGCACATGGAACTCTGACACTGTCCCAGGAGGCAAAGTGAAGGCATCACTGTACCTGACTGGCTGAAGGTTTGAATCACCTGGGAGAAGGATGCAACCTTGGTGATAGGAAGTTGGGTTCTCTAGAGCAGGCATAGGCAACCTTGGCTTTCCATATGTTTTGGAACTACAACTCCCATGATCCCTAGCTAACAGGGCCAGTGGTCAGGGATGATGGGAATTGTAGTCCCAAAACATCTGGAGATCCAAGGTTACCTATGCCTGCTCTAGAGGAAGAAGCTTCGTATGAGCCTATCTCTGGTTCCCTGAGGTATGTTTTGCTAGATTGCTATTGCTTTCCCTGATATCCTTTCAGGGCTGAGGGGGCCATGGATGATTTTTCTTTGGCAGAGGACTTTCACTTGACTTCCTCAACCATTAGCTACTATAGACAAGCCTAAAGCATAGGTCTTCAACCAGTGGGTCCGGACCCACAGGTGGGTCGCAAGGCCACACCAGGTGGGTTGCAGCAAAGCTCTTGCTTCCATGCTGGATTCCAGCTTAGGCTGACCAGACCAAAGGGGCACTACATGCTTGTCAGGACTGGGATGTGTTCTTCTGATGAGATGCTCTTTTTATCAATTTTCATGAGTGATGCAATGTGGCAAGAGATAGGCACAAACTGTTTTTCACTAAGATACATATTTCTGACCAACTGCATGCCTATGCCTTTCTCCTGACACATTGGAGGACTAGTCTTCATGCTAATCCTATGCATATTGCTCTGTGAATTGCCATGTAAGGATTGGTAGTGTGCATTATTAGCACTTAAAACTATATAACAAAAGTGAAAATGTGGAATTGGGTCCCATGTTGTAGCTTGGGGGGTCTCAGGTGGGTCTTGGGTCTCAAATGGTCAAAGATCACTGGCCTAGAGCAGGGAGAGAGGCGTTCCTGGACTCCAACTGCCATCAGGGCAAATAGTGAGGGATGATGATCCTAAAACATAAGTCCTTTCCCTTCTCCTAATGGGAAAAGGCACCTTCACCCCAGGACACATCAACTGGCCTCACCTGAGCATCAGACACCTGCTGCTGCATCCAAGGACAGACAAATCTGTCAGTTTCAGTTTCTCTCAGCTCCTTGGGCTTTCCCCCCAATCTTAAATGTGGTTATCCATATATCCTCCACAATTTACAACTCTCTTCTTTTTTAAATCTTCATGAAAAATTGCCAGCATCTTAGTGTTGATTTCTCCTAAGAGACACATTTTTTTTTTGTAAGCAGTTTTGACTAGCATGCACTTTTCCGCAGTGTTCCATTGTATAATAGTGGGGTTTTTTTTGTAAATGCATGTGGGATTTCTTTCTTTTTTAAAATAATAATAATAATAATAATAATAATAATAATAATAATATTTCATGTATGTACACATTGCTTGGTTAGAGAACTGCACTGCAACATTCAGGGAAGTGCAAATTTCAAAGAATTTGGGGAGGGGGTTCAGTTTGTGTATTGCTTTGGGAAATGCGAAGGAGCCAGTTTCTCATTCAAATGCAAACAAGATCGACTTTCTCCCCTATCCCTGCTTTGCATAACTGCCTCAAGCTTCATGTCTCTTCTGTCCTTCCCGGAATGCCCTACAGTGAAATTCCCTGAGTCAAAGTTCTACGTGGAGCCCCACACTTATGAGGACCCCTGCCAGGCTGTGCATGAGTTCACGCGAGAAATCGAAGCCTCCAGGATTAAAATCGAGAGAGTCATTGGGTCTGGTGTGTACTCCCTTTCCCCCCATAGATGTCCCTCTCCCTTGACCCAGAGAACATCCAGGGGCAGGGGAAGCTGCTCTTTTAAGGCAAATGGGGTACCAGATCTCATTTTCTCAAATGAGAATCATTGGCCTCCTGGAAAGTTCTCAGAAGCCTATCTGAGGGTGGAATTGGGGGCCAAGGGAAGCTCGGAAGGGGCTTGGCAGTAAGATAAAAATTGAATGTGATGTGCTGGTCCATCTTGGTCTGCAGGAGAGTCAGGAGAGGTGTGTTATGGCCGTCTGAAGCTACCTGGGAAGAGGGAGGTACCTGTGGCGGTCAAGGCCCTGAAAGCTGGGTACACAGAGAAGCAGCGACGGGACTTTCTGAGTGAAGCCAGCATCATGGCCCAGTTTGACCACCCCAATGTCATCCACCTGGAGGGGGTGGTCACCAAAAGTAAGTGTGAGACCAGGTCTGACTCAGCTAGGTGAGTTTAGCATATGGAACAAGGGGAGCCTGTTTTATGACCCCAAGGGGCTGCCAGAGAGAATGATGTTGCTCAAAACACTTTGCATGCCTATGATTTGGTTGCAGTTCTTCCAACAGCCTTCTCCTCCATGCTACTGTCCAGATGTTTTGGACTCATTGCCAATGGTCAGAGATAATGGGAGTTCTAGTCCAGAATGTTTGGAGGGGATGAGATTGAAGAAGGCTGTCCTATAGCAATCCTGTAAGAGAGGTCTACCTGTATATTACTACCCTCCATATTGCAGAAGGTGGCAGGTGTGAGAGAGTGTGACTTGCCTAAGGCTACCCAGGGAACTCATGGCACAGGTGAGATTTGAATCAGACTCTTAGCCACTAGTCTACACTCAGATTTCACAGTTATTTATGATATGATGCCACAACTTAGCTAGTTAGCCTTTATCCCCATTACATTCTTCTGCCTTCCCTCACTCACACACCTATCTTCCTTCCATCCAAATGGGCTGCCGGGGGGATGAAGGATCTTAAAATTCAGGGGGGGGGGGACACTTGAGGAATGCATGGTTTCTTATGAATAAGGACACCAGTAATCAATTTGTGAGCAATGAGGGCGGAAGGGACCAGTTTTCAGAAGAACTGCAGGATATTTGAGGCCCCAAGCAGAGAGAAAAACTAATCAAAGACCTTTTTGATATCAGTCTGGACTCATCAGCATTGCAGACCAACCCAGAAAGGGGATTTATTATGAAGATGGGAGTCGTGAATGGCTTTAAGAAATCAATCTTCTTTCAGGGATACCTGTGCCATTGAGGGACATTGGAAAGGCATTGGGCAAGTCTCATCTTTTGGCTATCAAACTCAGCCTTACTAGTGGCCACATTCATCCCACCAGCCTCCATTTTTTTTTTTTTTTTACCCTGACCAGTCACAATGCAAATTAGGTTCAACATGTATGTTGAGAAAGTGATTGTCAGGGATGAGGACCCAGCAGCCTTCTTGATTAGCCTTTGGCTAATTAAACCATCTATGGCCTTTTAAGCTTTGTGTGCGTGGCAGGGGATTATTGATTTTAGTTACTATGCTATATATTTTTGTGTTTTTATATTGTAAACTGCCCCTGTGAGATGAAGGGCAGTATAGAAATGCAAAAATAAAACGAAAATAGATGCAGTAGATCTTCAGCATCCATCAGCCCAAGCCAGCATATTCAAGGGTGATGGGAGTTTGTGGTCCAACATCTGGAGGACCACAGATCCTCCTTCTCTGGTTTAAATCAACATATGTCACTGAGTTTTGGTCCCCAGCGTCCATGACTGTGTTCTATTCCACTGTCAGAAACATTATGCCTCTCAATGCCAGTTGCTGGGAGTCGCATGTGGGCAGAGTGCTGTTGTGCTCAGATCCGCCTTTTGGGCTTCCCACCCATGGACATCTGGTTGGCCAGTGTGAGAGCAGGATGCTGGGCCACATGGGTCAATGACCTATTCCCTCATGCTCTTCTTCTATTCCTATGATCCACCCATCCCTACCTACAGGTTAGACTCCTCTGAAAAAAGACACCTACAAGGGTCTAGCCCAAGGGTCCAGCCCAAGACTTGGTAACCTTCAGCCAACCTCTCTGGGTGGCTGGCCAGCTGTCAATTGTTCTGAAGCCTCATGCGGGAAGTTAGTCCTCCTCTCTCCTTTTGTTGTTGCCTCTCATTTCAGAGGGAGAGGAAGGCAGCTTGTCCCCGGCTGCTGTCCTTGCTTCCTTACGAATATCATTAGCAAAATGAGCCGTTGATTTGGGTTTGTTCTTCCTGCAGCGGTTCATTTGATGGAGATGAGAAAAAAGGGAGGGGGGAGGGAACGTTTGGCTTGCGCTTCTGACTCTCTTTTCCTGCGCAGAAGTAAAATGCCCTTTCACTCTCTCTTTTTTGGGACGAGCTGAATTGAATTGAATTATAAAGCTGGGGAGGAGGGGGAGCTTTCGGGCCACACTTCTGATGCAAAGCATTATGGTAATAGGATGCAAATATCAGAATGACTTAATAACATGAACGGTGCCTATAGATCGTCTGTCTTTGGCATCCTGTGAGGAAGTCTCAGGAACTATGGTGGAGCAGAGAGTGCTTTCTAAATGTCCCTTCCCCTCCAATAAGCACCCCAAGACCTGGCACCAGCAGTTGGTCAAGTCAGACACTGGTCAAACACCCCAGGGACACTGCACTGCCTGACCCAGCTGCCTGCTTGCCTTCCCCAATCAGCCCTATTGGAAATAGCCAGGCATAAGTTCTGCTTTGGAATGAGAGCAAAGCTTGAACTCTACTCTTTGGGTTACCTCAAATGCAATTTCCTGACCTATGGACTCTGCAGTTGTTATAGCTCTATAGGCTCTACAGGCTCTTCCAGGTTTGACATACCTAGATTTCCTTTTGGGAAAATAAAGATGGCCGGTGACCACCATGGGTAGGAATCAGGCTTGGCCCCCATTCAAAAGTGGCACCACTCCTCATCTACTGCCAAAATGATATCTTGGAGGGGGGGCATCTAGGAGGGCAGTGCAACGACTGAAGAAGGAAATACTGCACAGTTGTGGTCAAGTAGAATGGGGGACCCATTGGTGCCCCTCGTCTGCACAATGTCTCATACCAGTCCTGAACAGACAGAAACACATCAGCTGCAAAGGCACATCTCTATTAACTTGACCTCTCTTGTCTCCTGCAGGCAAATTAGTCATGATTGTGACCGAGTACATGGAGAACGGCTCGCTGGATTCCTTTCTCCGGGTAAAACAGCACGCCTTCTTATTCATGCTGCATGGTTCCTGGCAGAGTGACTGACAGGAGCAAGGAGAGGCGGGTGCTGCAGCCTCATGACAGTGGTGTCTGACTGGAGGATCACAGGAGGAAGGACAGTATAGAGCTCAAAATGGTTGAGAGAGGGGCAGCCAGAATGATCAAGGGGGTGGAGCTGGTGATAGCTCAGCTGGTTCGAGCATGGTGCTCATAATGCCAAGGTTGCAGGTTCGATCCCCATATGTGACAGCTGCATATTCCTGCAACACAGTGGGTTGGACTAGATGATCCTCAGGGACCCTTCCAACTCTACAATTCTATGATTCTATGAATACTAGAACATGGGGGCATCCAATGAAGCTGAATGTTGAATGATTCAGGACAGGCTTCTTCCAACTTCTCCCAACTTTCAGGAAAGGATGGAAGGAAGCATTGCTTCACATGGTGCATTGTTAAACTCTAGAATTTGCCTCCACAAGGGGTAGTGATGAACACCAACCTGGATGGCTATAAAAGTGGATTAAACAAACCCATGGTGGCTATGTTCTGCTTCCAGTCGCTGGATATCACCGCTGGGGAAAGCACTGTCACATCCTGGTCCTCTTTGTGGGCTTCCTAGAGGCATCTGGTTGGCCACTGCAAGAACAGCATGATGCACACTAGAGCACCCTTTGGCCTGATCTAGCAGCCAGGCTCTTCTTACGTTCTCCAGTGTCAGCCCTGAAATGTAACCTCTGTATTTTAGGTTGGTCCTGGGATATGCATTAGTGGGATGCAGTGTCGGCTGGTGCCTCCAGGGGCTGCCCATGAGAGACAGAGCCAACTCATTCTAGTATCATTCCCATCCTCCTCCCTGGTGAGATCTACAAAGGCAACACCAAGGAGGAGGAAGCTGGCAGGCAGTGCCACCCACTGGACTGGTTATAAGTAAGATAGCTGGCAATCTGGGGCTGCTTAGAGGCAGGCTGAGTTTGGTGTGGCGGTGCCCTGTTCACCCTCCAAACCAGCCTCTACATGACATTGGCTGAAAACTAACACAGGCTGATCTTTCTGCAGAAACATGACGGGCAATTTACGGTGCTTCAGCTGGTCGTCATGCTGAGAGGCATCGGTGCTGGCATGCGCTACCTCGCGGACTTGGGCTACGTGCACCGCGACTTGGCGGCGCGCAACATCTTGGTCAACGGCAATTTGGTCTGCAAAGTCTCTGACTTTGGCCTGTCGCGAATCCTGGAGAACAACCCCGAGGCTGCTTATACCACCACGGTATGCTTTGGCTTGCGGCACACGGGGGTGTTGTGTGTGTGTGCTACTCATTGTGATTAAGTTGTGATTACCATTAGCTTTCTTTTTATGGAGTCCTGACGGTGGTGATGATTTTATATAATGCTGGATTGCCTCTGGTGGTCTCTTGGGACCAGTGGCATCTGGTGGGGCAGAAGGTAGGGAGCCCAGCAGTAGGTGGAGCCAGAGGCAATAACAGACAGAGCCAGCTATCGCTAGTTTTGTACCCATCCTTCTCTCTGATGCATTCTACAGGGGCAACACTGATGCTGGCAGGTATTGCCACCTCTGGACTCTGAAAGCAGAGAGGTAGGTGGGGGTGGAAGAGGACAGACTGAGGTTAGCAGGGCAATGCCCCATTAGCTCAGATGAACCCCACTCCTCAGTATCTCTGTAGTCATTTAAGGCATCTGGAGAATTCCCTGGACCTTGACAGATTTTGGTGGAACCTTCCTTCAAGCAGTTTTGTAGCTTTGTTGAATTGGTGCCTCTTCCTGCAGATCCTAACTTGGGGGCTGTTCACACACACATGCACAGAGAACCACATTCAGCTTAACTCTGCTTGTCCCCTCCTAGTTTCTCAGACAGCCTCCCCCCGCTCTCAATATTCCTTTCTCAGCAAAACATAGGAACCTGGCTTATATATACCAGGAAGGACTATGTCCAATATTGTCCACTTCGACTGGCAGTAGCTCCCCAGGCTCTCAGCAGAGGTCTTTCACATCACCTGGAGATGCTGGGAATTAACCATCAGACATTATGTAGGCCAAGCATGTGCTCTCCTGCTGAGCTACAGACCTTTCCTTAAGGATGTCTGATCCTGCTCTCTGGAGCCTGTCAAGTTCCTATTGCCCCCACAGGTCTCTTTCACTGCCTTCCTCCAGCATCCGGTTCTGCATTTGAGATGTTGCTGCTGATGCTGCTTCAGTTATGAATCTGGGCAGCTTGCAATGCCCAGAAGTATCCTGAATCGAGCTTCATTCCCCCCAGAAAATGGCACACACATTTACAGCATAGATGGCCTTTTGCGGGGCAGATGAAACCATCAAGATATACCCAATGTTACCAGCCAGGGAAGAACTTTTAGGAAAAGGCAGACATCCCTATCGTGCGCCAGCCTCATATGGTTTGAGAAATATTGAGCTGATTCCAAATTGAACTTAAGGATCATTCACTCACCACTAATTTGTACATAAGTGATGGAGAATCTGAGGCCTGGGGGGCTGAATGCAGCCCCCAAGCCTCTATAACCATCTCCGTGCCCCACTTTGCACCCTCTTTAGATGCCGGCATGTGTCCTTCAACTCCGATCCCTGGATGAAGGACAGAGAGGGTGTGTGAAACTAGCCTGTTGTGCAAGAGGTCAAATTGACCCTTGTTTCTCCACCCACTTTTGCCTCTGGCTCCACCCACCATTGACATGTGGCCCCCAGAAGGCTTCCCAGATGGGAATGTGGCCCTCAGGCTGAAAAATGCTCCTTGCCATTGCTGTGCACTCTCTCACTGTTTGCCTTTAACTGCAGAATCCCATGCACACGAACACAGCTAGCTATAGAAAGCTCTTAGCTAACTTAGCAGCCCGTCAAGGGTTCAGGGTTTCACACCCCCTGGGTGCGTGTTTTGATGAATCCAGTGGTTCTTGGTGGCTAGTGGTGGCTGCTTCATTCAGATTGGTTGACTTCCATGTCTCTGCCTTGGACTTTCCTTATTGCAGGGTGGGAAAATCCCCGTTCGGTGGACAGCGCCAGAAGCCATCACGTACCGCAAGTTCTCGTCGGCCAGTGACGTGTGGAGCTATGGCATTGTCATGTGGGAAGTGCTGGCCTATGGGGAGCGGCCTTACTGGAACATGACCAACCGAGACGTAATTTAATCTATTCCTCCACCTAAAACAGAACTTGCGTGAAAGCGATCCCTGTAGATTTCAGCATCGTGGGGAGGGAATTGTGCACATCCTCGGGTCATTCCTTTTCCCAAGTTGCCAGGAAGACAAGAATGGTCCCTGCTGGTGGGACCAGAGTAGGAGAACTGGTTGCAGCCTCTGGAACAGACTCTGGGACCAGAGACAACCACCCTTCTCAACTCTCTGCTCCTGCACTTCATCAGGAGCTACCGTCTGCTAAATCACACCACTGGTCCATCTAGCTCAGTACTGTCCACACTGACTTGCAGGTGCTCCCACTGGCCGAGGAAGGTGGGGGCGGGGGGAGCGCACCGCCACTGGCAGTGTGATCTCAGTGGGGTGCCATCGCGGCTGCCCCCCAGCGTGCCAGGCCCCCAGGACGCATGCCACACCCCGGGATGTGCGCCAGCCATGCCCCTGCCTGCTCTCCGCCCCCCAGTGCCGGAGCATGAAGCTCCGCCACTGGTTGCTCCCCAATAGTTTTAGACAGGGATTTACCTGTCTAAATGTTGGGAGTTGTACCTGGAACCTCTTGCATGGAAAGCAATGAGCTATGGCCCTTCTGTTAAGACGCGAGAACAAAGGAACCTGCCTTAACCCGAGTCAGGCACTTGCCCTATCTAGCTAAGCACATTGACTGTCAGTGACTCTCAAGGGTTTCAAGCAGGAGTTGGGCACAGGGCCATGTGTGGGCAGAAAATGGAGTGAGAATAGAAAACTATTATCTTTCTGCCTCTCTATTTTTTCTTCCTCTCACTCCTGCCCCTGTCAGGTTGCTGGAAGAAGGACCATTCTTACCAGAGGTCTGAATCGATGACCTAAAAAATGGATTTCTCCCCTTCTTCCCATCACTCTGCCCACAGTGGCTACCACTCTCATACCCCTATGCCTTGGCAGAGCTCTCTGAACTGATAAATTTCAGAGGGTCCCCACCCCTCTGCCATCACCATCGCTCCACCAATTTCGGCTCCTCCCATGTTCTCCCATGCCCCAGGATTCGTTGAGACCATATTCCACTCTATCAAGTGTGTTGGTCTTAAACAGGCTCCGTGGGGATCTTTGCACTGTGACAGGCTAGCTGGCCTCTCCTTGAGGAATTTGTTACTCAATCCAGACAGGCTGCCAGCTTAGAAGGAAGTGTGGCCAAGGAGGCATCAAGGAAGGGCAATGAAAGAGCAGAGGGAGGTCCTTCAGCCAGTGGGTCAATCTGCAGTAGATGTCTCCCAGCCCCCCACAACCTCTGCACATCATAGTTGTTGGGTGGGATTGCAAAGAGAGTCGTAATTTTCAGAATTTTCGCTACCCAAACATGGCATGTGTTGTAGTTGTGCACTCCACACTGAATGGGATTCCACATGTGTTCAGAATCTTTTTTTGTCAAAAATTTAAAATGCTCCAATTAATTGTGTGACTTGATTACCCTGTTAAGAGTCAATTGATAGCCTTGTTTTAAAAACAAAAACAAAAAAGAACATTAATTGCAATTGAGTCAATTCCATGGATGAATCGTGCAGTAATTACCTTGACTAGTCCACAGAGCCTTGAACCCTGGCTCGGTCTCTGCTTATCCATCCCTGCGTACCCTCCCAAGTGGGGGCTAGCACTGCTCCAGTTTCTCCCCCCCCACCTCTCTCTCTCTCTCTCTCTCTCTCTCTCTCTCTCTCTCACACACACACACACACACACACACACACACACACACACTGTATGTTGCAGTGGGGAAGAAGTGTAGATCAGGTGTCGACAACCTCCAGCCCATGGGCCAGATCCAGCCCACGGAGGCCATTTTACCGGCCCATGAGCTGCTCCACCCGTTCGGCGAGTCCCCTGCGTGCTGCGCTAAACTGCCGCAGTGCGGCGCGGGGACTCACTGAGCAGCACCAGAAATTGCATCTGCATATGCGCAGATACTGAAAATTGTGTCTGCGCATGTCCAGACGCTGAAAATTGCTTCTGCGCAGGCACGGGATAGCAGCAGGAAACGGCATTGGAATAAGGGAGTTTCCCGCAAAAAAAGGGAGGGTTGACAGCTATGAAAGGGAGGTGTGACAGCAATAAACGCACATGGTCAAACCTTCATCGCAGGTCATTCAGTCGGTGGAGGAGGGTTACCGGCTGCCTGCCCCCATGGGCTGCCCCACAGCTCTGCATCAACTCATGTTGGACTGCTGGCAGAAAGATCGGAATGAGAGGCCACGTTTCCCCCAGATTGTCAGCATCCTGGACAAGCTCATCCGCAGCCCACAGAACCTCAAGTGCACGGCCACAGTCAACAGGTACGTGTTCGCCAGCAGAGAGATGCTCTGCTCCCATGGGAAGAGAACTAAGCTAGTTGTGTGCCTGGAAACCAAAGTAAGGCCATCGGTGTCCATTGTTCCCCTGCAATGAGGGCAGGAGTGGAGGAAGGCAGCCAAGGGTGGTTAGAACCACCCAGGACGAGGTGAGGTGATGGGGGGGGGTTATCACGTGCCATCGAAATTATAATGAAATTTTCAAGTGCTCTGTGAATGAGGCAGACCGACAGAGAAGAACACATTTGAGAAATTAGAGGACGAGCGGCAGTGACTGCTTACTACAGGGATGGGGAGCCTGTGACACTTCAGATGCTGCTGGACTCCAGCTGCCACCAACACCCAGACAGCATGTCCAGTGCTCAGGGATTATGGGAGTTGTGGTCCAGCAACATCTGGAAGGCCACAGGTTCTCCCATCCTGGGATCCCTATCCAGAAATGGGGCTCTGTGCTGTTTCTCTGTATGAGTCGCTGTTCTGACTTCGATTGACACACTTGTGGCTCTCTAGATCAGTGTTTCCCAAACTTAGGTCTCCAGTTGTTTTTAACTACAACTCCCATCATCCCTAGCTAGCAGGACCAGTGATCAGGGATGGTGGGAACTGTAGTCCAAAAACAGCTGAAGCCCCAGGTTTGGGAAACACAACTCTAGATGTTGGGCTACAATGGCTATCAGCCCCAGCCAGCAGGGATGATGGATGTTTCCCTTGTCTGGCTTACTGGCTCTGAACAGAGTGAGCCAGAGCTCAGCTGGCTGTGCTCTGCCTTGTTCTCCCTCTTGTCAAGAAGCAGTGTATTCTGGGAAAGGGGAAAAAATAACTGGCCTATGCTTCCTTAGGTGCTGTGTTACTACCACACGCTTTCTACACACGAAGGGCTGCCAGAATCATTGTTCCACCTTCCACTCACCTCTCCCTCCTGTGCTCCATCTCTTGGGTTGCAGATTCACCCAAACCATCTCGGAACGAGGCTGCATTGATTTCACCAGCTGTGCAACTGTGGAAGACTGGCTGGACTCCATCCGACTGGGGCGATACCAAGATAACTTTGCTCTGGCTGGCTACTCTTCCCTTGGCATGGTGATGCGGATGAACATCGAGTAAGTACAAAGGGGGGGGAGGTGAGGCCTGGTGAACAGGGGCCAAAATGGAGCTCCAGTCCCAACATCTCCTCTTCAGTCACTGTGCTAGGCACCATAGCAGGGTTAGGGACCAGAGGCTGAATGTGGCTCTCTAGATCTCTCTCTCTCTCTCAGGCTCTTGGGACATTCCCCAGGCCATACCCTTCACTCCCCCTGCTTTGCACCCTCCTTGAGTGTTTTTGCCTTGCTGGAATTTGTCCTCGAACTCTGACCACGCACTTCATTTGCATGGTTGGAGGCTAGAGAGAGGTGTGTGAATGTGTGTGTACGAACTAGCCTGCTGCAGAAAAGTAAAATTTACATCTGGTGCTCCACCCACTTGCGGCACTTGGGTTGAAAAGGATCCCCCACCCCCTGTACTATGACTGTGACACCCCTTTCCCTGTTACACTGCACCACTTACCAGCACCGGCTTTGGTCATGCTCCTCTTTGGTAGGGGGTCCATGTTATTCCACTGAATGGAGGCTGGTGCATTGGGATGTGTGGGGCACGGCCCCTCCAAGTTCAGTCGGCCCTCAGCCAGTCCCCATCTGCCTACCTCTTTACTCACAATTAGGGTTCCTCCATGCTTGCTTATCCAAACGGTTTTCTATATGCTGTTTCCCCTAGGGAAACCCATTTTTAGGGCTAAATTGGAGCAACTGTCAATCTGCAGGAAACCCGGATGACATTTCCTCCAGTTCAGTGGTAAAGATTGGGTTTTTCTTGAGGAAAGCAGTGGGGCAAGCGGAAGTCTGGATGAGCCCTCAGTCTAGGGGGTGCAGCTACCTGTTGTCTTCTCAGCCTCAGTGTTGCCCTTGCAGAACTCAGCAGAGAAAAGGATGGGGACAAAACCAGAATTAGTTGGCTCCATCTATCATTGACTCTGGGTCTGTCTCTCATTGGCTCTGGTTCCACCTACTGTTGGCTTCCCTGCTTCCCACCCTACCAATCCCAGTGGACTTCTGCCTGCTCTGCTACTGACCTCCAATCAGGATCTACAAGCTCTTGAGCCCCATTGGATCTTCCTGCCCTTGCATTTTGGGAGCCTAAACAGGTGCACAACCTATCAATAGAAAGAGGTCAGGAGAAGCATTAGCATATTCTATGAGGAGCGCCAGGCAATTCCTCAGCCACAGCTGAGGAGCTTTCTGTTCCAGACTGGGCTGTATCCCCCCACCTGTTCTGGCTTGAACAGCAGGTGCGGTTCTGTTGGAGAAAATTGGGAAGTGCAGATGTTAAGAGACTTAGTCAGGCTTGTGCAGGAAATAGGCGGCTACTTCAACCGCCCCCCCCCCCCCAGCCAGCACAGATTCCTCCTCATTCTCTCAGAGAGCAGCCACAAAACATCAGCAGAAGCTACTTCAGTGCTCCATGGGTGACCAGCAAGGCATTCTAAGGGATCCCACTTTCTGGCTCATGGTGGGTGAACTCGTTTAAGCTTGGTTCAAAATCGGCTTGAAGCCCAGGGAGCCTTCAGGTAGGGATGGGGGGGAATTATGACTGGGCTTGCATTCAAAGGTGAACCGACCTGATTCACAATTTCCAATGTGCCAACCGAAACACAGCCATCATTCAACATGCACACTTCTCTGCAATGCCGTTTCTCCAGCCACAACATGTGTAATGAAACACACATACTAGTGTCCTTAAAACTACATATCATCGTGAAAATAAGACACAAAAAGGCACATGGGTGGCTCTGTGGGCTAAACCACTGAGCCTAGGGCTTGCTGATCAGAAGGTCGGTGGTTCAAATCCCCACAACAGGGTGAGCTCCCATTGTTTGGTCCCAGCTCCTGCCCACCTAGCAGTTCAAAAGCACATTAAAGTGCAAGTAGATAAATAGATATCGCTCTGGCAGGAAGGTAAACGGCATTTCCGTGCGCTGCTCTGGTTCACCAGAAGCGGCTTAGTCATGCTGGCCACATGACCCGGAAGCTGTCTGCGGACAAACGCCGGCTCCCTCGGCCTATAGAGCGAGATGAGCGCCGCAACCTCAGAGTCGTCCGCGACTGCACCTAACGGTCAGGGGTACCTGTACCTTTATTAGGATAAAACATTTTGCAAAGGAATGTGTGTATTGGGCCAAATTGCATACGGATGTGTGCTTTTTGGGAGAAATTCACGCTAAATGACTGGACTGGTGAATTTTCACAAGGACTCTTTCAAAGGGCAGGGAGGGGAACCAACTGCTCTGGAAATGTGGAGACCTGAACTCAAGGTTGGAAAAATGAGAAACTGAGAGAACTTGAAATTGACAGACTTGCCCATTCCTACCCTCAGGGGCAGTGGAGGTTGTTCCACTAGGGCAAATTGTGCACTGCCCCAATAAGCTCTGTGTGCCCTCAGCCTGCCCCCAGCTGCCTGCCATCTTCCTGACAACCAGTCCAGAGAGACAGGTGTCCCTTGCTGTCAGCTTCCTCCTCCTTAGTCTGTGTTGCTGTTGTATAGCTCAGCAGGGAGGAGAAGGGGACAAGAGTAGAATTAGTTGCTTTTTCCTTTCGTTGGCTCTGTCGCCACTGACTATTGGCCTCACCCTACCATTCCCAGTGGGCACTGACCACTACTGTGGTGGTGGTGGATCTGTCCCTTATCCTATTACCATATCAGTTTCAATTGCCCCTGAAAACAGTTTCAATTGCCCCCCCCCACCAACTGCTTTGGATCCAAGTCCTGGACAGTGATCACAGTTTAGATAGAGCTCTGCGAAGAATCTCACTTAAAATGAAAAACAGGGAGAAATACTCATTCCGCCCCTCCCCCGTGATTTGCTTCAGTGAAAGATTCTCCCTCATTGAACACACTTTTGCACTTTCAATTATCAAGCAACCTAAATGGTGTTTTGGAGGGACGTGGGTAGAATCTCATTTTGTATTGCAAGATCCATCGGCATAATGTTGCCTGGCTTGGAATACCCATGAGCATTATTAGCTAGACTAGGGGTGGGAAGCATCTGGCCCCAGCAGGGTGTTTATGTCAAATGTGGCGCTCTCTATATGACCCCAGGACCTCCTTCCCAGCCCATGGCTTTCACCAGCCTTGCTTTATATCCCCTAGGAGTGTTTCTTCCTGATTGCAGCATGTCCTTGAACGGGCTAAATGTTGCTCACTAGATCTCTTTCTCTCTGGTTTTTGGGACCCTCCCCAGGCCACACCCTTCACTGCCCCTACTTTGCACCCTCTTCAAGTGTTCTCCTTTTGTTCTGCCTGATGCTGCCTTTGTTTCCACAGTGATGTGCAGAGTTTGGGCATCAGTCTTGTGGGTCACCAGAGGAAGATCCTGACCAGCATCCAGATCATGAGGTCTCAGCTGCTCAACACCATGGGCTCCAGAAGACACCTGTGATGGACCCTTCCTCTATAGACCAGAAGCTTCTTCACCTGTGCTGGTGGCTAAGCGCCTGCCAAGGAGAAATTCCTCTAAAGGTTGTGTGGTAGGATGGTTGGTTAGATGTAGGATTCTGGGCTGCACACAGAATGATCTGCCACTCTCAGAGGAAGGAGATGGAGGGCTGGGGCTTGTATTGCACAATTCATCACAAGGGTGGACTTCATATGCACTGCAGTTCCCATATCTTGGACTTTGCTTGCAGAGGGCCAAGGACTAGCACTTCTGCTGTGCATGATGGTCCTGACCATTCTTCATGAGCAGAGATGGAGGACTATCAAGGGACTTCAAGCCTTATCCTGCCATCCCATTGCAATAAGCTCTGGCAGGCACCCTAAGCTGCCCTTTATTGGGATGGAAGAGAATGGGCTTTCAAGGAACACCTCACCAAAACCAGGACAGGCAGAGAAGATGAATTATGGGTCCTCACCTGCGCCTTGGAATCTGAGATGATCCTTTTGGAAGTGGAGGATGTTGCCTGCCGGGGAGGAAAAAGCCACACTTTGAATCTACCAGCAGTTCGCACCCACAAGCCCGAAGCTTGGGCTGGGGGCCCAGCACTTGGGGCCACAAACTCAGGTTCCCCACATTCCAGCTCACCCAGCCAGAGACTAACCTGATGTGGCCCAGTTCCTCTTCCGGGTCTGGGGAGAGACTATCTCTGTTCTTCCATTGCTGCTAAAAGAAAGACCTTCATCTATTTGATCTCTCTAATGTCCTCACCGGGACAGGACGGGACCAGACATAGCTTCTCTTCAGCTGCTAGGAAGCACTGCTGTACTTCTGGTCTTTCATTATGGGATACAGGGAAGGGTGGGGTTGATGTATTTTGGTTCCTTGAAAGGCATTTGTGACTGTTTCCAGAACTTGGGTCTGAGAAAGCCCATTGATCTCTTAGTAGGCCTCTCTGCTGGCAAGAGGATCCAGGCACTCTGGTGTTGGGCTGTACCATTTCCTTCTTCTTCTTCTTCTTCTTCTTCTTCTTCTTCTTCTTTTCTCTCTCTCTCTCTCTCTCTCTCTCTCTCTCTCTCTCTCTCTCTCTCTCTTTGAAGGAGGGAAGAAACAGCCCTCTGAAGAAACAAAGACACAAAACAAGCAATGCATGAGAGAGAGAGACTCCTCACAACCCTCCCTGTAAATAGGACTGTCTGCCACAGTCCAGATGGTTCTCTCTCTTCCCCACCCCCATTTGAATAAGCAAAAACGGTCTAATAATAATAATTTATTATTTGTAACCCCGCCCAGTCGTGGTCTCCCCAGCCACTCCGGGCGGCTTCCAACAAATATCAAAATACATTAAAATATCTAAAAGCACAGCATCTCTCCCCGCCCCCTGCACAGTCGCCAACATAAAGGAAGCTCAACTGGTCCATCTTTTTTGGAATGTTGACTCCCAGCATAACAATTGAGCATTTATACCCAATGCTAGTTCTAAGAGCAGAATCATTGTTGTTAATGGGCATGGCTCACTCAGGGTTGTCTCCAGCTAATGTTTACTCAGAGCAGAACCTTTGAAATTAATGGACCTAAGTTAGTCATGTCTATTTATTTCAGTGGATCAACTCCAAATAGGACTAGCATTTGATGCAACCCTTGGGTTCACTCATTTCAGTGGTCCTACTATGAGTAGAACTGTGTTGACCATCACCCACAGCTGCCACCTTTATTTGTGCACTCCCAAGGCTGTAGCTCAGTGGTAGAGTTGCCTGCTTTGCATGCAAAAGTCTTAGGTACAATAATTGGCATCTCCTGAACTCTGGTAGCAGAGCTGGGTGGGGGCTCTACCAGAGACCTTGGGGATCTGTTGCTGGAGTAGACCTGGACCACCAACTTTTTAAGCCAGTGGGCAGATTTGAACTTTTGAGAGAGTTGACATGGGTGCCACACTCTTTGGTTGCTTCTATCCACCACATCAATTCTCCCCACAAAAAAAGAGCGTGGCACACTTTGCTCTTCCAAAATATTTGGGTAAAAGTCAGCCAAGTAGCATGAGTCTGAGCCTTAAAAGCACACAAAGCTGAAAGAGGAAGTGGGAAAGATTGTCACTCTTCCAACTTCCTCCTTCATCTCTATGTACCTTTCAAAGGATAAGACGATAACCACTCCCACTCTCAACATGAGATCATGATCAAGTGGGCAGTAAGTCTGGGGGGAGGGTGCTCAGGGGTGTAAGGGGGAAACCTCAAGGGTGTCATTGTTGAGGACACCAAGAGCAGATCTTACTCAATTAAGTGGACCAGTGATCAGTTTCCATACATATGTTTTCATGTGACACATGCAGGATCCTAGGAGTAGGACATGGGAGGAATATTTGAGTCATTCCATAATGCAATAAACCTGGCTAACCTTAGCCATCTCTGCAGGGCAAATGCCACTTCAGTTGTATAGCAGCAACTCTTTCTTCCTATGGAAGCTCTTTCTTTCTTTCGTTTTCTTCCTTTTCTTTATTTTTAAGCAGAGAAAGATGCAATACCTTGTTTTTACAGTGTACAAATTCAGCAGACAAGGAAGAGGAAACACCAACCTCCTGTAGGAACTGCAAGGGCTTGCGGAGCCCAGTGTCTTTTTTTTTTTTTTGGGAGCCAGCACATAGGGGGTTAAAAGGGACTCCTAAAATATGAGGGAAGAGGGTGCATTGGGGGGAGAAAAAGCTGCAGGACAGACCTTGCTCCCCAGAATCAGGGCCGGGAAGGGCCAGGAAGAGGGATGGGTTTGAGGATTCTGCCAGGCAGTTGATTTATCCTTCCTGCTCTTTCTGATCCCTGAGCCTCTCCTGTCCAGGCTGTCCTCAGAGAATAAAACTCTTCCATTCACAGCTTGCCTCTTTGTTCCTTATTTGATGGGGTGTCATCTGTGGGTACTCAATTTCTGCCATTCACTTCAGCATGGAGGTGCGTTTATCCCTTCTGGCACAAGCTATTTCTCTCTCGAAGTTTCCCCAAAGTTCAAGATAGGGAAGAAGGAGACATTTAGATCGGTTTGAATTTTAATTGACGTTAGGCTTATTCAGGTCACATCCTCTCCATACATCTAAAACACAGTTAACACACATTTCTCTCCCCACCAACCCTGCACAAAGAATCCTGAGAACTGTAGTTCAGCCCCCACCAAGCTACAGTGCCAAGCACCTTAACAAACTAAAGTTCCCAAGATTGGGGGCAGCGGGTTCTTTCTTAATTATTCTTGCTTCTGCCACACCTGACTGGAGAGCTGGTGTGATTCTCCACAGGCCACAAACCTTACATACCCTCCAACATTTCTCTGATGAAAATAGGGACGTCCTATTCAACGAAAACAATAAGTTTACTATTTATACTCCACCCATCTGACTGGGTTGCCCCAGCCACTCTGGGTAGCTTCCAACGTATATAAAAACATGATAAAACATAAAACATTTAAAAACTTTCCTATACATGGCTGCCTTCAGTTGCCTTCCAAAGGTTGTATCTCCTTGGCTCAGGGGTCAAATAACTACATACCCTCCAACATTTCTCCGATGAAAATGGGGACGTCCTAAGGAAAAGCGGGAGGGACACGGGTGGCGCTGTGGGTTAAACCACAGAGCCTAGGGCTTGCCGATCAGAAGGTCGGTGGTTCGAATCCCCATGACGGGATGAGCTCCCGTTGCTCGGTCCCAGCTCCTGCCAACCTAGCAGTTCGAAAGCATGAAGTGCAAGTAGATAAATAGGTATCGCTCCGGCGGGAAGGTAAACGCCGTTTCCATGCACTGCTCTGGTTTGCCAGAAGTGGCTTAGTCATGCTGGCCACATGACCCGGAAGCTGTACGCCGGCTCCCTCGGCCAGTAAAGCGAGATGAACACTGCAACCCCAGAGCCGTCCGCGACTGGACCTAATGGTCAGGGGTCCCTTTACCTTTACCTTTAAAGAAAACTGGGGAAAGTAGAAACTAGCCTACTGTACAAAGGTAAAATTAGCATTAATTGCTCCACCCACCTTTGTCCCTAACCCTGTCCTGCCTACCAGCGACATATGGCCTCCATAAGATTGCCTAGATGGGAATGTGGCAATTGACCACAAAAAGACTCCCGCGTGCTCCCATTCTAGATTTCTCCCGTTTTGTATTTTGGAAGGTGTCCGTCTGCCTCTGCTTGGGCAGGAGAGCATGAATAAAAGATGGAAATTGGTGGGTGCAGGTGTCTCTGATAATTTAGGAGCAAGGCAATGAGGGTTCATTGTGGGAGTTGAGGAGCGGGGGCTGCACTCCACATGCCAACTGCGAGCAGCCAACTTCAAACAGGCAGAAGCAAACAATCGCCCTTTGATGTGATCCCCCCACCGCAACTCCCTGGCCTGGCTGGCAGCTGAGGAGCAGGGAGGCAGAGCTGGGAAAAATAACATCCCAAGCACTTGTGGGGCAGAAAGAGTATAGGAAACTGCCTTATACTGAGTCAGACCAATGGTGCATCCTGCTCAGTACTGTCTACACTGACTGGCAGCAGCTCTCCAGGGTGTCCGACAGGGCTCTGCCAAGGGCTGAACTTGGGACCTCCTGCATCCAAAGCAGATACTATGGCTCCCTGGAGAGACATACTTCCTGGTGGGAACCAGGAAGGTGAGTGGTACCCCCTTCCTGAAATGTTCAGAGAAGTCCCCCACCCCACTAGAAAGCAGTAGAAAAATATGGCCTCCACTTTAGGAAGGCAGATAATAATCCAGGAAACTCGTGGAGGGGGTGTTTTGACCGAGCCACAGCTCCACCCTTTTCCATGAACCTCATTATAAGAGTGGCCAATTCTGCTAATGAAGTTCTACTTGTAGCTGTTCTTCACAGTGGATGGCCTGATCCATTCAAAGATTAACACTCTATGAAGAAAATAATTAGAATTACAATTTTATTATTTCTACCCCACCCATCTGACTGGGTTGCCCCAGCCACTCTTGGCAGCTTCCAACATATATAAAAACATAATAAAACATTACACATTTAAAAACTTCCCTATACAGGACTGCCTTCAGATGTTCTTCTAAAGGTTATATAGTTACTCATCTTCTTGACATCTGACGGGAGGGTGTTCCACAGGGTGGGTGCCACTACTGAGAAGGCCCCCTTTCTGGTTCCCTATAGCTTCACTTCTCGCAGTGAGGAAACCACCAGAAGGGCTTGGCTGCTGGATCAAGTTAAAGGACCATCTGCTTAGCATCTTATTCTCACTGTGGCCAACCAGATGTCTATATGGGAAGCCCACAAAGGAGACACCACTTGGGAATCCAGAGGTGCACTGCCTCCGACAGCGGAGGTACGACACAGCTATTGCACCTTGTAGCCATCAATAACCTTACCCGTATAAATATCCTTATCTTTCCAACCCTTTCACGTCAACATACCTGTTGGCCATGCCGCATAAGCCACAGGTCAGCCAAGGTGCCCACTCAGCTAGAGGAACCCAACTGTATGTACCTAGCACCCCGATGTCTAAATGTGCAAAGATGAAGAATCGGGAGCAGGTTCTTTTATATGAACATCAGAAGAGCATGATGGATCAGCCCAATGGCCCATCGGCTCTAGCACCACAGTGGCCAACTAGATACCTCTTTTGAGAAGCCCACTAACAGCACCCAAGCACAACAGTAGCACTGTGCACCAGCGACTCCCAGCAGCTAGCATTCAGAGGTATGCTGCCTCTGGCAGTGGAAGTGGAACACAGACATTGTGGCTAGTAGCCACCAGTAGCCCTGCCCTCCACAAATCAATCTACTCTTCTTCTAAAGCCATTGGTGGTCACCACTGCCCCTTGCAAAAGCGAGTTCCCTAGTTTAATTGCTTACTTTACTAAATGGCTTACTACTTTACTTTACTAAAGGTGTTGGCCTTTCATTCTGCAAAGCATCTAACTTCAATTAAAGCCCAGGAGAAGAGACCACGAGACAACTTCTCCCATACATCCCCCATACCCTCGAATCAAGGGTTTCAGACAGGTTGCTGCCAAGGGCTGAACTTGGGACTTTTTGCATTCAAAGCAGATGCTATGGTTCCCTGGAGCCACCAGGAAGGTTGCAGGGTGCTGGAGACATATTTACTGCAAAGAAGCAGCATATCTGACCCCTGGACATCTCATGATAATGTTACACGGCACCACAATTCCCATGCCAGTGTGAGGTTCCAGACACTTACCCAGGGTTCATGTTTCCTTTGGGAATTAGGCACAGCAGAGACTGTGGTGTCTTTATGATATATGGCTTAAAGGTAAAGGTACCCCTGACCGTTAGGTCCAGTTGCAAATGACTCTGGGGTTGCACACTCATCTCACTCTATAGGCCGAGGGAGCCGGCGTTTGTCCGCAGACAGCTTCCGGGTCATGTGGCCAGCATGACTAAGCTGCTTCTGGTGAACCAAAGCAGCACATGGAAACGCCATTTACCTTCCCGCTGGAGCTGTACCTATTTATCTACTTGCACTTTGACGTGCTTTTGAACTGCTAGGAGGGCAGGAGCTGGGACCGAACAATGGGAGCTCACTCCGTTACGGGGATTCGAACCGCCAACCTTCTAATCAGCAAGCCCTAGGCTCTGTGGTTTAGACCACAGCGCCACATATATACAACCTGAACCTACAATCGAGGGGCTTCCAGCATTACACTCAAACCAGAAATCAGCCATGGTTCTCTGATCCTCTGCAGCCACCAGCATTTTTACAGACTGCAACTATTTTCCCTCCAGCTCACTTTGCGGCTTTGCAATCCTAAAACTCCACTACTGCTATGCTTTTGTCTGTGCTAACTATCTCTCAGTGGAAGGAGGGGCTCCACCCCCTTGCTGTCTGGCACAGCCTATGCTTTCTTTATGGCTTTCCTAATGGCTCTTCACCTCCCCTTTCTTCCACTTTTAATGCTCCATCTTCCCCCAGGTAATTTCCTGGGCATGGGGGGGACGGGACAAAACTGGTTTGGCCTGTATTTTGACACTGCTAAATTCAGCACCTATGTGCCCATCTTAATACTCCAAACATTGATTAAACTCCGACACCCACTAGACGCAGCACCCATTAGACCCATTTAGGGGAGTCGAGGCACGCACAAACTCATAACGGTAAGGTCAAGCTCAAAATCCTCAGTGAGAGGAATTCTAGATTAATTCTCAGGTGCCCTAGGAATGAGTTGGAAAAACGGAAACCTCTTTACAGAAGAAGATTATATATATATATATATATATATATATATATATATATATATATATATATAATATTATATATATATATAAGAAACTGGAGGAGAGGTTTTGGCACAGCACTAGACGATGCCTCTCACCTGCCAGGGTTGTGTGAGTGTGCACGTGACTGTCTGTGGGGCTGCCATATTTCAAAAAGTGAAAATCCAGACACAGGGCAAAGTTGTTGAGCTCCTCCCCCCCCCCCCCGCCCAAGACCTACCCCCCAAAATGGAGTTTTGGAGCTATTTTTAAGGAAATTCACCAGAAAAACACACAGTACTTCCAATATGCTACCATATCCTGGACATTATTTCCCCAAGTTTTCAGAAATTCCGCCCGAAAGAATCCCAGATATGTCTCGGAAATCCCAGACGTATGGCAGCCCTACATGACTGCATGGCTGGACTGCATCCTATGAAACAAAAGTAAGAGTTGCACCTTTCCTCAGCTCGTTTGCCTCTGGCCTCATTTGCCTCTGGAGGGTGGTCTCTAAGGGAATGCAGTCCTCTAAGCCAAAAGTGGTGAACCCTAGGCCTGGAACCAAATGCAGCCCTCCCAAAGACCTGTCTCTATCTGGCCCTTGATTCTCTCTGCCCAGTCTCTGGCTGCCTGGCTGAACTCTGACCATGCCCCTTGCCTGCTGGCATGGAGGATGTTGTGTGAACGTGCACACAGATGGACACAAACTCCTCCACTGCCGCTCCAATGCCAGAACATGTGAAGAAATAATCCCTGCCTGTAGCTCAAGCAAAGATAAGCTTCCCGGGTCTGCAGGGCAACATCCAACCACATATTCAGCAAGTCAATGAATATGAGCTCTAATCTTAATGGCAGAAGATGTAAGCCGCAGGACCGAGTGCAAGTCTGAATTTACACCTCAGGTTGTACAGCTACCACTTCAGGCTTAGGTCCAAGCTGTCTGAAAGACTGTCTTCCTTCATACAAACCTGCCTGGGCTCTGAGAAAGGAGGCCCTTTTCTTAGTCCTACCACCCTCACAGACATGCTTGGTGGGGATGTAGGAGAGGGTCTTCTTGGTGGCTGTTCCCAGACTTTGGAACTCCCTAGACAAGCCAAACTGGCCCCCTCCTTCTTGTCCTTTTGACGGAAGGTGAAGACTGTTTTATTCTGGCAGACCTTTTAGAACTGGCTGCTTTTTAAGGAAAGGGGTTTTAATACTGCTGAGCTTTATATATATACAGTGGTACCTTGGTTTGCAACCGCTTTGAATTACAACCATTTTTTATTACAACCACGTAAAACCCGGAAGTGTGTGTCCCTTTTTTTGGATCACAACCCATTTTGGGGGGGGATTACAACCAATTTTGAGGGACCCAGGTGGCGCTGTGGGTTGAACCACTGAGCCTAGGGCTTGCTGATCAGAAGGTCGGCGGTTCGAATCCCTGCGACGGGGTGAACTCCCGTTGCTCGGTCCCAGCTCCTGCCAACCTAGCAGTTTGAGAGCACGTCAAAGTGCAAGTAGATAAATAGGAACCACTCTGGCGGGAAGGTAAACGGTGTTTCCGTGCGCTGCTCTGGTTCGCCAGAAGCGGCTTAGTCATGCTGGCCATATGACCTGGAAGCTGTACGCCGGCTCCCTCGGCCAATAGTGAGATGAGCGCCGCAACCCCAGAGTTGGACACGACTGGACCTAATGGTCAGGGGCCCCTTTACCTTTACCTTTACAACCAATTTTTTGGGGGGAGGCCCCATTGGCGAAAGCACTCCTTGGGTTGCAACCTGTTTTGGTTTACAACCGGACCTCCGGAACAGATTATGGTTGTAAACCAAGGTACCACTGTATTGTATTACCGGTAGTTTCATTAGCGTCCCATTATTTTTATGATTTAATTATTTTTATGGCTGGAACTCACAGGAATTCAGTTCCGTCACCTCTCAGGTGGTCACCATTGCCAACATAAGAGATCAAGGGAGGCGTTCGTGGTGAGTTCCGGCACCTAGAAAAACAACAGTGATAACAACAACAACAATAATAATAGAAAGCCAGTGATACTTTGGGAGGTAGAAGCATGTAGAACACGAAGAAGAAATATCCAGATGGCATTTTGCCACTGTGGGAAGTGGAACTGGAAGCACTGGACATGGAAAAGCCATCTGTAGTGCTCAGCCGAGATGTCATTTTCAAATCCCATACAAGTTGCAATGCTCAAAAGTCTTCTCTCTCTCTCTTACCCCCCCTCTCTTTCTTTCTTTCGCCCCACACCTCCCTTTCTCCCTCCTCTGTCTAGCCACTTGACTATTAGTCGATGGTGCTGTGGGGCCCTCTGGGATCTTCCCTCCCCCCCCGAAGTGTTTCATGCCAGGCCATCCTGCTTTCTGCCTCGCCACCCACTGCTCTGGCATCAGCTGCGGCTGAGTCACGGCCATCCCAGCACGCTATCGCTGCTGCGTGAGCTTCAGCGGAGGTGACAAGGAGGGAATGGAATCCATCCACACACCAGCCAGGCACGAAAACCTTGGCACGGAAACATGCAAACAGATCAATGCCTCCCGCTGTGCAGGGCTTCCTCGCGCCCGCTTCCGTGCGGGCAGAACATTTCTATTCCCTCCGCCCTGGCGCACAGCTCAGCCCAAGGAGGGGTCACCAGCAAAGCAGGCTGCTCCTCAGCAGCCCAGGCGGCAGGGCCTGCACGCTCTCCGGCTGCTTGGACTCAAGGCTAGTCTTACTCAGAGTAGAACCACTGGAGTCAATGGACAAGGCTAGGAAGGAGGGCTCCATTTTGGTCCTCTCGGTCTTCCAGGTTTACATTCCGTTCTCCGCATCTCTGCAGCAATTTGTTCCCAAATGTTTGTGAAAATTCCCCTGCGTTTCAATGCGAATTTCTCCTAATGGATATTTGTGTGCAGCTTTGGCTAACGTGAATTTTTATTATATTTTTTTGCAAATTATTCATCCTAATATAATGCATGTTTATATGTTGTTCTTATGAATATATGCATTTAGATGCATGTTTCCCCATCATATGTGCAATTTTAAAATAATTTTGGTTGGCTGAGAATTGCATCGCAAGAGTCGGAGAACCCTCCACAAGGGTGGTAGAAACGCTGCACAGAGGAGTTGCAGAGATGGGTGGTGGTGAATAGCCTGGCACTCCAAAGATAAGCTCCACGCAAGCAAACCACAACTGCCACCACCTCCTTAAATTTCCCCATGTTGCCTCCAGGTCCTGTTAAAGTAGCATCAGCTACAACCACCTCATCTGGTGGTTTTCTAAATAGTAAAGGTAAAGGGACCCATGACCATTAGGTCCAGTCGTGTCCAACTCTGGGGTTGCGGCGCTCATCTCGCTTTAATGGCCGAGACCCGGCGTACAGCTTCCGGGTCATGTGGCCAGCATGACTAAGCCGCTTCTGGCGAACCAGAGCAGCGCACAGAAACTCCGTTTACCTTCCTGCCAGAGCGGTTCCTATTTATCTATTTGCACTTTGATGTGCTTTCGAACTGCTGGGTTGGCAGGAGCTGGGACTGAGCAACGGGAGCTCACTCCGTCGAAGGAATTCGAACCGCCGACCTTCTGATCAGCAAGCCCTAGACTCTGTGTTTAACCCACAGCGCCACCTGGGTCCCTCTTTAAATAGTACTTAGTCATAAAAAAAAAGAATGTGAGGTCTTTTTGGGGGGAGGTGGGAGGAGTAGGCCTTCTGGTTAATGTGGGTCCTACATATGTTGTACTTAATGGAAGTAAAGCCTGCCATTACAAAATTGAAGGTGCAGTGCAGTGCACCCAAGACTTGTAAAGAGATCATAGAATCTTAGAGCTGGAAGGGACCAACTCTAAGATCTCAGAGAAGAGAAGAAATATGGTTCGATTTGCATTAATGCATGCTTCCCAGAAACAACAGGTGAATCAAAATGCAGCTAAGTTTACAAATCCACACTCCTCCGAATTTTGCAATGATTTTTCAACGAATGTGTACCAAAATTAATAATAATAATAATAATAATAATAATAATAATAATAATAATAACTTATTAGAGGAAATTGGGAATAAAAACAACACACAATAATGCACTGCATCAGGGTAAACTGCTTGTGACAATGTGTAACTTGGGCAAAACCGCATATGAAAAGTGTGT
The DNA here is from genome assembly GCA_034641385.1 of Darevskia mixta. Taxonomy (NCBI): domain Eukaryota; kingdom Metazoa; phylum Chordata; class Lepidosauria; order Squamata; family Lacertidae; genus Darevskia; species Darevskia mixta. The sequence goes on from JAWWNH010000181.1 coordinate 9,213,056, forward strand.
GTATTTTTAAGAGAAATGCTCCATAAAATGCTGGCACATTTTCACAAGCTGATGAGGAAAGCTGATCCTAAGAATGGGGGACAGGGGACGGGACGAGAAATTGAATGAAAGTGAAATTGATAGATTCATGCATCCCTGGTTCAGAGACAGTGCCGCATGCTGACCATGAACATGTTCCTGCGTGAAAAGTGGACAGCTCCTTCTGCTGGCCTCTGGGGGAAGAGGTTGCTGTACACAAAGTGTGGAAACTCTTCACTGCAAATCCCCAGTACGAGCTCATGGGGGTTTTTTTTGGGGGGGGGTCCTTAGCAGGGTAACACCAGTGGACCCCTTTCACCTGGTTCAGCTGGTGCATACATGCCAACCAAAGCATTTTGCCCCAGGGAAAGGGAGATTATGGTTGCGGAAAGTGCACTCCTGGAAAGTGTTGGGCAGGAGTGGACTTTGGTAATCTTTTGTAATATGGTGCCCTGTTCACGGGCAAAATTTGGCACCCCCAAATCGATCTTCTCAGTTATGGATATTCCCAATTTTGCACCCTCTCTGCTCGGTGCCCTGTGCATGGGAACTGCCTGCCCCACCCTAAGTTTCACCCTAAATCCTGAGGCCCCAATACAGTTGCCACCTGCTACCTCAATCTCCAGTTTTTCCACCTCTAGTCAAAGCTCTGGCAGATTGAGCAGACAAGACCAATAGCGGGTCCAAGGTCAAGAAGGCAGTTTCTGCATGTGCTGTAGAGGGAAGTGAGAGGCAGATGGGGCTCATCAACTTGGGAAGGTAGCTGATCCTAAACTCTGATTCTAAACCTCTGCTTGTAGGATATCTTTGGAAGAAGAAAAGTAAGGAGTAGACCCTACACAAGAGTCCTTAAGACAGTTGGATGGCGCCTTGTATGCCTGCTTCCGTCAACTCCGGCAGCCAAGCTGGTGCCAAGTGTATTGCTCTGCCTTCCTTTGGACCACATCAGCAAGGTCGAGGGGGGCAGGTCTTGTCATCTGGGCAGCCCAGGACCTCTATACACACTCCCCGCCCCCCGGGGAGGTCACTTCAGTGCTGCTAACACAGAGATTTGACTTCATTCCCAGAGGTGTACTCCATTGTCTCTCGAGACAAGTGACGGGTGACCCCCCCCCCACTTCCTAGTTCAGACTAGAGCTAAGAACATAGGAAGGGCCCTGCTGGATCAGGCCAAAGGGGGCCCATGTATTTCAGCATCTTGTTCCTACACAGCCAACCAGATGCCTCAATGGGAAGCCCCGAAGGAGAACCTAAGCAGCGCAGCAACTCTCCCCTCCTGCTGTTTCCATCAGCTGGCATTCAGAGGCACTTGCTGCCCCGGTAGTGGATGGAGAGTCTAGTCCTTTCCTCCCTGCCCCTCCTCCTCCTATTTTTTTTTGACACTCTGGGCCCTCCTTTGCCTGTGAAGGGAGGGGGGATGGGAGTAACAGCCAAGCAGCGAACCCACCCCTCCCCTGGGGAGCACTTGACATGCTATGCCTCCTTACACGGATAGTCCTTAACACGCCAGTGCTGTCACAACACGGCAATTAGCCAGGGATTTCTCTTGACTGACACACACATACACACAGTTTCGAGACAGCCTCTCTCTCTCTCTCTCTCTCTCTCTCTCTCTCTCTCTCTCTCTCTGGCAGCAGTGCCTTAAAGACGCAAGACACCATTTCCAGGGGGAAAAGAGATAAATGCTTTCAAAAAGAGCTGCAAAGAGTATTCCGCAGGAGAAGAATCGCTTTCCTTGGCCTCTCCTTTCCCTTCTCCTCCCTTTCTTCTCTCCCTGTGACTTTGCACCCCCTCCTCCTGTCTCTGGCTGTCCCTTTCTTGTGCAGGATTGTCTCTCCTGGGAGTTCTCTTCATTTTACATTTCAGGCTCCTCAGAAAATCACGTGGCAAGGCCTTGCTGCCATCGAAGGTGAGGGAGGGAGGGAGAGGAGCAGGACACAGCTCACAGTAAACCTCCAAGTCACAGGGGTGGGGAAGCTTAAGCCAGAGGGCCAAATGCAGCCCACCAGGATTCTCTGTTGGCCTCTGGGACTATCCCCAGCTCACACCCCTTCCCCAGGCCACACCCCTCACCAGCCTTGCTCCATACTCTCCTCCAGTTCTTCAGACCCTCCAAGTGTCCCTAATTTCCAGGGACAGCCCTGGATTTACAGAAGCTGTCTCTGTTTCCGATTTGATCCTGGAATGTCCCGCTTTTCCTTAGGACATCCCTATTTTCATCTGAGAAATGTTGGAGGGTATGGAGTTATGTGACCCTTAAGCCAAGGAGATAAGTAACTATACAGTCTTGTATAGGGAAATTTTCTAATGTTGAGTGTTATATCATGTTTTAATATATGTTGGAAGCTGCCCAGAGTGGCTGGGGCAACCCAGTCAGATGGGTGGGGTATGATGATGATGACGATGACAACAACAACAACAACAACAACAACAATGGAATAGGACACCCCTATTTTCATTGGAAAACTATTGGAAGGTATGGTCCTTTCACTTGGCTGGAATGTGTCCTTTAATATTTAGGATTAGGGCTGTGCACTAGATCCAGCCAAATCCTGAATCAAATTGGCTGGGGCCACTGGTTTCGGTTAAGTCAGGTGGAAACAGCCTTGCACCGCAAACTAAGGTTGCAATGGGGTGGGGTACTGGGCAGGAAGAAGGAGCTTTGACTGTGTGTTCTCAGCAGGGGAACATATGCATGCAGTCCAAAATGAGCAGGTTTGAATCCTCCATTGAATACTCCAGTCACCAGAAGATTTAATCCTCCTGGCTGCCGGGGTTTGCTTCATCAGTGTGTTCCCTGCAGGAACACTGCATTGTGGTTGTCAGAGGGAAGAGACACAGGATGTCCTTCATCTGGCCCTTCCTAACTGTATGTTTTGCTCGGGTTAAAAAATCCTAATTAAAGATTATCCTCCTCCCAGCTGGATACAGGTTGGGCTAGGTGTTGGCTCAGGTATGGTTGACCCAGGTAAGCCTCCTCTCCACCACGAGGGTGAACATGTCAAGAGGTCTGCCAATGACTATTAGCTATGATAGCAAAAATATAACTTCTGGGTTGAGAGGCAGTATATCTCAGAATACCAGGTTCTGGGTGACAAACTACAGGGAGGACATTGCACCGCAGGGGGTTGGACTAGATGTCCCTTGGGGTCCCTTCCATGCCTCAATTTGCAGGAATCTGGAAACATCTACCTGCCTGCTGTGGGAAGCCAGATCCTGCACTAGAAAGGGCTTTGCTATTATCCAGTGGGTCTGTTCTTATGCGGTTAATGAAGTTGCTATCAGGTGGCCTTTCTGCCATCTCTTAAACTCATTGAACTGAAGGAAGGATTAGGAAAAAGAACAATGGAAGGAGGAGGCAAATGTTGTGCAATGGCACTCAGGTACCTGAAAGGTTGTGCATGTCAGACCAATCTCACATCCGCTTTTGAGAAAGGTTTCCTGTTCCCTATGAAACACACTTGAACTATTTGAGAGAAGAGCAGCATGTGACAAATGGCTTCTTAAATGGAAAATGAAGTGTTGAAGGCAAAGAGTTATTCACAGCTGCTCCAGAAGACAGGGCTAGGTCTCATGGGATTTCAGTTACAGAAAGGTAGACTTCAACTGGGCATTAGGAGAACAACTTAAACAGTGAGAGCCATTAAGCAACATAGCAAATTACCTAGAAGGTTGGTGATCACTCCCTCTCCATAGAACTTCCTCAACCTTGAGTCCCCAGATATCGTTGGACTACAATGCCCATCATCCTTAATGGCTGGGGATGATGGGAGTTGTAGTCCAACAACATCCAAGGACCCAACTGGTCCAGAAGGTCATCTGCCACAGATGCTTTAGCTTTGGAGTTGTACTAAATGGCCCATAAGGCCCATTCCGACTCTTTGATACAGCTGACTCAAGTGACAACCAGGTCCTGAGTCTACTGATAGCTCTGCCCTGTTTGGGGTTTTTGCAGAGGTATCTGGTTGGCCACTGTGAGAACAGGATGCTGGAGCAGATGGACCACTGACCTGATCCAGCAGGCTCTTCTGTCTGTTTCTTCTGCTGAAGGGAAGATCCTTCAACTGCAGCTGCAAGTCCATGCACACTTAACTAGGGAGTAAGCCTCATTGCACTCAACAGGATACAGTCCTACATCACTGAATACTTAAATAAATTGGTTGTGTGGACTAAGGTTTTGGTCAGTTTAACCCTAAGCAGAGTTGGTCATTGCACATCAGGTTAACATCTCCATACTTGCCTCCTTTGACAATGAAAAGAAGAAGAAGCTTTTGGAATCCCTTCCTCCAAATCCTGGTCTCCATCTCCTTCACTGTATTTTGGGATTAGTTAACACCATGATATTTCTTGCTCTGCAACCATAAAAAGTTAACCCTAAACTGATACCACCCCACCCCAGCTGGAGTTTTATGACTTTTATTTTAAAAGCAAACAATGCCAAGTCTCCACACACAAGCAAAACCCTTAAAAAGAGGAAAATGCTGTGTGCAAAAAATAAAAAAGTAAGTAAGTAAGTAAAACCTTTATTACGGTCATAGACCAGAAGAATAAAAAAAGAGGAAAATGAACATTACTTTCTGCTTGCTTGACTTCTGTGTTCAGGAAATCTACAGTGGATAGGCCACCAGTGTGCAGTTAGCTTGAAAAATGTTTAAAAGTGCAGTAAATAACACAGCAAGGGGACGTAGGTGGCGCTGTGGTCTAAACCACAGAGCCTAGGGCTTGCCGATCAGAAGGTCGGCAGTTCGAATCCCTGTGACGGGGTGAGCTCCCGTTGTTCGGTCCTAGCTCCTGCCCACCTAGCAGTTTGAAAGCACGTCAAAGTGCAAGTAGATAAATAGGTACCAATCTGGCAGGAAGGTAAACGGCATTTCCGTGCGCTGCTCTGGTTCACCAGAAGTGGCTTAGTCATGCTGGCCACATGACCCGGAAGCTGTCTGTGGACAAACGCAGGCTCCCTCGGCCTATAGAGCGAGATGAGTGCGCAACCCCAGAGTCGTCCGCAACTGGACCTAATGGTCAGGGGTACCTTTACCTTTAAATAACACAGCATATCAACTTACTGCAGGAGCACCCTAACCATTTCACGGGGACTGAAGGACTTGGAAATCTAAGAGGTTGTCTTGGGCACCACAAAACACCCATTTCACAAAAGTAAAAGTGGTGGTGCTCCAAATCACTTCCCCTTCTCCAAAGAGACATATTACACAACTCAAAACACAGACAAAAAATGCAGGACCCCTCACCCACCCCAAATGATGAACAAAAAGCAACACTTCAGTTAAAGGAAATCATGGGGCAGAGTGTCTCGGTGGGCACTGAGGTGGGATTCTGAGGGTGCTGGGCACCACGTTGAGGACCCATTGCTTATGCCAATGGGGCTGAAAGAGTAGCAAGACAATGTCCTTTCAATAACAAAAAGAATAACAAAACAAAAACATAATTTGGGAGCACCTGAATGCCAATAGAACAAATGGCATAAAAATGAAATAAAAGAGCCAAATAGCAGGAAGGAGTGGGGAGATGTTTCTTAACCTTTCAAAATGTCAGTTTTTCACATCAAAAACTGAACATTACACACACAAACAATTCCACCCGGACAAGGTGAAATTGCTGCAACTGTTCACCTCGTCTCCCAGCTGCCTCTGCCCCTCACATCTAGCCACCTCCCGGAAGACAGGTCGTCTTATTTCGAAAGCATCCTTCGTGGATGCCTGCCTAACCTTCCCTTGGAGCTCTCTAGAGAAAGTGAGTCCACTGCCTTCCTAAGCAACCAGAGCTCTCTGTCTGTCAGGCTTCCCTTAACAAACCTGCCCTATCTCAGAGGCTGAGCGATACCAGCCTTTGTCACTGGTGCCACCTGGTGTCTAGCAACACATATTATCGCTCGGGAGGAGGCCAGGCACAGATGTTGCTGAAATTTCGCAGGAGTTGATTTTCCAAGGAGTTGACTCCTGGGATTTTAATTTTCCTTGCCAACACTCCAATGGTAGGGTACTTAATGGGAACAGCGAACTTAAGTCCATTATTTACAATGGGTCTACTCTGATTAGGGTAAAGGTAAATAAAGGCAAAGGACCCCTGGACGGTTAAGTCCAGTCAAAGGTGACTATGGAGTTGCAGTGATCATCTCACTTTCAGGCCGAGGGAGCCGGCATTTGTCCACAGACAGCTTTCCAGGTCATGTGGCCAGCATGACTAAACCGCTTCTGGTGCATAAAACACTGTGACAGAAACCAGAGCGCACAGAAATGGCATTTACTTTCCCGCTGCAGCAGTACCTATTTATCTACTTGCACTGGCATGCTTTCAAACTGCTAGGTTGGCAGGAGCTGGGACAGAGCAACAGGAGCTCACCCCATTGCGGGGATTCAAACCGCCAACCTTCTGATCGGCAAGCCCAAGAGGCTCAGTGGTTTAGACCACAGCGCCATCCATGTCCCTTCACTCTGATTAGGACTTAGGACATGATACGCACAAGTGAGCAACTTGCACCAACAAGGTCTGGAGCTCAATGGAAGGGCATTTATCTGAGAAATAAAGCAAACTGCCTTGTACAAAGTCAGACCATTGGGTCATCTAGCTCAGTGTTGTCTACACTGACTGGTCCCTTGCTTCAGATGGGGGACATTTCCAGCTCTACCTGGGATGTACAAAAATTGGTGCCTGGAACAAAGGACAAGATTGCACCCACACCATTTCCACCAAGACTTGGAGCTGCATTCTGCTGCAATACTGTCAACCAGAGAGTGTCCCCCAACACACACAATGGCAACAGATTAGCTTAGTGAGTTCAGAGCACATACCTCACACAGTTCTGTCCTCTTAGCATTTTCCAGTCATTCTTTGTCCCCCGGAATCTGTCTCCTGAGGCAGCTAGCTCACTCTGGCTAATGGCTGACAGCTCCGGATAAGCATACTGAGAAAAATTGCCGGCTTTCTTCACAGCCCACCTCAAAGGTTGGCAGTTCTCAGCAGCCCCCTGACAGAGTCAAGCTGGTCTCTCTGAACAAGCGGGTGGCAAGTCCTCCCTGCCCACCAATGGGAACAGCTGCAAAGAACAGAAACGTTTTCATCACCGCAAAGCGGTAGTGAGATGTCCAGGCCATTTCCCGTTCCTGTCCAGGCTGCGTTCAGTTTTGTGTTGGCAACTCTGTTTGCGAGAAATCTACCCAACAGCCCACCCCTTCCGCAAAGCAAATCCCTGCTGGCCGCCTCCAGCTGGCCGTCATTTCACACCAACACCCCATCATGGCTGCTTAATCACCTTCATTGACTAATTATGTACCCCAGCTTTATTGCTGTCCTTTCATGTGTTTCCCTGCTGAGGACTGACTTGGGCAGGAGGGGGAACAGTATTTGTTTGCTTGCCGGTTTCCCTTTGGTGGGGCCTACGCCGGCTGAGATGGTAATTTGCCGAGTTGCACCCTCAAATTTGCCTCGTGGAGGCCTTCCTTAAGCATGAGAAATTATTGCCACACCATTTGGGATTTTCTGCTCTATTAATTTCCTTCCAGGATATCATTCCCCTCATTTGGATCCCAGGAACCAGCTAGATTAGGTCTTTGTTACACCACTGCAGTTCTATAGGCATTCCCTGGCTTCCCCACTCCCTTGCTGGGGGCCATAAAAGGTAAAGGTAAAGGAACCCCTGACCATTAGGTCCAGTCATGTCCGACTCTGGGGTTGTGGAGCTCATCTCGCTTTATTGGCCGAGAGCCGACGTACAGCTTCCGGGTCATGTGGCCAGCATGACAAAGCCGCTTCTGGTGAACCAGAGCAGCGCACGGAAACGCCATTTACCTTCCCGCCAGAGCGGTGCCTATTTATCTACTTGCACTTTGACATGCTTTTGAACTGCTAGGTGGGCAGGAGCTGGGACCGAGCAACAGGAGCTCACCCCGTCGCAGGGATTCGAACTGCCGACCTTCTGATCAGCAAGCCCTAGGCTCTGTGGTTTAATCCACAGCGCCACCTGGGTCGCTGGGGGCCATAGGTAGTACCCAATTCAATGTAGACCCTTTGAAATGAATGAGCCCTAGCTAGTTATGCCCATGAACTTCAATGGGTCTATTCTGAGTAGGACTAGCACCGAGGAACCTAGGAAGGTGCCTTATAATAGGGCTGCCATGTCGGAAATAGCACCCGGGTGGAAATTCTGGAAATCGGCAAACCCATGTTGGAAGTGTTGATTTTTTGGCAAATTTCCTAAAAATAGTTCAAAAACTGTGGGGGCAATTTTGCAAAAAAAAAAAAAAAAAGCCCAACAACTTTGCAAAATATATATATATATAGCTCAATAGCTTTCTGGAGATGTCATTGGGGATTGAACCTCAGGCCTTCTGCACACAAAGGGAACACCCTCCCAAACACACCCTCCCCTTGTTGCGCCCAGAGATCCCATCGCAGATCAACAACTAGACTGGAGGGTGTTTCAGGGGTGGAGGAGCGGAGTTATCTGACTGTGAGGTATGTTTTCACCATGGTGCAATTAAACTGGATCCATCAAATATCATGGGTAGGAGCTCTGAAAACCTCTTTACTAGGCACCCCATTAGGAGTTTGTCAGAGGCACTGGTGGAGGAAGAGGAGTGCGGGGGGAGCACACCGCCCCCCGCAGCGCGATCCCGGTGGGGTGCCATCACGGCTGCCCCACCTGTGCTGGGCACCACGCCCCCGCAGGCAGCGTGCCACGGCCCCAGGACGTTCATCACGCCCCTGCGGGCGCTGCGCCATGCCCCCATGAAGCTCCGCCACTGGTCAGAGGTTTGGCCTCCTACTTGAGTAGGAAACCTTTATGCTGGAACTTGAGAGGCCCCATACAATGTAAGGTCTCAGATCTCCCAGAAGCTATAATGATTCTATCCTGCCAGGATGGCTCCTTGCAGAGTATACCTGAACATAAAGTTCAATAGGACATCTTAGGATAAATGTGAAGTGGTTGGAGCTGAACAGCCACATCCGTATTTTGGTTTGAAGTGGGAGTTAGAGCCTGCCTGCCTGTCTGTGGGATTTGGGGTCAGAGAGAGTTTTTATAATTGCTGGACTTTTGACATGGAAAGCTCCTGCCACTTAGGACTTGTATTCACTTATGGTTTTGCTGCAATAGTAAAAGAGCAAACAGGTAAAAGAGCAAATGGTGGATGGAGGGCTGTAGCTCAGGGGTGCAGCATCTGCTCTGGATGCAGACGGTCACTGGTTCAATTCTTGGCATCTCCAGGTAGGGCTGAGAAAGCTTGGAGAACTGCTGCCGGTCAGTGTAGACCAGGCATCCCTAAACTGCGCCCCTCCAGATGTTTTGGCCTACAACTCCCATGATCCCTAGCTAACAGGACCAGTGGTCAGGGATGATGGGAATTGTAGTCCAAAACATCTGGAGGGCCGAAGTTTGGGGATGCCTGGTGTAGACAATACTGAGCTAGGTGGGCCATTGGCTTGACCCTGTATAAGACAGCATTCCTTGTGTTCTGCACGAAGGACCACAAACTTGTAGAGTTGGAAGGGACCCTGAGGGTCATCTAGTCCAACCCCCTGCAATGCAGCCATCTCAATACATGGTCCCCCATCCAATCTGAAATCATATTGGTCCCTGCTTAGCTCTGCAAATGTGCTGGCAGTTTTATTGCTGCACCACCACTAGGAGGGGACACCACAAGCCTTATTTTGATCAGTTATGCTCTGCTGTGGTCAAGCGACTTAGGGTAGGAAAGTTTGACACAACCAGGTGATGTGCCGCCAAAGTGTTGCAGATCGAGACCCACAAGTCCCCCTCCTGGGCTGGCTAAGGAAATAAGAGCAACCCACTTTAGCACACAAGGGTCCAGCCACACTTTCCCGTAGACCCATACCTCTTTGCTCTATTTTGAATTCGGCTGGGTGTTCCCACTTGTGATTTTGCCTTAGATTTTACTTGGGAAAAGCCCCCTGAGAACCTGTTTTCACATTCATTGGATCTAGTCCACTTCTCTGGTTGTTTCCACCCACTCCACCCAGCCGTATTGAGCATTTGCTTTCATTCCCCCCCCCCATCTTTGTTCTAGACTCAGAGTTCCAGACCTGTACGCAAAGTACCAGCAATCACAACCTGCACCTTGGTTGCCTTTCCCATGCTTGAAGCTCTTTCGCTGTCCCGCAACAGCCAATGGAAGTTAGCAGCATGCAAATCATGGAGCAGCACAGTAAAAGGCTAGAAAGGACAACACTTGTCAATCATGCCTTTTGATTGCAGGGGAGGTGGCCACTTGTCATGCAAAGCTTCTGGTGGCTCTGGAACCAGCAAGGAGGAATATGCTAGAGATTTGGGGATTCAAAACTCTGTGATCTAGAGACTGAACTCACAGAAGGATGCTGGTGGCAAACTGACTGATATTTAGTCAATCAATTGACCAACTGAAACAGCCACTGGGGGGGGGAGCTGTGTCCCCTCCCCCCAACCCCCTATTGACCCATATATAGGTTGCTCTCAAATATAGGCCGCACTCAGATTTCCTACAAGCCAATTTGTGGGGGAAAGTGCAGCCTGTATTTAGGTCAATACGGTAATTGTTCCATCCCACCCAGTATGCCAGCCAAATGGATCACTGTCACTCAATGGGCATGGGTGAATCTGTCAATTTCAATTTCTGTCAGTTTCTTGTTTTTGCTATCAAATTCAGTTCCCCACATCTACACATCAGCTTGCTGCTGTTTCCCCCCTTCAAAGTCTATGAAAATTCACCAGCATTTTAGTGCTGATTAATGCAAATTTGCCTAATATCCACATTTTTACAAAGCAATTTTCCCCTCATCTAACACTTTTTTTTTGCATGCTGTTTTCTACTAATATATGTGTTGTTTTTTTATGCACAATGTAGCCTGGTCTATGCATATTTGCAGCTGGCTGAATAACTGCATTGCAGAATTTGGAAAAGAGCGGATTTTGAAGGATGGCTGAGTTTCAGTTTGCATATTGTTTCAGGAAGTGCAAATTTGGTCCATAGGTTTGCCTTTAACTGCACCCTGTCTTGAAGTCCTGCCACTCAAAAATTCCCTTTCATTTTCTCAGCACCCAAGACCCTCTTCCTGATTCTTACCATTTTGCCTTGGGCTTGCTCGTGTTGCTTCATTCGCCCCCTCCCTAGCTAAGTGAGGGTTGATGGCCATTCCTTTCCTGCTTGCTCCCCCCCCCCAATTCCAGTTGCTCTGTCCTTTTCCAGCAGCTGCCAATCAAGTGGCTAAAGAATTGTGCATTCCGCAAAGCAATGCCTCTTATTAAATCTCAACCGTTTTTTCAGGTTCTGCCATCGCTTGGCACCTGCTGGACCTCTTGACAGAGAAAACCTAGGAAAGGGAGGAATAATCAAGCAAGGCCATCACGGTGCCTGACAACCAATGTCAGGCATGCCAGCGCTCACTTCCATCTGCCACCTTTCCCCTGCTTAAATACACAAATTAATGGATCAGAGAGATCAGCCTCTGGGGCTGCAAAGCTGTTAGGAAGCTGCTTTAGACTCAAGTCAAATTATTGGCCCATCTATCTCAGTATTGTCTGCACTGACTGGCAGCAGGTCTCAGGGGTTTCAGGCAGGGGTCTTTACCACCCCAACCTAGGTGTTCAACTACTGGTCTAAGCTATGGGTCTTCCTGTATTTATGTACAGTATATACAACCTTGCATTATACATCATATGTGGATGGGTAAAAGGAAGATCATTAGGGGAATATAGGAAGTTGCCTAAACTGATAAAGAAAATTGGCCCATCTAGCACCATATTGTCTACACTGACTGGTAGCAGCTCTCCATGGTTTCAGGCAGGCTCTCTCCCAGTTATAGCTGGAGATGTCAGGGATTGAAAGGGGGCCTTCTGCATGCAAAGTAGGAGCTCTTCTACTGTCCCTCACTGAACCTGTATATAACACAATGACTCTTCCATTCCAGAAGCAAAATTGTGCAGTTGCTTTTCAGTGTGCAAATGGCCGCTTGCATCAATAGCTGGGTGGGCAGCGAGGTGGTGGTAGTGGTGGTGGAATGTAAATAGGAAAGGAGCCAGCTTGCATTGCCTCCAAAGGGAAAAGCTACCTTCAGTTCATTGTCAGGGAGCTTCTGGCACATGGGAACCATACCAGCCTGTAGATCTGTGTGGTGTTGCCCCATGTGGTGAGCTGTGGAAACTACAGAAGAAAGCTGAAGCACATTATTTGTTGGGTGGGAGCAACTGCAGCCACCCACCCAAATCTTGAAAGCTGTGAGGGGAGCTGTTTGGGGGGTGGGGAGATCCTCACTACTCATATAAGAACATAAGAAGAGCCCGCTGGGTCAAGCCAATGGCCCATCTAGTCCAGCGTCCATTCTCACAGTGGCCAACCAGATGCCTGTAAGAATCTGGCAAGCAGCACCCAAGCGCAAGAGCACTCTTCTGACCTGCATTTTCCAACCGCTGGTGTTAGAGGCATCAATGCCTCCAACCATGAAGGCAGCAGTACTGGCTCCTAGCTGTTGCGCCACGACGGTGCAAGTTTCTCTCTGCAGGCTCCCGCCAGCTGCACTTCCTGAACACCTTGGAAGTGATGCAATGTCACATCACATTGCAATGTGTTACTCCCGAGGCATTCCAGGAAGGGCAGCAGACAGGAAGTGGCTTGTTTGAGGCTCTCTTCACAGCTTCCTGCTGGCCTCACTTTCCAGAATGCCTTAGAAGTGACACGATGCAACATGACAGAGCTTTGTTCTCACAGCATTCCAGGAAGGGAAGCAACTGGGAGAGTGTGACAAGGGATATCCCTGGAGCTATTGCAGGGATTGAACCCAGGACCTTCTGCAAGCAAAGCATGTGGTTTGCCCATGAGCCCTGAATCTTCTCCTATTTATTTATTTATTTATTTATTTATTTATTTATTTATTTATTTACACACTGCATTATGCATTACAATTTGATGGGTAAAAGGAAGCTCACTGGAGCGTGGGGAGAGACAAGCACATAGGGAGCTGCCTTAATGTACCAAGTCAGACCATTGATCCAATTAGCTCAGTCTTGTCTACACAGCAGCAGGGTTCAGGCAATGGTCTTCCTCTGCCCTACTTGGAGATGCTAGGGGTTGAACCCAGGCCCCTTCTGCATGCCAAGTGAGTGCTTGCCTACCGAGCTATGGCCCTTCCCCTAAGTCACAGGACCACTGGAAGCTGCCTTATACCAAGTCCTTTGGTCCACATTGATCAGCATTGTCTACACTGATTGACTAGAGGCATTCCCAGCCCTACTTGGAGATACTGGGGGTTGAACCTGGGAGCTTCTGCGTACAGATTGGATCCTCTATCACTGAGCTACAGTCTTTTCCCCATTTACTGACTCCAGGTTCAGAATACCTGCTACTGAGGAAAGGCTGCAGAATGTGTCTACTGCCCTTAGATCTCACTTATGTTTTCATTGTGGAATGCAGGATTTTGGACAAGGTGGGGTTTTTGCCCTAATCCAGAAGAGCTCTTCTTAATGTTCTTTAAGATCCCATTGGCATCTGCTTCCACTCTTTTTACTCGCCCGCCCACATCCAATGCCAGGCGGCTGTTATTGTGGTCTGAAGGGAGGGTGCCATGGTATCTGGGGAAGAATACCCAGCAGGCTTGGAGATGAACTCTTCACACTGTGGGTATCTTGTCAGCAGGGAGAACTTCAAAGCTAACATCCATTACCGCTTGCAGCAGCCAGACACTCAATTGGGAGAAATAATTAGCATATCATTGCAAAGGACGAGACAAAAGGCTGCTGGAACTGGCCCCACCTCATTGTGTCTCAGTTCCCAGCATGGGATTGGAGGACCGGAGTAGCTGTTCTTTCGGGGAAAATGTGCTTGTAGCTGGCTGTGAAGTTCAATCCCCAGCTCAGCTTTCTGTTGCAATCTTTAAGTCTGGGTCTGACTCGCCTTCCTTTTCCAAACCCATATGGATGACACAACAGCAGTGGAGTGGGGTGATGACCAGCACTGCAGGAGAGCCTCTGGTAGGAACAACATTTCCCATGGCTGCTACCATGCTTCGGATAATGCTTGCTTTGTGGCTGCAGCTCTGTGTCCTGGGGTTTTTTGGGGGGGGCGGGTGTCACACAGAGCCAATGGGCATCCAGGGGTGACAGAAGAGCTAGCCACTAGTTGGAGAGGCTGGGCAGAATGAGGATTAATAATAATAATAATAATAATAATAATAATAATAATAATAATATTTTTTTTATTTGTACCCCGCCCATCTGGCCAGGTCTCCCCAGCCACTCTGGGCGGCCTCCAACAGACATTAAAATACATTAAAATATCACGTTAAAAACTTCCCTAAATAGGGCTGCCTTGAGGTATTTTCTGAATGTCAGATAGTTGTTTACCTTTTTGACCTCTGCTGGGAGGGCGTTCCACAGGGCGGGCGCCACTACCGAGAAGGCCTTCTGCCTGGTTCCCTGTAGCTTTGCTTCTCGCAGTGAGGGAACCACCAGAAGGCCCTCAGCGCTGGATCTCAGTGTCCGGGCTGAATGGTGGGGGTGGAGACGCTCCTTCAAGTATACAGGACCGAGGCCGTTTAGGGCTTTAAAGGTCAGCACCAACACTGAATTGTGCTCGGAAACGTACTGGGAGCCCATTGTTGGGAAGCTAAGTTGTTGGAATGGTGAGCACAAAGCTAGAGGTCAAGGCCTGCCATATATAGGGTAACAAACACAGGCCCAGAACCTTGAGAATGATGACCAGAAAAAAAGACTTCAGGACCACAGACAGCTCACTAGGAGATGTCCTCCAACAGGCTCCCTGTTCCAAATGGCTCCCATTGCTGAGGAGTAGAAATCCTTAAAGGAGAGGCCCTTAGGTTTGATGTTGGGGCCCCACACTGCATGGTTGACTCCTCTGCTCAGTCCTCCCTGCCTCTTCCATAGGAACATAGGAGGCTGCTTTATACTGAGTCAGACCTATTAGTACATCTTGCTAAGGTCTGTGTGCACTAACTGGCAGCGGTTCTTCAGCATTTCAGGCAAGGGATATTCCAAGCCCTACCTGGAGTAGTTGGGGGTTGAACATGGGACCTTCTGCATGCTAAGCAGCTGCTTTCCCACTAGACTGCAGCCCTCCCTTTATTAAATGGCACATTCAGGAAGTCAACAATGAGAGCCCTCCCCCGTCTCTTACCCCTAGCCCACTTGAGCCATCTCCACCATTACCTTCCAGGAGAAGCAGAATCCCTTCAGTTTCTCATAGTCTGCAGCAGAAGCATATTGCTCCACTGGCCTTTGATGGGGAGGTGGTCACATGAATTATTCCAATTGAACGTCTTGGGTGTTGGAAGATGGGAGTATGACCACACCGGGGGAAATGGTTGCCTTCATATGGTGGCCACTGGGAGGAACACTGCCTCCACAATTTCAAGTGGAAGTGGAAAATGTGGGGACTGTGAGGCAGTTCCTTTCACTTAGCAGGTGCATCAGTTTCACAGCTCCACAGAGCTAGTCAGGTCTGGCTACCTGGTGATGTTAGTGGGTGTCTGGCTCCTGTTCCAAAACACAATGGCAGTGGCTCTTACTTGCAATTAAGGAAGCCTCACTTATTTGAGCTAATAGCAGTACCAGCTCAGCAGCAAGCACAGGGTCCAGAAGTCAAGACTCCAGGGAACATTAGCAAGGCATGAGGTTCATAACAGAATGGAAGCTTTGAGGATGTCCCAGCAGGTGACACAGCCCTCCTGTCAATTTTTTTTAACCCTATGAGCCTGCTCCACATGCAATGCCTTTCTGCCTCCAGCTCTGATGCCACTTCCTCCTGTTCTACTCCTTCTTCTGACAGGTCAAAGCCCCCCCCCCTCTACCCACTGGAGGGGCAGATCTGCTTCTTCCTCTATGACAGACTTCCTCAACCTCAGCCCTCCATATGTTTTTGGCCTACAACTCCCATGATCCCCAGCTATCAGGACCAGTGGTCAGGGATGATGGGAATTGTAGTCTCAAAACATCTGGAGGGCTGAGGTTGAGGAAGCCTGCTCTATGACATCTGGAGCCACAAAGGGGGATCTCTCTTCTCCATTCCAGAGTGCTCATGTCCCTGCCGCCATCAGCTCCTCCTTATTCTGCATCTGGGGCTGCCAAATTATAACAATTCCTGGTGGATTTGAGGGGTTCCATGACAGTGAATGGAAATGAAATAAGTGGTTTTGTCTTAATTTGGAATTTCCCTGGAGCTAAATGCAAATGGCCTAACAAGAGGATTGGATAATCCTAAATCTATTCCATGTCAGTTTGTCTGGTACTCAGTCACACACCTGTCCTGTTTTTGGTGGACTTTCTGAAAGAACACACACACACACACACACACACACACACACACACACACACACACCAAGCAAATGTTATGCATTTTGCACACACTCTTCCATAAAATACACATTTTTGGCAATGTTTTGCAATGTGTTCCACACACACACACACACACACACACACACACACACCATATCATGCGTTTTTAACATAAAATATGGATTTACTGTGCACACACTTTGGAAATAAAACTGCACTGCAAAATCACAGGAAGTGTGTCACCTGAATTACAGTTGTATTCTGATCCACAAACACCTTTGGGAACATCAAATCGGGTTGGTCCACTGAAAAAAAAGCAGACCAAACAGATTCCTCCCCATCCCCAGCCGAACCTCCCTGCTTTGCAGTTCAGCATGGCAACACGAAAAACTTTCAGTCCTTGTTGCCTTAGCAACTGGGAGGCTCTGTGCAGAACAGTCTGCTCACCTGGCCAGGTAGCCAGGCAGAAAGTGACTTGCATACCTAGAGGAAAGAGCAGGCTGGCACCCTGAAAGGAATCAGATAGGGCACAGCCCAAATTTCTCAGAAAAGAAGATTGTGAGGAATTATCTGAGCTCCCTCCCCCTACAAACTGTTTGAGAATTTCAAGCCCCTGTGGAGAATATTTAGCAGAGTAGCCCTGCCAACTTCTTCGCTGGGGCATCTTGCTCTGAGCTTTGGATACAACCAGAGCAGGAAGGGTGAAGCCACTGCCTCAGGTGGCACACCCTTGGGTGCCCCGCTTGCCCCACCACTTCCGCCAGTGGCAGAGAAGCGGTGCTGATTTGCGGCAAGACCACATCCATTTTGAGCAAGATCTCACCAAAATCAGCTTGATTTTGCTTGAAATTGGTGCCATTGGTGGTGGTGCTTCTCCATCAACAGCAGAAGCAGCAGCAGGTTGCACGGGGGAAGTAGAGCAGGTGGAAGCAGGAGCAGGAAGGGGGTGGCAGGAGCAGCAGCAGTGATAAGGCAAGGCAGCACTTCCCTTTTAAATGGGATGGGCTGCCCCTGGGTACAACTCAATATAATTTAACCCATTTAGAAGAAGCAGAGGTGGTGGTCTCAACTCCTTCCAGTCCTCCTTTTCTAAGCCAATGACTTCCCTCATCTCCCAGACTGAACTGGCAATGATGCTTCTTTCAACATTAAAGGTAAAGGGACCCCTGACCATTAGGTCCAGTCGTGTCCGACTCTGGGGTTGCGGCGCTCATCTCGCTTTATTGGCCGAGAGCCAGCGTACAGCTTCCGGGTCATGTGGCCAGCATGACAAAGCCGCTTCTGGCGAACCAGAGCAACACACGGAAATGCCATTTACCTTCCCGCCAGAGCGGTACATATTTATCTACTTGCACTTTGACGTGCTTTCGAACTGCTAGGTTGGCAGGAGCTGGGACCGAGCAATGGGAGCTCACCCCGTCACAGGGATTCGAACTGCCGACCTTCTGATCAGCAAGCCCTAGGCTCTGTGGTTTAACCCAGTGCTCCCCAACCTTTTTATCGCCGCGGACCGGTCAACGTTTGATAATTTTACCGCGGCCCGCTGAGGGGGGGACATTGATTGTTTATATTTTAGATTGTTTTGATGTAATAATTTTAATTTAATTGTATTTAAACATGCCTTCAAAATAAAATACAGTTACACCAAAAAATGAATATAAAGTGATTTAACATTTTAACACCACAGTAAATAAAATGGAAATAATTTAATGTTTCTTGGGCGGCCCGGTACCATTTGATTCACGGACCGGTACCGGGCCGCGGACCAGGGGTTGAGGACCACTGGTTTAACCCACAACGCCACCTGGGTCCCAGCATTAAGTGAGCTTAATTGCTCCAGGAAAGAGTTTCCAGAGCAGTTTTCTTTTTTCTTTTTCTTTTTTCTTTTTTTGCACTTCCACTGCACCCAAACTGCTGGAGAATGCCATGTTCTCCTATGTAAAGAAGAGCCCTGATGAATCAGGTCATGTAAACCAGCATCTCATTCTCACAGATGCCTCTGGGAAGACTTCAGGCAGGACCTGAGCACAGCAGCACTCTCCCCTCCTGTGGTTCCCAGCAACTGGCATTCAGAGACATACTTCCGTCGACATTGGAGGGAGAACATAGACACCTTAGACACGGCAAACCTCCTCCAAGAAGTTGCTTGATTTTCAAGTCATCTAAGTTGGTGTCCATCTCTACCTTTGGTGGAAGCAAATTCCATAGCTTATCAATGTGTTGTGTGGAAAAGCTGCTTCCTTTCATCTGACCTGAATCTTAATAATAATAATAATAATAATAATAATAATAATAATAATAATAATTTATACCCCATCCATCTGGCTGGGTTTCCCCAGCCGCTCTGGGCAGCTCCCAACAGAATATTAAAAACACGGTAAAACATCAAACATTAAAAACTTCCCTAAACAGGGCTGCCTTCAGATGCCTTCTAAAAGTCAGATAGTTGATTATTTCCTTGACATCTGGTGGGAGGGCGTTCCACAGGGCAGGCGCCACTACCGAGAAGGCCATCTGCCTGGTTCCCTGTAACCTCACTTCTCACAGTGAAGGCCCTCGGCACTGAACCTCAGTGTCTGGGCTGAACGATGGGGGTGGAGACGCTCCTTCAGGTATACTGGGCCGAGGCCATTGAGGGCTTTAAGGACCATACCAACACTTTGAATTGTGCTCAGAAACATACACAGGAAGAGATGTTAGCTATAGCAGAGTTCTGATATTGTGTGAGAGAAAAATGTTTCTCTGTCCACTTTCTCCACCTTGTGCATAATCCTATACACATTCGCAGTGCCCCACATTAAATTACCCTTCCTCCAAGCTAAAAAGCCCAAACTGTTGTAACCTAGGAGAAACTAGGGAGAGTTGCCCCAATGCCTTGATCTTTTCAGTTGCCCATTTCTGAATTTCTCCCAACAATGCGAATTTCCTTTCTGAGGTGAAGTGACCAGAACAGTAAAGGAAACTGTGCCAGAACTGATGACCCTATCTAAGTAATTAATAATGGAAAATATGAAATACACCAGTATGTAATGAAATCTTGTTTGACTCCAAGGAAACTGAGTTCAGCAGTTCAACTCTCTCAAGGACTGTCATATGGAAGAGGGAGCAAGCTTGTTTTCTCCTGCTCCGGAGGGTAGGACTCGAACCAATGGCTTCAAATTACAACAAAGGAGATTCCAACTAAACATCAGGAAGAACTTTCTGACAGCAAGAGCTGTTTGACAGTAGAACGGTCTCCCTTGGGAGGTTGTGGACTCTCCTTCCTTGGAGGTTTTTAAGCAGAGGTTGGATGATCATCTGTCATGGATGCTTTAGCTGAGATGCCTGCATTGCAGGGGGTTGGACTAGATGACCCTTGGGGTCCCTTCCAACTCACAAGTCTATGATTCTATGAAATGTAAACCCCTTCCAGTCCTTCTCTACAAAGATGGTCACAATGGTTTTTCAAACAAATCCGAATGATGCACCTTTCACTGCAATGAGCAAACTCCTGGGCACTTTTTCCTATGAAGATTGTAACACCACATTGAACTTAACAGGAATAATTTTACAGAGGGGGTGAAAAAAACACAGGGAAGTATATGGATTGCAAGGCTAGAAGCCCCAGAAGAGCAAGACACTGTCTAATAGCTTTTTAAAGTGTGGGGGTTGCAGCCGGGCATTCAGCTTCAGAGCCAGCGCTGGAAAAAGAGAGCTAGGCAGCCAGGGACCATCTCCCTGATGCCGCATAAATAAGAAAGTTACTTCAGGCAGCATGAAAAATCAGAAGCAACTTCAAAGGCATTAGAGCTCCCTATCTGTGTCAAACTGAAGCTCTAAGCATTCAGCGTTGCCCTCCTATTAAAGATGAACTTTTGTACTCTGCTCGACATCTTAAAAAGCATAAAACATACGTTCATTTGCTTTTCAAGATTTCCCTCGCTCCCTTTGCAAACGACGAGGCTGCCAGGCTATTTGTGACCAAACGAGAGTGCCGTGTTGCTGTGCAAACGATCCTCGGCTAGTCGGAGAATACGAGGAATGGATGTGGCAGGTGATAAGGACATCGGGAAAGCCCTGCTGGGCCAGGACAAGGGCCCATTGAGTCCAGGGATAGGGAATCTGTGGCCCTGCAGATGTTGATGGGCTCCATCCCTGGACATCTTCAGCCAGTATGGCCAAAAGGCGGGGATGATGAGAGTTGGAATCCAATAGCATCTGTAGATCCACAGGATATCCACCACTGCTGTAAGAGAAGGGCCACAGCTCTCACAAACTGTGCACACTGGAGGTTCAAAGAGACAGTGCTTCAAAGAGCTATGACACCAAGTGGCTGGTGGCATCACCCACACGACAAATTTGGCCCTCCAGGAGTGAGGGGGCATGGACCTGGCCTGCCAGCCAGAAAAGATTTCCCTCTCCGTGTCTGCAGGGATCAACAACAGTGGCTCCTCAGGATTTCAGATAGGAACTTTCCCCAGCCCTAGTTGAAGGCAACAGGGATTGAACCATGGACCTTCTGCATTCAAAGCAGATGCTCCACAACTGAGCTAGGCTCTCCCCCTGCCCCATTTCATCTATTTCCTTATGCCAGAAGAGGGATGACAGCTTTCACGTTCCTCAGACTGGAGAGATGACAGCTGAAGGGGGGGTAGATAATAGAGGCATCATTTCCCCCTGGTGTAAAGTCCTACTTTCTTTTGTCCCCTGTCATCTCTGGTCAGACGGCTTGTGCAGATTTTTCAAGCATTACAAACAAAAAAACTGCCAAACCTCTGAAGAGCGGCAATGCTGAGATGAGTGTGAACACCACAAGTAACTATGTCTTTGTCTTACCCTGTTCAACTCCTACCCTTCAGCGCTTCAGCTGATGGCAGGAGCAGATGGGTAGAAGAAATGGGATTCTTCCATGGCTCAGATAGTATTGCATGTTGGAGATGAACTGTGAATCACAAATTTTCTGTGCGTGAAGAGAGTGGTAAATCAGGGGTGAGCCAGGAGCATTTTGCAACAGCCCTGGATATAGGAGGTTTTGATAATTTATAGGGGAAAGAGTGCCAGTGCCATTCATGTACGATTTGGGGCCCCTCCAGACAGGTGGTTTTATTCTGCAACATGTCCTTGACACGATAGGTAAGGGTAAAGGGACCCCTGACCATTAGGTCCAGTCACAGATGACTCTGGGGTTGCAATGCTCATCTCGCTTTATTGGCCGAGGGAGCCAGCGTACAGCTTCCGGTTCATGTGGCCAGCATGACTAAGCCGTTTCTGGCGAACCAGAGCAACGCACGGAAACGCCGTTTACCTTCCCGCTGGAGCTGTACCTATTTATCTACTTGCCCTTTGACGTGCTTTCGAACTGCTAGGTTGGCAGGAGCAGGGATCGAGTAATGGGAGCTCACCCTGTCGCAGGGATTCGTACCTCCGACCTTCTGATCGGCAAGTCCTAGGCTCAGTGTTTTAACCCACAGCGTCCCTTGACACAGTAGTGGTGGAGTTATCCTGGGCCATCCACACCGTTCTGCTTTGTTAGCTGTTCTGCAATGCTCCCCCAGTGTTACTGCATTATTGCCACTCTTGTGTCAGTGAATACAGGACATATGCACATAACACCTCACCAAGAACACTGATGGTATAAAAAAGTTATAAGATTTCAGCAGGAAGCTACCAGAAAACTTTGGAAATGGAGCCGTGTGACCACCCTGAAACTTTTGCAGGTACAAACAGCATTGAAAGCAAGGTCACATCTCACTGCCACGATACCATCGCAAGCTGCTCTGCAAATCATGATTGTACAATAAAAGAGACAACTGGAGGACCCTTGGGGTGGCCTGAGAACACCAAACCAATGTAGGTTGATCTGGGAATTTGGGTGGTCCTATTAACTGGATACAACCCAGTGTGTCTGGTCCTTGTCCAGACTCCTTCTGGACCTGCAAATTGAATCAGAATCTTGAAGAACCCACTTGAACCCAAGAGAGGTTGCCTGCTGTAATAATAAAGAAGGAGAGAGAAGTGGGGTGGGATTTTCTTGTGGGAGCAGATCACAGACTCTTGGAAGCTGGATTTGAAAAGGTGGAGGAAACGCCGGCGCTTTTTCCAAGCGAGGCTGCTGAAGTTGCAGAAATGCAGGATGTGCAAGGAATAGCAATGGGGCGCTAGGCAGGTACCTGTCACATCTCCGGCAAAGGAGAGAGCTGCATAAATGGGTGAGATCCCCCCCCCTCTTCCCCAGTACCTGGGACAGCTCTGTGTGAAAGCTTGGAATCCCCAGGATGCCCAGTGATGCCAGCCCTCCAGCCCTACCTCCTATAGGCAAGCCAAAAGCATATGGGTGTCCTCAGGGAAGTGAGAGGCAGCTGCTACCCCAGATCAGACACAATCCCCAGTTTCCAGCTTTCGTTTTAATTAAAGAGTAAGTTTCTAGCATTAGCAGAACCAGATGTACTAGGCAAACTATACAGGCACTATTATAATTTTATTTTTAATGAGAAACTAGCCTGCTCCCTTTTATATAGCAGGACAGAGGAATCCCAGGCTCAAGGAACAAATGTGGCCCTCCTAGCCCCGCTATCTGGCCCTCAGGAGTCTTCCCACACACGACTCCCTTGGCTTATTTGGATCCCTCCTTGAGTGTTTTTGCCTGGCTGGACTTTGCCCTTGAACTCTGACAATGCCACTTGCTTGCCTGGATGGAAGATATATTTGCCACTCTGCCTACGTTAGCCTCTGACCCCCACCACAACTGGCATGCGGCCCTCAGGACATTGCCTGGAAGGGAATAAGGCCCCCAGGCTGAAAAAGCATTCCCTCCCTGTAGTGTAAGATAGTGACAGGACTGGAGTTATTTGCACAACATAGGGTGCTTTGAGGCAACTTGCAGCCCAATTTAAACCAAGTAATAAAACTGCAATGAATTAAAGGTTTTCTGATTTGCTATGCCCTGCAAATTTCACTCTTCCTGAATTCTTGGTTTAAATGGAATAATAATAATAATAATAATAATAATAATAATAATAATAATAATAATAATAGTAATAATAATAATATGGAATTGGAGGTCATCCGTTTTGCTTCTTCTTTTTTTAGTTCGCTCGCATCAATTTTTCCGGCTCTGCTCTACCCCAGCTCATGTACACAATGATAAGGACAAAAGCAATCTTGATGTGTACATACATATAATTACTTTAAGATTCTTTTTCTTGCCCCAAGCATTTTTATTATTATTCAGGATGACAAACAAAATAATCTATTGTTTACCAAAATAAAAAATAAAAAAAATAAAACCCTTCCAGGCCTTATATTTCTGTAATTTGCATTGCCGCAATTAACAAAGCAAGTCTATCTCTCTGCAAAATTAACCTTTTGAAGGCTGCTGTTTCTCTATGAATCAGTTCCAGTCCAACTTATGCATGAATGCCAGCTCTAAATCTTCATTCCCATATAGATGGGACTTGTCGGCATTTCCACCTGTCTGTCCGTGCAACCTTTGTAGCTGTTAACATGTCTGTTCTGTAGGATTACTAGAGATTCTCCTTGATAGCATAGAACAAAACAAAGAGTGGAATAATTCTCAGTGTGAACTCTGTTCCTTGCTATTATTGTTTATCTGATTTGCCTCCAAAAATTACAAGCCATCTGACACTCCCACAACGTGTGAGGCAAATGACCATGTGCTAACTGAGCAATGCTAATATTTTAAGCAATGGATACATATGAAAAGTTCGCACCAAAATGCTGATGAATTTTCATGAGAATACTTTTTTAAAAAATCACAAACAGATGAGGAAACGTGGAGTACCGTATTTAAGATTGGAGAAACTGAGAGAAACCAAAATAGACAGATTCACCCATCCCTACTCCCAAATCAAGCTTGATCAGTCTTTCTTTAGTTGTGATTCCTGCATTGTCCAAGCCTTGGGGGTACCTTCCAACCCTACAAATCTATGATTGATGGCTAGCTATAATAACTCAGCACTTGTGTTTCTTGCTAGATTCTCAACATGTTACTGCTTTATAAAACATTGGGTGGCGGCTGTCCTTCCATGTGATTATTTGAATGCATCCTGCAGCAAATATTAAAGAGGCAGAAAACTGAAAGACAAATAAGTCATGGGTGGTGGTGAAGGGAGGCAGGAGAAATGGTGAGTGCGAAGGGGGTGGGGCCCCACAATCTTGCTGCTGTTCCTGCTCTCACCTGCTTGCTTCCATCAAGGCCGCATCAGCATGCAGAGCAACGCTCGGTTCCTTCCCTCAGATCAGCTTACAGCGAGCAGTTGTCAAACACTTCCCTAATCGCAGGTATAATAAACCTTTCCCATCTCCCTGATTCCTGTCTCCGCTGGACAAGCCTGCTGTGAGCTGGGGAAGCTTTGTGCATGCAGATGTCATTTACCTGTTCCCAACCAACACAAACCAAGAGGCATTTCCCATGGCCTCATGGATAGGTTGGTTTATTAGGAGGACATCAACATCTTGGGATCCCTGGGTTGTACTCGACTAAGTTCATGGAATCATAGAGCTGTATAGTTGGAAGGGACCCCAAGAATAATCTAATCCAATCCTCAGCAGTCCAGGAATCACAGCTAAAGAATCCCTGATAGATGCCCATCCAACCTCTCTTTAAAAACCTCCAGTGAACGAGGTCCCACCACCTTCTGAGGTAGTCTGTTCCGCCCTCAAACAGATCCTACCATCAGAAAGTTCTTCCAAATGTTTAGTTGGAATCTTTTTTCTTGTTGTTTGAATCCATTGGTTCAATCCTGCCCTCTGTGGCAGCAGGATACAAGCTTGCTCTATCTTCCTTGGGACTCCCTTTCAAGTATTTGAAGATGGCTGTCATATTGTGATGGCCTGGGACTTGGGCTCGGACTCAGAGCCAGAGAAGTCTCAGTCTGCACTGGATCCTCTGTCTCAGACATCATCTGAACCAAGTCCTGATCCTGAAGAGTCCCAGTCTGTACAGATTCCCCTGCAGCAAACACCAGCTGGGCCGAATCAGGGGCCTGAGCCTGTCCTGGCTCCAGATGCGGAGATTATGTTGTTGCCTTCAGCTGGACCATCACTTACAGCTGTTCCATTACCAGTTTGGTCAGGGGAAGCTGAGACTGCCCCTGGGTCCAGTAACCCACTGGTGTCTCCCGAGCTGCAGAGACTCAGGTCTGAGAGAAGGAGAGACCTGAGTACTCGCAGGAGGAGTGCTCACCTTCGGGCGAAACAGGGAGGTGAGTTGCCGGGGGATCAGGACCGGCCGTTGACCCGACAAAGATAAAAGGCTGTCGGACCCCGCCCCAGGTTGCGGGAGCAACATTGCTGCAAGCAAGATCCTGCCTGGGATCCTGTACCTGTCCTTGCCTGGTTTCCTGCCCCGTGTTCTGCCTTGGCTCTGTCAGACTGACTCCTTGCTCAACCTTCAGATTCTGGACCGGACCTGGACCTTGTTTCTCGGATTACCCCTGGGGCCAGCACACATATCACCTCTCAATCTTCTCTTCTCCAGGCTCAACATACCCAACTCCTTCAAGCATTCCTCATAAGTCTTGGTTTCCAGGCACTTGTTCTTCTTGGTCTCCTTCCTCTGCACGTGTTCTGTGACTCACTTAAGCCCAATAATTTCAGTGGGACCAAACTCTACACAGAGTTTAGTTGGATACAACCCAAAGGCATCTCAAGAGGCTAGCCCCCCAACCCATAAGTCCAGAGGCTAAAACTGCCTAACTTCACTGCTGCAAAAAGCAGCCATGTGACTTCTGTGACAGTCACATGACAAGCTGGAATGGAATGGCCTGAGGAATTCCAAGGCTGCCCTGCCTGTACGTTTCCATGCATGGGGTGCTGAAACTAGGAAAAATTCCAGAGAATAGAAAACATGCATGCAAGGAAAACAAAGCTGTCACTTACCCATCCCGTATCCTAGATAACAAGTTTTGTTTTTTTCCCATCTGCTCCCAATGTGGCTTTGACCATCCCAGGGCTGCTTCTGTGTTGTTCTGCTCCTGGCCTGTGATCTTTTGTGGGCTGGTGGTCTTCCATTCTGTAGCTGAGCACAGGGCAAGGTCCCAGCTTCTGTCTGTGCCTTTTTCCCTCTGACTCGAGGAGCTGGGCTTTTAGTGGCAAAACCTGCCAATGCATCCTGGTGGGGGGCCTTTCCACTAAATTAGTTGCTGGCACAAACGGTCGGGTGGCTGCATTATCTGTTCATCTGGGCCAGCTGTGAGCACGATCTCACAGCACCCGAATTCTCCAGCAACACCTGAATGCACTCGTGGGCTGGGCGGCGGGCAGGCAAGAAAGATTGCTGCGGCATGCAAGGCAAAGCAGAAAGGGGAGCGAGGTCAACATTGTTTGGCTGTGGGGGGAGTGGGCAGAATTTTGCTGGACCGGCCTGGAATGCATTGGCAAATGAAGGCCATTTGCACAGGCAGTTCTAGGTGGAGCTGTGGGCAGAGGCAAAAAGTTGTTTTGTCCAGAAAGCACAGATCATACACCCCACACTTGTTTTTTCCCCATAGGAAGCTGCTTTACTCTTGTTAGACCATTGGTTCCTCTAACTCAGTGCTGCCTACACTGACTGGCAGCAGCTCTCCTGGGTTTCTGATGGGGAGCCTTACCACAACTCCCCCTGGAGATGCTAGGGATTCAACCTGGGACCTTCCACATGTGCATTTTTGTGGGAATATTTCCTTATATTTTGTGGGTGCCATAGGAGGTGCTAGTGGACCATTGCTTCCATCACCCTTGCTAGTTGAGGCTGATGGGAGATGGAGTCCAACAACATATTGAGAGTCACAGGTTCCCCACCCGTCCCCTACGGGCTATTCCATTGAGCGCCAAGTTCTGGAACTCGTTTCTGATATCTCAGCTTTCTTTTTTTTTTCCTCCTGGATCATCAGCTTCCCTAGAGGAGTCTTGCCAGGTAGCAAAGCGACTCCTTTAGGTCAGCAGAAGTAGAGACATAGCCACAGCTCAGTGGCAGAGCATCTGCTTGGCATGCAGAAGGCCTCGGGTTCATTCCCTGGCACCTCCAGGTAGAGCTGGGAGAGACCTTCCTTGGGGCGTTGTGGGCTCTTCAGTTTAATTGCAAGAAATGGAACCATAGATACAGGGGTGGGGGTGACTCAGCAGAAGGTGACTTCACATGTTCCTAAGGTGCCAGAGAGCAGGAGGAGAGAGGACTTCCATCCCATTTTCCCAGTGATTTTTATTGTCACCGTTACCAGGAGAGCCAGCGTGAACTTTTGAATCCGGCAACTGGGACACGTTGAGTGAACATTTACATTCTCATCATGCCTGGGAATTCCAAACACAGTGTGTGCGAATTGCCCGTCAGAAAGATTTCAAACCCTCTTATTAATCTGCGTCTTTGTAATTTGCTATTTTGATACTTAAGCAACTTGATGGGCTGCATATCCCACTGGGTCCGTAATACCGCAGCGGATGGGGTGGGTGGGGAGAGCCGAGGAGGAGGAGAGTGCAAAGGAAACTGCAGAAGAGAGAAGCGGGCATGAAAGGCAAGCGGCTCTCCCCTCTCCCCATCCCTCTCCACCTCTGTGTGCTGCTTTGGTTCCCATCAGCCTGTCGTGAGGCAGGCAAGCAAGCAGCGTGGAGTGTGAATGCTCAATGAGGATCCCCAAACAAGAGTGCCTCGGAAAGGCGATTTGCCCAGGAAGGGTAGCCCTGAGCCTGAAAGTCCTCGCAACTGCATGCCCAGCAAGGAGGCCCCATACCTGATAAAGCTATTGGTGGCTACTAGCCACAATGGCTACACTTTCCCATCACTTTCAAAACCAGTATGCCTCTGAATGCCAGTTGTTGGGCATTGCAAATGGTGAGGGTGCTGTTGCACCCTGGCAGGAGTGCCATCTTGGTCCCACGACTGTGGGTGCTGAGGGCGTCATGTACAGTGCGTGGCCCTGGCACCAGAATTTGTGGGTGCCCAGCCCCTTCATGGGGAATTTTGCAGGTGCTCAGGCACCCAGGGAGTTGGCACCTAGGCACCCTGACTTTGTCTGGGAGCGTCTCATAAGTGTCTCGTTGGCAGCTGTGGAAAGTGGATGAATATGCTGGCAGAAGTGGATGATATTTGCAGGCATGGTAGCTCCTCCATAGTAATATAGCCTACCCAAAATACAGGCAAATAGGTCCTGCAGGTTTTGTGCTGGGCGTGTGTGTGTGTGTGTATGTGTGACATCTAAAACTTGGGGGTTGGTCAAAGCCACCTCTTCTGATGGTATGAATCTTGGAAAATTTTAGGATAGCTTCTAAAAATGGTGGTTTTCTTGCAAGGGCAAGAAAGGGAAGGGGCCATAGCTCAGTGGTTAAGAGCCCCTACCTGCTTTGCATGTAAGTCCCAAGTCCAATCCCTGATGGCCTCTCCAAGTAAGGCTGAGAATGTCCCCGGCCTGAAACCCCAGATAGCTGCTGCCAGTCAGTGTGGACAGCACTAAGTTAGATGGAACAATGAACTGATTCGGGATAAGGCAGACATCACAAGAAAATTGTGGGGGATATTTGGCAAAACTGTCTTCTTTTCCTAGGGGGCAGAAATCTCAGATATGTTCTCAGAAACATGTCTTCTAAGAAATTTCAGCTCCGCTCTAGAAGAAAACCAGTGGGTCTAACACCTGTACCAAACTGGGCCATGTTCTAGTTTAGGAATTAGTTTTAGAAATCGTCTGAAAGCAGAATTTAGAACAGGATTGAAGAAAGACCCAGAGGAACAGCAAAGCAGGCCTTCCCCAACCTGGTGCCCCCCTGGTGCTTTGGACTCTGACTCCCATCAGTCCTAGCCAGCACTGCCAATTGTCAAGGATGATGGGAGGTGTGGTCAAAAGCAACAGAAGGGGGCCATGTTTGACAAGGCATGGTGGAAGTGTGCATAATGATTGGACAGAG
The DNA here is from genome assembly GCA_034641385.1 of Darevskia mixta. Lineage (NCBI taxonomy): Eukaryota > Metazoa > Chordata > Lepidosauria > Squamata > Lacertidae > Darevskia > Darevskia mixta. The sequence goes on from JAWWNH010000181.1 coordinate 9,242,238, forward strand.
TCATGGCAATGGCTTAGGTTGGCGAGAGGCAAGGCAGGAAGTGCACACATCTAAAATAAACATTTATTACAGCACACGACGGCTCGCCAATAATTGCTAAGGGTGCTGGGAATGGTAGCTCTGTGAGGGGGTAAACTACAACTCCCAGAATCCTTTGGGGGGAACAAATGTGTTTTAAAATGTATGGCACACTGTCTACACAGCCTCAGACTGATTCTATGCCAGAGGGCTGCTTTTCCTCTGAGCCAAGTTGCAAGCGAACGGCAGGATTCCCCCCCCCCCTTGCTTTTATTTCATTTCATGTTTTGCAACCTCAAGCTCCGGCAGTAACTGGGTCACAGGAGCAGTTGGAAGTCAGCCCTGGCTGGAGATGATAGTGGCCATGTGCTTCCCGACGGGTTCCCTCCTTCCCTCCAAGTGACCTTGGCAGCTTGATCGATACCAAGTTGCATCTCACTCCTCACGTCGGCTCAATTTGGAAGGCATCGCCTTGTCATTTAGGCAGCCCTGATTGCCTCGGCGGCCGGCTGCTGGGTCCTTCAAAGGCACTGCTGACGCTCCTTTTTCTCCCTGTTCCATTTAAGAGGAGGAACCGGGGGGGGGGGATATAATTTGATAGGCTTAACAGCCAGGCTTGGATTGACCAGGTGGGATTCCGAGGGTGGGGATGTCTAAACTATATGGGAAGATTTACTGGTCAGGCATGGGGTGCTGGGTGCTTTTGCTAGGGTCTCTGGTGTGGTGGCAGTAACAAAATGTCTTGGATATTAGAGGAAAATAGATTCATTTCAGCCACAGAAGCCTTTGCCTTCTTGTTCAGGAATTCAAACGATGCCATCTTGTGCAAGTCTGAATCTTGCAAGACGGGATATGTAAACAGCCTGCCTTATTATTATTTGCCTAGAAGAAAGTATGCAAAGATGGGGTGGATTTATTCCTGGCTATGAGCTCAATTCAATCTTATGATTCTTCCCCCAACTCCATATATGCCCTTTCCACTTTGTTTTTTAGCTGTCAGCACCAGAACTTTTTTGGCTTGTATACCCAGTGGAGGCTGCTCCATTGGGGTGAATGGGGTGCTACCCCAACAACTGCTGTCTAACCCCGGCCAGCCCCCTTCTTCCTGCCTTCTTGCATACAACCAGTTAGGGGGTGACTATGCTGGTCATTTGTTCTGGCTTCACCTACTGCTGGTCTCCCTGCCTTCTTCCCTACCAGTCCTAATGGGCACCAATCACCACAGTGGTGGAGTGAGCTTCTGCACCCCATTGGGTTTTTTTTTGGGGGGGGTGCAACCTTTTCTCCCTGAGAGAGAATTTTCTCTCCATAGACCTGCATAGGGGAAACGAGTGGGTTGGAAGGATAGCATAAATCTATAGGGAAGTCTGAGGTGGGTAAAATATCAGCCCCAAGCAAAGGCTCTGTGTCAGGGATCTGCCTCCCCCTGCCAGTCCAGCTCTGAGTGTTTATAGAGAGCCGCCACCTGTTTTAACTACAGATTCATCTTTGAGTGAAACCAGCAGTCCCTCTGGGGAGAAGCAGTTAGTGGCTGGGAGCCAAGGAGTACCAAGTGTCCAGGGATTTAGTGGGAGGCCTGGCACCACCCAGCAGGCTTGATCGGAGGGAGAGACGTCAGGTCCGGCGCATAGATTACGTAAGAGGAGGCTGCAATTTAGGCTGCCAAGATTGTGGTGTTGGCGCCAAAACAGGAGGGAGGCACTTCCGGATTCTGCTAGTGAGTGGACAGGCGTGATAAGACTGAGCTCTGCACTATAAATAGTTTGGCACTGAATAAAAGAACTAAAAGACAAATGGCTTGGCTTTTCTATTGAGCAACCGATAAGGGAACCTGACACTCTGTTACCCCAAGAGTTATTGGTTGTGGTGGACTTCTTCCGCCCATGGATTCTGGGGATACAGACTCTATGCCCCAGGAGATCTCTCTCCATTGACTTGCATAGGTGAGGATGGTGTTAGGAAAATAGCAGATATTCCCAGGAAAGACTGGAACGGGGAAGGGAGTGCATGTTACTACTCCAAATAAGACCTTGCTACCCCAAGGGTCCTTGGTTGAGGGGGGGTGGATATTTGGAATACAATGGACCCACAAGGAAAGTGCACTTTCTAACCACTCCCTCAAATCACTGTGACTAGAGTATACCTGGAGAAATCGTTTACTGTGGTTAAAAGCCAAACCTGTCTGTCAAACTGGAAGACACCACCACCTCTAAAATCTCCCCATCCCTTCTTGAGCTCTGCACATTTCCCCAGTCAACCCAGTCTCATTTCCTGCAGAGTATGGGCATAGCTTTTCATAGCAATGGTCACAAAGCTACTTGAAAGTTGAGGAAACCCCTGCGTGGCTTCAAGGCAGCTTTTGTAACAGCGCAATGTAACTCGGGAAGATGAGGACCTCCCTTGAATGATCCAATTCTCCTTTGTAATTTAGGGTGCACACAGAACTGATGCACTCTGCCATTTATAGCCCATTCTTGGGCTCAGGAAAAGGTAACACACTGCATCACGGGAGGCAGAGATGGTCACCGACTTAGATGCCTTGAAAAGAGAACTGGGCAAATTTATGAAGGACACGGCCATCGATGGCTACTGGCCACAATGGTTACGCTCTGCCTCCAGGGTCAGATGCAATAATGCTTCTGAATAGCAGTTGCTGCGAACCACAGAACAGAGTGCTGTTGTGCTCTGATCCTGCTTTCTGGTTTCCCATAGGCTTCTGGTTGGCCTCTGTGAGAACAGGATGTTTGGACTAGATGGGCCACTGGCCGGATGCAGCACGGCTCCTCTTCTGTTCTTAGATAAGGAGTTTAGAGGAGATCTCTCTGATTACTTGGTAAAGATAGTACTGTGAATATTTTAAATGGGATTCATTTCTCACTTTGTATTCCAAACCATTTCAAAGCAATGTACAGAAGGTTTTCCAGGAAAGAACAATGCAAGGTACACATTTTCTAAAAAACTGAGAATTAGTAAGCAGCGTGTCTGAGATCATCCCTCTGGGAAGATTTATCTAAATAAGGTTTCCAGCAGGTGAAGAAAATGAATGGAGATGAGATAGTATTTACAGGAGGAAACAACATTTAAAGTAGTTCATGGTTAGGCTGCACCAAAGACAAAAGGGATCAAAGGAAGGGAATGCAACTGTAATCTAAACAAGCTCAGTATTTTGTTTTGGAATATCAAAATAAATCTGTCGCTTGGAAGCAGCTGGGAAATAAATATTATTTTCAGATCACAGCTGAGAATTTGGATAAACTCAATAGTTTGTTAAGGAATGCTGACTGTATTTCACTGTTAGCCATGATACATAATTCCATCAGAAGTCTCTATAAATCCATTGAGTAAATGAGTTACCTCGACCACCACCTCCCTGGCATTTGGGCTAGGAAAGTTCCTTATCATTCCAATTTAAACTTCTGCTCATCTCCGTTGGGAGAGCTCAGGAAGTTCATTGGAGGGCAAGACCCATTAAAGGGGCACAAAGCTGCTTTCAGATGCTTAAGAAAGGGTTGGAATTTTTGCTTCCTACAAACTTGTTTTTGTCTATGTTATTTGTTCTCATCCCATATCTTGTTAATGTGTAAGCGTTGCACATTTAAAAAATTGACATTTCAAAGTAAATTAGGTTTTTATTTTCTGTTTATGAATGCCTTTTCTCAAGTCTTAAATATTTTTGGTCAGTGTAAATCCTGTCAGAACGAATAGAAGAAGACGCCTTCACCCTGGTATGGTTCCCCTTTATCACATGCACAGCCCAACAAGACAACAAGAAGAATCTGCTGACAACATATGAATCAATCTGGATAACCTGATCCAAATCCACACACACACACACACACACACACACACACACCACTCACACACAAAAACAAATCTCACTCCAGCCAACCAAAGACAACCAACCATACCCTAGGCCACCAACCTCTCTCACCACCAAGGAAATACAACAAGTGAATAGTAAGAGAACCCACACAAGTGACTCTGACACAAAACACCCCACATACACTAAATAGAAGAATAGAAGCATTGCCACCCAATCCCACCCCTCTCCCCCGCTTTCTCCCTCTTTTCTTCCTAACCTAACACTGTATGCAACACTAATGTCTCACAACAAATGAAACGAATCTGTAGAAAACACAACTTGAAAAAAGAGACACATATTTTTGTAAACTAAGAAATCATATATATATATATATATATATATATATATATATATATATATATATATATATCAGCCTATGCATATTGCATGCAAATCTATTTCCCCACTCCAGTAATGCTCTTCCAATTCTTTGTCAATGCATACATACATTACCATGCTATGTACACTCAGTTCTCAGCATTTTCGGCAGGGGGCTGAGTGGACAGGAAAGGGCCATTCTGACTATGGGATTCTGCTCACCTTTTGGTGTAACCAGATCTCCATCTCTGGTTCTGCCTGCAGTTGTGAAAGCCCCTTCTTGCTCTTCAACCTTTCAAGCACTGCATGTTGAGATTCCTGCATTGCAGGTGGCTGGGTGAGATGACCCTCATTTCTCCTTCCAACTCTACAATTCTATGATTCTAAGAAAGTAGGGGGTTACTGCAATCCTTTGGCAAATATGGCTTGGGAAAAGCAACGAGCAAATAGCCTAGCAAGGGAGCAAAGAAAAGGAACCAGCTCAGCCAAGGAAACCTTGTTTGCCTCTTTCTTTCCATTAAGAAGACTGCAAGTATTTCATCATATCATTAGTGTACTTAAGACACCAGTATAAATATTACATGATGTGGATTTTAAAGATTCTCTGCTTTGTGGTTTCCCTGCTCTGGCCTGGAGACTTTGGGACAAGGGGAATTTCAGAAGCATCCATCCCTAGCCATCACCCCACCATCAATTGTAACTGCTGGGATTGGGTGTCTGTGACTTTAGAAGCTCAGAAACTGGGGAAATTCCTTATCACACTGTGGAGCAAGGGAATGTCTTCTGGAAACAGTGAGTTTTTGGGGAACTCAAAGCTGGTTCTGTTTCTGAAGTGATGGCCTGAGCACCGTCAATTGTGCAGTGGTCAATTCTGAAATTTTGAAGTCCAGGAACTGGTGGACCTGAGCCCTGGTGTAAATTATACCAAGTGAATTGAGTCTATGTTCTGACTCCATGTTGGACGCTTGCTATTAGGCTGTGCACAACTCACCACCCCACTCTGGACCAACCTAGGGAGCAACCAACCTCAGATATGGTCCCAAATCAAGGGAGGGGAGGACCTTAATTAAACATATGTTTGGGAGGGTGATGGGGGGACAAGGAGGTGTAGTGTCAGAGAGACGCTCTGAAATTCTCTGTGAGCAGGAGGGCTCAATCCTGTGGGGTGCTTCTTTGCAAGTATCTTCCCTGCAGAAGGAGGCCCTTGTGGAAGAGCACCCTGCAGACAGCAGAATTGCACCTTCCACTCACCAGCTGGAATCACAGAATGGTAGAGTTGGAAGGGACATAAGAGTCAACTAGACCAACCCCCTGTTGGGCTTGTCTGCTCCCCAGCATGTTCTCTGCTGAAAATACTCTGCAGGAGGGACTGCTTCTCCTTCTTTCAACCTCATGTCCTGCCCCCTCACATCCCTCAATCACTCTAGGCAGCCTGACCCAATTCAGGGTTGTCTCCACTGAACTCACCCAAAGCCCAGATCTCCCCGATGCCACATTCACGCTGCCGTTCATGACATTTCTCTAAATTTCTGTGTTATTTTTGAAATTTCACATGATATAAAAGCCACTTCTAGAAAACGGTGGAATACGGTGCATGTTTAGCACTCATTTCCATGTTATCTGATTCCAGCCAAAATCTGTTTGCAGTCCCCTTAGTTGCAGGTATAAAGTGACAAAATTTGGGAAGCTTTTCAGGTGTACAGTTATTTCCTAACATTTTCATGGGTGAATTGTGGGGGTCGAACAGAAGGGAGCATGTGCAGAAAGGGTGTGGGAGAAGTGACATTGTCCAATGACATTCATTGTCATGCCACATTGCGCCCACTGGTGTGAATGAAATTTAGCATGACATGCCAATAGCTCAGAGAAATCCATAATTCAACAGGTGCTGCAGTGTGAAAGGAATGTTTGAAAACAGGACGGAAGCCCTAGCATGACCATCAAAAAATCTAATGCAATATTCCTCATCTCTGAATACACGTTGAATGAGTCCAGTTTGGTTCAAGATTCTGATTTCAGTTGAATCTCATGCACCGCTTGAGTTCCTATGTATCAAGACTATTGCTCTGGCTATCTTAGTGCTGACTACACCACGGTTGGGGAAGTCGTGGCCCTTCAGATGTTGCTGAATGACAAATCCTATCTTCCCTGACCACGGGTCATATTGGCAAGGGCTGATGGTGTCCATTAGTCTAACATCTGGAGATCCACAGAGTAAGCCACCTCTGGTCTACATGCATTGACTGGCATCTGCTTCCAGGACCTCTGACAATCAAAAGGACACCACAGCATATGCATGCTTCTGAAGAGACACCCTGCCACTCTCCCCCATATTTCTGAGGTGGCACAGCTTATCCTTTTGTTTGGGGCAGGTTTTCTCATAATGAGGGGAAATGTCTGTCATCCCCCACCCCAGTTAAAAGCGAAGATGGTCCATGCCAATGCATACTAATGCAGAAAGAAACCTGCAATTGCCTGAATGGCCAGACATCAATTGAATTTGCAAAGTCTCACCTGGAGAGAAGACCTGGGGGTTTTGCCTAAAGCAAAAGTCTTGCAGTAGTCTTCTCTCACGTTATTTGACATCCCTAGCTACCCGTCCTCCTATTTCTTTCTGTCTTTTCAATATCCTGGAAAGATTAGAAGGCTACTTTTATAGACTGACACCTTGCCAATGGCATAACTTTCTGCAGGACCACAAAAATTGGCCAAGCTCCTCTCAAAGTCAACTAGGTCTTTGGGAAGCCAAGGTCAGCTATGGGATGCAATAGAAATAACTGCATACAGCAGGGGTGGGGAACCTGGAGCCCAGGGCCAAATGCATTCACCCCCCCCAAAAAAAGCATCTCTATCTGGCCCTTGGGAATATCACCCCTTATCCCCAAGCCACACTCCTCAACGACCTTGCTTTGCACTCTCATTGGATGCAATTTGCCTGCTTGGAAAATGCATCCTTGAACTCTGAGAATGCCTTTTGCTTTCCTGGAAGGAGGATAGAGAGTTCTCTAAAGCAGCTTGCAGGGCTCAGCCACGTCTCTTGGTTCCCCAGGGTGCCAGCACCCTCTGCTGTGGAGCAGACGTGTCCCGCCTCCCCACTACAACCCAGCAAACTTTGCATTTAGCTGGGCAGGAATGCGGCTAATTATGAAAAGAGAACATGCTTTGCAAAGGAGGTCGGAGGCCAGCCTTTCTCTGCCTAATGCCCCTCTTTGAGGATATTTTAATTCTGAATCTAACGATTCCCCATTATGGAATCCTGCAGGGAATCCACAAGGGGAGGAGGGGAAAACTCCCTAGAAACAGAACATTTTAAAAAATGGTTTGGAACTGTTCAGAATGCTTCAGTGCCGGCTAGATTGGGGAAATGGCTCCCTCTGTTTGCGGGAAAATGTAACAGGCTGAGGATGAGCCTGAAGTTGAGACTGGGAATGAGAAGCGGGAGAATAGCAGGGTCAAACTATATGCTGCACATTTCATTGAGGGAAGTAGAAATTCTCCAACAACTTCTCAGGGCTAGTAGCACAGTCAAAGCACAGAGCAACTGCCAACCATTTTTGCACCTTCTGCAATGTGCTGGGATAGCTTCATTTCAGAATATCCATAGATCAATGGAAGAAGAGCCATAGTTCATAGGTAGAGCATCTGCTTTGCATGCAGAGGATCCCAGGTTCAATCTCTGGCATCTGCAGGTAGGGCTGGGAATGTCTCCTGTCTGAAACCCTGCAGAGAAGCTGCCAATCAGAGTAAAGAATATTGCACTAGATGGACCAAAATATTCCTAATATTTTGGTGGGTGGGAAATTGCAAGGGTGTGTGCGCACAAAATTTCACAAAGTGCCCTTTTTACCAGGGAAAGTGGAAGGAAGGAAGGAAGGAAGGACTGATTTAAACACATTAATTCTTTTTTTTTTTTAATAGTTTTTATTAAAAAAATTTCCACACATAATATCATCATCAATTCATTCGTTCCTTATCATAAACGTGAATTTAAACACATTAATTCAGTGGTTCTATTAAGAGTGAAACTTAGTTGGCTATGAGCCAACATCTTCTGACAAATGTGGGCTCGATTTCAATTTGAATGGACCAGGATGCTCCCCCCCCCTTGTTTTTCTTTTGCCCCTTTGTATTGCCATGTTCTTTCTGTCTTCCTCCACACAAGAGAAGTGAGGAAGGAACAGGTGGAAGGAACCCCAGAAGAAAGGAACCAGTGTGACATAGCAGTTCGAGTGTTGGACTAGGACCCCAGAGACCAGGTTTCGAATCTCAACTCAACCGTGAAGCTCACTGGGTGTCAGGAGTGACAGCTTGGCCATGCAACTGTGGATGCCCAGGGCCCTGGGTTCCATGCAATATGCATGGCCCTGGCACCTTGTGGCTGCCCGGCCCCTTCATGGGGAATTTTGTGGGTGCCCAGACACCCAGGACCCCAGGGAGTTGGCACCTGTTCTGGGGATTAAATGAGGAGGGGAAGAACCATGTAAACCACCTTGACCTCAAGAGGGTGTGGGGGGAGGGAGGAACTTGGGATATAAATGCAATAATAAATATATAATTAAAGGTGAGTGAGTGAGTTCTGGCTATGCGACAGTGCAGACACCCAGTAAAGGGAGATGAAGAGACAAGAGGGAATCAAAGGGAGACAAACAGATCAAGAACCGAGAGATGAGGCTGTTGTCAGCACAGAAGCTCTGAATGCAAGAAGGAGTGCTATGGATGGAGAGAAACTGCTTGAAGGAGAAATGAGAGGCAGAGGAGACTTTATGACTTAAAAAACAACAACAACACCTTTAATCTGTTCAGAAACAGGACACAAAACCTAGGAATTCCAAATAAGTCTGCATTTGCTGGCAGGGAAGATAAATTTTTAATAACCTGTATCTTAATGATTCGAACCACATTGTTTACAAGTCTGGAATAGCTAAATGACATGTGTTATCTTGTTGGATCACAACTAAAGGGGGGGGAGGACAAAAGCAGATGCTTCCCACCTCTAGACAGACAATTTGCACCCTGCTGTTTTCTAAAAGTGAGTTTTGCCGCAGTTGGACTTTGGCTGCTGCAGTTAAGGGCTTCCACCTTGGCTTGTAGGGGAAGAGCTCAAAATGCAAGAGAGAACAAATTAGGGGTGGGCAAGCAGTGGCTCCCCAGGTGATGCTGAACTTCAACTATCGCCATCTCTCATTCATTATCCATGGTGACTGGGGCTTATGGGAGCTGGAGTCTAACAACTTCTGCAGGGCCACAGTCTCCTGGTTCCCACTCAGACCACAAAAACAGAGGTTCATCACTGAGAATAAGGAAGAGGTTTTTATTGAGGCAGAGTAAAGGTGCAACAGATAGTGAGTCACAGAAGCCTCAGAGCTCAGGTTAGGTGACAAGAAAGGACCATAAGACCAACTGGGCTAAAAGCAGCTGTTCAGATTTAAGTAGTCCAAGCTGGGGGCAAGGAGATCAGAACTGTGTGGAGGCAAGAGACCTGTCTCAATGGGTTGGCATGCCCACCCACCAAGCTTTTCAAGGCAGGGCAAAGCAAGCTTACTCATGAGACTGCTGAGCATGTAAATGCACACTTCATCAGGGAGAATGGGTCTTGTCCCAGTGACAGGAGCACCACCAGGCCCTAGGAGACCAGGTTGTGCCTTGCCCTTCTGACTCTAGTGCCTCCACTCCCAGTGACTGGTTGATGCCCTTCCTAGATTCCATGGATGCTCTCCTCTTCCCAGGAGAGAAGGGAAGTGGCAGTCCTTCTTCATCCAGAGCAGCCATACCCTGGGAGACAGAAGAACCTGCCTCCTCCAGTCTCCGTTCCCCACTCTCAGCTCCATCCTCTTCCCATTTTCTCCTCTTCTCCTCCTTCCTTGTCCGTCTCCAGCAGCCACTCCATGACTGAGCCTGCAACACTTTGGGACTCATGACACACATCTCTTTTACATTAGCACCAGCACCAGCACCAGGTGTGTGTGTGTGTGTGTGTGTGTGTGTGTGTGTGTGTGTGTGACCAATGGGTTGCATTCAACATTGGTACTACTCAGAGCAGACCCACTGAAACAAATGGACCTTACTTAGTTATGCCCATTCATTTCAATAATTCTGCTCTGAATGGAACTAATGCTGAATGCAGCTCAGAAAAAGTAAATAAAGGGAATGCAATTAAAACAAGAAAAATGTTAAGCAACACATCAAAGACTCTGAAAACAGTCTCATATAATATTTCACACTAAAACGGAGCAGCAACCAGTTAAGGCCTGTTAAAAGCTACAAAGGACTTTTAACTGGCCTTTTGTCCTATCTAAATAAAGAGACCTTTTGCCAGTTAACCGAAGGTCATCAATGAACTCGGATGGGCTTCCCTTGGGAGGAAACTCCTCTTCTGATCTGTCTGTAGCTGGGACCCAGAAGGGACAGCGGCAAGGGTAGCTGTAGGTTTCAGCACTATGGACAGCTCCTAGTGAGCTTCTTGCTCCAGCAATGACTGAAGGTGAACTTAGAGCTTATGAGCCTCTTCTTCCAGTTTAGGCGGCCCCTCCTGAGCTCCTGGAGATTCTCAAAGCCAGCTCCCTAGTTTAAAAACTGCTTATTGTCTTCTCTGTGACCTGCATTTGACCATGGCTGTGCAGAAGACTCAGGGGAAGGTACTCAATAGGGTCCTGAATCCAGTTTTGTAGGGTCCTGTCTGCCAGCTCTGTTGATTCCTGACACATGAACAGAACCACAGCTATGTTTGGCTGGGCCTCAGAGACTACACTGGATTGTGAATCCAGGCAACAGGAAACCATTTATCCATTGTTCAATGTGAAAGGAAGGAGCATCTTTTGTGTGATGGCGCCATCTAGTGCCCAGTCCTCTCTTATGAGTACTACACAATGTGTGTGTGTGTGTGTGTGAGAGAGAGAGAGAGAGAGAGAGAGAGAGAGAGAGAGAGAGAGAGAGAGAGAGAGATGGAGAGGTGTTGGAGGAATTACAGATCAAAGAAGGAAAGAGAGGGAAGAAGGATGAAGGGAAGGAGAATAAGATCATCAATGGCAACCTATCTCTGGTATCAGAAGCGGTGGGGTGGCAATCAAAAGTGGGGGGAGTTGCTATTGCAGTAGGCTTGCCATATATCAGGGAAATTCCTGACATGTCTTGGTTTGGGGGTGTAAAAATGGTGTCTGGGGTAATTTTGCCTAATTGGCAAGATGTTATGGAGAACCTGGATGTATTGCAACATGATGGAAAAAGCATTGAAAACAGCTCAAAAGGCTTAAAATCACTATTTTAGGGTTAGGTCTCCCCCAAAAAGCTTAACAATTTGGCCGGGGTTCTAAAAAAAATGTACTTTTTGAAATATGGCAACCCAATATGGCAACCCAATATCGCACTAAGGTACTGCATACAGGCTTCCCTTTGGGGCCACTGTGAGAAGGGGATGCTGGATTAAGATGAATCTGTGGCCTGATCCAGCAGGGCCCTGAAAGAGAGAGAGGGCAGAATGAATGTGTGTTTATGTCCATGCTTTTTGGGTCTTATCACTTCCATTTTTGGATCTGCCCACCATCATTGCTGTGAAGCTCCTGGCCAGTTTCCCACAAGGGAAGGTGGCCCTCGGGAATGAAAAGGGCACCCACCTTTATAGTGCAGTGTGGGGACCTCCAGATGTTGCTAGGCTCCAGCTCACTTTATTTCAGAAGATTGTCTGGGGCTTCTGGGAACTGGAGGGTACTCCGTTGGCTATCCCTGAAGTAAGCCAGTTGCACATCAGATGCAACTCAGCTGACTCCTGCATTCTGTGCTGCAGCTGGCCGCAGTTGTTGTGTTAGCATTTGCACCGTGCCATATTTATTTTGTTTTATTTATTAAATTTGTATATCACCCTTCACCCAAAGATCTCAGGGCACTTCATAGCATAACATGTGCAGGCTGCACTGGGCTGCCCCCCACCTAAAGATCCTTCTTCTTTTGACAACTGAATTGTGCCATAGGGCAAGTTCTCCACGCAGTCTGCATAATCAGAAGAAGAAGGAAAAAATCATCTCAGCAAATACACAACCAAGCTGTGGTACTCTGACCATTAGGCAAGGCTGCTCAATTTCTCTCTCACTCGCTTTTTCCAAAATACAGAGAACTCTGAACCTACAGCATTCATATGTACCAGCGTGTGGTCAGCCTGTTTGGACCAGGAACACTGGGGAAAATTAACCAATGCAGAACAGAAGGAGGGGGGCAGGAAAGGGGCAGCATCTGGCAGCTTGATCTCAGACCCTCCAGCAGAAACCAGAGGAAAATGATGTATGGGATTAATTTGGAGTGAACTTTAGGAATGAGCAACTCCCAGTTTCATTCCCCAAGATGTTTCTGACAGTAATAGCTGTTCGACAGTGGGCTGGGCAGTGGACTCTCCTTATTTGGAAGTTTTTTTAAATTAGGTTGAATGGCCATTAGTCAGGGGTTCTTTAGCTGTGATTCCTGCATAGGAAGGGGTTGGACTAGATGACCCTTCCGAGATAGCTCAGTCGGTAGAGCATGAGACTCTTAATCTCAGGGCCGTGGGTTCAAGCCCCATGCTGGGCAAAAGATTCCTGCATTGCAGGGGGCTAGACTACATGACCCTTACGGTCCCTTCCAACACTACAACTCTAAGATTCTATGAAATAGTGGGAAAGATACTGAGGCTTTTTGGGCGTCACGGCTTGTTCTGAGCTCAGAGAGTGGACGGAACAAGAGGAAGCAATCGAAAGGAGGAAGGGAATCTACATTTTCTGTGACTCAGCCAAACCCAATCCCCTCCCCACCATCCCCATTCTTCCTCCTTTCTGTGTAGGGCCAAAAAGAGACATTCTGCTTCCCAAAGAAGCTAGTGGAGAGGGATCTCTTTCAAGGAGGTAAGTGACCCTCCCTGGGACATTTTTTCTTATAACTAACTGCTTGATATTATTCCAATTTTATTCCTCTAAATTCATTTTTCATATGTTGTTTTCCTCTGCTTGAGGTTGGAATAGCAGACAAGCAAACTTGCACTTTTAGCTCTTGCCTGTGGAGTATTGAGTGTCTCTTATTCAGGCCTGCCCTGTGGCATTTCCCCTACTCCAGGCTTCAGGCAACCTGCCAAGCCCCCTCACCCTCTATTGCTGGAGAGATTGGAGTTGTTGTCCAGCAACATCTGGAGGGCCACAGGGGTCCCCCTACCCCTGAATTAGATCAGTTCTCTATCTAGCAGAGCATTGTTTACTCTGACTGGCAGCAGCTCTTCAGGAGCTTCTGGTCCCATGCTGCCTTAAAGTGGAGGTGCTGAAGAACGCACTTGCTATTCCACTGGGTGATAGTTCCTTCCTTCAGAATGTAAGAAAAGCCTCAGAAAAGTTGGGGTTTGGGGGTCAGGTAAGTCCCATTGAGAAGTAAGAAGAGGGTGAGGACTGGGGTGGTGGTGAAAGAATTATCATATGGCCCTGTGCTTGTGTCCACAGAGGCAGGATGGCGAGCAGATTGTGGCTGGTGGCTTGTGCGCTGGCTCTGATTCTGGATGCTGCGACTCCTCAGGACACGGTGTGCCAAGCACCCGCTGGCAGAGATGGACACCCAGGGACTCCAGGCAGGGCTGGGCGCCCAGGACAGAAAGGAGATCTTGGCGAGCCAGGTAAGATGTCACTGGAGAGACTGGAGAAGCGAGTGCCTTCATAGGAAGAGAGGAAACGGCCTTCTAAGAAATTTCCCTGTCAATTTGTTGCTAGGGTGGTCTTTAGTTTGCTTGCTGAATTGTTTCACCACTGTTGTGTTTTTCATTTTGTTTTGCACTATCGTTGTAGGTCATTTTGTTAAGGCAATTGATGAATGGAAATGATTAATAGTAGTAGTAGTAGTAGTAGTAGTAACAACAACATCCTGAATGGGAGAGAGCAGAGCAGATGCAAGACCTAAGTTTGTGTCTAACTAACTAACTAACGAAATAACAAAATAACGAAATAACGAAATAACTAAAGTCATGGGCTGCACAGAGAAGAAATGGTGGAGACCGCCTCCCCATCCTGACCCTTCTTGGGAGGAGGAAGAGGAAGACAGTATAGATTTACAACAGGGGTTTGAGGGAGGTCGCAGCTCAGAGGCAGATGAGGGGGGAAGTTGGGAAATCATGAGAGAGCTGGGATAGCACCTTGCTGAGACGTTGTCATTAGAAAGCATTCCTGACCCTCCATCTCCCAGAACCCGGTAAGCCTTAAAAGTAGGAGAGCAAAGAGCTCAAAGACAGAGGGTGCTTAGCGGCACCTGTAGACCAGACTATGAATGAGGAAGTAGGAGAGATGGGGGGTGGAGATTAACTCAGGGCAACACCATTATCCAAGAGGCTGGGTTCTATAGCCCCTCTCTGTAAAGATTGAAATAAATAAGGACGGTAAGAAACTTTCCCTTGTCTTTATACTTTCCTGGACAACCAGCCAGGAGTCACTGAAAGCATCCTGACACTAACTAACAAACTAACTAACCAACTAACCAACCAACTAACTATCTATATATCCCCACAATTTCACATAAAATTCCAATACATGATAATGTTTTTATTTATTTTTATTGACTTCCCACCACATTTTCCATGGTGGTTTTTTATATATTCTATCTCATTGCTGCACCCTATCTTCACTCTTTTATATCATAACAATAATACAATAATCTCTAATTATTTCTGTTGCTCCTAGTTCAAATCCTGCTCATGAATTCATATAATATTTATTTAAATAATCTGAAAAAAGGCTTCCATTCTTCCATAAAACAGCTGTCATTAAGTTCTCTTATTTTAGCCGTTACCTTTGCTGATCCAGCATAGTCCATTCTGTCCAACTAACATTTACCCATAGTAGACCCATTGAAATTAACAAACCTCAGTTAGTTGTGTTCATTTATTTCAATGAGTCTATTCTGAGTAACATTGGAGACAAGCCTTGGCAATGCCTGGGCTAGCCTTATTCCCTTGAGCTGTGACAAAAAACACACACGTCTTTCTGCTTCCCTTTCAGGGAGGGCATCAAGGAGCACAGGTGTACAGGGACCCAAAGGTGACCCAGGGCAGCCAGGCCCACCCGGCACGCCAGGTAATCAGGGCTACCGAGGCCCCGATGGCCCCCCAGGCCCTCCTGGCAAAGAAGGAGACCAAGGCCAGAAGGGGCAGGTTGGCGACAGCATGACGCAGCCCCGAGCCGCCTTCTCAGCCTCTCTGAAGAACCACAAGCCTATTGGCAACGTAGTGGTATTTGACAATGTCATCACCAACGAGGACGATGGTTACAACCTCCAGACAGGAAAATTTACCTGCAAGGATGCTGGGTACTACTACTTCTCCTTCCAGGTGATTTCCAGTGGCAACCTGTGCCTTCGCCTCGTGCACCAAGGCAACCAAGTAGCCACCTTCTGTGACAACAACAAGCAAGGCCTCCTGCAGGTCAACTCAGGAGGGAGCGTCCTGTACCTGGCTAAGGGTGAGAGCGTATGGGTGGAGACCGACCCGCAGGGTGGGAACAACATCAACGTCAGCAGCGATGCAGACAGCGTGTTCAGTGGCTTCTTGCTGTTCCCGTCGGGCGCCTGAGGGACAGGGAAGAAGACAAAGCCACCCCTTCTTCCCCAAACCCACCTCCCTCTTGCTACAAAGCTACAACCACAAGGACGCTTTTTCCATATAAATGTAACTGCATATATATATGTGTGTGTGTGTCTGCTTCCTGGGGATTGGGGGAGAAAGCCACAAAGTTCGAAATTTGAGGGGAAGCTGCCCAATACACACACACACACACACACACACACACACACACACACACCCCGATACGGAAACTCAGTTAGCCTCTGAAATTTGCACTCCAGCAGATTTTGCTTTGCCATTCCCTGAAAAGAAACTGTGCCCCAAACAGCATAATGGGAACTCTGCACACAAGTGAAAACGATAGCATTATAACGGGGAAACTTTGCTTGCAAAAAGGGGTATATTTAGCAAAGTTGAACACGAAAAGGTGTATATTAGGAGAACTGAACACCATTAGTGAAAATTAGTGGAAGTAATGTACACAATTGCATTATATTAGGATAAATGTGCTTGCCAAAAATGGGTATATCTGAAGGAATGTACACCAAAATGTGTACAAACCTTCATGAGGACTTTTTGATGCTGATTTTTTAAAATCTGTGGGGAAAGGGGGTGAATGGAACTTACGTATGGAAAAATGAGAAAGTGGGGGGGAATTAAAACAGATTTATCCATTGCTAGCCCGCTTCTGCATTCCCCCGCCCAATACATTGAGATTCCCACCTTCCTTCCATCATGGCACCCAAAGTGGTCAAAGAGGTGGCTCCAAACAGGTCTCCCATCCCATCCCAGCACTGACCAGACCCAGACCCAGACCTGCTCAGCTTCAGCAAAGTGATGACCTCATGTGTTCCCAGACCACACAGCCTGGGACATTCAGTCTTGTTCCTACTTGGCAATGAATAAATATTCAGAATTTTGAAACTGGTCTGTTCAGTGAGTTTCTTTGTGCTGAGACACTATTTTATTTTTTAAAAAATGTAACCAAAAATACTTTGCCTAAACAACTCAAAAGGGGAAATGTCCAAAGCAGGGGCTGTCCTGGCATCTGCCTTCCTGATTCTTCAGTGAACACGGAGAGAGGCAATAGCACTTCCTGAGAATCCAGGTGGGGAAACTGGGTAGTCAGGTAGAGTGTCCCTCAGGGTGGTGCTGCCAATTGGACCCAGAAGAAAATGCAAGCAAGTGGTCAGTGGTGGTGACAGAGAAGCGAGGGGAAGCGTTCCCTCAAGGAAGGAGGGCAATGAAAATCAGATTTCCCAAGAGCCACACATCAGAAGAGCTTAGCTACTGAATCAAGCCAATGGTCCCTGACCTATCCAATTCCTCGCATCTCTACATCTGGCTCAGATTGTCCCCTGTCTGGAAGAACTAGAAAGCCACTACCATCACAGCAGATAATACTGAGCTATATTGATCAGTGGGTCAAGTATAAGGCATATTTCCATGTTCCTATGTCTTAGGGAAGGGCATGCAGGAGGTTCCAGTTTCAACTCCCAGCATTTCCAGGTAGGGCTGGAAGAGAGCCCTTACCTAAAAACCTGGAGAGCTGCTGCCAGCCAGTGTAGACACTAGTGAGCTTGCTGTACCAGTGATCAATGGTCTGGTTCAATATACAGCTTCCTCTGTTTAGGAGAAGGGCCTTTCCCCAGCTATGACTCTTCCTCTTCCCTAGGAGAGAGCATGCACACAGACAAGCCAGGAAGATCTGCTTTGCCCAGTGTTGCAATCTGTATCAGTCAATTTTGTTGAAAGGAGAATTCCAAATAGGGTTGGCCCACATGGGTTGTTTTGTTTTGGGTGGAATTTCCCCCCACTTTTTTCTTTACTTAAAGAATTAAAATTCCCCTCCTTGCATCTTCGCATGTGCCAAGCAGCATAGCAATCACACATTAAATGATCGTTTGCATTTTTAATGTTTTTGCCACTTGCTACCCTCACGTTGGGTAGCCCCAGGCAGCGAAGAAAGATCAGAAGGCTCCCAGATCACAGTCCCTAGAATGTAGGACACACATCGCCCAGCCAATAAGCTGCTAAGCTACCTCCATGTGACCCGCCCCCTTCCCTCCAAAATATGCAGGCAGCAGATCTCCTACTCCAAGAGATTGACATCACTGTGACAAGCCCGCCTTGCAACTTGGACATCCTTGGTGGCTGCCAAGATAACAGGTGAATTGAACTGGCTCATATCCTAAGTAAGAAGGATGGCCGATGGCCAAGGATGATGGAGGTTGTAGACCTGCATCAGCTGGATGGCTGAGGACATTGGGTTGACTGCAATGAAGTCCTACCCAGAGTAAACCCACTGGAATTCAACAGCCCAAGTCAGCCATGAGTGTGACCTTCAATTGGTCTATTCTGAGTAGGACTAGGGTTGGAGACAACCCCCTGCAAAGAATGGATGGGGAACCTCGGGATAGGGGTGCCAGATGTGGCCCTCCAGACATTTCTACCAGGCCCTCAGGACTCTCCCCAGGCCATGCTCCTCCCTGGCCCTGCTTTTCATTCTCCTTGGGTGTTTTTATGTCTTGAACTCTGATAATGCCTGCATGGAAAATAGAGGTGTGTGTGATTGTATGTAGAAGCAAGTCTAATATACAAAGTGTGTATTCATTGTTCCATCTCCTTTCGATTCTGGCCAATGACACAAGGCTCCTGGGATGTTGCCCAGAAGGGAATGTGACCCTCAGGCTGCAAAGTTTTTCCCATCCCTGTTGTAAATAAGAATAATGGACTAGGCACACCTTGTTCTGGCCTGTTTCAGCCGCACATTTATAGCATCCTTAAGCCAAGCTGCATTTTCAGGATCACTTAATATGGATGAGTTTTTTGCTTAATTGTTTGGACCTCTTGAGAAGGCATGTTCGCTTTGTAAATTTCAGAGCACATTGGTGGACAATGGGGCTTTCTAGGAATATTTATGATTTTTTTTAATTGCTTCTGTGCTGCTTTTCAAGCTGCTTGCAATAGCTGAATCACAAATAGAAATGACAAAAGAACAATGGGTCTACTCTGAGTGGTTGCGTGTGTGAACTACAATTGAGTCAAACATTTTCATAAGGCATTGTTGCTGTTGAAAATTTCTGAGTTTATTCGTTTTTCTTTATCTCATCCCTTAAAAACAGAAGAACACAAGAACGTAAAATGAACCCTGCTGGATTCAGCCAGTGGCCCATCTAGTCCTGCATCTTCTTCTCATAGCAGCCAGTAAAAAAAAAAAAAAGGTCAATTTTGCAGAACTTCCTCTGGCTATTTTTGATCAATTTCTGAAGTAGTCACCACTTCCTTTCCCATGAGTACACGCACTGCCCCACTCAGTGCTATGTTTGGGACATTGTGGAGGATGCAACTTTGCAGCATCAGCAAAAGAAGAAGAAGAAGAAGAAGAAGAAGAAGAAGAAGATGAAGAAGAAGAAGAAGAAAGGAAGGAAGAGAAGAGAAGAGAAGAGAAGAGAAGAGAAGAGAAGAGAAGAGAAGAGAAGAGAAGAGAAGAGAAGCTGTGCTATTGCCACTGCTTAATGGCAAGCCCAGGACTGGCCCACCCATGAGGCAAACTGAGGCAACCACCTCAGGCAGTAGGACCCACCAGGCAGCAGATCCTGATTTTAGATCTTCATTCCCCACTTGCTCCTAATGTAGATCTTCACACAGCCCTTGCAGGGAGGGTGGCTCCATTTGTGGTTTGCCTGAGGGACCAAAGCCTATTGGGCTGACCCTGGGCAAGCCCCACCCCTGCAAAAATGGATAAATTTAGTGATCGCCTAATTTCTATGCCAACAGATAGAGTGGGGAATTGCAACGTGCCACTTGAGCACAGCTCTAGGGTGAATGGTAGCCCCGAAGCCCCATTCCTAAGTTTGGAGGAAACAGAAGTAGATATGGGGAGATGTGGGGAATCTCCACACACCCCAATGTGGCCCTCAGAATTGTGTCCAGGCCACTCATCATATCCCCACATCACGTCCCTCTGTGGTCCTACTCTGTAATATGTCTGAATATTTTTATCTGGCTGGAATGTGTCCATGAATTCTGTTCATGCATCTGACTTGCCTGGGTAGATCACAGAGGGGGGCATATGAGTGCAGCAAAATTTAGATCTGTTGCTTCCACCACTGGAATGTGGCCTGTGGAAGGTTAGCCAGAAGAGAATGTGGCCCTCGGGCTGAAAATGGTTCCCCACCTCTCCTGTTAAGGGCCGGAGGCAATTGAGGGTGCAAGATCTTCTCCCTGGTGGATCCACTGCTTTGCTTCTGCTTAATGCTTTGCTTGCATATTTGAAAACAAAGCAAATATTACAAAGGCAACATCAGTCTCCAGCGTTCTCTCATCCAAGAGCAAGGCTGCCCCTGGAAGGGTCAGGAAATCTTCTCATGATTCATTGGGGAAACATCAAACAACCATTTTGCACATTTGAAGTTAGATGGACCACAGACCTTTGTGCAGGCCTTTGAGAGACACCCACAGAACACGTCTTAAGGAGTGACAAGATGATAGAGATAGAGATATATAGTCCATCAATGAATAATGGCATGTTGTTGCTGTGGCCCTGCAGATGTTGTAGGATTAAAACTCCCAACACCATCCCTGACTGCTGGCCATGCTTGCCTGGGTCTAATGAGAGTCAGAGTCCAACATCTGGAGGGTCACAGCTTCCCCACCCACAATTCTCTGCAAAGTTTTGTGGGGTGCTTTTAACCACTCTATTTAGGGAAGGGGTTATCATGCACTGCATGCCACAATTCTCAGCATCTCCAGGTATGGCCGTGGAGGCTGCTTTCTGCTGAAACCTGTCCTTCAATTTCTCAACAGTTTTCTTCTCCTGCAAAAGGGGCATCCATTTCTCTTCCCCTTCCTCTCCTCTGCCCCTAAGAATTTCACTGACATTTCCTCTCTCCTTTCATGATTTCTGAATGCAATTTCTTAATTCAAAAAATTGATGGAGAATGATTGCAGGAGAAAAGTGGGAGCAATTTTGGGCAGAGCGGGAGCTCCTGTCTGAAACCCTGGAGAGTTGCTACTAAGCTCAGTTGGTGGAGCATGGAACTCTTAATCTCAGGATAATCATTTCAAGCCCCCTGTTGGGCAAAAGATTCTTGCATTGCACAGGGCTGGACTAGATGACTCTTGTAATCCCTTCCAACTTTACAATTCCATGGTTCTATTATTCAAATTTATATAAAGAGTATTCCTGCGTGCACACGTGCGCATGCGTACACACACACACATTGTTAAGGCAGTTTCTTGTATTTCATAGAAATCACAGAATTGTATAGTTGGATTGGAAGGGACCCTGAGGTTATGCAGCTGTCCCTTATGGGGATCAAACCTGCAGCCCTGGCATTATCAGCACCACAGTCTACCAAGCTGAGCTAGAGAAGACTATGTCTTCATGCAGCAATGGGGAACCCTTTTAAGTCCAAGGGTGGGTTCCTTTCTGGGCAACCTTCTGGAGGCCACATGCCATTGATAGGCAGGGCCAGAGGCAAATGTGAGCGGAATACACACACACACACACACACACACACACACACACACACACGTTACTTTGCACATTAGGCTAATTTGTTCACACACTCACACACCCCGACACTCATGCAAACAAGAGGCATTATCATTCATAGGATGAACCAAAGGATACTCTCAAGCACACCTTGACCACCTTGCAAGCAAGGGAAACAATTAGGGTACAAAGCAGGACAAGTGAGGGCTGAAGCCTAGGGAGAGGGCTTGTGGGCTTCTGAGGATCAAGTAGAGAGAGCTGGAAGGCCACCTTGAGTTCCTAGACCTGCGGTTCCCTCCCATGTCTTAATGAAAGGGTTGTGGGTTAGTGGTAAAGCATGCACTTTGCAAACAGAATGACCCTGCATTATGCAGGGCTGGGGACCCATCTGAAACTCTGGGAAGCCATTGACTGTCAGTGTAGACAACTCTGGGCTAGATGGACAAAAGGACCAAGTGGGCATAATGGATATTCTTATGTTCCTCTCTAAAGGAAAATAGGACTCTTAATAAAAAAAAATGCTGGATCTGTGTTTTGGGTTTTGTTGTTGTTGTTTTTTAAAAGAATTGTTGACCAGAGAGTTTGCAGATGAATGCCATGAAACCAGGAAAGGGGATGGTCTACTTCCTAATTCTTCCAGGCCACCAACTTCCCTGTTGCGGGTGGTGATGTTGCAAACGGAGTGCTCTACTCCACACCGAGCTGGCCTGCAGCTCTCTGATACCTCCAACTTGCCTTCAGGGTGCGAGAGTCCAGCTGGAACCCAATGAGGTAAGAGTGGTCATCTCAGGGCTTCTCCACCAACAGCATTGACCCCCTGGGATGTCCTTGGAGGGCTGGGGGAGTCCCAGAGGAAAGCATTGGGCACTGGAAGGGCTAGGGAGGTCCAGACAGAGAAGGAGAAGTGGATTTAGAATTGGGAAAATGAGAGACTGGGAGAAACCAAAATGGCCAGATCCACCCAGCCCTAACAGCAGGAGATGGGGAAGTTCTTGAATGAAGTTCTTGGAGAGCAGCTGAAAAGACTTGAGGGGGAGAAGCTGCAGGCCTGGAAAAGGTTAAACATGCCTCCCCTTCTGCTTCTGCGCTCCAAGGTTAACCCTCCTGAAGCAGTTAGATAAAATGAAAACACAGGCAGTCTGCAGAGAGTTAACAAGATCTCAAGCTCAGCCAAAGAAGAGAAGATGAGA
This sequence comes from Darevskia mixta, assembly GCA_034641385.1. Lineage (NCBI taxonomy): Eukaryota > Metazoa > Chordata > Lepidosauria > Squamata > Lacertidae > Darevskia > Darevskia mixta. Next base: position 9,264,674 of record JAWWNH010000181.1, read on the forward strand.
GTGAGAAGACCTTTCCTCCAGCTAGCCAGCCAGCTTGCCTGCCTCCTTCCATCTTTTGGGGTGCAGAGGTGTCAGCTTCTGAGTTGGATACAGTAGCTCTGTCTCCAAAAGCAGTTTGATATACAGGAGCAAACTGGCGAAACTTCTTCTGCGGCATGATCACTGTCTGGCACATTTCTAAAGATCAGGCTGACACTGAAAACACAAGAGCAGGTCAGGGTGGCTTTTTCCAGGCATTTGGCAACTTTATTTTGGATCCCATGAGAGGAGGAAAAGGAGTGGGGGGAGGGGAGAGAGAAGCTCCTTCCACTAGCCTGCTTTGACCCCCCCCCCGTGTAATTGTTTCTGTTGATAATACAAGGCACAATTTAATTACAATACAAGATAATTAATTGGTATGATGAACAAGCTGCTTGCATCTTTTGCTGAGTGGCTGGGTAAGGCAGGAGTGGAGAGTCTTTTTCAGTCCATGGGCAACATTATCTCAATGACAGGTTTCTGGGGGCTGCACAACAGTCACACACACCATCCTCCATCCAGGAAAGCAAGAGGCATTATCACACTTCAATGATACATTCAGCCAGGTAAAGCCAACAGAGCAGGCTGCAGAGCACAGCCAGGGAAGGATGTGGCCTGAGAGGGATGCATGCCTTGGGCAGAGTATTAACGGCCTGATAGAACTGCTTGAATGGCCACATTCCCCCACCTGCCTCCTGCCTAAATCTGATGTTCACTATCCCCTGGGTGAGGTCTGCTGGAGATAACAGGGACAGTGTTTTCTTTTTATGAAACTTTTAAGGATGTTCCACTGCCAAGGGACCACTTCTTTCCTTCTTATCCAGCCTAGTGAGGCATCTGTGACCCTAATCCCGTCCCTCCTTCTGCTTCCTTTGCTTGTCTCTGCAGAACAAAGATGGACGCAGGGAGGTTCTTCAGCTGGGGGTGCCTCCTCCTTTTCTTGATACTGACGGAATCATCTACAGGAGCTGATCCCCCACACTTCTGCTATGGAGCACCAGGACTTCCTGGTGTGCCTGGCCCTTCGGGAAAGGATGGCAGAGATGGGCTGAAAGGATCTAAGGGAGAGCCAGGTGAGCATCTTCTTCCTTCTCCTCCCCATCCTCCTCCTCTTTCTCCTCCTCCCGTGGCCTATGGGCCTAATTAAGGCAAGCCAGGGTTCTTGATTTGGACCACAAGGTCCTTTTCTCTAAAACACTTCCACTGGCCCCACACCCTGAGCCACATATATTGGCAGGTGTTTGGAAGGTAAAGACTCTGCTGAGAAGAAACAACCAGGAGCTTAATGTGCACACCTGGTTGTTCCTTGGCAAGCATTCCTTGCTGACAGTTGATCAGCTGATTGGTGCTGGCAACAAGTCCCTTTGGAGTTGTCTATGTGCAGATGGGAGTTTGGATTCAAATTGCACCTGCTTATTTTCCTTTGCAGGCAGCTTTGCCAGTCTGTAGAGGGGAAGAAACATCCTTTTGCAGGGATGGTTTGACTCCAAGTCACAACTGCAAATGGACAAAGCAGGGCTCACTGTCAGCGTGCAATCAGCTGATTGGCACTGAGAGCAAGGCTCTTTTTTTCCTCCTCTTGCAAGTGTGACAACCAGAAGTTGTCACTAGACTTCATAACGTTGTCAGGCTGGATCTAGCTCCCCACCCTATCCCATGGGACTGCCATAGAGAGGAGTAATAGCTATTTAAGACAACATTCAATCACCTTAACTTCAAGTCAAGATGGGAGAGGGAGAGGATATTGCCCATAAGAGGGTGAGATGGCAAGCTCCTTGGAGTACCAACTTCTGTAACAGTACGCCCAGTGAGCCAGTGAGAGCCAGTGTGGTCTAGTGGTTAGAGTGTTAGATTAGAACCAGGAGACCAGGGTTCAAATCCTCACTTGGCCAAGAAACTCACTGGGTGTGATTTTGGGCCTCTCTGCCTAACCTACCTCACAGGGTTGTTGTGGGGATTAAATGAGGAACAGGGACCCTTGGAGAAAAAGGTGGGATATAAATGCAATTAAAAATATTAATAGCCCTCCACGAGGAAAAGGTAGCCCATGATCAGATCAAGCAGCCCATGTGTCTTCCTTTTATCCTCACTAGTTGGAACATCCCTGGGTAGTTCTCCAGCTAGGGAGCTTTGAAAGCACATTTTGCTCCATAAGAAGCTGAGTGTGTATGGCAGCCGCAGATTTGGCACAGACAGGAAGCAGTGTGGTGGAAGGGATGGTTGTGTCCTTCATCCCCATCCTCCTGATTCATCCTTTCTTTCCTTTCTCCAATCATGACCTTCACTCCCTTTGTCCCCTGCAGGCCCACCAGCCATTCCCGGAAGTCAAGGTCTCAAGGGAGAGGAAGGAGAACCTGGAGCTCCTGGCCATGTAGGGAAGAATGGGGCTCGAGGCCCTGCTGGACCTCCAGGGGAGCCTGGCCCAAAGGGGGACAGGGGTGGACCAGGGGAGCCGGGCGGCTACAAGCGGAACCACCAGTCGGCCTTCACAGTGATGCGTCAGACGGCTCAGTACCCTGCCAAGAATGCCCCCGTTGTCTTCAACAGGGCCATCACCAACATTAACCAGGAGTACGACCTCAACACTGGCAAGTTCACATGTCGTATCCCCGGCCTCTACTACTTCACCTACCACACGTCCCAGACGGCCAACCTCTGTGTCAACATGTACCTGAACCGGGACAAGGTGGCCAGCTTCTGTGACCACATGTCCAATGACAAGCAAGTCAGCTCGGGCGGCATCCTGCTTCAGATGCAGCAGGGGCACCAGGTGTGGCTGGCAGTCAATGACTACAATGGCATGGTGGGCATTGGGGGATCTGATAGTGTCTTCTCAGGCTTCCTGCTTTTCCCAGACTAGATTCTTGGTGGAGTAGATGAGCACAGCTTTCCTTCCATGCCTTCAAGCTTGGGATGGACACATTTTTTTTTAGTTTCTAGGTGTCTCATTTTTCCAGTCTTAAATTCAGCATGGGGAGGGGATGTGCTTAACCCTTTCTGGACTGGCAGCTTCCCCACACCCAAATCATTTGAGTGCTTAACTCTTTCCAGGTCTTCCGCTTCTCTCCAGAATGTTCATCTGATAGCTTCCCCATCACAAGCTACAACACATTGTAGAGGGACTAGGTGGGATACTTTCCAACTCTGCAATGCTATGAGTTTTCCCCAAGCTTTGAGGTGCAGCTATTTTTATCATTTTTATTCTTCATCCTTGTTCCACCATGTCTTAGCTGCTGTGAAAGAAAGAAAAACATGCTCAATAAAGCAACTCTTTTTTTGGCTTCATATTTATGAATGTGTGAATTTTAAAACCAGTCTAAAACAGTCAGCAGGATTCAAAATGGATCTAAAAGGTTTGTGTCCGCTTTGGAAACAAAGGCTTATTAATTCAAAACGGGTCTCTATTATCTTCTGGCTGCTTTCCCCAAAGACTCAAAGCATGCCACTGAAATAAAAATAAAAGCTTTCCCTTTTCAGTTTGGGAGTTTCCAGAGGGAGTTAACACTGAACACAATTGGGCTTGTTTCTAAATTGATAAGATTGTAATACTGGATAAGTACCTTTCTAGTGCCCCCTGGGTCAAATATTTGCTTATTTATTGCATTTGTACCCCACCTTTTTTTCCAAGGAGCTCAGGGTAGTGCACAAAGCTCTCCCACACTCCTAATTTAATCCCCACAACAACCCTGTGAGGTAGGTTAGGCTGAGAGGGAGCAACTGGCCCAATTTCTCCCCATGAGCTTCATGGCCAAGTGGGGGATTTGAACTCTGGCCTCCCAGCTCCTAGTCTGACACTCTAAACCTGACACCACCCTAGAGGTGGGTTGAAACGCCTCTCAGAAAAATGTTGTTAAGAGAAAAGGTTTGAACCAGCCTTCCCCAACCTGACAGCCTGCAGATGCTTTTGGACTGTGACTCCCATCATCCCTGAGCACTGAGCCATGCTGGCTGGGGCTGATGGGAGTTTGGACCCGAAAGTAGCTGGAGGGCTACCGGTTGGCCGTCACTGGTTTGAACCTGCTGCAAGTGTGATGCAGCTCTAATCTAGTTTGTGCTGCTAAGTGTCCTGGCATTCCAGAGCGGTTGGGAAGCATGTTTTGGACTCTGCCAACAGCTAAAGGTGCAAGAGCCACTATAAGGTTGCATCTGCTGCCCCTTAGTAAGAGCACCATGGCAAGGAGAAGACCAGTCTGCCCTTATCTATCAACCAGAGAAGGAGCAGCTGCAGGGATCTTCCTTCCACCACCACCACCCTGTCCAGAAGGAGAATTTTGCTCTAATTGCCAATTGCACTAGAACAGGCATGTCCATCAGGTAGATTGTGGACATCTGGACATCTGTGGTAGATCACTGGCTTGCCCCAAAGAAGTTCAACAACTTTGGTTCCCATAAAAAAAGCTCAACAACTTTGCCCTGCCCTCCTAAAAAACAGGGCTTTCCTCCTTTCCTCCTCCCTAAAAAAAAGCTCAGCAACTTTGACCTGAACCCCCCAAAATGGGCCTTCCTCCCTAAAAAAAAGCTTAACAACTTACCCCCCAAAAGGGGGTAGATCACTACCAGTTTTTAACTCTGTGAGTAGATCGCAGTCTCTTGGGAGTTGACCACCCCTGCACTAGAACTTCAGAGCTGAAGCAAAGCCCACTGTGATCCCATCCACTGGCTAAGAGGAAAGGGGGCTAGTGAGCTGTGTAGGTTTGGGAGTTGAGGGAGTTGGGTATATTTAGAATGGAGAAGAGAAGATTGAGAGGTGGCACGATAGCGATCTTCAAATATCTGAAGGGCTGTCCCATGGAAGGTGGAGCCAGCTTGTTTTCTGCTGCTCCAGAGAGTAGGACCCGAACAAATGGATTCAAGTTACAAGAAAGGAGATTCCAACTAAACATTAAGAAGAACTTTCTGACAAAGCTATTTGACTGTAGAATAGACTGTCTTGGAGGATGGTGGACTCTCCTTCGCTGGAGGTTTTTAAACAGAGGTTGGATGACTATCTGTCAGGGATTCTTTAGCTGTGATTTCTTCATTGCAGGCGGTTGGACTAGGTGGTCTTTGGACTAGATGGTTCCAACTCTACAATTCTAGGATTCTAGGATTTTACCCCTTCAGACCACACTGCCTCATTTTTCATCATCAGAACAGTTAGCACATAGGAACAGAGGAAGTTGCTTTATACAGAGTCAAACCCTTAGTCCATCAAGCTTAGGCCAGATTCACGCTAAACATTAGGAAGAACTTTCTGATGGCAAGACTGTTTGACAGTGGAAGGTGGTAGACTTTCCTTCTGGTTTTTTTAAACAGAGGTTGGGTGACCATCTGTTTGGGATCCTTTAGCTGTGACTTCTGCAGAAGCCCATCCAGGTCATAACAGAACAACAATATACACATAGCTTTATTTTATTTTATTTTGTTTTGTTTTGTTTTTCGCCCTATACTCAGGGATTTCAGGGTGGTTCACAGAATAAAATCAAGATATAAAACCACAAAATACATAATAAAAATAACAACAACAACCCAATAGCTCCGCCCCACAAAAAAACCACATTTTAAAAGGGCATAGGATGTAAATCAAATCAACCAAAGGCCTAGTTAAAAAGGAACAAGGTGTATAATGAAGGTTCCAAGAGAACTTCCCTGGGGAGAGCATTCCACAGGCAGGGAGCCACTGCAGAGAAGGCCCATTCTCATGTTGCCACCCTCCAGACCTCCTGAGGAGGAAGCACACAAAGAAGAGCCTCAGAAGATGATCTCAGGGTCAGGGTAGGTTCATATGGAAAGAGGCAGTCCTTGAGGTATTGCAGTCCTGAACCGTTTAAGGCTTTATAGGTCAAAACCAGCACTTTGAAGTGGGGCCGGAAACTAAAGAAATAGCTTTAGGGTGTTTTTCAATAAACAAATAAACAAAATACAAAAGCAATTTCCCAGGCCTTTACAATACATTTGGCAACCTAACAATACTATGTTTATGGTACAACCCTATACACGTCTACTTAGAAGGAGGGAGAGGTGAGTCTATTTTGGTTTTGTTCCTCTCTTCCCCAATAAATCCAGTTCTCTGCATTTACACATCAGCTCTCAATCCCTTTTTCTTTTCTTTTCTTTTAAAAAAAAGTCCTCGTAAGAATTCACCAGCATTTTAGCGCTAATTTCACCTGCTATCTGATGGGTTCCCACATGGAAGGTGGAGCAAGCATGTTTTCTGCTGCTCCAGAGGGTACAACCCAAACCGTTGGAGGTTTTTAAGCAGAAGTTGGATGGTCACCTGTCAGGTATTATTTACCTGTGGTTCCTGTATTGGGTTAGATGATCCTGGGGCCCCTTCCCATTCTACAATTCTATAATTCTACCTTGGGACTTGAGAACACCCAATGAAGCCAAATGTTGGCTGATTCAGGTAAGACAAATGAATGTTCACACAGGGAGGGTGTGGTCTCCCACAAGAGGCAGTGATGGTCTCTAAATTGGACTAGTGGATAAAAACTCAGTTAAGAGGTATATAAAGTGACTATGTTACCCCTCCGCTGTCAGAAGCAGTATGCCTCTGAGTACCAGTTGTTGGGAATCACTGGTGGGGAGAGTTGCTGTTGCACTCAGGTCCTATTTGCTGTCTTCCCATTGAGGCATCTGGCTGGCCACTCTGAGCAGGTTAGTGTACAAGTTGGGCCTTTGGCCAAATCCAGCACGACTCTCCTTACGTTCGTACGGCTGAAAAGAGTTTTGACGCCCAGGAGGCTAGCACAGAGCATCCTCAAGCCCAGAAGCACCAGCTGTGCCCTTGCGGGTTTCCGCCAAACCACAAGCCATTGGGAAAATGTCTTTGCTCGGAAAACGCCTGACCAGGCAAGGGAAGGTTCCCCATTTTTCTTGCGGAGCTTGCACAAAGGGCCCCAAGAAATAGCACCACACTTCCCCATGCTGTGCGGATGTGAAAGTACTGGTGTGTTTGTGGAAGGAGGGAGAAGGAGGGGAGCCAAATGGAAAAAAGAGAAGCAAACTCCAATTTCCCTTTTGTTGCAAACCCTAGGAGATAGGAGGGAGGCAGACACCACATAACTCATGGGGGGAGGTGTTCCTTCCTGTCTCTGCTGTGTGAGCATCCTCAGTGTGGGCCTGGAGCGTGGCAAGTCTTGCTGTCCAGAGATTCTTTGAGACACTGTAAGGTAAGACAAAGCATTCATTGAATTATTTCTCCTTGCATTTGAGATTAGCCTTTGGTGGGGTGAGGAATGGATGGCTGCTGGCCAGAACATATCCAGAGGGAGATCCAAAGAGGGCACTGGTAGATAGGAAGCTGCCTTGCCCCAAGTCAGACCACTAGTCCATCTAGCTCAGTATTGTCTACACTGATCGGCAGCGGTCTCTCCAGGATTTCAGACTAGGAGTCTCTCCCAGCACTACCCAGCAATGCAGGAGATTGAACTTGGCACCTTCTGCATGCAAAGCAGATTCTCTACCACTGATGACTACAACACTAAAGCACATAGAGCAGCACCATGCTAGAATCTGTCTCTGTGTGTTGTTCATACAGGAGAAGGGTTTCTATAAGGCATGGCTTTCTAAAATGGAAATGCCAGCACTCTGAATTTAGCCCCAAAGCAAATTGGCAACCAGAAGGTTTCTCTCGGTGATGGATTGATATGGTCCAAAAGGGTAGCACCAGTTTAGAAAGGAGAAAGCTAGTTCAGCAGAGGACAGATAGCTTGTGTGAGGATCCATGCTTCATTTCATCCAGCAGCATCAATAACCCTTGGGATGCCACTGCTGTGGTCAAGAAAAGGGGATGAGACTCTGGAGAGGCTTATTTTGCAAAGCTGGGTTAACACCAGGGAACTGATGTGCCTGGGAAGAGATTTGCTCTACAGACAATGCCGGCTCCTAAATAATAGGAACACAGGAAGCTGCCTTAGGTTGAGTCAGAGAGCATTAGTCCATCAAGCCTATTAGTGTTCACACCGACTGGAAGCCACTCTCTAGGGTTTCAGGCACATGGCATTCCCAGCCCTACCCGAAAATGCCAAGGCTTGAACCTGGGACCTTCTGCATGCAAGGCAGATGTTCTGTCACCAAGCTGCAGCCTTTCCCAGTCAGAGTAGTGAGCTAGTTGGAGGAAGCACACCTGCAGACCCTCCAAGAGTCCCTATTTTCCAGGAACAGCCCCGGATTTACAGAAGCCGTCCCAGTTTCTGATTTGATCCCAGAATGTCCCACTTTTTCTTATAACATCCCCATTTTCATCTGAGAAATGTTGGAGGGCATGTGAGGGTATTCTTCTTGATGTTAAGTTGGAATCTCCTTTCTTGTCATTTGAAACCATTGGTTCAGCTCCTACCCCCTGGAGCCACAGAAAACAAGCTTGCTCCATCTTCCGTGTGACAGCAGCCCTTCAGATATTTGAAGATGACTATCATATCTCCTCTCAGTCTCCTCTTTTCTAGGCTAACCCTAAGACCCCTAAGACCCTTTTCACATGCACCACCGTCAAGGCAGGTGTCCCCCATCCTATACTTGTGCCTCTAGTTATTCTTGCCATTGTGCATTGCTGGTCTCCCAGCTGGGTGCTCCTGCTTTCTCCCTTTACCTTTCCAGGATGCTGAGTCCCAAGAGGTTGGCATGGACGATGCTGATGTGCCTGAATGCAGCCTGGCTGGTTGGTGCTGACACTTGCCGGGGACCCCAGCTCATCCCAGGGACTCCAGGCATGCCAGGTGCCCCAGGCCCTGATGGCCCCGATGGAGTGCCAGGGAGTAAGGGTGAACGAGGTAAGGGGCAGGTTGACTTGGTGGGGGGCATGGTTTCTTTCTCACTATGGTTCTCGTCCACAGTGCAACATGAGCATCTGAGTTGGAAATCAGTCCCAACCTATCAGGGAGCCAATCTATTCCATGATGGGGAGGCAGGGAAGCAGCAAGTGTGGTGGTGGGGAGATGGCAGGGGTTTTTGAGGAGGGGTCCTTACCAATAACCCTCTGTTGTGAAGGGCATGCTGGTGGTGATTTCCCAGGACATGAGCCACATTCTCTCAACATCACAGGATCAGCTTGAGATAGAAAGAGAGAGTTATATCCAACCAAGTCCTACTCAGAGACAGAGCAGACCCCATTGCAATTAAGAAACCTATGTGAGCCATGCACATTAATTTATTCTTTTTTGGACAATCGAATAGAAGTAACAAATACAATATATAGCTAATAAATTCAAACAGAGTATTGGTATATTGTATGTAAGATACAATGGGGAAAGTATGTAAATGTTTATTTAGAGGATTGTGATTACCTGTACAGTAATTGGCTTATGATTTAATGAATAAGGAATGTTAAACTGCGCAAAGTATAAATGACCAGAGAAAAGCAGAAGAAGGTAGAGTGGAAGTCAATCTATATGAAAATTTATTTGTAATTAAATGTGAAGACAAGAATAAGATGTAAATATCATTATGTATAAATAATTTATTTATGTGAAAACTTAATAAAGATCATTTAAAAAAAATATCAATGGGTTTACCCTGAGTAGGATTAACATTGGCTAAAATTATTTTTTTGAGAGCTCTCGGCTCAGCTCTAATTTATCGATTAGTTGGGTTGGGAGTTCCACATACAAACAGTTCCCTTATTTATGACATTGATACCCCACCTTTCCTGCAAGGAGGCCAAGGCAGTGTGTACAATTTTCTCCTTCCCCATCTTATCCTCACAAAAAACCCAGGAGGCCGGTCAGGCTGAGGGTGCCCAGTAACAGGCCCAAGGTCACCCAGCGAGCTTCGTGGCTGAGTGGGGATTCAAATGCTGGGCCAGGCCTGACCAAGTTTATAACACAGGTTTCTCCACACACACCTCTTACTGGGATTGTGAATATTGTGCATCTGGAAGCTGTTGGATGAATGAAAACTGGCTCTTGTGTTGAAATTTTAAAAAATCCATTCCAAAAATATGGCTCAAAAGCTTTTCTTTTCCAAACAATTCAAAATGATAAAAGTTACAGTCATAATTTCTTATACTGATCCCAGCAAAAGGCATAATGTCGTAGATTACAAATATCTTGAATTTTGAGCTTAAAATCAAAGCTCCATCACTTCTCCATTGCAGCCTCCATTAGCCTCAGGCTGTTTGTGGGAGACAGAGATTCACATGTCTATTCTCTTCACTAGCTTGGAACAAAGAGAGCACTCCACCCAAGAGGGATGCCTACAGATTAGCATATGCATAGACCTGTAATACTCTCTCTTTCCTGTGACTTTAAGCACAAAGATACAGTTCCATGTTACAACTCCATTAATGATTAACCTGTCAGGCTCTTCTTCAGCTTCAATGTAAATTTCCAGCCATGCTTCATAGTGCTATAGGCACGTTATAGATTTGTTTTCCATTTCAACGCACATTAAACAATTCTACTTAACACCTCTGCCTTCTTCTTTCCTACTTCTCATAGGTCCTCCTGGGGGTGTTGAAGCAAACAGGGATTCTGGGGAGCCAGGGGAGCCAGGAGAGCCTGGTTACCCTGGCAAAGTTGGGCCCAGAGGACCAGCAGGGTTCAAAGGCCCCCCAGGATCTCCCGGCCCACAAGGAGCCAAAGGAGAATCTGGTGACTACAAGACCTCGCTCAAATCCGCCTTCTCGGCCTCCCGGGGACTCTCCATGCTGCCGCGGCGTGCACAGCCCATCCGCTTCGACCGCGTCCTCACCAACGTCAATGGCCACTACGAGAGCCGCTACGGGCGTTTTGTCTCCAACATCACCGGGGTTTACTACTTCACCTACCACGTAACCTCCCGGGGCAACCTGTGTGTCCAGATCAAGAAAGGTCAGGGCAGCCGGGGCGAGAGGGTCGTAGCCTTCTGTGACTACGTCTACAATGCCTTCCAGGTCACCACGGGCGGTGTGGTTCTCCGCGTGCAAAGGGGCGAGTCGGTCTGGTTAGAGCCCACAGAGAAAAACTCGCTCATCGGGGGCACAGAAGGGGCAGACAGCATTTTCTCCGGGTTCTTACTCTTCCCCGTTTAGCTAGAGGAACCCGGGGAGCTGCTTTCCTGCTTGCTCTCTCCAGCAGACTCCACCCTCTGCTGCAGGTCTGGTCTTCGGAAACTGCCGGCCAGGGATGGAGCACTAAGTATGGGAACTGCAATGCCCTTGCCTCTCTGAAATGGTGCAGCCTTAATGGGTGGTCATTGATAGGTTCTTTCAATAACCACTCAACCTTTTTCAAACCCCCTCCCCCCCAAAAAAAAACCATCACAAGAGGTCTCAGCGGTAACTTTGTAAACAAATAAACAATCACTTGTGCTTTGGTTTGGAGAGTTATTGTCAATTGCATCAGGAAGGATGAGAGACATTGCTTAGTTAGTCACCACGAGGTGGCAGCAGATACCTAGGGATAGCTGGCCCCACTTGCTATCTAGCAAGCTTTGGCCAGGAAGAAAGTTTCCAAGAAAATGAATTTATATACTCTAGATCAGTGATGGCTAACCTTGACACTCCAGATGTTTTGGAACTACAAATCCCATCATCCCTAGCTAACAGGATCAGTGGTCAGGGATGATGGGAGTTGTAGTCCCAAAACATCTAGAGTGTCAAGGTTAGCCATCACTGCTCTAGATCCTGACATAAACTGTACTATGGCTGGAGTGGGGAAAGCCTTTATTTCTTTTAGAGCTGTCACAAGACCCACTCCTCCCCCCTCCCAAAAAAACCCTGACCCCCCCCACCTAGATTCACTGCCTCATTTTCAGTCAGTGAATTTCGTGGGAAGCACATTTTTGCAGTTCCTTTATCTGAAGGGTCTGAATGCGATGTTATTCTGGATAAGGACATCTGCAAAGTTCAATCAAGCAGGGCTTGGAAACCAACTTTCAGAGGTTCATTAAAATTGACCTCAGGACCAAGGGAAGCTTAGAAAAGTAACTAAGAACACCTCTGGCTTTGGTATTGATTGGCACCTGAGGAGTTACCACCGCCGGCCCAGCACACAAACCCCGTCTCCAAAGCTCCTGACCCAAAGACACTCCCATTCCTTTCAGGGAAGAACTGTACCTCACTGATAGAACATCTACTTTGCATGCAGAAGGTTCAAACTTCGATCCCCAGCATCTCCAGGTGGAGAGAGAACTGTGCCTAAAATCCCGGATAACTGCTGCTGGTCAGTGTAGACCAGTGATGGCTAACCTTGACACTCCAGATGTTTTGGAACTACAACTCCCACCATCCCTGACCACTGGTCCTGTTAGCTAGGGATGATGGGAGTTGTAGTTCTAAAACATCTGGAGTGTCAAGGTTAGCCATCACTGGTGTAGACAGTACTGAACTAGATGAGCCAAAGGTGTTACTCCATATAATGCAGCTTCACATTTTCCTATTCTCCCTTTCCTTATAGTTCGGGGGTGGGCAATGTCTGGTTTGTTGGACAAGCCACGCCCCAATGCCCTCCAATTTGGCTTACAAGGCCATTTCTCTCAAACCACACCTACCGGCCCCATACCTGATGTCATATTATCTATTTATTTGTTTACTGCATTTCTATGCCAACTTTTTTCTCCAATTTGCTCAAGCAAGTGCGCATGGTTCTCCTCATTCAACATGGCCTAGAAATCCTCTCACAGAACCTCAATTCCCAGAGTTACCTGGGAAGAGGAATTGATAAACCACTCTGGGAATGGTAGCTCTCTGAGGGGAACAGAGATGCCCTAACAACTCTCAGAACCCTTAACAAACTACAGTTCCCAGGATGCTTCGGGGTAAGCATCCATGACTGTTTAAAGCGATCCAATACAGCTTTAAATGCATACATGCAGATGGGACCATTGTCACCCTTGGGGTGTTGCTGGGGGTGGCATTTTACAGGCTTAGGTCTCGCTTCATCTCCCTTCTTCTTTCTGCGCTACTGCCTGCAATGAATCCCTTTTCTCGCATCATTGTTCTTCTGGTCATCAGGGCTAAAGAGCTGCTCCACTCTGGACCAGCAGGGAAGGGGGTGGGGGAGAGAGAGAGAGGAATTGGGTTTGGTTCACATTTCCATGCAGCCCTGCCTGCTTTCCACTTCCTGAAGCAGCACACAAACCAAAACTCATCTCTCCTTCGAAATCCAAAGCTCTCTGAATTTTGTAATTTAGTTCATTGACCAAAGCATGGGGTGTGTGGAAGTGTGCGTAAGAAGGCATTCATTAATAAGAATAACATGCAAAAATCCATATATTAGTGGGAGTGCTAAAATTGTGCTAAAATATGTACAGTGGTACCTCGGGTCACAGATGCTTCAGGTTACAGACTCCGCTAACCCAGAAATAGTACCTTGCTTCAGGATGAGAACAGAAATTGTGTGGCGGCAGCACAGCAGCAGCAGGAGGCCCCATTAGCTAAAGTGGTACCTCAGGTTAAGAACAGTTTCAGGTTAAGAACGGACCTCCAGAACGAATTAAGTTCTTAACCCGAGGTACCACTGTATCTTGGAACTACACACTAAGATTCACAAAGGCTTAAAAAAAAAAAATACAAAGTGTTGCAGAAATGTGGAAAATGTAAGTTGAGATAAGTTGGGGAAAACAGAAGCAGAGAAACAGAAATTGACAGGTTTATCAACCCCTCACAGGGAGAGTCTTTCCGAATTTTACTTCTGGGGATGTAAGGCTGTTTGTTCCTGGGGGAGCCTTCCTTTCAAAAGGGCTGAATGAAAGAGGTTCTCTTGCAATGGGGTTCAGGGGGGTGTATTTCGGCCCTGTCTCGTCCCTTGGTTCCAGGACGAGACAACAGGGTGGGAGGTTGCAGAGAGAGGGGCCAAAGCCACGACCATCTCCCATTTTCCTGTGCATGCCGATTGCGAAGACGGACGTGGAGGGGTTAATCCAGGGACGACACACTCCCTTGCGCGCACACACACACATACACACACTCGCCCGCCAAGCCGCTTCCTTATGAAAAGCAGGCTTTGTGGGTCTTAAGGAGCGTTGTCTCTCTGGGAACGAGCACGCCTGTGTGTTCCAGATATTAAATTACTCATAAAATATTTGTCCTGTCCCTGAGGCGGTTCGCCAGCCCTCGCCGGCCACCGCCGCTGACGTGCTGCTGCCTGTCACCTCCTGCCCCGAGGTCAATCCTGCCAAATTGAAAGCAACATCTTCGAAAAGGAAAGCCGGTCTTGGCCAAAATCAGCTTCCAGTGGGGGGATCTGGAGGAGGGGAGGGGAGGAATGCCAGACATCCTTCGCGGCTGCTCCATCGCTTGCATGGATAGGCCTGCCCTGCCAGACCACTGAACCTTTGCTTCTCTGTGTGTGGAGGAACAATGGAAGGACCACCAGGAGAACTTCAGCATCAGGTTGCCCTTCAACAGACACACAAACTGTCTGACGCTCCCCAGTTGCATCACTTACTGGCCAGAGCTTTGACCGCCAACTGGGAGCCTCTGAGGCCCATTGCACCGGCAGAGGCCATCTGTGACCTAGAATCTGCCACGGCTGCCAAGGCGGGATAAAGGGTGGCTGCTCTCCCTAGGCCGAGGTTACCATGGGGACGGCCAGAGAGCAGCGTGCCTGGCCTGCGTTCAGCTCCAGGCATCCCTACCCAGCATGCCTTGCTGTCAGCCCCAACTCCTTCCGCTCTGTTTCCTTTGAGGCCTTCACATCACCACGCTGGCTTTCCCTCTCCGTACAAATGACACCCTTTGTCCTTGCAGGAGGGGCTGGATAGGGCAGGACCCGAGTGGCCCCCCCCAAATGTGCCTTCCCCTCGGCCGGACAGGCTGCAGCGATTTGGATGGGTTGGCCAACAGTGAGAGTGGGAACAGGTGGGGAGTGAGGTTCGAATCTTGCGGTGCTGTTGAAATCTGAGCTGTTGAAACTCCCTGCAGAAACGCCAGTGGCGGAATGGTAGAGCATCTGCTTTGCATGGAAAAGGTTCCAGGTTCAATCCCTGGCATCCCCAGTTAGGACTGGAAATGTGCCCTGCCTGAAAACCTGCAGAGTTTCTGCCAATCAGCGTCGATAATACTGAGCTAGATTGACCTGCGGTCTGACTCAGTAAAATATCATTTCCTTTGCTCCTAGGTTGCAGCTGTTCCTTATGTAGCCCAAGGCCGCTAGATATCTGAAGAAGTGTGCATGCACACAAAAGCTCATACCAAGAACAAACTTAGTTGGTCTCTAAGGTGCTACTGGAAGGAATTTTTTAAACGATTTTAACTGTTTTCAATGGTTTTTAAGATAGGTTATAAATTTCCCCCATTCCTTATTAAAATTTTGGTCTCCCTGATTTCTGATTCTTCTGGTCGTTTTAGCCATTTCGGCATAATCCATCAACTTGCTCTGCCGTTCTTCTCTGGTGGGGACTTCATCT